>CM024597.1:36123969-37396469 GCA_014182555.1 Eucalyptus erythrocorys
GCTGTGATATAGCTACGCACCCGATGAATGCGTCCAAGCGTCTGGCGACAACTCCAATGACACCCATGATTGCTGAACTTGCGCGGTTCTACGAGGTCTTGATGTATTGATTTAGACTTGGAAGAAGTAATTTGAAGCGGAGAATCAGACGTGCCGAGTTTATAAGACAACAGGGGGTTGACGGCATGAAGAAAAGAATGAATTTTAGTGTGTGGGCAAGAAGTCTTCCTTCCTCCAACAAGAAGTAAGAGCTTACATGTAGACCAAACGAAAAACAAAAAATATTAAATCCACACACGCATGCAAACGTGCGTAGGAAGGATTCCAAAAGATTGTATCTTTACTTTTTTGTTGCGTTATGCCATTTGTTTTGTCATGTTAGTGATTAATTTCGGCAAAAGTTTGGGGTTTCCTTTCGTTCCATACGAAGAATATAAGCAGAAAACCCCACTCCCTGCAACGTAAATGGAGAGTTTGGGAAAGGCAAGCCTCGAAGTATTCTTGTCCTAGGATTCATCTGAAGTTTCGAGTTCTTTTTCCTTTTCCTGTTCTACGTCAAATGCTTTTTCTGAAGGCCTTCCTCGCATGTTACGCAAGAAAGGACCAGTGAAAGTTGCATCTACCGTTCTAGTTTAAACCGTCCGATTACATCCATAGATCTTTGATCTGGTAACCGTCGATTAAGCAAAATATTATGTTTAATTTGTTCAAGATTAACATAACTTATCCGAACACTCATATATGAGGTTTGAATCTCAATATGTAGAAGATATTCAAATGAACCATTATGGGTGATGAAAATTGTAAAATGTGAGAACTTGATGAATGAAGTAAGCAAGGTCTTGTTTGCAAAGCGGGCAATACATGTCAAATTTATAAAATCTAGAAGCTAGGCCAACAAATAATATAACATGTACTGAATTTGATAATCTTGGTAGCATTGGCGACTGAAGCCAGATTTTTTTAAGGACTTTTTCGTCTTTTTCATTAATTTTGCTTTTAAGTTTTTTTTTGGTCAGTTGCTTTTAAGTTAAAAGTTACACTTTATATCAATTATAAGATGTTAGCTATCAATGGGCTGAAAAAGAAAAAAGAGAGAAAAGAAAAAGAGAACAGCAAAAGTGATTTTTTTTTTTTTTTGTTGGCAATTCTTAATCTCTTTTTGTCCTGATTGTGAGAAAATATTATCATTGTATTTTAGCTTTCTTTGAAATCCAGCGAGTTCACAAAGTGCTTATGCTAGGAGATGTAACCGCGGTTTCGGCGAATTTCGATAATAAATTTTTTATTGTGATCTTCTAATTTTGTTATTATATTATGCTTATCTAGATTGTTTGCTCTGATATTATGCTTATCTAGATTGTTTGCTCTGGTTATTTTTCAAAAATACGTGTGTTATTCCTAAGAGGTAGAAACTAATCGTCTTTTGCTTTTTTTATTTGATCGTTCGTTTTCGTGCGCCGTGAAATTTCAGCTCTGTGATCTCCTTAATCTCAAACTACAACACAGAATCGGCAATAAGCGTCTTTCGTACCCAAATTACCAAAAAGAACAACCAAAATGGTCGAAAGAATCGAAGGGCGAATCTATAGATTTGGCGTATATTTGCAAGTGCAACTTCTGCTTGATTTCGGCCATGGAAAATGACAGTCATCTCTTGTCAAATTGACCATACTTCCTAATCCCATCTCTCAAGCCAGCTGCGTGGCTGGACTTGGTCGCTGTGCAGTCATCATCGTGTTATATCTGCTTCGTCTTTTTGCCTTCATCGTGTTATATCTGCTTCGTCTTTTTGCCTGGTCAATGTTCATCCACGGGCATACACGACAAGGACGGCTGCGTCTGGGATTTTCTGAACCCAGTACTGAAGCGCATCACAAGAAATCGTCCTTCTTTTGGCGTTGGTGCTTTTACTTTTCCCCTGATCTCACATGAAGGAAAGAAAGAGAGAGAAACATCCTCAGTTTCTCCAAAAAGCAGTCCCTCGGCCACACCATTCTGCTCCCGTGTCATACAATCTCTATACCTCTCTCCTCTTTTTAACTTTCGAACACAGCCCGCGTTCAGCAGCATCGATTTGAAATGTGATTTTTGTGTCCTTGGAATGAAAAAAAAATAAATTTCAAGACCTGCCACAAGAAAAATATTTCAAGAAAAAACATTAGCTTTTGCAACCTAAAGTCGTTGCCCCATACGTCAAGATCACATGCACTAGTCATTTTCATATATATAGATTGCCTCCATAACTTTCGTAGAGCTTGCGTCGTGATTGCATTCTCATGACTTTTTGTCTTTTGGTACACCCTTTTTCTCCATTTTCTTTAGATTACTAGTCACCAGGTGACTAGAAAAAGATTATCTCTAGTAACCCGAAACAAAGAAAGAAGAGAAATATGCACTACAAGCCCTAAAACTTATCGTACAAGTGCAATTGAATTCTAAAATTTTTTAAAAATGTAATTGAACCTTAAAACTTGTCAAAGTGATATAATTGAGTGTTTCTCTTAATACCGTCAATTTGTCTAACGAAAAATCATGATGTGACATTTTTAAATAAAAAGTAGAAAAAACAATATCATTTTCAACTCTTGAACGATTGTCGTCATCTCATTTGGGTGCATTTGACCATAACCTTGCATGCATGCATCGTACACATGTATGTGTTCAGAAGAAAAGGATTCTTGTACGTCGAGGCATGTTTACAAGTTGATGACAGATTATCTCATTGATCGATCGCATTCGAATCGCGGTTGTTTCTCACCGGTGAATAATCTTGGAAACCAACATAAGTTGATTGCAAAGTGGAGGATGACCAAGTGAATGGAAAACAATAAATGTTCTCTGAGTTTGATTTTGGGTTAATACCCTGAAAAACCCCAAACTGGTACATCTGTGACAAATCTACCCCAAACTATTTTTTTTTTTTTTGGTAAAGTACCCCAAACTATTTTTTTTTTTGGTAAAGGTAATAAGTAACCCCAAACTATTTTTTTGACCACAAAAAACCCAAAATTTGTATACCTTTGACAAATTTACCCCAAACTGGTATACTTGTGACAAATTTACCCTCTGTTAGTTTTAGTTAAATTTTCTTGTTAAATTATAAAGTTAAATGACACGTGACAATTGACCGGTATACCAATTTGGGATTTTACACTCTATTTGTCACAGTTTACAATTTTTGTGATTTTTTTGTGGTATTAATCTAATTTAGCGGGGGTATATTAGTCACAAATTTATCGGTTTATGTTTTTTTTTTTTTGTCGAATAAATTAGTTTGGGGTAAATTTGTCATAAATGTACCAGGTTTAGGGTTTTTTATAATTAGTGGGGGTAAATTTGTCACAAAGGTGTACCAGGTTTGGGGTTTTTCATGGTCAAAAAAATAGTTTGGGGTAAATTTGTCACAAGTGTACCAGTTTGAGATTTTTCAAGGTATTAACCCTTTGATTTTTTGGGTAAAGAGAGACTACATCTATATATAAAACATATTATAATCTCGTATTTAAAAGGTGGGAAAATGCTTTGAGCAGTTGTATAGCTGCAAAATTAATCATGGGTGTTACATTCCCTTTCTTTTCCAGTTTACGAACTCACCAATTCTGGATAAACCCACGCAAAATCAACCTTCATTTCCTAGTGTAATACTTCTGTGGGCATGGACAGTATTGGCGAGATTGGTAGGCATCGAAACAAGGGAGCTCGTCGAGGGACTGCAGTTGTTGCAATAAGCGAAAGCTTTTCCACTCTCTTTCCAAGAAAACCCATATGGCTCAAAGCAACTGATCTTGAATTTTGATACCATTATCTTTCGACAATCAAGAAACCGAGAGATTTTCACTAAATGCTACCATACCGATACAACAATTTCGTTTATACATCACATCCGCTCTGAATCATCGTGGCATCATCCCTCCAGGCAGGTAATGGTCTCTCTCTTTATCTCCTTCTTGAGTCCAAAAGGAGCTCCCTGAGACTAATTTATGTCCTAAACTGGAGGAAGCATCGTGGCTTTGAAGTATTACTTCTGGTGCAAGTTACTTTCTTAGAAAGGTAAAGGCAAGAAAGGGAAGCTGAATCACCGACAACGAGAGAATGTAATCCCCTCTTTTGTAGGCATTACAGATCATTACTAACACTTCTTGAACAAAATCTATTCCATCTAACCAGATTACTTTACATAAATGTCAAAGATTTGCATAATTCTGGATACACCGAGGGGCTGAACCTGACTATGGTGTATATACCTAGGACAATATATCTTCATCCTTTTTCTCTTTCTATTATAAACAAGATATTCTGTAATACTGCCTAGGGCAGAGCTGTGCAGGAGGCAGAGACTGAAGGCAATACCTTCTTCCCTCTGTACCCTTCCTTATATATCTGCTCTAGTGTCCAGACAAAAAGGGCCGAAAGACATCTTTGTCCTCTTCAACCGGTTATCCTACATTTTCTAATAAACTTATTTGAGGGATTTAAATGCCTGTACCATAAGCTCCGTACCTCGGACGATCCGATTTCCAACCATGGCTTCGCAGGGCCACTGAAATGTATAACTGCAGCATCTTCCACTAGCCTTCCCTGAGTGTCCGGGAACCGATGCCCCAATCCGGCCAGGTGCCATGAAGGATCAATTGGATGCACATGACCCTCAAAAGCTATCAAGGCTGGTGGAAGAACTCCAGGAATCCATAGTTCCAATCCCGAATTGAGGCTCTGTGCATTGGAAAATATGGCAAAAGGCGTTAGAAAAAGGAAAACATAAATGATACTGAAAAAGGAAGTGCGCTGTGCTCTAAGAAAAGAGTTCTTATTCGGGTACCGAATGCTGCCACACTTGGAAAAAGAAAAAATGGAACGCTACAGCAAAGATGTCATAGTTTAGTGCATCTGTGCATCCAATAGAGGGAGATCGATCTTACGGAATCAGTCACAGCAATAACTTGACAACTATGAAACAAAGAGGCTGCGCACCTTTTTTAGCCAGTTTAGGTAATTTATTGTGAGGTTACTCCTCCTCCAGGCTTCCAGATCAAAAACATTAAGCCCATACAACCATGCACAACGATCCGAATCAAAGTTGGATGAGATTGTAGGGTGTGAAAAATTCAAGTAATCCTTGTACTGTCTTCCTGGGCAGCAGTCATCTCCGCACCATGAATTGACAACTGCACCAACACCTTTGCCTTCGAGATTTAATTCCCAGAGTGGAGATAAGTCACGTTGAACTATAAGATCATCGTCCAAGAACACCACCTTGTTTAGATCTGGAAACAGCTGTGACCGTGGAAATCAGCTCAACGATCAAATACGATGTTCACAGTTATATGCCATCCACTAGGGCAGCAGACTCTCTATTTAAAGAATTACCTCGGGAATGAAAACGCGGAGATGATTCAAGAGGGAAAGGTTGCTGGGACTGAGAGCCTCAACATATTTTTCTTTTGCTTCATCTAAGTCCTCTCCTTTCAGATTCCTGTAGAAGCGTCTCCATAAAAGACGATGAAAATCTATCATCTCCTTGACGCGAATGTTGACTTCCTGAGGCCAATCATATTGGTGCAGTCCCTTAACTTCAACCACAGCTAACCTGATTGGATTTATGGCAAACCAGGCATGCATAGCAGTATATGTTTTCTTATCAGTGACCACGTGGAATACCAATTTTTCAGGTTTAGCTGAGTTTTGCACAGTAGAAGAGATCACAACTGAAGCAGCAAGGACATTATCAGTCATGAGGATAACATGATGGAAGTCAGGATCAGCAAGGTGAGGAACATATTGAGGTGGAGGTAGACGAGACCGAGCAATAGCATTGACTGCATATTCTTCAGCCAGTTTCAGGCAAAGGCAATGAAGACCTTTTGGTATACCGTGTGATGCTAAGTGCCAATAAATTGACTCCTGCTGTTTGGCGGAATGAACCTTCCGCTCCATCCTTGTTAGCTGCAAAAGAGCAAGAATATTATGACCTGAAGCAAAAAACATCTCTATGCATCCTCCACATTGCGTTTATTCTATCACCAGAAAGCAAACAGCTTACTTCCAAGGGCCTACTTATCCATGTTTTCACTCTTTTTAACAATGGAAAGAGGTTGTACAGTAGAATACAAGCCCATATTGTGTCCTGTACTTATTGGGAAGAAATTAAGCTAAAAATGTCCTTCCTCCCTCGGTAAGCAAAATATAAAAGCATCAAAACTTTGAAAAGTCACACACTGTTAGAGATTAACTAGTACCAGTATCAGTATCACCAGCAGCAGCAGGAAGCAGTGTTCAATATTTGAATAGGTTATATCCTAAGTGAATAATCCTTGAAGTACAGGTTGAGCACTATGGAAGGAATTTTCAGGGCTCCAATATTCCCATATGCATCTTCCAGTTAATGGTAAAACAATTTGACTTTAGAACCCTCATCAAGACTACATGATCCTAGAAGTAGTTCAGACTATAGAGTTCACCAAGAAGATTCCACCCATTATCCAGTCTGGTCACAACTACAAATTTCAGCCTGCAACTACCGCCAGCAAGCAATAAACAAGGAGCAAGGACAAGTCTCACTATCCATTGTCTGGTGCGCAATACCCCTCAATTAATTAATTTCATGAAGATTGAACAAGACTCCAGCAAATATTGCAGCCCCAAAGGTCTTCCAACCTTCTTTTATATTAACAAAGTAGCATGCTTCTTCATGCTTCTGTGCTGTGCAAACTGATTGGTACAATTCAGAGCAAGAGGATTGTTGAACTATATGAACAAATATAAGATCATTCATTTTTGCCTTCAAAGGGTGCTAGCATTTAATGCAAAATCCAAGATTATAGGTGGATTGATGAAATGCAACTGGTACAGTTATAGGTAGATTTAAATTTGAATATGACACTCCAGAACATCTTAACCACAGGGATTCGCAAATTGCACATGAGAACAACTAGTCCAGTTTCCATTTACTTTAAGCATAATGTAACAGATTGAAAATCCAACAAGCAGGAGAAGGACGTCCCTGCCCCGGAATGGCTGGGGTCGCCTTTGGTAGAACTCGCACTGTGACCATGCTTTTCAAGGAGCAATTTGGTGTTACATCTTAACCAACATTACGGTGGCCCCTCAAGGTTGCTGTCCAAATTAACTTAAAATTGTACTTGAAAGTGTGGTGTGATGGGGTGCCAACATCAATTATTTGATGATATTCAAGAAAAGCAAACAGGGCCATTCGACAGCACAGCAGACAAGGCCATCAAATTTCTCCGAGTCTTACCCTGGCCTCATAGGCAATGAGTGAACGGACTTTTGAGTCACATCACGTGAACTACCTGTGGATGAAGATCGCCAGTACAAATTTTGTCTTCAACAAACAATTACTGACCATCTCGTGATTTTTTTCTCAGAAAATCTATCGACCCATAAAAAGGAATCTGCTAGACAACGCGATACAAAACAAACCAACAATCCACAACACACGTTTTATGAAAGAAGATCGAAAGAAGCACCGTTCGCGCACACTCACCATGGCTTTGGTCTTGAAAGCGAATTCCTTGATGTCGGGCCTGCGGGACGTCATCTCCTTCACCAGCTCATCGAACGACTCCAGCGATGAACCCTCCGTCCCCTGCCCGTTCACGCTGCTCTCCTTCGCCTCCAGGAGTGCCCTCGTCAGCTCCTCCCTGAGCTGCACCCACGGCCCCACAACAACAACCCCACCACGTTCATCAGCGACGTGGCCTCGGAACATGCAAAAAAACCGCGTTGACGTGCGGACCCCAAAAACAGACAAAATAAGGCCACAAACGGCCGTGATCGCTACAGCTAATTCGACATAAAGGCACAACCCACTTACTTCCATAGCTAGTAGCTACAGTTGCCTTTCCAATCACCAGAGGAATCGAAGGGCGACTTTTTCGAGTTTTCTTCATCCGTCATATCATCCATGGCATAACATATTCTCCCAAAGTTAAATTTTTTTACCAATTATGATTATTATTTTTTTCTTTTTACTTCGGCGGAGGAGAAAAAAAAAGATAAAACGACGAAAATGGTTCCCGCTAATTATTCAGCCTTATTTTATTCCGACGAATATTGTTTTTCGATCGAGTGGAGGAGAACGATGGGGGTCGCGAACTGTCGCAAGGCAACTGGCCCCTTGTGCGATGCGCCGACAGTTCCTGAAAGTGCGCTTATCCATGGACTGTTCGCGAGCGAGCATCGTCGTCTGGACAATTTTCAAGATAAAAACCTTTCAAATCATGTTTCGTTCCGCCCATGTTCCAGCAATTAAGCAGACAACGAGACAAACGGGGCCATCCCCGTCTCCGGGTCCCCAAGAAACCG
This sequence comes from Eucalyptus erythrocorys, assembly GCA_014182555.1. Lineage (NCBI taxonomy): Eukaryota > Viridiplantae > Streptophyta > Magnoliopsida > Myrtales > Myrtaceae > Eucalyptus > Eucalyptus erythrocorys. The sequence continues at coordinate 36,132,298 of CM024597.1, forward strand.
TCCATTCACCTTTTTCGAAAGGGTGCTTAATCCTCAATAATAACAGAGGCATCGCAGCACCACATCCGCCCATTGCGAACCATGTGGCTCGACCAAATCCCCATCCGTCATCTCGTGCTATGCATGTGCAAATTCGAACCAACATCGAACGACGACGTGTGATCTTGGGCCGGATCGAACCGAACCAAAATAACGACAGGTCTAATCGGGCTAACCCAAGAAGCGGGGAGAGAGAGAGCGACCGAGTGCTGAAAAGACCGGCGTGCCCTCAGAAGGAAACAAGAATGCATAATTGGTGGAAGATCGAGGCAGTCTTAACCGCTCACAGGATCTGCAGTAGAAGAGAGAGAGAGAGAGAGAGAGAAGGTCCACCGGATTCGCCAAACACGACACGCATAAAATTCCTCGACACGAGAATTCGATAAAAAGAAATGTCAAAGGTTTGACACGGGTCAACAGTTGAAACGAGACTCCATCCATCGGCCACTGATGAGATCAACCTAACAATCAGGACCGGAAACTGCGACTGGTCCCCCCATCAATGGGGGAAGCGCGAAGGACACCGGATGGAAATGCGATAAGAATTGTACTTTTTGATGACCCGCGAGGGACGGAGGGAGGAGTTGATTTTCGGCGGTCCAGGCACGTCTGAGACCATGCCTCGACCACAGGAACATAAAGAGAACTGAAGACCGGTATTATTCGTGAACTAAATTTCATAAGAGAGGAAAGCTCAGATCTTACTAAGAGAAAGCCACGGAGCGAGTTCACCATTAGAGCGTGAAGCTTCGGCAACTAGCCTCGTTCGGATTCTTGCTACGATCTAATTCGGAATTCATATCTCTAGCGCAGTTTATCGTGTCGACCGGGGGTATCGGGACGGTCGAAAATTTCATCACACATGGCGTTTTTACTACACGATGCGATTCCATATAGCCCCCAGACACAACGGATTAAAGAGTCGAAAATTGGAAGCGGAAAGGGGAATGGTTTGAGAGTGATGCTTACCAGAGCCGCGTCATTCGCGCCGAAAAACCTCCAGCCAAAGCAATCTGCACAGAAAGAGAGAGAGAGAGAGAGAGAGAGAGAGAGAGAGAGAGAGAGAGAGACCATCAGAAAACAGTCCCAGTTGCCGGAGGTTACAACTGCCGATATTTTAACCGGAAAAAGTTTCTCCAGATGAAACTCCGGCGATCGGAGCAGCCGCCGGCGACGAATCATTGCTAACTTAAGCATCCACTTCGTGAACAGACGAGTGAACACGGTCGCAAACCCGCGATACCACAGTACGGGCGCAGTTTCTCGATACAAACTGGTAAGCTCACACGAAACGCCCTTATTCGATTCTCTTTTCTCGCGGAATCGCTTCTCGAATATCGGAAATCTCGATCGAAGGAAAACACAGCAAAACGAAAGGGAGATTCGATAGGGGGGAGAGAGGATACCGTTGGAGGAGGAAGAGCAAGCGGCAGCCGATTCCAGCACCAGGAACGCGACCCTGACGAACAGGAAAGGCAGCGCGAGGCTGAGCACCAGCACCGCCGGCAGCACCGCGCGGCTCGCGATCCGACGGCCCGCCGGCTTCGCCGGCGCAGCCGCAGCTGTCGACGGCGACCCCTTCCCCCCGCCGCCGCCGCCGCCGCCGCCGCCGGGGCCGGATATGGTCAGCTTCTTAAGCCCCGTGGCCCCCGCCGCGGATATGTAAAACTTCATGCTCCCGCTCCCGCTCCCACTCCCCGCCGCTAACACTCGCTCGTCTCACCACGGCGCAGTCTGCACTCTCCTCCGGAACCGAACAAACCATCTGCGCTTGGAGAGCAGCGTCGTGTCAGGCGGGCGCAGAGGGCGCGAGATCTACCCTCATTGGAAGCCCCCAGCGTCCCCACCGAGTACCAAAGATCCTGCAAGTGGGGAAAAAGGAAAAAAAAAAAAAAAAAAAAAAAAAGGAGAGAGGCGGTGCGTGAGCGAGGATGGGAAACCGAATCGGAAAGGAATTCTTCCCCCCCGGCGCATTGAATTCCCCGACAGCACCGAGGCGGGAAAAGAAAGGAAGTACCACTACTCGCGATGGATGGAATGTCGACCTGTCCGGATGGGTCGCGAGGCGGAGGGAGGGAGGGGAAGAGGACTTTAATGGCGGAAATGATTGAGGGGATCGACCGACTCCCGGAGAGAAAGAGATGATAACGCAGAGGAGGAGGAGGGAGGATGGAGCATGAAGATCACGAGCTGTTTTATATTCGCTGCGCGTATTGAATTAGGCGTTGGATGGATTACCATCCCACCACTGATTCCATTTTCAGAGAGAGAGAGAGAGAGAGTGAAAAAGCCAAAAAGTGAAGCCGCGTTCAATGCCGCGGGAAAATAATAATGCAGCGTCCGCAATTATTTTATTTATTATTATTTATTGTTGTTGTTTATTGTGTCGATTTCTATTAAACAGTGGATAACGAGAGTTTCGCCATTTTTTTAATATGCTATCGACTCTATTATTGTGCCTAATCAATATCCAAGTAATTGAATTGATTTCGTATTAAGCATAATTGGCGCTCGAAAGTTGGATGATGACATCGACTTATAATAAATAATGAAGAAAAGAAAAAGGGATAAATATGTTAAAAGTATTAAAATTTGTTGCGATAATGCAATTGAATAATAAAATTCTCAAGAAACACAATCAAGTTCTAAAACTTATCAATTTTTCAAAAAGTGTAATTAATTACTAAAATTTGTCAAATTATTACAATTAAATTATTTCATTAATATCCGACCAAAAAAATTATTACATTAATCATATGTAACTTAAATCTTTAGAATTTGATTGCACTTGTTAGAATATTTAAATAATAATAAACCATGCATTAATTTAATAGCTCAAGTTTTTAGAATAATTGATTGTGGTCTCATAAATTCTCTTATGGTATCGAGTTGAAGGTGCTTGAGTTCGAATTTTTCGGGCTCCATTATACTTAATATTGGCAAAAAAAAAAAAAAAAGACCAGATTAAACGTGAAAAAAATATTGAAATAATTAAATATTAAATCACGCATTCATTTAATAATTTGAAATTTTAGAATATTTAATAGTGGTTCCACAAAATCTTATAATACTAACTTGAAAGCTTGAGTATTGGATTATACCTTTTGAAAATTTTACGATCCAATTGTATTCTTTTCATGAGTTTAGAATTTGTAGTGTACTTTTTATAAAAAAATAAAAATAAAAGGGAAATGTTAAAAAATGCATATGTGCAAACGTAGAGAGTGGGGTCGCAGTGCACTTGCAATAGGGAGAAGCTGTCGGGGGCTGTGATTTGACCTTGGGGTACGAGCGTTATTACGGGTTCGACCTCGTCGTGTGGCCTAGCTTCAGTTTCATCTCACCGACAGATATAAATTATAGGGGAATTTGGAGCGGAACCCACATCACCTGGCTCTGTTCTTACTCTTTTACTAATCAATTTGTTCCTCTCAATCTTATAATTATCGCTTTACTGAAAAAAGAAAACCATAGTTGATTTGATTCGTTTATCTAAAGCCTAGTACGTTATATATATTATATATATATATATATATATATATATATATTTCTGCATCGGGCGAATGACACGAATCTTTTAGAAATTGTCATATAAATATGCGTTGATATCTCCCATGCTAGAACCTTTCCGCTTCTTTCTTTTTCTAATGAGATTTACGCGATCTCAAGTTCAACGCAACCTGCTAGAAGTCAACCCTTTGAAGTCGGGATCTTCGGGCGCTCTGAAACCGTTCGTGACCAAACGGAGAAAACCATGTGTGCCCAAATGGAGAAAACCATGCGTTACAAAGGCAAAAGCCATTAAAGCAGTGGGGAAGGAAGAGAGAGAGAGAGAGAGAGAGAGAGAGAGAGGGAGGAATCGATTCTCATCATGTTATGAGCAAAACCCGATGAGTCAAGTCACATGGCGAGCGATGTACCCGCAGAAACCCCCGCACGTTTTTAGACTGGGCGGAGCTACTGCGTCCGATGCATCATCGTCCATTTAATGCAGAGATCGGCCGTGACTTCTTCTCCACGATCCTGTACAGCAGCCGATCTGCATCCCCCCCACATGAACCGTGGGGATCTCGCGATCCTCGCGTCCGGGCCATCGCCGAGAATTTCAGTGACCGGGGGCATGGTGTTGGGCGGCTGGCGAGCAGGGATTGGTGATGTGTTGTCCGGAGGCCCGGCAGGAATAGGGCCGTCCTCGCTTGATATGTTGACCGCTCCGCCACGCCCCCCCTCTCTCTCTCTCTCTCTCTGCATTTAATGCTCGTTGAAATGGCAGCAGTTGGGCATCGTTTCATTTCGGTGGGGTTCTATCTTGTGCTAGCTTCTTAAACGATTCCTTGCCCCTCTCGAGACAAAAGCCGGTTCGAGTCCTTTGGACCACGGCAGATATGGCACGGCAAAAAATCAAGCGGGCATCCGAATAAGCGCGGGATTTATGTTAAGATGATCTGACTCATACGACGACTTTAACAAGAAGTTGACGTCATGGGATGGTAATGCCTATGTAACATTATTCGGCCATATGGAATCATGAGCTCTTTTTTGGAAGCTGTAGCAATATCTTTACGTGGTCAGTTGCCATTGGGATTATTCAAATAAAGCGAATCTATCTTATGGTAAGCTGCAATCATTTCTTCTCTTTGGTGCGCACGTTGGCTGACATTCAGAGCACGCTTCTCTTCTAGGCGACGCCGTACAAGTGACCCTCATCCTCTCAGGCCTTGTCACTCAGCAGCCATTTTATTATTATTTATTTTTATGAATTTTCCAAATGCGGTCTATTTTCATTTTTGGGAATTACGGATTAATTACAGATGCTTTTCATTTAATTATATTCTCCTCGGAATTTGACAGAAATGAGTGAGCGGACGATGCCTTCCCTGCATGACAAAGCGCTTCGAATCTTGTTTTGCATTTAAAAGAGGAGTTTATTGAGTGAAAGTTAGTTAATTTGTGTAAGTTTGGTGGATAGTATTGTCAACTGCCGGACATAGTTAATACCTATAAGCTCTTACAAAGTATATGCACGTCGCTATGGTTAATAAAAGAACAATTCTATATCTCTCGATAAATGCATGTGAGATTTTCCGAGAAAGAAAAAAGATTAGTCTTTGAATGTTGCTTTCACTTTCATCTTCATTCTCATTGGAAATAAAAGAATAAAATATGAAAAAATTATGTAAAACAACGTCGTTTTACTTAAGTTTATTCACGTTGGATCATCAATTGTGCGACATATGGCGACATCAACATGGGATGACTGTCGTATCAGTAATTTCATGTGAAAATTGACGAGAAGCGCTACATTGAAATTTTACACAAATGTTTAAGTTTAAATTAGAATAATTAAAAGGTTTAATAATACATCAGAATCCGTACAATAAATTTAGGATCGAAATGCTGTCTTTTTCCTACTCTCATGTATTTCAACCTTAAAAATGATTCAACTAAGAACAAGAGGTTAGGAAAATAGCAGACAATCTATGATGCAATCAATTTTTGTTTAGAAATAATATGATACTAAAAAAAGGCTACCTTAGTTCAAAAATACTTATCTTTTAGTTAAAAAAAAAAAATCATTTCACTTTTCTACATAGATTGTGAAAGAATGGCTAGTTTTTGCATGTTGAAATCCATATACATGTTGTTCAAGCATGATGTATTTTAATCACTGCCAACTAAAATTGCGATCCCAAATGCTATAGATTATAGAAACAATAAACATACAATTTAATTTGACAGACGAATTTTATCATCTCTATTATTCTTCAAATTCACCCTAATTCTCTCATGTATAGTTTCCTCGGTAATTCTACGATTCCTAAGCAGCACGGCACCTTTATAATGGTTCATTGTTGAATTGAAATGTAATAAATATGACAAATTTCAATCTGCATGAATCTGAGTTCTTCCCTTTTGATCAAAGGATGATGGGAACTATAGACTCACCCAATTTCTTCACGAACAAAGCCAGACATTGGAGGGCTTTCGTCCAGAAAAAGAAATTGAGGGGCATCAAGTGACAAGTGTGACACGTAGGCTGTCCCAGTCGAGCATCACGTCAGCAAAGCAAAGCAAAGCAAAATTCCACGCTGGCGCGCAGTATTGGGGGGATGGGGATGGATCTCGGAAGTGGAGGATTAGTTGGGATGGTCTGTACAGCCGTGCCAGAACAGCGACAGGAGCAAAATCCCACGTCAATCGAACAGCCTCTGTAGACTGTTACTAGGATCCACTGTGGATTGTGCTGACAGCAATTATAGGAGCCTACCGTAGTTTCGTTACATTGAGGGTTCTAGGGCTACGAGTGGCCACGTCGGAGGTAACTTTGATCCTCTTCCCAGCTAATTAATAATTCCTTCTCGACAGAATTCCAAGCATAGATGAGTGCTTTACACAAGTACATGAGGCACCTGCTAAGCATACGAGATAACAAAAATGTTTCCGATTACACACTATACGAGCGGATCCCGTATTGAAAGGCTAAAAAATTTTAGTGTTCAATTGCTTTATGATTGCCTATGGGATATTTGTCACAATGACCATATTAAAAAAATTATTTAACAAAATTCTTATTATCACTCTCCACAAGTGGTCCATCAGAAGATGAGCCCCATAGCTTGAGGCCTTGCATGCCGATGTTAGGGAAAGATTGATGGATACTGAGGATCGAGTGGTAATGTTGACGATGGGTGGTGATGACAAGATGGCGATAATGACATCGATCAAAAGAGGTGTGCACATATAAGAAAAGAGAGAGGGGGTCGGAGGTTGAACATAGGAATTGTTTTATAATAAAATTCCAAAGTTTAAGTTGATAAGCAGAATGAAATCAAATATATATAGAGTATTTAAATGCAGCATTAGATTTCGGTTTGATTATTTCTCCAAATAAGTTAACGTGCAAGAGGTATATATGCGCTTGTAATTCGCTAATTATAAAAGCGGGTGGACAGAGTTTCTTCCAATCAATGAAGTGGGCGGACATTGCTTTCATTAGACATTATAACCCCAGACTTTCGAGAATTGACAAGAAAATTCAATATTTATTTCAAAGTTATTTTTATAAAGTCGCTATCAGGAACTGTTCAACCGGACGGTGAAGCGACTTACGCATTTCCCAACGTTAAGGCCCACGGTCCTTGAATAAAACCTTCGAAAAAAAGTATAGCCCGAAAGTATAAAAAAAAAAAAAAAAGTCACGAATCTTTTATAATTATACCAATTTAATTTCAAATCTTTTAATTTGATGTCAATTCAATTATTCTAATAAATTTTAGGAGGATTCTACCGATTGGCTGCCAATTGCCTGACGTGGATAATTTTGCTAATATTTTAATTTTTTGAATTATTTTATTTTATTTTATTTTATTTTTTCCTTCTCTTTCTTCTTCCTCTAGCCAGTCGCTAGACCTCGGCGATGGCAGGCGAGGTTGACCTCGACCTTGCCTACCACTAGTCGGCCTCGAGCCCTTGCCAAAGGTTGCGAGGCCTACTCATGTTGGGTGATGAGACTTGCCGTGGTCAAATTTGGTGAGAGTCAAGCCTCATCGGCCATGGACGAGGCCAGGCTGTCTAGGCCGTTAGGGTGGCCTCGTGTTGGGATGGCGAGGGTCAAGCCTCGCCGTCCAACGTGAGTAGGCCTTATGGCCTCTGGCAAGTCGACCTCGCCAGCCATCATCTTTGGCTAGTTGCCAAGGTCCAGCAACCGGTTGGAGGAAGGAGGAGGAGAAGAAAAAAGGGAAAAGAAAAAGAAAAGAAAATAAAAAATTCAAATGAATCTTAAAATATTATTAAAAATTATCTACGTTAACGTTAATCTTGCAACATCAGCTAAATAGGGCTCAGTAGGCAAAACCTAACCAAAATGAGTCGGAAAGACTGAATTGGCACCAAATAAAAATGTTTAGAGTTAAGTTACCACTAATAAAATGTTTATGACTAAAGTTGCTCAAATGTAAAAGGTTTAGGAATTTTTTGAGACTTTTCCCATCTTTTATAATTTCCCAAAATAAAGTCGTGGTTTCGCTATCTATACTCACAAGTCACGATCGATTAGCTTCCACATGGATGCAAATAATCTATTCGAGGGAAACACGACATGGGTCGGACTCCAAAGCCAGACGCAAATTGAACCTGAGCGGGCTCACGCGGCTCGCCTTTTGCATGATGAAAACGACACGGTCTGGACTCTTCATGGTTCAGACGTGGAACCGATGGATTCGCGTCCTTTTCCAAAGCGAAGAGATCGATTTTCCTCCCGCTCACGACGTTTTCAGTCGGCCCACGACTTTAACCCTCGCGAGTAGCAACGTGCTCTCGGGGACCCGCCCCCAGCGAATTAAATTCAAACACCGACACCTTTTTAATTCCTCACGTAAAATTTATCTTCTTTTCTTCACTAAGATTGTTCACATTGCCAAGATATCTCCTTGTCCATCGGTCTCTGTCCGCGTGCCCCTCGTTTTCCTTTTCAAATTGACTTCCGGCCATTTTGGAACGCAACGCTGGCCGTCGAAATCGACGAGCGATGACAATCGGACATGACCGGCGACATCCTATCGAAGCGGTCTGATTCGAACCTCGATGCACGCATGAAGCGATTGTACGATTAAGATTCGCATAAGATTTGATATTTTTTTGATCTAATCTTGTTTCACTGAAAAGTGATGATGAATTATCCTCCAAGCATATGAACGGATCATATGTATTGACAAATGTTTTTTTTTTTTTTTTTTTTTTTGACCCAAGCGAACTCCCCGCGGCACGGCGGCGGAGATAAACCACGCAGGGCGACGCGTCTTAGCCCACCACGCACATGCCACGGGTAAGTCACCAATGCCTCACGCCAGCCCTCCCCGCAACTTGCGTCGCGGGGTTTCGAACCTGCCTCTTAGCGAAAGGAAGCTTCAGCTATCAATGGAGCCCACCACCACGGCGGGTGGTTGTATTGACAAATGTTGCCAAAGGGTCGTTTCATAATTTTGGATGGGAAAATAAATGAGAAGAAATTCAAATGTGTAACAACTGGAGGCAATAACGACTGGCCATTAACATTGCAGAAAGTAAAGAGAAAAATAAATTTGAGAGAAGGTTGAGTTTTTTTGATTCATTAAGAATTTTAGAATGAGTACAATCGGAGTATTTAGAATCCTCTGCTGATAATTACCACAACGGTTACATATAATAATTATTAAAATAGAATTGAATTCCTAATTCTATCGGTAGTTATAAGTAATTACGCAATCTCCTATTATGTAGTAACATATCAATAACATTATCGAAGAGTTGTTAATTCTCTTTAAATCGCTAACTATTCAGTTCATCAATGAATTATCTTCACCAAACTCTTTTATTATTGATTAAATCTGTCACTTGTTAATCATAATATAAGTTTGGTCATTTTTTGGTGTCAACAGATCTTACTAAGTTGCATAATGCGCTTTTATTAGTTCTCAGATTATATAGATGTCCCGTTCACTTGTTCTTAGCGGCATTTTGGGTTTTCAATTTCATCAAACTCTCCGAGGGCATGTGATTGTCTTGTCCGCGTGCATTGACCAAGGTTCTAGAATCCTTTTGGGCGGCCAGCGTGACTCAATAAATTAGTTAATTTAAGTGAAGTCGTCGCGATTGAGACGCAGAATCAATATTGGATAAAACGCTTGATCTCACTCGGCCAAACTCCGGGGGACTAGAGAGTTTGACTTCAACATGACAATTGAAAATAGCAAGAGCCGCGTGCGCCCGAGGGATGAGATGACACACAGATCCATAAAAGAGACCAAAATGAATCGTGCCTTTATGACAAATGTCAATTAGATCGACGGATCAAATACATTACCAATGTCAAGAGGGGGAGCTTTTCATGCTGACGTTTCTGGTGACGGCTTTCCCTTTGGACCTTTTCCCTCCGACCAACGAGTCAATGACCACAATGAAAGCATATGCCGTTCAGTTCTAAAGATCATCTTTACTTCCCTTCGCCCGCCTCTTTTCATACTCGTCCCTCCTTTGCTTTGCTCGGAAGGTGTTTCTGTTGATTGTGGCTTGAAATGACTTCCATTTAATCTGGAATCTACGTGAGCTCCTGAATTTCGGGGTGCTCGGCGTGTTTGTGGGGTTATGAAAGTAGAATGACCGAAGAGGGAAACGACCCGCTTCGCGCAAGGGCAAAACTAGGCTGCTAGGCGGGCGCTCTCTCAAGGAGTGGCCCAGCCAAGCTCATGGGGTAGTTTCGAGTAGGTGTTGGGTTTTTCAGTGCGTTAGCCGGCGCCCTGGCCTATTTGGGCGGGCGATGGGATCCCGACGTGGTCCCGATCCAAACTTATGGAAATTCTATTTTCGAAACTTACTTTAAAAAAAAAAAAAACTTATGAGAATCCTGGAGAGTCATGAAAGCTGTCATTTAAGAGAGTCGAGAGCATGTGAGTACTCTTCTTTTGTGATTTATTCTTGTGGGTCTGTGTATAGCTAGGGTAGGGACACATTTAATGTGAGTGTCTTGAGTGATTATAATTTTTTCTTTCTTGGATACAGTGGAACCCTCTTCTTGATCTTTCCCACTTAAAGTAGAGGCACTCGCGAACCATGTAAATCACGGTGTTCAGATTCTATTTCTAGACTTGATTTCTTACTTGAAGTGTCTCGTTCGTTCAAGCGTTTTAAGATATTGAAGTCAATAAAGCCTCCCATTAAAGGGTTTTTTGGTACCACCACGGTGCACCATCTCCTCTTTGTTTATATGCTCAGCTTGCAATAGCTATTTTTCAGTTTTCTAACCAGCCACTGAACCTCTAGATGGTTTTGTAGCATACTTATCTTAACATATCATCAATTTCGGACATAATCATTGGTATGCTTTAGTACAATTCTATGTTCCCCGCCTGAGGAATTTGGAGGGAACATGGCTTGTATTCTTCCCCTCATCTAAGCCGTTGGACATCCCCGGCCCATCAATAATAAGATCTAGCCCAAGCCCGCAACGTTCTTTAGGCCGACATAAACAATCCCAGCCCACCGAACGAATCTCTCTTCCCGTCTGAATCTTCTCCCCAAAACAAGATCTCTAAAACTTCTTTTGTGTCCTCACTTGGTAAATAAAAGTTTGAAGAAGAACAATTAAAGTTCGGTAAGGAACGAAAGGAGAGTTTGTAACCTGAAATTAATTGGTAGTATAATCCAACAAAATGCGGTGATTTTAGGTCGGTGGTTTCATTCATGATATAGTTAGTTCAAAGCGATAGCAAGTTATGCAAATTAATATTGACAAGGTAGTACAAAAGTTGGTAATTTATTAAAAGCGTTAGTAAGGACGCGCATGAAATCATTTCTGTTCTAGAAATAGTTTCTGGAATAGAAATAGAAATAGAAAAAATCTATTTCTAATTATGGATGAGTTTCTAAGCAAAATAACCGTTTGATAACGATACAAAATTTCTTTCTTTCGGACGGCGGTGACCGGCGGCGGCGGCGGTGGCGACGACCAGCGACCGGGCGGTGGAGGCAAAGGCGGCGGCGATAAACGATGAAATTTTTTTTTTATTTCTCTTTTCTGTTCCAGAAATAGAAAAGTAGAAAATTTTTATTTTTGATTTCTAGTCCAAACCTATTTTTGGAATAAAAATCTATTTCAGAAATAGAAAAGTGAAATAATTTTACCAAATGGATTTCTATTTTAGAATTGTTTCTGGAATAGAAAAACAATTCTGAAATAAAAAAACTATTTCTGGAACATAAATTTTTTTTATCATGCGCGCCCTAAGTTACCAAATTACCAAAATTTCTCTTCCTCGAGCTTCAAAAGCCAACTTAAGTTACTCTAAGACAGGAGATATCTCCCCGTCTTTTGCTATCGTCTTTCATGTATGTTTAATTTGATGACAAGTGATGATGAGTTCATGTGATATAGTTCACTTATATGATCCCAAACGACCGTTTTCGAATAGCATCCAACAAGTTACTACAACCCTGCAAAAAGTAGAATGAAAGTCGAATTAATGTCTACGTACCGCAATCCATGGGAAATCCGACACCGATAAATGTCGCTAACGACAATATCATGCGTGCTAATAAGCGAAATCGTACTCGAACGTACACGAAACAGACTTACACCTCAAATCCCAGCTAAGAATAAGAGAGGACACCACACGTACACTTATTGCTCCAACAACCTAGAATAGCTAGATAAAACAGTGATGATCGGTTTCACTTCAATTAGCCCTCGGCTTGAGACGGCCTTCGTTGGCCAGCTTGAAGATCCGAGCTTGAGCCGACGCAGATTCGTTCGAGCCAAGGGCCGAGACAAAGCTCTGTCGGACTTGGGCGGTGGTGAAGGGAAACCTGTTGCTGACTATGGAGTTGAGCAGAGCTGCAGTTCCTTCTCGGTAGAGAGCGCCGAGCCCGTCCACGCTAGTGTTCCCGAGTGCCTGAATCAGGTTTAGGGCTGCGGGGAACCCGGGGATGGGCGTGGTCACGCGGAAGGCGGTTCCCATCGGCATCACAAACCCAACCAGCCCAATTATCACTCCTGGATTTGATAGATAGTAACTGCAGTTTGTGGCAATAGATATCATCGACCGAAAGGTTGATTAATTAATGTTACACAGAATACAACTATTTATGCGAAACAAGAAAATAATAATCAACTCGATCCATGCATATGGTTCATACATTTTAAGGGGGAAATATACATCGTACTCATGATCCATTTCTTGCAAAATCATTTACTGAAGTACATTCTCATGCATATTGTGTTTCCTCGAGTTTTTTCTTATTTTGGGTAGAGAGACTCTATAGTCTATACGTAATATTAAGCTAGTTAAATAAAATACTAATGCATTCCGCACAAAAAACAACTATGGGTTTTCCGTGCAAATTGAAAATTTGGGCCTAGTTGCAAAAACGCCACTCCTCAATTAGATCAAATAATACCACGAGCGCACGACATTCCTCTTTGTGATGATGAACTTACTTGTAAGGGCGGATGACGGGATTTATGATAGGGGGGAAACCGAAAGGAGGGAAACCGAAAGGAGGTGCTGTGATGGAAGGGATGCTCGGAGTGCCCGGATCGATGGGAGTGCCGGGATCGATGGGAGTGGCCGGTGGCGTGAAGGTCACCGTAGTTGGGGGGCTATCGCCTCCGGAAGTCGGAGATGGATAGTAACCTCCGCTCGGCGGCGAGACGGTGGTGGGAGTACTCGGGGTGGTGGGAGTACTCGGGGTCCTGGGATCAACGGGAGTGGTCACTGGGGTTGAGGGTGTGCCTCCAGAAGTGGGAGGAGAACGGTAGTAACCTCCACTAGGAGGCCGCGAAGACCGGCTGGGGTCTTGTCCCCTCGGCGGGCTGCCACAAGATCTGGGAGTCGTCGGCGAAGTTACCCGAGGGGGACTGCCAGGTCCGCGTGAACCTGTTCATCAGGTATAAAACTTAAGAGAGCGCATAATATCATGGTGCAAAAATGGAAGGAAAAGAAAAGAACAAGGAGGGCAAATGAACGTGAGATGTCGGGACAATGAATTCTTGAAGTTAAAAGAGTAATATCTCGGACATTTCCACGAGACATGCGATTTATGCCTAATGCCAAATCGTACATACAACATGACCGAATGAACTCCTCTGCAGGAGTCTTTCCGAACACGTGGTATCTCTTTCGTTGATCTTAGCAAGGAATAGCAATCAAACACACTAGGACGAAAGTCACCAAACGCGTAAGACATTCTCATGCCACAACAATCATGACAAACATGTCAGCATCTGGAGATTTCTTCATAGCGAAAACGGATTTGACCTGAGGGAGGAGAGCGAGAACGAGGGTCTGGAGGAGAGTAATAGGCCTTCTCATCCTTAAGTTCAGTGCCTATGACTTCAACAAGCAAGAAGCTCTGGAGAAGCAGCGACCACCCCACAACCATAACGCAACCTCCCACGAAGGAAGAAACGAGTTGTTGTCTTCTTGCCATATTTCGTCACGGAAGGAACGCTTAAGGATGGGAAGCTACGGATTGAAGGACGCATGTGAGAATATATACCCGAGAAATCAGGGGAAGCTACGGTAAGTAGTAAAAATCCATTGGAATCTGAGCGGAGTAAAGATGGCTGGTGGGGATGGACTGATACGGTTGGTTGAATTATTGAAGTAGCATTTACGTGCTCCTATCTCACAATCTGCATACAAATTTCTGCAGTGTTCGTACAAAGACAGTGCTATAATTAGGCGGAGCCGGTGAGTCCTCTCCCCATCTTTAATGGAAAGAACTTACAAATCTTGGGGGATGGAGAAAGTAGCTATATAGGACAGCACGATATGTCGAAGCTAAGATATATAATAACTATAGTCCCAGTTCAAGCTACTGGAGAAAGTATTTCCAATGAATCATGTCACAAGAGAGAGAACAGAGAGGAAGAAATGAAATATCGAATAAGTAAGGGGTGATCCACGGTTCACTGGTGTCTCAGTGTGTATCTTTTGAATGGATGACTCTTATGACTAGATTGGTGAGGTTCGACGCGTAAAGGCACCCCCTCTGTTTGCAAATCCACAGTGGACTTCGACATCAGGTCGCAACCTTAGGTCCAAGAAACCCGGCATAGCGACCCTCAATTTGGGTTGCCCGAGCCTGGTTATGGTGGGCGCAGCCCACGTATTTTGCAATGTTCTGGGAGAGAGAGAGAGACAACCGCCAGGGGGAAGGGCGGCACAATGGCAGCGACCAGAACGTGTCAAGGTGGCGACCAGAGCACAATTATGGCGGACCAGAGCACAATTATGGCGGACACAAGAGAGAGGGATTCGGGGTAATTGGTTTCCCTAGGGATCAGTTCTCGCCTACGGACTAGGACTGGACTAGAGAGGCCGGTTCCTAGTTTCTGAAAAACAGGTCATGAATTGGATTGGACTGGCTAGGCTAATGAAACCGGTGATATAACAAAAGAAACGTACTAATTAGGAAAAACAAACGGTACAGACAAAATGGCTGAAGCACATATTTAGACGCAATAATCTCACACTAATAATACCATGGAATTAACTCGAGAACAATCTTCTTGCACCAACGCTCCACCGAACCAATCTTGAAAGCACGAACTTAAAACATATCTGCACTTACAAAAAACTAAACAAACAACAAATTTATTGAAATAAGGTCGCAGACTAACTAGATCGTGAGATCCAAATTGCAACCAGCTGCAGAGTTCGCGGAGCAGGAGCTCGGAAACTCCTAGCCTCGAAATGGGATCGGCCAAGAATTGAGGGAGAGAGGGAGGCATTTGAGAGTTGAGCAAGAGAGTGATTGAGAGAGCCGTGACCAAGAATCAAGTGAGAGAGTGACTGAGGCATGACTTGAGCAAGCATTAGAGGTGTGAGCAACGCAATTAGGGCTTGTGAAGGATTAGGGCAGGCGTGAGTCATGTAATGTGCAACATAACTGAATGAAAATTTGTGAAGAATTTAGGGTATTTACAGATTTGTAAGAAATTTAAAAAATAAATTGGTCTAGTTTAAATGATCAGGGTCGGTGGATTCACACATAAAATTGGGAAGCGGGCCGGCATTCTTGGAAACTGCTCATAACTAACAATTCTTTTTGTTAATCCCCAATGGGGAGGGGGCAGAAGTAAATTTTGGACGGAGGCTTTTGGGCTGAATTCACTCATAACTAAGCTTTTCTTTTCCTTTATAAATTCTTTGGGATAACCTCACATATCGGAAGGATTCTTATCCATGCAAAGAAGCCCCTCTTCGGTGCAACTTTCCATCGTAAAGTTATTGGGAAACCCTTTCGGTAGACAAGCGTTTCACCATCACCTCCGGAGTTATTGGGAAACCACCATTGGTAGACAAGCTGCTGGGCCACATTTTCAGTTTCCCTGCGGGGTGCCTGAATCCTGATGCGACACAGTTTGACTATCCTCCCGAACACGTGATCGTGCCAGTCTGTCTCGTTGAGCTGTCGTAGTAAATGCCCCCTGGTCTCGTTGCTACTGGTGGACGTGGAAGCATCGTTTCTCTAGAATTGAGTCTCTAGGCAAAGCACAACCGCGTTGTCCATGACGATACCGTAGCATCAACCTTGAGATATCGAGTTCGACGTTAGGGTCGAGTACCACGATTGAATTTCATTACTAGCTAGTCATATTACATTGGTTGTTATATTTCATTTCCATTTTGCTTCCTGAGATAATAAAAGCTCCCTAGTCTGAACCTTTTTTTCTGTGTCCGCTCCTTGCATCAATAAAAAAAAGAGTATCTAAAGAAGCCTTACAAGGAGAGGAAGTGAACGGATAAATAATTTATTTCTCACACATTGCATATTTCAAGGGAATTATATATTAACATTCTTGGGAAGAAACTTCAGGAATGTCTTTGACAGTATAAATTGAATGTTGCATATTTCAGCAGTCTAATAGTACTGTATGTTACATGATATGTATGATGAGATATAGTTCCACTCTATCCAAAATAAAGAAGATAGACATCAAATGGTTACCATAAAGAAAATTGAGAATTCCCATAAAAAGAAAAATGAAGGCAACATAGGGAATTGAAAGAAGATATTGAAAAGATCACTAAAGTCTCTATAGATAGAGATACGAAGAAGGGAGAAGAATCCATTTTACTCTTAAGGTGTAAATTACCTCGTTGTTAACTTTTTGCGTATAAGTCATGACCTAAAAGTGAAGTTTCAAAAAATTGAGGAAAACCGTTTTTTATCCTTTCATGTTTTTATATGATTTATATTATTTTGCAAGTGCAAATTATATTGAACATTTTTTAGTAAGGGAAAAAGTCACAAAAAATTCCAAACTTTGCCTAAAGTGACAAATTTGCCCCATTTTTTTTTTTTGTGACACGAAAAATACTAAACTTTATTAATCATGATACATTTACCTCAAAATTTTTTTTCGTAACACAAAAAACCTTAAATTTATATTTGTGTGACATATTTACCATAAATTATAAGGCATTTTCGTATTTTATATTATTTTATATTATTTCTTTTTTTCTTCTTCTTCTCTCTTCCTTCCATCGGCCATGGCAGAGGGAAGCCGGACTCACCTCGTCGGTGTCGGGCAAGGGTCGCCCTCGCTAGCATCGAGTGAGGGCGGCCCTCGGCTGGGTCTGCCGAGGGTGGCCCTAGCTAGCCTAGGCAAGGGCGATTGGGCAACCCTTGCCCAACGCAGCGAGGGCGGCCCTCGCTAGATTCGGCCCAGGCGAAGGCTGCCCTCGTCGAATCTGGCGAGGGTTGTCCTCGTTTGGGCTAGCAAGGGCAACACCTAGGCGAGGGCCGCCCTCGCTTGAGTCTTGCTTCCCTTTGCCATGGCTGGTGGAGGGAAGAGAGAAGAAGAAAAATGAAAAAAAAAAAAGAAAAGAAAAGAAAAATGAAAAATAAAAAAAAAAAGACGAAAAAACTCTTGGTCATAGAGTTTGGGGTAAATATATTACAGTTAACAAAGTTTGGGATTTTTCATGTCATAAAAAAGAAATTGGAATAAATTTATCACTTTAGATAAAATTTGAGATTTTTAGTGGCTTTTTCTCTTCTAGTAATGCATATAGGACCCTGCCTTAACGAAAAAATCTCCCAAAGTTAGAGCATACCGGTCCCCTTTTTATGTTTATCTTTGTCGTACTTCATGGACTTGTGGATATGCGCTCCATGTCATTCTAGCATTCAATAGGGCAAAACGCCTGTCGTCTCACTACAAGCCACTGAAGTTTCTCTGTATACCTTTTTCCTAGTTCTCGCAATTCTTGTGGCTAAGAGCAACCCTTCTTTTTCACAGATAGAGAGAACCCACCACCATTAAGAGAATCACGCTTCGAGGAAAGAAAGTCGGTCCATCTGCTGCACTTTGGGATTACTATGGGATTTCTCATCACTGTCATAGATGTCAATTCCCCATCTTTTGTCCTGACACGCCAACTCACAAGAAACATACAAACACAAGTCTTCTCGAAGACGAAAAACCCTAAAACAAGATTCAGCCGGCGCATCGAATCCCCCGGGTCCGGCCAACTTGACAAGATTCAGGCGGTGCATCAAATCATTATTCACATGCCCCCCGATAGTTCATAACAATGGATTAGAACTTAGGTTCCCTCTCTCTCTCTCTCTCTCTCTCTCTCTCTCTCTGTTGTAACTGTAGGAGCTGTAATAGATTCCGTTTCTGGGTTTGACTTGCCAAAAACGAGAAATGATAAAAAATTAAAGGTCAAGTGGGATCCTCTAAACCAGATATCTAGGGATCCTCTAGCCATTTGAATATTCAGCCATATTGACCATGGACGGCTCGGAGAATCCGGGTAATATCTTGCTTCTTAAAAATAAGTTGGGATTGCCAGGTACAACTCGGTGAGGAATGAGACGGATTGAATCTCAATGGGCGGTGTGGTAATGTTTAGGTACTACGCGTAAGAGCACATGCGTGCCTGCGGGGGGGTGGCGCTACTTAATCATTACTTGGTTTGGTAATCCCTTCTTAATCAAGTCAAATGTATATAATGCAAAAAAGTGGGCGAGAATGCGTGTTTTTCCTCCTGAGAGTAGTGCAAGCTCCACTGTATTTCTATATGATATTGAACTGATTTTTTGATTAATAGGTATGAAGAAATTGAGCTGATGATTGCTTGGACTCATAATTGGAAGTTTAAAAAAGAGTTGCATGGGCGCTATGCAATGTATCTCCCGTGGACAAATTGAAACATGGTGCTATTAAATTAATAACTAATTCAGTTAGCCTCTTAGATTATAATAGTCATCTGACTTGTTGTAAGAACAGCTTGTTCGATTATTTTATTACTTATTATATGGGTCAACTAGCGGAACATCACCTATATATAGAGAACCCGCATCCTTTCTATCATCACGATAACCCCACAGCAAACTATAAACTTCCAAGTTCTCAAACACAACGTCCGCACTCTTTCTTAGCCATGGAGATCAACCACTACATTTCCTCTTGGCTTTTCACTCTCATTTTAGCCCTAGCACCCTTGTTCCTTCTTCTCAAACTCAAGCAAAAATGTGTCAGCACCAAGAACAAACTACCCCCAGGCCAAATGGGCATCCCGTGGCTCGGCGAAACCATGGATTTCTACAGAGCCCAGCAAGCCAACCGGCTATTCGAGGACTTTGTCCAACCTCGCATGGCGAGACATGGGAAGATCTTCAAAACAAGGTTGATGGGGTCGCCCACTGTGATAGTAAGTGGAGCCGAAGCGAACCGGTTCTTCTTGTCCAATGAGTTCAAGCTGGTGATAAGCTCGTGGCCTTCTTCTTCAGTTCAGCTCATGGGCAAGAACTCCATTATGCAAAAGCACGGCGAGCAACACCGCCACATCCATGGACTGGTTGCCTCTAGCCTCGGCAGCTCGTCGGCGGGGTCTTTAGTGCCAAAGCTGAGCAAATTAGTACAACGCCACCTAGATGCACATTGGAGTGGCCAGGAGAGAATCAACCTATACCACTTCACCAAAAATTTGACATTCCACGTCGTGTTTGAATGTTTGTTAGGGATAGATGTGGAGCCGGGAATGCCGGAAATATTTGAGAGGATTTTGGAGGGAGTCTTCATGCCGGCAGTTAATGTCCCCGGAACTAAGTTTTCAAGAGCAATGAGAGCAAGGAAGGAGATAGAGAGCCTGTTTGTGAGGATTGTGAGGAAGAAGAAGGAGGAGTTGGAGAGGGAGAATTCGGTAGGAGGTGGAGGCGTGAATAAGGAGGGAGAGGCGGTGCTGCTGCCGCGGTACGTGGCGGCAATGTTGCGGGGTGAGATGAGCGAGGAGGAGGTGATCGATAACATGGTGTTGATGGTGTTTGGTGCTCAAGACACCACCTCTTTCGCCATCGCTATGACCTTTAAAATGTTGGCTCAGCACCCGCACTGCTATCAGTTGCTACTAAAAGGTGACAATCTGTTGCATGTTTTATGACTTGTTTTTTTCTCGTGTCTTTGATTGGTTTGTATTATATGATGTTCATTCTATTGTGAATAGTCTTGAGTTTTTAATTAGTGACATTGCATAAAAAAATATGGACTATGTTATTAGAATATTCTCTCGGGTTTTTATATTAGCTTTTTTATTAAATAAGTGAACTTTGTTCTTTTGCAGAACATATGGATTTCAAGAGCAGAAAAAGAGAAGGGGAGGATATCAATGGTGAAGATATTAAGAAGATGAATTATACGTGGAAGGTTGCTCGTGAGACGTTAAGATTGTTCCCTCCCATCTTCGGCTCTTTCCGAGAAGCCATCGTCGACATCGACTACGAAGGATTCACCATCCCAAAAGGATGGAAGGTATGCAACTTCTAATCCAATCGCAAATTTTCAATCGATAATTTGACCTCGATCGATTCTCATGGAATTAGAACTGATACACTTTAAATGCACTTTCACGACTTATTTTTCTGTCAAAGCGACGTGTGGTGATGGTCACATAAGAAAAGAGCTGTCGTCGTCGTACGGGAAGCCTAAACTGAGTCTCAAAAGCCTCGATACAACTCCACTTTTAATTATATATATATATATATATAGATAGATAGTCCAACACCGGCCGGCCATAGTTTATTTTACTCCATATTTATTCACCTAATTGGAAATGAAAAGTCTTGGTACGCCGCCCACGCTCACTTGATTGAAATTGCTTTGAAAAGAGAATGTCCACGGCACATGCAAGCTTTGTTAATTAAATTAAAGTCGTCACGCGCATGCATGGCAGCGAAGTCATCTGCATCTTTCCTTAACTTGATTTAATAAATGACGGTCCAAGCTGCATTAAAATAAGCCACTTCTTCATATTGTAAACCTTCCTTACCTAGACATTTCCCCGTTTACTTTTAGCCTAGGATATGTAAATTAAGATGCGGACAAATTCGCGATTTAAAAAAATGCCGTACACAGTTATGTGATTTCATGGAGCCATTCTGATTTTCAGGTGCTGTGGACGACCTACGGGACGCATCTGGACCCGGAACACTTCCAAGACCCGATGAGCTTCGACCCGGACCGGTTTGACGAGGCGATGCCGCCGTACGTGTACATGCCCTTCGGAGGCGGGCCAAGGGTTTGCGCCGGGTCCCAGCTGGCGAGGATGAACATCCTCGTGCTCCTGCACCACGTGGTGACCCGCTACGACTGGTCCCTGATCCACCCCGACGAGCCGGTCACCTCGGACCCGCTCCCGTACCCTGTCCACGGGATGCCCATCCGGATTTCTCCCAGGCGACGATCTATCGATTGATCCGCTCGTGTGTATTCATTTACTTGGGGAGAGATGCAGTTGTATCGCTTCTTTGTTCAATCAAATTTCAATGAAAGTTCTTCAACAAGTTGCTAAAACTCGCGTGGGAAGTCGATCTATGGAGTCCGATGATTATAGTTTTAAATGGACTTTTTGGGGAATAACGAGGAGGGCGGCTCCAAGTCAAACTTTAAAAGGTTTTATTGCCTAAATCTATAGGGCGGTTTCCCCATGGTACGCTAAATGTAGAGATTACTCAAACCAAGGTCTACTCTTGAATAGATCCCCAGGACTTTCTCATGGTGAGAGACCTCTTGCATTGCTAGCATTAATTAGCGATTACTCAAACCAAGGGTTGATTATGTCTGGTACTTATCAGTTTGTCCTAGATGACCGATATATTCTAGGGAAAATCTTATTATGAATTTTTCAATGATCATAATTGAGGTGGATAGATGCCTTATGAATGATTTACTCATTTATCATAAAAGGATTCATAAGTGTCGGTTACTTAAAGGTTTTATGAATGCACTTTTATCTGTTGTGAATTTTGGATGCCCTAAAGATCAGGGTTCAAACATAACAGCAATAATCTTAATTTGCATATTAGGGCTTTTCATTTAATAACAGGATCAAGCCCTAATCTTAATTGGATTTACAGGATCAAGCCCATTTAACCAAATCTTCGGCCAATCCATCTATTTGCTTGACCGAAAATCATGCATGCGATATATCATTAGTGATGTTCTGAATTTGGAAGGTAGGTGATCCAGAGTGCAAATAATCTCTCAGCAAAACAGGAAACTGGAGAGAGAGACTCGGTTAAGATTAAATTACAGGTTTTGACTGCGGAGCACTCGGATTCCAATTACGGATCAGCAGTCGGAAAAGGAAAGAAACAACAATCCCTCTATATATAATTCACTCCTTCATCGTGGCAAAAATCTCAAGATATAACTTCTCAGTCGTCTTCAAAAAGAGAAACGCAAAGAGCCTTTTCAGAGGTGAATTCAATCGATCTGTCATCATGTCGCTCGCTGGGCAGCTTCAAGAGGCTTTTCAAGCTTTTCAAGCGGCGGATCTGAAGTATTATTTTGCCCAGAAGAAACGGAACCCTGGGTGAGTATTTACGATTCTTTTTAGTTGAAGGAGTATCGTTCTTTATGTTCTTTTCCTCTCCTCAGCCCACGTGAAGTCGCGGACGCCATGGAGGCGCGCGCTGTTGCTAGGGCCGCCCTGGACGAGGTCGTCGTAGTCCTCCGACAGGAGGAGGTGCTGATTCTTGATACCCTGGAGCAGGCGAAGGTGTTCACGCAATTCTTGGCACAATTTCCTGACTACGGCAATCTCAGACGCGTGGATATCCCCGGTGGCGTCGACGAGAGAACCGCCGCACGGATGTGCAGCATTATGAAGATGGCTGGATTCAGGCCGCCCACCCAGACCTTCTACTTGCCGGACTAGTCTCTCGTTTTGTATAATGCAGTGTGTTAACTCTCTTAGGTATGTTATTTAGGAGTGTCAACGGTTCTTTTCGGTTTTTCATGAATACCGAATAGTTTGCCGTTCGTAGTTTGCTTGCTTCAATGTTATTTAGGAGTGTTAATGATTTCATTCGATTTTTTTTTTTTCACAAAATCCGAATAGGGTTTAGTTTGTAATTTGCTTGTTTAAACACCAAGTTCATCATTTTGACCAAAAAGTAAAATTGTATTTCTCTCTTTAGTTTTTATTACTTGGATAGCAGCACATTAACCTTGAACCCTAATTACTTTCTCCAAAATAGAGACACCAAAACATGAGATAAGTTCCTTGGATGATTTAATAATTATATCATGTTTCGATCAAACAAAAATCACTTATAAGTTATCTATGGAACATAAAAAGGAAAGAAAACTGTTTTTCCAACTGTGGAAACCCCAAAGGAAAAAAAAAAAAAAAAAAAAAAAAAGAAGAAGGGAAAAAGTGAAGAAGCAGGGCAAAAAGATAATAATCAACATTAAGCTAACGTAAAATTCAATATCCAACTCTTGAACGCCATATTGCTTAAGTCGACCAAAAAGATAATAATCAGCATGAGGCTCGTATTTCCTCTCTTTCTTTTTTATTTTTTATTTTTCATTTACGTTGCATATAGCATGGCAGCACATAATCTTGAATTCCAATCAATTCTAAGCCTATTTCATTAATTCAATTCAATCTTAAACCTCTAAATTGGATCAACATCTGGTGAGAATAGAAAATTATTGATGTAGACAAATTTTATAATATTTTATTTTAATTAGTCTTTTTATTATATAAATATATATTTTGGGCTGGCAAGGGCACTAATAGCCAGGGGCCTTTCCTAGTCCCGGCAAGGGCCCTTGCACTCTTGCTGCCATGGACGATCGGGCCCTCTATTGACAAAATGCTACCGACCCATTTTGGTATAAATGAGGGGTAGAACCTTATTCCCAAATAAAAAATAATTTTAATTTGCATATTAGGACTTTTTATTTAGTAACATTAGCTCCACATAAATTGCATTTTAATTAGATTAGGACAGTGCTGAACGGGAAGCCCTAATCCTAAGCCCATTTAATCAAATCTTTGGCCAATCAATTTCTTTTCTTTTTTTTCTCGACCGAAGATCATTTATGCAATATATGATTTGATGTTCTAAATGTGGAAGGTAAGTGATCTAGAGTGCAAGTAATCTCAGCAAAATAGGAAATACAAGAGAAGTTCAGTTAAGATTTAATTATAAATTTTGATTAAGGAGCACTTGGATTCTAAGGGTCGATTGGTGGAGATAAGGATGAATTATTTAAAGGGCGAATTCCAATCTGGTATTAGATTTGATGGAAAGATCCTCAAAAGAAAAAGAAAAAGAAAAGAAAAGATAAATAATACAAAAAATTTCAGACTAGTACACAAATCACAAATTTACCCATTGTTAGTTTTTATTAAATTTTATTGTTAAATTACTGAGTTGGTTGACGGATGTACCGGTTTGTGATTTTATTTTTTAGATATATTATTTTGTGATTTTTCGTGGTATTAATTCAATCTAATATAGAAATCAAATTTGTTATAAATGTGTCAATTTTGGATTTTTGGTGGTTAAAAAATATTTAGAATAAATTTGTGACGGTTGTGCCAATTTTGAGTTTTTCGTTGTATTAACCCGAAAGAAAAGGTGAGGTCGTATTAACCCAAAAGAAAAAGTGAGGTTGAGTTTTAAGAGGTAGAGAGAATCAAGTGATAGAAACTGAAAAGATTTTGAAGATTTTGAAGGAGAATTTGGAAAGGAAAAGATCTATGATATATGCATACTCACAACTTCTTGTCCCTTTCAAGACGCCGGCATTAGTTCGCCTTCATTTCGTCAAAAGCCCGTCTTTTTATCTCCTTTTTCTTTTCTTGTTCTTTCTCAGATTCTAGGGAATATTCCGAGAAACCGCTTCCCATTCAATATCTTTTCAAATTGGCAATATCTTTTTTAAATATCTATGACGATTGAAATTGTACAAATTATATTACACAAAAAGAAATTTTCTGAGAAATACATTATTGCTAATAGCATCTCTAGATCAGCTTTTGTTTTGTATTTTTTTGGTCAAAATATCATTTATTTCTATGAAATACAAGAGAGAAATCTTCCAATCTAACAGCAAATCAAGACAAATCCCAAACAATTCCAAAACAAAACAAACTCCAGGTGGTTTACAAAGAGCAGATTTGAGATTTCTTCAAATCAAAATCAGTAGCCGATCAACAGATCTTCTTTACTAATGAGTACATCTCGAGATCTCCATCTATTGCTATGACTTACCCTTCGGATGCGCGCCCAATTGGAGTTCCCAACGCTATTGCTGTTCAGAGAAATAATTTTGAACAAGCACGGATCTAACACTTGTGAGAACAAAACCGGCAGTGAATTTTGACTGAGGAAGCAGGCAGTGGATTTGATGAAAGATCCAGAAAAGACAAAAGAGAAAAAGTGAGCGTGAGTTATTGAAAAGAAGTAAAGATCAAGTGATAGAACCAGGAAAAAGATTACGGATGAGAATTTGGAGAGGGAAATTAAGTGCGGCTAGGGCCGCTCTGGACGTGGTTGTCGCGCTCCTCTGACGGGAGGAAGCCTTGATTCTCAATACGAGAGCACTCGCACGATTCTTGCCCTGCAATTTCCTGACCGCGGCAATCTCAGCCGCGTGGAGATCGCTGCCGACGTCGACAAGTGAATCGCTGCACGGATGGAGAATACATTGACAATGGCTGGGTTTGGGCTCCTTAGAAGGGAGATCTTCGGCTTCTCGGACTAGTCTCCCATTGTAAAGTGTCAATGGAGGTTCGGTTGCCATGTCCCTTATTTTGACCAAAAAAATAAAAAATAAAATCAGTATTTAACTTCGTATCTCTTCCATTTGTTTTTATTACTGTATATTTAGTACATAACCCGTGTTATGTTTCATAAAAGAATCTAGTTATCTGAAGCCTCCATCTGGATCATCATCCTCGACATCATTTCTACTCACCTTACTTAAAATATAAATGCCAAATACGCTTTACTAAGATCATCAAAATTGCTCCGACAGTAGTCCCTAATATTAAGACGGTTCGTCCCTTTCTCTTTCTTGGAAAGTTTGATAATGGCATCAGTAAGTTATGGCGGAAAAGGGAAAAATGAATCGATAGTAATTAGCAGTCTCCCCTAAGAGAATTGGTTGTTTACGAAATAGTGCCATGAGCACCCTTTCCTCAAACACGCTTCCTTGCAAATCTCTGCAGTTGTATTTGAGATGTCAGCACTAGTTCGACATTGTTACCCATAAGTGTTATTTTGTAAATCACAAGAGATAGGTGAGCTGGGATGGCACCCGGAAGATGGATCCCTCTCTTCAATTTCCTTCGTCTCTCTTGGACACCGAGGGCCATATGAACAAATGCCATATCTGGATGATTGTAATCTTCAATTTGATTAAGATCCATCACCTTCCAACTATTGAAGTTCTCGTCATAAACATAAAGCTTCAGATGCCCTCCCCAGTGAGTTAGCATTTGGGCAGTGTCCTTCATATGGTTTCCGACTGACGAACCAAATTAATTCTGGATTGATGTTTTTCATGTCCTGGGTAACGGTTGGAGATAAAGCAGGCCAAAATAGCAGCTACCGCCATCAACGCACATGAAGCCACATAAGAAACATGGTCCTGAGTTTAATCTGTAAGCATGGCCTCGATACCATCAGTAGCAGTCCGTGTGGTAGGAACACTGACCGATGAAGGTCCATTCAGAATTGGTGATAGTTAGCAGCGGAGTACTTGAAGGAGGAGGAGGAGGAGGAGGCTCTGTAAAGGAGCGGCGGAGCGAGAAGGAATCATAGAACCGGGTTGTGTGTAAGTAAGGTCGGTTGTTTCGAGTGGCAGCAGGAAGTAGGAATGCCTCTTACAGGAGATGAACAGAGTGATGATGCCTCGTATAAACAATAGGTCTCTTTCCAGGAGAAAGACTTAGAAGTCTGGACTAGTCTATTCATGCTTTAGACTGCGAAAAATCTATGTGAAGAAGAGATACGGCTGAAAGAAAGTCATGTGTAGCGAGATTAAGCTGGTTTTTTGAGATTACGTGAAAATGACTAAATTGCTACTTGTACTCCAGTACAAAAATAATCAATCACTAATATCGTCCTTCACGAAATGATGACCTTTTTGATAAAAGTCAAATGTTGTCGGCAATCCTGATGGGATTCAATCACGGACCATCCTCTAATCAACCAAATGTGTCGGTAAGATCAAGCTAACTATTTTTTTTATTTATTTTAATTTAATGTAACAAGCATGTTTTCTTAAAGACAAAAGAGCTTACTTTAGATTTAAAACGAACACTATTATATCTAGGATCTAAGAACTTCCTATTATCGTTATGCTAAATTGAAAAATTTGATCAATTTTATCCATGTATCATTAACGTAGATGCCTGTCATTGAACATGGCATGACCAGCGTTAACATAGACAAATATGGAAATTTTGTAAATTTTTTTATACAAAATAATATTCCTTGCCTAATTTGATTCAATAGTGCGTATTCCCTAGCTTAAATTGTAACACCCCAAACACCCTTGGGGCTATTACAGTCATGCTAACCATCACTTTCACTCCTGAGAGAGCTATGTCTTTTAAGCTCTCAAAATTTTTTTTTTTTTTTTCAACGGTCCCTGCGCATCACATATAGCGGAAGCAAATATTGAAGACTCTCCCTTACAACATATGAGAGGCAATGCACACATACTACACACAATAGTATACCAAGAAACCGGCTATGATATTATTTACTATTGAATGGACAGTACCTTTATCTTTTAGGGTAGAATACAACAAGATATACATCAAAAGAAGCTCTAACCACTACCCTTTATCAAGATAAACAAAATAGCCTATACACACGGCTAACCCAAAAACCATCCATTCCGTCAGCTCCGGCCTGGCTCAAAAATCCCACCAACCTCCCCAGCTACATATCGTGCCTACCGCCAGCCAGGAGGGCTAGGTGGCGGGGGTAGCATGCTGCCTATCTCCCCATCCTCACAGGGAAAGATGGAGACGTACTCCTGGAAAATCGGGCCGCTACTCAGGCCCACCTCGAACCGTACCAGAACAGAAACTCGTAAGTATGTGCGTCCGGGGATCGCCGGACTAGGAAACTGTACCACCCGCACCTCGAGGTCAGACGGGATCCCATAGAATCTACCCGGTGCAAGTGGAGGAACCGACATCGTCTAGGCTGAAATGTTAGTCCCCAAAGGGGTGAGTACAACCACTCAGCATAAAAGCAATCCTTAAAACTACCCATACAGCACAATCAAACATAGCACAATAATACATGGCAATTTAATCACATCAAAAACATTGTATGGTCACAATAAATGAACAAGTCAGCCACGTGCCCTATCCTCTTTCGAATACTCTTATCAAACATGTGCACTCATAAATCAACATAAATTATGATCACATATCTCAGTATAAATATCTCCATCCCAACAGCCATAGTATATGCACATATTCGTATACCCAGTCACATATACAGTCCTTGCATATTGGCATCAATTGGGAACATGAGCACTTCACAAAATATCAACAAGCACAAATGCACATGATTCGCATTCCGAGCACCACCCAACATGATCAATCCACTCATGCCCATGTAATTCAATAATATTACATGCTCTTTTCTTATGTGAACAATGCTCAAGTTCACGCATATATCAAATAATTGCAATTTTAAATGCAAATCCCGGTAAGAACCAACCGGCTTCCGGCAACCCCACTTCCCGGGCATCTCACACCCAACCTGGCGTCGTGAGGAATCCACGGCACACACCATCCGGGCTTCCAGCATTTACACTCCCTGGCCGGGCATCTCGCACCTCAACTGGCATCACGAGGCATCCACGGCACACACACTCCGTGCTTCCGGCACCCCCAACGCTCCGGGCATCTCAACTCCGAGGCCATCCAGATTTACGCACACGGGGCTACTTTGGGCATCCGGCATTTTCACTCCTGGCCGGGCATCTCGATACTCCCGAGGTATAATCAATACATGTCATGCAACAATCTCTTTTCCATGCATGATTTACAAACATGTCCATGGAACACTCAAGCATGACAGCAATTGCATTCACTTATTCACAATTATATGACATGAGTCTACATGCTCAGCCTATGTTTCCATCACCAATACAGCATGCACATTATGAGAATCAAGTGGATTTAAGACTAAATGTCCATCTCTGAATCACTTAGGGCATGTATACATACACATCAAAAGGGTATCTCACCAATTCAGCATCTACATTGTGAACTCAGCATGCACAACACACCCAAATGACCAATACAACAATCGGCCTAAGACTTCTACAAGGAATTCCCATGAAATCAGCATATAAATCAATCAAAATACCCTTAATGCACCATGACAATTTGCTATTAGACATGTTAGTCCATGTTCACAATTGAAATAAAAGGCAAGGTTATCATTCATACCTAAGAAAACAAGTTTAGATCATAAAATAACCAAATACCAATTCTTGGTTATACATAGTTCATGTCCAGGAAATTTCCAGTTTACCCCATCTCCAAAATTCACGAAATTGAGGCACTAATTCGCCTTCAAAAATTCTCAAAAATTAACAGGTCATAGCCAAGAGGTAAAGGAGTAATTCACTAGAAGAAATCATCTTAAAATTCGGTCCACAGAACATAGTATAAAAATCATCAACTTCCAGCTTATCTTCCAACCCGCGCAGAATACGCCACTAACGAATTAAACTAAAATGACCCATTTAAACTCACTCTTTTTCTCCCATTTTTGGATATGTTGAAGCTCAGTGTATTTCCTACAATTATCCTTCAGAAGTCGAAGTCAAATTACCAAGCTAAAGTCGAGTTATCAGCTCCACAAGTTACTGTCCACCTTTCGTTAAATTACCAGAACGCAGGGCAGAAAAGAAAATTCGAAACACCAGGTAAATCTCAACGAAATTAGCTCAAATTTTAACATGAAATGCATCAAGATGTCCTCAACAATTCATCAGAAGAAATCGAACAAAAATTCCAATTGAAAACACTTGAAACAAAGCAATCAAACAACAAAAGTCTCTCGGCCAGTTCGCATGTCCACCCGGTTCCTTGCTCAACCTTTTTCGCCCCTCATTTCTCATTCAATTCTTCTCAAAATCGACCAGAATATAGCTTAAGATGTGTACAACAACTTCACAGAAGACCTCAAGTTCAAAATCTGACTCTAAACTCTTAAAAACAGCCCCACCAGAGTCGGATGTAACCTGTTCTTTTCACCACCCGGTTTACACGGTTTAACCATTTTCCACATATAACCAAATTTAACCGTGTAAAACCCAATTTCTTGCTAATATGAAACACTATACACGTATGGGAAGAGTTTAGGACTGCTCTTGCCTTTTGATTTGCAGAAATCAGCAAGAAATTTCCTTGGATGAAGCTGGATCTCCCTCTCGGCCGTAAGCTTTTTCTTCCTTCTCGGTTTCTCCTTTTTTTTTTTTTTTTTTTCTATTCTCTCTCTCTCTCTCTCTCTCCTCACTTGGCCGACTCCCTCACTTCACTCGACGGCACTCTCTCTCTCTCTCTCTCTCTCTCTCTCTCTCACACGGCCACTTAGCAAGGCTACCTCCTAGGCTTCCTGCATGATGACACGTGGGAGTGGGAATGGACAGCATGGCGCCACCATCCGGTCACTCTCCTCCTCCTCCTTGGGCGTCCGAAATTGATACTTCATGGGCTGCTTGACTAATTAGGTTGGCCGGCCCACCATAATTCCTCATCACTAAGCTTAATTAATTCAATTTAACTATACTTTAATTTCCTCAAAATTTCGTGCATATCCATAGATCACAATGCACCCGTAAATCCACTCAATTACAGATACCAACTTGGCCATATGATATGGTCACCATGTCCATCCAGTTGCGCCATTTGTAGTTCAAAACCCAATGACCAAAATCTTCTAAATCTTGTTAGCCACAATTGTCACATCACCAAAAAATAATGTCCAACTTAGAAATGCCATCTCAACTCACCAAAGAATTGAAATCCTACAATTGGATCTTCCATAATCCTCACATCTTCAACGACCTTCAACATTTGAGGATGCCACATAAATTGGGCCTTCACAATGGTCAAATATGTATTCCAGTTTCGGACCACAAAAAAGACTTGTTGCATTCACGTGCGTACTGTCAATTCGGAATACAAAGATAGACCTTTCGGCCCAATATTTCCCGTTGGACTGACTCTGAAACCTCGCAACCATTGTGGCCCAATACGCAATGCATATCAGTCAATTATATTGAAGAAAATGAGCCAAGAGGGCTTTATTGTTCTCATCACTTGTGATTCCCACAATAACAAGTCGGTGCGGGAGTTGCGGATCCCGAGGGAGGGAGGCCATGAAGGAAGCGCTGGAAGTCGGTGCAGCGAGAGTGGTCGTTACGAGACCGCCCACGGTAGCCCGACCGTTGGCGTCCCACGATCTTGAGTAAATGATGAGACCAGATTGATTAACGATGATGTCCTACCTTCTGTTGTTGTTTGAGTCCGGTTCAATTCGTGCACGAGGCAGCTGTTTGATATGCGTGAGATTTATTCAGTGGTCAATTCTTTTGAACAAACCCGGGATTGCTCAAACTCGGTCATCTCGGTCGAATTGACTTTGAGATCGGACCTTTTTTTTTATTGCATGCGTGAGTTGTAGCTAGCTAGCTAGCCTTGACTTCATTTTTTTTTTCTTTAAAATCGCTAGCCTTACTATATATTAGTTTGGTTGATTCCTTGTATCTGGAAATTGACGTTGAAAGATAATCTTACACTTTGGCATCATCCACGGATGACCTGGATGCTTCCTGCTAGGGAGACAGAAGGATAAACCGACAGGATTATCCTAATCTCCTTGGGGCGTGTGTGCACAAACTTTCAGTCAATTAGTAGAAATTTGCTTCCCAAGTAGAATTAGTAGAATTTCAAAAGCACAGGGATATGCACCTGCCTAGATGCATATTCATTGCATCACAATTAAGCAAAGAAGAAGGAAAGGCATGCATTCATGTCAGCAATCTCATCCTCACTCGCTTGGCATGGGAGCTCCCAATTCTAAATCACAACATTCTTCACTCAAAATAATTGTAAATACGATGGATTGATTTTGTGCATTTGTGAAAATTTGTCGAATCAAAAGTTTGGATATTCATGCACATGTAATGTTAAACCACATCTTGATACTATACTACAATTATATTTGTAGCTAGAAAAGGTAACTGACATCAACAAAAATAGTTAAAAGGATTTGAAAAAAATAACTACTTAATTTAGTAATGTTAAAAAAAAAAAATGTAGTAATGTGACGCGTAATGGGGAGTTTGAGAAAGTTGGTCATGTTCAACAACACTTGGTAGATACCACTTTTGTACGCAGATCGGTATGAGCCTTCAATTGGTATATAGCCATTGTGCTTGGACCGTCCTATGCGCCCAAAAAATTATTCTGTGAAGTGTTGTAATGAATTACTTGATAATACATGTCTTAAACATGCGCGACATTGAAACAGGTTGAAGTGGCATTCCGTGGTTCTTTGAAAGTTGTCGAAGCTGCTGCTAACGCTAGTTAAGGAGCGTTGCAATTTGAGGTGTTATTTGTCAAAAATCTTATTGAGACATATGCATCATCCATTGTTACCCCTGAAATCAAAAGAAATGTACCCAATAATATTGCACTGTCCCTAGCTCTTTTCTTTCTTATTATTATTTATTATTATTTTTTGGTTAAGCACTTTGGGAAAAGCTCTGGCCAGGAAATTAAGGTTCGTAGCAAGAATGACATGCCTTGTTCCGGGAAGGCTCCATGACAAGATGATCTTCCAAAGCAATAACCAAACGTCAGCGGGCAATATCTCATTACGGTATTACTTGATTTCATAGGTCAAGGTAGTTTTTGGGCGAGGTTCACCTGGCCAGGTCCATACATATACCCATTGGAAATGATAGATTAGATTTCCACCTTTGGAAACAAATCAGGAGTAAAACCCATTCAAGCAACTACTACTCAAACTGTGTGCTAAGTAACATTGATATTGATACACAACACGCGATACGAAATGACATGACACGCCAACATGCCATTTCTCAACAAATAGAAAATTCCGATACATTAGGATACGTTGAATATTAAGTATATATGTTTACATATACATAATAAATTGTCATTTTTATGGTTATTTTAATTAAATTAATTTGATTCAAATTCATAATTAAATAAATAATAAAAAAGAGTATAGAATGAATTTGCACTAAAAACATCAATCCACCATTTGTTAATATCATTCATTGCTTCAATTTGACAAATTTAACTCCATTCCAATAATCTATAAACTTAGAGAAAAAAACGAACAATCCACATTCTAGACCCATATATTAGAGTGTGTTGGAAGAGAAGAGACAAAAAAAAAAAAAAAAAAAAAAAAAAACTCAGGAGGTTAATTGTGTGTCACGGGAAGTGAGAATCGAAGAATAAGTTTTCTCTTTTCCCCCATTATTATTATTTTTCTATTTTTTACATATTTCATTTTTGTCAAATATATATACATTTTGATATCTCATTTATTAAAAATTTTTAAAATTGACCTATGCGTATTGGAATCACATGTCGAATTTCCGAACTCACATAGAATTTCGGACTTAAGTGTCGGAAAGTGTTAGGAGAGTTAACTAGGTGTCGAAATTTTTGACACATGTCAACCGAATATCGAAGAGTGTCAAAAAGTGTCAGACACGTGTTGGA
Source organism: Eucalyptus erythrocorys (assembly GCA_014182555.1). Lineage (NCBI taxonomy): Eukaryota > Viridiplantae > Streptophyta > Magnoliopsida > Myrtales > Myrtaceae > Eucalyptus > Eucalyptus erythrocorys. Next base: position 36,165,936 of record CM024597.1, read on the forward strand.
ATATCCGATACGACATGAAGGCTTTTGAAGAGTATTAGTACTTTCTAGGCTATTAGGCAAGCAAGTATCACGATCACGAGATTTCTGTGACCAAGGGATTTTGCATGATCGAAGATCCTCCAAAATCGCCTAGGGTTTCCCCAAGAGCTTCCAGAATATTTTGACAGGCGAGATGGTAATTGTGCCAAGGATTTGGAACTCTCTTAACATAAATGCCAATAGGTGATAGCTTAGAAGCTTACGATCTCATCCGCCATATCAAAAAACGATCAATGGTTGTAATTTAAGGGCCACTGCTATAAAAAGGGGTGTCCTCTCCTATCCATCCAACCATTTCATATTCAAGGTTTATTTGGTTCAAAGTTTCTCTCTAAAAATTTCTCTCTCTACAATTCGAGTAAGTAAGCGAGGGAGTGATTAATCCCAAGAAAGGCTCCATCCAATTTCTAATGAATCAAAGATAATCATTTGTTCTTGTATAAATAGTCATTATCTATTCTTCCACCGTGAGAGGGGCTAATTGGGATTGTTTAAGCAATTGACGTAATCACTGACCTCTTGCCAATTGATTATAGATAGCTTTATCAATTGATTTTGGGTAACTTTATCAAAACGATCCCAAATGATCTGCGAGATGAGTCTAGGGATGATTAGCTGTCTTTAATGCACTATACCAGCGGAAGGCAGAGACTCATTTCTTCTTCCCCTTTAATCGTTGGCCAAGTTTGAACTCGAAGCTGGCATCATCGAATTACTGTATATAGCATCCCACATTTCATTCGCATGAAAATTTCTTTGATTTATGAAAAAAAAGGACAAAGCAAAGTTTTCTGCTCCTCTGGCACCTCCTCTTCTGGCGCCTGTGGAGGGTCAGGCGTCGGTAACAAGAACAACTGGCCACCCACCGTGCAGCCCTCATTAAGGAGAACGCACATGGCCTGCACAATGCGTTCACTGATGTTGTTTGATATTTCCACTCGCCGTAGATTGCCTCGATTATTGAACACTGGAATGAAGCGGACGAAGACCCTTGCTTGCCTAATGGTATGCAGGACCAACGTGTCCATCATTTCAGCAACCCCATCCAATTCTGCTCGAGCGGCATTGCATATGGTTGTGGCCTCATTTACTTCACTAGAGCTGAAAACAAAACACCAATAAAGAATTTGGATAAAGTTTTGTAGATGCTTACATGCACCTCTGTCTTCGCAAGACCATTCGCATTGCACCCTCCACTTCGGTGAATGCCTCGTAAGCTTGCTTTAAAAGTGCAGCAATATTCATGTTGTTGTTGGCCATTTGTGTTTGGGTTGTTGTGGTTGTTTTGAATGCGATCAAAAGAATATATAAATAAAGTAGAGTTTGAAAGAGCTTGTTTTAAATGTGATCTGCCTACCTCCCTCATATTTTTTGTGCTTGGGCTACTGAGGTTCTTCTTTTGTAATTTTATAATTTTTTTTTGAGTTCTTTAAAAATGGGTTCAAAAAATGAACGTTGCTTTTTGGGTGGTCAAAATAACGTCTAAATTAAGCAAAGTTTGGAAGAGTTTATTTTGAGTATGAGCTATTTACGTCCCTCATGTTTAAAAGATGTTAATCTAATAATGAACATCCTCTTCCCATAATGAAGATCCTCTTCTCAGATAAATTTCTCTTAGATTCATCAATTTCAAAAATATTCATCTAATCTCCTAATGAACAATGAACATTATGGTCCAATTGAAATTGGCCCATTTAACCTCATATTAGTCAATCCATTTTTATGCAATTCAACCCCAACCTAATTCAAACCCAACCGGACCCATATTATTAAAATACGGTAGTAACTTACACCCATGCATTTGTATTCTTATGTGACCCGCTACAGCAGGTAACAATGTCCAAGGGAATTCCCACGTTAATCCAGGCGCAACAGATAGCATGATCGGGCCAATGTTTGCATCAAGGGAAGTACACTATCATTTAGGCACATGACAATATTTGCTTTTGACTATATTGACTATATCACGACTAGATAAATATGTTCTCCTCCTGCCACAACTTCAATCACCAACAAAAAGGGGGAAACTTAAAATAAAAACCAGAAACATCCATTATTCGTGGCCTTGCCGCTTTCCCATATTGGGTAAAAAAGCAAAAGAGTCGATTCCATAATTTAAAAATCCAAATTATAAAATTAGGAACGACAAATAATAAATAAGCAAAATTATATCTGCAGTCGAAAAAAAAGTTTAAATAGGGGAAAATGATTACAATGCAGAATAATAGTCAACCATGACGGTACTATGGATGCCAAAGTGAATGAGGCTCTAGTTTTGTTAATTAATCACCAGCTCAATTCTTGAAGATAACTTTCCCTTGAGCTGTTGCAGAGCATGTTCTCTAGGTTCCTTCACTTTTTTCAACTCGTCCAAGTTCGAGAAGTATTCTTCGTCACAAGGATTTACCACTAACTTCTCAAGAGCAATGGCATTGTCGATAAGGTAATTCACTAGCTCAAGCTCGCAAGGTTGACCATAATAATTGTGAAATTCAACTTTCTTTAAGTGCTGATGGGGAGGTCCAACAACTCTTTTTGGTTCTCTCTGCGTGCATAGCATCTTCCATGGCAAGATCATCTATGGCAAAAGAAGAATGTTGTATATTATTAATTACCACAAGATCTCGACACATTGGAGAATGCTAGTGGAGGAAAGAACTTGCAAAAGAAAGGACTTACAATGGAAAGTAAGTCCGTGAAAATTATCACGTCATGCATATATTAATCACATGATGTCCCGACAACTCACCCAAATGCAGAGAACATGATGTCCCGACAACTCACCCAAAAGCAAAGAGTTGAACAGGATTCAATAGTGGCTGGTTTATCATATTCCATCCTACTACATCAGCCTAATGCCTATATAGGTGAAGGCTTGAATGAGATTGAAAACCCACCTCAAACACAAAACTCCGCAAGCAGGGACATGCCTCGATCACGGGAGTCAATGGAAGTAGGCTGGCACCTCTTTCTCCAAAGACTCTCAATTCCAATAGCTTGACATTTGTTAATTTAGGCAGTTGACAAATAAGCAGGTTTTCCTACATATAGACAGAGAGAGAATCATAGGCAACGCAGATGATAAAAATTAAATAACTTACGAAACTTTACGAAAAAAGTCGGTGCTCTTACATTGGGTGAATCAAAAAATTGAAGTTTGAGAGTCTGCAAACAAGAAAGATTCGAAAGCAGAGACAAGGTCCTATGCAAAAGCACCAAATGAGATTTCCTAATAAACACCTCAGATAGTTGTGGGAGCTTGTCCAAACACAAAGGAATTTCACATCCCATGAAAGTGAAGGACACAAGGCCCGTGTCATAAATCTCGACGCGTTCAAGATCCTTGCAATATGCTATACACAAGTACTTCAGCTTCAGTGATTGGCCAGAGACTCTCAATGTCAGAAAAAGCACCGCCTCTCTCTCTCTCTCTCTCTCTCTCTCTAGAATCCTCCATCTCTCTCTCTATTCCTCCGGTCCTTTCCCTCTCTCTCTCTCCAGACTTTTCTCTCTAGATTTCTCCCTCTCTCTCCAGACAAATCTCAGCCGCAATTGTTGACCCAAGTTATAATAAAATAAAATAAAGAGGGAGACACTTGGTGGGGAAGTCGGTGGATGTGTGCCGACTTCACACCCTATAAATAGGGGTCTTGCCCCTTGTGTGTGTAGTGTGAGAGATGGTGTAAAAAGAGTGAGTGTCTTGTGTAGAGTCTTGTGTGTGAAAGTGAGTGTATATGAGTGAGTGACGTGAGAGTTGTGTAGATAAGTATAAGAGTTTATTGTACACTTACGATGCAATTAAATGTTATTGTAATATTAAGAGAGTGTTTAGTATAGTCACGCTTCTGCAAAGTTCAACAAGTGGTATCAGAGCAAGTGGTCAGAGGTTGTGTGACGACAGTGGTCGGGGACCATTGTAAGTGAACAAGATTGTTAAGGATCGTTGAGCCAAGGAGCGGAGTACGTCGGAGTTCTGCCAGTGCACAATCCGGGATTGTGAAGTCGGTTGGTGCAGGACCGGGCTTGCTTGGTATAGTGCGGGGCATTATACTTAAGTCACGATGGCGGATTTCTCAAGTTCGGGGAACGGCATGGAGAAGCTCAACAACTTCAATTATAATAATTGGAGTACCTGCATGCAATATTACTTGCTAGGTCAAGATTTGTGGGATATTGTTGGCGGGAGCAACACCACCCCACCCACGAATGATAGCGAATTAAGAAAATGGAATATAAAATCGGGTAAGGCTCTTTATGTGCTTGCCGTGACTGTTGAAGATGAATTACTGCAACACATAAAGAGTGCGAAGACCCCGAAGGAGGCTGGGATAACTTGGCGACGCTGTTTGCGAGGACAAACGACGCCAAGTTACAATGCGGAGAACGAGCTCCTCTCAATCTCGCAACAAAGTATGACGGTAAGTCAATACTTTTCCAAAGTTAAATCTATTTGTGAAGAAATTTCAAAATTAGATCTTGAGAATGCCATCTCTGAGACAAGAATGAGAAGAATAATAATTCACGGATTAAGGCCGGAATATAATGGTATTATTACGGCCACCCGTGGATGGGCAAATGAGCCAACTCTAACTGAGTTGGAAAATATATTGGCCAATCAAGAGGCCTTAGATAAACAAATCCCTAAAGTCTCAATTAAGGAGGATGAAAGTGCCCTTTTCAGTAATAAAAGAGGGTTCAAGGGCCAGAATAGAAATAGAGCAGGTGCAAGAGATGGCAAACCATGGAAAAATCATGGAGATTGGCAAAGGCAACCGGAAGAGAAGGGTTATCAGCCAGGGGGAGCTCGTCAAGATCGCGATGACGATGACGATGAAGACAAGAGAAACAAAAGGTGTAGCAAACGGTGCTACGTATGTGGCAAGGTAGGACATATTGCCAGATTTTGTTGGTACAGGCATGAAGAAGGAAATGTTGTCACTTCCTGCAAGAAGGAGATTGAAAGTGAAGAAGAATGGGACTTTCAAGCGCCTGTTGCAATGAAGGAACGAGAAGAGCTTGCAACAGCTTGTATAGTTGAGTTGGATAATTCGACAAGTTCTATCACGAACCCGAATAAGAGCAAGCCAAGCAACTAACAACGCCAACAAGCACTCATGAAAAGAAACGCAAGAGATGCAGGAGATGATAAAGAAATTGAAAGTTGAGAAGGCAAAGATGGAGAATATGTTGAAAAAGAGGGATGAGATGATAAGGGAGAAGGATCGAGAGCTCAAGGCAAAAGAAAGGGAGCTAGGGAAGTTCCGATGTGAGTTCAAGAAGCTGCAGAAGCTTTAGGACCTCAAGACGTTCCGAATTAATCATATCGGAAGAGACAACGAACAAATGAAGGAGAAAAGGAAAGTTTTCTTTGAGAAAAGGAGGCCATTTACACCCTACATCCCGTGGTGTAAGGATCGGTGGAGTAAGATCAAGGGGAAGAAATTTTATGAGGAAAAAGATCAAGAGGTCTACATTAAAGTACTTCGGATGGGATTGAATCGGTTGAAGCACGAAATGAAAGTCACAAATGAGAGGGTTGATTAGATGAGTTATAAGCTCAAGATTTTTAAAGGAGATATGTCGAATACGAAGACCGAATTGAGTGAGAAGAAGGAAAAGGAGACTAAAGGGCAAAATGAATTGGCATTACAAAAATTTAAGGATCACAAAACTCAATGGAAAGTAGCAGCGGGAGAAGCAACTGAAGAGGGAGCCATAGAGCTATCCGCATATGAGGAAGCTTCGCAATATGCTAAATGGAGGAAGACAGTTGACGAATTCAAAAGCAATATCGGCGTGGCTACTATATCTAAATTGAGAGAGAGTAGTCGGTGAGGGGGAGTGTCGAAAAAAGCACCGCCTCTCTCTCTCTCTCTCTCTCTCTCTAGAATCCTCCATCTCTCTCTCTATTCCTCCGGTCCTTTCCCTCTCTCTCTCTCTCCAGACTTTTCTCTCTAGATTTCTCCCTCTCTCTCCAGACAAATCTCAGCCGCAATTGTTGACCCAAGTTATAATAAAATAAAATAAAGAGGGAGACACTTGGTGGGGAAGTCGGTGGATGTGTGCCAACTTCACACCCTATAAATAGGGGTCTTGCCCCTTGTGTGTGTAGTGTGAGAGGTGGTGTAAAAAGAGTGAGTGTCTTGTGTAGAGTCTTGTGTGTGAAAGTGAGTGTATATGAGTGAGTGACGTGAGAGTTGTGTAGATAAGTGCAAGAGTTCATTGTACACTTACGATGCAATTAAATGTTATTGTAATATTAAGAGAGTGTTTAGTATAGTCACGCTTCCGCAAAGTTCAACACTCAACCTATTCAAAGTAGGAGAATGCTCCAAAACCAATCGCTCTAGAGCCGGACAATTGGCAAGGAGTTGCTCAATGAGTTCTTCCTTCACGGTTACTCGATTCAAGTAGAGCTCTTCGAGATACTTAAATCCAACATGCCAAGAACTAGAAGAGTTCCAGCCAAAATTACTTTGATCCGGAGCTCGTCGTGAGCACCCTATATCAACATCCATTAGTATGTCATGCCCCAACAGATATGGCAAGCAACTAGGGTCACAATCGCGCCTCAAATCCTTCACACACGCCGGCTCGAAATTTAGTTGGAGAATTTTAACTCGTTTTGTCAATGCAAAACGAATCCACCGATCAATGTGAGACTTATATGAGATATTCATGTCAAAGTATAGCGCAAATCTACGCAAATGGAATCCTTCACTGTGACGGTGCAAGACATTGTCCACCCATGCCACGTACCTTGCCCTCTGCTTTTCTGCCAACTCAGGGTTACCTTTCATCTCGTCCAACAAGTCAGACCAGTCGAAATCAAGGTTGGTGACCTGACAAGTAGACAAATGCCTCCATCTTCTGGAAAGAAGACAAGTCGCCTGTGCTTCTCTAGATCTCAAAAGGGATAATATAGAGCTTACAACATCATCGGGCAAACAGCTAATCCGATCCTTTGGATTGAGTTTCACCGAAAGAAAAACAAACAAGGTGAGAAAAATCACAATGATTATCTGAGGCGTCTCTGACGACTAGTTCCAAGGTCAAAAAGGAAATTTTATGCACCAAAATTCTTTACCTTGTCGGCAGATTCGTCTTCATTTTTAGAGCGAAGCCTCTTTGGAGATGGAGAATCCATAGACGCCGGCATTAGTTCGCCTTCCTTTCGTCAAAAGCCCGTCTTTAAATCTCCTTCTTCTTTTCTCGTTCCTCCCCAGATTTTAGGGAATATTCTGAGAAATCGCTTTCCATTCGATATCTTTTCAAATCAACAATATCTTTTTCAAATGTCTATAACGATTAAAATTGTACAAATTATATTACACAAAAAGAAATATTCTAAGAAATATATTATTGCTAATGGCATCTCTAGATCGGCTTTGTATTTTTTTTTTGGTCAAAATTTAATTTATTTCCACGAAAATACAAGTGGAAATATCCCAGTCTAACAGCAAATCAAGACAAATCCCAAATAATTTCAAAACAAAACAAACTCCAAATGGTTGCAGATTTGAGATTTCTTCAAATCAAAATCGGCGGCCGATCAACGAATCATCTTCACCAATGAGTACAATCTCTATCTATTACTATGACTTTATCTTTCGGGTCACGTGCCTAGGTTCGGAATGCAAACAGAAATGTATCCTTGACAGAGCCCAGGCTACGAGGAATTTAGGATAAGTAGAATATGTGAAGGAGCAAAGCAAAAAGACAGTCGAGCACTTTGGTCACAGACCAAGACAAGATAAGGTATCTCCATTTGAGCTTGAGCTTTCCTTATCCTCTCTGCAGACAAAGAAGGCGTGTCTGAATTCTTCATCTGCTTCAACTTCAATTCTTCCTTGTGTTGCTTCATGCGCTTCTCTTCCTTTTGCCAGGCCCCAACTGCTAACTTCAGAAAAAAATGAAACATTATCCATCTTTGAAATCAAAAACATTTAAGTCGCAGGGTCCTGGTTAGTTGTAAACTGACACTGACTGGATTTGACACATGTTACATCTATTATTAGTAAGTTAGGGAGTCAGATGCTTTCTTATATGATAGATAAGCCAACAAAGGCAAATAAACGTATATCGTTCGAGCAAAAGCAAAAGAAAGTAAGCCTAAGATGAGCATTGTCTTAAGTATCAAATTATCATAACATATCAATATCACTGCAACGTTCTCTAAGATCCAAGTTAAATCCAGGTAGTCTCGTAGTTCATAAATAACTAACCTTAGATTACTAATAAATGGGTGTATTTAGTAAATACTATTTATCAGTGAAGTGGGTGTATTTATTCAGCATATCCAGATGAAACAAAGACACCAGCAACCGTGACTACATAAACTTGTGATCGATTCTCATGAAATTAGAACTGATGCACTTTAAATGCACTTTCACGACTTATTCATCTCTCAAAGTGAAGTGTCGTGATGGTCAACTAAGAAAAGAGCCGTCGTCGTGTGGGAAGCTTGCATGAGTCTCGAAAGCCTCGATACAACTCCACTTTTAATTAAAAATAAAATAAAATAGGCCGAGTCCAACACCGGCCATAAGTTTATTTTACTCCATAATTATTCACCTAATTGGAAACGAAAAGTCTTGGTACGCCGCCCACGCTCACTTGATTGAAATTGCTTTGAAAAGAGAATGTCCACGGCACATGCAAGCTTGTTAATTAAATTAAAGTCGTCACGCGCATGCATGGCAGCGAAGTCATCTGCATCTTTCCTTAACTTGATTTATTAAATGACGGTCCAAGCTGCATTAAAATAAGCCACTTGTTCATATTGTAAACCTTCCCTACCAAGACATTTCCCCGTTTAGCCTAGGATATGTGAATTAAGATGCGGATAAATTCGCGATTTAAAAAAATTCCGTACACAGTTGCTTGAGTTCATGGAGCCATTCTGATTTTCAGGTGCTGTGGACGACCTACGGGACGCATCTGGACCCGGAACACTTCCCAAGACCCGACGAGCTTCGACCCGAACCGGTTTGACGAGGCGATGCCGCCCTTCGGAGGCGGGCCAAGGGTTTGCGTTGGGTCCCCGCTGGCAAGGATGAACATCCTCGTGCTCCTGCATCATGTGTTGACCCACTACGACTGGTCCCTGATCCACCCCGATGAGCCGGTCACCTCGGACCCGCTCCCGTATCCTGTCCACGGGATGCCCATCCGGATTTCTCCCAAGTGACGATCCATCGATTGATCCGCTCGTGTGTATTCATTTATTTGGGGAGAGATGCAGTTGTATATTTTCTTTGTTCAAATCAAATTTCAATGAAAGTTCTTCAACAAGTTGCTAAAACTCGCGTGGGAAGTCGATCTATGGAGTCCGATGATTATAGTTTTAAATGGAATTTTTGGGGAATAACGAGGAGGGCGGCTCCAGGTCAAACTTTAAGGTTTTATTACCCAAATATATCGGGCGGTATCCCCCATGGTACGCTAAATGTAGAGATTACTCAAACCCAAGGTCTGCTCTTGAATAGATCCCCAGGACTTTCTCATGTTGAGAGACCTCTTGCATTGCTAGCATTAATTAGCGATTACTCAAACCAAGGGTTGATTATGTCTGGTACTTATAAATTTGTCCTAGATGACCAATATATTCTAGAGAAAATCTTATTATGAATTTTTTGATGTCATGATTGAGGCAGATGGACGCCTTATGAATGATTTACGCATTTATCATATAAGGATTCATAGGTGTAGGTTACTTAAAAGGTTTCATGAATGCATTTTTATATCTGTTGTGAATTTTGGATGTCCTAAAGGTCGGGGTTCAAACGTAACAATAATAATCTTAATTTGCATATTAGAGCTTTTCATTAAATAACATTAGGTCCACATAAATTGCATTGTAACTGGATTAGGACTAATGGGCTGGTGTTGAACGGGAAGCCCTAATCTTAATCGGATTTACAAGATCAAGCCCATTTAACCAAATCTTCGGCCAATCCATCATATGTGATATATCATATGTGATGTCCTGAATTGGGAAGGTAAGTAATCTAGAGTGCAAATAATCTCTCAGCAAAACAGGAAATTGGAGAGAGACTCGGTTAAGATTGAATTACAGGTTTTGACTGTGGCGCACTCGGATTCCAATTACGGATCAGCAGTCGGAAAAGGGAAAGAAACAACGATCCCTCTATATATAATTCACTCATTCATCGTGGCAAAAATCTCAAGATATAACTTCTCAGTCGTCTTCAAAAAGAGAAACGCAAAGACCCTTTTCAGAGGTGAATTCAATCGATCTATCATCATGTCGCTTGCTGCGCAGCTTCAAGAGGCTTTTCAAGCTTTTCAAGCGGCGGATCTGAAGTATTATTTTGCCCAGAAGAAACGGAACCCTGGGTGAGTATTTACGATTCTTTTTAGTCGAAGGAGTATTGTTCTTAATGTTCTTTTCCTCTCCTCAGCCCACGTGAAGTCGCGGAAGCCATGGAGGCGCGCGCTGTTGCTAGGGCCGCCCTGGACGAGGTCATCGCGGTCCTCCGACAGGAGGAGGTGCTGATTCTTGATAACCTGGAGCAGGCGAGGGTGTTCACGCAATTCTTGTCGCAATTTCCTGACTATGGCAATCTCAGACGCGTGGATATCCCCGGTGGCGTCGACGAGAGAACCACCGCACAGATGTGCAGCATTATGAAGATGGTTGGATTCAGGCCGCCCACCCAGACCTTCTACTTACCGGACTAGTCTCTCGTTTTTCATAGTGCAGTGTGTTAACTCTCTTAGGTATGTTATTTAGGAGTGTCAATGGTTCTATTCGGCTTTTCATGAAATTCAAATAGTTTATCGTTCGTAGTTTGCTTGCTTCAATGTTATTTAGGAGTGTTAATGGTTCCATTCGATTTTTTTTTTCACGAAATCTGAATAGGGTATAGTTTGTAATTTGCTTGCTTTAACACCAAGTTCATTATTTTGACCAAAAAGTAAACTCGTATTTCTCTCTTTAGTTTTTACTACTTGGATATGGCATCGCAACGCATTAACTTTGAACCCTAATTACTTTCTCCGAAATAGACACGCCAAAACATGAGGTAAGTTCGTCGGGTGATTTTAATAAATATGTCATAATTCAATCAAAAAAATTAATTACAAGGTATCTATGAAACATAAAAAGGAAAGAAAACTGTTTTCCAACGACGGAACCCAAAAAAAAAGGGAAAAAGTGAAGAAGTTGGGCAAAAAGATAATAATCAGCATTAAGCTAACTTAAAATTCAACGTCCAACTGTTGAACGCCATATTGCTTAAGTCGACCAAAAAGATAATAATCAGCATTAAGCTCGTATTTCCTCTCTTTCTTTTTTATTTTTATTTTTTTCACTTACGTTCAACACATAATCTTGAACTCCAATCAATTCTAAACCTATTTCATTAATTCAATTTAATCTTAAACCTCTCAATTGGATCAACATCCGGTCAGAATAAAAAATTGTTGATGTGGACAAATTTTACGATATTTTAATTTAATTAGTCTTTCTTTTTTATACTTTGGGTTAGCAAGGGCGCCATAGCCAAAGGGCCTTTCCTATTCCCGGCAGGGGCCATTGCACTCTCGTTGCCACAAGCAATCGGGCCCTCTACTGACGGAACACTGCCGACCCATTTAGATAATGGGGGTAGACCCTGATTCCCAAATAAAAAGAAAATTTGATTTGCATATTAGGACTTTTTATTTAGTAACATTAGCTCCACATAAATTGCATTTTAATTGGATGAGGACAGTGCTGAATGGGTAGCCCTAATCCTAAGCCCATTTATCAAATCTATGGCCAATCAATTTCTTTTTTTTCTCGACCGAAAATCATGTATGCAATATATGATTTGATGTTCTGAACGTGGAAGGTGAGTGATCTAGAGTGCAAGTAATCTCGGCAAAATAGGAAATACAAGAGAAATTCAGTTAATATTTAATTATAAATTTTGATTAAGGAGTACTTGGATTCTAAGGGCCGATTGGTCGAGATAAGGATAAATTATTTAAAGGAAAAATTCCAATCTGGCACTAGATTTGATGACAAGATCCTCAAAAGAAAAAGAAAAAGATAAATAATACAAAAAACTTCAAACTAGTATAGATTTCACAAATTTACCCCTCATTAGTTTTTATTAAATTTTACTGTCAAATTACTGAACTGGTTGATGCGTATACCGGTTTATGATTATACTTTTTGGATATATTACTTTGTGATTTTTTCGTGATATTAATTCAATCTAATATAGAAACTAAATTTGTCATAAATGTGTCAATTTGGGGGTTTTTGGTGGTTAAAAAATATTTAGGATAAATTTACGACTGTTGTGTCGATTTTGAGTTTTTTGTTATATTAACCCAAAAGAACAAATGAGGTTGAGTTTTAAGAAGTAGAGAGAATCAAGTGATAGAAATAGAAAAGATTTTGGAGGAGAATTTGGAAAGGGAAAATAACTCCTCATCATGGAAAAAATCTATGATATATGCATACTCACGACTTCTTAGCACTTCGGAGTGGCTTTCCAAGCTTTTCAAGCGGATAAGAAGTATCTATTGCCCAGACAAAACTGAATCCTGAGTGAGTATTTATTTACAATCTTTTTAGTTGAAATTCTTTTATCTTTTTTTTTTTGGCTGTCGTATGGATGTTTTTTTTCTCCCCTCTGCCCATAAGAAGTCGCCTATGCCATGGGGGCGCAGGGTGCGGCTAGGGCCGCTTTGGACGAGGTCATGGTGCTCCTCCGACGGGAGGAAGCGTTGATTATCAATGCAAGAGCGTTCACGCGACTCTTATCGCAATTTTTTTTATCGCAGCAAGCTCAGCCCCATGGAGATCTCTGCTCATGTCGACAAGTGAATCGCTGCGCAGATGGACCATATGTTGACAATGGTTGGACTCAAGCTCCTCCCTCCAGAGGAAATATTTCGCAACTAAAGCGCGTTTCGTAACATTTCTATTTCTATGAATAATTTCTGATCAGAAATAATTTTTTGATAACTGTCTAAAATTTCCATTCTCGGAATAGAATTACGTTTGGTACCGTTCTCAAAATTTATGCTTCAAATCATTTTTTTTTTATTTATTTCTTTCTCCCATTCTTCTTTTTCAAGGTGACCAATCGAATCGTTTGTCCAAAATTTCAATTTCCAAAATAGAATTGTGTTTGGAATGATTGGCGACCTACTAGATGACGACTGGCGACCTCATCGAAACATCGCTGAGGCCGACTCTAGCGAGCTCGACCTCGCTAGATCTGGGCAAGGCCATTAGCGAGGCTTGACCTCACCGAGCCACCACGAGGTCGGCGTCGCCCGACCAAGGTGAGACCAACCTCACGGTGGCCCGACAAGGTTGAGCCTCGTCGATGGCCGGGGGAGGGCTTGATGAGGCCAAGCCTTGCTAACGGCAATGGGCGGCGAACGGAAGATGGCGATTGGTGGTGGACGGCAATAGCAATGGCGGCGGCGGCAGTTGAAGAAGAAGAAAGACGGAAGAAGAATAAGAAAGAAGAAAAGAAAAGAGAGAAAATAGGTGCTTGATTCTATCATTATTCCTGAGAACAAATAATCAACTTTTTTTTTTTCAAATCTACTTTCGAGAAAAAAAAATAGAAATTTGTTCTTGGGAACAAAATTTTTATCAAATGTATTTTTATTCTAAATCTACCCCTGGTAACAAAAAAAATAGAAATTTTCACTGTTGGGTAAGTTAACAAACATGCTCTAAATGAACGCTCCTTATATTGACCAAAAAATTAATAATCAGTATCTTCTGTTTGTTTTTATTATCATGTATAGCATCCATATATCTCAATCAATTGAACATTTTTTTTATTGCTCTACCAAGAATATGAACGCTCCTTATATTGACCAAAAAATTAATAATCGGTATCTCTTGTGATTTACACAATAACACTTATGGTTAACAATGTCGAACTAGTGCTGACATCTCAAATACAACTGCAGAGATTTGCAAGGAAGCGTGTTTGAGGAAAGGGTGCTCATGGCACTATTTCGTGAACAAACAATTCTCTTTGGGGGAGACTGCTAATTACTATCGATTCATTTTTCCCTTTTCCACCATAACTGACTGATGCCATTATCAATCTTTCCAAGAAAGAGAAGGGGTCGAACCATCTTAATACTAGGGACTACTGTTGGAGCACTTTTGATGTTCTTAGTAAAGCGTATTTGGCATTTATATTTTAAGAAACGATGTTGAGGATGATGATCCAGACTTGCGGAGACTTCAGATAACTAGATTCCCTTATGAAACATAACATGTGTTATGTACTAGATATACAGTAATGAAAGCAAATAGAAGAGATACAAAGTTAAATACTGATTATTATTTTTTTGGTCAATATAAGGGACATGGCAACCGAACCTCCATCATCTCCCCTCTTAGGAAGGAGCCCAAACCCAGCCATTGTCAATGTATTCTCCATCCGTGCAGCGATTCACTTGTCGACGTCGGCAGCGATCTCCACACGGCTGAGATTGCCGCAGTCAGGAAATTGGAGGGCAAGAATCGCGCGAGTGCTCTCGCCTGCTTCAGGGAATTGAGAATCGAGGCTTCCTCCCGTCAGAGGAGCGCGACAACCTCGTCCAGAGCGGCCCTAGCCGCACTTAATCTCCCTCTCCAAATTCTCATCCGTAATCTTTTTCTTGGTCCTATCACTTGATCTTCTCTTCTTTTCAATAACTCACACTCACTTTTTCTCTTTTGTCTTTTCGTGATCTTTCATCAAATCCACTGCCTGCTTAGAATCCAAGTGTAAAATTATTTTTACAAGTCCAGAGCGGCCCTAGCGGTTCTGTGCTTATTTAAAATTATTTCTCTGAAGGGCAATGGCGTTGGGACTCCGAACTTGGGCACGTGTCGCCGAAGGGTAAAGTCAAAGCAATAAATGGAGATCTCGATGTGTACTCATTAGTAAAGAAGATTCCTTGATCGGCTACTCATTTTGATTTGAAGAAATCTCAAATCTGCTCTTTGTAAACCATCTGGAGGTTGTTTTGTTTTGAAATTGTTTGGGATTTGTCTTGATTTGCTGTTAGATTGGTATATTTCTCTCTTGTATTTTGTGGAAATAAATGAAATTTTGACCAAAAAAAATACAAAACAAAAGCTGATCTATAGATGCCATTAACAATAATACATGTATCAGAATATTTCTTTTTGTGTAATATAATTTGTACAATTTTAATCATCATAGATGTTTAAAATATGCATCCCCAATTTGAAAAGATATCGAATGGGAAGCGGTTTCTCGGAATATTCCCTAGAATATGAGAAGGAACAAGAAAAGAAAAAGGAGATATAAAGACGGGCTTTTGACGAAATGAAGGCGAACTAATGCCAGCGTCTACGTATTCTCCATCTCCAAAGAGGCTTCGCTCTGAAAATGAAGACGAATCTGCCGACAAGATAACGAATTTTGCTGCATGAAGTTTCGTTTTTGACCTTGGAACTAGTCATAAGAAACGTCTCATATAATCATTGAGATTTTTCTCACCTTGTCTGTTTTTCTTTCGGTGAAACTCAATCCAAAGGATCGGATTAGCTGTTTGCCCGGTGATGTTGCAGGCTCTATACTGTCTCTTTTGAGATCTAGAGAAGCACAAGCGACCTGTCTTCTTTTCAAAAGATGGAGGCATTTTTCTACTTGCCAGGTCACCAACCTTGATTTCGACTGGTCTGACTTATTGGACGAGATGAAAGGTGACCCTGAGTTGGCAGAAAAGGATAGGGCGAGATATGTGGAATGGATGGACAATGTCTTGCATAGTCAAAGTGGAGGATTCCATATGCATAGATTTGCGTTATACTTTGACCTGAATATCTCGTATAAGTCTCACATCCGTTGGTGGATTCATTGTGCATTGGCAAAATGAGTTAAAATCCTCTAACTAGATTTTGTGCCCGCTTGTGTGAAGGATTCCAGGCATGATTGTGACTCTAGTCACTTGCCATATTTATTAGGGCATGAGACACTTAGGAATGCTGATGTAGGGCGTCCACAAGAAACTTCATATATAAGTAATTTTGGCCTGAGCTCTTCTAGCTCTTGGCACGTTGAATTTAGCTATCTCGAAGAGCTCTACTTGAATGAGTAATTGTGGAGGAAGAACTCATTGAGCAAGTGCTTGCTAATTGTCCGGTTCTAAAGCAATCGGTCTTGGAGAGCGCTCCTACTTTGAATAGGTTGAGAGTTTCTGGCCAATCACTAAAGTTGAAGTACTTGCGCATAGCATGTTGTAAGGATCTTGAACGCATTGAGCTTCATGACATGGACCCTTGTGTCCTTCACTTTCATGGGATGTCACCCACCGGCATTCTCCAATGTATTGATCTTGTGGTGATTAATAACATATGTCATTCTTCTTTTGCCACAGATGCTCTTACCATGAATGATGCTATGCACGCAAAGAGAATTAAGAAGAGTTGTTGGACCTCCCCATCAGTACCTAAAGGAGGTTGAATTCTAAAATTATTATGGTCAAATTTGTGATCTCGAGCTAGTGAATTACCTTATCGATAATGCGATTGCTCTTGAGAAGCTATTGGTGAATCCCTATGATGAAGAATTTGCCTCCGACTTAGGCGAGTTGAAAAAAGTGAAGGAACCTAGAGAACGTGCTTTGCAGCAGCTCAAGGGAAAGTTACCTTCAATTGAGCTGGTAATTAATCAACAAAACTAGAGCCTCATTCACTTGGCATCCCTTGTATTGTTATGGTTGACAATTATTCTGTGTTTTGATCCTCTTCCTCTGTTTAAACTTATTTTTTTGACGGCAGATATAATTTCGCTTATTAATAATTCGTTGTTCCTGATTTTTTAATTTGGAATTTTAAGTTATATGGGAGTCATCAAGGCCATGAATAATGGATGTTTCTGGTTTTTGGTGTAACTTTCTCTTGTGCTTTCACTTTATTGTTGGTGATCAAAGTGGTAGTAGGAGGAGAACATATTTATCCAGTTGTGGTCTAGTCAATCTAGACAAAAGCAAATATTTTTGTGTGCCTGGTGATTAAAGTGGTAGTAGGAGGAGAACGTATTTATCTAGTCAAAAGCAAATATTTTTGTGTGCCTAAATGGTAGTGCACTTCACTTGATACAAACATATCATGCTACTACGCTGTGCCTAGATTAACGTGGGAATTCTCTTGGACATTGTTACCAACTATAGTGGCTCGCATGAGAATACAAATGCATGGGTGTAAGTTATTACCGTTATTTAATAATATGGGTCCAATTGTGTAGGAATTGGATTGGCATTGGGTCAAGTATGGGTTATCAAAATTGAATTGCATAAAAATGGATTGATCAATATGATATTAAATGGCTCAATTTGGATTAGACCATTTTTCACCCGACTACGACCTACCTATTTGAACCCTTGCTCAAATTGAAATTGAAGAATCTAAGAGGAATTTATCCAGGAAGAGGATGTTAATTGTTCATGAAGAGATTAGGTTAACATCTTTTAAACACGAGAGAGGCCGGTGGATCACACTTAACACAAAATCTTTCAAACTTTGCTATATTTATATGTTCTTTTGATCACGCTCAAAATGGCTACAATAGCCCAAACACAAATGGCCAACAACATGAATATTCTTGCACAATAATCCAGGCACAGTGGGATAGCATGATCGGGCCAATGTTTGCACCAAGTGAAGTACACTATCATTTAGGCACATGACAATATTTGTTTTTGACTAGATTGACTAGACCATGACTAGATAAATACGTTCTCCTCCTTCTACCACTTCAATCACCAACGAAAGGGGGGAAATAAGAGAAAGTTAAAACAAAAACCAGAAACATCCATTATTCGTGGCCTTGCCGCTTTCCCATATTAGGTAAAAACGCAAAAGAGTCGATTCCATAACTTAAAAATCCAAATTATAAAATTAGGAACAACCAATAATTAATTAGCAAAATTATATCCGCAGTCGAAAAAATAAGTATAAATAGGGAAAGAGGATTAAAATACAGAATAATAGTCAACCATGACGGTACTATGGATGCCAAGTGAATGAGGCTTTGGTTTTGTTAATTAATCACCATCGAGCTACATTAAATGAGGTTGCTGAATTGATCCGACAAGTGGAGACATTGGTCTTTTATACTATTGGGCAGGCAAGTATCATAGTCACGAGATTCCCATGACCAAGGGACTGTGCAAGATCGAAGATCCCCCAAAATCGCCTGGGGTTTCCCTAAGAGCTTCCAGAATATTTCGACAGGTGAGATGGTAATTGTGCAAAGGATTTGGAACTCTCTTAACATAAATGCCAGTAGGTGGTAGCTTAGAAACCACGATCTCATTCGTTAGATCAAAAAACGATCAACGATTATAATTTAAGGGTCACTGTTATAAAAAAGGGTGTCCTCCCCCATCTATCCAACCATTTCATAAAGGTTTATTTCGTTCAAAGTTTCTCTCTAAAAATTCCTCTCTTTATAATTCGGGTAAGCCAGCCAGGGAGTGATTAATCCCAAGAAAGACTCCATCCAATTTCGAATGAATCAAAGATAATAATTCGTTCTTGTGTAAATACTCATTATCTATTCTTCCACTGTGAGAGGGGCTAATTGGGATTGTTTAAGCAATTCACGTAATCATTGACCTCTTGCCAATTGATTATGGGTAGCTTCATCGATTAATTTTGGGTAGCTTTATCAAACGATCCCGAATGATCTACGAGAAGGATCGAGGGACAATTGGTTGTCTTTAATGCACTATGCTAGCGGAAGACAGAGACTCATTTCTTCTTCCCCTTTAATTGTTGGCCAAGTTCGAACTTGAACTTGGTGTCGTCGGATTACTGTATATAGCATCCCCACATTTCATTCACATGAAAATTTCTTTGATTTATGAAGAAAAAGGACAAAGCAAAGTTTCCAATTGAAGCCTAAAACAGATGAAAAATAAATGAATTGAAAAAGCTGGGCAATCGCTGGACTCCTGCTGAAAACAATCATCTGTGACCATACTGGGCACCACCTAGTTCGCCTCCTCAGGCTCCTCCGGTGCCTGTGAAAGCTCTAGTGGCGCCGGTAGCAAAAACAACTGGCTGCCCCCCATGTAGCCCCCATCAAGGAGAATTCTGCACATGGCCTGCATAGTGCGCTCACTGATGTTGTTCAATATTTCCACTCGCTATAGATTGCCTCGATTATTGAAGATTGGAATGAAGCGAATGAAGTCCCTTGCCTGCCTAATGGTATGCAGGACTAACATGTCCATCATTTCAGTAACCTCATGCAATTCTGCTCGAGCGGCATTCCATATGGTTGTGACATCATTTACTTCACTAAAGCTGAAAACAAAACACAAATAAAGAATTTGGATAAAGTCTTGTAGATACTTGTATGCGCCTCTGTTTTTGCAGTACCATTTGCATTGCAATCTTCACTTCGGCGAATGCCTCGTAAGCTTGCTGTAAAAGTGCAGCGATATTCATGTTGTTGTTGGCCATTTATGTTTGGGTTGTTGTGGTTGTTTTGAATACAATCAAAAGAACATATAAATAAAGCAGAGTTTGAAAGAGCTTGTTTTGAATGTGATCTGCCCACTTCCCTCATGTTTTTTTGTGCTTGGGTTGCTATGGTTCTTTCGTAATTTTATAATTTTTTTTCTGAGTTCTTTAAAAATGGGTCCAAAAAATGAACGTTGCTTTCTGGGTGATCAAAATGACGTCTAAATTGAGCAGAGTTTGAAAGATTTTGTTTTGAGTGTGATCTATCTACCTCCATCATGTTTAAAAGATGTTCATCTAATAATGAACCTCTTCCCACAATGAAGATTCTCTTCCTGGATAAATTCCTCTTACATTCATCAATTTCAAAGATGTTCATCTAATCTCATAATGAACAATGAACATCATGGTCCAATCAAAATTGGCCATTTAATCTCATATTAGTCAATCCATTTTTATGCAATTCAACCTCAACCCAATTCAAACCCAACCGGACCCAACCCAATTCATACCCAACCAGACCCATATTATTAAAATACGATAGTAACTTACACCTACGCATTTGTATTCTTACATGACCCGCTATAGCAGATAACAATGTTCAAGGGAATTCCAACGTTAATCCAAGCGCAGCGGGATAGCATGATCGAGCCAATGTTTGCACCAAGTGAAGTGCACTATTATTTAGGCACATGACAATATTTGCTTTTGACTAGATTGACTAGACTATGATTAGATAAATACGTTCTCCTCCTGCTACCACTTCAATCACCAACAAAAATGGGGAAACAAGAGAAAGCTAAAACAAAAACCATAAACATCCATTATTCGTGGCCTTACCGCTTTCCCATATTAGGTAAAAATGCAAAAGAGTTTATTCCATAACTTAAAAATCCAAATTACAAAATTAGGAACAACAAATAATTAATAAGAAAAATTATATCCGCAGTCGAAAAAATAAGTCTAAACAAGGGAAGATTATTAAAATGCAGAATAACAGTCAACCATGACAGTACTATGGATGCCAAGTAAACGAGACTTTGGTTTTGTTAATTAATCCCCACCAAGCTACATTGAATGAGGTTGCTGAATTGATTCAACAAGTGGAGAAATTGGTGTTTTATACTATTGGGCAAGCAAGTATCACGGTCATGAGATTCCCATGACGAAGGAACTGTGTATGATCGAAGATCCCCCAAAATCGCCTAGGTTTCCCCAAGAGCTTCCAGAATATTTCGATGGGTGAGATGGTAATTGTACCAAGGATCTGGAACTCTCTTAACATAAATGCCAGTAGGTGATAGCTTAGAAGCTACGATCTCTCCGTTAGATCAAAAAACGATCAATGATTATAATTTAAGGGCCATTGCTATTAAAAGGGGTGTCTTCCCCTATCTATCCAACCATTTCATATTCAAGGTTTATTTCGTTCAAAGTTTCTTTCTAAAAATTTCTCTCTATATAATTCGGGTAAACAAGTGAAGGAGTGATTAATCCCAAGAAAGGCTTCATCCAATTTCTAATGAATCAAAGACAATCGTTCGTTCTCGTGTAAATAGTCATTATCTATTCTTCCACTGTGAGAGGTGCTAATTGGGATTGTTTAAACAATTCATGTAGTCATTGACTTCTTGCCAATTGATTATGGGTACCTTTATCAAAACGATCCCAAATGATCTACGAGAAGGGTTGAGGGATCATTGGTTGTCTTTAATGCACTATGCTAGTGGAAGGCAGAGACTCATTTCTTCTTCCCCTTTAATCGTTGACCAAGTTCGAACTCAAACCTAGCGTCGTCGGATTACTGTATATAGTATTCACACATTTCATTCGCATGAAAATTTTTTTGATTTATGAAGAAAAAGGACAAAGCAAATTTTTTCAATTGAAGCCAAAAACATAAGAAAAATAAAGGAATTGAAAAAGCTAGGCAATCGCCAGACTCCTGCTAAAGACAACCATCTTTGACTGTACTGGGCACCGTCTAGTTCGCCTCCTCAGGCTCCTCTAGCGCCTGTGGAGGCTCTAGTGGTGTCGGTAGCAAGAACAACTGGCCGCCTTTCGTGCAGTCCCCATCAAGGAGAATTCTGCGCATAACCTGCACAGTGCGCTCACTAATGTTGTTCGATATTTTCACTCGCTGTAGATTGCCTTGATTATTAAACATTGGAATGAAGCGGACAGAGACCCTTACTTGCCTAATGGTATGTAGGACCAACGTGTCCATCATTTCAGCAACCCCATCCAATTTTGCTCGAGCGGCATTGCATATGATTGTAGTCTCATTTATTTCACTAGAGCTAAAAACAAAACACAAATAAAGAATTTGGATAAAGTCTTGTAGACACTTGCATACGCCTCTGTCTTCACAGTACCATTTGCATTGCACCCTCCACTTCGGCAAACGCCTCGTAAGCTTGCTGTAAAAGTGCAACGATATTCATGTTGTTGTTGGCCATTTGTGTTTGGGTTGTTGTGGTTGATTTGAATGCAATCAAAGAACATGTAAATAAAGCAGAGTTTGAAAGAGCATGTTTTGAGTGTGATCTGCGTACCTCCCTCATGTTTTTTTATGCTTGTGTTGTTGTGGTTCTTTCGTAATTTTATAATTTTTTTCTAAGTTCTTTAAAAATGGGTTCAAAAAATGAACGTTGCTTTCTGGGTGATCAAAATAACATCTAAATTGAGTAGAGTTTGAAAGAGTTCATTTTGAGTATGATCTATCTACGTCCCTCATGTTTAAAAGATGTTCATCTAATAATGAACATCCTCTTTCCACAATGAAGATCCTCTTTCCGGATAAATTCCTCTTACATTCATCAATTCCAAAGATGTTCATCTAATCTCATAATGAACAACGAACATCATGGTCCAATCAAAATTGGTTCATTTAACCTCATATTAGTCAATCTATTTTTTTGCAATTCAATCCCAACCCAATTCAAACCCAACCGGACCCAATCCAATTCATACCCAACCGGACCCATATTATTAAAATACGGTAGTAACTTACACCTATGCATTTGTATTCTTACGTGACAAGCTATAGCAAGTAAAAATGTCTAAGGGAATTCCAACGTTAAACTAGGCGTAGCGAGATAGCATGATCAAGCCAATGTTTGCACCAAGTGAAGTGCACTATTATTTAGGCACATGACAATATTTGCTTTTAACTAGATTGACTAGACTATTACTAGATAAATAGTTCTCCTCTTGCTACCACTTCAATCACCAACAAAAAGGGGGAAACAAGAGAAAGTCAAAACAAAAACCATAAACATACATTATTCGTGACCTTGCCGCTTAACCATATTAGGTAAAAACACAAAAGAGTCGATTCATAACTTAAAAATCCAAATTATGAAATCAGGAACAAAAAATAATTAATAAGCAAAATTATATTCGCAATCGAAAAAATAAGTCCAAACAGAAGAAGATGATCAAAATGCAGAATAATAGTCAACCATGACGCTACTATGGATGCCAAGTGAATGAGGCTCTGGTTTTGTTAATTAATCACCAGCTCAATTCTTGAAAAAATAAGTCTAAATTGGGGAAGAGAATAAAATGCTGAATAATAGTCAACCATAATGGTACTATAGATGTCAAGTGAATGAGGTTCTGATTTTGTTAATTAATCACCACCGAGCTACATTGAATGAGGTTGCTGAATTGATCCGATAAGTGGAGACATTGGTCTGTTATACTATTGGACAAGAAAGTATCATGGTCACAAGATTTCCATGACCAAGGGACTGTGCATGATCGAAAATCCCCCAAAATCGCCTGGGGTTTCCCCAAGAGCTTCCAGAATATTTCGACGGGTGAGATAGTAATTGTACCAAGGATCTGGAACACTCTTAACATAAAAGCAATGATCTCATCCGCCAGATCAAAAAACGATCAGTGGTTCTAATTTAAGGGCCATTACTATAAAAATGAGTGTCCTCCCCTATTTATCCAACCATTTCATATTCAATGTTTATTTCATTCAAAATTTCTCTTTAAAAATTTCTCTCTCTATAATTCGGGTAAGCAAGTGAGGGAACGATTAATCTCAAGAAAGGCTCCATCCAATTTCTAATGAATCAAAGATAATTGTTCGTTGAGGGATGATTGGCTGTCTTTAATGCACTATGCTAGCAGAAGGTAGAGACTCATTTCTTCTTCCCCCTTAATCGTTGGCCAAATTCAAACTTGAACCTGACGTCGTCGGATTACTGTAT
Organism: Eucalyptus erythrocorys; assembly: GCA_014182555.1. Taxonomy (NCBI): domain Eukaryota; kingdom Viridiplantae; phylum Streptophyta; class Magnoliopsida; order Myrtales; family Myrtaceae; genus Eucalyptus; species Eucalyptus erythrocorys. Next base: position 36,189,681 of record CM024597.1, read on the forward strand.
ATAGCATCCCCACATTTCATTCGCATGAAAATTTCTTTGATTTATGAAGAAAAAGGACAAAGCAAAGTTTTGCAATGGAAGCCTAAAACAGAAGAAAAATAAAGGAAATGAAAAAGCTAGGTAATCGCTGGACTCCTACTGGAGACAATCATCTTTGACTCTACTGGGCACCGCCGAGTTCACCTCCTCAAGCTTCTCTGGCGCCTGTGGAGGCTCCAATGGCACCGGTAGCAAGAATAACTGGCCACCCCCCGTGCAACCCCCATCAAGGAGAACTCTGCGCATGGCCTGCACAGTGCGCTCACTGATGTTGTTCGATATTCCCACTTGCTGTAGATTACCTCGATTATTGAACATTGGAATGAAGCAAACGAAGGCCCTTACCAACCTAATGGTATGCAGGACCAACGTGTCCATCATTTCAGCAACCCCATTCAATTCTGCTTGAGCGGCATTGCATATGGTTTTGGCCTCATTTACTTCACTAAAGTTGAAAAGAAAACACAAATAAAGAATTTGGATAAAGTCTTGTAGATACTTGAATGCGCCTCTATCTTCGTAGGACCATTTGCATTGAACCCTCCACTTCGACGAATGCCTCGTAAGCTTGCTGTAAAAATGCAACGATATTCATGTTGTTGTTGGCCATTTGTGTTTAGGTTGTTGTGGTTGTTTTGAATGCGATCAAAAGAACATATAAATAAAGTAAAGTTTGAAAAAGTTTATTTTAAGTGTGATCTGCCTAGCTCGCTCATGTTTTTTGTGCTTGGGCTGTTGTGGTTCTTTCGTAATTTTATGATTTTTTTTCTGGGTTCTTTAAAAATGGGTTCAAAAAATGAACAACTCTTTCTAGGTGATCAAAATAACGTCTAAATTGAGCAGAGTTTGAAAGAGTTCGTTTTGAATGTGATCTAACTACGTCTCTCATGTTTAAAAGATATTCATCTAATAATGAACATCCTCTTCCCACAATGAAGATCCTCTTCCCAGATAAATTCCTCTTAGATTCATCAATTTTAAAGATGTTCATCTAATCTCATAATAAACAACGAACATCATGGTCCAATCAAAATTGGCTCATTTAACCTCATATTAGTCAATCCATTTTTATGCAATTCAACCCCAACCCAATTCATACCCAACCGGACCCATATTATTAAAATACGATAGTAACTTACATCCATCCATTTGTATTCTTATGTGACCTGCTATAGCAAGTAACAATGCCTAAGAGAATTCTCACGTTAATCCAGGCGCAGTGGGATAGCATGATCGGGTCCATGTTTGCATCAAGTGAAGTGCACTATTATTTAGGCACATGATAATATTTGCTTCTGGCTAGATTGACTAGATCATGACTAGATAAATGCGTTCTCCTCCTGCTACCACTTCAATCACCGGCAAAAATGGGGAAACAAGAGAAAGTTAAAACAAAAACCAGAAATGTCCATTATTCATGGCCTTGTTGCTTTCCCATATTGGGTAAAAACGCAAAAGAGTCGATTCCATAACTTAAAAATCCAAATTACAAAATTAGGAATAACATATAATTAATAAAAAATTATATTCGTAGTCGAAAAAATAAGTCTAAACAGGGGAAGAGGATTAAAATGCAGAACAATAGTCAACCATGATGGTATTATGGATGTCAAGTGAATGAGGCTCTGGTTTTGTTAATTAATCACTAGCTCAATTCTTGAAAAAATAAGTCTAAATGGGGGAAGAAATTAAAATGCAGAATAATAGTCAACCATGACGGTATTATGGATGCCAAGTGAATGAGGCTCTAGTTTTGTTAATTAATCACCACCAAGCGACATTGAATAAGGTTGCTGAATTGATCCGACAAGTGGAGACATTGGTCTTTTATACTATTGGGCAAGCAAGTATCTCGGTCACGAGATTCCCATGACCAAGGGATTGTGCATGATCGAAGATCCCCCAAAATCACCTGGGGTTCTCCCAAGAGTTTTCAGAATATTTCGACAGGCAAGATGGTAATTGTGCCAAGGATTTGGAACTCTCTTAACATAGATACTAGTAGGTGATAACCTAGGTAGGACGGACATGCCGACACGAACACGCGACACGACACGACACGACACGCGACACGTCATTTCTCAAAAAGTAGAAAATTTCGACACGTTCCGACACGTTAAATATTAAATAAATATTTTTATATATACATGATTAATAAATAAATAATAATAAAAAAACCTATAATAAATCTATACTAATAACATGTATTAATAAAGTTATTCAACGTACGCAAAGGCTCTCAATCCATTTCTCTCGTCGTCTTGAAAAGAAAGAGAGAACTTTTACAGATTTTGCCCAAAAAAATAAAGTTATTTAATATTTAATATTTCTTTTTAGGGTTAAATGGTCCCATCCATTTATTTCCCCCACCCCACCCACCGCCTGCACACGCCTCTTCCCAAAGTCACACTGCACTGCACGAGGCTTTCTTTTCTCCCCAAAGAAGCCGTCGACACATCCTCTCTCTCTCCTTGCTCTTCTTCCAAAAAATTGAAAACCCTAGCAATCGGCGATCGCCTTCTTTCTCCTCTCCCTCGCTCGGTCTCCACCTCTCTCACCGCTGCCTCGCCTCCGTTCCCCCCTTTGCCGTCGTAGCCTTGCATCCAGCCCTCCATCGTGGCCTTTCCGTTTTCCATCTCGACATTGCAGTCGGCGGTCGCAGCCAACCAAGACGATCGAGAAGGCTTCTCAGTGTTGCAATCGGCAGTCGGAGCCCTCCCTCGTCGTCGCTCACGGTGTCCCCTCAGCTCCCTCACCCTTGCCTTCACCCTCCATCACTTTCTTCCCTTCGCACCTGCGGATCCGCCCACAAACCTCCGGACACACTCCGACGCGCGTGTCGGAAAGAGTTGACCACGTGTTGGAAAATCCGACACGTGTAGACCGCGTGTCCGAGCATGTCCGAGCGTGTTGGACACGTGTCGGGGTGTCCGACACGACACGGAGGCCCTTTGAACGTGTCCGTGCTACCTAGGTGATAACTTAGAAGCCATAATCTCATTCGCCAGATCAAAAAATGATCAATGATTGTAATTTAAGGGCCATTGCTATAAAAAAGGGGGTGTCCTTCCCTATCTATCCAACCATTTCATATTCAAGGTTTATTTTGTTCAAAGTTTCTCTCTAAAAATTTCTCTCTATAATTCGGGTAAGCAAGCGAGGGAGTGATTAATCCCAAGAAAGGCTCCGTTCAATTTCAAATGAAGCAAAGATAATCGTTCGTTCTCATGTAAATAGTCATTATCTATTCTCTCATTATGGGAGAGGTTAATTGGGATTGTTTAAGCAATTCACGTAATCATTGAACTCTTGCCAGTTGATTCTGTGTAGCTTTATTGATTGATTTTGGGTAGCTTTATCAAAATGATCTCAAATGATCTACGAGAGGAGTCCAGGGATGATTAGCTATCTTTAATGCACTATGCCAGCGGAAGGCAGAGACTCATTTCTTCTTCCCCTTTAATCATTGGCCAAATTCGAACTCGAACCTGGCGTCGTCGGATTACTATATAAAGCATCCTCACATTTCATTCGCATGAAAATTTCTTTGATTTATGAAGAAAAAGGACAAAGCAAAGTTTTCCAATGGAAGCCTAAAATAGAAGAAAAATAAAGGAATCGAAAAAGCTGGGTAATCGCTGGACTCCTGCTGGAGACAATCATCTTTGATCGTACTAGGCACCGCCTAGTTCGCCGCCTTAGGCTTCTCTGGCGCCTGTGGAGGCTCCAATGGCGCCGGTAGCAAGAATAACCGGCCGCCCCTCGTGCAGCCCCCATCAAGGAGAACTCTGCGCATGGCCTGCACAGTGCGCTCACTGATATTGTTCGATATTCCCACTTGCTATAGATTGCCTCGATTATTGAACATTGGAATGAAGCAAACGAAGACCCTTACCTGCCTAATGGTATGCAAGACCAACTTGTCCATCATTTTAGCAACCCCATCCAATTCTGCTAGAGCGGCATTGCATATGGTTGTGGCCTCATTTACTTCACTAAAGCTGAAAACAAAACACAAATAAAGAATTTGGATAAAGTATTGTAGATACTTATATGCGCCTCCGTCTTCACATTATCATTTGCATTGCACCCTTCACTTCGGCGAATGCCTCATAAGCTTACTGTAAACGTGCAGCGATATTCATGTTGTTGTTGGCCATCTGTGTTTAGGTTGTTGTGGTTATTTTGAATGCAATTAAAAGAACAAAAATAAAGCAGAGTTTGAAAGAGCTTGTTTTGAGTGTGATCTGCCTACCTCCCTCATGTTTTTTTGTGCTTGGGTTGTTGTGGTTCTTTCGTAATTTTATAATTTTTTTTTTGCTGAGTTCTTTAAAAAATGGGTTTAAAAAATGAACGTGATCAAAATAACGTCTAAATTGAGCAGAGTTTGAAAGAGTTCGTTTTGACTGTGATCTATCTACGTCCCTCATGTTTAAAAGATGTTCATCTAATAATGAACATCCTCTTCCCACAATGAAAATCCTCTTTCCGGATAAATTCCTCTTAGATTCATCAATTTCAAAGATGTTCATCTGATCTCATAATGAACAACGAACATCATGGTCCAATCAAAATTGGCCTATTTAACCTCATATTAGTCAATCCAATTTTATCCAATTCAACCCCAACCCAATTCAAACCCAATTGAACCCAACCCAATTCATACCCAACCGGACCTATATTATTAAAATACGGTAGTAACTTACACCCACGTATTTGTATTCTTACGTGACCTGCTATAGCAATTAACAATGTCCAAGGAAATTCCCACGTTAATCCAGGCAAAATGGGATAACATGATCGGGCCAATGTTTGCACCGAGTGAAATGCACTATCATTTAGGGCACATGACAATATTTGCTTTTGACTAGATTGGCTAGTCCATGACTAGATAAATACGTTCTCCTCCGGCTACCACTTCAATCATCAACAAAAATGGGAAAACAAGAGAAAGTTAAAACAAAAACCAAAAACATCCATTATTTGTGGCCTTGCCGCTTTCCCATATTGGGTAAAAACGTAAAAGAGTCGATTCAATAACTTAAAAATCCAAATTACAAAATCAGGAACAACAAATAATTAATAAGCAAAATTATATTTGCAGTCGAAAAAATAAGTCTAAACAGGGGAAGGGGATTAAAATGCAAAATAATAATCAACCATGACGGTACTATGGATGCCAAGTGAAAGAGGCTCCAGTTTTGTTAATTAATCACCAGCTCAATTTTCGAAGATAACTTTCCCTTGAGCTGTTGTAGAGCACGTTCTCCAGGTTCCTTCACTTTTTTCAACTTGTCCAAGTCCGAGAAGTATTTTTCATCACAAGGATTTACCACTAACTTCTCCAGAGCAATGGCATTGTTGATAAGGTAATTCACTAGCTCGAGCTCACAAAGTTGACCATAATAATTGTGAAATTCAACCTCCTTTTAAGTGCTGATGGGGAGGTCCAACAACTCTTTTCGGTTGTCTCTACGTGCATAGCATCTTCCATGGCAAGATCATATGTGGCAAAAGAAGAATGCTGTATATTATTAATTACCACAAGATCTCGACACATTGGAGAATGCCAGTGGAAGAAAGAACTTGCAATAGAAAGTTACTTACAATGGAAAGTAAGTCCGTGAGAATTATCACGTCATGCATATACTAATCACATGATGTTCCGACAACTCACCCAAAAAGCAATGAGTTGAATAGGATTCAACAATGGCTTGGTTTATCATATTCCATTCTACTACATTAGCCTAATGCCTAAATAGGTGAAGGATTGAATGGGATCGAAAACCCACCTCAAACACAAAACTCCGCAAGCAGGGACATGCCTTGATCACGGCAGTCAATGGAAGTAGTCTGGCACCTCTTTTTCCAAGGAATCTCAATTCCAATAGCTTGACATTTGTTAATTTAGGCGGTTGACAAATAAGTAGGTCTTCCTACATATAAACAAAGAGAGAATCATAGGCAACGCAGATTATAAAAATTAAATAACTTATGAAGCTTTACGAACAAAGTCGGTGCTCTTACATTGGGTGAATAAAAAAATTGAAGTTTGAGAATCTACAGACAAGAAAGATTCGAAAGCTGAGACAAGGTCCTATGCACAAGCACCAAATGAGATCCCCTAATAAACACCTCAGATAGTTGCGGGAGCTTGTCCAAACACAAAGGAATTTCACATCCCATGAAAGTGAAGGCCACAAGGTCCATGTCATAAATCTTGACGTCAGCATTAGTTCGCCTTCATTTCGTCAAAAGCCCGTCTTTAAATCTCCTTTTTCTTTTCTCGTTCCTCCTCAGATTTTAGGGAATATTCTGAGAAACCGCTTCCCATTCGATATCTTTTAAAATCAACAATATCTTTTTCAAATGTTTATAACGATTAAAATTGTACAAATTATATTATACAAAAAGAAATATTCTGAGAAATTTATTATTGTTAATGGCATATCTAGATCGGCTTTTGTTTTGTATTGTTTCTTAAGGTCAAAATTTCATTTATTTCCATGAAAATACAAGAGAGAAATATCCCAGTCTAACAGCAAATCAAGACAAATCCCAAATAATTTCAAAACAAAACAAACTCCAAATGGTTGCAGATTTGAGATTTCTTCAAATGAAAATTGGGGGCTGATCAACAAATCCGTCTTCACTAATGAGTACTCTATTTATTACTATGACTATATCTTTCGAGTCGCGCACCTAGATTTGGAGTCCCCAACACCATTGCCTAGGGAAATATAATCCGGAAAGAGTCATCTAGGCAATGATCTATGTAGCTGTATATATGCAAACAGAAATGTATCCTTGACAGAGCCCAGGCTACGAGGAATTTAGGATAAGTAGAAAATCTGAAGGAGCAAAGCAAAAAGACAGTCGAGCACTTTGGTCACATAACAAGACGCTCCACATTGACATCTCATAAAGTCAGGTTAATCTAAAATGCTATGTACTTAATTGCCAGTGAATAAAGAAATAGCAATTTGATTTTTTAAGAAAGGAAAACATGCCTTGGCTTAACATGACCACTAAGCACAAGATAAGGTGTCTCCATTTGAGCTTGAGCTTTCCTTATCCTCTCTGCAGACGAAGAAGGCGTGTCTGAATTCTCCATTTACTTCAACTTCAATTCTTCCTGGTGTTGCTTCATGCGCTTCTCTTCCTTTTGCCAGGCCTCAACTGCTAACTTCAGAAAACAATGAAACATTATCCATCTTTAATATCAAAGACATCCAAGTCATAGGGTCCCGGTTAGTTGTAAACTGACACTAACTGGATCTGACACATGTTACATCTATTATTAGTAAGTTAGGGAGTCAGATGCTTTCTTCTATGATAGATAAGCCAACAAAGGCAAATAAATGTTTATCGTTTGAGCAAAAGTAAAACAAAGTAAGCCTAAGATGAGCATTGTCTTAAGTATAAAATTTTATAACATATCAATATCACTGCAACGTTCTCTAAGATCTAAGTTAAACCCAAGTACTCTCGTAGTTCATAAATAACTAACCTTAGTTTACTAATAAATGGGTGTATTTAATAAATACTATTTATCAGTGAAGTGGGTGTTTTTATTCAGCATATCCAGATAAAACAAAGACACCAGCAACCGTGACTACATAAACTTGTGATGCATAATGTTACTGATGAGACAGCTAAAATTATCTCACAACAATTCGCTTAAAAAGCACATATATGGACCTAACAGATAAAATTTACTTAGCATTGGATTGCCTTTCTGGATGCTGTTCAGAGCAATCAAGAAGTTCCTGATCCTGCAATCAACAACCCCGTATCAGCTGACTTGATAGGAAAAAAAGAGAGAAGAAACCAAAAACTGAAATTGAAGCAGCATACTTGAAAGGCCTCCTTCGTAGCCATTATAGCAGTGCAATCTATGTGTTTAATAACCTATCATCTCCCACTATAAAACCCTACAACTATCTATCCACTATCCAGCATCAAACATGAAATCAATTGGAATGGCAGTGCCGCATGGATTTGACATAGATTAGCCGGTGTCAATGCACTGATTGCACATTAAAAAGAGGAAGTAAATACAGTGTTCTCATCTACATAGTCTAGAACTAATAACAAAAACAAAGAAATTGACTTTTTTCCTTCAAAATTTAAGCAGCTCTCTTTGCTTTCGAGCCATCTTCCATGCAACAGTAGTGCGGTGGACGAGGACTTAAAGAATGTGTGAAAGTAAACAAAGCCCAACTTAGAGAAACTACAGCGAAATCTCGTATCTTCGCCTTTTCTCTTTCTTGGTGCTTTGCAAGATCAAGTAAGCACTATGGAAAGAAAAGACATAGACAACTCAACAATCTGAAAACCCAAACGAGAAAAAAGGAGAAAAGAGAGAAGAAATCTGGCGTGTAAGAAAATCAGCAACCGTGAAGACAATCAAACTTTGACTTCGGACAGACAAGAAACCCAAGCCCACTCCACATGCAAGAATGCGAAGCTCATGAAAATTAGTCAAAATCGAAGCCCGAAATGGAAAATACAAAGAGGAAGGGGAAAAAGCAAAACCTTGGCTAGAGAGAACTCATCGTTGGGGATAATCGTCTTGCCAGTGGACGCGGGCTGAGTGGAATCGATCACTCTTGTGACGAACGCGAGCTTGTGAGTCGCCAGACTGAGTCGCCTATCGCCAGCCGAGATGGGCAGCCACAATTGGGCGCCGACGTTGTAGGCAGGGAGAGAGGGAGCGTAGTAGTGGCCGCAAGTCTCGAACCGACAGTCGTGAGTGCAGGCGACGAAAGCTCCGTCGGAGATCCTACCGCGAAGTGAAACCCTAGAATGCGAGGAGCAAATAAGAGGGCAACAGCAGAATCAACGAGAAGGTGCAGTCGTGGACAGTGGTGGAGTCGACGACAAGGAGGAGGCGCAGTCGTCGGAGAAGAAGGCAGAGTCGACGAGGGTATGCGTTTGGCCTTGGGTAAAGATGAGAACGTGTTTTTGTTTGTTGCTTTGTTCGGAACTTTAGAGTTAATGTGTTCTGGGGTCGAACAATATTTCAACCCCGATTCAACCCAAAACACATTTATTTGTTTGTTTTATATCTGTTACCCACATTGGAATCACATGTCGAAATTCCGAATTAACATATTGAAATTTCAGACTTAAATGTCGAAGAGTGTCGAAAGAGTTGACTAGATACATATTGACCAAATGTCGAAAAATGTCATATTATCCAATACCTCGTAAAGGTTTCCGAAGAATATTAACGCTTTCTAGGCTCTATGCACGTAGGTGTTGGGATATCCTCCTGGAAAATCAGGCCGAAATTTTCGATCGAGAGAGAGAGAGTTTCCTACGTCTTGTCGCTTTCGTTTTTCGCTTTCGTTTTTGTGCCCCTTGGCAGGAGCAAATGCGGCTCCAAACATGGGGAAGTAGACATTATTTTATGACACGTGCGGGTTGCATGATCTGGCAGCTGCGTTGACCGAAGCAAAGCATAGCTTTAATTTGTCAGCCTGTCACACGCGCATATCCAAGGATAACTCAAACGGAAAACGATAAAGAAGATAGATGCGTGATTAGGAGCTCTGCACAAAATGGTAATTCATCTGGCTCCTACCCAACGATAATGATTCTGGTCAACTATTCTCGAGAGTTAAAGATGTCATAAAATTTCATGTGGGCGAATATCAGAAGGCTTCCGTTGTTGATGTTTGAATATCTGAGTCCTATTTTAGTGTGGCCTGTTAAACGTATCCCCTATTTCCAAACCGGACGAGCTCCCCGTTGAAGAAGTTCATGCGCAGAAGAGGATTTGATAAGAGAGAGAGTTTGAGAAGAAGGTAATCTGTTTTCTATTGTATTTCTTTATTTCTCAGCTTTGCTTGATCAGATACATCGATTCGCCTTTTATAGTCGAAGGCTTTCTATATACAAGACCTTTCGGTTAAGAAAACAGAAGAAAGTTTAACTAACTTCAAAACTGAAGCAAACTAACTAACTGATGTAAAGTACTCTTGTAGCTTAGAAACAGAGTAATGAGAAAATAGGGGAATTATAAAGCTTGGCTAGCATAGAGACTAGGCTACTTTCTGTAACGTCACTTTCATTCCTTTCAGCATTATTAGTGATCTTCTTGTGCATTGATAGCATCTTGCATCATCTTGCATCTTTGCTTTTGCATAACAGCAGCATCAATCATCGGCAGCATCTGAATTAGCAGCATCTTTGTCTCTGTTCTTCATATCAGCAATATCTCTATTCTGCATAGCATTTGTATTAGCAGCATTTTTGTCTCTGTTCTTCATATGAGCAGTATCTCTATGCTGCATATTCTTTATCACCTTAACATCCCCCCTCAAGTTAGGAATGGGTGAGAACCCAATTCCTAACTTGTTTCGCAGTTGATAGTGTATATGTTTAGGAAGAGATTTTGTGAATATATCAGCAAGTTGACAAGTGGTTGGCACATATTTCACTTGTAATGATCCTGAGGAGACTTTTTCCCTGACAAAATGAAAGTCTACCTCAATGTGTTTTGTCCTGGCATGTAAAACAGGATTGATTGTAAGAGAAATTGCTGACTGATTATCACAGAAAAGCTGTGTTGGATGAGTTAATGAACAACCTATATCTCTAAGAACAAAGGCAATCCAGGTAAGTTATGCTGATGTAGAAGCAAGAGCACGATATTCGGCTTCAGTAGAGGATCTGCTTACTGTGCTTTGTTTCTTTGCAGCCCACGATATTAAATTTGATCCCAGGTAAGTGCAAAATCCTGTTGTGGACCTTCTTGTGACCGAGCACCCGCCCAATCTGCATCTGAAAACCCATATAGATGAAGGGAACTCCGTGAGTGAATAAACACTCCAAGCTGTATAGTGCCTTTGACATATCTCAGCACTCTCTTGAGTTTCTGTAAATCTGCAATAGAGGGTTGTTGTAGTTTTTGACACAGCTGATTGGTAGCAAAAGCTGTGACATCCCGATTTTTTGGCTCTAATTTCGACTGGATAAATAGGGTCGTTTTCGTTCAATTGAAGCCGGGGATTGTGAAATTGAGGAATATGAGAGATTTTTGGATAAAGAAAATAATCAATTTGATAAGTGAGACATCAATTGATTTTATGGGAGTCAATTTGAATTGAATTAAGAGAAATTATAAGGTTCGCCTATGGTCGTACTTTTAGGATTTAAATTGGTTCTATGGACAAGCCAATGTGTGAATTAAAATATGGGAACATTGGATTAATTTTTGTGGACTTTAATTGAATCCAATTGAAAGAAAAATTGAAGAAATTTGGAATGTGCAAGAATTGGACCCCGGCGGCAAATTAATCGCACCCATTGAATTAAGTCATGGAAGGGAGGATAGTGGACCATGACATCACTATGATGTCATGGTTGGCCACTAGAGGAATTAAAGAAAAAGGAAAAAAGAAAAAGAAAAAGGAGGAGAGAGAGAGTCATCTTCAAGCTTGAGAAGAGAGAGAAGAGGGAGAAAAGAAGGAGAGGGGTTCGGCCGAGCACCCCCGGCCCCGACGCCGCCCTCCGCCCGCTCGCCGCGCCCGGCCCGCTGCGCGCTTGACCCGCCGCCGCCGTGCCTCCGCCTCGCCCCCGCAACGGTCGCCCCCTCCGACCGGCGCGCGCCCGCCCCACGCCCGCCAGCCGTCCCCATCTTCGTCGCCATCTGCTGCCCCTCCGCCATCGCCTCCGTCAGCCAGCCACCGCCAGCCTTCCCCGCCGTCTCCTCCGCCCGAGCCGCCGCCGACCAGCCACCGTCCAGCTCCTCCTTGGCTATGGACAGCAGCCCAGAAAAATGGGTTTTCCAGCCCATTCAAGGGCTATTTTGGCCGCCTTCCTAGCCCCGGATGCGAGCCCGCCTTTGGGGAAAGTCGATCCCGGCGTCGTGCTCGTCGTTTTGGTCCGTTCGGTGTGTTAATCGAGTGAGTTTATCTCACTAATCCTTGATTAGACGGTTAATTATGCCCTAAGTATGTTTAGTTTAAATTAAGTGTGTTTAGGTGGTTAGATTAGATTATTTTATTATAAGTTGGATTAAGGAATTGGTTTAAGTTAATTTGGGTTTAATTAAGGTTAAGAATGATTTATTTAATGTTAATTGTGATGTGACTTATTTAGATTTTAATTTAGAATTATTTAATTGGTTGGAATTTCGGTTGATTAAAATATTATTAAAATATTCCGAAATTAATTAAATATTATTATTTATTTAAAAAAATGGAAAAATTTGTTTTTAACCCCGGTTGCTCAGAATTTCATGCTGATCGCTGCTGTGATGTTAGAATTTAAATTTGATGCTTGATTGGTGGCGAATTGAGTGTGATTGCGTAAATTAGGGGTTATGTGAAGAAATTCCAATTGTAGAAATTGATGGGGATTTGGCCGTGATTGACCGCCTATTAGAGGCCGTGCCTATTGAGGCCGTGATGAACCGCCTAGGAGAGGCCATGCCGAGTGGGGCCGTGATGCCACTAGTTGTTGAACCGCCTATTAGAGGCCGTGCCGAATGGGGCCGTGATGCCACTAGTTGTTGAACCGCCTATGAGAGGCCGTGCCGAGTAGGGCCGTGATGCCACTAGTTGTTTAACCACCTTTTTGAAGGTCGTGCCACGTGGGGCCGTGATTACCACCGATTGGTTGAGTCTACCCTTAGGGTCGTGGTTGGGAGCATTGATTGATTTGATAGAATGACATGTAATCGGCCGAGCCGATTGATCACTGAGACGATCCAAGTGGTTGATTGGTTGATGATGTGATTGTGTTTTGGTTATTTAATTGTCAATTGTCACGTGATTGAATGATATGAACTGTACTAACCTGCAGGCGCGGACTATTGCGAGGTAAGTCTTCTTGACGTGTGATTAGGTCATACTGGGGTGTATTTTCTTTCTAATAGGGGCTTAGGAGGGGTGAACTTACTGAGACAATGTCTCACCCCGTTGTGGGAAACACATTTCAGGGCCGTAGATGACGATTCCAGCGGAGTAAGGTGGACCGCCGATGCAGTTGGGCAAGGAGTCGCACAGCCAAGAAGATGAAGGATCGATGATCGAGTCCATCTAGTAGTTTTAGGACTGTTCCCTCTTTTTGGTGGACCGACCCTAGTATGTAGACTTCGACCCAATTTCGGCTGTATGTAATCCTTGTGTGATTTTATGATTGTATGTCGGCTTGTATTAAATTGATTTTTGGTTCCTGCTGTTCTATCCCGCTTTTAAATTGTCAGGGGTTTCTTAATACGTTCCGCATGCGCATAATAAAATTAAATTGGGTCGGCGACACTACCTGGGAATGTCGCAATTGCACGACCATGGCAGGTTGTTCACGTGTCTCGCGGTTCGGGGCGTGACAAAAGCAATATCAGGTCTGGTTAGAGTCAAATACTGGAGTCCCCCTACTAGACTTCGATATTCTGTGGGATTAGAGAGTGGAGTAGAATCAGTGACTAGAATGGTTGGTTTTAAAGAGACAGGAGTGGCAATTGGTTTAGACTCAAGCATTTGAGCTCGAGTAAGAAGATCTCTGGCATACTTTGTTTGGCTAAGGAATAGATGATCATAATTGTGTTTGACTTCAATGCCAAGAAAGTAATGTAATTTGCCAAGATCTTTCATACAGAATTGAAGATTTAGAGAGTGAATGAGTCTGGATAGTGATTGTGAAGAATTTCCAGTAAGAATGATGTCATCAACATATAGTAATAGGAGGAGTGTTTCTGTATCAGTATGATAGATGAATAAAGATGGATCAGTAGAGCTGCAAAAGAAACCATACTCGAGTAAGAAGTTGCTGAACCTATCAAACCAAGCTCAAGGAGCTTGTCGAAGTCCATAGAGAGACTTTTTGAGGAGACAAACATGGTGAGGTTTCTTGAGATCTTTAAAACCAGGAGGTTGCTCCATGTATACTGTCTCAGTCAATGTACCATGCAGAAAAGCATTCTTTACATCTAGCTGATGAATTGGCCAGTGTTTTATCATAGCTACAGATAGAACAATACGAATTGTAGCATGTTTAATGACAGGACTGAAGGTTTCTGTAAAGTCTATACCTTCTTCTTGATGGAATCCTTTAGCTACCAGACGAGCTTTGAGTCTGTCAAGACTACCATCAGCTGCTAATTTTGTTTTAAAAACCCACTTACAGCCAATAACATTCATCTCATTAGTTCTAGGAACTAATTCCCAAGTTTTGTTCTGATAGAGTGCATCCATCTCTTCTGTCATTGCTTGATACCAACCCTTATGTGCTAAGGCTGATTTGATTGTTCTTGGTTCAGCAGGTATTTCATATTCAGCAAGACAGGCATATCAAGGATTGTTTTTAACAATGCCCGACTTAGATCTTGTTTGCATAGAATGAGTTGATACTGTACCTTGTGAGGTTGTCTGAATATTCGAAGTACATTGTTCTGCAGCTAGCTCATCTTGTGAATTTACCTGAGTATGTGAAATCTGTTGTTGCATATTTGATTCATTTGCTGTTTCAAGTATGGAAGCAAATATTTCCTCTTGTTGAGGATTGACCTGAGTTGAAGTAGATCCTTGATCCATATAAGGTTCAGGCAAAGCAGCACCAGTAGACCCTTGATCCATATAAGGTTCTGGCAGGGCAACAGGAATTGTTTGTTCTGTATACTCAGGTGATATTACCTGATTGTTTGGCTCAACTATACTATTTTGTTCAACCTTTGTATGGCTGGAAGTCGAGCATTTTGAGTCAGCTGTAGGTGGAGTTGTTAAAAACTGTTCTTCCTTTATCCACAGCTTATATAGATGTGTATGAGAAGGATAACTGGTTGTTAACTTCTGAGAAAATGGAAAGTAATTTTCATCAAATGTCACATGTCGACTGATGTAGACATGACCAGTAGTAGGAACAAGACATCTATATCCTTTGTAGTGATCACTATACCCCAGAAAAACACATGTCAGTGACCTTGGATCTAATTTGTACTGAGCATAAGGTCTAAGGCATGGATAACAAGCACGCCAAATGTTCGAGGTGATCATATCTTGGTTTAGCGATATAGTTTGCTGAATGGAGACTGCATCAGTAATTTTGAGTAGGAAGAACATTAACAATGTAATTTGCTGTAACAAATGCATCTACCCAGAATTTGAGTGGAACTTTTGCATGGTATAACATGGCCAAACCAAGCTCAACTATATGTCGATGCTTCCTTTCAGGTATGCCATTCTGTTCAGGTGTGTATGGACATGAGAGATGCTGTTGAATACCACAATTTTGTAAGTGTATTCTAAATCTTTGGCTAACAAATTCTCCTCCACCATCACTCTAGAAAATTTTGATTTTACAGCTGAGCTGGTTTTCTACCAGCTTTTGAAACATGAGAAAGACATTATAGAAGTCTGACTTCTGTTTTAAAGGATATATCCAACTGAATCGAGAAAAATTGTCAACAAAGATGACATAATACTTGAAATTCTGAAAAGATCTAACTGGAGAGGGTCCCCAGATGTCACAGTGAATCTATTCCAGAGGTCTTACAGCAGTAGAATTCGATAAAGGAAAAGGCAATGCAGTACTTTTGGCTAATTGGCAGCTTCTACATATAGACTTTGATTCATTAATATACTGAATTAAGTCTTGATTCCTCAAATGCTTGAGAACACTCTGATTTGCATGAGCCAACCTTTGATGCCAGATTCCTTCCGCAACAATTTTTTGTCTTTGAGTGAAATAGACTTCTGCAGCACGAGAATCTATTCTGTACAAACCTCTAGCCTTCTTTCCTATCTTCACGATTCTGTTGGTGATGTTGTCCTTGATATACACACCAATTTTGTCAAAGACAAAAGAACAAGGGTAATCATCAGTCATTTTTGAAATTGATAGTAGATTTTTCTTAATCTCAGGTACAATCAGTACATCTTTTTAGGGCAGAGCATCAATTGCAGTGTTTAGAATTGCATTGCCAATATATTTGACAGGTAAACAGGAGCCATTGCCTATCATTACTGCATCATTACTATTGCTTTTAGAAAGACTATGGAGTATACCAGTATTAGGTGTGATGTGTGCTGTTGCTCCTGTATCAGGATACCATTCTTGATCATTTGTTTCCTCAATATGCAGAGCTGCTAGAGCTGTTGGTATGTCTTCAGCTTGATAGGAATTATCAAACCTATACCAACAATGTAAGGCATCATGGCCAGGTCTTTTACAAATCTGACATTCAAGTCGAGTGTTTTCTGTTGCTTTTTCTTCTTGCATCCTTCTGTGAGGGATTGAATTTGATACAGGATAAGACCTGGTATCTGAGTACCTTTGAGCTGACACATTATATGGTCTGAACCCTTGGACAGAACCCAAACCAGGAGAGGTACCTCTTGCATAGCTTGAGTTATTGTTTCTGTAACTCATATTAGTTCCAGGGTATGCAAAGTTTCTGTATCTTGTATTATAAGTTCTTCCTCTTCCATAACCTCTACCTCCACGATTAGGTGGTCTTGGCCCTCTAAAAACAGCATCTTGCTGTATGTATTCTTTAACAGATTCATCTTTATTCACACCATCCGTTTTCCTTTGGCCGTAGTAAGCTAGATTAGGAGTAAACTGATTCATAGAGTAACTCTTTAACCTAGCTTCAAATCTTTCCAGACGTGAGATGACTTCATCATACTCTGGTTGTGGCTTTAGGCAATAGATTGTGGTTTTAAAACTTTCATATTCTGGTCCCAAGCCTTCTAAAACTCCGAAAAGCTTTGTTATTTCATCAACTGGTTTTCCTATGGCATTCAATTGATCACAACTATACTTATATTCCCTGAGGTAGGCTGATAAAGTTTGTTCTCGTTTCTGACAGCCCTGTAATCTTCCCCTCAGCTCAAATTCCTTTGCTATTGATTTCTGAGTGAATTTATTTAACAAAGCCTGCCACACCTCATGAGCAGTTTCTAAACCAATTATGAGGCTTAATATGTTCTCTGATACAGAACCACTAATCCATGAAGAAACTAGCTGATCTGTTTTTATCCAGTCATTATAATCTGGATTAGGAATTTCAGTATTTTGACCTCCTTCTCCGATCTGCAAAGTCTTTGCAGGTGATGGGATGTCCCCATTCACAAAACCGAACAGATCTTGACTTCTCAGAAACCTATAGAATTGAGCTTGCCAATAAGAGGAAGTTATCCTCAGCTAATCTGATATTAACAAAGTTTGAGATATTGATGTGAATCGGAAATGGATATCTCAAGCTTCTTGCTGCCATTGTAATCTTTCTGAGCTTTGATCAATACTATTGTTTCCACACACTTTATCACTTCTGCTGTATGTTTCTACGAATATATTGCTGATGAAGAAATAGATGTGAATGAGAATTATTACTCACAGATCTGTTCTAGAAGATACAGATATTCTTCACAGATGAATCTTTGACTCTCATCTTCATCTTCATAGGATTTCTTCAGGATATAGCTCTGATACCATGAAGAAGTTCATGCGCAGAAGAGGATTTGATAAGAGAGAGAGTTTGAGAAGAAGGTAATCTGTTTTCTATTGTATTTCTTTATTTCTCAGCTTTGCTTGATCAGATACATCGATTCGCCTTTTATAGTCGAAGGCTTTCTATATACAAGACCTTTCGGTTAAGAAAACAAAAGAAAGTTTAACTAACTTCAAAACTGAAGCAAACTAACTAACTGATGTAAAGTACTCTTGTAGCTTAGAAACAGAGTAATGAGAAAACAGGGGAATTATAAAGCTTGGCTAGCATAGAGACTAGGCTACTTTCTGTAACGTCACTTTCATTCCTTTCAGCATTATTAGTGATCTTCTTGTGCATTGATAGCATCTTGCATCATCTTGCATCTTTGCTTTTGCATATCAGTAGCATCAATCATCGGCAGCATCTGAATTAGCAGCATCTTTGTCTCTGTTCTTCATATCAGCAGTATCTCTATTCTGCATAGCATTTGTATCAGCAGCATTTTTGTCTCTGTTCTTCATATGAGCAGTATCTCTATGCTGCATATTCTTTATCACCTTAACACCCGTGACGAGTTAAATGAGCCAAGGAGACTAGGGCGCACCTGATGAATGGGCAAACTGCAGTAATGAGGATGCCGTCGGAATTATTTGAAAACCCATCGAAAGTCAAGCCAACCTTTACCGACAAGATAGGCACTTGATTCTCATATATATTCAAGAGATGAACCCCATTTTGCGGGTGCAAGTGCGTGAAAATGTCGTTAAATTGTGTGAGTTTAATATAATTTATTAAGCTAGGCTCTCCACGGAGCTTCCCGGCAAGTGCAAAGGACATAAGAACTTGGCTCTACCTCATTAACCAGACGCACAGTATCCAAATAGCAACCCGACATTTTATAAGCATTCATATCGTCTATCTACAGCTGGAAGAAGTTTTCTTTCTCTCTCTCTAGAGTTAAACCTCATTAAAAACTAAAAAACACCGATTAACATGTATAAATAACCTCCTTCCCATGCATCCATCAAATCCATCACTCGCAAAAGCCCTCTGCTTCGAGCTTCTTCTCTTCCTTCTTGTAGAGAGTTTTGAAAAATGAAGGCTGCTCTAGTAGTGGTCGGTCCGGTCTTGAGCTCTCTTGTGACGATGGGGGCTCAAGCCGACAATTTCTACCGGGACTTCGACCTCACTTGGGGCGACCAGCAAGCCAAGATCTCCCAAGGTGGTCAGCTTCTCTCCCTCTCTCTCGACAAGTACTCTGGCCTGGGGCTTCAGTCCAAAGAATGAGTATCTCTTTGGCTGCATAGACATGCAAATGAAGCTCGTCCCCAGCAATTTCGCCGGCACTGTCACCACCTACTACGTATGTGTCTTCATTCATTCAAATTGTGCGCTTGCTAACAATACTAATTTCTCTCCAACTTAATTGGCACTGACAAAGAACAGTAGTTCCAGCTAAAATTGACAACATTTGCTTCACAATATATGAGGGCTGGCGCATGATGAGATTGATTTTGAGTTCCTGGGGAATCTGTCTGTCAACCCCTACATTGTGCACACCAACGTGCTCACTCAGGGCAAAGGCAATCGCAAGCAGTAGTTTTATCTTTGGTTCGACCCAACCAAGGCCTTCCACACCTAACCCATCCTCTGGAACCCTCAACGCATCCTGTATGTTCATGAATCATTCTAAAGGTTTCGTCGAAGTAACGATTCACTAGCTAAACCCGAACACAGACTAACACGTTGGCTTCTTTAATTACTATCAGTTTCTTGGTGGACAATGTGCCTATAAGAGAATTCGTCAACAACGAATTGATGGGTTTCCCGTTTCCCAACAAACAGGCCATGAGGATTTACTCGAGCCTGTGGAACGCAGACGACTGGGCCACCATGGGCGGGCGCGTCAAGACGGATGGACTCAATCTCCTTTCACCGCTTCCTACCGCAACTTCGACGCCAATGCCTGTGCATGGTCAGCCGGGAAGTCGTTCTGCGCTTCCACGACCACCACCAGCTCGACCGCTTCCAGCAGCGACACGTGGCAGACTCAGGCACGGGATGCCATCGGAAGGTAGAGGCTCGAGTGGGTGCGGAAGAACTTCATGATCTATAACTCCTGCACCGACTTGAAGCGCCTCCCTCAGGGCCTTCCTCCCGAATGCAAGAACTGAGAGCTGAAATATGAGAGAACCTAAAAGATTTTCTTGCACATGTGTTCGGATTAATTAGCGTATGTATATTGCCAAATTCTTGTGTTCTTTCTGTAAATTGAGCTACGATAAATAATGAAAACAGATCGTTAGTGAATAGCCAGCCAACCTTGACTTCATTTCTTTTTCCCCTTTTATAGGTACACCAGTAGGGAGGGTAGTGACTAGAGACGAGGGCCTGGCCAAGTTCTATTTTGAAACAGGCGTCAACGATTGAATTCCGAAGGGAACCAATTTGGTCCCCGTTCCAGCAACTTGAAATTAGGACTGGACCAATTAAGCCCTGACTCCTACCTTGGAACCGGTCCACGCATTTGAACAACCAGAGTTTTTCCATAGTTTTTCTTAGAAACATTTAGTTTTGAATGATTCCTCCCATTTGGCCTTAGTCCAAAATATTAGTCTCTTGAAATTTCATTTGGAGCTAATAAAATTATGATAGATGAAGTTTCTACATGAAACTCCAAATTGTGACGCCCTCTTTCATAAAATTTTAAAAATAATATATTAAGATGCAGGTGCAAATTGTACTATAAAAAGTTGCATATCAAAGATTAGATGTGTTGCGAAGCATTGAATTATCCTAATTACATTGTAACTCATTAGCTTAAGTTTTTAAGTGAAAATGGATCCAACTCAATATATTGATCGATTTGGACTCAGGCTCTCTCTTGGCTATTTCCCCAAGTTAAAATGTTGGGATCCTTTTTGTTCTCCCAGCATTGGTGTTAGAGCCAATAATTGATTGGTAGCCCACTTGCAATGTGTATCGGAGTCAGGTAAATATCGCAAAGAAATAATCTTGTGATTAACGCGGTTTTCAAGCAACTTTCATAGTTTAGTTTGGTGAAAGAGACCAGGGATAAAGGTGGCATTATGTTGTAGCAATGCAGTCCCAATGGCAATATTCGTTGTTTGGTCTAGAGAAAAAGACTTGAGGTGAAGGTGGGTGTTATGGAATATCAAATGCAATCCCAATGAGAACTTTCATGGTATGGTCCGGAGAAAATAATCGGTGATGAAGGTGGGCATTATGGTATATCAATGCAATCCTAATGAGAAATTTCATGGTATGGTCTAGAGAAAACAGCCGTTGATGAAGGAAAGTGGAGATTAAGTTGAGACATGTTGATTCAAAAGTATGCTTGAATTAAGGGAAAGCAAACCTAACACTGAACTTGTACATGAGTGCAAGATTGTTGAGATGGAAGTATGAGTTGTATTAGAAAAGGTCATAAAACTAGATTGACTTAACCTTTTAAGTAAAAATGAGTCAAACATGGTATGGAGTAGTTAATAATCCTAACTAGTCTATAACTGATTGACTTAACCTTTTGAGTAAAAATGAGTCAAACATGGTTTGGACTTGGGCTCCCCCTTGACAATTTGTATAAGTGAAAAAATAAAATTTGTACAGCACCCTTCCAATATAGTGAGATGGTTTATCGAGTCTGTCAGAATTTGTTAAGACTAAAGTTTGGATAACCATGCACATAAAAAGCTAAACCCTTTGATATTTTAGTCCTACGTAAAGCTAGAAAAAAGTGACTGACCTCAACGGAATAGTTAAAAAGGGCTTGGAAAAACTAACAACTTGATAAAGTAATCGACATGTAATTGGTCATTTGAGAAAGTTGGTCATGCTGAATATCACCTAATAAATACCCAATTACATCACTTTGTACATGCCCCTTTTGTATGTAGATCGGTATCAAAGTTCATACGATATAGGCTCACTCCATGACGGTGCTGCACCCAGAAACTGTGTTATGAAGTGTCCTAAATAATTAACTACTTAGCAATGCAGGTTTTTTTTTAGGATTAATACCTTGAAAAACTCCAAACTGGTACACTTGTGACAAATTTAACCCAAACTATTTTTTTGACCATGAAAAACCCCAAACCGGTACACCTGTGACAAATTTATCCCGACTAATTATAAAAAAACTCTAAACTTGTGCATTTATGACAAATTTACCCCAAACTAATTTATTCGACCAAAAAAAACCCCAAAATGGTAAATTTGTGACTAATATACCCCCTGCTAAATTAAATTAATACCATAAAAAAATCACAAAAATTGTAAATTGTGACAAATAGAGTATAAAATCTCAAATTGGTATACCGGTCAATTGTCACGTGTCATTTAACTTTATAATTTAACAAGAAAATTTAACTAAAACTAACAGAGGGTAAATTTGTCACAAGTGTACCAGTTTGGGGTAAATTTGTCAAAGGTATACAAGTTTAGAGTTTTTGGTGGTCAAAAAAATAATTTGAGGTAGATTTGTCACAGGTATACCAGTTTGGGGTTTTTCAGGGTATTAATCCTTTTTTTTAACATGCATGACATTCAAATCGGACGTAACGCTTTTTAAAAGTTGTCAGAGCTGTTGCTAAAAATTGTTAAAAGGTGTTAACAATTTCGAGATATTTGCCAAAAACCTTATCGAGATATACATCGTTTGTTTTCACGGTTGAAAATGCCACAAAGAACCATACCAAATTCGTCTTATAGTGTCCCTAGCACTTTTTCTTTGTTTCTTGGTCAGGCATTTTGGGAAAAGCTCTGGCCAGGAAATGAAGGTACGTGGCAACGCAACAACGGCATTCCTGGTTCCGCGAAGGCTCCATGACAAGATAATCCTCCAAAGCAATAACCAATTGCCAGCTTGCAATATTTCAACTGGGTCAAGGTAGTTTTTGGGTGAGGTTTATATAAATAAATAAAAATAATATATATATATATATATATATACGTCTGGCCAGGTCTATCTACCGATTGCTATATATATATATATATGTGCGTCTGGCCAGGTCTATCTACCGATTGGAAGCAAAACCCGTGCATGAAACCACCACTCAATCTGTTACCACGTACGTGATGAGACACCCTCATCGAAAACAAGAACTAAATATTTTATAGAGAGAGATTCCTACGTTTTCTTTCTTTGTGGCTTTTGTTTTTGTCTCCCTTGGCTGGAGCAGATGCGACTCAAAGCGTGGGAAAGTGACGTTATTCTACTGCACGTGCGGGTTGCCTGGTGTTGCGTAGACCGAAGCAAAGCAAACTTTATCGATCAGCCTGTCCCTTTCTTCCTCCAAGGACAGCTTCCCGGCGAGTGCAAACGACACCAAAATGAGCTCAATCTCATAAGAGACAGAGCCGCCTCGTGTAGAAGTTAACCAGACGCGCACTATCCATATATCAACACGGCATTTGATCCGGTTTTATATCCTCTGTCTACAGCTGGAAGAATCTCTCTCTCTCTCTCCCCCTCTCTGTGAAGTCAAAACTTTTTTTTAACACTAACAACACTGCTTAACGTGTATAAATACCTCCTTCCCATGCATCCATCATATCCATCACTCGTATTCGAGCTTCTTCTCCTCCTCACCGTTGTAGAGCGTTGAATGATGAAGGTGGTTTTAGTAGTGTTCTGTCTAATCATGAGCTCTCTCATGATGAAGGGGGCTCAAGCCGGTGATTTCTACCGGGACTTCGACCTCACCTGGGGCGGCGAGCGAGCCAAGATATCTCAAGGTGGTCAGTTTCTCACCCTCTCTCTCGACAAGTATTCTGGCTCCGGGTTTCAGTCCAAGAACGAGTACCTCTTTGGCCGCATCGACATGCAACTCAAGCTCGTCCCTGGCAATTCCGCTGGCACCGTCACCACCTACTACGTATGTGTCTACATTCATTAAATTTGCAAGCATGCTAATTATACTAATCTCTCTCCCACTTGATAAGCACTGACAAGGAACATTAAACTGACAACGTTCTTTTGCTACACTATATATGCAGTTGTCTTCTCAAGGGCCGACGCATGACGAGATTGACTTCGAGTTCCTTGGGAATCTGTCAGGCAACCCCTACATCGTGCACACCAACGTATTCACTCAGGGCAAAGGCAACCGTGAGCAGCAGTTTTATCTCTGGTTCGACCCAACCAAGGCCTTCCACACCTACTCCATCCTCTGGAACCCTCAACGCATCCTGTATGTTCATGAATCATTTTAATGTATCGATGTAAAAATTCTCTAGCTAAACCTGAACACACAGTAACGCATTTTTTCTTTTAATCTCTATCAGTTTCTTGGTGGACAATGTGCCTATAAGAGAATTCGTCAACAAGGAATCGATGGGTGTCCCGTTCCCCAACAAACAGGCCATGAGGATTTACTCAAGCCTGTGGGACGCAGATGACTGGGCCACCATGGGCGGGCGCGTGAAGACCGACTGGACTCAAGCTCCTTTCACCGCTTCCTACCGCAACTTCAACGCCAATGCCTGTGCATGGTCAGCTGGGAAGTCGTCCTGTGCTTCCACGACCACCACCAGCTCGACCAATTCCGGTAGCAACACGTGGCAGACTCAAGCGCTGGACGCCAGCGGAAGGCAGAGGCTCGAGTGGGTGCAGAAGAAGTTCATGATCTATAACTACTGCACCGACTTGAAGCGCTTCCCTCAGGGCCTCCCCCCT
The DNA here is from genome assembly GCA_014182555.1 of Eucalyptus erythrocorys. Taxonomy (NCBI): domain Eukaryota; kingdom Viridiplantae; phylum Streptophyta; class Magnoliopsida; order Myrtales; family Myrtaceae; genus Eucalyptus; species Eucalyptus erythrocorys. The sequence continues at coordinate 36,213,863 of CM024597.1, forward strand.
GAATGCAAGAACTGAGGGCTGAAATTTGAGGGTACCTTGCGCATGTGTTCTGATTAATTACCGTGTACATATTGCCAAAATTTTTTTGTTCTTTCTGTAAGCTGAGCTACAAGAAATAATGAAAGCAAATCATTGGTGGATTATTAGCTAGCCTTAGACTTCATTTCTTGTTCCCCTTTAATCGTTGGCCAAGTTCGATCTTGAACCTGGCGTCGTCCATTGAATTCTGAAGGGAACCAATTCGGTCCGGTTCCAACAACTCGAATCTAGGACTGGACCAATTAAGCTCTGATTCTGACCTTAGAACCGGTCTACATAACTCTGAATAAACAGTTTTTCCATAGGTTTTCTTAGAAACATTTAATTCTGAATGATTCCTCCTATTTGGCCTTAGTCCAAAACATTAGTCTCTTGAAATTTCATTTATAGCTAATAAAATTTTGATAGCTGGAGTACTCACCATGTTTTAGTTCGGTTAATTACTTAAATTTGGAAATTGACGTTAAAAGATATTTTTTACTTACTTCCACTCTGGCAGCATCCATGAATGACCTGTCTGCCTATTGCTTGGGAGACAAAAGGGTAAACCGACAAGAATCTTCTAATCTGCTTGGGGCGTGTGTGCACAAACTTTGAGTTAACCAGCTGTAATTGTTTCCCAAAGCGGGAGTCGATTTCAAAAGCATATCTACATACACCTCCGCAAATGCTTATTCATTGCACCACAACCACGCTGAGAAGGAATATTAGCATGCATCCATGTCAGCAATGTCATCCTCACCAACTTTGATGATACAAGAAGACCAATATTTGCCCGCCGCTGAGTTTGAGAGCTCCCGAAACCCCGAACTGCGACGCCCTCAATTTCAAATAGTATTAAACATGATAGGTTGAGAAGTACATGTGATTTGTATAAGAAAAAGTCCCATATTAAAAATTTGATTTGTTAAGGAGCATTTGTTGAGGAGCAAGTGAACGTATAAGTAAAATAATTACTTTTATTATAGAACAATATTACAAACTCTCTACACACACCACTCTCATACACCTCTCACACCTCACACAGGAACACAATTCTTGCACACATCCACTCCACTCATCACTCACCACTCCACCACTCCACCACTCACACACTCACGTACACACTCACCCACACACCACACGCTCACACACACTCACGTATCATACGCACACACTTACACGACAACAGCCCCTATTTATAGGAGCCAAAGGCGGTGGAAATGTGGTCGAGAAAAGTCTGGACAGAGGGGAAAACTCTAGTGCACCGGAGAGAAACAAATCTGGAGAAATCAAGAGAGAGAGAGAAAGTGGCAGAGAATCCGAGAGAGAGAGAGAGAGAGAGAGAGAGTTGGCGGTGACTTTTTCTCTGACACTCCCCCTCACCGACTACTCTCTCTTAGTCTGGACATTGTGATCATACCAAGTTGCCTTCGAAACTCTTCAAATTTTGCAGCTCCAAGACCTTTGGTGAAGATGTCTGCAACTTGATCATCTGTTTTGGCATACTCCATCTTTATTTCGCCTTGTAATACTTTTTCCCGCAGGAAATGATAGTGCACTTCTATGTGCTTGGTCCTCGCATAGAAAACTGGATTCTCCGCTAAACTTATGACTGACATATTATCACAATATATCCGTGTAGGTTGATTTATGGGTTGATGAAGATCCTCCATTAGTTGTACCAGCCATGTATTCTCTTGTGCTGCCATTGCTGCTGCTCTATACTTCGCTTCTGTCGTAGATAGTGACACAGTTGCCTGTCTTTTGCTGCACCATGACACTATTGCTGATCCAAGACTAAACATATATCCAGTAGTTGATCGTCGTGTGTCACGATCTCCAGCAAAGTCAGCATCGCAATGGCCTACAACTTCACATGATGCTTCTTTCTTATACAAAAGCCCAAAATCAAATGTACCTTTACGTACCTTAGTATGCGCTTGACTGCATCTAAGTGGGGCTTTAGCGGCTTCTCCATGAATCGGCTTGCTACTCCCACTTTGCAAAGGCAATATCAGGCCGTGTTATGGTTAGGTAAATAAGGCTACCCACCAATTGCCTCGTACATAGTTGGGTCTTCCAATTCTCGCCCTTCAATTGCACATAACTTTATGTTTCCATCAATTGGAGTAGATATAGGTTTGCAATCAAGCATCCCGAATTTGTCTAGGAGGTCTCGTGCATACTTCTGCTGACATAGGAATAATCCCTCATTGCTCTTCTCAATCTCGAGTCCCAGGAAATGTTTTAGTTCTCCAAGCTCTTTCATTTGAAACCGCACTGAGAGGTTGGTTCTGATTTGGCGTATCTCCTCTTCATTATCTCCAGTGATGATTAGATCATCCACGTAGATTAATACTATTGCAAGCTTGCCATCTTTTGCTTTCACAAACAAGCTCGAGTCTGATGGGGCTACAAAGTAGCCACTTTGCACCAGAAATTCAGCAATCTTCCCGTACCATGCTCTCGGAGCTTGTTTTAAGCCATAGAGGGCTTTCTTTAACTTACAAACGTAGTCTGGATGAATCTTACTTTTGAAACCATCTGGCTGCTCCATGTATATATCTCGATCTAGTTCTCCATGTAAGAAGGCATTCTTCACATCCATTTGCCATAATTTCCACGACTTGCTTGCTGCAAGTGCTAGTAAGACTCGAACCGTAGTAATCTTTTTGCCCTTTGGACTAAAGGTCTCATCATAATCTAAGCCATACTTTTGAGAGAATTCTCGAGCAACTAGTCGTGCCTTATATCTTTCTATCGACCTATCTGGTCGAGTTTTAAGTTTATAGACCCATTTGCAAGATATAGGACGTACCTCTTTAGGTCTCGGTACTAGGTCCCATGTTTCGTTCTTTCTTAGTGCTTGTATCTCTTCCTCCATTGCTTTCCTCCATTCCATGTCTTGCGAAGCTTCCTCATATGTGGACGGCTCGACTACTCCGACATCTTCAATTAGCGCCGCATTTGCATATTTGGGATTGGGTCTTCTTTGTCTTGTTGATCTTCTTAATTGAGATTCCTCCTCTTCAGATTCTTCTGTCTGACTTGGTCGGAACTCCTCTCGTAGTTCTTGGATGTACACCGTTCGCCATGGGCTCTTTAATTTTTCTGGTGACTGTGCTTTAACTTCTTTTCTTCCAATTACATTATCATTTCCTTCTTCAATTTGCTGGCCCTTATCAATCTTGTCATTTTCTTCCATTCCTTCTCGAATCTCTTCTTCAACTTGTTTTGCCTTAAGTGATGTCCACCAAGATGACAGTTCGTCGAACACCACATTTCTAGAAGTGTAACACCTCCCGTTGTAGGGTCACAACACTTCCATCCTTTTCTTTGATCATCGTAGCCCACGAATATGCAGCGAACTGCCTTCTTATCGAACTTGTTACGAAGATGGTCCGGCACGAATGCATAACATACACACCCAAATATTCTAAAGTGACTTACCGTGGGCTTGCGATTCCACAACTTCTCATAAGGTGATATAAAGCCAAGCCTTGCTTGAGGTAATCTGTTGATCACGTGCGCTGCCGTCTTCATACACTCAGCCCAAAACTTAGGTGGAACACTCTTCGCATGCAACATACTCCTACATGTCTCCGCTAAATGCCGATTCTTTCTTTCGGCAACTCCATTTTGTTGTGGCGTATTTGGGCATGTAAATTGTCGACGTATCTTACATTCTTGAAGAAATTTTGTAAAATTATCTGACTTATATTCTCCCCCATTATCTGTGCGGAGGCATATTATTTTCTTGCCTACTTCATATTCTACTTTTGCTTTGAACTCCTTAAATTTGTTTAATGCCTCAGATTTTTCTTTCATGAAATCAACCCAGACGTACCTGGAGAAATCATCGATGAATGTTATCATGTACCTTGATCCTCGACCGAAGGTTGCTTCACCGGTCCAAATACATCGAGTGGATAAGCTCGAGAGGCATCTTCGCTCCGAATGCGGACTCCTCATATGGAAGCCGATGTGCCTTCCCATGCGGCATCCAAGAGATGACATCTTCTTGGACTTCCAAGTGGGGAGACCTTTTAGCATACCTTTCTTCATCATCACCTTTAATTTGTGGTAGCTCACATGCCCAAGCCGTGCATGCCACAAATCAGGTGTTTCATTCTTTCGAGTTTTGTCCACGTATGCCGTTTGAGCTGACATCACATAGACAGACTCTAATCGACGTCCTTCCATGATTGGTGTACCAGTTGGTTTCAAATTGTGGTACACCCTAACATCTTTAGGACCAAACACCACATAATTGCCTGAGTCTGTAAGTTGTGCCACAGACAATAGATTCTTCTTCATTCCTGGCACATGGTACACATTTTTCAGTTCGACTTGATGCGAACTGAATCGGGGTGTTATCATTGTTTGGCCCACATGGGTAATTGGCAACCTTGAGTTGTCTGCGGTGACAACTACTCGTCCACCTTTATACTCGCACATGTTTGATAGCTTGCCATGATCTCCAGTCATGTGATTTGAGCACCCCGAGTCTACTATCCAATCTTCATCATAATCAATCAATTTATCGCTTACCATGGTGAGGGCCATCACTTCTTCTAACTCTGTGATGGAGGAGGCCGCGATCTCTTCCTGTTCCTCCATTGCAAAGGATGCTTGGAAATCCCACTCTTCTTCACTATCATTTTCCTTAGATGCCACGACGTTTCCTTCAACTCTTTTGAATCGACAATCTCTGGCAAAGTGACCTACTTTGCCACAGGTGTAACACCATCCATTACGCCTTCTATTCTTCTTATCTTCATTGTCATCCTTGTCGCGGTCTCGACGAGCTCCCCCTAGCCGAGGCCCAGTTCCTTCTATTCGCTTTGGCCATTCTCCATGACTTTTCCATGGTTTGCCATCTCTTATACTGCTCTACTTCTATTCTGGCCCTTGAACCCTCTTTTATTACTAAAGAGGGCACTTTCATCCTCCTTAATTGAGACCTTAGAAATTTGTTTATCTAAGGCTTCTTGGTTGGCCAATATATTCTCCAACTCGTTAGAGTTGGCTCATTTGCCCATCCACGGGTGGCCGTAATAATACCATTATATTCCGGCCTTAATCCATGAATTATTATTCTTCTCATTCTTGTCTCAGAGATAGCATTCTCAGGATCTAATTTTGAAATTTCTTCACAAATAGATTTAACTTTGGAAAAGTATTGACTTACCGTCATACTTTGTTGCGAGATTGAGAGGAGCTCATTCTCCAGGCATTGTAACTTGGCGTCGTTTGTCCTCGCAAACAGCGTCGCCAAGTTATCCCAGGCCTCCTTCGGGGTCTTCGCACTCTTTATGTGTTGCAGTAATTCATCTTCAACAGTCACGGCAAGCACATAAAGAGCCTTACCCGATTTTATATTCCATTTTCTTAATTCGCTATCATTCGTGGGTGGGGTGGTGTTGCTCCCGCCAACAATATCCCACAAATCTTGACCTAGCAAGTAATATTGCATGCGGGTACTCCAATTATTATAATTTGAGTTGTTGAGCTTCTCGACGCCACTTACCGAACTTGAGAAATCTGCCATTGTGACTTGAATATAATGCCCAGCACTATACCAAGTAAGCTTGGTCCCGGACCAACCAACTTCACAATCCCGACATTGTGCAGCGAACTCCGACGTCGCTCCTTGGCTCGACGATCCCCGACCGCCTACTCAATTACAATGGTCCCCGACCACTTTGTCTTCGCACGGCCTCCGACGACCTGCTCTGATTCCAAATGTTGAGGAGCAAGTGAACGTATAAGTAAAATAATTACTTTTATTATAGAACAATATTACAAACTCTCTACACACACCATTCTCATACACCTCTCACACCTCACACAGGAACACAATTCTTGCACACATCCACTCACTCTCTATCACTCACCACTCACGTCACCACTCCACCACTCACACACTCACGTACACACTCACCCACACACCACACGCTCACACACACTCACGTATCATACGCACACACTTACACGACAACAGCCCCTATTTATAGGAGCCAAAGGCGGTGGAAATGTGGTCGAGAAAAGTCTGGACAAAGGGGAAAACTCTAGTGCACCGGAGAGAGACAAATCTGGAGAAATCAAGAGAGAGAGAGAAAGTGGCAGAGAATCCGAGAGAGAGAGAGAGAGAGAGAGAGAGAGAGAGAGAGAGAGAGAGAGAGAGAGAGAGAGAGAGAGAGAGAGTTGGCGGTGACTTTTTCTCTGACGGCATTGAATAATCCTAGTTACCTCATAAGTCATTAGCTTAAATACGGGTCTATTTTGGGCTCCTAATATTGGTGTCAGAACCGATGGTTGATTGGTAGCCCACTCATGATGTGTATCGGAGTCTAGTGAATATCTAAAAGAAGTAATCTCGTGATTAATACAATTTTCGGGCAACTTTCATGGTTCATTTTGATGAAAGAGACCAGGGATGAAGGTGGGCTTATGATATAGTGACGCGATTGACAACTTCATTCATTGTTCAGTCCGGAGAAAAAGACTTGAGGTGAGGGTGGGCGTTATGATATACCAACGCAATCCCAATGTGAACTTTCCTGGTTTGGTCCAGTGATGAAGGATAGTGGAGATTAAGTTGAGACATGTTGATACAAAAGCATACTTGAATTAAGAGGGAGCAAACCTAACACTAAGCTTGCACATGGGGGTAAGATTGTTGAGATACACGTATGAGTTGTATTAGAAAAAGTCACAAGACTAGAGAATTCATGTGGTATAGAGCAATTAATAATCCTAGTTGACTCGTAATTTATTGGCTTGACATTATGACTGAAGATGGGTCCGACATAATATATCGCAGGTTTAGACTTGGGCTCCCTCTTGGCAATCTCTCTAGGTGAAAAAAACTTCCAATACAATGAGATGGTTTCTCGTGTCCATTAGAATTTATTGAATCAAAAGTTTCATAATCATGCACATAGAAAGTTAAACCCCATTTTAATTTTTCGTCTTATATATAAAGCTAGAAAAAGGTAACTAACCTCAACAAAATAGCTAGAAAGGGCTTGGAAAAACTAATAACTCAATCAAGTAATGTGACGTGTAATTGGTCGTTTAAGAAAGTTGATCATGTGGAATAGCATCTACTAAATAACCAGTTACATCACTTATAACATACCACTTTTGTATGTAGATCGGTATCAAAGTTCACACAACATAGACTCATTGTATCATGACGGTGCTATGCCCCCAAAAACTGTGTTGTGAAGTGTTGTTATAAGTAATTAACTACTTAGTGATACAAGTTTCTTTAAACATGCACCATATTGAAATTGGACAGAACACTCTCTAAAAATTGTTGGAGCTATTGCTAAAAATTATTATAAGGCGTTGCAATTTCAAGATGATCGTCAAGCATCTTATTGAGATATACATAAGTTGTTTTCGATACCAAATAGTCTTGGAGTGTCCCTAGCACTTTTTCTTTGTTTTTTTGGGCAGGCATTTTGGGAAAAGCTCTGGCCAAGAAATGAAGGTACGAGGCTAGGCAACGAAGGGATAACTAGTTTTGTGAAGGCTCCATGACAAGATAATCCTCCAAAGCAATAACCAAATGCCACCTTGCAATATTTGAACTAGGCCAAGGTAGTTTTCGGGTGAGGTTGATATGTATGCATCTGGCCAGGCCTATCCACCGATTGGAAGCAAAACCTGTGCATGAAACCACTATTCACTCTGTATGCACGTACGTGATGAGACACCCTCATCGAAAACAAGACCTAAAAATTGTATAGAGAGATTCCTACGTTTTCTTTCTTTGTGGCTTTCGTTTGTCTCCCTTGGCAAGAGCAGATGCGACTCAAAGCATGGGAAAGTGACGTTGTTTAACGACAAGTGCGGGTTGCCTGATGCTGCGTAGACCGAAGCAAAGCAAAACTTCAATCTTTCAGCCTGTCACACGCACTCATATCTCCAAGGAAAACTCAAAGGAAAGAAAAGAAGATCGGTGCACAATGTGGAACTAGGGTAGATCATATCTATAGCCTAATTGCTCTAGCCCTTCTCTAACTTTTTCATACTAAAATTCCCCTTATATGCACGAACTGGTGATTGGTCTTGTTCCTATGTATCGATAACAATTTTGGTCGATGATTCTTGAGAGTCAAGGTGCTGTAGAATTTCTTATCTCACCCTTCTAATCGGGAATAATTATGAAAGCAATCTTAAATTTATTGCAAGAATGCCAATTCATTCATAAATTTTTCAATTTGTCAATGAAGTCCTAAACCTTTGTACAAAATTCCAACGTAATCCTTCCGATCAGTTGTCGCTAGAAATTACTAACATAATGCCCAGTCATCACCGATCATTCTACGTGGCACGTTCATGCGAATGACTTGCGGATCGTTGGTGGATAATTAGCTAGCCTTGACTTCATTTCTTGTTCCCCTTTAATCGTTGGCCAAGTTCAATCTTGAACCTGGCGTTGTCCATTGAATTCCGAAGGGAACCAATTCAGTCCGGTTCGAACAACTTGAATCTCGGACTGGACCAATTAAGCTCCGATCCAACCTTGGAAACGGTCCACATAATTCTGAACAAACGGAGTTTTTCCACAGGTTTTCTTATAAATATTTAATTCCGAATGATTCCTCCCTTTCGGCCTTAGTCCAAAATATTAGTCTCTTGAAATTTCATTTACAGCTAATAAAATTATGATTGCTGGAGTACTTACTATTATTTAGTTCGGTTAGTTACTTATATTTGGAAATTGACGTCAAAAATAATTTTTGCTTCAATCCACTCTGGCATCATCCATGAATGACTTGTCTGCTTATTGCTTGGGATACACAAGGGTAAACCGACAAAAATATTCTAGTCCACTTGAGGCGTTGTGCACAAACTTTAAGTTTATCAGCTGTAATTGTTTCCCAGAACGGAATTCAATTTCAAAACAATATCTGCATACACCTGCCCAGATGCATATTCATTGCACCACAACCATGCCAAGAAGGAAGATCGGCATGCATCCATGTCAGCAATGTCATCCTCACCCACTTTGATAGAAAAGAAGGCCAATATTTGCCCCAAGAAGGCCAATATTTGCACCCTCCCCCCCAAGTTGGTATCAGAGCTCCATAAACTCCGAATTGCGACCCCCTCTATTGAAAATAATTTTAAAGATGGTACGTTGAGATATAGGTGTGACTTGTCTTAGAAAAAATCCCACATTAGATATTTGATGTGTTGTGGAGTAATTAATAATCTAATCATCTTGTAACTCATTGGCTTAAGCTTTTTAGTAAGACACGTCCAACGGATATATTGATGAGTTCGGACTTGGACTCTCTCTTGGCAATTTCCACAAGTAAAGGTATCGGGTTTCTGTTGTGTGCTCCCCAACATTGGTGTTAGGGTCAATGGTTGATTGGTGGCCTACTCACAATATATATCAGTTTCTAGTGAATATCTCAAAAAAGTAATCTTATGATCAACGCAGTTTCCGGGCAACTTTCATGATTCAAGTTGACAAAAGAGACCAAGGATGAAAGTGGCATTATGCTATAGCAACACTGTCCCAATAGTAGCATTCATTGTTCAATTTGGAGAAGAGACCTGAGGTGAAGGTGGGCATTATGGTGTACCAATGCAATCCCCATTATGTGAACTTTCATGGTATGGTCTAAAGAAAAAGTCTGGTGATGAAGGGTAGTAGAGATTAAGTTGAGACATGTTGATATAGAAGCGCACTTGAATTAAGAGGGAGCAGACTTAACCCTAAGCTTGTACATGACAGCTAAATTGTTGAGATGCACACATGAGCTATATTAGAGAAGGTCACAATATTAGAGAATTGATGTGGTATTGAGAAGTTAATAATCCTAGTTAACCAATAACTTATTGGCTTAACCTTTTAAGTGAAAATAGGTTTAATGGGATATATTATAGATTCAGACTTGGGCTCCCTCTTGGTAATCTTCTTATATATATATATATAAAATCAAGTTTTTATTGCACACTTCCAACACAATGAGATGGTTTCTCGCATCTGTCAAAATTTGTTGAATCAAATTTTGGATAATCATTCACATAACAAAAATAACCCATTTTGATATTTTAGTCATATATAAAGCTAGAAAAAAGTATGACCTCGACAAAATAGTTAAAAAGGGATTGGAAAAACTATTAACTTTATGAAGTAATTTGACGTATAATTGGTCATTTGAGAAAGTTGGTCATGCTAAATATCACTTAATAAATACCCAGTTACATCACTTAATATAGACTCACTGTATCATGACAGTGCTATGCACCTAGAAATTGTGTTGTGAAGTGTTGTTCTAAGTAATTAACTACTTAAAGATATGGGTTTTTTTTTTAACATACTTCGCATTTAAATCGGACATAGTGGTTTCTAAAAGTTGTCAAAGTTATTGCTAAAAATTGTTAAAAGGCGTCGCAATTCCGAGATGTACATCAAACACCTTATTAAGATATACATCAATTATTTTCACGATTGAAACTGCCACAAAGAACCATACTAAATAGTCTTGTAGCGTCCCTAGCACTTTTTCCTTTCTGGTCAGGCATTTTGGGAAAAGCTCTGGCCAGGAAATGAAGGTACATAGCAAGGCAACAGAGGCATACCTGGTTCGGCGAAGGCTCCATGACAAGATAATCCTCCAAAGCAATAACCAAATGCCAGCTTGCAATATTTCAACTGGGACAAGGTAGTTTCGGGTGAGGTTTACATACATTCACCTGGCCAGGTCCACACCCATTGGAAAGACGGATAAGATTTCCACCTTTGGAAACAAAGCAGAAGCAAAACCCGTGCATGCAACCACTGCTCAAGCACGTACGTGTAGAGACACCCTCCTTGAGAACCAGACCTAAATTTTTTAGAGAGAGAGAGAGAGAGAGAGATTCCTACGTATTCTTTCTCGTGGCTTTCGTTTTTGTCTCCCTTGGCAGGGGCAATGCGGCTCAAAGCATGGGGAGGTCACATTATTTTATGGCACGTACGGGTTGAATGATCTGGCAGCTGCGTAGACCGAAGCAAAGAATAGCTTTAATCAGTCAGCCTGTCACGCGCTTCTCCAACTCCAAGGAAGGGAAATGATAAAGAAGATCGATGCATAATAAGGAACTAGGGGAGATCATATCTCCTTGGCGTGTGCGTACATTGCACACCCTAATTGCTTTGACCCTTCTCTAACTCCCTCCTGCTAACATTCTTCTTATATGCGCAAACAGGTGATTGATCTTATTCCTATATGTCGATAATGATTGTGGTAAACGATTCTCGAGTGTTAAAAATGTCGTAGAATTTCGTATCTCGCCCGTCCAACCAAAATGCTCCCCTCGTCACATTGAAGAGCTACTCATTTACCCGGGTAATAACAGAACTTTCTCGTGCATATGAGCATACATATAATCAGGAAACTTCCATTCTTGATGTTTGAATGTCCGAGACCTTATTTCCAATCCGAGCCAGCTCACCATGACGAGTTCAATGAGCCAAGGAAGGCAGGCCTGGAGCGGAAATCCGGCAGGTTCAATCCCTCGTTGAAGGGAAAAGTCCACAGAGGCCACCACCTGATGAATGGACAATTGCCATAGTAAGGAAGCCATCGGAAATGTTGAAAGCCCATTAAAAAGTCAAACCTACCTGACGAGATAGGTGTTGGATTTACATATATTTAAGAGATGGACGGCATTGTGACGGTGCAAGTGCGTGGAAAAATATTGTTAATTTATGGTGATTTGATATAATTCATTAAGCTAAGCTCTAAACGACAGCTTCCCGCAAGTGCCAACGCCACAAAAGTGATCTCCATCTCATGAGAGACGCAGAGCCACCTCGTGTAGAAGCTAACCAGACGCGCAGTATCCATATAACGACGCGACATCTGATAAACATTCATGTCCTCTGTCTACAGCTGGAAGAACCTCTCTCCCCTCTCTCTTTAGAGTCAAACCTTTTTTAAACACTAACAACGCTGATTAACGCGTATAAATACCTTCTTCCCATGCACCCATCATATCCATCACCCACAAAGCCCTCTGTTTCAAGCTTCTTCTTCTCCTTACCGTGTTGTGGAGTGTTGAAAAGATGAAGGTTTTAGTAGCGGTCTCTCTGGTCATTAGCTCTCTCGTGATGGTGGGGGCTCAAGCCGGTAATTTGTACCGGGACTTCGACCTCACCTGGGGCGGCGAGCGCGCCAAGATATCTCAAGGTGGTCAGCTTCTCACCCTCTCTCTCGACAAGTACTCAGGCTCCGGGTTTCAGTCCAAGAACGAGTACCTCTTTGGCCGCATCGACCTGCAACTCAAGCTCGTCCCCGGCAATTCTGCTGGCACCGTCACCACCTACTATGTATGTGTCTTCACTCATTAAATCTGCACGCCTGCTAATAGTACTATCCTACTTAATTACCATCGACAAACATCATTAGATTGACAACATTCTTTTGATACACTATATCTGCAGTTGTCTTCTCAAGGGCCGGCGCATGACGAAATCGACTTCGAGTTCCTGGGGAATCTGTCGGGCAACCCCTACACTGTGCACACCAACGTATTCACTCAGGGCAAAGGCAATCGCGAGCAGCAGTTTTATCTCTGGTTCGACCCAACCAAGGCCTTCCACACCTACTCCATCCTCTGGAACTCTCAACGCATCCTGTATGTTCATGAATCATTCTGATGTTTCATCAAAGTACCAATTCTCCAGCTAACCCTGAACACACGCTAACATATTGGTTTTTGAAATGTCTCTCAGTTTCTTGGTGGACAACGTGCCTATAAGAGAATTCGTCAACAAGGAATCGATGGGTGTCCCGTTCCCCAACAAACAGGCCATGAGGATTTACTCGAGCCTGTGGAACGCAGATGACTGGGCCACCATGGGGGGGCGTGTCAAGACCGACTGGACTCAAGCTCCTTTCACCGCTTCCTACCGCAACTTCAATGCCAACGCCTGTGCATGGTCGGCCGGGAAGTCGTCCTGTGCTTCCACGACCACCACCAGCTCGACCACTTCCAGCAGCGATCTGTGGCAGACTCAGGCGCTGGATACCAACGGAAGGCAGAGGCTCAAGTGGGTGCAGAAGAAGTTCATGATCTATAATTACTGCACCGACCTGAAGCGCTTCCCTCAGGGCCTCCCTCCCGAATGCAAGAAATGAGTGCTGAAATTTGAGGGAACCTAAGGAATTTTCTTGCGCGATGTTCCAATGAACTAGCTTGTACATATTGCTCAATTGTTTTGTTCTTTCTGTAAATTGGGCTACAAGTCATAATGAAAAACTAATCGTTGCTTTGTGATTCCCTTTTGTATTACGTAACGCAACACACGTAAGACCCCGAATAGCTTTGCTGGTCGCTGACCGTCGGGAAATTTCGTGTCTGATTTTGACTTGCAGCGTTGCTGGAAATCATGTCACAGGAAAACAATCTCTTAAAAAATGTTTCCATCCCAACGGATGACCGAAGCTGGAAGGAGGTTTTCAACTTGTCCCCGTAATAAGCAAGACAAGATAAAGGAACTAGAGCTCCGAGTATTAATTAATTATCTTTTGATTAGATCAACCATTTCTATCTTAAGTCGACCATTTTCTGTCCACTGAGAAGACGGAAGAAAAACACGTGCGAATGATCAAACCAACGATCTACTTCTCTCTCTCCATTTTACCTTTGCGGATGTAGAAGAATTGTTAGCACGTTTAGACGAGCCCTTAGCTGAACAAAAAAATTAGAGAAAATATTAGGTAATCCCCGACCACCACGTCACTGTGCACCCACCCAATGAAGAGGCGACACATGGCTCCAGTGGAGTCAGGCCCACCATTATTTTCGGTCAAATTTTTGCACCCCTTCCCTCTCTTCATTAAATGCTTCGTTGTTTTATTGGGCCCACCATTACTTTTCAGAGAACGTTTCGCATCCCCCAACCCCCTCTCTCTCTTCATTAAATGCTTTATGCTTCTTCTCCCGCTTGCACTTGCACGCCCCCCTCTCTTTCAAAATTTTCTCTCTATATTTTTCTCCATCAAAGACGCACAACGCCCGCCCTCTCTCTTTTTCAAAAATCTCTCCCTCCCAAAAGCCCACCCGTTGCCGCCAGGAGCCACTCGCTCCCTCTCTCTCCCTTGTCTTCGCTCTCTCCGGCGCTCGCTCGCTCTCTTCGGCGCTCGTGCTCGTGCTATATTTAAGCTGTTAACTTCACTCAGCAGTTCACAAGGAAATTAACTACAAAAGTAGCTGAAGTAGGTACTGAAGCAGCTACTGAAGCTTTGTCTACGAAAGATGCTATTAAAGAAAGAACAGCACGTGCTACTGTTACTGATATAAACAAGAATAAGGAAAAGAGCTGTAGAGAATGACACGGATCGCCAGCTCATGAAGTCACAAGGCTGTTATTTGAAGCTGTTAGTTAGTTCTGTTATGGTTACTCGTCTTCTTCGATGAGCATCTTATTGTTTTTGTGCTCTGTAGTGAGTTGTATGGAATATAGAAGCAAAGCAACTCCATATGCAGGATCTCTAGATTAGAGATTGAATGCTTGTAGAAACGGAGAGAGCGAGAGAAGGAAAGATGAGGGTTCTGTATTGATCAATTGTTGATACATAATACTTTGTACTACATTGTTCATTTGAATAAGAAGAAGAAAAGCAACATTCAGTTGATTCACAAGTCACTCTGTATCTGTTCTATCTCTTGCACTTCTCGATTCAACACAAGATCTTTGGTTTCCACATGGTATCAGAGCCAGCGATCAAGCTTGCGATCAGATCCTTCATAAGGATTCATCCAAAAGCTGTCTCTGCAGGTTGAGAAAAGGAAAGCTGAAGCTACAACTTCAAGTTACAGGATCACAGTAAGTGCCATAAGCTCTCTATAATATCATTGTTGCTTTGAAGCCGAGAAAACACAATAACAGCAATAAGAGTATCAAGGTATCCCTTCCCTATACATGTCAATATCTCCAACTTTGTCACAATTAAGCTTGCAGAAGATAACTTCCTCTTATGGCAAGCTCAGATCGAGAGGTTCCTAAAAAATCAGGAATTATTTGGCTTTATTAATGGAGAGATTATACAACCTCCTCAAATGCTGCAGAGAATAGTTAAAGGATGTGAGTCTGAGATTATCAATACAGATTACATTGATTGGACAAAAACAGACCAGTTAGTATCCTCATGGATAAGTGGAACTGTGTTAGAGAATATATTGAGCTTAATAATCGGTGTAGAAACTTCTTACGAAGTATGGCAAACATTGCTGAATCGTTTTACACAAAAATCAGCAGCTAGGGAGTTCGAGTTGAGGGGGAAACTCCAAGCTTGTCAAAAATATGATCGAACTCTTTCAATCTATCTTAGAGAATGCAAGACTATATGTGATCAGCTAAATGCTATAGGAAGACCTGTGGATGACATAACCAAGTTGTTTGGTGTGTTAGAAGGTCTAGGAGCCAAATATGAAAATTTTCGAACCACAATCTACTGTTTGAAGCCTCAGCCTGAGTATGATGAAGTAATTGCTCAATTGGAAAGGCTTGAGTCCATAATGCAAAACTATTCTAGAACTTAGTACAATCCCAATATGGCTTACTTTGGGCAAAGACACTCACAACTTCAGTTTAAAGGAATTGAAGATGAAGAGTACATACCTCAGAACTACAGCTTTATAGAACAAAAAGGAAGTTACAGAGGAGGAAGAAGCAATAGCAGAGGACATTCCTTTAATAACAGGGGTCGAGAATTCAAAATTATTAGACAAAGTTCAAATTTCAGATTCAATAATACCAGTCATATGCAAGAAAGTCAAAGAACCAGACCTTATTTTAATTACTCTGACTCTGGTTCATCTTCAGGTTTTCGACCCTATGCAGGTCCACCACAGAGATATCAGCAAACAAGATCCTATCCTCCTCATCAAAATCAGTTTAAGAATGTACAGGATGAGAAACCAGCTAACAGCATGAAATTAGAATGCCAAATCTGTAAGAAACCTGGTCATGATGCACTGCATTGTTAGTACAGATTCGATAATTCCTATCAAACTGAAGAAATACCAACAGCCTTGGCAGCCATTCATCTTGAAGATGCAAAAGGCTGTGAGTGGTACCCTGATACAGGAGCTACTGCACACATCACAGCTGACTCTGGTATTCTTCAAAACCTATCTGAATACACTAGAAATGATACTGTAATGATTGGTGATGGTTCGTATCTACCTGTTGAATGTACTGGTGACACAATACTACATACTGGAAATAGCTTGTTGCCTCTGAATGATGTACTAATTGTCCCTGATATAAAGAAAAGTCTGTTATGAGTATCTAAGTTGACAGATGATTACCCATGCTCATTTGTGTTTGATAAATTTGGTGTCTTTTTAAAGGACAATTACACCAACAACACACTGCTGCTCGGAAGGAAAGTTAAAGGGCTATACCAAGTAAATTTACAAACAACACAAGCTTTTCTGGCTCAGAGGCAAGGAGCAGTAGGAGGAGACACATGGCATCAAAGACTGGCACATACCAATTCGAAAATACTGCAACATTTGCAGAGTCAAAAACTCATTCAATGTAATAAGAAAACACATAATATGTGCAGTAGTTGTCAAATAGCTAAAACTGCAGCATTACCATTTCCTTTATCTGAATCTGAGACATCCATACCCTTACAGAAGATTCATTGTGACATATGGGGTCCCTCACCAGTTACTTCATTTTAGCATTTCAAGTACTATGTTCTATTTGTGGATAACTTCTCTCGGTTTAGTTGGTTGTACCCTTTAAAATTGAAATCAGACTTCTACAAGATATTTGTTTTGTTTCAAAGGCAAGTTGAGAATCAATTTGGATCAAAAATTAAGGTCTTTCAGTGTGATGGAGGGGGAGAGTTTCTCAGTCACAGATTTCAAACTCATCTACAAGACTGTGGTATCAAACAATACTTGTCTTGCCCTTATACACCTGCACAGAATGGTATCTCTGAAAGGAAGCATCGACACATTGTTGAATTAGGCCTTGCTATGTTGTATCATGGTAGGGTACTACTGAAGTATTGGGTTGATGCCTTTACTACAGCTAACTATATCATCAATCTGCTCCCAACAACAAAATTGCAAATGCAATCACCTTATAAGAAGCTGTATAATCAGGAACCAGTCTATGGACACCTCAGGGTGTTTGGATGTGCCTGTTTCCCATGTCTACGCCCTTATGCTCAGAATAAATTTGACCCAAGATCTCTCACCTATGTGTTCATTGGCTATAGTGACCATCATAAAGGCTACAAGTGCCTTGTGCCTTCAACAGGTCGAGTTTATATTAGTAGAAATGTCAAATTTGATGAGCAGCTCTTTCCTTTCACCAAGATATGTTTAACAAAATATGCATCTCTCACAACTCTATATCAGCAGTGGGCAGAAGAGGTAGGACTGACAGAAGTAGCAAGAAAAGAAGTAGATGCTACTGTACCTCATACTTGTTCCCATATGAACACGGCTCCTCTGCTGCTCAGTGAGGAACATACCACCACTACCACTTCTCAGTCTTCACAACCACCTACTATAATTCACACTAATCAGTCATTATTGCCACCAATAATACCATAAAATGTTATCTCTACAGGAACAACACAACAAGAGGAAGTAACTTCACCTCTGCAACATCAAGAGATGCCTGTTGAAGATACAGTATTGTCTCATAATTCAGACAATAGAGCAGGACAAGTTATCCCCTCTCATCTGTCACAAGGAGTCAGTTCTCGTCATTCAGTACAAAACATTGTTTCAAGTCATCCAATGCAGACTCGGTCAAAGTCTGGCATATCCAAACCAAATCCTCGATATGCTTGTCTTGCTGTCTATGAAGTGCCTTCAAAACCAAAGTCCATTAAATCAGCATTGGCACATGAGGGGTGGCACAAAGCAATGACAGAGGAAATGGATGCATTATATCAGAACAAAACCTGGGACTTGACTCCTCGAACTGCCAATATGCATATAATTGGCTGCAAGTGGGTTTTTAAAACAAAACTTGCCCCTGATGGTAGCCTTGACAGATTAAAAGCCAGGTTGGTTGCTAAAGGTTTTCATCAAGAAGCAGGTGTCGATTTCACTGAAACATTCAGTCCAGTCATCAAGCATGCTACCATTCGAATTATACTATTTGTAGCTAAAATGAAACAGTGGCCTATTCATCAACTTGATGTTAAGAATGCATTTTTACGTGGCACACTTACTAAGACAGTCTTCATGGAGCAGCCCCCTAGGTTTCAGGACCCACAGAAACCAAATCATATATGCCAGCTCAGGAAATCTCTCTATGGCCTTCGACAGGCTCCTCGAGCATGGTTTGAAAATTTTAGTGATTTTTTACTCGTATATGGCTTCTTTTGCAGCTCTACAGATCCATCTCTGTTCATGTATCATCATGAACATAATACTACTCTCTTGCTTTTGCATGTGGATGACATAATTCTAACTGGAACTTCTACTCAGCTACTTGCTGAACTCATCCATTCATTAAGTCTCCAGTTCCACATGAAAGATCTTGGTCCTTTGCACTACTTCCTTGGCATTGAAGTTAAACAAACTCCTGATCATCTGTTTTTATGCCAGATCAAATATGCTAGTGATTTACTCACTCGAGCCCACATGACTGAATGTAAGCCAATCTCCACTCCTTTACCCCTAAAGTCTCACATCTCACAAAATGATTCTGCTCCTTTATCTAATCCTACTGAGTATTGTAGCTTGGTTGGAGCCCTTCAGTATCTCACTTTGACACGACCTGACATCAGTTATGCTACCAACTTACTCTGTCAAAGACTACAAACACCAACTATTGCAGATTTCCATAGACTCAAAAGGGTTCTGCGTTATATCAAAGGCACAATTCACCTTGGGTATTCATTCACTCCAACAGCTCTTCACACTTATACGGCTTCTCAGATGCAAATTGGGCCGGATGCCCTGATACTCGAAGGTCAACAACAGGGTTCTACACTTATATTGGCTCCAACATAATCTCTTGGACAGCCAAAAGCAGACGACAGTAAGTAGATCCTCCACTAAAGCTGAATATCGTGCTCTTTCTTCAACTTCTGCTGAGCTAACTTGGATAAGTTTCGTCTTAAGAGGTATTGGTTATCCTTTATCCACTCCTACATCTTTGTTCTGTGATAATCAATCTGCTATTTCTCTCACTGCTAATCCCATGCTGCATGCTCGAACGAAGCATATTGAAGTCGACTTTCACTTTGTTAGAGAGAAAGTATCCTCAGGCTCTCTTCAAGTCAAATATGTTCCAAGTAGCTCGCAACTTGCTGACATATTTACCAAGCCTCTCTCACGGTTTGCTCATTGCCAGTTATGAACCAAATTGGGACTTGGCTATCCACCCACTCCCAATTTGAGGAGAAATGTTAACTTCACTCAGCAGTTCACAAGGAAATTAACTACAGAAGTAGCTGAAGTAGCTACTGAAGCAGCTACTGAAGCTTTGACTACGAAAGATGCTATTAAAGAAAGAACAGCACATGCTACTGTTACTGATATAAACAAGAATAAGGAAAAGAGCTGTAGAGAATGACACGGATCGCCAGCTTATGAAGTCACGAGGATCGCCAACTCATGAAGTCACGAGGCTGTTATTTGAAGCTGTTAGTTAGTTCTGTTATGGTTACTCGTCTTCTTCGATGAGCATCTTACTGTTTTTGTGCTCTGTAGTGAGTTGTATGGAATATAGAAGCAAAGCAACTCCATATGTAGGATCTCTAGATTAGAGATTGAATGCTTGTAGAAACAGAGAGAGCGAGAGAAGGAAAGATGAGGGTTCTGTATTGATCAATTGTTGATACATAATACTTTGTACTACATTGTTCATTTGAATAAGAAGAAGAAAAGCAACATTCAGTTGATTCACAAGTCACTCTGTATCAGTTCTGTCTCTTGCACTTCTCGATTCAACACAAGATCTCTGGTTTCCACATGAGCCAACGCCACTGGCCAGGCTCCTGCTCCTGTCGAAGTCCGTCGCAAGCTCACACGACCTCACCTCCATCTTTACCGTCACGCTCAGCCTCTCCCTCGCTCCCACTCTCCCTCCTTCGATCTTCCCCCCGCCTCGCACTGTCGTTCCGTTCGAGAACTCAAACCCCACTAAAGTTGGTGTTCCGAAGGACGGCCTCCCCAACCGGCGACGCGGTTGAGGGAGCTGAGAAGGAGGCCGTGGTGGAGTAGTCGAGGGACTTGACGTCGATGCGGCAAAGCCTGAGCTCGGGGCTCTTGACGTGGAGAAGATGGGTATGGAGGATGCATTGAAGAAATATGAGAAGGCCAAGGAGATGTAGTCGAAGCTGGTTGAATTGCAGAGGGAGTTGGAACAGCCAGAGAAGGTGATCAGTGGAGTGAAAGACAAGGCGGCTGAGACCATCAATGGGAGGAGAGAGATCCTCGACGCAGTTGAAGACAAAGGGCCGAAACTGCAATGGCCAGTCGTGGCAGCAGGGTCCACGGGAGCCATTGTTGCAGCAGCTGCTGTGGCCTGTGTTTGCTACAGTAGGTGCCGAAGCTAGGATTCGATGAAATAATGAGCAAGCAAGGAGGAAACGGGAGAGAGAAAAACAAAGAGCCTCAGAGTTTTCACACTACTCTATGTTTTAGTTTTGTTAGATGCTACAGATTTTCTTGGCTTTGTTTTTTTAGCCTACGAATTAACTCTATTCTGGTTTTTTTTGGGGTGTCTTGCTGTTTGTTTGATATAATATGTGGTATGTCCAGAAGCTGAACTGCTATTACAAGCTATTGAGTTAAGTAAAGTTTCCCTGACTTCCATATACTTAAGTGATCCTTCATGTTCCATGCTCATTGCTGTTGGATTGAGCATTCATAAGAGTTTTGACCTTTTGGTTCTGATACCCCACTTCTTTCGTCACTGGTTGGCAGTTTCAACTGTATTATTTTTGCGGTTTCTGGATATGTTAGTTCGATGCTCTACTTAAGCATGTATAGGACTCTGGGTCCGAGCTTTTCGAGGAATCATCTCTCGGGAGGGTTGGGGAAATCAAGTTATATCCCGATGGAGGCATGACAGCCATAGTCAGCTCATTTCCGACCCAGGACCTTCCTTTGGGATCAATCTTCTTAAGTTGGTGCAGAACAAAGTAGCGATTCCACTTCCAGGAATGTGATAGTTGTCTAAACCTAAGTAAGAACCATCAGCACCATTACAGCTCGTTGCGCACCAGGTTTCATGCTTCAAAGGACATGGCCTTTCAATTTTAGAAACACGCCTTCCTCATTAAGAAATTTGGTAGTAAGTTCATTCAGGTTGTTGTCATCGGTTAATGAACCTGCGAATGTCTTGCGCCCAGTGTGCGCATAGCCCATTTGCTTTCGCCATCGCTAAGAGCCTGCAAGTGGCGGTTAATTTGCAAAGACACTCCTGAACCTTGGAGTATCATAATCGCATTGAATTCGTTCGTGCTCTTCGTTGGAACTCGCCAGATGCCGCATTTCACATTTGGGTTAAAACCATCTAGTCTCTTCCATTACATTCAGCTACCAAAAATCTGAAAAGGGAGAGTACTAAATTGTGCAGGGAAAATAATGCAGGAATATATAGTGTTCTGTTTTGTAAAGCTCTTTGATTAGCACTGACAAGATAATAACTCAAAATCATTCAAAACAAACACGAAGAGGAAGAACATCAACATCTCCAGTAGCTTTGACCTCACTGCCCGTTTTTCAGGAAAATCACTGATTCTAGGACTCATCAAGTAGCACATCCTCGTGAGCCGTCGCGGGGATCTGTGCTGATCGGATTCTCTCCGAATTTTCTGTAACGAGAAATGAAACAGCACGCCTCGACTCGTCCGAGACGTCGTACGAAAGCCAATGTGATAAACACACACGATCCATTTGGTCCCGCACGTCCGACCGGCAAAGACCTTGGACGACGACACAGGAACACATCAACCCCCCTTAACGAGTGACCCATACTCTCTCTCATTCACTTGAACTTCGACTTTCGCGATGCCTAAAGAAGATCCGACCAGCCCAATCGTGCCCTCCGAACCCCGCCTCAGGAGCGACGATGTGGAGCTCGCCCACTTCGCCAAGCCGCCGCCTCGCCACAGCTAGAGGCGCAGCAGCAGCAAGTGCTTCGTCTACGCCCTCGCCCTAATCGTCATCCTCCGCATCGCGTTCCTTGGGTTTGCCCTCACCGTCCGCGTCAAGAGCCCTGAGCTCAAGCTTCGCCGCGTCGATGTCAAGTCCTTTGACTATTCCACCGCGGCCTCCTTCTCAGCTCCCTCAACCGCGTCGCCGGTTGGGGAGGCCGTCCTTTGGAACACTAACTTCAGGGGGTTTGAGTTCTCGAACGGAACGGCAGTGTGGGGCAAGGGGAAGATTGAAGGGGGGAGAGCGGGAGCGAGGGAGAGGCCGAGAGTGACGGTGAAGATGGAGGTGAGGTCGAGCGAGTTTGCGGCGAACATCGACGGGAGTAGGAACCTGGCCAGCGACGTTGGCTCAAATATAGCACGAGCACGAGTGCTGAAGAGAGCGAGCGAGCGCCGGAGAGAGCGAAGATGAGAGAGAGAGAGAGGGAGCGAGTGGCTCCTGGCGGCGACGAGCGGGCTTTTGGGAGGGAGAGATTTTTGAAAAAGAGAGGGTGGGCGTTGTGCGTCTTTGATGGAGAAAAATATAGTGGGAATAATGTCACAAATGGTCCCTATATTTTTAGTCAATATGTAATTTGATCCTTGAACTTTCAATTTGCTCAATTTGGTCCCTAAACTATCGATAAATGTTCGATTTAGTCCCTGAACTATCGATAAATGCCCGATTTAGTCCTTGAACTTTCAATCGGCTCAACTTAGTCCCTAAACTTTTAATAAAATGTCCGATCTAGTCCGTCGTTTTATCAAAGAAGAAAAAAGAGAAAAAAAGGAAAAATAATAACGAAGGATTTAGATCGGACATTTTATTAATAGTTCGGAGGCCAAATGAGTCGATCGAAAGTTCGGGACTAAATCGGACATTTATCAATAGTTCAGGGATCAAATTGAGCGAATTGAAAGTTCATGGATCAAATTGTACATTGACTAAAATTATAGGAACCATTTGTAATATTTTTCTAATATAGAGAGAAAATTTTGAAAGAGAGAGGGCGTGCAAGCGGGAGAAGAAGCATGCAGAGAAGGATAAAGCATTTAATGAAGAGAGAGATGGGGTGGGGGAATGCGAAACGTTCTCTGAAAAGTAACAGTGGGCCCAATAAAACAATGAAGCATTTAATGAAGAGAGGGAAGGGGTGCAAAAATTTGACCGTAAATAATGATGGGCCCGACTCCACCTGGAGCCATGTGTCACCTCTTCATTGGGCGGGCGCACAGTGACGTGGTGGTCCGGGACTACCTAATATTTTTAGTACTAGTTTTAGACCTGAACTCATCAAGGTACGGAGCCAAAAATAGTCAAAGCGCAAGTCTTTGTAGATCCTCCGGATGTGCCAATCTGTCACTAAATATAGCTAAAAGTAGTTTCCACAGATAGAATAGGGATTTTCTTATCAACCTGGACTCCTACGTGTTCTTTAATTTGAAACCTTCCTCTAATTCTTATCTCTTCTTCTTGAGGCAAATCCAATTTAGAAATCTCTATTTACCAAATTTTGACTGTCTTGTAGTTGTCACCGATAACAATCCTCCATATTGTGTTTGTGTATGCATAAATAAGGTCCTCCTTCTTGAATATCTATGTGCCATAAGTAACATCATCCTATAGGGCTTTTCCAAATTGCGGAAAGCCTTCTGGGATTCTCAACCTAATTATGCCAGACATGTCTTCCCCGAGGCTTTTCCCGATTGTTTTTTTTTCTCTGTTCCTTTGTCTCGTATCTGCCACGGCCGGGAATTTCTATCAAGACATCGATGTCCTCTTCGGGGACTGGCGCACCCAAATTCTCCAGGGAGGCGAGCTTATCACGCTCTCTCTCGATAAGGCTTCCGGGGCGGGATTCAGATCCAAGAACGAATTTCTATACGGAAGATTCGACATGAGGATGAAATTAGTCGGGGGAGATTCGGCTGGCACGGTCACCACATTTTATGTGCGTGTGCATACACATTTCTCATCAACCACAGCCTTTATTCATGCAACAACAGCACTATTATACTGCTAGGCCGATTTTAATTTATTTGTGGCATTCATCGACCAATATTGCAGATGTCTTCTCAAGGACCAACCCACAACGAGATCGATTTGGAGTTTCTGGGCAATTCATCAGGAGATCCGTATATTGTCCATACGAACGTAATCCTGCAGGGTAAAGGAGGCAAGGAACAAGAGTTCTATCTTTGGTTCGATCCCACAAAGGACTTCCATCTGTACTCAATCGTGTGGAACCCTAAGAACATCATGTAAGACAGCCTCTCTCTCCCTCATACAAAATCTTTTCTTCAATAGTTCCGACATCGAAAAAACAATCTCTCGCTTGTACCATATTGCCTAACCAACAATAATCAAATCTATTTAAGAGATTGCGGAGGCACCCAAGTGATGTCAAGTTTCATTTGTTTCTGCAAAATGGCCAGATTATTGGTGGATGAAGTTCCAATTAGGGTCTACAGGAACTGGGGAACGAAGGGAGTGCGATACCCGTCCGACCAGCCGATGAGGATGTACGCGACCTTATGGGACGCCGAAAATTGGGCCACACAAGGCGGACGAGTGAAGACCGACTGGTCGAAGGCTCCGTTCATCGCCTCTTACAGGGGCTACAACGCGAGCGCCTGTGTCTGGCCATCCTCGTCCTCGTATTGTCCCTCGGCAAGTCCGACGCCGGGCAATGAGTGGCAAAACCAAACGCTCGGCGTAAAGGGCCGGAACATGCTCCGATGGGTACAAAAGAAGTACATGGTGTACAACTACTGCACAGACGTTAAGCGGTACCCTCGACGCCTTCCTCGGGAGTGCAGGAAATCGAGGTTTCTATGAGGGAAATTCAAGCGATACAAATGATTTTTTTATGAAAATATTTTTGAAAAAATCATTTATTTTTCATGAAATAAAGAGTCATGATTTCTTTTGTCTATTATTTTTGTACGTGGTTTCACTAGAATGAATTCACGGAACTCTTTGGTCAACTTTGTACGTGCGCTATTGCAAATTTAAATGAAACGAAAGATTTTGGATATTCAATTCTTCCCCTATTTGTTTAGGTTACTCTAGGCATGATCATATTGGTTTCTGAATTTGAACTATCAGGTGTAAATATTAGCTAAAATAACATGGGAAAATTTGTCCAAAAAATCCTAAACCTATTATACGAAACCAATTCAATTTTAAAATTTTCAATTATGTCAATCCTAAACCTTTTAACGAATTGTCAATGGAATCCTTCGGCTAATTTTGATTGAAAATCGCTCACGTAACAATCTAATCAATGCCGATCATCCTACAAACGTTTTTAACAATTGAAGTATACAAATGCTTTTTATAGATGATAATGAAATTGTCTCGAACTTTTTTACTTGATTTTAATCGTCCATATGGAGGCACTAGGATAATGGAAAGAGATTTCACTAAAAAAAAAAAAAAAATTAATGAGCCCAAGTTGGGCACTACACGTATGTCATTGACTTTGCACGACCTACCACGACGCACTTTTAGAGTCGTGAATGTAAAATCAAAAGAAATTAAATTTTATGAATTTTTTATGCTAGTATATGACCAAATACAATAAAAAAAAAACTAAAATATATTTTCCTTTAGTTTGCGATATTCTATAAAGATTTATTACATTTCATCACAAAATGCATTTTTGTTTAGTATTGCAATTAACTCACCCACCTTTGGTTAGTTTTGCAATTAACTCTCATATTAAAAATACAGAACGCTAATGGTCATTTTCAATCTTCTACTTCCATTGCTCATGGAACACTTCTGCGCCTCCAACAAACCTTTGGAGCTTTGAACGCGACCGATAATGAGTATTATAAACGTGCCCGCGAACGAGACCGCTCTCTCCCTCTCTCTCTAAATTCAAGCCACCCATCTCTTCGATCAATAGCAGAATAAAGGTCGCGACTTTTATTCTTAGGAGCACGTAAATCGCGCGTGAGTAGCACATGGGAAAAGCATTGTCATTTCTACATTTCTTGTGATTATTACTAGCACGAGCCTGCGACCAAGTTCATCACCACAATAGTAGAAAATGGATATATAAATGCCTCGGCTTGTGCCAGCTTCAAGTTCGGGCAAGATGATGGTAGCGTGATGAACGATTTCGTTTATATGGACCTGATGTACGTGTCAACATATACCATCCGGAACGATGCGGTCAAGATTACGACTGATTCAACGATCAGATGACTCGGCATGATGAACCGTATGGGTCAAGATTCCACATGGTCAACCCCCTTGATCCTCTGAAGAAGAAAAGAAAGTGAATAAATTTGAAAATGAAAAAAAAAAAATCCACAAAAATTTCGGAAAATTTTTAAACAATGAAAAAGTAGTCCATATTAATGTTAGTTGTCCGTCACGTCATGTATAACAACTGGTGTTAACTAGACTGGTCATGTGAGTAATTTTTAGCCTAAATTAGGCATAAAGATTACATTGGTAATTCATTAAAAGATTTAAGATTAAATTTATAATTTCTTAAAAGGTTCAAAATTAAATTAATATAATTGGAAGATTTAGGATTTCATTGACCACCGAAATATTGATTTTGAAATTTTGGGCAATTTTTCCAAATGCCGTGTATAGCAATTGGAAGCATTGTTGTAACTGGTCCTCGCCAAATAAAAAATTATTATATAATGTAAGTGCACAAAGGAATAAAAATAAACGTTTTTCCTTTTTAGTTTTCTAGAACATTTGAATACAGGGGGGTAATCACAACGGTTGAATTTTGAATGACCATTTTCCTTCTCTCTTCTTACTTAAGATGTTCTCCATGTATCAAGACAAAATGGACAATACGGCTTCCCCGGATAATTTCGTCGATCGAACGAAAACGAGGAGAAAAAAAGTTTTTGAGGAGGGTATAGATGATATCGAGAAGACTAAAATAATGTTTTTATTAAAGAGTCTTGTTAATGAGTATTTCGTCATATTAAATAAAACAATATAAGAAAAATTACCTTTTTCTTACTTAATTTTTGGAACGAGATGCTCTTAGGATACTTGCTAACAAAATCTTCCGTATAATTTGGTGCAACAATTACAACCTTTTAAAAAAACGTATTCAAATTTCGACAAGATTAGACAAGCCTTGCAGTGCGAAGCGTGAGCAGTTTTCTCTTCATCTTTCGCGTCAAGGCTTCTCCGCAGCTACTCCAAAGCATGGAGCCCTTCAAAACAACGCGATGCCAAAACGGATCTAACATCCGAACAGCTCGACTCATCACATGATCAGCTCAGAACCGAACAAAAAGACACTTTATCCAAACGCATGCAAAGCTCTCTCGATCCTATTGATGCGAGTCACGGGTCGGCGCTGGCCCCGCGAGCCACTGACCACAACTCAAACGCGTTATTCTCCTTTGCTGTCCTGTCCAATCCAAAAGAAATGACGACACGCTTGACAGCTTGGGTCGAACTGGGCTGGGTCATGAGGCGCGGTCATGATGTTGAATTGAACCCCCGCCCACCTCCCACCACCTTTTTTCATTGCTTCCTGCGTACCTTCCTCTCTCTTTTCTCTCTCTTCATTCCAACTCCTCTTTCACGAAAAAGACGTTCAAAGTTTTGCCAGCTTCGCCCCTACACGCGCACACACACACCAACTTGCTTGTCTAGCTTGCATTTTGCCAGCTCTCTGGCCCACCCTTTACAGCTCCTACATTCACCTATAAAATGCCCTCGTCCTCCTTCCCTCTCTCCTCAACCAGTCTCCCCACCAAGATCATCGTACTACCTGACCCAAACATCCTCATCCTCCTCCGACTCCGAAGCGCGTGCTGCTGCTCTTTTGGTCTCTTCAGATTTAAGTCAAGACAGGCTGAGATGCCGTCGCCCTCGATGAGGCTCTGCGTCTGTTTGCTCCATCTGGCCGCGATCTCCACCCTCGCCTCTGCCGGCAACTTCTACAAGGACTTCGACATCACCTGGGGTGACCACCGTGCCCAGATACTCAACGGCGGCCAAGAGCTCGCGCTCTCTCTCGACCAGCTCTCTGGGTCCGGTTTCAAGTCCAAGAACGAGTACCTCTTCGGAAGGATCGACATGGAGATCAAGCTCGTGGAAGGCAACTCGGCCGGCACGGTCAACGCATACTATGTGAGTCTTTTTCCACAAGCCGTTCGTTCCTTGCCATGCGTAGCAATCATGCGAGCCTCTCCGTGCTTAAAATCTCGTGGTTTATCTTTTATGGCTCCTGCAGTTGTCCTCTCAAGGCCCGACGCACGACGAGATCGACTTCGAGTTCCTCGGCAATCTCTCCGGGAACCCCTACACGCTCCACACCAACGTGTTCTCGCAGGGGAAAGGGAACAGAGAACAGCAATTCCACCTCTGGTTCGATCCCACCAAGGCATTTCACACCTACTCGATCGTCTGGAACGCTCGACGCATCATGTAATGTCCCAAAAGCTCATACGAAGACCTCTTTTTCCTCTCTATACGAAACTAGAATACCGCTCCCGTTGCTGACTAACCCTTGAATTCCTGTTTCAGATTCTTGGTGGACAACAGTCCCATAAGAGTGTTCAATAACTTGGAGTCGATCGGCGTGCCTTTCCCAAGCAACCAACCCATGAGGATTTACTCTAGCCTCTGGAACGCTGATGACTGGGCAACGATGGGCGGCCGTGTCAAGACCGACTGGACCAAAGCTCCTTTCACCGCATCTTTCAGGAACTTCAACGCCAACGCTTGCGTAGTCTCGTCCGGGTCTTCCTCCTGTGGCTCTAAGTCCACCAATAGCTTACAGACAAGCGCATGGCAGGAGCAATCCCTCGACGCGGCTGGCAGGAACAGGCTCCGTTGGGTGCAGCAGAAGTACATGATCTATAACTACTGCAGTGACTCTAAACGGTTCCCTCAGGGTCTACCGCCAGAGTGCAAGAGATCGAGGTTCCTCTGAAGCTGAAGCTGCATCAACTTCCAGTACCACAGTCGGTTGATTCTTTCGCGCAAGATGTGATATAAAGTAGTAAGCAAAATCCATTCATTATTTTTTCGTGTAACTACAAGTAATGTCAATAAAAGGCGATTTCGCCACTATTGTTGTATCTATAATCTTCTTCATGGCCTCAATAATCAACATCCTCTGAACGCTTGATGAATGTCTGTGTGATGTATACTTTCATGACCTGCTATGATGCCATGCTCTTTCCAAAGTATACATTCACAACCTCATTGTCAAAAACCTTAACCTAGAGAATTCAAATGCAGCACCGCTGTGTTTTTTCAATGTCCCTTTCACTAAAGCTGTGCTTTCTAAGTAGAGCAATCAAATGACAATATCACCGGGTGAACCAGTCTGGCTCCCAGTCTCTTACGGTTAAGCTAAAAATAAAAGATAAAAAAAACATTCAACCAGCGAAAACTCCTTGACAATCATCTGTCTCAAGTATAGTTTCTTAATTGAAAAGAACCATAGACTCGATAACTTGCACATCATGAACTTCAGCCATGGTAGCAAAGGAGATTTAATGCATCATTCAAAATTGAAACCTATACAAAATTGTCAAGTATAGTTGATAGAGTCACAAAAAAATGATAACCCCACAAAGCACTCGGCATTTCAATTGAGCACACACATTCAGACCATCTTAAGGGTTTTGAATCCCTCAGAGTAATAGTCGACATGATAGGGCAAATAAAATGCTCGACGGACCAACGGCTTCATTCCCTACTACATACACTACATACTTATCTAGAACATACTCCAGGAGCACTATAGAGGATGAGAAATATCGTCATATATGCTAGTCGAACCACTCGAAATTGCAAAGCAGAGACTTCTGCCATCTCGGGACCTGTCATACAATGGGAAAAAGGCAAGTATCAGAGACATATGGAGGTCAGAAGAATCAGCGTTGCAAGATGCTTTTACAGCCAAAGGCAAGTGGAAAGAAAGATGCTAATAAAAATCCAAATGGCCAATAACATCATCCCATGGCTAAATCACTGTCAGCCAAAAGACACATGGAATTCGTAAGAGGAAATTGCAACTTTACTAAATGCTGAAGAAACCACTCAAACAAGAGGACAACTACTTGACCAACACTGGAAATCTTGCAGCAAGGAAAACTGCGATTCAACCAGCTTTTCATGGTTCCAAGAGGAAGTAAACTTCATAACAAGGACTTTGATACTCATACAATCAACTATATCGAAATCCAGAGGTGCATTTCTCATTTTTTTTTTTTCAACAACTGAACAATTAACTACCAAAGGCAGGTCTTATTTCTCTACAGAATTAATCAATAAATGCAGCTCTACATAACATTCCATGAACTCTATCAAAGGGTCAATTGTCAGTTTGAATCTTCCATTTTTCTTCCAGAACCTCATGACTCAGAGTATGATTTGCCTATATTGTCCTTAAGAAAATATTATCACAGCTCTGAAGGCAGCCATCACATCCCTGGCCCACTTTACAAATCAAAGTCAACAAAGCCAGAATGTCTGTACAAGATAGGACAAACAAACACCCAATGAGCTCCTAAATGTGTTCTCTGATCAAAGACTCTTAACCAAACCACCTGACTGTATTTGGAACCTAATTACTGAAGGTTCCAGTTTCCTGCTTCAAATAGACGTCACGCCTTCATACTGTCTACCTACTTCATTTATCCCAGATTTCTCAGCAGAGGCCCAGCGTGAACTCAACGCTTGAGTCAATTTCTACTACTAAACTGTTAAAAAATTGATGGCGAAGGTCACTTGAAACCACTAATTCAGGGATGATTTAAAATCCCAGAAGAAGACATTCCTTCATTTGACCAGATTACTGCTGTCTCCCTACGATGTGCTACTTCACAAAGCCTAAAAGCCAACTAACCGAGCATGAACAATCAGAGGCATGCTCAAAATCAATCTCCATTTTCCATCCCTCTCATCCAGTTAACCAGGGGACGTCACCATCCATGATTAAAATTGTTGATTACTCTCAACAAAAGACCTTCTCTGCACAGCAATCTCACTCTCTACAATCTTGTCCCGGCACCAACAAAATAACAATTCCAGGCATTTCTTCACTCGACAATCTAATGAAATAGCTTGCGACATGGCATTAGAGCTTGATAAATTTAGTTTCAGAGCTCAATAACTTCTCAAACCTAATAGTACCCTAGACTTTTCAAGGGGTATGTCCCAATCGGGTCCCAATTCTCAGATATTCCATAAATAAATAGCAGCGCTACCGAAGCATCAGATACCCAACATTAATCCACGCCGAGAATTTTCAGATTAACAAATGTAAGCGCCAAAGTTAAGACCTTTTTCTGCTTTCACAAACACATATGGATCGAAAGCAAAATGGTCTCAAGTGAAAATGACCCTTTTCCAAAAAATACAAAGAAGAGAAACGAGCGAGTCCTCAACCGAACAAGAACAGAGCTTTAACACCGCAATGAGGCTCCACAAACTGGGTAAGACTCCAGATTTTATATCATCAAGCCCGAGACTTTCTTCACCGAAACCACATGCGCCCAAAAGCAAAAGAAAGCAGAGGAAAAAATGCGTTTTCCTCTGCTTCGAAGGGGAAGGAGCTCGAGAGAAGTAAAACCCAAAGAAAATCTCGAGAGAAAGAAAGAAAAAGGCTTACCTCGGAGAAGAGAAGGGATTCTCCCAGAAAGTCATGAGCTTGCATGGGAAGGAACAGAGGCCATGGCCGCGAGCTTTAATAAATGGAGCTCCAGGAGACATAATGTATGAGCCCTAGGTTTATTCCCCCGTAACGACAGAGATTTCGCACTGATGTTTTCGCTTTGACCCACACGCCCCACCCTCACCCTCTCCCCCCCTCCCTCTCTCTCTCTGCGCGAGCAGGCTGCAGAGTGCAGGCAGAGGGAGTACTAAGAAGAAGACGACGAAGAGGGTCTCTCAGTCCCTCTCTCCTCTCTCTCTCTCTCTCTCTCTCTCTCTCTCTCTCTCTGTGTCTCTGCGCGCAGGCTGCAGAGAGCACAGAGGGAGTCCTAAGAAGAAGACGACGAGCGAGTAAGAGAGAGAGAGAGAGAGAGAGAGGGTCAAAGCGAGGGAGAGGAGGTGGGTTTTGTGAGGCCACTTTCCGCAGGGTAAATACCCTCTCTCTCTCTCTCTCTCTCTCTCTGTTCGTGCGTCGGAGGGGTTTAAGGAGGAGAAGGAGAGGTTTTCAGGACGCCGCACGAATCGCGAGGCAAAGGCTTTTTTGGCACGGCTCTCCCTCCGTCCCTCTCTCTCTGTCCTCCCCTGTTCCCGACAGAGTTTCTTTCTTGTTCCTCCGATTGGATTAGACTAATCTTTTTTCTCGAGCAGTTACCAACTTACGATTCGAAGTCCCTCTCGACTCTCGACTGTTACTTATTCAATGTAGAATCCTTCGATTGGTTTTGTCGAATGGCTTTGTCGATTGCCGTTGGACTTTGAAGAAGTGATGCATCTTGCTACGGACTTTGAAAAGGTGATGCATCTTGCTACTCTCTCTCTCTCTCTCTCTCTCTCTCTCTCTCTCTCTCTTTTTAGTTTAGAGTTAATATCATCGAAAATTCCTAGCCGGTATTACTCCTCTCACATGCCCAGAGAATTCCAAAGCAATACCCATGGGCCATGACAAGTCTTATAACAAAATTAAAGCAAAATTAGAGATTTTAGCAAATTTCGTCGCACGAAAATTAGCTTAGTAATTTGAAATGTTTTATGAAATAAAAATTTGTTTGGGATAAATATAACAAAGTATCGATTTGAGTTTCTTGTGATGAGAAAATTAATAAGGTGTGGCTCATACGATGGTGGCTTCTTTTCTTTTTTATTTTTTTAAGTGGGAAAAGTGCTTGACTAATTACCCTCTAAATTTTATCGCTAGAATTGTAGACACCATAAAATATTCAATGAGTCATAACTACTCGATATGAGCCCATCATTGTTAGTCCATCGGCATGTCCAAAGTCAAGAAATCTTTTTACATGAGATAACAAATGTCAAAGCTTAAATTAGTTAGAGGTTTTTCTTATATAAAATTCAAACATGTGATTTCATAAAAGACGATATCACCCATTTATGTTGCCATGCTTGGCACGTATTATGAAATATTTGAATTTGTAGTCTGAACTAATTCTATGAGTTAACAAATAAGAACTGTTGCGGTGATCATGATTGTAGAGTTGGCAATGGTGTTACCGATGGCCAACTTAACACCATTGCCAACTTTGCTAATGGCAGTACCCTTTTCTTGTTAAACTATGTCGTGCCCAACTAATATCTTTATATGTATATAAATCATTTTTTCTGCATGTCTCGAATAAAACTACATTTGAAAAATGATATACGACTTCCATGATTATTCTGGGCGAGAGAAATCATCATTCTAACACAATAATCCTTGCGTTTCGCCATCTCCCAACTCCCAACAATTTTGTAAGGCGATTTCTTCGCAAATATTCGTTGACAAGACAAGACAAGACTCACTGGAGAACGAGAAAAAGGTCGAGACTCAACTTGCAAAAGTGATTTCTTCTTCAAGTTCTCTTTTGTAAGCTCAAGAGCAAGAAATATCTAATTTATTGTAATGAAAGCATGATTAAAATAATCTCAAGAGTTTTCAAATGATATCTTAATTAAGTGGTTTCGTGAACCTTTGACGTCCCGTCTCTCTACTTAACGTATCGCCCCAGCGAACGCTCGAAGTCACGCGAGTTATCCAATTGAGAAGCAATTTTGTCTCAGTCCGATCACATGTAGACTTCAGCACCAATGGAGGTCATGGAATGACATCGATCATCTTAACAAGTTGTCGGTGGGAGCTTTCTCGCAAGCATCGGACGCTACATCATTCAAGCGCGGTATGCATGGGCTTCGTGAATTCTAAATGAACTAACATGCACGATCGAGCGTGCTGCAGAAAAGCAACTTACAGCACGCAGCACAGCTCACTGACGCAGGTTAAAAAGAAAAGGGGGAGGGATTTTGCAGTGGTGCCGAAAGCTACGGCACATCGCATGTGAAATTCAGGACTGGACCATCACGAACCAGCAGCGCCTTTGCTTTAATATCTAATTTCCAACATTAAAAGCCGTTCTGGGTTTTCTTACCCTTTGTCAACAAAAGTACCCAGAAAACTGTTGCTTCTTTTGACCCCTCGACTCCCATCCACAATGCCACAGACTAATCAGACCCACATCAGCTTTTGCCTCGGCACCCACCCTTTGCGATAATCAGACGCCATACTCGCCATTTTTACCTTTAGCTAACGGCCTGAGTTCCCCTCTTTTTCCCTTCTTGTTTTCACCCTAGGTCGGCTTGATTACCAGAACAGGGCGGAAAAGAGGAGGAAGTAAGTCAATTAGCATGGTCTGAACTGACCAGAATGAACAAGCAACCAGCAAGCAATAAGGGAAATAATAGATTTTTGCAGAGTTGGTTTTGTTCGGATCTGTGGTGGGGGTAGCTCATCCCCTTCCTCCGTATAGAACATTTACTTTTGCATCGGTTCATGACGGGTTCGATTTTCGAATTTCATTGCATCTCCGGCTCTGTCACTTCTTTTTTCTTTTCCTCTATGTCATGTTCGGCGCTTCCTGATCCTTGACTTCCTTCCATCATTCAAGTCCTGTCATTTTTGGTTAAAAATGCGTTGTCGAATGAAAATTTCCCCCGATCAAGTATAGAATAATGAAATATTTTCATTTTTCATGCCATTATTATACATAACACGAGAGGAAAAAGGCACATTAGAAATGAAGAAAAATAGAAATTTGTTTCTACAACTATTATTAGGAGTGATTGGTTCTAGGGTTGGTAGGTTCGAAACTATAACCTAAAACCTGCCCTATTATATAACTAGTTCTCAGTTTTTGGACTTTGGAACGTACTTTATTTGCCTGAACATGTTCTGAAATTTACCCTATTTTTTCCAATCCGATTCCAAGGTCTACTTGAAAGCCTGTTTTATTTTTTTGTTCATTTTTTAAGCAAAATCATATGAGGTTGTAAGTAATAGAATGATTCAAAATAAAAGATAAATAACAAGAATTCCAATCCTTCAAAAACAACAATTCATAAAATGAATATGTAGTCACGTGTAATTATAAACGATAAAAAGTTCAAACGCGTAATATAAACTATAACTTGCAAACTCTATTCCCCATTCATACATAAAAATTAGGAAATAACAAAAGACTGGCGAGGAGTTCCGATGAAAGACAAAGAACGAATGAGTGCGAAGGCTAGAATTTAGGGGAAAAATAAATTAGGGTTTGGTTTTATAGCTTATAAAATTGGTTCTTAAACAGGGCGGTTCGGTATGGTTTCTAGAGTGGATATTCACTCAAAACCTATTCTCAAACTAGTTATAACTAGTTCTAAAAATTTGAAACTTGTTCCCAGACTGGTTCTAACAAGAACCAGTTTCCAAACCTGTTTTTCTGGCGATCCAGTCTAGTTTCCATGTAGAACTGTTTGGTTGCACACCTCCAATTGTTGTTAGTTGGAAAAATAAGAAAGCTAGAGAACCAAGAAAACTAGCCTTGTTAATTTATCCAAATTCAAATGAAAAGAAACTTGCGAATCTGTACGTGGCAAGTGTTTTGCACGGCATATATTCGCAGGCATTATTGTCACGTGCGCCCGTCCAAGAGTGAAATTTACCGTTTGAATTCAGACCAGAAAATGTATATGAAATCATCTTAATTTTAAGAAACGGAATCCAGTCCCTAATCACCATGAACTCATAAAAATCTTCTACTTCTTTCTTGTTTTATCTTTCGAACACAACTAGAGGGCTTCAACTCAATGGCCTAATGTCAAATCGAATTTTATAAATTTGAGGGAAAAGACCCCAAAAACTCCAAAACTTTGTTTAAAATGACAAATTTAAAAAAAACTTTAAACTTTACCAATTGTGACACATTTACCTTAAACCTTTTTTCATGATATAAAAAACTTTGAATTTACATCCGTGTGACACGTTCACCCTAAACTATAGGACATTCTCATTTTTTACTTTTTAAATATTTTTTTTTTCCTCCTTCTTCTCTTCCCTCCACCATGGCCGACAGAGGGAAGCCAAACTCAAGTGAGGGCTGCCCTCGCCAGCATCGGTCAACGGTTGCCCTCGCCCGGGCTAGCTAGGGTGGCCCTCATTGGCATCAAGTGAGGGCGGCCCTCAACTGTGTTGGGCAAGGGCCTGCCTCGCCAAATCTAGCGAGGGCACCCCTCGCCCAACACCAATGAAGACCACCCTAGCTAGCCCAAGTGAGAGCAACCCTCGCTTGACGCAGGCGAGAGCGACCCTTACTTGAGTTTGGCAAGGGGTGCCCTCGCCAGGCCCTCACCGACGTTAGGTGAGGGCCATCCTCGCTCGATGCCGACGAGGGCCATAGCTTCCATCTGCCATGGCCAACGAAGGGAAAAGAGAAGAAGAAATATAGAAAAAATAAGACAAAAATGTCTTTAGTGGGGTAAATGTGTCACGATCAAAGAAGTTCTAGGTTTTCACACCACAAAAAAAAAAAATGGTAAATTTATCACTTTAGACAAAATTTGGGATTTTTTGTAACTTTTCTCCTAAATTTGAATCCTTTTTGCGAATTGGACCTAAAGTGTTTGATGCTTTGTAAAGACTGCGACTGCGAGTGACGGCAGCCATGGCGCAGCTTAACGGTGGCGATCAGGGGTGTTGGTAATTTGTTTATAAAACAAATGAAGAGGTGCCTTGTCCCACATCGAAAAGATGTGAGTGCGCACGTGGACGAGATCTGGCACTAACCAACGATAATTATTTTTTATTTATTGAAAATTTGAATTTATTTTTATAAAAAAATTAACTATGAAACAAAGTGTGACGGTTGACGAAAAGTTACGATTATTTATTATTTATTTATTTCGAATTTTTATGTCTTTTCAACGTAACATTTGAGAAGTACTTGTTCATGAAAAGTTGCCTTTGTTCTTTTGTAACTTTTTGAAAAGTCGCCTCTATTCGAAAAACGGATATAAATACGTTTGTTTTGAGATCAAACACACATCTTCATTCATTGTTTCACAGGCTCACAGCCATTGTTTCCAATTTCCCTGAAGAAATACTAAAATTACTATCTAATATTCTCATTTGAGACTTTATTGTATCCTGGAGGAAATTAGGTGGACCACAAGAATCTTTGTGAAGTAAATAAATTCTTAAAGAAAATGATATCATATTTCAAAATCCGACTCAAGATCTTTCTAAAGATCCAACTTTATTGTTCAATCCAATTCGAAACCATATTTTCCCAACAAGGGGCACTTCGCAAAGAGAGAACGGAGGAGGTCACGGTGGTCTACGCGCGGCTTCGAATTCCCAAAAACAACTGAGAAAGCCAACGACATTTGTCGTCCATAGGAGCGAGGTGATAATTTCGAGCCTAGGGGCCGAGGCCGGACGACATAGATTCGCCGGCTCGGCCCTTCTCAACAACTGTCGCCACTTTGGACAAAAAGAAACGACAACGAAAGCTCAAAACCAAAGGGCCGGACAAGTCGCTTTGACGAAGAAAAGAAGAGGAAGATGGTGGTGGGGGAACGTGAGATCAGCAGAGATGAACGGGAAACAGGACAGGGTCTCTTTCGCTGCCGTTTTCGCTGCCGACCTCTTCCTACAGCGGTAAAAAGCAAGCCTTTAGAGGAGTGATGTTTCCACCCCATCTACCGTTCTTTTCTGCCTTTTTTGAAGACCGAAACAAAGGAGTCCTGGAGTCTTCACACCCGCCAGTCAATCACTCTCGCTTCTCCTCACCTTTTCCTTCTTCTCCATCCTTCCTTGCCACCGCATCATACAACCAAGCTGCTTCGGAAATTGGCGAATCGCATCATGAACAGTTCCCAGATTTTTCTTCTTCCGATCCGTTTGCGATAGTCATATCTTCTTTCTCCCCTGCTTGGGGACATCATCAGGCGAGCATCATCAAGCATCAACCACCCTTCAAAGGTGCCTTCTTTCTTTCTTTCTTTCTTTCTGCCCTTCCCCTCATCGCCTGCATCACACGCCACTTCCTCTCTCTCCTCTCTGTCTCCCCTGTAAACATTTAATATCTGTAATGTTCGCATCACTTCAATTCTTTCGTTGTGGGCATTTAATTATTTATTTATTACTTTGTTGTGCGGATCGAGTCTCGCCTTTTTGGTCAGCACGATCTCCTCCTCACCCACTTGAGTATTGTTATACGTTTGCAGGGGGTCTGCGATCTGGACTCGCTTGGGAAGACAGCGAGTGTTTTGGTTGGGTCAAGCTGGTTTCTCTTAGATCTCAGAATCGATCCTCTGTCTCGGCCTGAAGCTGCCAGAAGCTCCTTGAGAGAGAGAGAGAGAGAAGCTTGCGGTGTGCTCTGATGGCGGAGGCTTCTAACGGGAAAGTGGAGGAGACGACCCTGAAGGAGGTTGCGGAGACAGGGGACGAGAGAAAGGACGGTGCCGTTGAGGAAAACGGCGAGCACAACTACAAAGCCGAGGTCCAGTCGGCGAGAGGATTGTCGGTCATCGATGGGAATTCTGGGGAAGCGACGGAGACTCGGCGCAAGAAGGAAGCGAAGGACTCGAGCTCCAGCAGCAGCAGCAGCAGCTCAGACGACGAAGAAGAAGACGATGGTGAGAAAGACAAGGAGGAGGAAAAGGTCATTCCTTTGGCGGAGGTAGAAGAGAGTGTCGTCGCCCAAAGCGACGCTGCTGTTTCCGTCGAGCATGTCGTCGCGGTGGAAGCAGCGGCTGAGGTTCCCGAGAAAGTTGACGCTGCCGCCGCGGAACAGGAGGAGGAAACGGAAGCGGAGATTCCGTCTGGCGAGACTGCTAACGGAGTCGTGCTGCCGGCAGGAGCCGAGGAGACGGCGCCGGTAGCTGTGGATGAGACCGACGTGGCGGTTATGGTGGCGGCGGCGGCGGCAGCGGCGGAAGAGAGGGCGAAAGAGGAGCTTGTGTTGGCAGCAGAGGAAGAAGAGAACGCGGGAGATTCGTTGCCCGCCGCTGCCGACGCGGCGCCGAAGGAACGTGGTGAGGATTCCTCACTGGTTCAGCCGCCAGCGGATGCTCCGGCCGTCGCCAAGGGCGGTGTCGCGGCGGAGGACGGGGCCGACGAGGGAGAGATCCCCGAAAGCACCGGAAGCCCGGTGAGTGCCCTACTGGAGCCTTTTGAGATGAATCCTCTGTTATTTTAAAATGGAGGGAATATCTATCTGTGCATGAAAATGATTTAGACTTTCTAAATCGTACGAAAGGTTATCATTCTTATTATTCCTTTGGTGCCTACTTATTCACAGTTTATCATATCAATTACCAAGAAAGACTTCAAGTTTCAATTTCAGCACTTTATCTTCGCCTCAAGAGTAGTAGTAAGAAATATAAATTGATGTACATTTTATCAATTTTGATCATAGGGTTGTCACTCATTTAATGTAATGGAAGATCAACATGGTAATGGTACGACAAGTTTTATGGCACGAGCATGATTAAGTTTTAATCAATTTTTTGCAGCCGATAACATCGGTGAGTCGACGCGCCGTGTCACCAGCGTCTTGGAGGAGTTGCTGCGGATTGTTTGATGTCTTGCGACGGTCTGATAGGTGATTCTAAGGTACAAATTTTATCTAGAATTTATTCTTTTCACACGAAGGAATTTGTTAATTCCCAGAATGACAATTTCTCTTTCTCTGCCACATGCTACGTTATTCTAGATAAGACTTTCGGATATCGATTTTGGCGAATTTAAGAGCGGCGAAATTGTGGATTTTCTAGCCTCCTGAGACCTTTGGAATGCCCATCCCTCTTGAGTATATCGCATATGCTTTAGGCTATCTAGTTAGCTTTGGTTAAGAAGCTAATTAAGCATAGGAGAGCCATGGGAGATCTAAGAATTATGTCTTTTATTCCGCTCTATCAAGAATTGCATTATTCAGTAATTGATGTTCGGAAATTAACTCCATTACAGAACCAATTTGGTGATTCTGGTTAACTACGCTCATAATCCAGCAAGAAGATGACTATATTGGTGTATTCATACATATGTGGCTACGATTCGTCATGTTATGGATTCAATTAGAGAAGTTATCAAGGACAATGGATTTTTAATTATGTAAAGTAAAAATTATCTAATATGACTAATAAGCTCAATAACATAATGAAAAATAGAGTACACACCCACTTGTGCAAAGAAAAATATACATGAGTAGCGGCGCGAGCAAGGCAAACCTTCACCCAAAATTGCCCCATGGCTAGGCGGCCTGGCCTTGTGAGGAGTGGTTAGGCTCACCCTCACCCAAATGCCTCACCTAGGGTAGATTTGGCAAGGCTAACCCCAGGCGAGGGTGGCATTGGCTAGGCAAAGGCTAGGCTACCTTGGCCTAGGCAAGGGTTGGCTTCGTCAAATCTATCCCAGGTAAGGTTGAGCCTTAGTAAGGACTCTCCTCGCTCAGTTGGGTCTTGCCTATGGTGTTGCCTATGGTGTGCGAGGTCAACCTGTTCAACCACCAATAAAAGGAAGAGGAAAGGAAAAAAGAAGAAAAAAATCATGACAAAAATAAACAAACTTCGAAAAAAAATATTAAAAGATTATTAAAAATTGCTTGCATTAAGATTGGTCGTGTCATATAGAACAGCCGATATCCACATCAGCAAATTCCAGCCAAAATTTGCCTAATACTAAATGGGTAAAGTGTGAAAAAATTTAAGACTGAATTGGCAAAAATATAATAGATTTAAGATTTTTTTGATAATTTTCTCAATTTATTTATGCAAAACTTTTTCAATCCTTACGATAAATGCTAGAGTTACTGGCGATATTAATAGCGACAAGAAAGATCCGTGTCGTTATGGAGCATTAGAATAACTGACCCATCTTCCTTCTCTAACTTCTATGTTTGCAGAATTGGAGAGAAGAAGCGCGGAGTGCTATTGTGATCTTTCTTTTTTTTTAATCTTTTCGACTATTTGGGGCCTTCGGGGTCGACCGAATGGATTGTGTGTTTATATCCCCTTGGCTTTCGCACGATGTCTCGGACGGGTCGAGGCATGCTGTGTCATTTCTCATTACAGAAAATTCGGAGAGAATCCGATCAGCACAGATCCCCGCGACGGCTCGTGAGGATGTGCTACTTGATGAGTCCTAGAAATGGTGATTTTCCTGAGAAACCGGCGGCGAGGTCGAAGCTGCTGGAGATGTTGATGATGTTCTTCCTCTTCTTTTTTGTTTTGAATGATTTCGAGAGTTGTTATCTTGTCAGTGCTAATCAAAGACCTTTACAAAACAAAACATTACATATTATTGCATTCTTTTCCCCGCAAAATTTAGTATTCTCCCTTTTCAGATTTTTGGTAGCTGAATGTAATGGAATAGACTAGACGGTTCTAACCCGAATGTGAAATGTGGCATCTGGCGAGTTCCAACCAAGAGCACCAACGAATTCAATGCGATTCTGATACCCCAAGGTTCAGGAGTGTCATTAAAATTAACCGCCAGTTGCAAGCTCCCAGCTATGGCGAAAGCAAATGGGCTATGCGCGCACACCGGGCGCAAGACATTCGCAGGTTCATCAACCGATGACAAACCTGAATGAACTTACTACAAATTTCTTGATGAGCACAGCGTGTTTCTACAAATGAAAGGCCATGTCCTTTGAAGCATGAAACGAGCTGTAATGGTGCTGATGGTTCTTTCTTAGGTTTAGACAACTATCACGTTCCTGGAAGTGGAATCGCTACTTTGTTCTGCACCAATTTAAGAAGATTCATCCCAAAGGAAGGTCCTGGGTGGGAAATGAGCTGACTATGGCTGTCATGCCTGCATCAGGACATAACTTGATTTCCCCAACCCTCCCGAGGGATGATTCCTCGAAAAGCTCAGACCCGGAGTCCTATACATGCTTAAGTAGAGCATCGAGCTAACATGTCCAGAAACCACAGAAATAATGCCGTTGAAACAGCCAGCCAGTGACGAAAGAAGTGGGGTATCAGAACCAAAAGGTCAAAACTCTTATGAATGCTCAATCCAAGTTCAAGGCAACAGCAATGAGCATGGAACATGAGCGATTACTTAAGTATACGGAAGTCAGGGAAACTTTACTTAACTCAGTAGCGTGTAATAGCAGTTCAGCTTCTGGACAGACCATATATGATATCAAACAAACAGTGAGACACCCCAAAAAAACCAGAACAGAGTTAATTCGTAGGCTAAAAAACAAAGCCAAGAAAATCTGTAGCATCTAACAAAACTGAAACATAGAGTAGTTTAAAAACTCTTGAGGATCTTTGTTTTTCTCTCTCCCGTTTCCTCCGTGCTTGCTCATTATTTCAACGAATCCTAGCTTCGGCGCCTACTGTAGCAAACATAGGCCACGGCGGCCGCCACAACAATGGCTCCCGTGGACCCTGCTGCCACGACTGGCCATTGCAATTTCGGCCCTTTGTCTTCAATCGCATTGACGATCTCTCTCCTCCCATTGATGGCCTCAGCTGCCTTGTCTTTCAATCCACTGATCACCTTCTCTGCCTGTTCCAACTGCCTCTGCAATTCAACCATCTTCGACTCCATCTCCTTCGCCTTCTCCTCAGATTTCTTCGATGCATCCTCCGCACCCATCTTCTCTTTGTTCGAGCTCTGCAGCTCAGACCCGACCTTTGCGATCCTTGCCTCCAAATCACCAATCTTCTCCTTCAACCCACTAATCTCCCCCTCCTTCTCCTCAACCTTCTCTCTCAATTCCACCTCAGCCCTCACTTTCTCACTCCTCGCCTCGCTCTCCCTGACTTCCAATGCCCCAATCTTCCTCTCCAATTCCCTCACTTTAATATCGCTCTCTGCCCTAGCATTCCTCAAACCCTCCACCTCTCTCTCCAAGCCCTCAACTCTCTGGCCTTTCTCTTCCGCAGCACTCCTCAATTCCGCCACCTCCTTGTTGGCCTCATCAGCGTCATTCATAGCCGAGATCAGGTCATGCTGCAACCTAGACACCTCAATTTCCAAATCCGCGGCCCTCGCGGTGATGGAGTCCATCACCCTCTTCCCATCCTCGGCCAACTCGACCTCCCTCCCCATTTCCTCGAGCCTCGCCTTCATCTGGCCCTCACCACTCCTCAGCCTTTCGATCTCCGCCATCAGCTCCCGGACCCGCTCCTTGGTCTCGTCGTTCTCGCGCAACAGATTGAATTTCTCAAGCTCTAGCAACTTCAGTTTCATGGTCAGGTCATTTACCTCAGAATCAGCCCCGCGCTGATCCGTAGCAGGGCGCGGATTCTCCACCTCCGGATCGCTGACGCCATTGACAATCGCCTCATCCGCCATGGAATCCTGCAAGCTCTCAGCAAGTGAAATCAGAGGACCCAGAAAAATGGGAGTCCAATCCAATCCGACAGAAGGCGAGAAACCCAGCGATGAAAACGACAGGGCGATCAAAAGAGGAACTTTAACCCTCGAAAGCAACTGGAACTTACACACAGTGGTCGCGAAGTGGAGAAGACGATCGCAAGATGGGAACTTTCGCCCTACCCTTTTCGAGGTATCCCCTATATTTTACTGGAAAGGAAGGAGGAAAAGCGAAGAGCAGGAAATGGGAATCCTGCAAAACGCAGCTACCTCTCAGCAAGCGAAATCAGAGGACCCGGAAAAATGGGAGTCCAATCCAATCCGACAGAAGAGGAGAGAAACCCACGATGCAAACGAGGGGATCGGCACTAAAAGCGAAGGGAATCGATCAAAAGAGGAACCTTTAAGCCTCTAAAACAACCACAGCTTACGCACGGGGGTCGCCGAGCGAAGAAGAGAAACGCAAGATGGGAACTTTCGCCCTACCCTTTTCGAGATATCTCCCCTGGATGCTTACTGGCAAAGGAAGGCGGAAAAGCGAAGAGCAGGAAGGGGACAAACAGTGGTGCCACTCCACCCAATAGCCACCACCACGACCACCTCTCTTTTCGGAGCAGGGAGATGAGAGAAATGAGAGAAGGGTTTTCTGCTGGGAGCAATGTTCGGCTGCGGCGGAAGCAGGATAAGCGTGGGGAGGTCAACGGGGTCCACCTCCTTCCGCGCTCCCACGATCTCGGCCGTTCGTTTTTGGCCTCGCGGCCGGCAGCTTCCACGTGGATCCCGTTGATGGAGTGAAGACCAGGACATCCGAGTGATCCGCACGGAAGATTGGCCACCGTAGACGATTGATTTAGGGGGGGAAAAGGATGAACGCATGTAAGTTATAAAATGGAATTATACCGTAAGTAACGAGATTAATTTCTAAACACGTGTCGCTATCGTTGTCTTTTGTAGTAATTATTTATATGGGGAAGTTACAAACGGCATCGATTTTTACGAGGATTTGGTTCCGAACGTGGCGCTCTGCAGAAGTTTCCCTTGGTTAGTAGAGCTCAAGCGCAACTCCCTGCGCTTTTCTTGACAGAAAGGGGAAGGGCAAAGCTTTGTTTTAACTTTCTCGACATTT
This sequence comes from Eucalyptus erythrocorys, assembly GCA_014182555.1. Lineage (NCBI taxonomy): Eukaryota > Viridiplantae > Streptophyta > Magnoliopsida > Myrtales > Myrtaceae > Eucalyptus > Eucalyptus erythrocorys. Next base: position 36,258,478 of record CM024597.1, read on the forward strand.
AATAAGTTATTTTTTTCAAACTACGTTAAATATAATATTTAACTTATTTTGTGATGTTTGGTTCGTTTAAAAAAATAAGTCAAGGTAAAAATTTTTCTCAATCCACGGAAAATATATATTTAAATTTAGCAAAACGATTTCTTTTTAAAACAATCGGATGATTAGATATCAAGTTTGAAACTATATACTTTGTTGCAAAAACCCCCAATGATGGTTCCTAAATCTTCGTTTGCAAGAATAGGCCACTAACTCCCGAGCCTATGACCCTAGTATTTGTGCCCAGCACCCTCGCCCAAGTTCATCAAGGCAAAGGCCGAGACTTGATGCCAAGGCCCAAGCCCTCGATGCCCACACCTTACTCCACTAAGGGTGGACCCAAAGCTACGGTGCCTATGCCCAATGCCTCAGCACTTGGGCTAGAGTCCACAAAAAACCAAGGGTGGGATCTTGATACCTAAGCTCAAATCTCCAACACTTGGACCCTAGATTCACAAAGGGCATGCCTAAGTTCTCAAAAAGTCGTGCATGAGTCTATATGGCCAAGTTTGGAAACTCAGTGTTCAAGCTCAAATCATCAAAGGAGGTTGAGTCATTTGAGAGGTTGCAATAATAGATATCCCCTTTTAAGATTAAAATTTCATTTTCAATTTAATTCGAAGAAACAAAAGAGGCAAAACGAGCTGATTTTGTTCCCTTTTTTACTGCTATGGCACTTAATAATAAAAAAGAAAGTTCATACATTGAAGCAAATACTATACCAAAGTTATGATTTTCACTGTCTTTTTCTCCCTAAAAACGGTTTAGCATGGCCTTTTGATCCATTTCATCATATAATCTAATTAACCATATGATTACAATTCCATATCATATTCCTACATGGAAAGAGAAAGGTATGGAGTTTGAATTCTCATATTCTCAAGTAGAAACAATTTAATTTCAAATATGGATTTTGACTCTCATATCTTGCAATGAGACATGACAAAAATCAAAAAGTGAAAGTTAGAGTAGGAGCAAAATAATACCAACAAAAAAAAAAATTATAATTCAATTAAGATCGGCTATTCTTTGACCAGAAAAAAAATTAAGATGGGCTGTTCTGTTTTTGGGCCAAGCTAAGATGGGCTATTCCGCATGTCAGTCACACGGGCAGGATGTTCTTTTAATCATTGTTCCAAAAAATGAAAATCCTCCGGAATGGGCTGAAAAGAAAAATTCATTTTTCATTGTTTGAGCTTACTGTTCAATAAGCTTACCTGAGTAATCGAACTGTTCAGGTGAAAAACTATGGTACCTCCTGGCTTGCCAGTCGCCATTAACGGATGCGAGCAAAAGATTAAACCAGAAAATGTGAATTTCATTTGTGGCGACGATGGTGACTTGTGTAAAGACAAGTCGCAAGATCTGGATGACAGCTGAAACTTTAGGATCCATCCTCCAAAAATTCTGCAGATGGCACATGCAAGAAAAGATTGTGCTACCTAGAGATAAATTAAAAAGATTCAAAAAAAGAAAAAGAAAAAAGAAAACAGAGGACAAGACAATCATGCTTCATCTCATGAAGAGCCAAACAAGTTATTAACGTATTAAATCCGGAGAATGCCAAAAATGATTGTGTCACTGTCATCGCATCTGTGCTTCTGGATAACAATCACCATCCATGTTCACGGCATTCAAAGCCACGTAGACTTTAATGGACAAAGGCCCTACTTGCTCCAAAGCTCCCCCCTAAGGGGAAAAAACAGAGGCCCCCCCTCCAATTCACTTTTTTTTTTTTTTTGTATCTTTTGCCATCTGAACAATCCCTTTCTATCATCAAAGCAAAAGCGATGCTTACGACCTTAGCAGATTTGGATAAAAAAAAAATTAAAATAGACCCAGTTTCTCTTTCAATTTGTTCCAAGCACCAGCTGATCTCTCTCTCTCTCTCCCCCTCAAAAAAAAAAAAAAAAAAAAAAATTCATTCCAATACCAAGCCAAGAACCAAGCAACCGAAAAGGCAACAGAAGGGCAAGGAAGCAAAAGGAGGAAAAGAGGAAGAGAGAGAGATATCTTTCTTCAATATCGCAAAGAACAAAATAAATTGACATCAGGGGAGAATAAAGTCTGACTAGAAATAACAGTCCTCCAATTACTTATTATTATTTTTTTTCACTTTTTTCATTCTTTTTCCCAGTCTTCCATCACCACCCCCTCATCCTCCAAGTTTCCTCTTCTCCCTCTCTAGCCCTTCAAAGAAGTTGGTGAGGGCTCTCATGGCTTTGACCTGGCCCTGCAAGGCCAAGATGTACCCGGCCGTCTCTTCGAACAGCTGGTCCACCCCTAAGTCCGCCCCCCCGGGCACGATCCTCTGCAACGCCACGATCTTCCTCTCCACTTCGGCCTTACTGTCGTCGTCCTCGAGCCCGCCATCGTCCCCGTTCGCAGCCGCCGCGCTCAGCTTCAGCTTCTGCTTCCGCTTCCGCCGCGACTTCTTCTTCAAGTCCCTCTGCTTCATCGACTTGGCCCTCGCGAGGGACCCCACCTTCTCGCCGCGCTCGCCGCAGCTCAAAGATCGGTTCTTGGGAGCGCCCATGTCGGGCTCTTGATCCGAGGACGTGGCCGTGCTGCGTGGAGCCATCTCCATGGATAAAGAATGGAGAGAGAGAGAGAGAGAGAGAGAGGAAGAGAGGGAAAAGGAGGGGGTTGGACTTCGGAGAGAGAGGGTTTGAGTTGAGATTGTGAGTTGTGAATGTGTGAATGAATGGGAAGACGAGGGAGGGGAAGGGAGTGGTTAAATTATTGTTGAGTTCCAGAAATGTCAATGCCAACGAAGCAGGGCCCACCCCGGTTTGGCCCTTTTTTTTTTTTTTTGGCTACACTAAGCTCTGCTTTCCTATCTTTTTTTTGTTTGGATTGGAGTGGAGGTGTAGTGCTGCTCCCCAATTAAAGTGCCTGGACATGGTCGAGCCTATTCGCTGCTCCCATGTGCCCTTTCTTTAATTTCTGCCTCCCTCCCTCCCTCACTCATTAAGAAAAAAGACCATTTCGAAAAAGTACTCGGCTTTGATAACCAATGATATCTCAACCATAACGCACATAAAATACGATCCATTTAATCCCCACCTCAAATCAAACTCCTCGGCCACGGGATCCCCGGGAAGCTAGCGCGAAAACACCTTTTCCAGTTGCGTATCCCCTTTTTCATCTCGCGCATGACGACTACTACTCATGTGACGAACGCATTGAATATCCAACGACCCCCCTCACATGTTTTCGAGGGGCTCCAGCGCTCCATAACACGATAGACCTTAAAAGGAGAATACCTACGGGGGAAAAGAGAGAGGGAGTAGCCTCGCCAGCAGCGGCGGCGGCGGCGGCGGCAGCAGGCAGCCGCCCATGAAATATTTATTCAGGGGGGGGGCGCATGTGACCGGCTACTAGTAGCTCGTCCTACGAGATCCGCTCTCTGTCCCTAGCGATCGAAAAAGATCCTCCCGGCTCAAGGACGGGCTCGTCATTCCTTGTCGCGGACCGGACGCTCCGCAGTTCCGACAAACGAAACGTCTGTCTCGGCGAGAGCGAGAGGGATGCGACCGGACCGCACCGCACGTTGCGAAGCTGTCCTTTTCGGGGGGAGCGGTCTCGTCACCTTTTTGCCCTTTTGGCCGTCTCCTCGGATGGTGGTGGGGCGCGGCGACGCCGGGGATCGGCGGCGGGGCGCGCCGGTCCGGGGCGCGTGGGTTCTCGGAAGGAGGAGGGAACGGGGCGGAGGTGGGGATGGGGATGGGGATGGGGCCCACCGCTGAGCGGGGCGGAGGTGGGGAAGCGGCACATGCGATCACATGATTTTCTCGAACCTAGCGACGCCTAGTTCCAGCGCAGGCTCCCTCGCTTTGGCCCTCGGTGCCACGTGGCCGCCCTTTTTTTGGGGGGGATGAGGCCCACCTAGAGCCCCTCAAAGCTTACTTTTTTATTTTTATTTTTTTGCAATCACGTGTTTATGTTGTCTATGTTTCAATTAATGGAATAGTAGGAGTACAGTTAACACCACGAAAAATCTAATGTACATGCATAACGATTTTATTCTATATTAACTTTTTTACCACGAAAAAACCTTAAAACAATGTACTTTTAACAAAATAAAGGTAAAATCCTAAATCTATATGTTTTTCAACTATCCCATGTTATCCAATTTGATGACTCGATGATCAAATTCAACGAAAATGTATAAACTTGAGGCTTTCCGCTATATCAACTTTAGAAATGACGTTGGTGGCACGTGTGTAGTGACTAAAGACGTGTCACCCCCGTGGTTTACTCCCGATCCGCCGTGCGGGGCTCCCGAGTCACAAAAAAAAAAAAAAAAAAACTTTAGAAATGACGTGTCCATTGATTTACTTGTGTTTTGCTTGCAATTGTTCTCGTACTCATGTCTTTGAACAACTTAATCTTTCACTTGTAAAGTGTAGTGATTAGATACCCATTCCCGGTTAATGAACTCGTGTTCAGAAATTCAAATGCGAGGAGACCTCAAAGTAGTTTCTTGATCTACAAATCATAAAGCTGAATTGCACAACACGTAATGTCATAATCAAGAAAAGAAATGTATTGACACGTCACACAAATCCTCCGTATCCTATCACGATAGTCACGCAAATTTTATGCGACAAAGTCAAGAAGTTCGGCCTTAATAAATAAAAGAAAGAAAAATATTTAAAATAAAAACAAACTTCAAATTATGCTCGTTATAAACATCGATTTCAAAACTTATTTTTTATGATATAAAAACTTCAAAAGTAGTTAACCCTAAATATTTTTTCTTAGAACATAAAATAAATAAAAAATAAAAAAATCCAAGAGCATTCCTGTCAACATTTATCGACGAGGAAGACATGACGACAACCCGCTCGAGAGAAGCTTAATAAGCATATTCCGCGAGACCATGATCACATCCAAGATCATCAATTTTTCAATGTGGTTTTTATACAGAGAGGGTTGCCTCAAAGAGTCCGAGGTCGAGTCAATTCAAGACATCATTGCCACGGTGGCGGGGGTGGTGGCGGAGGTGGCGGTGTTTCCGAGGAGGAAACCAGTTGGCCGAGATGCGGGCGGGTCCCGCCGGGGATCATGGCGGGGTTGGAGAGAGAAATTTGCTGTTGGGCATATGGGGCTCCATGTGATCAGAAGCGCCCGATCCCCTGTTCCTCCCACGCACTACACCTCACCTCGTCTTCATTCTCAGACAACTTTCTTGGATCAAGATTCAATCCTCTTCCAAAAAAAAGTATATATATATCCGTTTCCTCTTTAAAATAAAGAAAATTTCGATCGTCTTCTCGCCTTTTGCTGGATTTTCCAATTGAAATTTTGTCGGCCCTGGCGTTTCCGGAATCCGTACTCGGATTCAGGTACATCCCTCCACACCTCCCACCGCCCACCGCCCCACGCTTTGCACACAAAAACCAGGGCTTTTAAGAGAAGGAAAATTCAGGATGAAAAGGACTTGAGTTAGGAAGGATTTTTGTCAATTGTGCCACCGCATTTATGCACTTTTTAAAAGTTTTCTTTATCTGTCCTATACCCCATTATGGAAATGACTGGCTGTTTAAGGAGCATAGTCCACTTGAAACTTCTTGATTTGAAACATTTCGACCCTAATCTTACCCCTGATTACAAAAGGACGCACTTGCCACTTTTACCCCTCTCTCTAGTCTTCAGCCTTTTTGTGGATCCAAGAACATAATTACTGCGTTGTTATCCACTCCAACCTCGGCTCATCATAAGCCACTTAATAGGGGTAAGTATGATTTAAGGGTAAAACTTAGAATCCAAGAATCCGATCAATTGAAACTTATCTAATTCTCGATTCTAAAGTATGTAAAGTAGGTTTCAAATTCCAATCAATTTCTAGGTAGATGGAACCTATAACTTGGAATCCGAAATAAATTTCTGTATTTTTCATAATTAGTGTTTTCGTGCGATTTTATAGTATTTTATGGCATCCGATGAAACCACTACTCTGAGCGTATAAAGATTTTTACTTTACTAATATTAATATTTTTCGTATGTTTATAATGAATTATAACAATAAGTAATAGTCATTAAAAGTAATAATTTATTACAACCATTCAATTAATAATAAATTGGGAACTTGAATAAAATCTAGAACTGGGCTTGAAACTTATGACAAGGTAGATTTCGGGTTCTTGGATATGTAAGGTAGATTCCAAATTCTAAAAAATAAGGAATCTATTCTAGCGAGTATGTTCTACCAAAAGTAGAATCGCTTACCTAGAACTAGAATCGCTTACCCTTACTGCTCAACTTACTGGTAACAAGAACTCGGTGCATGGAGCTAGGATCGATGTACTCAAGACAATTTACTCGACATGGATCGGATGCACGCGATGCGATGATTGCGAATCAATGAGGGTAAAGAAAAGGAAATGAGCATGGGGCGGGGCAGGGGACAAATATGGGGTACCCATGTGGGGGCAAAAGACAGAAAAAGTTAAGGGCGATGCAACGAGCGAGGACAAGGCAGAGAGCACGACGCATCATGGCGCTCTGCGTCGGATGGGATCTATGCGCGACCGACCCTCCCTCCCGCGCCCCATCATCCAACGCCATTTCGGGAGACAAGAGAGGTCAGTCCTTGTCGCGCGTCGTCTCCTCTCGTTGCAGCCCAACTCGGTTCGACGCTGACTCTTTACCCTTCCTCCTTGCGCATCCTCTTGCCAGCCGAGAGGCTCGTGGGATTGGACAGAAAAAAGAGAGAGGACCAGGAATCGTGCGTCGAACACGACAAAGTTATGGGGGTATCGGCGGGTTATGGAATCTCTTTGACTTTTCAAGAACGTTAGGAATCTATAGCGCGACTCAAGGGTCCCTCCCCCTCTCTCCCTCTCTCTCTTCTTGAGAGGCCCTTGAGTTGGTGGACGATGAGGTCGTAGGGCGGCTTTTATCAGGAAGGGACAGCTGAGAACCGATGGTTACGGCTTTTGGTTTTGGTCTTGATCTTGGGGGGGTGGTGGGGTGGGGGATGGAGATTGAATGATGCCTATTGGGAGTGCGTGTGAGAACGACTGAACAGAGAAGACAACGCCATGCCTTCGCTGTACATCATAATGTTTTAGTCTGATCAAGAAGCTAAAGCCGAGGTTGCCTTCAAAAGTCGTGGATGATATTCTGGTATTTCGCAGTAGATTAGATCCCGCAACTACTCCTTCATCAGGAGCGACAGGTGCTAATCACCACACACATCACCAAGTAAGTCGTTAATGTCTTACGCCAGCCTCCTTGCAACTTGCTAACCACCACACACATGTCATCAGGTAAGTCATCAATGTCTCACGCCAGCCTCCCTGCAACTTGCGTCGCGGGAGCTTCGAACTCCAGACCTCTCAGCGAAAGAAAGTCTGAAGCTTACCCAGCGGAACCACCACGGTGGATGGTGGTTCTCTATATATTTTCGCTACACCTTACCATCAAAAAAAAAAAAAAAAAAATAAGCACGAGCATTCACATTTGCATCAGATCAAATCGGGACTATCAAAACCAGGCAAGGCAACTCAAGCCATTTGAACTCTAGAACTGCCTCGACTAAGACATTTGCATGACTGTCAAATTCAGTAAACAAGCGAAAGCGCAAGCATTCGTTCTGAAAGTGTACAGACATCGGGAGAAAACCTCTTCGATGGTCGGTTGATCCTCTTTGGGTTAAAGGTAAGAAGCCTCTACAGTAGCTGCCTCGTACTAGCAAGTATCTCCTTGTCCTCTCGTTTCTGATCTGAAAGGAAAACAGACTAAGGTCATATCAAAACCCAGAAAATACAGCGAATGCACACGGTTGAGTTGTTATTTTGCAGCGATCACCTACGAGATGATATCTAATAATGGGGTTCCGAGCAGATGCGTTATTAAGTCTAGCTGATTGATCATATTTTTCCCTGGAAACAATGGCTTCGTGGCAAGTGGCTCGGCAAAGATCTAGTCCATGCTCCATATGTCAGTTGCAGGCCTACACCGTACCGAGATGCCATAACTTATTATAAGGTCCACAAACCGATAGCGTAATAGATGTGTTGATAAAGGACGATCAGTATCTGCAAGAACGACGTACGATTTTAGCAGTACCCCGACTTTGGCTACATCGACTTAATGGTTCGCCATAACATCGCGTTATTCACTTCGACGGCACATGTAAAGCTCATAAACCAGCTTGCTTTGAGAAGTACACATCTGGACAAATCAAGTGAATAGAGAGAAATGTATTACATCCGATGGTCCCGTCTCCAAATTCCCTAAGTTATAAAGGAACCTTCCATGAGAAGTAGATCGACCAGGACCACTCATGACGCTTCATGCATTCTTGGCTTCTTCAAAGATTTTTGAGAAGGGCTATATTTCAGTTTCCTTCGATCACCCTACCAACTGGTGCCTTACAAATTATGGACATTACTCATATGTAAAGTTCACTGAAAATAAACGTGAGTGATGTCAATGTTTGTATTCCACCAATTAGAAAGGTGGTTCGGAAAAATATGGCTTATTTTACGAAGTAATTGCATTACTGAATAAGCTCCAGAGGGAGCATGGACGGCGTAGCACTCCATAGAAAAGAAGTTTTGATCATCTGTAGCAAAAGACAGCGTAGTTACGCTTGTACAAGTCCTGTATCGCCACAGCTTAAAGCTTATTACACCATGGACGACAGAAAATTCCGTGATAACAAATGCCCAAGAGTAAATCGATCTGCACAGTTCTGGAGCTCTGTACCATATTGTAGCAACATAATCCTGCAAGCAGCAGCATCATCCTGGAGACGTCAACATATTTATTCACTTCTGCAAATTATGACGATTGGAAATAACGTATGAACTCGCACACAGTCCAATTTGGTGTTATGAGTGCCTCACTAAAAGCACATCTTGCTAACCCAGAAAACAATGCATTGGGGAATATATGCGCAAATGGAACAGGCCACTTCTTCCTCATACTAGTCAAGTATATCCTTGCCTTTTCATTTCTAATCTCAGAGAAACGCAGTGAAAGGTTCTATCAAAACCCAGAAAACAATGCATCTGCACACGGTTGAGATGATAATTTTTTAGTAATCACCAGCAAGATGATATCTAGCTGATGAACAACATATTTCCCCAGAAACAATGGCTGCCTAGCAAGTATCTTGGCAAAGATGCAACCTATGCTCCATATGTCAACCGCTGAGGGTATATTGTATTGAGATGCCGTAACATATGATAAGGTCCACAAACCAACAGAGTAAGACATGTCTCAAAGATAAAAGAGAAAAATTCGCAAGAACAATGTCCGATCAGTATCCTAACTCTCGACCAATCAACTTGGTAGTTTGCCATAATATCAAGGTACACTTTAACATAACATGTAAAGCTCATGAACCAGCTGACTTTAAGTACACATCTGGACTAACCAAGTAAATAAAGAGAAATTTATCACATCTGATGTTTTCCACTCAAGTAGTATTTAAGAAGTCGAGGGTGATATTCAAGGATTTCTCGGAAAATTAGTTCCCGCATATCCTCCTTGGTAACCATTTGTCCCTCAAACTCGAATTCCATCTTTGTAATGGGCTGGCTTGAAGGTTCCCTTTCAACTTTGGCTAGTCCTTTGAAGTATGGATTGGCTAATGCCTACAAAAAGTCATATTCATTAGCACATGACTATGCAACACGAAGGAAAGTACAGGAAGATAATAGGCAATCTAGTTTCTCTAACCTAAACAAAGCATAATAAAATGATCAGATAAAATAAAGACAAATACGATCTCAACCTCTTCAGCAGTAGGGCGATCTTTTGGATCATAGGCAAGAAGCCTTTTTAATAGCCGCAGAGCTAAAAGGTCTGCATTTGGGAATTTCAGCTTAAATCGCTTAGGCTGCTTCTTCTTCATGCCAGTTAAGTATCTTCTTGCCTTATCATTTCGGATCTGCACATGTTGAAAAATTTATAAGGATTTGCCTTCGTCCTATTTATCTAGGAATTATATCACTTATAAAACCCAGTATATCATAAAGATATAATTCCATACCCTTGCAATAAAATCTACTGAAGGCATTCCAAGGAGATCGGTCATTAGATCCAGCTGATGGACAACATCTTTCCCAGGAAACAGTGGCTTCCCGGTCAGTAATTCAGCAAAGATGCAGCCTATGCTCCACATGTCAGTTGCAGGAGTGTACTGCATTACAATCACATAATATTGTGAGGTCAACACACAAAAAGTTCAATATGGAACAGAATAGGTACATCTTAACTTTTTAAGTTGCCGATAGACTCACTTATCTTTGGAAAACATCCCCTTTGATATCTCTATTTGAGAAATACAAGACAACTAAACTGCAAAGCATATCCTATAGCTCAGCACATCCATGAAAGCATTAAAGCCATTTAGCTACGTCAGATTCAAGTTACAGTAATGTCATCTCAAATATAGTCATGGCCCGACATGTTGTTCAAGATTTTAGTCTCTTTCAGTTTCCTTCAACAAGAACTCCCTGTCAAAATTGGACCGAAGTCTCATTAACATCCACGCAATTACTCACTTGCCAGCACAAATAATTCCATCTCAAAGAACCAGAAGAGTCTATTCACTACCACTTACACAATTTGTAGCTGCATCACCCAACAAAAGAATCACTAAGCCAATCATCACAGGTTCTGCTCGTATGCTTTGTTCTATCAAGTCAAATTCCCACATTAATCTTGTTCCAACTCTTTTACCCCTCTTCTCTCCCAGAAATGGCAATGTGAAGATTAAAGTGTTCACAGCCTTCCGAAAAAGTCCACAACTTCTGACTTGTAGGTTCAACAAATTAGTTTCATAACATACAAAAGTTCCTAGAATCACGGATTTTTTTTCTTCAATGAGCAAGTCAAGCTCATAGAAAACAAAAAAAGCATTCTGCGAAAAGTTCTCAGAGTTGCAGAGTGTTTAATTTACTAAAGCATTCGCCTGTCTCATCTAGACTTCTAACAAGCAAATCAAGTCATGCTCTGTGCGAAAAATATAAACCCAGGCTGTCTGTGGTATATCAACAGAAAGCTCCACATCCCCCACAGAGAAAATGTGAAATTGAGAACTTCACAAAGATTAAAAAAAAAAAAGCACACTAATGTATAGGTTCATGTTGACCGATAAAGTAATCAAATAGTAGGTCAAGCCTCAGATTTCCTAAGCTCGAAGCAAGAAGCAAAGTAAAGCAAACAAAGCCAACCGTCTAACATTTTATCCTCATAATGAAAGCAATGCCCATAATGAAAAAACTGAATAAAAAGAATAGACAGAACGTGATAGCTCTAATGCAAAGGAAATGCTTTGACAATCCTTGCAGCAGGAGCAATAGCTATGTTGGTCCAGATAGGTACCAAGAAACAACAGGAGTCTCGGATCTTAAAATGCATGATAAACTCATGCTGTTCAAGATTCTAACATTGAAAAATAAGATGCACAACCACCACCGTTACCTTGGAGAAAAATGATCCGCACAGTTCTGGAGCTCTATACCATCTTGCAGCAACGTAATCCTGTATGAAGTAAAGGGCGGAGCATTAGTGACCATCGTCCACTGATGTCAGAGACTCAAAAGTTATGAAATTACATACAGTCCAGAGTACGGCATAGGGTGTATCATTGAACGCAACCCTTGCTAAACCAAGATCACAGATTTTGAGCTTACAATTTGCATTTGCCAATATGTTCTTTGGTTTCAAATCTCGATGGAAGACATTTGCTGCAATCATATGCATAACTATCAGAAACGGTCTGTATCCGCTTGAAAAGAAGATGATTCATGACCAGAAGACTATCATTCCCTAACAAGATAAATAATCAGCGGATTGGAGACATGAAAAATATAGTTTTTTTATTTTATTTTTTTTTTGGCAAAAGTGAGCATCATCCACAATGGACAAATGACACAAAAAATGGAGAGATTAAAGTACTTATATGATGAACACAGTGTTTTAGATGTGACGATTAAAGATAGGTGCAAAAGAAAAAAGATTAAACATTACCTAGAGCGAATGAAGTGAGGATAAAACTACGAGTGAGGGATACCCGAATGAATGTACTTCAAAGCGTGGTAAATGATCCTTAAAGTCATCATTAGCGTTAATGACTTGGTGAAGATCTGACTCCATCAGCTCAAGAGCTTAAAATCTCCTGGAAGGTGGCAACATTATGTGCTTTGTTTCAAAAATATCAGACCCGTGTAAAATTTAGTTTACTTTCTTTTACAGAAGTGAGCATCCAAAATGGACATATGAAGTGTCAAAAAAAGACTGATTAATAGTACATATATGATGAACGCACTGTTTTATATGGGATAATTAGTAGACAAGTGCAAAAAAAAAGAGATTAACATTGCCTACAGTGAATTGAAGTGATGAGAAAGCTAGGAGTGAGCCAGTATGAATATACTTCAAACCGCGAAGTAGCTGGTAAAGAAAAAACTGGTAATGCTCCGGTGTTAAGTCATCATTAGCTTCAATGACTCGGTGAAGGTCTGAGTCCATCAGCTCAAAAACAACATAAATATCCTTATAATCTCTTCTGGAAGGTGGCAACATTATGTGCTTTGTTTCAACAATGTCAGGATGCCGTAGAAGCCTCAACAGCATGATCTCACGAAGAACTCTAGCCGCATCAGATACGTTCTCAAATATATTGGGTATCTTCTTTATAGCTACTTTTTCACCAGTATGGGTGTCGATTGCTGAGCAGACAACCCCATGACTCCCTTTTCCAATGACCTCTTGAATTTCATATCGATTTGCATCTCCACAGTCAGATAAGAAGTCCATTTCTGCAGAATTCTGAGGCATGGAGATTTGGTTCAGAATGAAAACACTATGGATAGTCCATGTTATGGACATTTCTTTTTCTATAGAAAGTCCATGTTATGGACATAGTTACTAGAAAAAGTTCAGAGTTTTAAACGAATGTCAAGGTGGAAGCAACAAAGTTACACATATAAATGCAGAATACACACGACGGAGCAGGAAATCTGAATGCAAAACAAGGGGAAATCTCGAATTGATCGTTGCAGATTTAAAAATGCACAACAAATGGTGCCCAGAACAACCTAGCAGGAAATGCTCTCTGATATGAGATGGATGCCCTAGGCAATGAAATGCTCGATATGCTTAAATAATCTTAATTAAATATCTTAAAAGACTAGTCTGCAACAACAACAAAGAAAAAATTCCCCATGCTTCTGCTTCACCTTTCGACTTTGACTAATCAACAAAGACAGAACCCCACCCTTGCGAGATTTTAAAGAAAGCATTTCAAGATTCAAGAGAATCTTTCACTTGCATGAAGTTCGAGTCAAACAGTTTCCAATTAATCCATTTGGTACTTGTTAGGCCTTCAACTTTTAGATGAGCACAACCTAGCTTGAACTCTCAACAGATATGATTGTCAGCTTAAAATGGCTTGGTGATCCTTAAAAAACAGAAGCTCGCTCTCCCCCCTATTTTCTATTCTCCTCCCTGGTTCTGAATCAACGCACATATAATTGCATGAACTGAAGACAAATACCATTGAAACCGGAAATGTTTTGGTTTTCTATGTCTTAACTAGCACCGAATTCACTTACAATCCTGACCTGATTGTCCGCAGACCCACTTCCCGTTCCTTCGGAATATCTTGTCTCACCTGAATCCTGGCCACTCCTTGCCTTCATCACTCCAACTCTGAAACAGATGAAACAACAGTCAGGATCGAATTTGAGCTCCAACATCGAAACCTAACAATAGGAAGCCGGACATCCCAACATAATTTCCAGTGAGCCCCTAAAATAAGTTCAATAAAAACCTCGCACGATCCTGAGTCTGTCATGTCTCATCTACTCACGGAGCAGCAGGTGCAATTGACCAGTGGACAAAGGAACTGATCCCGCCGAGGCAATTGCTGCAGGCTCGAGAAGATGACGAGGCAGAAGACAAAGCAGTGAGGCACACCGGCGAGCCTGGATTAACATTGTAAAAATCATCGTTGTGATCGAAGGTCAGGAACTTGAAAACCATCTTCTGCACCGATCAGTCCTCAGCTCGAGCCAGAATCCAAAAAGAAGCAACAACCAAGAAGGCAAGAACTAAGGGTGGTCGTCTGTAATTTCTTCGAAGTTTACATAACCGAAAGACCGCAGATGACAACAAGAAGCGGTTTAACAATTCATCATTGATCGCTGTTGAAACCATCTTAAATTCTCTTTGCTTTTCATATGTTGAGTGTGCGAGGGTGGTGAAGTCAACGAAGGTTTCCTATAAACAAATGCAAATTGCAGGCAGGTAGAACCGACGGTGCGTAAGATTATGAGGGTGACTATCGAAGACGATGAGCATCCTCGTCTGACTTTTCCCACCAGGCGCATCGATGGTTGGTTCATGAGCTGAAAGACGAACAAGAGGAGGATGCCACGGTGACTACAGATATGGCGGGAAACGAGTTTCTCTTTTCTTCCCTCAGCACGATGCCCATCTATCTGGCCGCTCACCCATAATTCACATGCAAAATCGATAGCAAGACTGCTCGTTTGGGCAAGCGAGGAACATCTAAGCACCCACATCGCATTCGCCTTACGATTTTATGAACCGAATTCTAAAGATCGATCTTCAATCGTAGTTGGCTATCATGTACCACGATGGCCAGCGAGCGGGGAAAAACAACGTAATTCGCTTCAAACCGGATGTCGAGAAACATCAACCTTTGAAATGCTTATTCCTATTTTACACTTCTCTTTATAAATCAATCTTAATACCGCAAGATGCGAGCAAGAGAGAGAGAGAGAGAGAGAGAGAGGGATTTCCTTCACTGATCACTACCCTTTTAAGCAGTCTTCACCTCACAAAGAATGCATTCGGCATGAAAACGTACGTCTCGTCGGGTAACAGTTAAAAGACCGACTTATCGCTTAGGATAAACGCACTTTCCGTTCCAAATGTTCGTGTTTTGGATTTCCTAAAAGGAAAGCACGTTGTACCCCTGGGCGCGCCCGTGCAATAGAAGCAGCCCTGGGGATCATCACCGTAATGAATGTTCGATCACTCCTTTCACTAAGATCAGTTTGGAGGGTAAAGATCCAACCCGTGATTAATTGCGTCTTCCGACATTTGATTTATTTATTCTACACACCATTTCTCCATGACACATTCGAAGGCTTCAACTCAGAGAGAGGGAGGGAAGGAGTATAGAATCAGCAGTATAATTCACTAACAGTATAGTTTTTTGAACAAATGTACTTGCCGGGTTGCCCATGAAGACGCTGCCTCCTCCGCGAGATGCGCACCACACCCGCAATCAGTCTTACGCGGCAAACCCAACACACAGAATTGGGTCATCTCCGTCCCGAAAGAAGAGCCAGTCACGGGTCACTGTATTCAGATAAGCCAACACTACGCTAACGCCCTTTCTTCAATACATTCTTGTCATACCAAACTGTACAGACCCGACCTTCCGGTGAGCTGCTGCGTTGGCAGCAGCGGCAGCTGCAGCACCAATCCCGCCATACTGTGTCTTTGCCGCTAAAAAGTTTGCATCTATTGCAGCCCTCTCCTCGCCATTCTCCATTTTGCCCCCACCTATCCTTGTCATAAAGAACGGGTTCGTGTCTATGTTTATGGCAACGTCTGGCGCTAACTTCGCTGCAATCCCACAGTGTGGAATCTGCTTGGCATGGGCAGCAGCCACTTCTCTCTCGGCTTCAGTCC
Source organism: Eucalyptus erythrocorys (assembly GCA_014182555.1). Taxonomy (NCBI): domain Eukaryota; kingdom Viridiplantae; phylum Streptophyta; class Magnoliopsida; order Myrtales; family Myrtaceae; genus Eucalyptus; species Eucalyptus erythrocorys. Next base: position 36,274,210 of record CM024597.1, read on the forward strand.
CATGCCGTTCTTGCTTTCCCATGCTCGCTTTATTGTAGCAGTATGAAGGAGGTATTGGCTGCGAGGGGAAGACGGTACCTCGGATCATCGTTCGAGGATCATACACATCTTTTGCAATGTGCCTGTTCTCGTATGGAACAACTGGGCCCACGACTCTTCCTGGTTTGGCTGAGCAGCGACAATATCAGCACAAGAATCACCCATTCACTAGTAAAAGCAAATGTGCATGGAAGAAGGTTAACTACCGATTGGAAGTCTTTGGGTTGCTTGGAAGTTCCTGGATGGGTTCACTTCCTCGGCCTGAGTGGGCTGATCTTTATAGCTGTTTATTTTTGGTTGTTCCTTTGGCAGAACTGAATTTGAATGTACTACGGTAGACCTGTGATTGCGCAAGGCATGCAATGTCACGGTTCAAAACTCAGATACAAACACAAGACAGACATTTTGATGCAAGCAAAACAAAGAAGAAGAGAAAAGGAGGGGGGGCCAGCATGAAACCTGAATGTACCTTGGCAAAGACACGTGCTTTCTTTCTAGAGGGGCTGAAGCACCACTTTTACCACCATTTTCCTCCAGCTGTGCAAACTGCTTCCTAAATTGATCGACGGCGCTGTACACAACATAGACAAAAGGAATGATCAAGGTGGAGCAACCAGTGAGTCAACTGAAGAAACAGCGGACACATCAAGTTATAGCAATCATAATGGGCATTGACAATGTTCTTCAAGCAACAAAGAGAACCAAGAAACAGATTGACTACACCCAACAAAACTCGTACTGACCTCGGATATAGAAAATTCGTCCTCTCAGTTCCATTCATGTAGTCCTTAAGAAGTTGAGGGTGATATTCAAGGATTTCTCGGAAAATTAGCTCCCGTATATCCTCCTTGGTAACCCTTCGTCTCTCAAACTCGAATTCCATCTTTGTAATGGGCTGGCATGAAGGTTCCCTTTCAATTTTGGCTAGTCCTTTAAAATATGGATCTGCTAATGCCTACAAAAAGGTCATATTCTTTAGTACATGACTACACAACACCAAGGAAAGTACGGGAAGATAATAGGCAATCAGGTATCTCTAACCTAAAGAACAAGCATACTAAAATGACCAGATAAAATGAAGACAGATAAGATCTCAACCTCTTCAGCAGTAGGGCGATCTTTTGGATCAAAAGCAAGAAGCCTTTCCAATAGCCGCAGAGCTAAAGGGTCTGCATTTGGGAATTTCAGCTCAAATGGCATAGGCTGCTTTTTCCTCATGCAAGTTAAGTATCTTCTTGCCTTGTCATTTCGGACCTGCATGTGTTGACAATTTATAAGGATCTGCCTTCCTCATATTTATCTAGAAGATAAATCACTTAAAAAACCCAGAACATCATAAAGAAATAATTTCATACCCTAGTAATGGTATCTAGTGAAGGCGTTCCAAGGAGATCGGTCATTAGATCCAGCTGATGTACAACATTTTTTCCAGGAAACAGTGGCTTCCCAGTCAGTACTTCAGCAAAGATGCAGCCTATACTCCATATGTCAATTGCAGGAGTATACTGCATTGCAATCACACAACATTGTAAGTTTGCCAGACAAAAAGTTCAATATCAAAGAGAATTTGAGGTGTTGCCAATCTACTTGCTTATCTTCAGAAAACATCCAACTCTAATATCTCTATATGAGAAACAGAAGATAACAAAAGTGCGAAGCATATTCTATAGCCCAGCGTCTCTATGAAAGCATTAAAGCCACTTAGCTATGTCAGATTTAAGTAGTGTATCTGCTATTGTCATCTCTGACAGAGTCATGGCCTTCCATCATGTTATTGGAAAATCTCTTTCAGTTTCCTTCAACAAGAACTCTCCATCAAAATTGGAAAATCTCTCATTAAAATCCAAGCAATTACCTGCTAGCCTAATTCTACCTCGTAGAAACAAAAAAGTCTATTTTCTACCACTCACGAGATTTTATAGCTGCATATCTCACCCAACAAAAAAATTGCCAAGCCAATCATCGCAGATTTCTGCCCATATGCATGATCGTATCCGGTCAAGTTCCCATATTAATGTTGTTCCAACTGATTTATCCCTCCTCTCCCAGAAAATGCAATGTGATGATCAACTTGCTCACCAACTTCAAAAAAAAACTCCTCGACTTCTAGCTCAACAAATTTCAGAACATACAAAAGTTCCTAGAATTGCAGAATTTTCTTTTATGAGTAAGTCAAGCTTATAAAAAAAAGAGGGTTCCGCTTCTCTGGGAACTTTTGTATATTCCCAGAGCTGCAGAATGGAGCAGAATGTTGAATTTACCAAAGCATTCACATGTCTCCTCTAGACTTCAAGCAAATGACTTAAGTCATGCTCTGATTGAGAAGCTATAAACCCAGACTGTCTCTGGCATATCAACATAGAGCTCCACATCCCCCACAAAGAAAATATTTAAGAAGTTGAGAACTTCATAAAGATATGAAGAGAATACATAATGATGCAATAGGTTCATATTGGTCGGTAAAATAGTCAACTAGAAGATATTTAGATCAAGCCTCAAATTTCCAACATATGAAGTGCAGAAGCAAAGTAAAAGCAAACAAAACCAGTCGTTTAACATGTTCTGCTCATAACGAAAGAAATCACTCTAATAACCAACTGAAGAAAAAGAATAGATGGAATGTAATAGCTTTAATTCCAAGAAAATGCATTAACAAGCCTTGCAAAAGGAGCTATAGCTATGTTGATCCATGTAAGTACAAAGACACAACAGGGGTCTCTGATCTTAAAATGCATGATGACAAGCTTATGCCGTTAATAATTCTAACAGGAGAAATACGATGCATGACCATCATTACCTTGGAGAAAAATGATCCACACAGTTCTGGAGCTCTATACCATCTTGTAGCAACATAATCCTGTATCAAGTAAAGGGCAGAGCATTAGCAACCATCTTCCGCCAATGTGAGAATTAAAAGTCAAAGGCAAATTAAGAAGATAAGATACATACAGTCCAGAATACGGTGGAGGGTGTATCATTGAACGCAACCCTTGCTAAACCAAAATCACAGATTTTGAGCTTACAATTTGCATTTGCCAAAATGTTCTTTGGTTTCAAATCACGATGGTAGACATTTGCTGCAATCACATACGCAAATATCAGAAACAGTCTGTACCCACTTGAAAAGAAGACAACTAATCACCAGAAGACTATCATGCTCAGATGATATAGATAACCAGCGGATGAGAGCCACGAAAAATATAGTTTATTATTTTACAGAAGTGAGCATCCACAATGGACATATGAACCGGTGGAAAAAGACCGATTAAAAGTTTTAAATGTGCCAATTAGTAGGTAGGTGAAGGAAAAGAAAGAAAAAAAAAGATTTGGTTATGTACAATGAAAGAATTGACGACAAAGCTAAGAGTGAGGGATACCTGTATGAATATACTTCAAAGCACGAAGTAGCTGGTAGAGAAAAAACTGGTAATGCTCCTTTGTTAAGTCATCATTAGCTTTAATGACTTGGTGAAGATCCGACTCCATCAGCTCAAAAACAACATAAATATCTTTAAAATCTCTTCTGGAAGGTGGCAACATTATGTGCTTTATTTCAACAATGTCAGGATGCCGTAGAAGCCTCAACAACTTAATTTCACGAAGAATTCTAGCCGCATCGGATATGTGCTCAAATATATCATGTATCTTCTTTATTGCTACTTTTTCACCAGTGTGAGTGTCGATTGCTGAGCAGACAACCCCATAACTCCCTTTCCCAATGACTTCTTGAATTTTATATCGACTCGCATCTCCATATTCAGAGAAGAAGTCCATTTCTGCAGAACTCTGAGGCAGAGAGATTTCTTTCAGCATAGAAACACTATAAAAATGTTTGCAATATAAATAACTCAAAGAAAAGTTCAAAATTTCAAAACCATGACAATGAGAACAGCACCAAAGTTACACATCTGAATGCAAAATCACTCACAGCAGGACACATTCCCAGCGCGAAACAAGAGGGACTCTTAAATTGATCATAACAGATATAAAAATGCACAACAAATGGTGCCCAGAACTACTTAGCAGGCAATGCCAAAATCCAGGATTCTGATGATGAGATAGATGACCTAGGCAATGAAATGCTCGATATGCTCAAAAGATGTCAATCAAATATCTCAAATGACTAGTCTACAAAAACAACAAAGAAAAAAAGCCCCCTGATGGTGCTTCTGCTTTACCTTTTAACTTTGCCTAATCAACAAAACAAGAACCCCACATTTTTTAGATTCCAAAGAAAGCCCTTCAAGATTTCAAGAGAATCCTTCACTTATGCAAACTCGAGTCTAAAGTTTCCAACTTCTCTTAGTGGTTGATCATATATTTCAAGCAGCTCAAATGAAAATTTTGGCAATTAAAGTTACAAGAAAAAAGGAAGCTCCTATACTGACAAGTCTAGACTCCAGAGTCTGAAAAATTTTCATACAGGGCCTACATGCTAATCTCCGAACTGCCTAATGGCAAGCAAGGGCAGATAAAAATGTTGAGGATTAACAATTCTATACCATCAGAACAGTTTATTTTCGCTTTAAGCAACACATGCGAACACCGGTCCCTTGCAATATAAAAGCAAAGGCGATCAACATATGATGCCCAGAACTTTGGCAGGTTAAAATTTTTCCAAATTGGATAGCTCCCAAGCCCCCCATAGACCGAAAATGAAAAATAAAACAATCTTCCATTGGAATTTGATGATAGATTACAGGGTCAAGGACTAAAAACATGCAAAGAATTAACATAGCATCCCTGAAGTATTTATTAGGTACAGAAAAGCAGACAGATATCCATCAGCTGAAATTCAACTTACCATGTCCTACTTCCAGCTAAGAAACATCCAAGATCAGGGTGATCCATAAAAAACTTGGATTCAAGACGGAAAAGGCGGAACGTGCAAAAAGGAAAAAGAACTCGAGAACAAGAATAGATTCCAATGACAGATAGAACAAATCAATGGAATCAAGCGAGATCAGAAAGAGATGTAAGCACATATTTCAATTCGCAATATCGATATCAGAATAAGAATGAAACCCACCTCCACCATCAAAACTAACTCCTGTTTATTTATGCTGTTTCAAAGCAAAAATGTAACAGAAGCCCCAATAATTTAAGAGGCAGAGCACCCCATAAATGTATTATGATGAGCACCACCCGCTTATAGTGAGGGAGAGAAACCAAAAGTAAATAATAAAGATAAAAATAAAAGTCAGTGTTTTTATCCTGATCTAGCCCCCGAAATATCCCCACCGAACTGCCACATAACTTAACCCATCTCTAAATTTGCCCCCAAAAGAAAAAAAGTCAAACTTTATCCACAAACGGAGAATCACAAGAACGTGCATCTTGAAATCAAACTCCATAACTCCAAAGGCATCATAGGTTACCACGTCAAACCACATTGCAAATAATCTCTTCCTCTCTCATCTGAACACAATTAGATGCATCCTCACCAGCTTCGTTATAATCATAATTCATCAGAAACCCAGAAATGAACTCTCAAACAAGAAAAGAATAAGCACAGAATCAAGAGATCATCCAAAAGCAATCACCTTCTTCCTCTGATCCTGCTGCATCTTCTTCCCAATTTCTCCACAAAAGAAAAAAGCCTCGACCTTTAGCTCCCAAAGACACCAAAAATTCAGAAACCCGAGACCGAAACAAGCAAAGCCCAGATGTCTTTTACCCTCTTCAAAAGCTCAAGACGAGCACTCAGAAACAAGGCAAATCCATCTTCAGCCGCATTTGCCCCACCTGCCCCTGCTCCGAATCACAAGACGGGAGTCCCACCTTATTCTCCTCCCTGAACAGTCCTTCTCCAAGCATAAATCCCTCATGCACTCCCTCCCCAAAACAGCCTCAACCACCCAACAAGACGCCCCTTTTCTGGCTATCATATATTTCTCCGATTACGACCGAGCAACTGCAGCACCGGCTCCCGCATATCTACCGGATCCCGAAACCCCGAGCTGATTGCCACCGCAAGGAAGAAACCCCCCCACCACCACCGCCACCCCTCCTTTTCTCTCCACGGAATTCGATGCATCCACCAACTTTTTTTGCCTCTCTCTTTTCTGCCTCCTCCTCTGATCCAAGCCTTGAAAGCCAAGGTTCGATCTTTTTCTCTTCTGCGGCTTATACACAGCGAATGACGAAAAGGGTTGTGATAAAAAAGAGGCCGGAGCAAGTGTGTAGAAGCAGCAAGCAAGATCTGAAACCACACCGACAAAGCAGAGGCGCTAAGACAGAGAGAGAGAGAGAGAGAGACAGAGTGGGAAATTTATCAGCAAAGAGAGAGACGAAAAATATATAAATGTAAAATGAGAGCCCTCGGCCCTCGGGCAGGGACGACGCACGCTCCCCCCCGGGGTATACGGATACGAATACGTATGCAGCGGCAGTGGCGTGGTCGTAATTACGCGGAAGTTGGGGGAGGGGCGTTTCGGGGAGGCTGGCCCCTTCTGGTGGCTCTCGGTGGCCACGGCAGTTCCCCTTTCGCGATTCCGTTTCTAGACTTACCGCCCTCCCGCCTCTCCCTCTCTCCGTGCGCGTTCCCGAGTTCGGTACAACTGTGCCATTGGCATCTGGTATCCACGAAAGGTGCCGGACAACTCACCCCTTCACGTGCGCCCTCCTGGTGGCGGAAGCGGCCGAGGGCGGGTGGGCCCACACAAGTGGAGGCGGCCGCGGCGGCTTTCGCGAAAATTGCCGCCCCCGGACCTCACCAGATTGCAACCTCGGACGGTCGCGGCTCGGGACACACGAGACCTACACGGTTCAAGATGCGATCCAGCTAGATTTGAATTTTGACAAAAGAATCTCGAAACTTTTATATATAATTAGCGCGTGCATCAAATACGTCTACCGACAAAGCTTGTTTTTTAATGGCCATACATACAAGTTCTAACGTCAACATCACATGAATTATTAATTGCATCGAACTTCTCGTTTGTTTTGACAGGTTTCCATATACCTTTTCATTTAGACATGATTATGTACCAAACGATCCCGTGGCCGTGGCCATATCACAAAGTCTGAAGGTCACTTTGAGTGGGCTTGGGTGAGATCATTTCATATAAGGTCATGACTTAATTAATCGGATCCGGCTTGAATCCCTCCGTCGAAATTGTCACGTGATAGACCGTCGCACAAATTATATTTTCACGTAATGGCAAATATACTCACGGGGCCAGTCACCTTATACGGCATTTTATGATCCGGTAGTAGCCTGCCCCTAGTCGCTACGGCAAAATTGGATCAAATGTCGTTGTTGCAAGACGGTTAGGCGGTAACAAGGTGGTGGGGGGGATGTAGCTGGTTTAACAACTGTTTTCCGCTGTGCGCTTCGTTTTGTGTCGGGCGCACAGCTTCGACCATCGTTTCCTTGCCGACACAGATTGTCCGCGATCAGAAATTTTCTTGTCCTCTTCTCTGTCTGCTGGGCACTCTAGGAAGTGAAGAAAAACAATGAGGATTAGGGTGAGGAATCGATGCACTGAAGATGGCTCGATTCAGAGGTCATTGTCCCTGAGAGTGGTCAGGATTTCCAGGGATATGATTGATGGGGAAAAAGGAGTTGGCGAAGCTTAGAAGTTGTCAGCCTAATAGACTTTGGGAAGATACATTCAAAGTCGTGACCTTTTCCACAATGGAGTACCATCGAATGTTGCGGATTAAATGAGGTGAATTAGTGAGCTACAAGCTAATTTTTTTCTCATAGATTAGTACGTCATTTTTGCTAATGTGATAAATGCGCACGTATTATTCAATTACATTGATTTGATCGCAATTGAATTCTTCTGAACAAAGTCTGTATAATTGGTGCTTTGCAAATAAACAATCTTACCTATTTTCATCAGTGTCTAACATTAAAAATCAAATAACTCCACCAAATGAGCGCTATCGAGCGCGTTTGACATTATTAACTACGGACAACTTAATCGAACTCCATGCCAGCAAGTAGTAGGAAAGGCCTCTTCAATTGGGAATTGATACAGATGTTATAATCCTTTTTTCATCCTGTCTTTACGGCTTTTGTTTTTCTTTAGTCGGTCTGAAAGGAAAACAAAACAAAAAACCCACGTGCAAGACGTGATGCACGGGCCCAAAAGTGGATGTGGGGTCAACTTCGCAATAAATCCAGTTACCAAAGTACCCACACAGCTCGAGTTCAAAGGGGCCATTGGGTAACTGAACAAAATCTCAAAGCGCGTCGATTAAAATAAAGATTAGTACCCGCGAGGGATTTGCCTCGGAAACCCCCTTGAAAAGGAGACAAATCTACATTCGCGCAGAAGCATTGCAGTTAGAATTGGACAAACCCAATACATCTCACCAAACGCTTGGGGACACATCACCCACCTCGAATTGACCTTGCTAAGTACCTATAAATACGAAGGCGCGACCCGAAAAAACACGTTGGCTAAAACCGGGCTTCGTCTTGTCTCGTGTTGCCGGTGGTTGCTTCTTGTTAGGCTGTCCACCGTCCACTAGGATGGAAAAATTAAAAACATCGCGAGGTGCCCAGAAAGGGAATTTCAGGCGCAAGGGTTAAGTCGCAGATCCATCTACTGTTCGACTGTGATCTCACGTGTGTCCTGAAATGGCTCTCCATACGTGCGGAAAATGCACCTCGGATACGCATTTCGAGTGGTGGTGGACGATCGCATAATGGCGATAGGCAGCATTGGCTTTTATGGTTCCATGGCCACGAAACGGTGGTGATGTGGCTGTCAATAGTTCGTAGCAGCGAAAGGAGGAGAGAAAGGAAGAGACAAAAGAGAAAGATGGGAAAGGGAAAGGTTAGGATTAGTGTTGACTTTTCTTTTCTTTTCTTTTGTCATGTGTTTTGAATGTGGAAGTTAACGCAAGAGTTGCGTTTAAATATACAACCTACCATAAAAGATCGATAGGAGAGAAATTTCTTCTAGTCAGATATAGAAAGGAATATGACGTGAAAACTGGATTAAGGTATCTCACCATACATGAAAAAAATGAGTAGGTATGTACAAGAGAATCCTTTCTAAGGATATGCCATTGGACCATGCAGACCAGATTTATGTTGAAATTTCTGCTCTATTTAATGAACCACTAACCTCTATCAAGAAACCATTGTTAGTCAGCCAATCCTATTAAATAAGTTGCATTTGACACGAAACGATTGAAGTGGACGTAAAACTCAATGTGCACTCCTTTCATCTTTATTCTTTTTACAAAGTTGCATTGACACAACTTTTGAGAGTTAGGCGGGGAAATGATGATGAGTGTTGAGCCACGGAGTGAAAAGCATCCTCGTTGCATGTCACTATGTCAACAATAGTGATTAGAAGTACCTTATATTCTTGAATTGTAGTTCGTGGAAGTCATCTAAACTTCCATTTCGCGTACCAAACTCCGTCTGGACTTCACTTCTATCTTCCACTCATATCCATAACAACTAACGTATCATGTTCAATACCTAACATATCATCTCATATGTCGTGTCATGTACAGTTCATGCAAATAACAAAAACTCAACTTTTCGAGGAATCCGCTCCAAATGAGCTTGAAAGGGACATGTTCGAGTAGGTCAAACTTGATACAAAGTTGACCTTTTAATAGTGGGTGTATTCAAGAAGAGGCACACGAATCACACACACTCACGTAGAGAGAGATGAACTAATTTAAGGTAGGGTTATTCTCAGGTGTAAGATTTTACAAGATCACTATCGATTGTTTTGAAAACTTAAACTGTGAGGAAAATGCGCGGTTTAATATTCTCTCATACATAAATTGGACTTTAGCCTAAGTCAATATCATGTATGATTTTATGAAATCATTATCAATTGTCTTAAAAGTTTAAGCTATTAGACAAAGTCTTGATTTAATATTTAAATAGTCCAACATTGGGCATGATCAAATGTAAATCTAGACCACTTACTTTTTAATTGTAATGCATCCTTATGTGGCTCCTTAACCTCCACGAAAACCTTTTTCATGACTCCTTAGGCATCAGTGCACAATTGATGTCCCCGATAGTGGCAACATCACACTTAAGAACCTGTTTTCAACCTAACACAAAAGTCGATTAAGACAAGTCCGGATCGATTTCATTTAATCAAATGGACCTAAAGCCCCATGTATCGGTTCCTTCGAGTGCTGGCCATGGGAAAATATGCAAGAAAAGCACCTTACCCATTTTTTAAATCCTTCTCCCTTTCTCCCCCCCGAAAATTAATATATTGCCCGGAATTATTTTAATATTACGCAACTCCCGAAAGTGATCAGTATGTGGAGGGGAATGAGGTCGCCAATCATTTTTGCAAAAGCAGGTCGCGTTGTTTTCAGCCGAATCATAGTGTTTTTCAAATCCCCACCACCACACGATTCCAAGCCTATAAAAGTTACATAAAGCCCCTTTGTGGAACCCCAAAAAACAAAAGTTTAATCAGTAATTTAGACTGATATTAGCTGGGGCTATGACTAAAAAATACAAGATTGTGTGATTTAGTTAAATGATTAAACAAAAAGGACGTCCCTTTCAAATCACTCACTCTCTTTCTCTCTCTGCCTCCCTATCTCTCACAAAAGAGCCAAAACCCCCAATGGCTTTAGCATAGAATATAAGGGCAGATCCCTTGTCTCCATCGTTCAATCATTTCTTCTTTCTTTTATTTCGATTTCCGCGAAAGAGGAGGCGTCTAAACTAGGCACTCACTCAGTCCATAGCGCCTTTTAGATACATATTCAATCATGTTAAAGATGACTAAGATATTCTCTTAATTTATTTTGATTGTGTATACATTTTTCTAACGGTGCGTATTGTCATTTAACCGTAATCAATCATAATCGATGTAATTGACATCAGAAAGAAGATACGATGAACTATATTTATTGTCGTCGTTTTTTACGGTCGTCTTAAAAAGTTATGATATAAAAGTTTAGGTTAATAGAATAGCTTTTTTTTTTTTTTTTTAAGAAAATTAAATAGAATAGCTTTTTTAAGAAAATTAAATAGTTTTATCAATCTTGTTTATGATATTTCTTGCATGCTTCTAAAACCATATTAGTGTTTTCGGGATGGTTCCACGCGAAAAGATACATTTTTGCTGAAAATTGATTTTTGAATTTTATTTGAATTGGGCTCCATGGCAATTTGGACATGAAATGTAATGCGCAAGGAAGAACTAAAACTAAAGCTCTAAACAAAAGTAAATGCAGGAAATGGAAAAATCAATTCATAAATTGAAAGATACATAATTGTGGATCATTTTTTACAACGATTTAACACGGTCTATATAGCTTATTACAAAATACAACTGCCCTCGAGTGGCTAATATTCAAATTAGAAGTTGCAATTGCATTTCTCCAATTTTATGCTCCATGGTCAACTTCCACTATTACATCTGTACCTTCTCTATAAGTAGTTACAACTCTTCAATTGTTGCCGGACTCAATTCACAATTGCCCTCCATAACGATTTCAGGCTCCGTGATTGCACTTCATCTATCCTACTAGCCATTCATGACTTATTGATTGTCCTTGACCTAATTGTTAATAGGCATTTTTAGTCTTCAATTTCAGCCTTTAACATTTATCTTAAGGTGCGTTTGTTTCACAAAAAATTCAGTAATAAAGGAAAATGCTTTCGGGAAAGCATTTTTCAAGAATACGGTTTATTTTCCTTTATTTTGTGATGTATAATTGAAAAGGTTTTCGGCCATTTAGGTCTCAATAAAAAATACTTTCACACTTCATCACATGAAAAAAATGAATTTCTAATTTAAAAAACTTCAAAATTTTAATATTGTTGTTTTTTATTTACTTTTTTTCTATTTTTTTCTTTCTTTTTATTTCCCTTTTTTCTTTTTCTTTTTTTCTTTTTCCTTCTTGTCCTTCACTCCTCAGCTTCCTCACGCCATCCCTTATGCTTCCTTTGGTAGTTTGTTCTCGACTAGCTTACAAGGGATGAGCTTTAGCTGTCGCCAAAGGCGGCGAGCTCACCAGCTAGCTACTAGAGGCTACGAGCTCGCCCAATCTGGCGAGGCTTGAGCCTCATCACTGGAGGCCATGAGCTCACCCAATTTAGCAAGGCTTAAGGCTCATCAGCCTTGGGCAAGCTCTAGCCTTATTGTCCAAGGCCATGAGATCACTCAATCTGGTGAGACCAGAGCTCACTAGCTGTCCCTGTGGCCGATGACGAGTGAAGAAGAAGCAAAAAGAAAAATGAAGAAAAGAAAAAGAAGCAAATTCGAATTATTTATTTATTTTTAAAATGTTTTCCAAAATTTTAATTTAATTCAATTTCAATTTTTTAAAAATATATTTTTATAAGAATAATTGTTTGTAAACCAAGCATCAAATCTGAATTTTGGTAAATTCAAAAAAGATTTTCTAGTCCTTTCAAAGGGGGAATCATTTTTTTGAATTTAAGCTTTGCGAGGAAAACATTTTTTGTTGATTAGGAAAATGTTTTCCATTGACTCATTTTCCTAAGCGACCCAAGCACCGGAAAATGAGGAAAATGTTTTCCCCGAAAATGTATTCCGCGAAACAAATGCATCCTTAGTGTCAATCGTCATCCCATTGTCAACTTATGTTGATGAATGTGTACTATGGTCATCTATAATCGTGGATAACAACAAGCTCTTTTACTATTGACAAAATTTCGATACTTAACCGCTCGATACCAATCTCCCGTATAAGCATCACCATATACAACCTGTCGATAGTATCATTATCTAATACCGAACTTTGTATCAGCATTGCATCGATTAAAAAGACCCGTTCACTTTTAGGTGTCAACAACAAGCGATCATTATCTATGATGGCTATATTAATCACATCCATGATTTCACCATTATTTCATTGCATCGTACCTAATAAACATAGAGAATTTATTTTATTTTTTTTGATGACCCAGGGAACCCCGCACGGCCGGCAGTCGAAGATAAACTACTGGGGGCGACACGTGCTAGCCACCACACACATGCCACCGGGTAAGTCACCAATGTCTCACATGCCTGGGCTCCTCCCCGCAACTTGCGTCGCGAGGGTTCGAACCAGGGCACTTCTCTAGCGAAAGGAAGCGCAGGCCTATCCGGTAGTAACATAGAGAATTTATTCGTCCAGCAATTGACTAATACTTTTGTTATCTTAGCCAAATTGGAAATCATGGCATGCCTCGCTTCTAAATATGTCAATATATCAGGCCATGGTGTGCTGCTACTTTTTTAATTACTTATGCGTTAATAAAAAAGCATAGTTGGATAATGCATGTTAAACATAATTAGATGATTCTCCATATCTCCCATAATTATGCATATATTTTCCTTGACGATGTATATCTTGGATTGATTGTAATAGATTACAAAGAATCTCCTTATTATCTCTAACAAGATCAACGGAAATGTATAGTTTCAATGGATCTTGTAACGAAGAATACATGAGGTACTTACAAGCTTTAAAAAAAGATTATATAGGTAACAAGATATCATAATATCAATTACCATCAATTACAATCAATTAAGGATATGTATGATCGATAGAGAAATATGTATAACCAAAGAAAGATACCGAGAATCTCCTAATCATATCATAAGGAAATTTCTGACAAGGAAGGGGAGTCAATAATTTTGTAAACATTTATAGACCACAGAAATCCACAAGCTCCAATTTCCCACTCAGTGCGCAGTCGAGTTGTACAATTTTGCATAGTCTCCTCAGCAATCATAGTCTCAAAAAATGGAAAAAAAAAAAAAAAGAATAAAAAAATGCATTTTACAATCTATTATTGGTTAATAAAGGCTATAGTCTTTCAAGTGGGGTGTCCCTTGAAATGAAGTTCAGCCGGACCCCAAGCCTCTATAATTGGTGGGGATGGATGATCAAGCTTCGCTTCATCCACGACGAAACGCATAATGTCGGTCACATGCAAAAATCAGATTTCCACTTTGAAATTGAGCTTCGACACGAAAGAGCAATATCAGATACATCAAAGATCGATCTGCAAACATAAATATATCGAGCGGTACTAATGGACAGCAAAACCGACATTTAAACAAACGGAGGACCGGTCATGTTCGATGCTTGAATCGGATCGAAATTTAGCACTCGAATCTGTTCATTTCACGCCATCCGTCAAACCAAACGAAAAAATAAAATAAAATTCATGGAGCAAAAGTGTGAGTGGATCAATAGGGATTGATTTCTCTGAGTTTTTGTGGACCATAATTTATTATTTAAATTTTTTAACCCTCCTCTTCATTCATTTAATTTGGTTGAAAAATTAGGGATCTATAAGAATAGATCTTGTGAGATTTTGTGGGAATTGTGGATCTTTTGTAGGGTTGATCCAAAGCACGAAAGTCGGCATACCCAAGTCTTTTGTTCCTCAATAACTCAGTGGTAGAATGGTCGATTGTTAACTGACTAGTTTTAGATTCAAATCCTACCTGGGAAGAATCATTAGTTATCGTTAAATTAGTAGAATTGTGGACATTCAATGTAGGAGGTCGATTGTCGATTTTTTTTTTCCTAGGTGGGATGGTAGAATTTTTTAGAGTATCCAAAGTCAGAAGGCCAATGATAGTCCTCTTTGAGATTCTATAGGGCCGGTTAGATTCCATTTGTCCGTGGATACTATCAAGAATTTAGGTCAACTGTGCGTGATTTATTAATTAAATATTTTATCACTCATCCTCATATTTAGTTTGATCAAAATTTATTCGAAATCAGAATTTTCAGTTCTTATATCATGTGAGATTTTATAATACCATATCCGATTATTCTAAAAATTTAAGCTATAAGATGAAAATGTGATTTATTATTTAAATATTAAAAAAAAATTACCGAACTTCGCTCGGGTAAATTCTTCATGGCGTAGATCTAAGCCTCCATTGCTTCCATTATTACCGTGTCGGTTGCTGCCCGGAGGCTGGCTCCTCGCCGAGCAATCACCTCACGTGCACCGTACGCACGTCGTACCGACGATGTGGCCCTCGAGGATCGAAGAAGGGACGGGACGGGAAGGGGGGTCCCTGGGTTGCACAATAATGTCATGTGATCGAAAGAGGGTGTGCCAAAATGAGGGAAAGAGAATGAGATTCTGGGCTGGGTAAGGCCTACGTCGCCAGCATCTCCCCTCCGTTCATTCAGGACCTGTCCCTCCCATGTGATGCGACCACGTGAAGTCATTCTCAAGCTTAGCTAGCTCCCTGCGCCACACGTCCAACGTGGTCCACCCCACCGAAATTAATAAATAAATAAATAAACTATGTATTATAATAATAAAAATAATAAAGGCGTCGGTCGCACCTAACTCTATCCTCCACTGGAAATAAACGGGGCAAAATTGTCTCAAATTTTTTTTTTTTAAATCTATTGTATTTTTGTCAACTTAATTATAAACATTTCGATTTTATTAAATGAGTTGTTAATTGAACTCATATGGTTAATTTTAACTGAAAATTGTTAATATGAATGTCAGTCATTTTATATGTATATTAATGTGGACATCTTTAAATATTATTTTAATATTATTTGAAATTTTTAAATTTTTGATTTTTTTTATTATTGTTCTCTCTTTCCTTTTTTTTTCTCTTCTTTAATTTTCTTTTTATATTTTACCTTAGTGTTCGAACTTAGGGCCGGCGAGAGTCGATCGCTCTTAATGCCGGCCATGCCACGCAGATCAACCGATATTCGCGTTAATGATTTCAAACAAAATTAACTAGATAGATTCAAATATTTATGATTGAATTTGTAAAATTATAATAAAGTCATAACTTTCTGGACAATTTTCTTAATTAAATGGTACCGAGTTCGGTCAGCTGTCGATTCGATTTCTCTCGATTGATTGACCATGTTCGATATCCGACCGGTTCCGAAGCACCCGTTTCGCCACGCATCCCGTCCTGAGGACGTGGGCCTTCTGAGGGATGCGATTGGACCGTCAAAAGCATGCGTACCGGGAAAAATGATCTTCATTTAATTTGACACGAGCGGCACGTGGTTCAGCAAACGCAAATGCATTCTTTACAATATATAAGCACCAGGGTGTCCGGTTCTCTACGAAATCGTTCGGACGTAGAAACCACGAGCGATGGAAAGCTTCACGTAAAATACTAGATGTCATTATCGTAACAATGATTAATGGATTTAATCATCATACGGAACCTTCATGGTGGGTTTCTAATCCACTCGGCAATTGGGCTTATGGGGATGCGCCACGTGATTACCGGGTTAAAAAATACGGTAGGTGAGATAAGGTTAAATATGCAAATTAGAAAACGCAGTGTGAAAGCTCCCGTCTTTTTCCACGTAAGTACATGGTACTTTGGGTATCGCTTTCGTGTCTTGCTTCACGGCAATTACTAAATTATAATATTAGTAAGCGACACATGCTCATTACATTATATGTCGACATAATTTCACGACAACACAAATTATATATCTGAGATTCACCTACCAAAAACGAGAGGGAAAATGATTTTTTCTTTTTTTTTTGTCTTGAAATGAAAATCGATCTCATCGCCGTCCAAATTCGAAACCATCATTGGAATTTTAATTTTCTTTAACTTTAAAGTGCTCATTTGCTTTGATCGAAAAAAGGAAGATTCCCAAAGCAGAGCGACGGGGCTCGAAGCTGTCGATTGGGCCTGGGCCCAAAAGATCGGCCCAAGACGTTAGCCCATGGAGGCAACTGCCGTGTCGTCGAAGAATCCAACGAGGCTCGACCGCCGCACGCGCCTGATCGGACGGGCACGGCACTTCGAGCTCAAGCGATTGCTTCACCTAATCTCTCCTCTCTCTTCTTTCTTCCCTCTTCCTCTTTATTTTATTTTGTTGAGTAAACGATTCAGAATAGAGGCCAGACCGTTGACTTCCATCTGTGTTTGACCAGAAATGGGCACCCTTCTTTTTCTTTTCGGTTTTTCTGGAAGCAGCTTGCGCACCCCGCAATGAATCCTACCAAAAAGAGCGAATCACACAGCGTATCACAAAAATAGGTTGAGCCTCATAATTCATCTCTCGGATTCCTGAATGATTGTCGATGTTTAACTTTTGGACATACATCGGATTAAACTCAACATATAGATCAAGCTATTTTAATATAAGTGGGGACCTTATGATAATGATTTATTCATGACATCGTTATCGTCATTGTCTATGGTTTCGATAAAGGACCATCGTGGAAAAGGTCCCTGCTCACGAAATGAACGTAAAACGACACGAAATCAATCATTCGTTGGGTAGAAATTTGCCTGAACATGCCATGGACTTTCCTTAATTATGTCTCCACCATGCTCCCCCGCTCGACCCCACTTTTCTTGGATTAACTATAAACCGCACCACATAATGAATTCAGTAGCTGCGGTACATCGACAATTATCAGACCAATCTGATTATTAGCGTTTACACTACATAATTTTCAAAATATTTTCTTAAAATTATTCATTGGTATCTCTTGCAAAAAATAAATAAAAAAATATTTTTATCACTCGCGTAAATATTTAAACATAAATTATTATCGACAATGCATATGTTTTTTTATCAACTTATCATTTTTAGCGATGCAAATAATTATTTTTAAGGAAACGTTATGTTTGTTAATTATTTATTTTTTACGGAATAAATGAAGTTTTAAAATAAGACACTTTTCCTTTTATATAGAGAGAGAATAATCAATTAGTCACCTGAGGACGACGAAGCCATGTTATCAAATAGTGGCAATTAAGTCTAATCTCGATAGGTGATCATTGGTCATCAAAAGGAAACTTAGTAAAGCTTTCACCTCTCATCTCCAACATTAGAATCCCGATTACCTTTATTTCCTATAACCTGCACAATTAAATAAAATGTGGAGGGATTCTAGTTTTTAAAATTGCTATGGTCTTTTTTCCTTTCATAAAATATTCCTGAATAATTATCTCACAAGTGTTTTATAGATGGATGAATACTTAAATTAATAAATATATTTCATTTTTCACGCGTTTCCGAATCCTACATTTTTTTTTCTTCCTCCGTATATGTGCAAACGTCCAACGCACATTTTTTAATTAACTAATAACACCAATAATCACGTTACCCCGAGTTCACGAGAATTTCTTTGAACGTCGATTTTCAAGGACATGCCAACCCCAATATTATTCCGGCACGTGCCGACAAATGCATAATGGTCGCCCGCTAACTTTTTATTTTTTTCATAATTACGATTCCCTGCTCACTCGGCGGCATCTGATTGGCCCGAATTTTGTTGAATTCTGCATCTCATTAGGAGACAAGCTCCGACTCGTTTCGCCGAGGGGAGGCCACGTCACCGGAGTTCCATTACGAGGGGGAGAACGGAGTCTCCTGCATCCGATCCAACCGTATTACCGTGCGCGTCATCTCCGATCGGCCAATCAAAGAAGGGGCGCAAGACGACAACGGCGCGGGGCCCAGCAGAATCGGGGAAACGAGAGAGGGGCGGACCGGGGGGTAATTCCGGGGCGATCCCAAGGGCAATTCGGTCAACTGGGGATCTCCCGATAAGATATTTTAGTCTTTTCGGCACTCGATGGTGGAAAAGGAAGAGGGGGAAGGGGAGCCGTGCGTGTCAACGGACGCCAAAGGTGGATTCAAATACAGTGGAATGTTCCTCCTCCTTTTTGCCTTTTTATTTATTTATTTATTATTTATTTTCGGGGGAAACCCCGAAAAAAAAAAAAAAAAAAAATTATACTTTATGGATATTTTTTTTCAAGAGGAAAATAATTGCGCCCTGGCCGAAGGTTTTGCTTTTATATTTTCTCGAATTCTTTTTATTGCTTCTCCTTTGGAAAAAGGGGAATACATTTTTGCATGATTTTTGAGATCGGATCTTTAAGCTATTTTCATGCTTCTCTCTGATAATTATCGTGGATGACGTGAATGCTTTAGCCTTTTAAAAGAAAATTTTGTCGATGTTTAGTATCGAAGACTTTCAAGTTCATAAGATGCATTTATCAAGCGCCTGTACTAAATTTTACTTAGCAAATAAAGCTGTGATTACACCAAATCCACCCGTATTTGGATTGATTTTAATGTTTTAAGTTTGGTTTCTTCAGGGAAAAAAACAAGAAAATACTCGAAGTTGGTTGTCAGAAAAAGGTAAGCCTTTTAGTTGTGATTAAGAGACGAGTTCTTGACTTTAGCCTTCAGGTATGGGAAGCAAAGTCAAATGAATTGCGTGCAAATTCACATTTTGGAGTTTATGTCTATTTTAGCACAAAAATAAAGACAGTTGGTGCTATGATAAGAATATTTCGTTAGGATCTACCAAATGAATATATTGAATCTCAATATCCATTACTTTGCAATCACAATAGGCAACAAATTGACCAAGTTGGTAGTTCCAATAGTTAATCCGGTCACGTCAATTCAAGATTTATATAATTAGATCGACATGTACCATAAGATCGCATCTCCAATGGATAAACCCAATTTATCTTATATAAAAGTTTACATCATTATGTTTAGTTGCCATAATTGAATGATGTGTCGCCCTTTTTCCCTTCCTATCGATCCCATTCACCCCGACTCAAGGCTCACACCAATAGATTGACATGGCTATAAAGCACATTTCTAATAAGATAACCATTTTATCCTTGGATATATTACTGTATCGCGATATTTTATTACCCTAATTCCGTGACCGGAGGAAAGGGAGATGAATCTTCTTCCTCAGAAATTTTATATTACGTTCCATAAAAATCCCAATCTCTCCCAAAGAAAAAAATAAAGAAAAAAATCTGCTAAAAATCTAATTGAGCTTCCGCTGCGTTGCCAATTCTCCCTCCGTTGATCTGGTGCTGGGTGCTGGGTGCTGCTGCTTCCTCTTCCTCCTTCCCTCTTCCCTCCAATCATATACTCCTCTCTCCGTCCCCCCATCTTCTCTCTCTAAAAGTCCCGTCTTTTCTCTCTCTTCTCTCTCTCTCTCTCTCTTCTCGAAGCTCTCTTCTTCACTGAATTCGTCTCCGTGTCGCAGCGAGAGAGAGGGCCGGCACTAGGGCGTGGTTGAATTCAGAAATCATCTGCGCTTGCACGGAACTCTTCTCTCTCTCTCTCTCTCTCTCTCTCTCTGTCTTGCCTTGGTCAGTGTTTTGATCCGGGACGGCTCTTCGTCCAATCGCGGAAGGACTCCGTTATAACTTGCTGCCTATCGGGGGCGCTGGAGCGAGGCTTTGTTTTCATGGTGTCCTCGTTAGGTTAATCTCTCCCGCGCCTTCATCCGCTTGAATAATTCGAGGGTGGGTTTTCTTTCCTTTATTAATTTCCTCGCGCCCCCTTTTCTGGGTGCAAAGTTCTGTTCTTGATTTTACGCGATTCTTGCGTGCGATCTTCCGGCGATTGCATTCGGTCGAGCTGAAGCGGGCCCGCGGGATTTCCGTCGTAATGTTGATTGGGTTTTGGTCGTCGGCCCGAAAGTTTACGACTTTGGGGGTTGGTCGGTCGGTCGGGGATGAGGAGGACTGTTTGTGCTTTGTTGCGATGATTGAACTTGTCTTGTGGGATTAGTTGTGAGATTTTGCGGAACTCGGAAACGTTTCTGTCTCTCCACTGCTTTTACCAAGCTGTCTCCTTTTGTTGTTTATGTTGTTTGATTGAATTCGTTCGAGGCTTTAGCAAAACTTAGGTTGTAGACGGATATGGTTTACGGATTCTAATATGTTCCTTATTGTTTTTGTTTCGTAATGGTCTGGGCCTCCCTTCACCAAGGAAAATCATAGAGTTCCCTCATGGGGATTCCGTTTTTCCCTTTCTTTTGTGAATTTCATACCGACCCTGAAATCTGTAGTCGGCCAATTTTTTTATTTTTATTTTTTTGCTGTAGTTAACTCATTGATTATGCCGAAACCTGAAGTCTCATGCTCTTATAAGTAGCGTTGTGGTGAAAAAGGGAAAGGCTTTAGCTCTCGGAGCTTGCGGTGTTGGTTGCTTGCTTCGGGGGTCGATGATATGACTGTTGAAAGTAGGAAAAGGAGACAGAGTTGGAACCTTGGTCGATATCTTTTATCACTCTGAGAATGTTCTTGTTGACCTTCCCGATGCTTTCTCTGGGCTGTGGTTATATCCAATTTGGTGTTGTTCTGTGGACAGTTAATTTTGTTTGAAAAGTTTCTTAACTGCAGTTTATTCCATTGCTTTACCAGTTCTGTTTTCTACAGTTTGAATAATTTGTTCGTCTTCAGTTCTGTGCTTCTTTTCTTCGATTAATCAAGTGATTTCTGGCTGCTTTGTGCTAGTCAATATATGTTGTTCAAGTCTCATCAAATTGCTTCCTGACAGCAGCTGGTGGCTAAATGGAGCGGAACTCGAAGGCTTTGACTTTTGGAAATTTTGAAGGTGTGATTATTTGGTTAAACTGAATATTGAATAATAACTTTCATTTGGGTTCTATCAATCTTGTTTCCACTTTTTTTGATGCAGAATTTCTGTTCTTCTATTTTCTCTCTTGGTAATTTCGTAAGAGTATAGAAGCAATAAATGATGCCAACTCGTGGTAAACTGATAATTTGAGTCAAAATTACGTGGGTGTGGATCCAAACTCCATTCTTGTTTTGGGGTCTTTTCTCCTCCTTGGGCAGCCATGGATTGAGTAAATGGTGAATCATGAAAAAAGATTGAATGGAGTTTGAGTCAAAATCACGTGGATATGCATAATCATATCTCAAAATGTACCTCCTGGTAAGTCGTATATTATGTTTACCATTATCATTCTCTTTTAGGAAAAGGAAAATGACATAATGTCTGAATTGACAGACATGATATGGGGTATATACACATGTAAACATTGTTTTGGTGAGACCCTTTGAGGATGGCCGTCTTATGTCTGGCTACTGTAGGCAACTTGATTGTTTCATGAAAAGGAACAGTCACTCATGCAGCTAAAGGGAGATAGTTTTTCTATATCTGACTTGACTGGGAGGATTTGGATATTCTTCATGAACCTTTCCTTATGTTTTTGAACTATCAGTTGAGGGATTCACATTTTGACTCCTTTTAGATGCAAACATGACAAATTACTTTTTAGCTAACATTTGAAACCTCAATGGCTCCTCTTGCTTTTGCTAATTCAAGTCCAACTCATATCTTCTTTGGAAGGACCTTTTTTTGTTGGTCATTTGACTGAAACTGTCTCCGAACTGATGATTCATGGTTGTTTGAAGCGATTTTTAATTTTTGAATTATTCATTTTATAGAAAACATTTTGTGGCTCTCAAAATTTGACTTCTATTCAATGCGAAACACCAAAAACCTTTCAAATCCATCAATATTTACATATAGAATCTTAATATTAACTTTTCATATTTCCTTCCAGAACAATAGGACCATCCTAGCTTTTCCAAACATGTTTGTGATATTTGCGTGTATTTCAATTATCGTCTCAGAACTTTTATGCAGCAAAGAATACCTCTTTTATTTTATATGGCCTACTGTGTCCTATTCATAAGATTAGGTGCTTTCTTTATAGGTCCCTCCAAGGTTCCTTCAGCAAATATTCCAAGAAAAGTAGGATTTGGTGCATGGGGGATGCCGCATGAGGCACATGCCTCAAATGATACTAGCTTGTTTTCTAGCTCATTACCTGTCCTTCCTCATGAAAAGTGTAAGTATGTGCCCTTGCAATTAAACAAGACATTATTCCTACAGAGCGCTTCACAAGGTTGTTACTTCATATGTGCAGTGAACTTCACTGAATCTGGGAATTTTGGCCATTCTATTGATGACAACTTCCCAAAGCTAAGTAAGTTGAGCCAACAACTTGAAGAGACTGATCCACTTGAAGATATTGAAACAAGTGCAATTGGAAATTTGCTTCCTGACGATGAAGACGAGCTTTTAGCTGGCATAATAGATGGCCTTGACTTAGGCGAATTGCCCATTCAGCTGGATGATACAGAAGAATATGATTTTTTTGGTAGTGGAGGAGGAATGGAACTGGACTATGATCCTCAGGACAATTCAACTATTGGCTTGTCAAAGATGAGCATATCTGATGGCTTTACAAATGGGTTTAGTCACTATGCTCTCGCAAATGGTTCCGGAACAGTGGCCGGGGAACATCCGTATGGTGAGCATCCTTCGAGGACACTGTTTGTTCGGAACATTAATAGCAATATTGAAGACTCTGAATTGAGATCTCTGTTTGAGGTAACTGCATAGCTCTGTCACTCAGTTATAAGTCAATACTGTTCCTTTTTATCGTCAGATTTTTACAAGTGAAAGTTTGCTTGCTTTTCATTCATCTCTGAGTTCAGTACGAGCTATTTTCACTGAAAATGGATATATAGATGCAGTCTCTTTCCTATGGTCTTAGTTGGTCAAGTGACAGGCTTTCAAGGGAAATCTTCTTGCACCAAAATGTGAAATGTAGTATTATAGGTCGTGCTATTTTATTCTCTCTTAGTTACTGTTTTTATTTTTTATTTTTTAAACTGCAATCTAGTTATAGATGGTTCGATTTATCCTTTCATCTGTAGTTTTTTTTTTTTTTTTTTGGGTGGGTTTCAATGATGTGGAAATGCTTACTGCTTTTTGTTTGTTGATCACAAATTTTCTGACTTTTCCCTTTTCTGGTAGCAATATGGCGATATAAGGACTCTATACACTGCATGTAAGCATCGTGGATTTGTGATGATTTCATACTATGACATTCGAGCTGCCCGCACGGCAATGCGTGCATTGCAAAATAAGCCCTTGAGACGAAGAAAACTTGATATTCATTTTTCTATACCTAAGGTACCATTAATTTCTAGTATCTACTTGAACTGTTGATTAGACTGCTGTCAAGTATTAACTGTACTCCTGTGCATACAGGATAATCCGTCAGAGAAGGATATAAATCAAGGAACTCTTGTAGTTTTCAATTTGGATGCTTCCGTATCAAATGACGAGCTTCGTCAAATATTTGGTACTTATGGGGAAGTCAAAGAGGTCATTGCTTTTAGTCTCATCTTGTATGGAGTAGTATGCTTTCTTCTATTCCTCATTCTAAAATTTGCATTGTGGATTTCATTGTGCACAAATGCAGATCAGGGAAACTCCCCACAAGAGACATCATAAGTTTGTAGAATTTTATGATGTGAGAGCTGCGGAGGCAGCTCTTAGAGCATTAAACAGGAGTGAAATTGCTGGGAAACGCATAAAACTTGAACCTAGTAGACCTGGTGGTGCACGTCGGAAGTAAGTATTAGACTTGCTGCCTTAATATTGTTACTTGTGAAAGTTCTATTCTAGGTACTCATGACTTTGATTTCTAATGCTATATGACTGGTACAGAAACCGTGAGATACATACTTGAAATCTTAGGACAGGCCTTCCCATTTGGTTTGTTGTTCCATTTTGCTCTCGAGAGAGCCTTGAATGAAAACATGGGCATGGTTGCTGAATTCCCTTAAAGTAAATAGAACTGTTGGAATATTGTGTTGGCCAATTGACAATGTAGGTCCCAACCTCAGAAACCATGAGGTACATGCTTGAAAACTCGTGAAAGGCCTTCCTGTTTTGTCTGCTGTTCCATTTTGCTCTTGAGACAGCCTTGAATAAAACGCTCACCTTTAAATCCCATCAGAAAAATACCCAACCTTTTGAATCTGTTTCTAATCTATGCCAGATCCTTTAACACCATAGATGAGAGGGGAAAATATGTTAGATTCGTTTCCAAATTGCAATATTGCGCCGACTTTTAGTTTTTGTTCCTTCTGTGATTTTCTCCCACCCCTCATCTTTCATTAATATCTTATGATTGGATAATATTTATATAGCTTCATATCATCATTTTTCATTTACTGTAATGTGTTAATCATTTTTTGTTAATAAAAATATTGAAAAACTAGGTTTTCTTAAAGAAAATATGGCCTTAATGGAGATCCTGTAAATACATAATGCAAAAAAGGGTGAAAGGGTAATTAAACTATAATTTTTATAGGGAATCTAATCTTGGGATAGAATTGAAAAATAGAGGAAAAGTGAGGATTTTTTTTTGCAGGTAGGCCTATTTTGTGACTGTTGTCTTTAATGAAGCATTTTTGGACATACTTTAACTTAGCAGTTGTGTGGAAAAGAATGGGGGAATAAGACTAGTGATCTTATTTTGTTGAGTGAGCTTTTATTTAATTGGTCTCATTTAGATTGTGGTTGATAGAAAATTCAATTTGTTGCTCTAAATATGTATCTTGACTTCCTATTGCGTGGACCTTATGATTTCACTCTACTTACCATGTAGTTGAAAGTAAAATTATCATGTGGAAGACCCTGATTAACAGTTGTTGGAGTTCCATCTTATGTTCTCCTCATTAATCATTGTTATATAGAAACCTTGCATGAAATTGGCTTCAGCCTCCAATGAACAGAAATAGACATACTGGAGGGCATTTATCCAATTCACATATTAGTGATTTTCCTTAGATCCATCAACATATAAGGTGTTTCAGGATGCTGAATATCTTGTAAAACTATTATTTACTAGCTAACTTAGGGCTCTACCTCTCTCGTCTAGCTTGATGCAGCAACTTAGCCTAGAGCTGGAGCAGGATGAATCTCGAGCTTTCCGGCACCAAGTAGGTTCACCAATTGCCAGCTCTCCTCCTGGTTAGTATTTCAAAAGTCAGCTACTCTCATTATTTGCTAGAATTTGCTTCTCAATCAATTAAAACACGCGAAACCCCTTGATAGGTAATTGGATACAGTTTGCAAGTCCCATGGAGCACAGTCCTTTGCATACTTTTAGTAAATCCCCTGGACTGGGATCTCCTAATTCTCTACAGAGCAACCATCTGCCTGGGTTAGCTTCGATTCTCCCGGCTCAGTCATCAACTTCGCCAAATTTTGCAGCCATTGTCAAGGATCAAGGAAGAATTAATCATGTCAACCAGATTTATCAAAATGCTGATTCTACAAAAGGAGTGACCTTTCCTCATTCTAATTCTTTTCCTGAGCATAGTCTCAGCACAAGTCCTGGACCTGTTTTCCCCTTGGCCGAGTCAAGTCCGAATACATCTTCTGTTGGAACTTTATCTGGTCCTCAATTTCTCTGGGGTTCTCCCACTCCCTATCCCGAGCGATCCAATTCATCTGCCTGGCCCACATCTTCAGTGGGGCGTTCATTTGTCTCCAGCAGACAGGGACAAGGATTTTCATATGCCAGTCGCAATAATGCATTTCTGAGTACCCAACAATTACATCATGTGGGATCCGCTCCAACTGGTGTACCTATGGACAAGCATATTGGATTCTTCCCTGAGTCACCAGAATCATCATTCATGAACTCAGTTGCCTTTGGAAGGCTGGGTCGAGCAAATGGAAATTACATGATGAACATGGGTTCTCATGGCAATATAAATGCCGGTATAGGCATTCCTGGAAACATAACTGAAAATGGTTCTCCTAATTTTGGAATGATGTCATTGCCTAGGCATGCTCCTTTGTTCTACGGAAATGGTTCATATCCTGGGTTAGGAGAAAACGGCATTGAAGTATTAGCTGAACGGAGTCGAAGTCGGCAGACTGGTGTAAACCAGATGGACAACAAGAAGCAGTATCAACTTGATCTAGAAAAAATTATGAATGGCGAAGACACTAGAACTACATTGATGATCAAGAACATCCCTAATAAGTAAGGAGAATGTATAAACTCGCGTGATATTACAAAACCATTGATGTGTGAATTTTCTCAATTTGTCTAATACTTATCTACTTCACAGGTACACTTCAAAAATGCTGCTTGCTGCAATTGATGAAAATCACAAAGGGACATATGATTTCCTGTACTTGCCTATTGATTTCAAGGTAACTGTACTCTGAGATCCAAAAAGAAGTGGTACTTACTATCAGTCTATTTGCTGCTGATGCTGAGGTTCTCTTATTGCAGAATAAATGCAATGTGGGTTACGCCTTCATTAATATGGTTTCGCCGTCAAACATTATTCCTTTCTTTAAGGTGTCTTTTGATTCCTTACTTATTCATTGGGAACTCCTCATTGATAAATAGTTTTTTCCTTTACAATGCATGATCTATTGGTTGAGAGATTGACTGCGAATGTTCCACTTGGGATGCGACTACTGGCTGTATGTCATGTTACTGTGAGGAGTTGTAGAGTTGCTCTCTCAGTGCTAATGAATTTTTGTGCAGACATTTAATGGGAAGAAGTGGGAGAAGTTTAACAGCGAAAAGGTTGCTTCACTGGCATATGCTCGAATCCAGGGCAAGATTGCACTCGTCTCTCACTTTCAGAATTCAAGCTTGATGAATGAAGATAAGCGGTGCCGTCCAATTCTCTTTCACTCAGAGGGCCAAGAGACTGAGGATCAGGTAGCATTTAGAATTTTCTCATTCTTTGAACCGTCTTGGCATATGCATAACCATTCCTTTTCTTTTCTAAAGTTAGAATAGGCTGCTTCGTCCTTATTAAACTATAAAACACCTAGTCAAGTGAGGGAAGTTGTTGAAAGTTCCTTTGCTTTTCACTTATTATTTCAGTTACTTTTTATGCTAGGAATGATTGGAGTTGTAACTATTGGTAATACACATTAGTTGACTACCTAGTCCTCACATTTCTTTTATAAAAACTGGTCATAACTCGTGCTGAAATATGGAGCACTGGCCTAGATATTAGTGGTTTCTTATGATCTTGTAACTTTTCCTTCTTTAAATTGAAAACACTGCTAAAAGTCATGACCTTGCCTCTTGTGCTTGTCATTCCTTCAGGAATCTTTACTCACTGGAAATTTGAATGTGTACATTCGTCAAGCGGATGGTTCTTATGCTGGGGATTTACTGGAGAGTCCAAAGGGCGGTCTGGATGAGAAGCCCGACAGGAATTAGCAGTGCGCTACATCTGTTGGCCATGGTAAATAGTGGCTTGAAAGCTAACTCCTGTATAGGCACATAACTGTACAAAATTGGGACAGAAAAGGGACAAGGTAACATAACTTTATGTATGACGTGACCCAGAGTTTCAGGTGCTGGTTGAAGCTTGTAACTATGTACGAGGGCACTTTGTTAGATGTGAAGTGGAGAGCGGCATAATCACTATTCAAAGGCATAGTGAAGCATGCTGTTGGAAGAGCGTATTTGCCATCAAATGGGGAAATGCAATTGTTGCCACCATGTTAATTTGTCTCTTTTGGTTCTCTTTTCTAATGTATATAGCATCTTCAGTCATTTTTTCAGGACCGATTACCTGCTCATGTTGGTACATACCCGTAGGATGAGCGAGAGGTACTGTTTCCACAAATGTACAGGAGAGAACGTGCCCCCTCTGCACTCTCTATTTGTCTTCTGTCGTTGGCATGCGTCTGTAAAAAACATGTACATTCCATCTTTGGATGATCAAATGCGTTATCATTGCACAAAATGTAGCTTTCCTATGTATGATGCCATCTGCAGAATCCGGTTACTACGAATTCTTAGAGAGCATCCATGTCTATTGTTTTGTGACTGGACAATTTCCAGCCAAACCCCTTGTGTTTCCAGACCGCAGTAGATGAGTTGACAAAGACTTCCATTGAGCAAAATTTATTCATGGTATTATTTGGTTGACTCCATGTCAATCAGTAAACCGATGTGGTGTAATATATGGTGATGTTGACGAGTGTAATGAATGATGAGAACTCTAATTTTGAAGACACCGATTGAATTCCGTAATTTTATTTTTCTAGCGACATCGAAAACCAGTTCATATTATGTCATACGATAAGAGTTCGGATAAGCAGGCACTCAAATACACCTCTCGTTCCTCAATTCATACGGTTAAGAAAAGTCCTGGGGAAAGAAGATATCGTCATAAATCCCTGCGAACCATTCTGACATGAAATAGAAGCAGCAAAAAACTCTAGCTCTCTTGTATTCCAGAAAACCTAGATAATAATCTCACAAAGCCAGCGAATGGGAAGCGCATTTTCCCCGCATGGATTCCATTTCAATGGAAACTCCAATGCTAGGAAGAATCATCATACGCCATCGCTAAATTTGGGAATGCCTCCGTTTTCATAAATTGATCAAATACAACCTTGTAGTGGGGCGTCACATGAACCCCCTCCCCCCGGTTCCAAACACAAATAAACCAAGGTTTCTGAACTGAATTTTTACGAAACTACAATCCTCAGAAGGCCCCATTGGAATAGGCCTCACAGAAATAAAGTGATTCATTTTTTGCACTTCAGAACTGGACATTTTGGTTCCTTTAAGAAACCTACTTAGATCTGTAAGGCGTCTGCAATGGATCCAGCAAGACTCAAAACTTCGAAAGGAGCTTGATTTCCAATAGCTTTAACCGTGTGCGGGCAAGAATCCGTTATCCAGAAGTAGGTGAATCCCTTGTCAGAGCCTTCTAAAAACGATGTCAAATAACTGTAAGATGCTCAAGTTCAATTTGATAATTTTAACTTTTTGAAAGTGCAGAATTCAAGTAGCATACCTCCATTGCAAGTGAATTTCTCCCAAGATCGTTTTGGGAATACCGCATGAGTAACATATGCACTCACCTTGGCAGCACCATTAGCAGCCAAAACTTTCTGGCACAGTAAAAGAGATAGATATAAGGCCCAGCATATGAAAATTGCAGTTTACATTTGATGTACAATGTAACGGAGCCAAATTGCCCAAGAGTTAACCATATGACCAATACAGGGCCATTGGAAACAATGGCCTTGGATGTTGGGAACAATGGCTACAGAGGCATGTCGATATTTTCCTCCACTAAATTAAATGCTAGTTGCTACTAACTGATTGCAATATACTTTTGTCTTCGTCTATGCAATGACAAGCAGAGAAAACTGTTACTATGGGCACCAGTGAGGTACATTCGTGTCAATCATAAGTCGCAGAGAATTACACAGAACACCTCTACTAGATGAAAACTCAATCGAGCCATATGCAGCCTCTTTTTATCATCTGCCTGCACTTCAATTTTGATGATTTAGTGTAACAAACCCCAAGCAAGCATGTCTAGATAAGCCTTCTACTACTGCTCTTTCTTTCAACTAACCTTTTGTGGAAGTTCTTCCATTTCTGTGCATTTCCCCTCAGATAATAGGTTTTATTAACAATCAACAAGCATTTCTTAGAAATAAGAAATGGTTGTCCTCCACCAGCAATATGCATGATTATGGCATGACTCAAGAAATGACATTAATCAAGAGTAGTCAACAATGTGAATTACACACTGCGCAGTTTATGATGGTTGACTAGCATCAGCTAAAAAATATGACAACGAGCTCCATATTTGCAGGAGTTCTGGAATTTACAAGCATACAGTGTCGTGCACATGAGTAGTTTGTATTTTGGAACATAAGAAAGATTATGTGTTGAAAGTACCTGGCACTCAATTAGGGTTCCCCCAGACTGCACCAGGTCATCAACAATAACTACATGACAGCCAGAAGGATTTCCCTCCTTAAGCCGCACTATCCTCTTGTCACCTTCACGAACCTTTGTGCACACCACCTGTTGTACACCGATATCAAGCATTCAACGTGGTAAAAATGTAACTAGATTCAACTGAAAGTAAGAGCAGGACTGACTGCAGGAAAATTATCCAGGAGCTTGTGAAATCTCTTCCAGGCTCCATCATCAGGAAAAGCGACAACAACCTGAAAAATGACTAAAAATTAAACAGGGAGACTTAAAATAGAGGGGTCTGCTGCACAGACCATCAACGGGGGATAGCAACAACACTCACATATGACAATTAACAGATCTTATAAAAAATGGAAACCCTGGGCAATCTACTTACTTTCTCAGACTCAGGAAGCTCGCAAAGGCGCCTCTTTAACAGAGGAATCCCTGTCTCAAATAAAGGCAAAACATGGTCCCCAAAATAAAACCTTTCCTGTGGTAAGAGAAAAACCTCAGGGTCCAATTAATACAATAAAGCTACTGGAAAACTGCACTTGCAGACATGCACTAAGCAATGCTTTTGATTATAAAAGCAAGCACTAGAGTACAAATACAGAACAGATGGAACGTGCCCCTGAATGGAAAAAGAAAAGAAAAGACGAAATGGAACAGCACTCTCAATAACAAACCTACTCATCAATAATCTTGCAAATATACCAACTAGATAAGTTGCTGGCTCAAAATGAATTTTGTTTGTTTCTTCAATCATACCATTACAGTGCACCTAAACCAAACCAGTACACATCTACCCATTACCACAAAAGCAAAGCCAAGGTGACACATACTTTCGATTGGAAGTACACTAATAAGGGCCCAAAAATATAGTTTGTTATAAGATGCATAATCTCTCTGTCTCCAACTAAGTACTTTTGACAGATGACTCGACCTCATAGAAGAGATAACAAAAATACTTCTTTTCTAAGAAGAATCCTCTCAGGTGATGCCTTTGTCATTTTGGACGACCCTAGACAAGGATATGATAAGTTCAATATGCGGAGCTCCAGTGCATCAGTTGTGCTTCCACGTGCTGGTAAATTTCCAAACACAGAAAGTCTGAGTACATTTAACCAATGGTTACAGGGAGGTCAATCAATGCATTTTGTTTGTATCAGCATGGACCACGGTCTCATGGTCAAACTACCATAAAACCACTATGTAGTAACGTATGTGCCAAAGGGAGAAAATACAAGTAACATCTCTTCCATATCAATCTCATGCTGTTTCTATAGAAGTTATGGCAGAATTGAAAAGGAACAAGTTGAAGTATCTTTTCTATAAGAATAATCCAAGGTATATATTTGAGTTCAATTGGTACCCATGAACCATACCTGCAAAGCATGTATATCGTAGATAACTAAGCTTGTTGGCCCCCCTCTTGAGATGGGAATGTTCGACAAAATTCTTGCCATGGTAAACGCTGTAGCCACATCTCCTTCTTCTTCCATTCGTTC
Organism: Eucalyptus erythrocorys; assembly: GCA_014182555.1. NCBI lineage: Eukaryota > Viridiplantae > Streptophyta > Magnoliopsida > Myrtales > Myrtaceae > Eucalyptus > Eucalyptus erythrocorys. Next base: position 36,306,091 of record CM024597.1, read on the forward strand.
AAACGAGCCAGTGGGGAAATACGCCAACACCAATGTAAAGGAAGCAACAAAAAGCCGCGGTAGTGCATAAATGACTGAAAGCTGCTCGAAGATTACTGATGGAGAACTGAAGGATGCAAGAAAAGCCACATGTTGACCCCGTATATCTTGCGCATTGTTTATGAAAAGGTTCGGGAATCCATCATCAAAACTCCTGCATGTACGTTGAATTTGTCAATCCTAGCCCTTCAACAAAGAGTATATCGCGGATGTATGTTTAGCAAGCCCGTTGTCCAACCATATCTACCTCAAATTACATTGCACACTATGCCCAAATGCCAAAAACAAATGAGAAGTTGAGACTCGATAGTTCACGAGAAACTAATAAAAAAGTTGAAAACTTCGTCTCCTTTCGAGGAGTAAAGGTTGCAACTTTTGTTTCCTAGGTGATAATTTCCTAGTCCTACTGATTGCCCTCATCTGAAAACACATCCCCTAATGAAAAGATGATTGAATTTAGTGTCGGCATCAAATTCAAAGCTCACCCATGTCACGAAAAAAACAAAGACTCGCTCGCCGTTGGACTTCATGATAAGCAATTTCAGTTCCTCAGGGTGGAAACACAACAGTCAACAGAACAGAACACGACAGAACATAAAGCACCATGCCGTACTAGGTACGGCAGAGCAAAGATCACATCAAAAGCTCGAAATTTGGATTCATCCACACACACCCCCCGACAGACACACCCCAGACAGAGCGCAAGCCGCGCGCTTTCACAAACGATGAAGCTCTGTGGAGTAATCGACCGCGCACACATCAGTCCGTTTCGGGTTACGCAAAACTGTATGCAGCTCGAGAACGCGCGCGAGATAGAGATAAAGAGAGATAGAGAGAGAGACGAACCTCCACTTGATGGACTGGAGGTGGATGAGGCCGTCGGAGTGGTCGGCGACCTTGCGGGCGAGCTCCTCGGACTCCACGCAGTGGAAGAGCAGCACCCGTTTCTTCCCCGCCTTGTCCTTCTTCTCCATTCCAAAACCCCACCACCCACCAACCCCCGCACAGAGAGAGAGAGAGGGTTTCTTGCTCTGGCTCTGGTCCTGGGAAGAAGACGCACTCAACTCAGGACTCCAGAGAGAGAGAGAGAGAGAGAGAGAGCGTCTGCGCCGCGTTGCAGGTTGTTCTCGTTTTTAACGTTTCTCTTTCCCTTTTTTAAGGATTCTTTTGAGATTTTCTTTTTCCTTTTCTAAGGATTTTATTGATGAATATATTGAGATTTTTCCTTTTTTTTTTCCTCCGGTTTGGAGGGTCTGGCATGAATATATAGAGACGAGACACTCAATAAACACACTTAAGAAATGATTAATTGAAAAATGTTATTATCTAGTAACTAGTGTTTTCTTTTAGCTTTGACCGGAATTGAGCGAAATTTCTTTGAAAAATAAGGAGGGTGAGGCTATTTCCAATTTCCCATTTCTAACATAGTTGGAGAACATTTCTCGTGTCGCGCGATGTCGAAGGAGTACTTTTTAAGCCCTTTTCTCTTTTTCCTTCGAACATAGTTTGATTCTGGCGTGGCCATGCCGTGGCCAATGGTGTAGACCTCGACAACGTTTTTCTTTCAAAGAAAGATGATTCCATTTTTATGCTCGCTCATCTCCTGCTGCTTACGAAAGTCTAGATTTTTTAAGAATATAATAAAAAAAGTCAAGGTAGAAATCATTCCACCGTATGCTAAAAAAATAGTACTTTGTGGTAGCGGCAGGGACAATAGTGAGAATTGCGATCCAATAGGATCACAAATACATCATCACCACATCAGATGACATTAGCAACAATAGGAAGAATGAATTGATGCTGTTTCTATTAAAAAAAAGTCCAACCCGTGTACATCAGCAATAATAGGGAGAATCGATTGGTGCCGTTTCTATTAAAAAAATCCAACCCGCACTTAGCATGCCTCAACATCCAATTGTCCGGCCGACACTAATGTGTTAATTTGATGAGCTCGACTTAGCCGGCCGACGAAGAAGAAGGAAAGAAAAAACAAAAATAAAAGGGAAATATAAATATATATATATATATATATATATAAATTGTTACGTCAGTATCGGCCGAACGGTGTATGCATTGATCGGACGGCATTTGCGTCAGTATTAGTAGATTAAAATTGGTGAGATGGATTAAATTGACACAAACGTAAAATGTTTAGAACTGAATTGGCAAAAAAAAATTAGGGCTGAATAGAAAAATTGCAATAGACCATTTTTATAATTTTCCCTCAAATCTTCTAGGAACCTGCTTTGTGCCCAATCCTCTACTCTTTTAGATAGACAAAACATCCAGTCACTTAACTGTCCCAACCTTAATTTTGGTATCTGAGCCTGACCCCAAATAAGCATTACAGCATGGGTCAATCTCCTTAATAACCGTCTTAGAAGGGAAGAAAGCTCCACATAAGAAAGAGATTAGGCTGCACATAACAAAGCTGATGAATAGAAGGCTCCCTGCAAAAGAACAGTCTTTTTGGCACTCCAGGCTCTAATTCTACTTAGAATTCTCTCAATTCAAAGTCTACGATCACTTTCAGAAAGCTTCCCTGGAATCAGTGGTAGCCCAAGACACCAAACTGGCAAAGAACCAATCTTAGATCCCCCAAGCTGCACCATTTCTCGAATATCAGTATTAGAGACACCAGAAGCAGTAAATTCCCGTCTTTGAGGGATTCAGCTTTGAACCAGACGTGTGCTAGAACTGCAACCCTATTTACCAATCGAGAAAGAACTATGGTTGGGAAGATTTGCAGGACTTTGAAAGCAAGGATGGAAAAAGAAAAGGTACGAAGAAAGTCGAGGACAGGTTTTATAACAATCCATAAACTTGAAAAGGGAAAACTGATGGTGCACATTGGAGGAACAGGACTGACGGTGCTTTAGGAATAAAGATGGACGGCTTCCGGTCGGGAACCTTTGTCCCCATTACGATCATGATGCCCATCGATATAAAGGAGTGACCCTACAAGACAATTTGTGATATTATGTAGCTAAAAAGCTAATATTATATAATTTTGAGTACCCATTTTAGCATAGATTCTTAACATTGTCCTCCAGGTTATCAGCAAGCAGTACCCACTGCAGCTGCCTGTACAGTTCGGTAGCATTTTGATATGGGCCAAAAGCCCACTACAAATGGTCTTAGGTTCCACCAAGCCCATAAATGTAGTTCTTGCATGCCTCAGCTTTGAGCCCGGCTGGGAAGATCAGATGCATTAGAAACTAGCCAACTTCACGAAATTAAGGGTCCGTTGGTTTCGCGGAAAATGAGTCATCTCCGGAAAATATTTTTCCAGAAGTCGTTTTCCAGGAAAAGGACAATATTTTCTGGTGTTCGGCTAAAACCTAAAAGTGTTTCGGAAAATGTTTTCCGGTGTTCGATAAGGAAAATATTTTTCGCTCACCAAATTGACGAGCGTGAGTGCCAAGCTCGAGACTCGCCAGATTGACGAGCGCAAGTTTAAGATCGATGAGTTTGAGGTTCACCTGATTCGACGACTAGCCAAGAAAGAAGAAGATAGAAAACAAATAAAACAAAAAGAAAAAAGAAAAAAAGAAAAAAAAAGAAAAAGGAAATTAAAAATAATTCAAATTAGAAAAGACAAAGAAAACTAAAAATAATTCGAATAAAAAAGAAGGAAGAAGAAATGAGAAGAGAAAGTGAAGATTTGTATAGGTGTAAGGTAAGAGAAATCAAGTGAGGAAAATGTTTTCAACTTTTCAAAAGTGGAAAATATTTTTCCTTATTTTAGAAGACTTTTTTCCTTGGATGGAAAACATTTTCCCCAAATAATTCATTTTTCATGAAACGAACACCGGAAAATCCGGAAAACGTTTTCCGGAAATTATTTTTCGCGAAACGAACGGAGCCTAATTATGGGCTCAAATCATTAAAGAGACCACGATGAAAATAAGGAAAATGCAAAAATTTTGTGGACCACTGCCTAGATGCATGCATGGTTTAACATTTAAACATTCTAACGGTCGTCATCATGCTTAACTTAGGTTTTGTCCTAAGAGTAAGCTAGGAGATATATAATAATAGAGGCAAATATGGGCTTGGAAAAATTTAAACTCAAGACTACCTGCTTCATGAAAGATATCGTGGGACTACTGCTAGCTTTTAAAACAGTTGGCGGTTGTTTTATGAAATCTTTGAAACGGGAGAATTATTTGGGGATCAGAAGATGCTAGAGGTTGCATCTAAGAGGTTGAGGAAAACAAAAGGAGGTGAAATGGGACTTATCATGTGATTTCACGTTCTATGTTTTTTGCTGAACGCCAATATGGGAAAACAAAAGGGGAGATGAAGAATGGGTAAATCATATCATGTGATTTCAGGTGCTCTGTTTTTTTCTTTTCCCGAATGATCATGGGATTCCAAATTTATAATCCACAGTATATATTCAACCAACACGACACATTAAGCAACCACTACAATAACTATGCAAACATTCCACATGCAAGAGTGTAAAATCTTTACACACAGCGCGTGCGCACGAGCTAAATGTTCGTCGCGCCCCATGGAGGAAGAAACCAGCAGATTCCGGGGAACATTCAAAGTTCTAAGGCGAGTTCATACTATGGGCCTGTTTGTTTGTGTTCTTTTCTTTTGTTTATGAACACAATTTTTATTTTTTGTTCCGGGGAATAAAAAAAGAAAAGAAATGTGTTTATTTGGTTTTTGTTCCAAATCTATTTTTTTGTTCCTTGGAACAAATTTGGAACAGAAATAAAAAACAAGAAAAACTTATTTCTTATTTATGGAACACTTTCAATAAATAATTTTTCTCTCTCATATTTTTTCTTTTCTTTCTTTTCTTTTTCTTTTTTCTTTGGCCGACGATCTCGCCGGAGTGTCGCCGGCCCCTAGTGAGGCCGAGCCTGCCTAGCCACTGGCGAGGCTCGGCCTCGCTGGGCCACCACCAGGTTGGCGTCACTTGGCAGTGGCCCGATGAAGCCGAGCCTCGCCAGTGGCTGGGCGAGCTCCTGCCGCCGGCGAGGCTGAGGCTGGGCGATGCCGCTGGCCCTCATTGGCCGATCGCTGGCCATGGCCGAGGCTAGCGACCGGCCAAAAGGAAGAAAAAAAGGAAAAATAAAAAAGAAAATATGAAATATAAAATAAAAATATTAAAAAATTATAAAAATTTACTAAATGTGTTTCTATTTTTTTTTTATTCCAAGAACAAATTTACCAAACGTATTCTTCTATTAAAAAATTGTTCCCTAGAGTAAAAATGTTTTTTTTTAATTTTTATTTCCTAGAATAATTTTTGAATAAAAACGTTACTAAATGTACCCTATACCTCTATGACCAAGAAACAGGAAGAAAATAAAAAAGATGTGCACGTTGCGTGACGCACGTAGTCACCGATGATGCTTATTAGACAATAAGTTCAACAATGAAGAGCAGGAAAGAATAACCCAATCACATGCATGGCATTTATCACATAACTCAAAGGAGTATCGACTCCCTTTATCTTTTTTCTCTGCCTACAGATGGAAAGCCAAGCCGTGCTACGCATAGGGAAGCCGTGACGAAGTACATTTAGTTCCAATCCCTACGGATCTGCACTTGCATGAACAGTTCAATAGTGCATGACGGTGTCATCTGGCCCTTACATTCCCCAAGAGAAAACAAAACATCAATTTCTTTTTCTTTTTCCTTTTTTTTTTTTTTTGCCTCTTTTGCGCCTTTGAAGAGTCAAAGGAATGCGAACCGGGTGGGGGTTAAGAATTGAATTAACCTCACGTCGGCAAGAAGATAACATGCGTGATGAAGAACAACATACTTCGCGAATGATTGATATAACCTCACCAGAACAATAATGGAGAAAGCATGAGCTTATTAGTTAGGGAAGAAAAAAGGACCAATCAAATTTGCCTGTCTAGCCCTGCTAAATGAGCATGAGATCTGCAATGATGTCCAGTCAATAAATTTTCCCAACGTCAACGAGAAGAAAACACGCATGATGAGGACAGCATACTTCGCGAATGATTGAGAACCTTACCAAAACAACTAATCAAAGAAGCATGAGCTTCACTGCCCGCCCATTGTTAAGGGAAACAAGTTTTCAAGTCATTTTTTCTTTCTAGATCAGCTGATGAACATGAAATCCACCATAAGAAAAGAAAAAATTATAATATTTTAGTACTAAATTACATCATTGCCTAACAAATTAAATTTTTAGATCAATTAATAGTGATCTCATATGGTTTTGAGAATGAAGTTGTTCAAATATTTCGAAACCATCCATTTGCCTCTCTAAATATATATTTCCATACTTAAATTTTAAGTTAAAACCCATCGTTGGCAGGACAGAAAAAAATTGCATGGTGAATATAACATGCTTGGCTAATGATTGAAAACCTCACCAAAACAAGAGAGGGAGGAGGCATGAGCTTACCTCCCAATCAAAAAATAATAATAATAATAATAAAAGTTCAAGAAAAGTTCGGAAGAAAAGAAGCCAATCGCGAATTTTCTTTCTGGATCTGCTAATGAACATGAAATCCGGAAAGAATTTCGCCAGTGCCTTCACCTACCCGACTATCATAGTTGGGTCGATTGGAAAATCTAGGAAAAAATCCGTATAGAGGTCTTGTGCCATTTTGGTGAAATGTAGTTGAGATCTCAACAACCCAAGCTCACGCTCGAATTCAGAAACATGGAAACGATTGATCCATAGGTTATCTCTGTAATTACCTATGGTTTTCATGCAAATATCATCGCGGGAAATGTCACTAATGCACGAGGGTGAGCAATCATGGACGAATCATATGAAGAAGTCTGTAGGCGATACATTCATTTTCTCCGCGTATCTTTTAGCGAGTCTTTGTATACCTCTAGCATCATTGTACACATAAAGATTACACCCATCCAGCTTATATTAGCTTCGAATTTTTGAGCAACTGGTTGTGTATTAAAATGTATATTAAAATGCATCACGGCACATCATTCGGTGAAAATTGAGTTGCTGTACCTGTTTCTAGAAAATCATCACCAACTACCTAGTCTCATGCATATTCTAATCACAAAACAGAGTGCATCTACAACAGCATGAACATATTCTCTTTTATATAGTTATTGTGATTGGACTTCAAGACATTAGCCTATTTGCTTAATATAGAGCATATAATACATCTGCTGTGGAAATAATATATGGCACTTTTAGTCAACCGTTTCCATGTTCATGTGGAATTGAATTGAGGGAGGCCCCAAAAAGTTTCCTTAAATTCTCCACGCGTTCCTATTCATCACGGGAAGCATGTTGCGGACTCGGGGAGGGAGAGAGAGAGAGATTCAAACGCGACATGGATCTTGCAAAGGCGGTCACCAACAAGCCAACCCACTAATACTATCTCTCTTTGATATATATCCGGGGAAGGGAAAGCGGTGTGGGGAGAGACCTCGTCAATCAAGGCAGATAACAGAACGACATTTTACCGAACAAAAAGATGGAGAGAAATAAATTGAAAGAAAACAAAAAGAAATACTAGACTTGCCGATATATTTGACGGTGCAAAAGGATTTTTACACAAGTAGCTTTATATACCATTGATTCAAGAGAATCGGTAGTTATAATTATCAAATTATAGGGCAGATAAATCGGCGCTGTAAAATTTGCTGTGATGTACGCTTCATTTTTTTCAAAGAAAAAATAAAATAAAATAGGATGCGGTATTAAATGCTGGCGGTGTGGCTAACCAAATATCGCTCTGGTCAACCTCCCCACGCGACCCCACTTTAATGGCTTCTCATTATAAATTCCCCCTTCGCGTCTCACGCTTCTTCATTCTTCATACGGTCCCTCCTCCATCAACTCTCTCTCTCTCTCTCTCTCTCTCTCTCTCTCGTTGAAGCTCAGGGAAGTTCATAAGCCATGGTGTTCCCAATGGAGCTTCTCAAGTTAGCAGACTGGCTCCTGTGCCAGCTCCTGGCCGGCTCCTGCTACAGAGCCGCCATGAGAGTAAAGAACTATGGCTTCCTCATCACCAACACCAAGAACCCATCTTTTCGATCACCACCATCGTCACAAGCCCAACCCCAACCCCCGCAAAGCCCTTTTCCTCCGGTGACCAAGTGCTCCCTGCAAGGCAGGGAGTCTGAGACCTTGGTTTGCGACATCCATGGAACCCTCCTAAGACCCCAGTCCTTCTTCCCTTACTTCATGCTCGTGGCCTTCGAGGGGGGTAGCATTTTCAGGGCATTGCTCTTGTTGCTTTCAAGTCCCGTCCTGTGGGTGTTGGACCATGACCTCAAGCTCAGGACCATGATCTTCATCTCCTTCTGTGGGCTCAGGGTCAGGGACATGGAGTGTGTGAGCAGGGCTGTGTTGCCGAAGTTCTACCTCGAGGGACTCCATGCTCACGCCTACGAGGTCTTGGCCTCAGCTGGTCGCAAGGTGGTGTTCACTAGCGTCCCTAGGGTCATGGTCGAGGGCTTCCTGAGGGAATACTTGAGTGTTGATGATGTGGTAGGGACTGAGTTGGAGACTATGGGGGGATACTTCACCGGGCTTGTCTCTGGGTCTGGTTTGCTGGTGAAGCACAGGGCACTGAAGGCGTACTTTGGAGAGAAAAGGCCTGAGATTGGGCTTGGGGGTCCAAGCTTCCATGACCATCTCTTCATCTCCCTCTGCAAGGTACAGACTTTTCCTTCTTTTTAATATTGAATAACATTTGACCAAACTAATCTCTCTTCACCTCCTAAAAGAGGGGGGAGGGGGGGGATAACAATTAGCGTGTCATTTTGGGAAAGTCTGATGGTGCATGACAGTTGTACCTTTTTCCTCTTCAAGGAAATTACGATGCACCGGAATGCACCATATTCATCCCTCAGCGAAAGCGCACTTGCTGCTCTGTACCTGCTATATATGTGCACGTCCTTATTCCTCGACAGATTATGATTATTGACCTATGTGTTCGTTTGCAAAATTGACAGGAGGCTTATTTGGTTACCAAGGAAGAGGCCAAGGGCAGTGCAGGCTCAGTGGTCTTGCCCAGGAGCAAGTACCCGAAGCCGCTGGTGTTTCACGACGGGAGGCTTGCGTTCTTGCCAACCCCGCTCGCAACCCTCTGCATGTTCCTGTGGCTTCCGCTCGGAATCTTCCTGGCCATCTTCAGGCTCTTCGTGGGCATCTATCTCCCTTACAAGGTGGCCATTTTCTTGGGAACATCAAGTGGCGTGAAGTTCAAGATCAGCGGGTCGAAACCCAAGAAGTCAGACCAGAGGAAGGGAGTCCTCTACGTGTGCACCCACCGGACCCTCCTCGACCCGGTCTTCCTCAGCACATCCCTCGGAGAACCTCTGACCGCAGTCACATACAGCCTCAGCAAGATGTCCGAGATCATAGCCCCAATAAAGACGGTCAGGCTGACCCGAGACCGAGCCAAAGACGGAGAGACCATGCAGAAGCTGCTGAGTGAAGGTGACTTGGTGGTGTGTCCTGAGGGAACGACTTGTAGAGAGCCATACTTGCTCCGGTTCAGCTCGCTGTTTGCTGAGCTGGCCGACGAGATCGTTCCAGTGGCAATGGACGCACATGTGAGCATGTTCTACGGGACGACCGCAAGCGGGCTCAAGTGCCTGGATCCCATCTTCTTCCTCATGAACCCTAGGCCTTGCTACCACGTCCAGCTCCTGGAGAAACTGCCCCGAGAGCTCACGTGTGCCGGCGGTTTGTCGAGCCACGACGTTGCGAACAACATTCAGAAGCAACTCGCTGATGCTCTGGGATTTGAGTGCACTAGCCTGACCCGGAGGGACAAGTACATGATGCTCGCAGGCAATGAAGGGATCGTCAAGGAGAAGAAGAAGAAATTATTCTAGCCAGCTTGAGATTATTAATGTTACCTCATTTTTTTATCCCTCCTCTCTTTCTTTGTAATAACTACCATTATATGTCCGTTTTGGTATCACGGTAGGTACTTTGGATGTGAAGGTATAGTTATTTACTATGCATTACAATTGTGGACCGTGGAATCATCCTCATCGTTCCATGTATTAATTGATCGACTGTCAGGCCACAGTTCTGCTGGCTTTTGCATGCAGTGGGCGATCCATTTTCTTTTAATTTTTCCTTTGATGTATGCTTTTCGAATTCATTTTTTTTTTTTTTTTTTGTCTCTAATTGCAAGTCAAAGAGGCGTGTTGGAAATTCCTTTTTTTATTTGCCTAGGATGGAGCGTTTGTTAGGTTGACTACTTCAAAAGTCTGAAATCTAGTTCGCCAACATTTATTATGCACAGCCAAGGAGCGATCACAAATTCAACCCCCCTCGGGAAAAAAAAAATCTCTGCACAGATGCAATCACATGGCACACTGGTTTGAAATTTGCATGTAATATACGGCCATCCATTGGATCGAATCAAGTTGTTTCGGCACGAATTTAATGTGACACAAGTTGGTAATAGAAAACTTCATCCATAACTCGAATAGCATGCACGTCCGGGAAGAAGCGAAGGATTTCCGCAATGACTAATAAACATAACACTAACCATTGGGAAGGGCTGCATTTGCAAACCCTAATCTTGAGAACTCGACTTATGCATGAAGGTATCATGAAAAGTGCACATGCATGAGGATGGGGTATGAAGAAACTTCTCTTCCCATGATCATTCCCGGGGACCGTCAACCTCTTTTCATCCACAGAATCGCAAGCTTTGACTTTCCTTTTCTTCCGAGGTTTCGGTGGAGATACTTATGTCTTCGGAGGCTCATTTTCTCCTCAAGTTCCTATACCACATTGGGATGCGTGCATGCAGAAGTGGGAATCGATCGGGTGAGCTGGCGCGGCAGTGTCAAAGCATCTGCGCATTGGCAATGGCAATGAATGATACGATAAATGCCAGTGGTTCTCTTGATGGAATTTAATGCAGTGCGTATGTATGGTGTTAGATGGGGAGTTGCAGATTGATGAGTATAACAACGTAGGCACATCAAAATCAGGACATCAGCCCTTCGATGTGAAATATGATATTTTGTTTGCATAAAAAACCAAAAACCAAAAAGAATATGGGAAAGAAGGAAAACATATGCTTGAAGCCGCTTCAATCGCTTTGTCCCTAGTTTCCTTGTCATTTCTCGAGTGATGGCTCCGGAAGAATTCTTTCTTTCTTTTTTTTTTTTTTTTTTTTTTTTAATGACCGAATCCATGAACTATCTCACCAATCTCATGGATTTGATAAGATGAAGCTGAAAAAACCATGGACTTCTAGAGAGATCATTTTAACTTCTTATAGACAATGTCCTTTTCTTCTTAGAAAAATAACATAAAAAGTTCATAAACTTTAGCCCCATATAATAAAATCTTTAAACTTCTAATTCATTCAATGTAGTCTTGAAACTATTTCGAAATATTCATTATAATTTTCGAATTTTTAATTTATTTAATCTAGTCTCTCAATTTTCTATAAAAATGTCAAAAACTTTCATAATTACTTTATCATTCGAATTTTAAATTTCTTTTAGTTCAATCTATTTCCTTTTATCAAAAAAATTACTTTTTTTTTTTATACATTTTCTGTCATAGCAAATATTTCGATTGTTCCATTCTAGTATATTTTAGCTTATAATCTTCATACTAGTAAAAGCAAAACCTCATTTAGAATTGTATTGAGCCGATATTCTTGCTATTTTAATTTTCTAATTTATAGGTTTAACTAAATTTGCTCCACTCTATCTTTGCTTTTTACCACCCGCCGTGGTGGCTCCATTTGGATAGGCTTCAGCTTCCTTTCGCTAAGAGGTCTGGAGTTCGAAACCCCGCGACGCAAGTTGCGGGGAGGCCGGCGTGAGACATTGGTGACTTACCCGTGGCATGTGTGTGGTGGCTAGCACGTGTCGCCCCGGTGGTTTATCTCCATTTGCCCGCCGTGCGGGGTTCCCTCGGGTCATCAAAAAAAAAAAAAAAAAAAAAAAAAAACTAAATTTGATTAAAGGTCGCGAAACACAAAAACTTGAAAGTTTATCTACTAAAATTAGGAACAAAATTTAGATTTATATGAGCATGAGAAATCTAAATATTAAATTTGGAGACTTAAGTGTGACGCCGGGGATGGTGGGTCCTCTCGCTTATGTGTCATCTCAGGGTTTACCCTTCGGCTGCCAGCCGTGCAAGGCTTCCTGAGTTACCAAAAAAAAAAAAAAAGATCTAAATATAATTTAGTGTCATTATTAAATATATTTGTGAAAACACTTAATTTTAAATTTTAAGGAATATGGATAGATATAACTTTAAATGAGGTCATATTTCTAGCATTATAGAGATCATGACTCAAAAATGCATTTAAATGGAACTATGGTAATAATGTTTACATTAACGCAAAGGTGAAAAAAAGTAGTTAAAAGACAGCATTTTATTTGTTGATTTAGGAAATGGATTAAAATTATAAGATATTTTAAAATCTGAGCAACAGTGTAATTATGAAAACTTGTTAAAAGTACCAAATGATTTAATTTTGTTATGGACTAAATTAAATAAATTAAAAGTTTAGTAACTAGATTGAATATTATGAATATTTCAAAGATAACATAGAATAAATTAGAAATTGATGAATGACATCACCCATTAAATCAAAATTTAGGAATTATTCGTATTATTTCCCTTCTTTTCCTTTTGAGATTCAATGTGTGCACAATCAAATGCGAGCGTTTGAAGGGGGGAAAATGATCATGCGCATGCACGGTCCAAAAGAATCATTTCGACACAAAATGACCTTTAGCTTATCCTCTGTTGTGCCCCACTAACAATAACCATTTCGAACCCCTTGATGAGGAGCAACCATAGCTATCATTGCATTTCATAGTGAAGAAGGACCTATCAAGAAGATGCATGTGGGAAGAATCAGTTGATTGAGAAATGTGCCTACGGGAGTACTCCCAGTCCACGATGAGATCATACATACAAGTTGGCTTTTTCACTCTTAGCATATGTTTGTTTGTTTGTTTGTTTTTCCTCCGGTCAAATTAGCATATGTTTATTTAAATTTAAGAATTTTCCACATATTAACCTCCTGCCCTTCTATGCTTTTGATTTGCTGAAATTGATAAGTTAACAGAAAATCATTTACAGCGCATTTGATTTGTTATTAATTAATTAACGAAAAATCATTCACAATCAAATGAAATATACATACTTGAAGTTAGGAAAATGTATTCCTAACCTAAAAAATTAAAAAGTATTTTCCTCAAAAAAGATTTCTTAGAAGGCATTTTCCTTTGCTGAAAATACACCCTTAGGCTAACACTTCGCAGAGATCAGTCTATAATCATGTAAATCGCTAAGAAATACATATTGGTGAATTGAGTGTTCTGCAAACTTGTGGACAAAAATCAATCCATAATCATGTGATCCAGATGAAATGTCTAGGCGAATTACATGAATGGTAATTCCAGTCCCCAGTATTAACCCGGGCTTACCAAAACTCCCGTCTTACAGTCATTTCCAATATTGACAAGCTTATTGTTCTTTCCCCACACCATGAACAATCTGAGGCTTCTTCTACAGCTGACAAACAGATCGGTTCATCATCTCATCTCACCCTACATAATCCCCCGTTCTGATCAAAGATTTAGCAGTGGCGAGACAGTTCAAGTCGCAAGAAGTATAATGTCAGGCACGCCGCTAGATCGCCACAAGTATCCTGTAGATATCAGCTCTATATTCCATTTTGTCACCTCAGAGTCTCTGCAACTAAAGCTCAGCTGTACATGTGTGGCTTGGTTAATAAATTCCAAAAGCAAAACTCAGCCAACTCAGTGTCATGGCAAGAGACACAATGCAACTCAATTGGGAAGCCGACGAAGCAGGAGGGCCTGAAGGCACGGCACCGAACACTGTGGCCCCGCTAGAGTTCGTGGTGTTCAAGATTGATGAAGCTGTGCTGCAGATTTCACACACACACATATATGAGACATTTTTGACAGTGAAGACCCCTAAATTTTTCGTGATAAAATCATAAAAGGAAAGTTCAGACATAAAGTTGGGAAATTTCACCTTGTGGATTGATATTGACATGTAGAAGTACCTGGAAATCACGAGGATGGACAGAAAAAATAATCAGCAAAGGGAGATGTCAAATGGGTCTTTGCCCACATACTGGAATCAGATGATTGACCGCAGAAAGTGATATGCGATGAACAGATTAAGAAGATCAAATAGAAAACTTATTGTTCACACGAAATGTTTTATGCTCCAGTGAATTCATCTGATGGTTTTTCTCAACCCACCTAGTTTCCACTATCACAAAGTTGTCATCACTTTTTTTTTCCCTTTCTTTCTAGTCTGGGTGACTTGCTTCCTGTGCCAGAACAACATACTATTATTCTTTTTGGTACACGAGACAACAGGCTGTGTTTCTTAAAATGAACGAATTGTTGTGTTATTACATTACTTCAGCTGGGTTGGCAGGCAACTTTCTGATCCTGATTGGCTCTGCACACAACTGCTAAAACTTTTTTTCTTAAAAGGAAATTGGGATTCTTTATCAGGCAACAGGGTCAAAGCTTAACGCTGATGTTGGCAGCCCAAGCAGCATCTTTGGGCTTGGGCCTAAATCATCTGCTCTACTTTTGCAGATGGGGAAGTGAATGGCAACAACTAGGAAGTAACGTCATGCGAAACACTAGGAAGGCTTCAAACTTATCCCACCAAACCTACTTATTAAATCACACTCAGTAAAAACAAATCAACATTGTCTGAGATATAGAACTACTTATGCAAGCGTCAAAAGTAAAACTAAGAGAGCTTACTTGGGTCAGTGCTGGTAACAACGGCTGTTCCTCCAAAGCTGCAGCTTGTGGGAACAGGATTCTTCTGATAATACTTGTTGAATGCATAAGATGCGTGATCGTGCACCGTGTTTGGGTAATAACAGCTCCCACCGGGCTGAATTGCCGTGCAATCGGCCCCACCATACCCACAGGCATAGTCCAGGGCGACTTGCAGAGTAGTCTGCGACACACTCTGGCTCGCAATGCACCAGCTGGAACTCAAAGATGGGGGTGGAGTCGCCATGGCCGGGTACGTGATGGGGCTGATCACGGCCGGTGGGGCCAATTCGGGGTTCGACGTCGGGTTAACCACCGGATCGGCGGAAGCGAAAGGTGCCGGATTCATGGTGGGGACAGTTGTGACTGGATCGGTGATGTCCTTTTGGCCGGAAGGTGAGGGGGCTTGGTACTTTTTGACCTGGGCTATTTCATAGGCGTATCCAATTGCTTCCTTCCTTGTCGCAAGCGACCCTGAACCTGGAGTTGTCAACAAAAGTTAAAGCGGGGCTCTGCTTTATTTCTTCTTTGTACATAACCATTCTTTAACAGTAAAAGAGAACGCTACTAGTCTTTTACTGCATCTACTGAACATTAGGTACTGCAACTGAATTCCGAAACACGCCTCCAAGCCAAATCCCTCTTTTTCTTTTTCCTTTTTCTTCACACCCCTTTTTCTGTCTATAAAATTTCAATCGACTCTCTGACACATCTCCTATATTTTTCCACTGGGAACGACCTGGTTACACACAACACAATTAAGGCAATGGTACTGACACTCGAATGCGGAATTACTGATCTAGTAGTAGGAACACAATTAACAGCCATTTAGAACCAAGAGGCTAAAGTGGGGGACAAGGGAAGAAAATAAAGGGGGGGTTCGTGATTTGAATACTGCCACCATTGGGCCAAAAGGTCAAACAATCAAACGGCGCAGGGAATAAAATATTTCTCTTTTTTTCAGCATTCAAAAGGGTGTGGTGAGCAGGGAACCATCACTGTAGAGACTACAGAATTCTATGAGCACCAGAGTGTCTTCACATGAACCGAATCCACGGAGACCACCCCCCAGAACCGAACCGACGAAACAATCAGGCCTCGCGATCCGCCGCTAATCATGCAACGGGCACTATGCAGAGGGGACCCATTTGACAGCTCTCGATTCATTTGGCCCCGGAAAGCTAAAAATCAAACTGCTCAATTCACTGCCAAAGGAAGGACAGCTAGCGAAAACACATGGAGCTGGGACGGTGGAAATACGGTACGAACCGGTTCGAGCGCTCGCAGGGTCGACCCAAGATCAAAAAAAATTCCAGAGAGAACCGAGCATTAAGAGAGAAACGCGGGGGTGTTTTCACCTGAGCATAGGAGGAGATGGCATAGCAGGATTATTGCGTAGCGCACACGCTTTCCACCCATATATATTCTTCCAATCTCGCCAGCCTCCCTTCTTCTTCTTCTTCTTCTTCTTCTTCTTCTTCTTCCTCCTCTTCTCGCGACGAAAGGCTTTCACAGCACCTCAGACGGGGGAGATAGCGGGCGGTCTGGTCGAAAGGGGAAGGTGGGTTTTATACCCTTTGGCGCAAAGCTGATAACTTGAAGAGAGAGAGGGAGAGAGAAGGAAGGAGAAGAGAGACATTAGGAGAGAGAGAGAGAGAGAGGGAGATGGGTGGAGACAGGGGGAGAAGAGGAGGAAGGTGCAAAAAGGAGGGAAAAGGTGGGGGAAGGGGAGAGGGGGGGGTTTGAGAGGAAAGTGAGGCAAAGGCAAAATTTAGTTTTTTTTGGGGAGATTTTAAGTTTGGGTGCGTGGGATGTGCGTCCGGGAGTGATGTGATTGTAATGATGGCGGGGTGATGCTTGTGCGCGCTCGACCATTTTTCACTTTTCTTTTCTTCTAAATTCGGCCTCTCTTGAATTAGCGTTTATTTTGGAAATGACGAGATTCGGGAGATCCGCACCGTCCTATCGTGCATTCCGATCTTTAAACCACTTTACCGAAACAAAATACATATTTGACTCCTTGGCTAAATCAAGCACCACATCTTTTATGCCGATATGGATCGCCAACTTAGCATCATTATCTACTCCCTCCCTCCCTCCCTCTCCCTCTCTCTCTCTCTCTCTCTCTCTCTCTCTAGTTGCTCGCCTTCTTGTTTTTTTTTCCGCCCCAACCATCGTGGTCGTCTGGCAAATTCGACGTGGCGCTGCCTTACCTCACCACAATCATCACACCCCTAATTCGATTCCTCACTCCACTGGTTGATGCTATATCTCAAAAGGGGTTATAGCAGTGGGACCTATTTTGAGGTATCGCGTGAGATCATGTGACTTTATATTTGGAAGATATGAAGGGTGGGTTTGGCAATAATTTGCCAAAAGCCCTTTGGAGTTCCAACCTCCCTCAGATAGATGCAAACAGCACGTGACAAAGTAATTGGAGAGTTTTGAGTTGCATTTCCAAAACCCTTTAATCCAAGGCAGGCTTGGAGTTACTTTGAGTTTTGCGCATTTTTTGAACGCGAATGTTTTTTTCTTTCAATTTTGTCATTGCTAGACTTTCATAATTACGAAGATTCTTAGAAAATCCTAACATCGTTAGCAAAGGCATTCGGCAATAGCCATCTAAGATTTGACAGCCTCAAGTAATGTTGAGTCACGCGACCTCAAATGAGGCTAATCGGTGGCCATTGAGTTTCATTGAAAATGTCTAAGAATTAAAAAAAAGAAAAGAAAAGAAGAAGAAGCAAAAGTCCTTTATATGTTATAATTATATTTCCAAATGATATTTAAGTCAAAGTTACTTCTTAATACGTTTATAAATTACACTTGATCAAATACTAATTACATTTTGGAAAGACTCTTTCACCTAAATTTTTTAGGTTTTTCCGAAACTTTCTCCTCAAAACCAAATCAAACGCAAGTCAGAGCCTCTGTTCCAATCAGCCTCATTCACTTCAGTGATATTCCATTTCGGGGGGGCACCATCATAAGTGCCGGAATGGCTTTCTCAAAGCAATTTGTCCTGGCGTTAATCAAGTGACCACACTTCATGGGGAGCCTAACACGAAGAGCTGCATAAAGCATTTTTTCCTTCTTCGGCTCCCATGTCCGTCGGTCCATGGAGGACCCCCCGTCACCTCCGCTTTCTCCCATCTTTTCTTTTCTCCTTTGCAAAGAACCATCATCTCCTGGGGTCCTTTTCCCTTTTTTTTTTTTTCAACAGGCGACACTGCCGACCGGATTTGATGTATGCACAGATTGCTCTGCCACGACCACGAGGGTCGAGAACACAAGTCCGCTAATTGTGTCGCCGCTTGACTGGACATAGACCCGGATACTCCTTTCCCCCCTCTTTCTAATCTTAGATCTCCAACACCATGATTCTATACGGGGCAACATCACATGGGAGTACTGGCGCTTCAAACTAAAACCCGTCGCCCGTCCCACGGAAGAGAAAGAGGCTACGCCCCCCGTCACGCGCAAAACAGTAGGGTGAATTTGACCTTTTTCTTGCTGCGGTCCACACATTACGTGTTCGCCGTTCATCTTGAACACGTCTAGATCGATTTGCATGATGAGACCATGTATTGAAAGCATAATGCGGTGAGCTGCAATCATTGCCTTGCCGATCGGTTACATATCTCTATCAATTCGACAATGCAATTTGTTCGAAAGTCGATGCACTATGAAAACGACATACCGATGGATCGGGAGAATTACCAATTCAATATCGGCATGAAATAAAAAAAAAAAAAACATATACAGGAATTGTTAGGAGCGAGCATGATGACGAGTGATAAGGACAGAAAGTCAAGAAAAGCCATCATTAGCAAAGCATTAGGATTCCGAATTATATATATTATTGAATCACCGTTATAAATACGACAAGCGTATGGTTAGAATATAAAGAAATGGATTAGTGGAAATATGGTCCTTAAAGCAGACGGTCCAAAGTCCTGAAATCCAATCAAATCCTTTGCTTTTGACCTGTGGGACAAGAAAATATACCTATGCGTAGTTTATAATATTCCCCTAGACCCTCTTTGGTAGCTTTAGCTAAAGGCCCGGCTTAATTGTTGCTCGCGTTTTTTGAAAGTTTGCCGTATTTTTCAAATTTTTTTTTTTTTTGCCAAGAGGGATTTATTGATGGAGGGAGACCAAGAAGTGTATATTATATTTCGAGAAGAGGGTATCCTACGACAATAATTGGATTGTGTAGGTGCTGCTTTTTTTTTTCTTTCTTTATTTTTTCACTTCACTTTCTCTTTTGGAGGATGTATTGAACCTTGGTGGACCGAAATCTATGATGGCATCTTATCCTTTTTAGTGTATTGGAAGCACGAAACAGGAGTTGTTTATGTTATCTTGGGCGGTTTGGTGTCCGAAGATGCAATTGCACGGTGACAAAGACTAGCTTTAAGGGTGTCAGAGAGAAAAGAAGGAAGGAAAGAAATTATGTGGTGAAGCATGAAATTATGCCCTTAATTAATCCGAAATGAAGCAACATCTTAGCTTGTTTGAGCTAATTGAAGAGGAACTTGTTTGAGCTAATTGAAGAGGAAAAACTTCTCCTTAGCTTAGAAATTGTACTCTATTTGTTGTTAATAAAGGGAGTCGAATAGCAAAGGGAGAAAAGGAAAAACAAATAATGAAATACTCTTAAGAGTTAATATTATGAAAAACTCTAAATTAATACATTTTTCATAAATTTACTCCGAACTAACCAAAAATCTAAACTCGTATACTGGCGATAAATTTACTCTCAATTAGTTTTCATTAAATTTTATTATTAAATTACTAAATTGAATAACATATGATAGTTGACGGATGTATAATTTGGGGTTTACTCTTTGCTTGCCATATATGTACCGGTTTATAATTTTTTGTGACATTAATATAATTTAACAAAAATTAATGAAGGGCATATTTGTAAAAAACATATAAGTTTGGGGCTTTTTATTGTTAAAAATTATCTTAGGATAAATTGCCGCAAATTTACCAATTTTGAGTTTTTTTGGATTTTATGAATCCATATTTAAAAATGCACAAACAATTAAATCTAGAGTTTCGAAATTGTAATCAACCCTTTCTTTCTTAACTCAAAATTGAAATAATAGAGCCTTTTTACATTTGCATTTTAAAGATTCCTGTGGTCACAGAGCCATGGGCCAGCAAGTAGGTGAGTATTGAACAGGGTATCTTTCTACCACTTGTGAAAGCATTCCTTCCTGCGCTCATTCACTCAGCTCGGTATCGGGTGGACCTTCCCTTGAATCGGTCATGGAGCTCTCAACTGAGTTGTTTAGGTTCTGGAATTTCATCTCTAGTTGGGTCGATACGATTCGAGGACTAGACGGAACCGGCCTTACTAGACCAATGTTTAGGAATTCGACCAAGAAAAAGAAAAGACCAGTTTTTAGTAGAATCGGTCCGGTTCGGTTCCAAACAATGGAACCGGCCCGGTTCGAAACATTGGAACCGGCCCGGTTCGGTCATCAGACCAGAAAATGCAAACCGCGCGGGCCGGCGGTTCCCGGATTCCGGGAGAAGAAATTACCGGTAAACCGTCAAGTCGTCTGCATCTTCTCTCCTCCACGTCGCGGCTCTCCTCATCCATGGAGGATCGCGAACCGTGACGCCACGCCAGACCCAGAACCAGAACCAGGAGAGCAAAGTCCAAATGACGCCATGCCAGAATGCCTGCCCCTTCGCCTCGCCCTCCGTGCCCGCCGCCCCCGTCCCCGACCCGCGCCACTACCTCGCTCTGCTGGACGAGCGCTGCGCCACCATGAAGGACCTCCAGATCCTCCACGCTCAGCTCGTCAAGACGGGCCTCTCGTGCCGCACGCTCCCCGCGAGCCGCGCGCTGGCC
The DNA here is from genome assembly GCA_014182555.1 of Eucalyptus erythrocorys. Taxonomy (NCBI): domain Eukaryota; kingdom Viridiplantae; phylum Streptophyta; class Magnoliopsida; order Myrtales; family Myrtaceae; genus Eucalyptus; species Eucalyptus erythrocorys. The sequence goes on from CM024597.1 coordinate 36,326,771, forward strand.
TTCTGCGCCACATCCCCGGCCGGCGACATCGAGTACGCCCGGAGGCTCTTCAGCCGGATACAAAGGCCTAATCTTTTCATGTGGAACACCATGATCAGAGGGCTTTCCCAGAGCTCGAATCCGCAAGACGCCATCTTTCTGTTCATCGACATGCTGGTGGGCTCGCCGATCGAGCCGCAGAGGCTGACTTATCCTTCGGTTTTTAAGGCTTATGCTCAGCTGGGGTTAGCTCGCTCGGGAGCTCAGCTTCACGGGAGGGTTATAAAGCTGGGTCTGCAAGACGATCCGTTTATACGGAACACCGTCATTCACATGTATGCCAATTGTGGGTTCTCGGAAGAAGCTCGCCTGGTGTTTGATGAAAGTACGGAGCGTGACGTGGTTGCTTGGAATTCTATGATCATGGGCCTCGCCAAGCGTGGGGAAATCGATGAGTCTCGGAGGTTGTTCGACCAGGCGCCGCTGAGGAATGCGATCACTTGGAGTTCGATGATTAGTGGATATGTTAGAAATGGGAGGTTTGTGGATGCCATGAAACTGTTCGAGGAAATGCAGGAGAGAGGAATTGAGCCGAACGAATTTACTTTGGTTAGTCTATTGAATGCGTCTGCCCACTTAGGAGCTCTGAAACAAGGGCAGTGGATTCACGAGTACATAAAGAAAGGCGGGGCTCAGCTAAATGCAATTATTACCACCGCAATAATAGACATGTATTGCAGGTGTGGGACCATTGGGGAGGCATATCAAGTGTTTCAGGCAGCACGAAAGAAAGGACTATCATGTTGGAATTCCATGATCTTAGGCCTCGCCAGGAATGGTTATGCAGAAGAAGCAATTATCTTGTTTTCTCAGCTCGAGTCATCTGATTTTAAGCCGGACGAAGTTAGTTTCCTTGGTGTTCTAACGGCGTGTAATCACGCTGGCTTTATAGATGACGCCACAAAGTATTTCCTGCTTATGATGGAAAGACCTGAAGTTAAACCATCAATAAAGCATTATAGTTGCATGGTCGATGTGTTGGGACGTGCTGGTTTCCTTGAAGAAGCAGAAGAGCTGATAAGAAGCATGCCTGTGGACCCGGATGCTATTATATGGGGGTCTTTGTTATCAGGCAGTGTGAATCATGGAAAGGCTGATATGGCCGAGCGGGCAGCAAAAAATATGATCGAGCTGGACCCCGAGGAGAGCTGCGCATATGTACTCATGTCCAATGTTCTAGCTGGCTCAAATCAGTATGAAGAATCACTGGGACCAAGGTTTTCCATGAAGATGAGGAAGATAGAGAAAGAACCAGGAGCTAGTATGATTGAAGTTGATGGGGAAGTTCACGAATTTGTAGCCGGTGGAAGACTACATCCAAGAGTCGAAGAGATCTACTGCTTGTTAGATGAATTAAGGCCGATATTGCAACATGTTGGAAGATTCCATAATTAACAAGCTTAATGTTTTAGGAAGTTCTCAGGGAAGTTACATCATGTAGACATCATCAAGAGGACAATGGTTATATGCAGGATTGAAATCCTGAGTCCTGATCTAGAAGAAGTGGACTGCATTGGTATCCTGGATCAAATTTTAAATGTTTGATGTCAGATGCTGGAACTTCAAATCAGCAATAGCAACAGAATCTAGAAGTTGCGAGAATATCAGTTGGTGGAAGAGACATTGTTCGAAAAATCTTTGTCATGTTAAAATTGTGATGGAAGCTATAGTAGGAGACCACAGCCACGCATTGTAGAGTGCCCTTCGACGTACTCAAACCGGCACCTTTGGTCTCGTACAGACATTTGCCTAGAGGGGATACAGGTCTTGGCCATTTCTTAATATGCTGATCAGAGGAAGCTTTTTCAGCCTGTTCCTGCTGCAATCTCCGTGCTAGTCATGAATCTCTCCAGTGTTGTGCATAATTGAAGTCCCTGATGCTGTGACCCTGACCTTCCTTAATATGGACCGGTTAAAGACGTCGATACATATTTGGCACTCACCTGCCAGTCACCATGAAAGTGCAAACGCTTGCATAGGTGCATAGATGCAATAGTTCATAGAAGATAAGCTGGCAACTATACCCGCACAGAATTTGCTTTCGGCGTCCTCCCAAAACTCTAAAGAATGGATAACAATATGGAAATGTTGTTTTTGCTGGCTAGGATTCTGAGAGGGTCTTGTTTAGATCTTGACTTGTGCTTGTGGGCAGCTAGTAAATTCAGAACTCAGCAATGTTTTTCTGCTGAAGTCTATTTATGTTGCGCGACCGATAAAAGTGATTCCAGGAACAAGAAAAGTAGAATAAAACTCACGGACGCAGACAAAATAAAATTTGTGGTGGTACAAGATTTGTGAAAGGAAACGAGGAAGACCAAAAAGGAGCAAGAAGAACAGATTTTAGGGGAAGATTTTTGTATTTCTTTTCATTTTTTTTTTTAAAATTTAAAAGTGTACAAGAGCTCTCTGTAATTATAGTGCATGATGTATACAAATGAAGGGGAAGAAAATATCCCAAGAATCAAATCTAGTCTTTGATTGATATAATAAATCAATTTAAATCTGAATGGATATTGCACATCTTGAGCAGATCTTCCAACCATTTGTGCCCAATGCAGTGACCATGAGATTAGTATTAAGGGAGCTTTGGTTTCTTGAAATTTTCATGATAAAGGAAGATATTTTTCAATATAAAATTATTATTAGCTAGTTTTCACTTATTTGGTATTTAGAGAAAGTAATTTCTTTATTATTACAAAGGAAAGTCCTTTTCTCCGAATTTAAATTTGTTATTTTCGGGTCACGAAAAACATTTAATGTAAATCGATTAATTTCCCGTCGTCTGAACATCAGAAAATAATTTTTGGGGGACAGTTTTCTAAATTTTAAGTTTCTTTTACGCCCTCGATCTGGCTTGTACAGGACCGGGCGGGGGGTCGGGTTCAAGAGAGAAACGGCATGCCTTGGGCCACCGATTGCACTACGGGCTTAGCAAGTTGCCAAAACCCACGGTCCACGCCCAAGTCCCTTAATCAATAGAATTACAAGGCAAATTCTGCTCCTTTACAGGTTTCACAATCTGCATTAAACCGTAACGAAGCGATCAAGCATGTTGGGAGAGCTCGACTCGCCCGCACGGGGAGGGCGCCTAAATTCAATTCGGGCGCTCCGAAACGGCGAGCGGTGCCGGTCCACGTGCACAGCCCGCCGGTTCTCCACCTCATCGCCCCCCGCCGAACCGAACTGGTCCATTCTCATATCCCCGAGCGCTGCTCCTCTCTCGAATGGCACCGCGTTGCTACGTCACTCGACTCTCCTCCTCCTCCTCCTGCTCTTCCTCTTCCCTCTCTCCCCGCCGCTTCGCTGTGTCCCTCCTCGCGCTCAGGTAAATTCTCCCGATCCTCTCGTCGGAAAGCTTCTCCACGACCTCGACCCCCACTGCTGACACTGACGGATGCCGGAGATTATGTACGCCTTTTTCAGTTTCGCATTTTTCTTTCTTCTTTTCCGATCGCGTCGGTATCGACTGCTCTGTTTAGCTCGAGCAGCCGAGGTTGGACTTCGCTTCGGCCCGCATTACCTGGATTTAGAAGGATCGTGCTCTGAATTGAACTCTAGGAAAAACCCAACCCGGCGCGCGCGCCCCTTTTCTAGGACGCCTGCGTGATAGTCCGTTCGCCGTTACGCGATGGGTTTTAGCAGGTTGTTGGGGGCCGGCTCGTGGAAGGTTACGTCGTACGTCGCAGTAGAGTAGGAACCTGTTCCGATGTTGCCCCATATTAAGGGAATTTGCGACTAGTCTGCATGCGAAAGTTGGAATCTTGTCTTGCTTATAAGCTGAAGTTGAGTGACGTGAGATTTTTTTTTTTGGATGATCTTTTCAGGCGACACTCGGAGAAATCGAAAGGTGCTCGCTGTGGGTGGTGAGAACTGAGGTTCGAGCGTTAAATTGAGGAATCGCCACGGCTTTGCAGATTTCTGGGCTAGCGAAGCGAAGGCAGCATGCTGGGTGAGGATCTTTGGACTGACGGACTCATTTGTGCTTTCGAGTTCATACGGGGCAGAAGGAGAACGAGCCATTCCCAGCCTGGTTTCAAGTTGCAGGCTGCATCGCAAGCCGGGAGGCAGGTGACGAGGAAGCGCGGATCTGGATGTCTGCCCAGTGTTGCATTCCACGGCCAGGACGGCAGAAATAGCGACAGGTCCTTTCCGGTGAACAGAAATGACATGTCAGGCAACCTTGATTCTGGCCATTGCCATGCTCCGGAGGAATTTCAAGGGGGTCATTGGGTGCCAATTGGCTGGGTTAGAATACATGAACTCATCCAGACCGTGCAAGCTGATTCTGGCTGGGCCTCGGTGCCCATGGACTTTGGGGATAGCGAAGATGATGTCACGGTTGCGGACGTAGCAACTCCATACTGGGAGAGGCCAGTGGGCCCCACTTGGTGGTGCCATGTAGCTGCAGATCACCCATTTGTCAAATCATGGTTGAGCAATGCACCGTGGCTACATCCTGCCATAAGTATTGCCCTGCGCGATGAAAGTAGGCTGATAAGTGAACGAATGAGGCACCTTTTCTATGAGGTAATTAAAAAGTGTAATGGTTGACATATCCTTTCTTGGCCATGTTTTTAGAAGTTTGAAGAGGCTATTTGTGTGAAGGTTCGGACATTCTTAAGATGTCTGATTGACATTTGTCCTTCATATTAAGATTGATTTAAGATGGTATTTACTTGTATTTGACTTGGTTTAATGCCTTTCATACTCTTGGTTTTCCTGCCTTTTGACCCTCTTGACAAACAGTCACTTGATGGACATCTTTCTTAGGTCTGTGATACACTCGTGACTGAACATCTGAGCCAGTAAACTTCCTTTTCTGTTCAAGCATCCTTTTCTTCATCCTAGTTTGTTTTCTTGGTGCTCAGTTTGCTGCTTTCTTTGCACTGAGAGTAGGCAGGAAAAAGATAGCTCGGTAAATGCCAGTCTACTATAATGACTAAATAGGCAATACAATGCCGCAAGAGGTTTGTATCCTACTTTTCACCTCTAATAGATCCTTGTAGAATAAGCAAGTAGAAAAGAATTGGTGTACTACAGAATTTTCAGCCCTGTTTTTGGATAATGTAGCGTAAGATTGGTAGTTAGGCTGCCAAGATTACAATCTGGGTCATTCTTGCCTAGGTAATGTGAATATTCAAACATGTTAAGGTAAAGCTTCTATCACAGTGGAAAGAGACTGGAAATTCTGACCTAATCAAGGTAGAGTACAGACCAGGTGGGATGTCAAATTCACAATGAGTTTCATATGTCACTGCAGATTTGAAGAATAATAACTCAGGCGTCAAGAGTAGTAGACCATAGATCAAAAAGACTTTAGTGTCATGGAAACAAGCACATATACACTTGCCCTCTTTTTCCACCTTCTCTGCTACATAATTTGTTAAGGCCTCAAATGCATAATGTACTGCAATTTTGACTTCATTTCCTAACAGGTTCCAGTTAGAGTTGCTGGTGGCCTTCTATTTGAGCTGTTGGGGCAGTCGGCTGGTGATCCATCATGCGATGAAGATGACATCCCAATTGTTTTACGGTCATGGCAGGCTCAAAATTTTTTAATTACGTCACTGCACATCAAAGGGTCTGCTGCTGTTATTAATGTCTTGGGTATTTCAGAAGTTCAGGTTTGTCCGTCAGATGCATAATTTCTGGTTTTTTTCTCGAATATATCTTCCTTTATGCAATTTTTATTTCCAAATGCACCACTCTTTTTCTTGTCAATCTTTATGTAGGAACTGCTTGCTGCTGGAGGTTGTAACATCCCACAAAGCATTCATGAGGTTGTGGCACATCTTTTCTGTCGCCTAGCACGATGGGATGACAGGTGTGTATACTTTTTGTCCAATCTAAACTTGCAAATTCCTTATTTGACTGACAGCAGTGTTTGCTGTCAACAAAAAAGGTGCATCTTGATGCCTGCCTCATGAAGGGCATGATCTCCTTCTACCTTGAAGAGAATGCAGCAATTGATTTTTTGGCTTGTGGACATGGGTGATTCTTGATGTTTACTGGTGATGCTTGGAGTCAAATACTAAACATTCTATGTATTGGGAGTAGAATGTTCGTGACATTTCTGTAAAACTGAATGTTTGGTGTGGCTACTCATTCTTTCTGTCAACTTCCTCATAAATAGGGGAGGAGAGTTAAATTAAGCAAGCAATGGATTTTTGACCTTTCTGCTTTGGCTATTCATGCAACAGAGCCCACAGTTTTTGGTTCCATAGGTTCTGGTTATAGTTCTGCAGATCCTCCTTTTATATTTTGAGTCCCAAAACTTGAGATACATCAGGTTTTGCACTTGATGATTTCATTCCTATTTGATGTTTTACCCTTTTAATGTTGGAAATTAGCATATGTTAATTGGGTGTTAGACAGTACTGTAATCGAATATAATTTTTATACTTTGACACATTACTTTAGTTGACAGAAAACTTATCACATTGCATCTGTTGTCATTTTCTTGGTTTTCTGCTAATTCATTTTTCCTGTTGCTTTGCTAGATTATTCCGCAAAAACATCTTCGGTGCAGCTGATGAAATTGAATTGATGTTTATGAACAGGTACTCCTTATGCTACCATCTTTTGTTAGAAGCAAAAGTAATTTAATGCATATTATATGCATGGCACATACACTAAACGCTCCCTTTTCTCCTCATGGACAGGAGAACCCTTGAAGACATGCATTTATTTACGATAATTTTAAATCAAGAGATCCGAAGGTTATCAACCCAGGTACACTTCTATTCTTCTAATGGAACAATTCCCAGTTGAATGATCATTATCTATAAGCGTGCTTTGCTTGTTGCCCTTCTAGGTTATTAGAGCTGAAAGATCATTATCTGTAAGCGTGCTTGGCTTGTTGCCGTTTTAGGTCATTAGAGTCAAATGGTCACTTCATGCAAGAGAGGAAATAGTATTTGAGCTTCTTCAACACTTGAGAGGGAATGCTGCACGGACCTTGCTAGAAAGCATACAAAAGAGCACCAGGGAAATGATTGAGGAACAAGAAGCAGTCCGTGGCCGGCTATTTACAATTCAAGATGTCATGCAGAGTACAGTTCGTGCATGGTTACAGGTTTTCCTACGGTTACAATATTTTTTAGTGTTTTCCCTTCCAAATTTTATGAGCTATTACATGCAGGTACCGAGCATATAATGAGCTATGTCACTGATAAGACCTTTGTTTTTTGTTATTCATAAGTTAGCATTAGTTTCGTAGATTGGTGAGTACAAATGATGGTTGTGATACTTGGTGGTAGTGACATTTGAAATTGCAACAACAAACTTAGAGGTATTCTGACTAGACTTCTAGGATCATTCATGTCGACTAGCATTATCATACCACTGGTGAACCTTTATATGTAAAACCTTGATGCAGTTACTCTTTATAATATTTCCGGAATTCACTTTATTCTATTTTTTTGTTTGGCTTACTGTGGTGGAAGTGTTGTGGAAGTATGATATGTTGCTTGTTCTCATTCTTATATGTCAGTTGTTTACTTACATTTTTCCATTTTTCTAAAATCTAGGATAAGAGCCTCACTGTTACACACAATCTAGGAGTTTTTGGAGGTTGTGGTCTTGTCCTATCTATCATCACTGGACTTTTTGGAATCAATGTAGATGGGATTCCAGGATCAGATGATTCGCCTTATGCATTTGCTTTATTTTCTTGCTTCCTGCTCTTTCTGGGAGCTGCATTGATCGCCATTGGTCTCCTATACCTTGGCTTAAAGAATCCCATTGTTGAGAAGGATGTTGAGGTTAGAAAGTTGGAGCTTCAGGAGCTGGTCCAAATGTTTCAGCATGAAGCAGAATCTCACGCCCAACTTCGCACCAAAAAGAATGTACCTCCTACTGCTGCAGATCTACTCCCAAATGGTGCTGGTTATATTCTCCTCAGTTGAAAACATAACATCGAAGTATGCCCAATATACCAATGATCTATTGCTGCTCTATGAGTTGTCAAATATATCTCTGCTATTCATAGTCCTGATCTTTAGCAATCATCTAAATCTCTGTACTGAAGTTCATTCTTGGTTGAACATGGTCATCACATATGAAAGGTCACTTGTGCTTAATACAAAATCAGCATTAGCTATGTGGCCTCTAGCATTCTTCAGTACATAAAGTTTGTAGTTAAGGTGAGCATCAGTCTATTCTTTTGCACATACCAACTGCTTATAGTCCTTGGTCAGAATCCAATGCACCATTGCAAGGTTAAATCTTAGTAGTATGTTAAATACAATTCTTCAATCTCAGTGGTTGAACCTGTGAATGTTCTCTATGCTGTTACGACCATTTCCTTGGTTGCACAGAAAATTTATACAAACTGATCATTCTCAACACTTCCTAGTGAAATGTAGATGTCTGGTGCACCATGGCTTTATAATCTTGCTCGTGGTCCTAAGATAACCAGCTTGTCAAACAGCTTAAAAGAATTTGATCTTACTCCAAATTGATCGTTCTCTTCCAATGATGTTTCACCTTCTCCTATCCTCATCATTTTCTCTTCCGTTGTTATATGAAGAGGTACTGCTTCACAGTTTGACTTCAATGTATTCTGTTATGCAGGTGTCGTGATCAGAGACGATTAACAAATGGACAAATATGCCATAGATATTTCTTAGATTCATGAGCTACTACTATTGACTCTTCGCTGTCTGAAGCTTTTAGCCTAAACCCCAGATGCATCTCCTCGAGAAGGATTAAGGCGTTCTATTTCATCTGGCCTGCGTTGGCATACAGGCAGTGAATTGCCTGAGCGTAATTTGTTTCCTTTTCAACCTTCTTAGTGCAGTTACCCCAATGCGATTCCATGAAAAAGTGCAGTTCTCGACCCTCCATTCAGAGTAGATTTTCCACTGTGAGTTTCAAGAGTAGACACGAGAGAGCGGTAGCAAGCCATAACCAAATTATGTACGGGACTGTTTTGATGGTCCGAGATTATGCTGATTATGAACAAGTCTGGAAATTTATCCGGCTTTTCTTTCTCTGAGTTCGTGTCTTTTTTTTTAATAGCTGTTAGAAAGTATCTGCAGACTCGAAGAAAGTGAAACAACAGGAGAGTTTGTGTGGAATTAGATGTGACCATGATTTATGAACTTAGATCTAAAGATTTGAGCGCAAAATTTCGCTGGACGGGAACATCCAACTGAATGAGGGCCCGGTTTACGTTGATCCATCTATTAAGCGGAAGGTTCTTATCATAAAAGTTTGTCAGAACTAGGTTGCAATTTCTATTGTTTGTGGCTAGTAATGAAGAGTATGTTCGAATTCCATCTGAACAAACCGGTCCTACATGACTCTTACGATGTTAATTTGTTCTTAGCTACATCGTTCTCCAGTGTCGATTTCAATTCGAAATTCCGCCAAACTGGCCTGCATGGGAATGATTTTCCCGTATGTGATGAGATTTTCAGTATATGGCCACGGTAATTTTTTAAGCGATAGGATCATAATAAGCGGGCCATGAAATCTTTCAAGGCACTTGCTGAGCATATTAAATGAGATTTTCTTTTAATAACTTCTTGCTTAGTACTAAAATCGCAATGAATCTTGTTTCCCTAATTTGATTGTTTGGCAAAATGCCTGTGTATCTGTTAATAGGTTCTTATAAGCAAGTTTTGAAGCTGAATCTGCTTGTGGAGAGAATAAAAAATAGTTGATAACGGTGGCCGCTGTGGCTACCTCTTTGTATCGACGGAGGCGATGGAGAACGTGACGACAAGCTGGTTGGCGCTGGTTGCCTGCCGCTTGTTGACGGCGTTGGTTGTGCGAAAAGAAGGCAATTTCTCAATGTTTTCACAACTGTCTTAGGCACGATTTTATGTCAACTCGTTGTTGATGACGGAATTGAGGTTGTAGGCCTCCAATGATGTAGGGACTTTTTTTTTTTTTGGTCAAAATGATGTAGGGACTTAAGGTCCACAAAAGTTGGCATGATGCCGAGGGCGGACGATGACTAGAAGCCCAAGCTTTACTTTATTTTATTTTATTTTATTAATATTTCTTTTTTGGGTAAGATAGCTTTACTCATTTGACGCGATCGGCCTTGCATCATCCTGCACTTTTGAGCTCATATTTCAGATAAGAATCGTCCAGTTGTGGTCCATAAAAGTCGCTCTATTCCTCAACAAGTTACATCTAGAAACACCACCTCAATATGTCATGCACGACATGCACGAGCTATTTAAGTTATGAAGGAAAGAGACTGTTTTGCCAATCATTTGAAACCTCCTCGAACTCAATTGGCATTATTTATTCTTGGATTCTTATGAAAATTGTCCAAAGAGTCATTAACCTATTATGTGTCAACCAATTTGGTTTTAAACTTTTGACAACTTGCTATATTTTATCCTAAACCTTTAAATTGTCCCTATTTATTTCTAAACCATTTAACAATTTGCTAAATTAATCATAAACCTTGTAACGAATTGCCAATTTAATCTTTTTGGTTGATTTTGACCGGATATTGCTTATGTGATAGTTCAATCAATGCTAACTGTCTTAGGAGATGCGGTCCAAACTAATGTGGACAATTTTTAAATTTTTATGAATTTTTTTATTGAATTTTTTACTTTTTTCTTTTCATTTTTTCCTTTCTTTTTACAAAGCCAATGAGGTCGCTTGAAGGGCTGGTGACCTTTGCCAACCACTGGGCAAGGGCCGCAAAGCCCTTATTTGTGGGGGCAAGTGTCACAGCTCTTGTTGCGGCTTGCAAGGGCATTGCTACCCTCGTTGGCCATGGTGAGGGGTTGCAAGCCCTTGCCAGATTTGGTGAGGGCTGCGATTCTCACCTAGTGCTAAGCAAAGGTCACTAGTATTCGATTGTGTAAAAAGGGGAAAAACAAGAAAGAAAGAAAAAAAAGAAAAAAATCGAAAAACTTAAGAAAATTAATAACACAATAGCACTTGTCACATCACGTAAGATGGTTGATATCAATTGAATGGCTATGTTAGTAATTTTCTACCAAAATTAGTTGGAAGGACTAAATTGACAACAAATTAAAAGGCTTTGGACAAATTTGATAAATCGTGAAAATATTTAAGGTTAAATTGACATAATTAAAAGGTTAATAAATTTATAACTATCTAGATAATTTTCTTGGTCCTCGGTCATTATTATATGAAATGGACGACGTTGGATCTCGGATTGATGATCTATTGAAGGTGAGATTGGGGGAAGAGCCTGCATCTAATTACATTGGTTTGACTTAGCTATAATCATGTGCTGACATGTGGAACTACGTTCCTATGGCCTCGGCTTTAGGCATCAGTGCACCGCGCGTATAAAAAAGACCTTATATTTATTTTATCAATAAAGTCAATTTGGGTTTTTTGATTGAGGGCAATCGAGAACAATTAATTGGCCGATCATTCAATATGAACTTATGCCACTTCTCCACTCCAATGTCCATATTTTAAGGTAGCATTAAATTTGGGACCTAGTCCGGATGAAAATAAAAACTAAATTAATAAAATAAAACAATTATCAATTTAGTCATAAATTTTTTAGTTTTGCCAATGCAGATTGCTATACGAAATTGCTAATATTGCCATCTACAAGTAGCATAACACATGAAGGCGATAATTACATGCCGATGTGCATTAGCAATTTTTAGTGATAATTGGCTTATATTAGTAAAATTAAAAAGGTTTAGAATTGAAGTGACATTTGTATAATAAATTTAGGACTAATTTGGTTATTATCTTTGTGGGTCATGATACTTAGAGACCAAAAATGAAAAGAAAAAGAAAAGTAGAAAAAAGTAAATTCAATAAAAATAGTAGCAGCTGTTCATTAGAGAAGAAAATGAAGCCGAATGAAGCCGAAAAAAAAATCAAGCTGGACTTACAAATTTGCAACACGTGAATGGCGGAGGAATAGCGTGCTTGACAGTTGAGCGTCGATGCCGGACTTTCTCCAACAATAATGAACCTTGGTTTTCACGTTGGCAGTTCCCGTCAGTCAGCGAAACGTGTCCGAGCTTTTTCTGCCCCGCTTTCCTATTTCCTCGCTTTGTTTTCTTTTGTGAAAAACGAAAAGAGAACTCGAAAAGATCCGTCCCTTTGTCATTTTCTGAGAGAAAAATTCGACAGATGGGTAGGAAGATTGGAGCCGACCCAAGATGGGAATCAGTCAGACCAAACAAAATCAGGAGCCTGACCAAAAGACCTCGAGACCAACCCACATCATGCATATGTCCTGAATCGCTAATGCAGTGTCTTAACTTTCATCAACGGGTTTGGAAAATGAACTGGAAGAGGTGTTCAGATCAAGTTTTTCTCAGATCCGCATGCTTTCAGCATCTGCAGTTTGCCCCAAGATTTTCCAATCGGGTCCGAGCCTTCTGTTCACATGTGAATCCATGTGCGACGAGGCCTCGTCGGCTTCTGTACCCATTTCGACTCGCTCTATCTATATCAAATTGTGAAAACATGATGTGCTATCGGCCACGCTCCAACGTCCACCCTGCATACATGGTTCTAAACGAGTCTGCTCACTGAATTTGCGAAACAATCGCCAAGACTGGAAGTAACCATCCCTCAGTCAATCAAGGTTGCCCATTTTGATTCTTATCTCAGTGAAGAGCTGACTGGTTAAAAACTGCCGCTTTCAGGCCAGACGCTATGCAGAAGCGCGACCCTGGGAAGTTAGAAGCCACCGTGACAGGTGTGGAAGTTTAAAGCGTGATCATTTCCGGGGCGTTTCCTGATTTGACTCTCAGCCCAACTACCTCTCAAAACCGTGCTTCTCCTCTGCAATAAATTGACTTGCAGTTGGCCTTTCGTCACCGGTTTTTTAATCCAAAAGAGGCGAAGGCAAAAAAAAACAAAAAAAAATCCTCTGTAACACCTACGGTCTCTGGGAGTTTTATGACGCAGGTTCGCCATGGATGATGAACCTCTCCTCTCCACTCCAGGACGGCCGGAGACGTCGACGGTCAGGAGAGAATTCCCTTCGGGTTTCCTTGATCTCAACCTCGGCAGCCTCAGCACGCCGAGGCGGCAATCCACCGCCCGCCTCATAACCAACGATGCAATCATCCCCATAATCACGACGCCCCACTCTTCTTCCTTTGTGAATCTCATCGCCAACTTGACCAACAAGAGACGAGTCAGACGACAAGCCCATCGCTCGCACTCGGCTCCTTCTGTGATCACCTTCCATAAGGAGACCATCGTCGACGAGGAGGATCCCCGGTCGCCCCCTAAATCGACCCCCTTGATTGTCCGGCAAGCCTTCATCTGCTTCGTCTTGTACGTAATAGCCGGCATTGTGGTGTACTTGACGAGCGGGAGTTTCAAAGGCACGACCACCGTCAAGCCAGTCGATGCTCTGTACTTCACTGTGGTCACTCTTTGCACGATTGGCTTTGGTGACATCGTCCCCGACACGACATTCACGAAGCTGTTCACTTGTGGTTTCATACTGGTCGGCTTTGGATTTGTTGATATCCTGCTTAACGGCATGGTCGGCTACATCTGCGATCGGCAAGAGGCGGTTTTGCTGAGCACTGTGGATCAGAACAAGTTCAATGCGATGGTCAGGACTTATATGATCGACAAAGAGAAGGGAAGGATGAGAATTAGGATGAAAGTGTGCGTGGCTTTGGCGGTTGTGACTAGTTGCATAGCTATAGGGACTATTGTCGTGCATTTCATAGAGGAATTGACCTGGGTAGACAGTTTTTACCTGTCTGTTACATCGGTCACGACAGTTGGTTATGGGGACTACGCATTCACGACCTTGGCAGGAAGATGTTTCGCCATAATTTGGCTACTGGTAAGCACATTGGCGGTTGCCAGGGCTTTTTTATACCTGACTGAGCTGAGGATTGACAGGAGGAATCGCAGAATCGCGAAGTGGGTTCTGCAGAAGAAGATGACCCTTGGGGATCTAGTTGCTGCAGACCTTGATAATGACGGATCTATCAGGTAATTGTTTCTGCTTGGTCTGTGAGCTTCTGCTAGATTTGTGCAATTCCGATATTTTTTTCCCGAAACTTTGCTAAGTTGACTAGTGACTCGTGTCATTATTAAGACAACTATCAACACATTGCTGATATTGGATAAACATTAGAATAATAGACATCATTGGAACCAAACATCATACTATGCAATTAAAAAGATTAAAAAATAATTCAGAACTGACCCCTTAGGAGGAAATTCTGATCAGCTTGACGAGTTGAACTTTCCTAAGATTTTGGAATATAAGTCCCTGGCCCTGCTGAAGTTTCAGGAAGCATGCGTTGTTATCATCTGATAGGTGTTCATGCTTGGGATGCTCCGTTCGACCGAAGAATGCAAGTCTTTGGGTTAATTAATGTTGAAGTACTCGTTTTGACGTTATCATCAATTGAAGGAGGACGCATACAAGTGTCTTACTTTGAAGGCCATAAGCAATGTGCTTCAAATATCGAGAGTAAGTGTGTCAAGAAGTATAATTGCGAATCACTTACACTCTTGGGAATGGAATTTGTTGGAGTAAAGCTGGTAGCCTGTTAGGAGTGAATCCATAGTCCGAATAGCCATTACGGTTAATTTTGCAATTAGATTCAGGGATATCAAAAGACAGATAACTTGAGCTGTTTATTGGCACAGAGAAATAAGCTCTCTAATAGAAACAGACAATCTTGATGCTCATAAAAAAATGGTTGCACCGTGGTAGGAAAGGGAAAAAAAAAAAGAAAGAAAGAATGTAACCAGGGTAAAGAATGCCGGAAGAATCCAGTGCTACTTGCAGTGCAGATGTAAAGTAAAGTTAAAGCCAGCAAAGCATAGCAGAGGGAGACGACCTACAAAACATCGAGCCACCTTTAAGATCACATTAGAAACAGTATTTTAAGATACAGAGCCAACATTAATGGTGCAATTGAACCTGCAGCCTTTGAACTTTTAAGAAGAAAAATGCCCCCTCTGATGTTATTATGAAATCTACCATTCATTTATAGAAAAGTGAGGCATTGACTGCCTGAAATGCTCGGTTGAAGCCGGATCACATGATTTCTCATTCATAGTTGGTATAGTACATCATTAGATACTGTGGGAGACCGAAAGTGATCCGGTCTTTTCTCAGTGTTAACCTTTGAGCATATCTCTTCACGTCTGTCCCACCTCTGTATGCCAGGGTACACTATTCAAAAGCTAATGCCCTTCTGAAGTAGCGTAAGTGGCTTCATCCTACGTAGTTCTTTATTAGTACAGATTACTCAATCATCTTGAACATAAAGTTGATAAAAAGCAACATGAACAGTGTCACCCTCCGGCATGCGGAGGACTGGAAGTTTCACAAAATCAAGGTCCTTCCCCTGAGAATGTTACAGCTAAATCAGAACACAAACCTCTGTTTAGCTTGGATGTCCTATATCAGCAAATTTTATTCTAAACAGCTTCCTGGATTGTTGTTTCACTTTGCTAGTTCAGGTAGATACCATGTCTTTAATAGTCCTCATCTATGACCAAAAACATGAGTTCCAGCGAAGCTTGCACAAAGTTGATTCTGGTTATTTTGGTCAGAGATGGACAGAAAAATGCTTTTATCAGTTCATGCCTTGAAATTATGTAGTACGTTCATATTAAAGACCCATAAAGGAGTAGCTCTAGAGGCATCGACCTTCCTATCTATATATATAGATGCTATTAGCATACAATGATGTTAAGCATTGCCCTCGAAGTTGAGAACTCATGATGTCTAAATTCCAGCCTCTGCTTTTGCAAGAGGAACATGACATCAAATCTTGAGAGACAAGATCAGCATCATGGGTTCAAATGGATCACTAACTAATTTGGGAAATGAAGAAGACAGAATGGGTAAGTTGAACTAATAGGAACTCGCAGAATGTATAGAATATATTTCATCTTCTCATATAACATAAGTGCTGAATGGATATTCACACCGTAGGGACAGTAGGCTTATTTTGTAGCTGGTCTAAATTACTGGTATTATTTTCATACGATACACTGTTGAAATACATTCCTTGCTTTCTTCTGAGTTTTTATAGCACTAAAAAAGCAGCTTCTAGGAAGGAAGAAATTCTAATGTTGACTTCGATTCCTGCAGCAAAGCTGAGTACGTTGTATACAAGCTTAAAGAGATGGGTAAAATAGCTGAAAAGGACATTGCACCGATCTGCAACCAATTTGACATTTTAGACGACAGCAACTGTGGCAAAATCACACTTGCTGATATTATGGAGAGTGACTGAACCTCAAATTAATTAACAATCAACATGACAAATTTCTACCTTCGCGGTCCTCAGGAGCAATCCCTTGCTCTTTACAAGCAGAGTGCATCAAATTGAAGGTTGGGTGACCTTTATACATCAAGTCCTACACCAGATGAAGTTGGACAAGGATTATGACTGGAATGCTTCCCCCCAGTCTCAGACAAAGATGAGCAGAAACTTCAAACTGAAGCCAGATATTCAATAATCGTTCTGATGAAGTCAGCTCTCAGCTCCCAATCCAGATTGAAGACCAAGATCAACGTATATAGTGTATGGAGGAAGATGAATACTCAGTCCGTTGTTTATTAGTTGTTTATGCAATCAGTTTAGACAACGTAGTGGCCAATCAATTAATAGACCACGGAAGCACTGTCTACTGGTAGCTATTCTTTCACGCGAGGAGCCACACGATCTATTTTAGGTTATCACTGCTATTTTGATTCTCATGTGATGCTCATAGAATTATCACCTGTACAGGCAGTATTTACAGATATGTAGGAGGAGAAACTGTCCTGCGTATAAAGACATGTTACCCCCTCAGGAATACTCTGGTCACTTTTAAAGGACAGAAGTATGAGGGAAATGATTTTGAAGAGATTTGTGCTATATAATATACGATCATCTGCCTCTCTCCTGAATGTGTCACGTAGAGGGAACCCCAATTCCACTAGAGAATCATGAAGCACTTCACTAGATGCAGCAGAGAAGTATACTCCAGAGACATGAACTTTTCTTATATTGCATTAAGATCTCCATCTTGCTGTTGGGCTAAGTGAGGACAAGATCTTCACTTCAATCACATGAAAACCAAGTACTTAGGGAAGTCCTTTCATCTCTATGTCACTATACTAATTTAACTACAGTCCTATCATAAGTCTAAATATGACCTGCTGAAGCGAATTGTTATTTAAAATAAAACATCCGTGCATTTTTCCTTTCAGAATTCCAAGATATGCACTTAGTTTGATAGCTTTACCTAAAACAAGCCATTTATAATTAGTCACTGCATTTTAAGATATATAATATCCAAATTCATGAACAATCTCCGTACTCACATTCATGAAGGCTAAGAGCCAGAGTTATGCCTTAATTGAAAGGCTGAGCGAAAAGCAAGATCGAAGTTGTCAGAGTCATGAGCCATCTTTCTATAAATGGGCCCATCATATGTTCTCAAAGCACACGACCAATGGTAACCGAGAAGGAGGTTTCTCAAGATAATTCTAAGGGATAAGTGCATTAGAAGTCCTAAAACTTATTATAAAAATGCAATTAAGTCCTAAAACTTTCAAAAAGTGCAATTAAGTCATAAAACTTGTCACAAAGTGCAATTAAGTCCTAAAACTTTCAAAAGTGCAATCAAGTCTTAAAACTTATCAAAATAGTTCAATTTAAGTCCTTCCATTGATTGCATTTTTAGAAAGTTTTAAGACTTGGTTGCACTTTCGAGACAAGTTTTAGAACTTGATTACACTTTCGAGACAAGTTTTAGAACTTTATTGAACATTTTGAAAGTTTTAGGACTTAATTGCATTTTCATGATAAGTTTTAAGACTTCTAATGCACTTGTCCCAAAATAAAAACAACGAAACTTAAACGGCACGCGATACGAAATCTCTGGCATCCGTCGAGGTCATGGAGAAGCTTTAGCTCTATAAGGAGAGGATCGGGAAAATTTAACCGGAAAGAGGAAGAGCGAAGAAGAGGGACGGAGCGAAGCTGCGGGGAGAACGGGAGGCCATGAAGAATGAGGAGAAGGAGAGTCGCCGCCGTAGCAACGCGGTGGCATTCGAGACGAGCACTGCTCCGAGGATCTGGAGAAATGGATCGCCTCGGTTCGGCGGGGGGCGACGACGTGGAGAACCGGCGGGCGCTCGCCGTCTGGAGCGCCCGAACTGAATTTTACACGCCTCCTCGTGCGGGCAAAATTCTCCAAAACTCCATTTGATAACGTTCCAATTTTTCAGTCCTTTTGTTAATTAATATCTATTCTACAATTAAAAAAACAGGACGGGAACATTTGGCTCGTTGAATTTAAACTAAATATTTTTTTAAATATTTTTATTATTTCATTTATTTGCAAAATATTCATTTTAATTAGGAATTTTCAAAGTGAAACTAGGAGACGAAAACCACTAATCTACTCAATTAAGAAGTCTAATACCAATCCACTCAATTAACGAGTCTAAGAAGATTTTATATCTTTTTATCCTTTTTGTCATTTTATTTATCTATTCGACATTTCAATTACACATCTTGCATTTTGTCGAGAAGAGAAGAATACGAAACCGTCAAGAAATGCCAAATACCATAATCTTCATAGAATTTGTTGACGCCCAATACTATAATCCTCATAGAATTTGTTGAAAATGGCTGAAGTAAATTCTCCGCAACAATCAGTCCTTGTAGCTTTGATGAAATAGCTGCTCTCATTTTCAGTCAGGTGCTTGAGTTGTTTAAAAGTCCAAAGATGAATGACGAAGCACAAATTACGTAACAGTTTTGAAAATACGGATGGTGATGCCCCAATTCTGTTTCCTGCTTTATGAAACTTATGCTGCACTATTTAGTATGAAATTGACTAGAAAATAGAATTCTTTATCCCATGTTTTGCGCCACTCTGCCCCTCCTATCCTGTAAATATTCTATATTTCAAGCAATATAAAGTGGTAACCAGGATAAATCAAATGGCCCAACAGTACCAGAAATAGATGCACCTGCCTAGTAACTTGGTCTTTCTCCATCCGATTCTAAATATTGCACGGTGTCTCAATTCTCTCTCATGGGACAGGCATCGCAATTTGGTTTGCTTTTCGTACAGAGGACCAACATTAATCTCACACTATTGATCACTCTCAACTGCCATGAGTACACTACGCGAATACAGTAGTCATGGAATTAGTTTTGAAAAAAGAAGCATCTGCAATTCTCCTCTCATGGCACAGGCACTGCAATGGACTTCAAATATCGAGAGTAAGCGCCTCAAGAAGTAAAATTGCGAATCACTTACACTCTTTAGAATGGAATTGTCTGGAGTAAAGCCGATAGCCTGTTAGGAGTGAATCCAAATTCCGAATAGCCATTACAGTGAACCTAGCGATTAGACTAAGGGATAGGAAAAGACAGATAACTTGAGCTGTACATTTAGCATGCAGAAATAAGCTCTCTAATAGAAACACATTATCCCGATGCTCATAAAAAATGGCCGCATCGCGGTAAAGAAAAGAAGAAGAAAGAATGTAATCTGGGTAATGAAAGCCAGAAGAAATCCAGTGCTACTTGCGGTGCAGATGTAAAGTAATGAGAAAATAGTACGACAGAATTGACAGAAACATGCTCAAGAACACCAAACTAAAGCCAGCAAAGCATAGCAGAGGGAGACAACCGACGACACATCGAGCCACCTTTGAGATCACTTTAGAACGAGTTTTTTAAGATACAGAGTCAACAGTATCGGCCCGATCAAACCAGTGGCCTTCGAACTCTTAAGAAGAAAAATGCCCCCTTGGATGCCATTATTGAAATCCAGCATTCCTTTTATCAACAAGTGAGGCATTGGAATTTAACTGTCTAACATGTTCGGTCGAAGCCAGATCACTAGGTTTCTCATTCCTACTTGGTATAGTACTAGCACATCATTAAATAATATGGGAGACCGAAAGTGATTTGGTCTTTTCTCAGTATTAACATACCAAAGATGACCATGAGCACACATCTTCACATCTGTGCCTCCTCTGTATGCTAGAGCACACTATTCAAAAGCTAATGCCCTTCTGAAGTAGGGTAAGTGGCTTCATCCTACGTAGTTCATTTGTTAGTACAGATTGCTCAATCATCTTGAACATAAAGTCGATAAACAAGCAAAACGAATGGCGTCACCCTTTAGCATGGAAAGGACCGGAAGTTCCACAAAATTTTCCCATGGGGATGTTAACAGCCAAAACAGAACATAAGCCTTGGACATACTATCATCAGCAAATTTTTACTCAGAAAATAGATGTCTTAGAGTTTACTCAGAATTTATTTACAGAACTCCCTGGTAAACCTCCTCCTCCTCCTACATTGAAGACTCTTCATGCTCCTGGCCCTCATCCTAGCACAGATGAAGCACAGATAAAACATTACATTTAGCCATTTATCTGAGGTTTCCTTTAAAAGGAACAATAAGAAAATTTACCTGCGTCAATTTCAAATAAACTTGGTAACATTGTTCGAATTCCAAACTCCTTTGGACTACTTTCTCGTCGTACCTCTCTTTCTCCTGCGTGAAGAGAGGGCCAAATCAGAATGCATCTATTTGTGGAGCTAGGAGCTAATGATGCGTATCTTACCTCCTCAGACAGAGCCGACCATTTCTCACTTGCAGATTTTTTTCACCATAGATTGGCACTGCTTGCTCCTCTTGAATTCATCCCTGTCATGCATTAAATGGTAAGAACAACCGCGACTAACAATTAAAAAGAAAAAAATTTACTTCATATAGCGCACTCACGCGAAAATGTTAAATGCGAATTCTCGATTCGGATTCCAATCGCTCCCAGAGCTTCCATGGCCGCCAGAGCTGCTAGAGCTTCCAGCGCCCCAAGAGGGGCCAGAGCTCCCAGAACCCCCAGAGCCCCCAGTGCCGCCGCTGCCGCCGCCAGAGCGCTTTGAGGTCTTAAACATTCTATGAAGCCAAGCCAAATGCAGAAAAGAATCTATCTCAGCAACATTGCAGCGATTCAATCGAATTAACCAACCAAAGTTAGCTTCAGTCATTATGTATTGAACAGAAGCGAAAGCCTCGGTAACAGTTGGACGGTGGTAAAAAGTCATAGCAAACCCCGTAGCCTGAATCTCGAGACTTCAAATCAATCATAGACTTTATTGAGATAGGTAAACCAATAGTACTCCCCCTCGAAAAACCGTATCTGAGAATTTCATCTTGTACAGCTCAAACAAAAACCTAAAATATTCTTTTGGTTTCAAGGCAGGTTCGAGACTTACCCTGGACGAACCACTGGCCTCAGCACAGGACGAATCGTTGAGCGCGTCGTGGCAGTGATGGCGAGCCTCTTGGAAAGCTTCATCGTCGACAGAGAGAGAGGTCGTCCGAAAAGGAGAGGAGGCGAGAGGGGAGAGCTCGTGTTTGGAGGCGCCAGAGAAGAGGGCTCGTGTAAAATAGAGCTCAAAACTGCAGGATGAGACAAGGCTGATCTCATCGAGTTAGTAAAGCTTTCGTACCCAAAACATAAGAAAGAAATTAATTAAAAAAGAGAAGAACATAAAATTAAAAAAAAATAAAAAAATAGGCAAGAGTATCTTGAAAGATTTTTACCATATCCATTTATAAATTTTTTGGCTCACATATACTTATATGCCATTGATATTAAATAATATACATGATATGACGTAAATATACCCGACTTTATTACTTTGCAATTATCAAATAGTGGATATAATATAACAATATCTCTAGATTTCATATTTATTATATTCAGTTTTATCTTGATTAGGAAATTTAGACAATTAAACGTAACCTAATGATTATTTTTTTATTTTTTAAAATCTATTTATTTATTTATTAACACTATATTTATATTTCCTTTTAGCTCTTTGTTAATTAATATCCATTCTACAAAAAAAAAAAAAAAAATGGGAACATCGCGCTCATTGAATTTAAACTAATGATTTTTTTTTTTTTTAAGTCTTCTTATCATTTCAATTATTTATAACATATTCATTTTAATTAGGAACTTTGTAAGAGAAACTAAACACAGAAAACACCAATTTACTCGATAATCAATATTAATAAGTCTAAGAAGTAACCGTGACATTTCTTTTTATCTTTTTATGGTTTTATTTATTTATTTGACATTCTATTTTTTTTTGTTCAGTTATGCCAATTTGTTGAGGAAAATATGGAGCCATCAAGAAATGGCGAATACCATAATCCTCACAGAATTTGTTGAATCTACCTGAAGTAAATTCTCCACCATAATTAATCCCCATACTTTGATGAAATAGTCGCTCTTCTTTTTGGCCAAGTTCTTGAATTGTTTGAAAGTGCCAAACATGAATAATGAATCACAAGCTATGTAACTCTTTTGAAAATACAGATGACCAAGCCCTAGTTATGATTCTTGTTTTATAGAATTGATGCTGCATTATTTGGTATGAAATTGACTAGAAAATAGATGTTTTGCCGCCACCTTGCACCTCTTATGCTGTTAATCTTTTATCTTTCAAGCAATATGAAGTGGCAATCAGGATAAATTAAATGATATTCAGACAAATCCTCAAGAGAATGGCCAAGAGTACATAATTTTGTGTTGTAGAAGAAAAATGCTACTGCTAGTTATTTTTATTTAATCTAGCCATATATGAACTTCTCTCGTGTGCCTTAGGAGTTGTTCAAAATATACAATGAATTCTTTTGGCTTCTTGTTTTCTTGCTTCTTCATGTAACTTCATTGTTCTGAAAACAAAGATTGTGAAAGGTTGATGTCTAGTTAGATTATCAGGCAACTTTAGAATTAGGGACAAGTGCATTAGAAGTCCTAAAACTTATCATGAAAATGCAATTAAGTCCTAAAACTTTCAAAAAGTGCAATTAAGTCCTAAAATTTATTACGAAAGTTCAATAAAGTCCTAAAACTTTCAAAAGGTTCAATAAAGTTCTAAAACTTGTCTCGAAAGTGCAATCAAGTTCTAAAACTTGTCTCGAAAGTGCAACCAAGTATTAAAACTTTCTAAAAATGCAATCAATGAAAGGACTTAGATTGAACTATTTTGATAAGTTTTAGGACTTGATTGCACTTTTGAAAGTTTTAGGACTTAATTGCACTTTGTGACAAATTTTAGGACTTAATTGCACTTTTTGAAAGTTTTAGGACTTAATTGCATTTTTATAATAAATTTTAGGACTTCCAATGCACTTATCCCTTAATTATATTACTTGTTATGACATGGTGAATGTTTTTATATGATATGGGCTCTAGTTATGGGTTGTTTTGCTCTTCGTATTGATATTATCATTTTTAGGGATGCCTCCAAGATTGATTTATAGTCTGACAATTTGATATGAAGACATGGCTAAAGGCTACATGTTCCCTACTCTATGGGATGCTTCATAGTGATATAATTAAGGCATTTTACATGGTAGATTTTCCATTGTATTAGAAGTATAAAGTGATGTTAACTAATCTTGGATTCAAATGAGACAAAATCCGCTATAGATTATGTGCTCACCTTCAGTAGAGATATTGTAGTTTTGAAATCAACCAAACGAAATTCTAGGGGGAAAGACAATCCTACTAAAGCAAAATTCGACTTGGTTGAAGCAGATGATTTGATGACGTAATTATTATGGTCATTTTCTAGGCTAATATTATGGCCAATGTGAAATAATGAGCAGCAAACTAAGGTGCGACTAGGCACATATGTGCAAATATCCTCCTACACTTCAGTAGGAACAAGAAGATAAGAAAAATCTATATTTTTCGTTGTTTGATAACGACCCCATTCTTGAAGAAATGGAATATTAGTCTCAAATTTATATCTGAAAATGAGACCAAGTAATTAAGAAACTCTTAACAGATATTTCTTTGGAAAGAAATTGACAACTTATGCATCTAAGTATTGTGATTACCAAGTGACAATAACTATTGCAATGAAAAATTTTCAATGGTAAAAATGTACACATTTGATTGAGAGATGGAATTATGTCCATTAATTATATAAAGTTAGAAATGGATTTTGGCCAATCCTTTGAAAATGGCACAAGTTTATTAAAGAAAATCAATAGTGATGGTAACCCAACATATGCGATTGGTGATCCCATGAATTAGGTTGATATGAATAATAACAAGTCATTTATTGATCTAATGTACTATTAAAAATTATTGTCCCTCCTGAGGTGAAAATAGTACAAAATTATAGGGAAAAAGAGATTGAGCTAAGCTCTTAATGAAATTCCATAGCAATTATTGATGGTGTATTAAACTACAGAAGATACTTCATGGAATCACTTATATGAATATGGAGTGGGGCCGATCCTATGAGAATTATTGGCGATAATCTTTAGAGCACTTTTGAATAAACTAAGCACGCGCATAGCCTATTAAAGCAAAACCCATTGGATAACAAACCTTGTGGGAATGCAACGTGATTGGTGAAAATCATGATTCACAAAAGAAATTTTTTTGTTCATAAAAGTTTCAAACTTCATTAGTTATTTCGTGAATTATGTTCCATTCTTTTTAGGGCCAGTTCATAACCTAACAAGTACCATTTCCGATGCATTACTCTCAAATAACCAAGCATTATTCTAATTTTTCGTTTCAAAACTTTTTGAAATATGTAGGGGATTATTGGATATTTCAGTAATTTTGAAATTTTGAAAGTATGAATTTTTGTAACGGTATTTTACTGTTATCAATTAGTGATGGTTTTTGTTTTCCATTAATTTTGCAAGGGCTATATAACAGCTTTCTAACGGTCACATAACGACTTTATAACATCTGCTTTATTTCTTCATAAACCACAATTATTTGTAACAGTTATGTATTAATTATCAACATATTTATAACGATTTGCAAATGACTCTTTTTCTATTACCTATAAATAGTTACTTTGAACATATTTGAAAAGTGATATCCACATATGAAAATCAAAATATCATTTTTTTTTCGCTATTTCATCACATATTTTTATTTTCATTTCTAGGTTGTACACAATATTATTTTATTTTCTTCTAATATTCAGTGCAGAGTAAAAAAGAATGTTTGTTGTATCTTGGGAGAATAGCCGCTGAAGCGTTAAGTTTCATATTTCGAGGAGCGAAATTATCCTTAAGATTGTTGGAAAAATATTACAAGTGACCTTTCAAATGTGATGACCGTGTTCAACCAAGAATGAACTTCAGAGCAAAGATTTAGTTGATGGCTAAAGATCAAGACTATGAATTGCATAGATATATTTGACATCTTAAGGAGCAGCAATAGATTATCCGCACGTTAGGCATACTTTGATGTTGTGTTTTCGGCTAAGGAGGGCACAATTTGCAACATTTGGGAGTACATCTACAACAGTAGGAGGTACATTCATTCCGGGGACATTTTTGCGAACTTGCGCGTGAGATTCTGCTTCATGTTGAAGCATTTGAACCAGCTCCTGGAGCCCCAACTTTCTAACCTAAACATTCTCTTCAACAATGGGATTCTCTATGCCAAGGTAAAGGAGACCAATTGCGATCAATGCAGCTCCTAGAAAGAGCAGGAAGTAAGAAAATAGAGCAAATACATAAGGCGACTGATCTCGTCTTGGAATTCCACTTACATTGATTCCAAAAAGTCCAGTGATGATAGATGGGACAAGACCACACCCTTCAAAAACTCCTAGATTGTGTGTAACAGTGAGACTCTTATCCTAGAATTAAAAATAGGAAAATGTGAGCAAACACCTGACATATAAGAATGAGAACAAGCAACATATCATACTTTGACAACACTTCCACCGCACTAATCCGTACAAAAAAAAAAAGGGATAAGTGCATTGGAAGTCCTAAAATTTATTATAAAAATGCAATTAAGTTCTAAAACTTTCAAAAAGTGCAATTAAGTCTTAAAACTTTCAAAAGTACAATCAAGTCCTAAAACTTATCAAAATAGTTCAATCTAAGTCCTTCCATTGATTGCATTTTTAGAAAGTTTTAAGACTTGGCTGCACTTTCGAGACAAGTTTTAGAACTTGATTGTACTTTCGAGACAAGTTTTAGAACTTTATTGAACCTTTTAAAAGTTTTAGGACTTTATTGAACTTTCGTAATAAATTTTAGAACTTAATTGCACTTTTTGAAAGTTTTAGGACTTAATTGCATTTTCATGATAAGTTTTAGGACTTCTAATGCACTTGTCCCTATAATTAACATCACATCAAATGTCTAGATATGCATGTTCATGTTCATGTTATAAAACAAGATAATGCCAATTTCATTAAATATGGCTTTGAATCTTTTGACCAACCATCCAAAGCTAATCTACACAAACATGATTATTATTGTTGATTCTATTGTTATCATTTCTCTTGCTGATTGAGAAATGGAAGTATAAAACGATATCTTTGAACAAATTTTTGTTTAAAAACGACTGGCTATCACTAATTATAAGATCTCATGTTGGATCGTGACATAGTCGTGCAATTTCATATTGTTTAGAAATTGCGTCAATGCATTTCATGTCGTTCAGAAATTACATTGAAGACCGCTAAGAAATAAGTATGTTTTGATCACATGTTTAGAAACCACCCGATTCTCGGTGAGGTTACACCTTAACCAAAACCAATGCCAAGGATCCAAGGGCTGTCTCCTCGAAAGAGTTGGGATCCATCGCTCTCTCAAAGTGACCTCATGCTTGGTCTCAGCGGGATGGTCTTGGTTCATCTAGGACCAAACCCCCCTCCCCTTCCTTTTTCCTCTTCCCGTCTCCCATGTTTTCGCGAATCCCTCTCTCTCACATCGCCCACAGCCGTTGTTTGCCGCTTGTAGATCCATCGTCCATCCGCTTGCGAACTTAGTTTTCTCGACATCCACGGAATTCCTAGACGTAACGAATTATCGTTTTGTCATTGAGTGTCTTCGAATCACTTCTTAAGCAACTAATGATTATCAACGAATTCACTTTTTCTCGAGACCCCGTCATTATTTATTAATGCTAAAGAGAGCGGAATAATCTTGCTAAATTATGCATATCGATTCCCCGGAATAGTGCACTTGGCTTGCTCTGGTCCAAAACATGATCAATTGTTTAAGCTCTTGGAGCCACCACAATCCAGTAGGTCGTGAGCAGGAGATTGTTCCTAGATCGAACTCTGATAGAAAGACGCATCACTTTCGATGATTGATTGCCAGTATTGCAGAGCAGGCTTCCCACGATATTTCCTCCGCTTAAAGACGCCGTTCAATCTTAGAATACACACCTTTCGAAGGATCCCGTGCCTCCCTATCTTTTGAGCTTCGGTTTCCGAGGGATGATCATGCTGCCCTGTTTCGGCCGGTAGTGCTTTGTCCATGCTTCTGATTCTTTTTTCACGGCAAAAGGAGTTCGAGTACCGTTCTCTCACTCGTGAAGAAGGGAATGGGCAATGCTTGGTGGGCAACCACCCTAAGGAGAATCCGTCCGACCCTTCCTCTATGAAGAAAGCAACGAGCAAGCATAAGACAAAAGAAATCTTCGAACACCCCTCTCCTCTCGTCTCACCTCATCAAGAAAAGAGGACACAAAAAGGACCCCTGCCCATTGCTCCCAGCTCACGACGTCTACCCTTTTCCATGTTGTGATGCAAAAGGAGTCTTGTTTGTTATCTCTTTATGACTCCAACCCACTCTTGTTACCTAAGAGGGATTCACCAACTGCCCATGCCATAGGGAGACAATGATGAAAGGAGACCAAGAGAAGAAGGGGGGGCACTATCCACCATGTACGTCACCATCTCCCAATCAAAGCCAAATATATGAGATATAAAATAAATAAAAATGAAACACATAATCACCTCACTATAAACACAGCTCCCTGCTCTTCTCCACCCGCATGCATGTCGAGCAGTGACATTCAAATTTCGTTCAATAATTTTAGACATCGATGAGGCTTCTTGGCCTTATTCGGCTGGTGGGGGTTGTTGTCGGGGCGGTAGGCAGAAATACATGTCGGTGTCCTCAAGCGTGAATTCATCATCTTGTAGTTGGCGGCGTATGTCCTCCCGGGCCTCCACGTTGGCGATGTGAATCCAGACGCGTTGCAACTGACCGCAATTTTGCACAAGTCTCCCCCACACTGATAAGAATGCTGTGGTTCGGGCTAGCGAAGACAGGACTAAAAGATCGTTTCCCCTTATCCTACTAAGGATGCGGTTCAGACGATGTTCTGCTTGGTTGAGTCTTTGCACATAGCCTTCCCGTTCTTGAAGTCTGAAGACAATAAAATATACATAAGAGTTCCCCCGAAGTATAGTCGCCACTGAAGTCCGAAGGTGCCAGATGCCGGGGGATCTTGTGACCCGAATAACGTAAGCGAAGGAGGCTCAAGCGGATCCTCGGTTACAAAAAAAAAACGAAGAAAATGAGTTCAACTTATTTCTAACGTAAGTAGTGATATTGTTTTTTATCGCCAAAATTTTTTTGGCTCTTATGCATATTTTATTGTCTTCAGACTTCAAGAACGGCAAGCCTATGTGCAAGAATTCCACCTGACAGAAGAACGTCTGAACCGCGTCCATAATAGGATAAGGGGAAACGATCTTTCGGTCCTCTCTTCGCTAGCGCAAGCCACAGCATTCCTATCAGTGTGGGGGAGACTTGCGGAAGATTGCGGTCAGTTGCAACGCCTCTGGATTCGCATTGCCAACGAGGAGGCCCGGGAGGACATACGCCGCCAACTACAAGATAATGAATTCACGCTTGAGGACACCGACATGAATTTCTGCCTACCGCCCCTACAACAACCCCCACCAGCCGAATAAGGCCAAGAAGCCTCATGGATGTCTAAAATTATTGAATGAAATTTGAATGTCACTGATTTCGTTGCATGTACGTTTTATTCTCTGTTAAACTTTTGCGTACGTGAGTGGGTTCTTGGTTAGAGTAGCGGTGCACATCGCATGGGAACAAGCCCCACGCGATCAAATGCGTGAACAAATGTACTGCTGCTCAGGAGAGTCCCACCCGCCATCACATGCCGATGAAAATACTGACATACGGCCTTTATTTAGGAGGAGAACTCACGTCTGTGAAAAGTGAAAGATCGCATTAACAAGCGGCGTCTTAGGAGCTCGTGCAATATTCTCTCTAAAGCGTCCGTGTCCTCGAGACGGACGTAGCTCTCCTGTCATGAAGTCGACCCTCCGCACTCGCACGTAATCAAACTAGCCCCCTGCTGGTCCCCCACGGTTCAACTTCTTTCCAAAAAGAGTGATAATTCGTACGTAGAAACCGGTTCAAACCGACCCAAAAAAAAAAAAAAAAAAAAAAACTGGTCAAAACCGATATTCTTCATTTCTCTTCTTGAAAGGAGCCAATCACGTGCTATTAGCAGTCCTCAGACGAATGATACCAAACCATTGTTTTACTTTGCGTTCATTTACATTTTCAGGGTACTTCATGTATGTTAAAATGAGAGCCGTATGCACGTAGACATATGTGGTGCAACATGTTGTTCTATATTCAAGCTAGCAAATACGCATTCTCAACCTGAACGAACAGCTTCAACTAGAAAATTTTTTCTATGTGAGCCCGAATTTAATATGGAGGGATTCGAAAAATCAGTTCATTACTCGGTTTGGTGCAACTCTAAAGAATTGGATGCTCTAAGGTTAGGATCAAATTAAAAGCTCAACACCGGCTATCTTGTAACAATCCATAAAAGCTAGAAACTATCGAAAGAATTGTATGACGAGCATTGTATTTATTTTAAGCCTTCGGAAGGAACTCATCCATGACAAATATACTTTCTTTGTAAATATAATGAAGTGTTGACACATAAATTCAAATTAACTTTATTAAAAATTTTCAATGATATTCCAAACTTTAACATGCATTTTCACTTTTGTTTAAGCAAAGCGGCGCTATCACGTGCGCATGCTTGAAGCGCCCCCAGCCCCTGCGATCGATCCCCAACACCGATTACGAGGTATGTGGTTTGTTTACTAAATGCTCAATTTTGCAATTGCGTTAAGCAAAATCTCTCCTAATTCTCCATCGCCAGTAACAAAGCGGTCTTAATTCCTTATTAGTGAGATACGTGTAAGATAGCTTTTGAGTTGGCTAACTTGGTTGGAGCTCTTGTTTTCATCTTTCAATATCATCCCCGACATAAGGAAAGAGGGATGTGATTGATATTTCTGTACGTTTGGAACAGGCTGGACCTATCTAAAAGTTGAACACACCCCTCATTTTTCTCGACAATAATATCCTAAATTATTGATGACTCATTTGAATTATTATAGCGTGCATTGTGTCGGATGTTCGAGCTTTAGAGTTATAATGTGCCATGAGGATGAAAACCCGCCTCACGATTCATCAATGCTTGAATGTCTGATGAAGAAAGCGAGTAATCGCAAATCTTTTTTAAGGGGGATCGGTCATTATATTTATAGTAAATTTCATCGCATCGAGATGAAAGAATTACTTTTTCACGAGTTTTAGCTGAAGACAAATATGCAATCCATAATATTAATTGGGGTCTCCTCTTTTCTTTCATCCTTTTGGCTCACATGAGAAAATCTACAATTAAAAAAGAAAAGAAAAACTTGGAAAGGAAAATGTTTTCGCTACCCTATCATTGGGCACGGACTACGCACCGCATGCGGCCAAACGTGACGCAACGGAGCAACGAGACAAGCGAGTCACAGAATGCTGCCAAGTCGGTTGGATCGGGGACCGAGTTGCTCACTGAGCCAACCCAACGCGTCCAGCGTCCAGCGTCCTCCTCTCCTCCCACTTACGCATTCTTCTGTATCCTACTCTTTTCGCTCTCCCAACTGTCTAAAATCATGCTTTCGGCAACATTTTGAAGGCAAAAGGGGGCTGGGGTTACGGCACGAGGGTCATTTTGCACTCTCCATGCGGGGTATTTGAATGAGCTTTCAAACCACCCGATTCTCGGTGAGGTTACACCTTAACCAATACCAATGCCAATGATCCAAGGGCTGTGTCCTCCAAAGAGTTGGGATCCATCTCTCTCTCGAAGTGTCCTCATGCTCGGTCTCAGCGGGATGGTCTTGGTTCATCTAGGACCAAACACCCCTCCCCTTCCCTTTTCCTCTTCCCCTCTTCCATGTTTTCGCGAATCCCTCCCTCTCACATCGCCCACAGCCATTGTTTACCGCTTGTAGATCCATCGTCCATCCGCTTGCGAACATAATTTTCTAGACATCGACGGAATTCCTAGACGTAACGAATTATCGCCGTGTCATTGAGTGTCTTCAAATCACTTCTTAAGCAACTAATGATTATCAACGAATTCAATTCTTCTCGAGACCCCTTCATTAATTATTAATGCTAAGGAGAGCGGTATAATCTCGCTAAATTATGCATATCGATTCCCCGGAATAGTGCACTTGGCTTGCTCTGGTCCAAAACCTGATCAATTGTTTAAGCTCTTGGAACCCCCACAGTCCAGTAGGTCGTGAGCAGGAGACTGTTCCTAGACCGAACTCTGATCGAAAGACGCATCACTTTCGATGATTGATTGCCAGTATTGCAGAGCAGGCTTCCCACGACATTTCCCCCACCTAAAGACGCCGTTCAATCTTAGAATACACACCTTTCGAAGGATCCCGTGCCTACCTATCTTTTGAGCTTCGGTTTCCGAGGGATGATCATGTTGCCCTGTTTCGGCCAGTAGTGCTTTGTCCATTCTTCTGATTCCTTTTTCAAGGCAAGAGGAGTTCGAGTACCGTTCTCTCACTCAGTGAAGAAAGGAATGGACGATGCTTGGTGGGCAACCACCCTAAGGAGAATCCGTCCGACCTTCCTCTCTGAAGAAAGCAACGAGCAAGAATAAGCCAAAAGAAATCTTCAAACACCCCTCTCCTCTCGTCTCACCTCATCAAGAAAAAAGGACACAAAAAGGACTCCTGCCCATTGCTCCCAGCTCACGACGTCTACCCTTTTCCATGTTGTGATGCAAAAGGAGTCTTGTTTGTTATCTCTTTTATGTCTTCAACCCCCTCTTGTTACCTAAAAGGGATTCACCATCTGCCCACGCCATTTGGGAGACAATGATGAAAGGAGACGACGAGAGAGGATTTTTTTTTTTTTTTTGTGGGGGGGGGAGGGGGTGTGTTCACGCTCACTGTATATATAACACTATCTTGCTTATGTTCTTCTCACACTTCTGTCTTGAATATGGATAATGGTGCCCGCCTACTTCAAAGATTTAATTTGTTCGTTGCTGCTCGGCGTGCCCGTGAAGAAAATGAATTCAGCTTATATCTAACGTAAGTGGTGATATTGTTTTTTATCGCCAAATTTTATCGCCAAATTTTTGGGCTCTTATGCATATTTTATTGTCTTCAGACTTCAAGAACGGGAAGCCTATGTGCAAGACTTCCAATTGGCTGAAGCACGTCTGAACCACGTCCTTAATAGGATAAGGGAAAACGATCTTTTGGTCCTGTCTTCCGTAGCCCAAGCCACAGTATTTTTATCAGTGTGGGGGAGACTTGCGGCAAATCGCGGTCAGTTGCAACGCGTCCAAATTCGTATTGGGAATGTGGCGGCCCGAGAGGACATGCGCCGCCAACTAGAAAATCATGATTTTGAACTCGAGGACATCAACATGTATTTTCGCCTACCGCCCCCACCCCCACCACCCCCACCGGTCGAAAGCCCACCACTCACACCACCCCCACCAGCCGACTAAGGCCAAAAAGCCTCATGCATGTCCAAAATTATTGAATGAAATTTGAATGTCGCTGATTTCGTTGCCTGTACGTTTTATTCTCTGTTAAACTTTTGCGTACGTGAGTGGGTTCTTGGTTAGAGTAGCGGTGCACATCGTTAGGGGTGATCGGGTCAGGGGTGGGTAGGGTCTAGCACTGGACCCTGTTCCCGACCCCCGTTATAACCTAGGTTCTCATTTTTGGACCCGTTCCCGACCACATTTTACATTGGACCTGTTCGACCCACCCCGTTTTTCAGGTCCGGAACAGGGGTCAACCCGTTTATATTAAAACCTATTTTGCAATAATTAATGTACAGCACTCATATTTAAAATAAAGCTTCTAAACGAGATTCTACATAATAGACTAACATGTAACTTAATAAACGGACAAGTAAAAAATCAAACAACTTGAAAAACCTCTCCTCATAGGCATCTAGTTCCATCCCCTCATTAGTTAAATTCTCATTATCATCCTCGGGTGAAATACTTGGTGATGCTCCTCGATAGTATTTTGTTGCAAAGTTCCATGTGCATCTACGTGGGATTTTCGTCGGCATTGTTGAGTACCTAATATAAAAATATATGGCACACACATACATCAATGTCAGCTGAATCTTCTTAAGATGCTCGTCCTTCACAAGCAAGCTCATTAATCTCATCATAAGCAAACAATTTATATACTTATGAAAATATAAGAAATGTTTACCTCTCAGTTTGGCCCAATAAAAACTCAAGGTGCTTATCAAGTGCCTTCTTCCTTTGCTCATCAACCTCCAGTGATGCTTGTAAAGCACCAACAATTAAGGGTGTTAGCACAAGTCTCGATAATCTTCAAAAAGAGAAAATGCATCCCTTTGAGAGGAGATCAAATTGCACTAGATAAACCTACCAGCTTTTCTATTTTCATCCGGAACTTCTTCACATCCTTTGAAATATTAAGAGCAACTTTTCTCAATCTTTGTTCCCCTTCCTGATATCAAAATTAAACATAGTCAACCAACCAATGTCCACTGTGGCATTCCTTGTCATAAACCAACAAGTATATAATGACTTCCTTGAAGAAGAAGAAGAAGAACAAGAACAAGATCACAAGAAAGAATGGCAACTCTAAGCAAAAAGGCAAAACCTTCATTTTCTTTTCTTCCCCGGTAGCTGGTCTAACATGCCTTTGCTTGCTCTTATGGCAACCTTCTTTGTTTGAGCTAGTTTCCATTTACGCTCGGACACAAAATCCTGCATGTAAGTAGTTCAATTGACATGATATGAATGCATTTCAACCAATCTCTGCATTCCAACATCTTTTGCGAGAGCGATATCAATCGCCTTAAGCAAAACACCCCACATTTACCCCACACTTTCTGCGGTGAAGAAAAATATCAACCAGGTAAGCAAGTAAAAAATGCTTCTTTTACCTTTTGACAGCCAGACCATCTCTTCTAAAAACATGATCCCAATGAGATTTAGGGCGTTGAGGTTCTCGAGGGGCTTCGAGTGCCTAGCATTTAAAGTGACACCATATATCAATGACTGAAACCGATAAACTAAGTGAATTATGAGCTAATATCGATAACCTAGGAAGAGTCCCTCTCTTGAAAAGCCCCTGTCCATAAGATGAATCATGCAGTTGCATAAATATTTGCCTCATGAGCAGAAAAGCATAAACTTTTCCTCCTACCAACAAAACATCTATATTGCATTACGCACAGTGAGTGCTCCTCTGGGCATCTTGGCTATGTGTTTCATGAAAAAAGAACTATGAATACACACCCATGATGTAACTCGTCAAAATACATATTAAACAGAAAAGGATCAAGCAAATCCCATAATTTATGAACCTTTTGGCGCCGAGCTCGTCTTGTGATCCAATTTCGACCTTGGACCTTTGGACGCCATGCTTATAGTTCAATCTATAGCACGGTGGAAGGAAGCAACATCTGCATTTGCCATTAAAAAAAAAAAAAAAAAAAAAAAAAAAAAAGTCATAACGGTGCTCATCGGACCCGGACCCAATGGTTTTTAACGCAAGGCACTAAACGAATAAACGAAGACCGTGTTGCCTTACGCCACGCCAAATTGTTATTAAAAACCGAGACGCCAATTTGCGAGGCGTAGACAGGGGACGGGCACGGGGCGTGGGCGAGGAGGGAAGAAAATCCGCGACGACGCCGCCACGACGCCGCCTCGCGCCCGGCCAAGGCGGTGCCTTTTCTAATCCGCACGGCCCGAGCGACGGTCCTCACGATTTGGTAAGAGCGCGCGGCGCGGGAACAGACGCTCACCTCGGTCACGAGAGCGATTCGGCGAGGTGGGCCGGCTGCAGCGAAGGCGAGGTGGCGATCGAGTCGGCGAGCCGCCAAGAAAACAGTCTTTGGGTTCTTTGCGGAGAGAGAGAGAGAGAGAGAGAGAGGAGACAGAGAGACAGAGAGACGAGAGAGACGGAGACACGAGAGAGCCGAGCGCCGGAGCGAGCCCCGCCGGCGCGAGCAGCGGTCGGAGACCGAGAGAGGAGGTCCGGCGGGGGGGGGTGGCGGGGGCGGCGGCGAGGGTGGCGGCGGAGCTCGGCGGTGCGGCCGAGCTGCGCGAGCGGAGAGGAGAGGAGGAGAGAAGAGGAGGCGGAGAAGCAGCGGAATAGAAATTAGGGTTGGGGGTTTGTTTTTGGGGGCCTTAACCGGTTCTCCAACCGGTTCCCAAACCGGTCCGCTCGAACCGGTTCCCGGACCGGTTCAAACGGGGTCTGAATTATTGGAACCGGTTCCGGACCGGTTTCAACGGAACCGGTTCCGACTTTGTTGTTTTCCGGGTGGGCGAACGGGAACCGGGTTGACCCGGGTCGGTTGCACACCCCTACACATCGTATGGGAACAAGCCCCACGCGATCAAATGGGTGAACAAATGTACCGCTGCTCAGGAGAGTCCCACCCGCCATCACATGCCGATGAAAATACTGACATACGGCCTTTCTTTAGGAGGAGAACTCACGTCTGTGAAAAGTGAGCGATCGCATTAACAAGCGGCGTCTTCGAAGCTCGTGTAATATTCTCTCTAAAGCGTCCGTGTCCTCGAGACGGACGTGAGCTCTCCTGTCATGAAGTCGACCCTTCGCACTCGCACGTAATCAAACTAGCTTCCTGCTAGTCCCCCACGGTTCAACTTCTTCCAAAAAGAGTGATAATTCGTACGTAGAAACCGTTAAAACAGACCCCAAAAAAAAAAAAAAAAAATGGTCAAAACCGATATTCTACTTTTTTTTGCTACGTAACCGATATTCTACTTTTCTCTTATTGAAAGGAGCCAATCACGTGCTATTAGCAGTCCTCATCAGACGAATGATACCAAACCATCGTTTTACTTTGCGTTCATTTACATTTTCAGGGTACTTCATGTATGTTAAAATGAGAGCCGTATGCACGTAGACATATGTGGTGCAACATGTCGTTCTATATTCAAGCTAGCAAATGCGCATTCTCAACCTGAACCAACAGCTTCAACTAGAAAATTTTTCTATGCGAGCCTGAATTTAATATGGAGGCATTCGAAAAATCAGTTCTTCACTCGGTTCGGTGCAACTTTAATTGGATGCTCTAGGGTTAGGATAAAATTAAAAGCTCAATGCCGGCTATCTTTTTAACATATAACATCAAATAAGAAAATCACACGCCATGACAATGTAATTCTTTTTAGTAACAATCCATAAAAGTTAGAAACTATCGAAAGAATTGTAGGACGAGCATTGTCTTTATATTAAGCCTTCGGAAGGAATTCATCCATGCCAAACATACTTTCTTTGTAAATATAATGAAGTGTTGACATGTGAATCCTAATATACTTCTTAAAAAATTTTGAAGGATATTCCAAGCTTTAACATGCATTTTCACTTTTTTTTTTTTTTTAAAGCAAAGTGGCGCCATCACGTGCGCATGCTAAAAGCGCCCCCAGCCCCTACGATCGATCCCCAACACCGATTACGAGGTATGTGGTTTGTTTACTAAATGCTCAATTTTGCGATTGCGTTAAGCAAAATCTCTCCTAATTCTCCATCGCAAAGTAACTAAGTGGTCTTAATTCCTTATTAGTGAGATACGTGTGAGATGGCTCTTGAGTTGACTAACTTGGATCGAGCTCTTGTTTTCATCTTTCAATATCATCCCGACATAAGGAAAGAGGGATGTGATTAATATTTCCGTACGTTCGGAACAAGCTAGGCCTATCTAAAAGCTGAACACACCCCTCCTTTCAAAATTCCAAGATATGCACTTACTTCTATAACTTCACCTAAAACAAGCCATTTATCATCAATTAGTCACTGCATTTTAAGAAATATGATATCCAAACTCTTGAACAATCTCCGTACTCACATTCATGAATGCCTAGTGCCAGAGTTATGCCTTAATTGAAAGGCTGAGCGAAAAACAAGATCGAAGTTGTCAGATTCATTAGACATCGTTCCATAAATGGCCTTATCATATGTTCCTCAAAACACACGACCAATGGTAACCGAGACGGCGGTTTCTAAAAATATTTCTAAAGTTGCCAGATAATCTAACTAGACATCAACCTTTCACAACCTTCGTTTTCAGAACGATGGAGTTACATGAAGAAGCAAGAAAACAAAAAGCCAAAAGAATTCATTATATATTTTGAACAACTCCAAAGGGGGTTGTTGACACCTAAATTTTGACGACTCGATTAGTCATATATTACATTAAAAAAATCAGGGATTAATTTTTAAGCCCTAAAAAAAACTAATATTAATTGCATAGCTTACAATTTTAGGTGCATTCATTTTATTTATTTATTTATGGCATTCGCATTGGATAACAATGGTGAACGGATTCGAATGAATGGTTTTAAGCTTAATAGATACGAAGGTATATATCTTCGTCAAATATTTTGGGGAAAATTCACAATTGGAACAAGACCAAAAGAAATATTGTGTCAATATTCGTTCAAGAACACAAAAGGAAAATCAAGAAAGGAGATTGGTGCATGTGCGAAAGAAAAAGCGAATTCAATGGGATTTTTCCATTATTCGAGGGAAATATTCAGCAATGACTCAAAGGGGAAGTGGGAGATTCTCGTGCTATTAGGGGCAGAGCATAATATTGAGAATATCAATTGGTGGATTTCATTTACGCCAGCCCAAGATATCTCTTGCCCCTGATAAATAAGAAGCAAGAGACGATCGCAAGAGGAGGCCACAAAAAAATACTGAATATACGGCCACATGTAGGTGAAGAGTGACAATTTTAAGAGAGCCCATTCATCGACGAAAAAGAGATGAAAGAGAGAGAGAGAGAGAGAGAGAGAGAGAGTTCAGAAAAAAAAAAAAAAAAAAAAAAAGTGAAGAGTTTGCCTTCTCCTCTCTTACACATTGACAAAAGTCAAAGGGGGCTCTTTCACGCAAAAGGAAAAAAGACCCGAAGGAGGGGGAGAGGAAATTCGGTCTTCTTCCTCAAGCGTCCCTTTTTGGCCACGACCAGTGTGGTCGCCGGACTTCCTCGCTCGGCCTTCACGATCACCACTCACGACACCATTGCTGCCACCCGAGCGCCGCCACACCTGTTCTTGTCGCCAACGCCTGCGACTCACTGCTCGCTGGAACCCGTCCTGACGCGGTGACCAACTCAACAACGCTGCGATTCTGACGGCTGCGCGCCTCAGCTTTTCAACGCGGCGAGTAGTCTAACGATCCGCAGTTGCTCCATCCTGTGATCCACGTCACCTCCCGTTGCTGCACACGTCGCCTCCCGTTGCTGCACCGAAGCTGCTGTCCAAACCTGCCACAAACCCGACGCTCTGAGTCCCAGCAAATTCAGCAAGGCCATTCCTTTTAGCCAAATAGTTTTCAGCGTGCACTAGCCATGATGAAGCCGTCACCTCGCGTCACTACTACTCGTCCTTATCGGAGCTGCCAAACGCACGCTAGCAGGAGGCCACTCAATTGATACACATGGCCATTGCGATATAAAAAGAGCCGCAGCACAGGAGAGGAAGTATAAACGAATGAGGTCTTCAGGGTCTTGAGTCGGTGATGCTTGCAGGACTTACTTTGGGATCAACGTTCTGCACTTTGGAGGGGACATACTTGTGGAGCACTATAGACTCCTCAAGTATCAAGCATACAGACACGTACGCAAGCGAAGAGACGTTCGTGAGGATCGCTTCGCTCGATGCCGCAGTCACGAGCGGTTTCTCTGGTCTTGTCGTAACAACGATCAGGCAATTTCCCTGCCACAGTCGCGAGCCTCCTTCCCGTTGCCATCAACTCAGCAACAAATCAGTTCAGCACTTCCTGCAGTGGTCGTGCAATTTTGACGAACAACGATTCTGGTTATGCTCACTGTGACCAGACTAACCATTGAGTGATCCCGATAAGCCCCGAGTAATACTCCGACGGTTCCCAAGTCGTACGTGTTGGTCTTTTTGCAGGATTAGAAGTCCATTGTCCATCACCAATCCAAGAAGTGCTCATGATCTCCTTCTCTCTCTAGGCCCCGGTGCATTAGCCGTGAGTCCCCGCGAGTCCACCGAGCCGACGGTCCCTCCACTACTTAGTCCTCTGTCTCTACAGTTTGGCTCGCAAGCATCATCGTGCATGGTTGTCGAAGGCCACGCAAGGAAGGTCAGATCTTTAGTCAAAAGAAAAATCCAAGCGGTGGTCAAAGAGCCTCAGTGGAGATTTGAAACGAGAAGAGAGAGGCTAAAGCAATGGTGATTCTCCTTTGGCGGTCAAAGGGAGAGTTGGCTAAAATTTCTCTGTACAGTGCGCATTGAGTAAGGGAGAATATTTGGTCTATTCTCGTGGAATCTAGGGACCATCAAAGAAAGTCCGTCAACTTCAAAGTTTTGCTTTGTTCGTGCCTTGCAGTCCGCTTTGTTCTTTCTTGCAGATTCACGGACGTTCGTCAAGTGCCGCTGGCACCATCGTCCATCATCATCCAAGCTCGTTGTTTGCAGAAAATTTGGGAAACTTATCCGCACAATAATTTGAATTAGGTAATTATCTTGTTTACCGTCAATTGAATATTTTTTGATTTAATTGAGAATATTACATGATTCTTAAATTTGAGCGATAAGTGCACTCTCAATTAGGATTTACTGCCCAATTCGCAACCGTGCATGAATTTTTATTCCACCTATAAACTTTAGATGGAATAATTATCCACGCGGGAGTAAAATCGATATCTTGATCTTTAAGGCTTAAGATCAATTTATCGATTTTATTAGCGAGATATGATATTTTTAGTGATTTTGCATGATCTGTTTTATCTTGATTATTTTAATTATCATGATTGCTTTATTTACGTGGAAATATGTTTGGGTTAGAATTCGCATGCTTTAGGGTTATTTGCATATTTAGATTAAGTATTTAATTTATCATGGTTTGTCAAAAAAAAATTTAAAATTTAAAAATTTAAAAAAATCAAATCAATTTAGGTTGGTAGTTTTTTTGTTTACTTAAGTTGCATGT
This sequence comes from Eucalyptus erythrocorys, assembly GCA_014182555.1. Lineage (NCBI taxonomy): Eukaryota > Viridiplantae > Streptophyta > Magnoliopsida > Myrtales > Myrtaceae > Eucalyptus > Eucalyptus erythrocorys. The sequence continues at coordinate 36,366,928 of CM024597.1, forward strand.
TTAACTATTTAAAAATTTTAATTTCGAATTAAAAAAAGAAAAGAAAAATTAAACGAGGGCATTCTTTGCATGTCATTGCATTTTAGGGTAAATTGCATGTAGCTTAATTCTAGATGTTAGTTTTTTTTTAATAAGTTTAGATAATATTAGATAGATTGCACTTTAGGATTATTTAGGTTTAGATAATATTTTAGTTTCAATTAAGATTTAGCTTAACCTAATTCCTAATGTAAATTAAATAGAATCTTAATTTAATTAGGTAAATTCACATTTTTTTCCTAATTTCGAAATTCATGAAAAATACCAAAAAAATGTCTTAGGATAAATTATTTTCATTCTTTATAAATTGCATACTTTTAGGAAAAATAAAAAATAAAAAATGTCACTCATTTAGGATTAGATTAATCAAATGCACGTCATTTAGTTTTTTTGGCCCATATAATTAGAAATTGCCCGTCAATAGAATTAGGTCATTTAGATTGTATTTAATTATTGCATTTCTTTAGGATTTACTTTACTCATGTCATATAGTTTAGATCATGTTGTCATGTCATGTAATTTAGGTTATGTTGCTATGTCATATTAGATTATTAGCATGCATTGCATATAGATTAGGTTCTCACTAATTAAGTGAAAAAAAAAACAGAGAAATTGCGTGTTAATTAGAAACCATATTGAGGGTTGTTGATGTGGATCTTAATTTAACATTGCAGATGCTTTTGTTGATTCGAGGTAAGTTTTTGCAATTTATTCATTGTTTATCTGGGTGTTAAATTGGTAGTTTGCGCACCCACATGATTGCCTCATATGTTCGAGAAATAAGTCTAAAATTAATTTAAGTGCCTACAAAAGCATTTTTGAAAATAAAAGAATGGTACTTGAAAGGGCATTAGAGAAATCTAGTGTAATCAAGTCCACGCACCTAGAATGTAAAGCTCCTATTACTTTACTTGGATTTCTAATCAACCCACCAAAAATAGATTAGTGGCGACTCCTAGATAAAATCTATTTGCATGTTAAAAACTTGAACCTAAAGTCGCGAATTGGTATAGATTTGGAAGAGCCCGAGTTAAGTCTAGGCTTAGCAATCCATTAGCCAAAACCTAGGTGATTCACCTGAAAAATTGGTCGCGACAGGGCTAGATTAAATAAAAATACCTAGCAGTAGCATTTTTCTTCTACAAGACAAAATTATGTACTCTTTGCCATTCTCTTGAGGATTTGTCTGAATATCATTTAATTTATCCTGATTACCACTTTATATTGCTTGAGAGATAAAAGATTAACAGGATAAGAGGTGCAAAGTGGCGGCGAAACATGGGATAAATAATTCTATTTTCTAGTCAATTTCATACCAAATAATGCAGCATAAATTCTATAAAACAAGAATCGTAATTGGGGCTTCATCATCCGTATTTTCAAAACGGTTACATAGCTTGCGCTTCATCATTCATGGTGGACACTTGCAAACAATTCAAGATTTTGGCCAAAAAGAAGAGTGACTATTTCATCAAAGCTACTAGGACTAATTGTGGCAGAGAATTCACTTTAGGCATATTCAACAAATTCGGGGAGGATTATGTTATTCGTCATTTCTTGATAGCTCCATATTTTCCTCAACAAAATGGCATGATTGAATGAAAAAATAGAATGTCAAATAGATAAACAAAACAACAAAAAAGATAAAAAGAAACATCACTATTACTATAAAAACCTTCTTACACTTGTTGATATTGATTATCAAGTAAATTGGTGTTTTTACGTGTTTGGTTTCTCTTACAAAGTTCCTAATTAAAATGAATACGTTATAAATAAATGAAATGATAAGAAGATTTAAAAAAAAAAATCATTAATTTAAATTCCATGAGCACGTTGTTCCCATTTTTCTTCTTTTTAATTGTAGAATGGATATTAATTAACAAAAAGCTTAAAGGAAATACAAATATAGTGTTGATAAATAAATAAATAAATAAACATACTTTAAAAAATAATAAAAAATATATCATTTAAATAGATTAAAAAAACTTAGATTACGTTTGACCATCTAGTTTTCCAATCAAGATAGAACCGAATGTAATATGATATGAAATTCATGGATTTTTTTATATTATATTAATTGTTTGGTAATTACAATAATAAAGTCGGATATATTCACATTATATCATGTATATTATTGAGTATAAATGGTATATTAGTATACATGAACACAAAATTTTACAATCGGATATGGTAAAAATTTCTTATGATACTCTTACTTATTTTTTAATTTTATTATTTTTTAATTTTATATCCTTCTTTTTTTTTTTAAATTAATTTCTTTATTATGTTTTGGGTATGAAAGCTTTACTCACTTGATGAGATCAGCCTTGTATCATCCTGCGATTTTGAGCTCTATTTTTAAGATCGGAATCGTCACAATCACAATGTGACCAATGAAAGTCGCTGTATTCCTCAACAAGTTAAACATCTAGAATCCCCACCTCGATTTGTCATGCACGACATGCGCAAGCTAATATAATTGATGAAGGAAAATCACTCTTTCGCAATCAATTAGAACCTCATCGAACTCAATTGGAATTATTCATTCGTGGGCCCCTAGTCCAAAAACTGTCCCAAAAGTCTTAAATCTATTGTTTGGTGTCTAATCCATTCCTAACCTTTTAACAACTTGTTAATATAGTTTTATTTAGGTTAAGATAATATTTTAGTTTAAATTAAGATTTAGCTTGACCTAATTCCTAATGTAAATTAAATAGAATCTTAATTGAATTAGGTGATTTTCACTTTTTTTTTCCTAATTTCGAATTTCATGAAAAATACCAAAAAAATGTCTTAGGATAAAGTATTTCCATTCTTTTAGGATAAATTGCATTCTTTTAGGCAAAATAAAAAATAAAAAATGTCATGTGCATGTCATTTATGATTAGATTCATCAAATGCAAGTCATTTACTTTTTTAGGCCCATCTAATTAGAAATTGCCCGTCAATAGAATTAGGTCATTTAGATTGCATTTAATTGTTGCATTTCTTTAGCATTTACTTTGCTTATGTCACATAGTTTAGATCATGTTGTCATGTCATGTAATTTAGATCATGTTGTTATGTCGTATTAGATTATTAGCATGCATTGCATATATATTAGGTTCTCACTAATTAAGTGAAAAAAAAAAGAGACATTGCATGTTAATTAGAAACCATATTGCGGGTTGTTGATGTGGATCTTAATTTAACATTGCAGATGCTTTCGTTGATTCGAGGTAAGTTTTTGCAATTTATTCATTGTTTATCTTGGTGTTAAATTGGTGGTTTGCGCACCCGCATGATCGCCTCACATTTTAGGGAAATAAGTCTAAAATTAATTTAAGTTGCCTGCAAAAGCATTTTTGAAAATAAAAGAATGATACTAAAAGGGCATTAGAGAAATCTAGTGTAACCAAGTCCCCACACCTAGAATGTAAAGCTCCCATTACTTTACTTGGGTTTCTAATCGATCTACCAAAAATAGATTAGTGGTGACTCCTAGATAAAATCTATTTGCATGTTGAAAACTTGAACCTAAAGTTGCGAATTGATATGGGCTTGAAAGAGCCCGAGTTGAGTCTAGGCTTAACAATCTATTAGCCAAACCCTAGGTGATTCACTTGAAAAATTGGTCGCGACAGGGTTTAGATTAAATAAAAATACCTAGCAATAGCATTTTTCTTCTACAACACAAAATTATGTACTCTTGGCCATTCTCTTGAGAATTTGTCTGAATATCATTTAATTTATCCCGATTACCACTTTATATTGCTTGAGAGATAAAAGATTAACAGGATAAGAGGTGCAAAGTGGCGGCGAAACATGAGATAAAGAATTCTATTTTCTAGTCAATTTCATACCAAATAATGCAGCATAAATTCTATAAAACAAGAATCGTAATTGGGGCTTCATCATCCGTATTTCCAAAACAGTTACATAGCTTGTGCTTCAACATTCATGTTGGACACTTTCAAACAATTCAAGACTTTGGCCAAAAGAAGAGTGACTATTTCATCAAAACTACTAGGACTAATTATGACAGAGAATTCACTTTAGGTATATTCAACAAATTATGGGAGGATTATGTTATTCGCCATTTTTGACGGCTCCATATTTTCCTCAACAAAATGGCATGATTGAATGAAAAAATAGAATGTCAAATAGATTAAAAAAAAAAAAAGAGAAAGAAACATCACCGTTACTATAAAAACCTTCTTACACTTGTTTTTTTTTTTTTTTGGTAAAGGTAAGTATACCTTCTTACACTTGTTGATATTGATTATCAAGTAAATTGGTGTATTCTGTGTTTGGTTTCTCTTACAGAGTTCCTAATTTAAATGAATACGTTATAAATTACTGAAATGATAAGAAGATTTAAAAAAAATCATTAATTTAAATTCAATGAGCGCGGTGTTCCCATTTTTTTCTTTTTAATTGTAGAATGGATATTAATTAACAAAAAGCTAAAAGGAAATACAAATATAGTGTAAATAAATAAATAAACAGACTTTAAAAAATAATAAAAAAGATATCATTTAAATAGATTAAAAAAAAACCGTTAGATTACGTTTGATCATCTAGCTTTCCAATCAAGATAGAACCGAATGTAATAGGATATGAAATTTATGGATTTTCTTATATTATATTCATTGTTCGATAATTACAGTAATAAAGTCGGATATATTCACGTTATATCATGTATATTATTAAGTATAAATGGTATATTAGTATACATAAACAAAAAATTTTACCATCGGATATGGTAAAAATTTCTTATGATGCTCTTGCCTATTTTTTTATTTGTTTTTTAATTTTATATCCTTCTTGTTTTTTTTAATTAATTTCTTTATTATGTTTTGGATACGAAAGCTTTACTCACTTGATGAGATCAGCCTTGTATCATCCTGCAATTTTGAGCTCTATTTTTAAGATTAGAATCGTCACAATCACAATGTGACCAACGAAAGTCACTGTATTCCTCAACAAGTTAAACATCTAGAAGTCCCACCTCGATTTGTGCATGCGGGAGCTAATTTAATTCACGAAGGAAAATGACTCTTTCGCCGATCAATTATAACCTCATCGAACTCAATTGGAATTATTCATTCTTGGGCTCCTAGTCCAAAAACTATCCCAAAGGTCTTAAATCTATTGTTTGGTGTCTAATCCAGTCCCAACCTTTTAACAACTTGCTAACATAGTTTTAAATACTTTAACATTGTTAATTTAATCTAAAACCTTTTAACGATATGCCAAATTAGTTTAAACCTTTTTTATACTACTAACATGATGGTCTAGTTAGTGCTAGATATTCTATGTGGCATGATCGACGCCGAAGTGGATAATTTTTAAAATTTCAAATATGTTTTATGATTTTTCTTTTCTTTTTTTCTCCTCCTTTTAGAAAAGGACCGGTGGGGCCATTGCAAGGTTGGCAACTTTTGCTGACTAGTGGGCAAGGGTGATGAAGCCCTTGTTGGTGCCCTCACTCTGGCTCGCGAGGGTGTTGCGGCTCTCATTAGCCTTGGTGAGGGATCGCGAGCCCTTTGCCAAATCCAGTAAGGGTTGTTCGACCATAGCTAATAAGGGCGTCGTGCCCCTTGCTTGAGGTTGGTGGGGTCATTGGGCCTCACTTAGTAGTTGACGGTCGTCGGTGGTAAATGCTCTATTAGTCTTGTCTAAAAAGAGGAAAAATAGAAAAGAAAAAGAAAAAAGAAATAAAAAATTAAGAAAAAAATTATTCATGTCAATATACCACGTATGATGACCGGTACTAGTTGAAACTATCACGTCAACAGTACTCAACTAAAATTAGCTAGAAAGATTAAATGGACAATTTATTAGAAAAATTATAATTATTTTGACAAATCATTAAAATATTTATAATTAAATTGATATAATTAAAATTTATGATTGAATTGGTAAGTTGTGAAAAGATTTAAGATTGATTGGACATATTTAAAGGTTTATCATCGAATTATTCGCCATATAATAGATTTTTGACTTTTTTTGACAATTTTCGCCGCTCGTTATTATATGAAATGGACGACGTCACATCTCGGATTAATGATCCATTAAAAGTGAGATTGGGGGAAGAACCCGCACGTTATTACATTGGTTTGACTTAGCGATGAGCAAGTGCTGACAGGTGGAACCACCTACCTATGGCCTGGACTTTAGGCATTAGTGCTCCGCGCATATAAAAAGGACCATATATTTTTCTTTTATTAATAAAGCCGAATCCCGGGGGAGTCGAGAATAAATTTATCGGCCAATCATTCAATATGAACTTATCCCGCTTCTCCACTCCAATGTCCAAATTTAAGGTAGCACGCATTAAATCGGGACCCCAGTCCGGTTGAAAAAGAAGAAGAAGAGGAAATTAAATAATTATTAGTTCAACCATAATCTTCTTATATAGATATTAGCTCAATTTTAAACTTTTTGGTTTCTTCGGCATTAGTCTTACTCTTTTTATGTGGAATTCTAGTCTAGTGCTTCCACTCGATTATTGCTGGAAATCGTGGAGGTTACAATTTATAAACAATGTGCGACGTAGGTTGGCTAGTAATGATTAGACATTGACGCGTCATTGGATTTAGGTGATAATTAGTTGGAGGGACTATGTTGACATTTTTGCATAAAGGTTTAGGATTATATTAATAAAATCAAGAGGTTTAAGATCGATCCACACAATAAATTTTTGACTAATATGATAATTATATCTAGAAAGATTCATATTAGGCTCTCGGGGTACTTAGGCTCTCGGGGTACTTAGGGACTAAAAATGCAACCGAAAAAAGAAAAGAAAAGAAAAAGAACGAGAAAAAGGAGAAAAAGTCAATTCAATGAAGCAGTATCACTATCAGGCAGTCACTTCGGTACGCAGAAGTTCTAAAAGAGGTTGAGGAGGTGAAGCAGGCCAGTTCGAAGGAAGGGCCTTGCGTCGTTGGGCTTTGGCGGCCCAGTCCGCAATAAAATTGGCTTCTCTCCTGCAGTGTCGAATCTTAGAGCTTTGAGAATAGCGGGGATCAGTTCAGTGCACTCAGCCAATAAGACGCGGATCTCCGGAAGAGTCAAACTTTGACTCTGCACTGCAGCAACTAGTGTCAGACAGCACTAAATTCGCTTTCTCTTGCCCTCTCTGCAAAAGGCGTTCTAGGGTAGGGTAAGAGTTAAACGCCCGCACCAACTCCCACTTGCCAAGCTGAAGCAGCATGAACGCCGCTGGAGAAACCGTCGACGAGTCTTCCCAAGTGGTCTCGGCAGACGCAGGCCACCGCGCCCTCTTCTCTTCCAGTCGGAAAGGCCCCACCATCAACATGTACTTTCAGTGTTCCAAGCTCCGGTCGACTCCAAACCAGGTTCGATCCAGTAAGTATATGCTGGGTTTTCGAAGACTGCAGACCCCAGAAGCACGAGATTCTTGCGTTTACTAATGCCGCGTCCACTATCGTTGTAGGATCTGGACGCTGATTTCTGACGACAAAGTGATTGCGCGCTTTCCATATTTGCCAAGGGAGTGAGGCGAGAACCTCCAAGTTAGGTGAGTTTGCTCTGTTTCCTCTCAGATCTGCAAGCCGAGCATCAATTCTTGGTAGACCAAATACTGTTTGTCCAGGGGCATAGTAGAAATAGACTGATCTGTGTGTCGATGCCGGAGTTAACTCCGGCAACAATGAACCCTTTAGCGTTGGCAGTTCCCGTCGGTCAACGAAAAGTATCTGACCCTTTTTGCCCTCTCTTTCCTTTTCTCTTGCTTTGTTTTCTTCTGCGGAGAATGAAAGAAAAAGATCTGCTCTTTGGCTTTCTCTGGAAAAAAAAGAAAAAAAAAAAAACGTTTCAACGGATGGGCAGGAAGATTGGACCTAACCCAAGATGTGAATCAGTCAGACCAAACCAAATTGGGAGCTTGACCAAAGATCTCAAGACCTGGCCACTTAATGCATTTGTCCTGAAAACGCTAATGCGGTTTTTTACATTTCAGTAACGGCTGAGGAAAATTTAACTGGAGAAGTTGTTCAGTTCAATTTTTTTTCTCAGATTTGCCTGCTTTCAGCATCTGCAGTTTTTCCGAGATTTCCAATTGGGTCCGAGCCTTCTGTACATGTAAATCCATGCGCAACGAGGCCTTGTCGGCTTCTGTACTGCTTCGACTCCCTCGCGATGCGAAACAACTGACTACTGTCGATATGAGAAAACATGATGTGCTATCCGCTGTGTCCAATGTCCGCCAGGTTTAACTTGCATACATGGTTCTAAGCTTCTCGCTCTCTTTCATGCATCAATTTGCGCACAGAAATTGCGACACAATTGCCAGGACTCGAAAGAACCATCCTTGTCAATCCAGCATCTAAAACAGAGGTTGCCCAATTCGACTCTTAATTCGGTGAAGAGCTAACGGTTGAAAACTGCCTCTTTCAGGGAAGATACGATGCAGAAGCACGACCCTGGGAAGTTAGAAGCCAATGTGACAGGTGGGGAAGTTTAAAGCGTGATCCTTTCTGGGGCGTCTCCTCATCTGACTTTCAGCCCAACTACCTCTCAAAACCATGTTTCTGCTCCGCAATAAATTGACTTGCAGCTGGCTTTTCATCACTCGTTTTTTATCCAAAGAGGACATAGAAAAATCCTCTGAAACACCTACCGCTGCTGGGAGTTTTATGATGCAGATTCGCCATGGATGATGAACCTCTGCTCCGCACACCGGGACTCACAGAGATGTCGACGGTCAGGAGAGATTTCCCTTCGGTTTTCCTTGATCTCAACCTCAGCGGCCTCAGCACCACGCCAAGGCGGCAATCCGCCCCGCACCTCATAACCAACGGTGCTATCATCCCCATAATCCCGATGCGGCACTCTGCTCCCTCTGTGAATCTCATCGCCAACTTGACCAAGAAGAGACGACTCGCCCACCACTCCCGCTTGGCTCCTTCCGTGCTCACCTTTCACAAGGAGAGCACCATCGACGGGGAGGACCCCTGGCCGTCCCTTCAATGGACCCCTCTGTTTGTCCAGCGGGCGTTGGGGTATACTTGACGAGCGGGAGTTTCGAAGGCACACCCGCGTTCAACCCGGTCGAACCTCTGTACTTCACCGTGGTCACTCTTTGCACAACTGGCTTTGGCCACGTCCTCCCTGACACAGCGTTCACAAAGCTGTTCAGTTGTGCTTTCATCCTGGTGGGCTTTGGATTTGTCGGTATCCTGCTCAACGGCATGGTCACCTACATCTGCGACTGGCAAGAGGCGGTTTTGCTGAGCACTGCGGGTCAAAACAAGTAAAATGGGATGGTCAGGACTTATATGATCGACAGAGAGAAGGGAAGGATGAGAATTAGGACGAAAGAGTGCGTGGCTTTGGCGGTTGTGATTAGTTGCACAGCTATAGGGACTATCGTCGTGCATTTCATGGAGGACTTGAGCTGGGTAGACAGTTTTTATCTGTCTGTTACATCCGACAGCCGGTTATGGGGACTATGCATTCATGGCCTTGGCAGGAAGACGTTTCGCCATAATTTGGCTAGTGATGAGCACATTGGCAGTTGCTGGGGCGACTGAGCTGAGGATCGACAAGAGGAATCGTGGAATCGCGAAATGGGTTCTGCAGAAGAAGATGACCCCTGGGATCTAGTTGCTGCAGACCTTGATAACGATGGATCCATCAGGTAATTGTTTCTGCTTGGTCTGGGAGCCTCTGCTAGATTTGTGCAATTCCCATTTTTTTTTTTTTTCCTGAAACTTTGCTAAGTTGACTAGTAACTCCTGTCATTATCTAGACAACTATCAACACATTGCTGCTATTGGATAAACGTAAGAACAATAGACATCATTGGAACCAAAAGATTCGGAAGAAAATTTCAGAACTGACGCCTTAGGAGATTCTGATCAGCTTGACGAGTTGAACTTCCTTGAGATTTTGGAAGATTAGTCCCTGGCCCTGCTAAAGTTTCAGCGATTAGCGAAGTCCCAAGCAAGATCTTTTTACATTAGCAATGACTCGAATGGCGCGTGTTGCAATTTTCTATTTTAGAAAAATTCATTTGCAAAATAAGAGGCCCAATAGAGACGCGAGAGATAGCTTATTGGGCCCATCAAAGGCCCAAATCAGCTCCTCTAGCTGAATAGAAGAGCGGAAAAACCGAGCTTTTCTTCTCCGCATTTGTGCGCCCGATAGATGTAAAAGAACCAAGAAACGAGCTTCTCTTTTCCTTTAGTCCAATATATAATGCCATTCTTAAACTTTTAATTTGTTTAATACAGTGTTTAGACTTTTTGTATATATTTAGATTAGTTCTTAAATTGAATGAAAATGTTCAATGTTATCATTCCATTAATTTAAGTGCAGGAATAACATTGAACATTTACATATAGTCTAAGGATTATGTATCGAAAGTTCGAGGATTATGTTGAACAAATTGAAAATTCGGAGACGATATTACTCATCGGAGGGATGACATAAGACATTGAGCCAAAATGAAGAGATTATTTATGTCATTTTCCTTTTACTTTTCTAGGGTTGCGGCAAATATGAGTTTAGGATCCATATGGTCGTTGATTATATGTAAAAAAGAAGCAAAAAAAAAAAAAAAAAAAAAGACTTCTTTAAATGGAAAGATGAGAAGACGATAACGGGGAAAAAGGAGGACCATAATAATATTAATTGAAAACAATTATGTTGTCAATTAGAAAGTTATATAGAGAATTCTTGACCAGCATGGTGCCGTAAGTTCCTCTCTATTTCTTGGATATTCATTAAAAGTGAGGAGGAAAAAAAGAAATTAAGCACAGAGGAACTTATAGCACCAGAGAATTAATTTCGTAATACATGAATGATGAGTTAATTTCGTAAAAAAAGATTTTTAAAAAAAAAAATTAATAAAAGGGGTAGCAATTAGGGTTTTCTTCGGCAACACGCACGAGCCCTCTTCTCTGGCGCCTCCGAACACGAGCTCTCCCCTCTCGCCTCCTCTGCTTTTCGGACGAGCTCTCTCCGTCGACGATGAAGCTTTCCAAGAGTCTCGCCATCAGTGCCACGACGCGCCCAACGATTTGTCCTGTGCAGCTTCCGAAGAGGCTCGCCATCACTGCCACGACGAGCCCAACGATTCGTCCTGTGCTGAGGCGAGTGGCTCGTACGGGGTAAGTCTCGAACCTGCCTTGAAACCAAGGGAATATCTTAGGTTTTTGTTTGAGCTGTACGAGATGAAATTCTCAGATACGGTACGTGAGCTGGGTTCAGAACGTAGGGTTAGCTTTGCTCATACCAAACAACTAAAGCAACTGCTCCACAAACCTCCTTTGTGATAAAGTTTGAAAGTCCCACTTTTCCTATCCTTATCCAGAAGTTGGTAAGGTTGGTGAGTCAGTTGGTTAAGTTACTCATGATCGTGAGCTAGAGTAGCATCACTAGCACTGACATAAGTAGCAGCTCCAGGTCCGGAACTAGTAGACCCAGAAGATGTTGAGTCAGTTGGGTTCAATCGATTCTGTTGATTCTGCAGACGGTGACTCCTGCTGCGGTAAGACATACCGAAGTAATAGGAACAACCTAAACAAGAGGGGCCTCTCGACTACCAGAATGCGGGGAGGAACCACCTGGCCTTAGATTCTAAAAGTTTAGGGGCATATGTGCTCAATAAATTCGCTGGTGGTCCAACAACTCCCGTTGCCATGTCTCGCCTAGTGGATAAATCAGGAATACAGAAACAAAAACAGCAATTGGACCAGCGAATGCATAATGACTGAAGCTAACTTTGGTTGGTTAATTCGATTGAATCGCCGCAATGTTGCTGAGATAGATTCCTTTCTGCATTTGGCTTGGCTTTGTAGAATGTTTAAGACCTCAAAGCGCTCTGGCGGCAGCACTGGTGTCTCTGGGGGCTCCGCCCCCTTTGTGGGCTCTGGCGGCGCTGGCAGCTCTAGCAGCTCTGGCAGCGCTGGCAGCTCTGGCAGCAATGGCAGCTCTGGGAATCGAAAATGGGCCTTTAACATTTTCCTGTGAGTGCAGTAGAATTTTTTCCTTTTTAATTGTTAGTCGCGGTTGTTCTTACCACTTAATGCATGACAGGGATGAGTTCAAGAGCAGCAAGCAGTGCAAGTCTATGGTGAAAAAAATGGTGAAAAAATCTGCAAGTGAGAAATGGTCGGCTCTGTCCGAGGAGGTAAGATACGCATCATTAGCTCCTAGTTCCACAAATAGATGCATTCTGATTCGGCCCTGTCTTCACGCAGAAGAAAGAGAGGTACGACGAGAAAGTCGTGCAAAGGAGTTTGGAATTCGAACAATGTTACCAAGTTTATTTGAAATTGACGCAGGTAAATTTTCTTGTCCTTCCTTTTAAAGGAAACCTCGGATAAATGGCTAAATGTAATGTTTCATCTGTGCTAGGGCCAGGAGCATGAAGGGTCTTCAATGTAGGAGGAGGAGGAGGAGGAGGAGGTTTACCAGACATCTATTTTCTGAGTAAAAATTTGCTGATGATAGTACGTCCAAGGCTTATGTTCTGTTTTGGCTGTTAACACCCCCATGGGAAAATTTTGTGGAACTTCTGGTCCTTCCCATGCTAAAGGGTGACGCCATTCGTTTTGCTTGTTTATCGACTTTATGTTCAAGATGATTGAGCAATCTGTACTGACAAATGAACTACATAGGATGAAGCCACTTACCCTACTTCAGAAGGGCATTAGCTTTTGAATAGTGTGCTCTAGCATACAGAGGAGGCACAGATGTGAAGATGCATGCTCATGGTCATCTTTGGTATGTTAATACTGAGAAAAGACCAAATCACTTTCGGTCTCCCATATTATTTAATGATGTGCTAGTACTATACCAAGTAGGAATGAGAAACCTAGTGATCCGGCTTCCACCGAACATGTTAGACAGTTAAATTCCAATGCCTCACTTGTTGATAAAAGGAATGCTGGATTCCAATGCTCCTACTATACCGAGTAGGATGAAGCCACTTACCCTACTTCAGAAGGGCAATAGCTTTTGAATAGTGTGCTCTAGCGGACAGAGGAGGCACAGATGTGAAGATGTGTGCTCATGGTCATCTTTGGTATGTTAATACTGAGAAAAGACCAAATCACTTTCGGTCTCCCATATTATTTAATGATGTGCTAGTACTATACCAAGTAGGACTGAGAAACCTAGTGATCTGGCTTCGACCGAACATGTTAGACAGTTAAATTCCAATGCCTCGTTGATAAAAGGAATGCTGGATTTCAATAACGGCATCCAAGGGGGGCATTTTTCTTCTAAAGAGTCTGAAGGCCTCTGGTCTGATCGGGCCGATAATGTTGACTCTGTATCTTAAAAAACTCGTTCTAACGTGATCTCAAAGGTGGCTCGATGTGTCGTCGGTCGTCTCCCTCTGCTATGCTTTGCTGGCTTTAATTTGGTGTTCTTGAGCATGTTTCTGTCAATTCTGTCGTACTATTTTCTCATTTACTTTTCATCTGCACCGCAAGTAGCACTGGATTTCTTCTGGCTTTCATTACCCAGATTACATTCTTTCTTCTTCTTTTCTTTACCGCGATGCGGCCATTTTTTATGAGCATCGGGATAATGTGTTTCTATTAGAGAGCTTATTTCTGCATGCTAAATGTACAGCTCAAGTTATCTGTCTTTTCCTATCCCTTAGTCTAATCGCTAGGTTCACTGTAATGGCTATTCGGAATTTGGATTCACTCCTAACAGGCTATCGGTTTTACTCCAGACAATTCCATTCTAAAGAGTGTAAGTGATTCGCAATTTTACTTCTTGAGGCGCTTACTCTCGATATTTGAAGTCCATTGCAGTGCCTGTGCCATGAGAGGAGAATTGCAGATGCTTCTTTTTTTTCAAAACTAATTCCATGACTACTGTATTCGCGTAGTGTACTCATGGCAGTTGAGAGTGATCAATAGTGTGAGATTAATGTTGGTCCTCTGTACGAAAAGCAAACCAAATTGCGATGCCTGTCCCATGAGAGAGAATTGAGACACCGTGCAATATTTAGAATCGGATGGAGAAAGTCCAAGTTAAATTTTCTAGATTTAATATCTTCCTTACGCACGAACTATTTGTGCTTCGTCATTCATCTTTGGACTTCTAAACAACTCGAACCTGACTGAAAATGAGAGCAGCTATTTTATCAAAGCTACGAGGATTGATTGTGGCGGAGCCATTTTCAACAAATTCTATGAAGATTATGGTATTTGGCATTTCTGGACCGTTTCCTATTCTTCTCTACAAAATGCAAGATGAAGATGTGTAACTGAAACGTTGAGTAGATAAATAAAATGACAAAAAGGATAAGAAGATATAAAATGTTCTTAGACTTGTTAATTGAGTGGATTGGTATTAGACTTCTTGATTGAGTAGATTGGTGTTTTTCGTGTCTTAGTTTCTCTTTGAAAATTCCTAATCAAAAAGAATATTTTGCAAATAAATGAAATAATAAAAGGATTTAAAAAGAATCTTCAGTTTGAATTCAATGAGCCAAATGTCCCGGTCCCGTTTTTCTAATTGTAGAATGGATATTAATTAACAAAAGGACAGAAAAATTGGAACGTTATCAAATGGAGTCTTGGAGATGCGAATATTGCAAACCCGCCAAAGGGCTCAATTTGCCCGCCCGAGGAGGCGTGTAAAATTCAGTTCGGGCGGTCCGGACGGCGAGCGCCCGCCGGTTCTCCACGTCATCGCCCCCGCCGAACCGAGGCGATCCATTTCTCCATATCCTTGGAGCAGTGCTCGTCTCGAATGCCACCGCGTTGCTACGGGCCGCGACTTTCCTCCTCATTCTTCATGGCCTCCCGTTCTCCCCGCGGCTTCGCTCCGTCCCTCTTCTTCGCTCTTCCTCTTTCCAGTTAAATTTTCCCGATCCTCTCCTTATAGAGCTAAAGCTTCTCCATGACCTCGACGGATGCCAGAGATTTCGTATGGCGTGCCTTTTAAGTTTCGTTGTTTTTATTTTCTTTTGTTTTGATCGTGTCGGGGTCGACTCTGCTGGCCGCATTACCTGGATTTGGAAGGATCGCGCCATGAACTAATTCTAGGAAACCCAATCTGGCGCGCATGCCTTTTCTACGACTCTTGCACGATAGCCTGTTCGCCATTACGCGATGGTGAGAAGTGATGTTCGATCTTTGAATTGAGGAATCGCCCCCCGGCTTTGCGGGAATTCGTGCTGGCGAAGGCAGCATGCTGGGCGAGGATCTCTGGACCGATGGGGCTCGAGTTTAGACGGGCAGGAGGAGAACGAAGGAGCGCGAGTCTGGATGTCAACGCAGTGTTGCATGCCACGGCCAGGATGACGGAATCAGTGCCGCGGCCATGCTCTAGAAGAATTTCGAGGGGGGTCATTGGGTGCCAATTGGCTGGGTTAGAATACACCAACTCGTCCAGCCCATTGACTTTGGGGATAGCGAGGATGATGTCGCAATTGCGGACATAGCAACTCCATGCTGGGCTGGGAGCGGCCAGTGGGCCCCACTTGGTGGTGCCATGTAGTAGTGGCTGATCACCCATTCGTCCAATCATGGTTGAGCAATGCACAGTGGCTACATCCTGCCATAAGTATTTCCCTGCGCGATGAAAGTAGGCTGATGAGTGAACGAACGAAGCACCTTCTCTATGTGGCAATCAAAATGCGTAATGGTCGACATATCCTTTCGTGCCCGGTTTTTTTAAAATTAGAAGAGATTATTTTCGTTTGAAGTTCGGATATTCTTAAGATGTCTGCTTACTGTCTTTCAAATTAGATTGATTTAAGATGGGTTTTACTTGCGTTTGACTTGGCTCGATGCCTTTCATACTCTTGGTTTTCCTGCCTCTTGACCCTCTCGACAAAGAGTCACCGAATGGACATCTTTCTTAGGTCCGTGATACACTTGTGACTGAACATCTGAGCCAGTAAACTTCCTTTTCTGTTCAAGTATCCCTTTCTTCGTCGTAGTTTGTTCTCTTGGTGCTCAGTTTGCTACTGACATTGCTGTGAGTGTAAGCAGGATGAAGATAGCTCAGTAAATGCCAGTCTACTATGATCACCAAATAGACAATCCAATGCCACGAGAGTCTTGCAAACCTATTTTCCACCTCTAATAGATCCTTGTGGAATGAGCGAGTACGAAAAAAATTGGTGCGGTACAGAATTTCCATTCCTGTTTTGAGATAATGTAGTAAAAGATTGGTCGTTAGGCTGCCAAGATTACAATCAGGGTCAGTCTTGCCCAGCTTAATGTGAACATTCAAACATGTCAAGGCAAAGTTTCTATTGCAGTGGAAAGAGACTGGAAATTCTGACCTGATCAAGGTATGAGTACAGCCCAGGTGGAATGTCAATTTCTCAATGAGTTTCATATGTCACTACAATTTTGAAAAACAACGACTCGGGTCAAGATCGACCAGGTAGTGGACCACAGATCATAAAGACTTAGTGTCATGGGAACAAGTACATACAGACTCGTTGTTTCTTTCCACCTTCTCTGCTACATAACTTGGTAAGCGCCAAATGTATGGTGTACTCTAATTTTGACTTCATTTCCTTACAAGTTCCGACTAGGGTCGCTGGTGGCCTTCCATTTGAGATGTCGGGGTAGTCTGCTGGTGATCCATCATGCACCGATGAAGATGATATACCCATTGTTTTACGGTCATGGTAGGCTCAAAAGTTTTTACTTGTGTCGCTCCACATCAGAGGGTCTACCGCCGCACATCAGAGGGTCTGCCGCCCTTATTAACATCTTAGGTATTTTGGAAGTTCAGGTTTATCCGTCACATTTGTAAGTTCTGTTTCTTTTCTTTCTTTTCTGGAATATATCTTCCTTTATGCAATTTTTTTTTTTTTAATTTCCAAAAGCACCACTAGTTTTCTTGTCATTCTTTACGTAGGAACCGCTTGCTGCTGGGTGTTCTAACATCCCACAAAGCATTCATGAGGTTGTGGCACATCTTGCCTGTCGCTTATCATGACGGATGACATGTGTGTATGCTTTTCGTCCGATCTAGACTTGCAAATGCCTTATTGACCGACGGCAATTTTTGCTGTCAACAAGTACGGCGAATGTTGATGCTCGCCTCATGAAGGTCTGATCTCCTTCCACCTATAAAAGAATGTTGCAATTGATTAATTGGCTTGTGGACACGGGTTCTCTGGATGTTCACTGGCGATGTTTGGAGTCAAACTCCAAAATTTCTGTGCACTGGGAGTAGCAAGTTCGCCACATTTCTGTGACCTGGCTACTCATTCATTCTGTCGACTTCCTCATAAAAAGGGAAGAGAGTTAAATAAAGCAAGCAATGTAGGGTGTGACTTTTCTGCTTTGGCTATTCATGCAACAGAGCGCGCAGTTCTTTGGTTCCATAGGTTCTGGTTAAAGTACTGTAGATCCTCCGATTATCTTTTTCAAGTCCCAGAACTTGAGATACATTGGGTTCTTGGTTAGAGTAGCGATGCACATTGTATGGGAACAAGTCCCACGCGATCAAATGGGTGAACAAATGTACTGGTGCGCAGGAGAGTCCCACCCGCCATCACATGCCGATGGAAAATACTGACATACGGCCTTTCTTTAGGAGGAGAACTCACGTCTGTGAAAATTGAGCGATCGCATTAACAAGCGGCGTCTTCGAAGCTCGTGTAATATTCTCTCTAAAGCGTCCGTGTCCTCGAGACGGACGTGAGCTCTCCTGTCATGAAGTCGACCCTTCGCACTTGCGAGTAATCAAACTAGCCTCCTGCTGGTCCCCCACGGTTCAACTTCTTTCCAAAAAGAGTGATAATTCGTACGTAGAAACCGTTAAAACAGACCCCCAAAAAAAAAAAAAATGGTCAAAACCGATATTCTACTTTTCTCTTATTGAAAGGAGCCAATCACGTGCTATTAGCAGTCCTCATCAGACGAATGATACCAAACCATCGTTTTACTTTGCGTTCATTTACATTTTCAGGGTACTTCATGTATGTTAAAATGAGAGCCGTATGCACGTAGACATATGTGGTGCAATATGTCGTTCTATATTCAAGCTAGCAAATGCGCATTCTCAACCTGAACCAACAGCTTCAACTAGAAAATTTTTTCTATGCGAGCCTGAATTTAATATGGAGGCATTCGAAAAATCAGTTCTTCACTCAGTTCGGTGCAACTTTAATTGGATGCTCTAGGGTTAGGATAAAATTAAAAGCTCAATGCCGGCTATCTTTTAACATATAACATCAAATAAGAAAATCACACGCCATGACAATGTAATTCTTTTTAGTAACAATCCATAAAAGCTAGAAACTATCGAAAGAATTGTAGGACGAGCATTGTCTTTATATTAAGCCTTCGGAAGGAATTCATCCATGCCAAACATACTTTCTTTGTAAATATAATGAAGTGTTGACATGTGAATCCTAATATACTTCTTAAAAAATTTTGAAGGATATTCCAAGCTTTAACATGCATTTTCACTTTTTTTTTTTTTTTTTTTAAGCAAAGTGGCGCCATCACGTGCGCATGCTAAAAGCGCCCCCAGCCCCTACGATCGATCCCCAACACCGATTACGAGGTATGTGGTTTGTTTACTAAATGCTCAATTTTGCGATTGCGTTAAGCAAAATCTCTCCTAATTCTCCATCGCCAGTAACAAAGCGGTCTTAATTCCTTATTAGTGAGATACGTGTGAGATGGCTCTTGAGTTGGCTAACTTGGTTTGAGCCCTTGTTTTCATCTTTTAATATCATCCCCGACAAAAGGAAAGAGGGATGTGATTGATATTTCTGTACGTTCGGAACAGGCTGGGCCTATCTAAAAGATGAAAACACCCCTCATTTTTCTCGGCTATAATATCCTAAATTACTAATGACTCATTTGAATTATTAGAGCGTGCATTGTGTCGGATGTTCGAGCCTTAGAGTTATAATGTGACATGAGGATAAAAACCCGCCTCACGATTCATCAGGGCTCGAATGTCTAATGAAGAAAGCGAGTAATCGCAAATCTTTTTCAAGAGGGATTGGTCATTATACTTATAGTATATTTCGTCGCATCGAGATGGAAGAATTACTTTGTCACGAGTCCTAGTTGAAGATGAATATGCAATCCATAATATTAATTGGGGTCTCCTCTTTTCTTTCATCCTTTTGGTTCACATGAGAAAATCTAAAATTAAAAAAGAAAAGAAAAACTTGGAAAGGAAAATGTTTTCGCTACCCTATCACTGGGCACGGACTACGCACTGCGTGCGGCCAAACGTGACGCAACGGAGCAACGAGACAAGCGAGTCACAGAATGCTGCCAAGTCGGTTGGATCGGGGACCGAGTTGCTCACTGAGCCAACCCAACGCGTCCAGCGTCCAGCGTCCTCCTCTCCTCCCACTTACGCATTCTTCTGTATCCTACTCTTTTCGCTCTCCCAACTGTCTAAAATCATGCTTTCGGCAACATTTTGAAGGCAAAAGGGGGGGCTGGGGTTACGGCACGAGGGTCATTTTGCACTCTCCATGCGGGGTATTTGAATGAGCTTTCAAACCACCCGATTCTCGGTGAGGTTACACCTTAACCAAAACCAATGCCAAGGATCCAAGGGCTGTCTCCTCGAAAGAGTTGGGATGCATCGCTCTCTCAAAGTGACCTCATGCTTGGTCTCAGCGGGATGGTCTTGGTTCATCTAGGACCAAACCCCCCTCCCCTTCCTTTTTCCTCTTCCCGTCTCCCATGTTTTCGCGAATCCCTCTCTCTCACATCGCCCACAGCCGTTGTTTGCCGCTTGTAGATCCATCGTCCATCCGCTTGCGAACTTAGTTTTTCGACATCCACGGAATTCCTAGACGTAACGAATTATCGTTTTGTCATTGAGTGTCTTCGAATCACTTCTTAAGCAACTAATGATTATCAACGAATTCACTTTTTCTCGAGACCCCGTCATTATTTATTAATGCTAAAGAGAGCGGAATAATCTTGCTAAATTATGCATATCGATTCCCCGGAATAGTGAACTTGGCTTGCTCTGGTCCAAAACATGATCAATTGTTTAAGCTCTTGGAGCCACCACAATCCAGTAGGTCGTGAGCAGGAGATTGTTCCTAGATCGAACTCTGATAGAAAGACGCATCACTTTCGATGATTGATTGCCAGTATTGCAGAGCAGGCTTCCCACGATATTTCCCCGCTTAAAGACGCCGTTCAATCTTAGAATACACACCTTTCGAAGGATCCCGTGCCTCCCTATCTTTTGAGCTTCGGTTTCCGAGGGATGATCATGCTGCCCTGTTTCGGCCGGTAGTGCTTTGTCCATGCTTCTGATTCTTTTTTCACGGCAAAAGGAGTTCGAGTACCGTTCTCTCACTCGTGAAGAAGGGAATGGGCAATGCTTGGTGGGCAACCACCCTAAGGAGAATCCGTCCGACCCTTCCTCTATGAAGAAAGCAACGAGCAAGCATAAGACAAAAGAAATCTTCGAACACCCCTCTCCTCTCGTCTCACCTCATCAAGAAAAGAGGACACAAAAAGGACCCCTGCCCATTGCTCCCAGCTCACGACGTCTACCCTTTTCCATGTTGTGATGCAAAAGGAGTCTTGTTTGTTATCTCTTTTATGACTCCAACCCACTCTTGTTACCTAAGAGGGATTCACCAACTGCCCATGCCATAGGGAGACAATGATGAAAGGAGACCAAGAGAAGAAGGGGGGGGCACTATCCACCATGTACGTCACCATCTCCCAATCAAAGCCAAATATATGAGATATAAAATAAATAAAAATGAAACACATAATCACCTCACTATAAACACAGCTCCCTGCTCTTCTCCACCCGCATGCATGTAGAGCAGTGACATTCAAATTTCGTTCAATAATTTTAGACATCGATGAGGCTTCTTGGCCTTATTCGGCTGGTGGGGGTTGTTGTCGGGGCGGTAGGCAGAAATACATGTCGGTGTCCTCAAGCGTGAATTCATCATCTTGTAGTTGGCGGCGTATGTCCTCCCGGGCCTCCACGTTGGCGATGTGAATCCAGACGCGTTGCAACTGACCGCAATTTTGCACAAGTCTCCCCCACACTGATAAGAATGCTGTGGTTCGGGCTAGCGAAGACAGGACTAAAAGATCGTTTCCCCTTATCCTACTAAGGATGCGGTTCAGACGATGTTCTGCTTGGTTGAGTCTTTGCACATAGCCTTCCCGTTCTTGAAGTCTGAAGACAATAAAATATACATAAGAGTTCCCCGAAGTATAGTCGCCACTGAAGTCCGAAGGTGCCAGATGCCGGGGATCTTGTGACCGAATAACGTAAGCGAAGGAGGCTCAAGCGGATCCTCGGTTACAAAAAAAAAACGAAGAAAATGAGTTCAACTTATTTCTAACGTAAGTAGTGATATTGTTTTTTATCGCCAAAATTTTTTTGGCTCTTATGCATAGTTTATTGTCTTCAGACTTCAAGAACGGCAAGCCTATGTGCAAGAATTCCACCTGACAGAAGAACGTCTGAACCGCGTCCATAATAGGATAAGGGGAAACGATCTTTCGGTCCTCTCTTCGCTAGCGCAAGCCACAGCATTCCTATCAGTGTGGGGGAGACTTGCGGAAGATTGCGGTCAGTTGCAACGCCTCTGGATTCGCATTGCCAACGAGGAGGCCCGGGAGGACATACGCCGCCAACTACAAGATAATGAATTCACGCTTGAGGACACCGACATGAATTTCTGCCTACCGCCCCTACAACAACCCCCACCAGCCGAATAAGGCCAAGAAGCCTCATGGATGTCTAAAATTATTGAATGAAATTTGAATGTCACTGATTTCGTTGCATGTACGTTTTATTCTCTGTTAAACTTATGTGTACGTGAGTGGGTTCTTGGTTAGAGTAGCGATGCACATCGTATGGGAACAAGCCCCACGCGATCAAATGCGTGAACAAATGTACTGCTGCTCAGGAGAGTCCCACCCGCCATCACATGCCGATGAAAATACTGACAAAGTGAGCGATCGCATTAACAAGCAAGCGGCGTCTTAAGAGCTCGTGTAATGTTCTCTCTAAAGCGTCCGTGTCCTCGAGAAGGACGTGAGCTCTCCTGTCATGAAGTCGACTCTTCGCACTTGCGAGTAATCAAACTAGCCTCCTGCTGGTCCCCCACGGTTCAACTTCTTTCTAAAAAGAGTGATAATTCGTACGTAGAAACCGGTTCAAACCGACCCAAAAAAACTGGTCAAAACCGATAGTCTTCTTTTCTCTTCTTGAAAGGAGCCAATCACGTGCTATAAGCAATCCTCAGACGAATGATACCAAACCATTGTTTTACTGAGTTCATTTACATTTTCAGGGTACTTCATGTATATTAAAATGAGAGCTGTATGCCCGTAGACATATGTGGTGCAACATGTCATTCTATATTCAAGCTAGCAAATGCGCATTCTCAACCTGAATGAACAGCTTCAAGTAGAAAAAATTTTCTATGTGAGCTCGAATTTAATATGGAGAGATTCGAAAAATCGGTTCATTACTCAGTTTAGTATAACTTTAAAGAATTGGATGCTCTAAGGTTAGGATCAAATCAAAAGCTTAACACTAGCTATCTTTTTAGCATATAACATCAAATAAGAAAATCACGCACCATGACCATGTAATTCTTTCTAGTAACAATCCATAAAAGCGAGAAACTATTGAAAGAATTGTGTCACAAGCATTGTATTTATATTAAACCTTCGGAAGGAACTCATCCATGACAAATATACTTTTTCTCTATAAATATAATGAAGTGTTGACATGTAAATTCAAATTAACTTTTTAAAAAATTTTGAATAATATTCCAAACTTTAACATGCATTTTCACTTTTGTTTAAGCAAAGTGGCGCCATCACGTGCGCATGCTTGAAGAAGCGCCCCCAAGCCCTACGATCGATCCCCAACACAAATTACGAGGTATGTGGTTTGTTTACTAAATGCTCAATTTTGCAATTGCGTTAAGCAAAATCTCTCCTAATTCTCTATCGGCAGTAACAAAGCGGTCTTAATTAGTGAGATACGTGTGAGATGGCTTTTGAGTTGGCTAACTTGGCTCGAGCCCTTGTTTTCATCTTTCAATATCATCCGCAACATAAGGAAAGAGAGATGTGATTGATATTTCTGTACGTTTGGAACAGGTTGGGCCTATCTAAAAGTTGAACACAACCCTCATTTTTCTCGGCAATAATTACTAATGACTCATTTGAATTATTATAACGTGCATTGTCTAAGATGTTCGAGCTTTAGAGTTATAATGTGACATGAGAATGAAAATCTGCCTCACGATTCATCAGTACTCGAATGTCTAATGAAGAAAGCGAGTAATCACAAATCTTTTTTAAGAGGGATCGGTCATTATATTTATACTCGCAAATCTTTTTTAAGAGGGATCAATCATTATATTTATAGTAAATTTCGTCGCATCGAGATGGAAAAATTACTTTATCACGAGTTTTAGCTGAATTTTAGCTGAAGATGAATATGCAATCCATAATATTAATTGGGGTCTCCTCTTTTCTTTCATCCTTTTGGCTCACATGAGAAAATCTACAATTAAAAAAGAAAAGAAAAACTTGGAAAGGAAAATGTTTTCGCTACCCTATCACTGGGCACGGACTACGCACCGCATGCGGCCAAACGTGACGCAACGGAGCAACGAGACAAGCGAGTCACAGAATGCTGCCAGGTGGGTTGGATCGGGGACCGAGTTGCTCACTGAGCCAACCCAACGCGTCCAGCGTCCTCCTCTCCTCCCACTTACGCATTCTTCTGTCTCCTACTCTTTTCGCTCTCTCAACTGTCTAAAATCATGCTTTCGGCAACATTTTGAAGGCAAAAGGGGGGCTGGGGGTACAGCACGAGGGTCATTTTTCTGAGGGACTTCGAGGCCGGCTGCGGTGGCTCCAAACAGGGCAAAACAGAGTAGGTTTCGCTACTGGGAAGAAGACGTGGAGCTGTGAGGACGCTGCAACTTGGTCTGGTTTGGGCGGAGAAAGGAAAATGGAGGAGGGAAAGTGATGGGGGTGTATCGGCAAGGAGGGAAGAAATGTGGGTGAATTGGGCTGCTGAAGCTGAACGTCTAAGGGAAGAAAGAAGAGAAAAAATAAAAATAAAAGTGCAGCCCCCCCTTGCGTCTCCACCTGGCGTCCACGTGGGGAGGGGAAAATTTTTCTTGGACAGCCATCCCATGCACGAAGCAAGTTGTGTAAATCTGAGTGTTACAAGCTATGTAACAGAAACAGATAATCTCGATGCTCATAAAGAATGATCGCATTGTGGTAATAAAGAAGAAAGAATGGAATCACGGTAATGAAAGCCTGAAGAAATCCAGTGCTACTTGCAGTGCAGATGTAAAGTAAATCAGAAAATAGTACGAGATAATTGGCAGAAACATTTTCTAGAACAAATTGAAGCTGGCAAAGCATAGCAGAGGGAGACAACCGACAACACATCGAGCCGCCTCTAAGATCACATAAGAAAGTATTTTAAGATACAGAGTCAACATCAATGGCACCATCAAACCAGTGGCCTTTGAACTCTCAAGAAGAAAAATGCCCCCTTGGATGCCGTTATTGAAATCTAGCATTCATTTATCAACAAGTGAGGCATTGGAATTGAATTGCCTAAAATATTCTATTGTAGCCGGATCACATGATTTCTCATTCCTAGTTGGTATAATACTAGCACATCACCACCCACCTGGGTGACGCAGTTGGCTTTGAGCCTCCTCCCCCTCACGAAGGGGAGGGGTTCGAAACCCCAGCGCGTTACAGGGTGACTTATCTGGTGGCATGTGTGTGGTGGCTAGCATGTGTCGCCCCCAGTGGTTTACTCCCGACATCCGGCCGTGCGGGGTTCCCTGGGTCACCAAAAAAAAAATAATAATAAAAAAAAAAAAATAAATACTAGCACATCATTAAATAATATGGGAGACTGAAAGTGATTTGGTCTTTTGTCAGTATTAACATATCAAAGATGACCTTGAGCACATATCTTCACGTCTGTCCCTCCTCTGTATGCTAGCGTACACTGCTCAAAAGCTAATGCCCTTTTGAAGTAGCGTAAGTGGCTTCATCCTGCGTATTTCATTTGTTAGTACAGATTGCTCAATAATCTTGAAGTCGATAAATAAGCAAGATGAATGGTGCCACCTCCAGCATGGGAAGGACTTGGAAGTTTCACAAAATCAAGGTCTTTTCCCTTGAGAATGTTAACAGCTAAATCAGAACATAAGCCTCTGTTTAGCTTGGATGTACCATCATCAGCAAATTTTTAATCTAAACAGCTTGCTGGATTGTTCTTTCACTTTGCTAGTTCGGGTGGATACCGTGTCTTTGATAGTCCTTATTATGACCTAAAACATGAGTTCCAATGGAGCTTGCACAAAGTTGATTCTGGTTATTTTGGTTGGACATGGACAGAATAATGCGTTTACCAGTTCATTATTCGAAGATATGTAGTATGTCCATATTCAAGACTCTTTATTCCGAGTGAGTAGCTCTAGAGGCATCGACTCCTTCCTAGGATAAATCCTTATTGAATCCACGAGATATTTGAAGTGAGACATATATAGATGATATTAAGCATTGCCCTCGAAGTTGAGTACTAATGATGTCTAAATCCAACTCCCGCTCTTGCAGGAGGAACATGACATCAAATCTTGAGAGACTAGAGTAGCATCATGGGTTCAAATGGATCACGAAACAAATGAAGAAGACAGAATGCGAAAATAGAACTAACAGGAAATTGCTGAACATATTTCATCCTCATATATGATAACTGCAGAATGGATATCTAAACCATAGGTAGAGTAGGCTTATTTTGAAGCTTGTCTTCGAAATTGGGACTATTTTCATACGATACGCTGTTGAAATACATTCCTCACTTTCTTCTAAGTTTTTATAGCACCAAATAAAACAGCTCCAAGAAAGGAAGAAATTCTAATCTAGACTTTGATCCCTGAAGCAAAGCTGAGTACGTCATGTACGAGCTTAAAGAGATGGATAAAATAGCTGAGAAGGACATTGTTCCAATCTGCAACCAATTTGGCACTATAGACAACAGCAACTGCAGCAAAATCATGCTCGCTGATCTCATGGAAAATGACTGAACCCCACATTGACTAACAATCGACATGGCAAATTTTCCTCGAAAGCAATCCCTTGCTCTTTATAACCAGAGTGCAGGGAACTGAAGGTTGGGTGACCTTTATACATCAAGTGCTGCACCAGATGAAGTTGGACAAGGATTACGATTGGAGCCATTCCCCCCATTCTCAGACAAACATGAGCAGAGACCTCGAACTGAAGCCAGCTATTCAATGATTGTTCCAATGGAATCAGCTCTCAGCTCCCCATCCAGATTCAAGGTCAACGTATATAGCGTATAGAGGAGGATGAACATTCAATCCATTGTTAATTAGTTGTATATGCAATTAGTTTAGACAACATAGCACCTGATCTATTAATAGACCACAGAAGCAACGTCTACTGGTAGCTATTCTTTCACACAAGGAACCACGCAAGATCTATTTTAGAATATCACTGCTGTTTTGATTCTCATGCGATGCTCTCTGAAGTATATGCTGGAAGTGTGGTTTTTACGGATATGTGGAAGGAGAAACTGTCTTGCATACAAAGACATGTTACCAGGTCATAAATTCTCTAGTCACTTTTAAAAAGCAGAACTATGAGGCAAATGATTATGAAGAGGTTTGTGCTATATAATACATAATTATCTCTGTCCAGGATGTGTCACATAGAGGAAACCCCAGTTTCACGAAGTACCTCACTAGATGCAGCAGAGAAGTACAGTCTATTTTTCCTTATATAGTGCAATAAGATCTCCATTTTGCTGTTGGACTAAGTGAGGACAAGATCTTCACTCTAATTACATGAAAACATAGTAATTATGAAGTCCTATCATCTCCCTGTCACTCTACCATTTTAACTACAGTCTTATTAGAATTTTAATTTGAGTATGATTCACTAACACAAATTATCATTAGGTCCATTCACTTTCACTCTCAGAATTCCAAGATATGCACATAGTTGGATAGCTTTACCTAAAACAAGTCATTTGTCATTTATTAGTCACTGCATTTTGAAAGATATGATATCCAAACTCATGAACAATCTTCGTACTCACATTTCTTCAAGGCTAAAAGTCCCAGAGTTAAACCTTGCAAATTTAAAGACTGAGCAAAAAACAAGATAGAAGTTGTCAGTCTAATGGCATATTTCCATGAATAGGTGTGCCATATGTTCCTCAAAGCACCGAGACAGAGGCTTCTAATAAATGATCCTAAAAGTTGCCCTATAATCTAACTAGACATCTACCTTTCGCAATCTTTGTTTTCAGAATGATGAAAGTACAATAATAAGCAAGGAAACAAGAAGAAAGACATGAATTCATGATCCATCGTGATCAATTACAAAGGCATACCGGCAGAAGCTACAAAGAACTTATATATGGCTAGATTAAATGAAAATAATCAGCAGTAACACTTTTTCTTCTACAACACAGAATTATGTACACTTGGCCATTCTCTTGAAGAGTTGCCTGAATACCATTTGATTTATCTTGATTACTACTTTATATTGCTTGAAACATAGAAGTTTATTGGATAGGAGGTGCAAAGTGGCAGCAAAACATGGGTTAAAGAATTCTGTTTTCTATTCAATTTCTTACAAAAATAATGCAGCATGAATTTCATAAAACAAGAATTGCAACTGGGGCTTCATCATCTTGTTTTCATCCTCTCTTAATTTACTTCACTACTTCCCACTGACAATCTAAATTTTTCAGGTAACGATGACTAGATAATCAAAGCTTACATATCCAATACACAATCACTTACCGCCAGCTAGAAGATAACCAAACACAATATTTTGCAAACTATGTAGTCTCCACCTTCTGTATCATACCTGAGATCCTGTTGATGGAAAAGAGCGAGACATAAAATACTGTCTGGGATCCAATAACCTACAAGCAGTAAGAAGACGAGACACAATAGATTAATTGATATAAATTCATGCACAGTAGAAAGTACCTCTCTCTGATGTCCCTGACGCTCTCAATAAGTTCAATTAATTGTTGCATCCTAATATTTTTTCGATTCTCCTTGATATCTAATATGATAGATGAGACCTTTGAGATGGTCATGAGTTCTTCTTCAATCTTCTTTAGTTGCTCATCAAGCCCCTCCAGAAAATCACTGAAGGAAGAAATTCTATTCAACCTATCGACCACGTGATTCTCAATATTTGCGCTGGCACTGATAGGTTCCTCGATATGGTCTGCATTATTGTCAAAAGCTAGATTTCCTACAGGACTTAGAGAAGCATCCAAGTCTATCCTTTCACCCTTTTCTGAAACGTCAGGATCAAAACTTTCCTCCTTATGTACAACTTCCAAAATGTCCTGCTTTGGGGACACTATATGAACTGGATTGGACATATTATTACTGCCAACTTCAAGATCTGCAGCCACATTTCCGATAAGCTGAGACTCTTTAATAGATATTGCCTGGAAAAAAATCAGTTTTGCGATCACGATTCACAATACAGGTTTTGGGTTAAGGACCAGAATATGTACCAACCAACCAATCAATGGAAAAGGATGGCATTCATGAAGGAACAATGACTTTAAAATGGCACGAACCAGAAGAACCAACATATAAGAGTGTCGAAGTCTTATATCAACTACAAAGAGAATACTAAAGTGGCCATGCCAATAGACCAAGAAAGTAAGTGCAAAGAGTAGCATAGCACGAGAGAAAGTGTGACTCCTTTAGCAAAAAATAAGGATCAGACTTATGTATGCATAACAGTAACATACCTCATTTAGCTTAGCCGAGAGTTCGTCTAGCAACCGAATCCGGCTATTTGACTTCTCCAGAGCCTGCATTATTTTCTTCTTCTGAAACAGCAGTTCCCTCGCATCATTTTCCTTTCCTGTTTGGACATTGATGGATG
This sequence comes from Eucalyptus erythrocorys, assembly GCA_014182555.1. Taxonomy (NCBI): domain Eukaryota; kingdom Viridiplantae; phylum Streptophyta; class Magnoliopsida; order Myrtales; family Myrtaceae; genus Eucalyptus; species Eucalyptus erythrocorys. The sequence continues at coordinate 36,395,895 of CM024597.1, forward strand.
CCTGTCGCCGAAGCTTCTCTGCAGCCTCGGATAACCGCAATAGCCGCAATCTTGCATTATTTGCTGAATGAGAAACCATAATCATTCAAGACCTCCAAAGTACTAAAACATTGTATGGATGAGTTTAGAACCGAATTGAGATTATATATTGATGTCAGGATAGCTGCATTCACAAGGGGAGGAAGAACATCCTACTTCTTCATCAGGGAAAAGGAAATAGAAAGACAAGAAAGTGAATGATATAGGAGCACATCCTACTACTTCATCAAGTACTCCAATCCAAAACTTGAAAATTACAACGGCGAAACAAACAGATTACATCTACAAGGCAATACACATGATCAACGGATGTATCAATGCCCTACTATTGCACCTAAACACCCTTGACGTAGTTGTGTCTTAAAATGCAACATTACATTTCCCTTTTGGCAGGATAGTTGAGAACGTTCCTCGAAGTATTCTTCTGGTCCACTGACTACTGACAAGGCAAAAAAGAACAACAGCAACCCGATAACCCATCTCCCCGTCCAATCAAGCTTCCCTCATAAACCCAAATTCTTACTGACCATTTAGCCGACGACGTCCGAAAAGAAATGGAAAAACAACCTGATTTCGCATAATGGGCAACGAAATTTCCTCAAGGAAGAATGTGAAACAGCCTAGAAGCAAACTCCTTCGCCTTATTCCCCCCACCCCCAGCATAGCAAGTGTACTCACCTAAAATTATCCCAATTAGCTACCACCCCACCAAAAGTAAAAGGTTTACTTTTCCAGCAAATATGATCGCTATCAGCAACCCGCACAACATCGAGGCGACTCTCCTATCAATCGAATATCAATCGAACTCTATACTCCCCGAGGTCCGCGACCCAATAAAAGAAGTGCTCGAGGGCAATCAATGTCGCCGAATTAAGAGCCAGCCGTCCGTCCACATTCGAAATTGGACATGACAGACACCTTTTGCTCATGTGGGTGCGTGAGACAGAGAGAGATAAGAAGAGGGAGATACCTTTGGTTCGGGTGGTTTCTGCCTCCGCGTGGAGATGATCGAGCTGAGCGCGCAGTTGCTCCGTGTCAGTGGCGCGGGCGGAAGCGAAACACACGGGTCTCGACGAAGGCCGACAGGCAACGAGCGGGGGCACGTTTCCGCACCGCAGCATCATCTTCCTCTCTGCTTCGTTCTGGCTCGCCAAACTGGGATTTTCTCGCTTGGGAATATGCTCCTAATCTCTTCAGGAGAGCTCCATCAATTATCCCCCCCCAACGACAAAAAGGATAAAAAAATGCGAACTTTAGTCGTCTGTGAAGGCGAAAAATAGATCGACTTGTTTCGCTGGGAGTCAAAATGGAATAAGCCTTTTCCTTAAGACCAATTTATAAACTATCTTGGACCATGAAAATCCCTCTGCAGTTCAACCGTAAAATACATCGCATGCGGTGTTCGGAAACTGATGTTCCTCCTCATTATTTACCACTGCGGTGATTAGCTTAAGTGGACAAAAATTATTGAGGCGCGTTCCCTTGTTGTTCGCCTTCGATCACGAGTTCGGAAATGCTTTGCCAAAACGGGGCTTTGTGAAAACAAGGGGGTCCGGAAGCCAAAAAAAAAAAAAAAAAAAAAGGGGGGTCTTATTTGACTGACTGACTGACATCTTGGCGACGTGTGATTAGGGGGCTCAACGACTCACCGACAACACCGACCGTAGATGTGACTTTCGAATCGGACGTTTCATAACATGTTAAATTTCTACAGACAAGGTTACTAATCTTATGTGATTCTGATTATTTCGCCTCCAAAGGTCACCATAGGAGGCAGATTAACTGTCCTTTAAAATATTGGAAACAACTGATTTGTTTACCATTTGGACTGATTTGTTCACTTTTAAAAGAAGATATGACAACTAATATAATTTGCCACAAAACATGCAAACTCGAGGTAGATTCATTTTCTCTTAAAAGAAGGTTAAAGAGGCAAGATGATTGTTGCCGTTGTATCTTATCAGAGGCAAAATATTTGATACTAAAATATTTTTATTATTAATAATAATTTATATATAAATATTCATGTAAATGATGGAAGTATTTTTTATTAATTATTTTTTTATGGGTAATACAAGAGATTATTTTTAGAAAAATATTTTCCCGATCATTTATTTTCCACAAAACAAACGGAATTTACACATACAAATTAGAGATGGACAATAATCTATCATTAAATACTTTTTCGCGACTAGAAATAGCTACCACTATAAACTTCAAAGGCAAATTTCTATGTCACAAGTTCTCAAATATGTTGTAGTGCTACTAGGGGTGTGCAAAATACCTGGGATCCGCACGGACTGCCCGGAACCGCTCGGAACCGACGGGTCTTGAGGGAACCGGTCCGGTTCTCGGTTCCATGGGCGGATCCACCCGCCCGCCCACCCGGACCGAACCGGAACCTTTTTAATATTAAAAAAAAAAAATTACTAAAATAAACCCTACATCTCATCTCACTCTTTAGGAAATCTTTATCTTTAGTCAAAGAAAATTTAACCATCTATGATTATTTGCAAGTAGGAAATGGGAGAATGTTGCGTTCCATCTATTCACGTTTTTTTTTTTTTTTTTTTTATCTACGATATACATTTATAATTACAACAAATGAATATTTGTTTCACGTACTTAAATTTGATTTTTCTTTCTTTGGCTTACTTTGATGTCACGTAGTCATTCAATGTTGAAAATAAAAAAAATTTCGCGTCAAGATCGGTTCCATGGATCCACCCGGAACCGGCGGTCCGGCCTCCCGGGTGGATCCATGTAACAAACGGGTGGATCCCGGTTCTAATTTTTTGGAACCGGTCCTTAGCGGGCGGTTCCGGTTCTAGGTCGGGAACCGCCCACCCGGACCATGCACACCGCTAAGTGCTACCACCAGTTTATTCACACTTACCTAACCCTTTTAGAAGTATTTGCTTATAATGCGAAGGGGCATGCACACAACGGCTGACTCGGACAATGCGAGATATGCCACCAAAAATTAAAGAAAACGCCGATGTCAGTGTCGAGACAACAATATTAGAACAAATCATGCAGATAACGAAGATCTAAGCTTCAGTTTTAAGGATTCGAGCTCGGTTCTTCATTCAAGCATTTTGTCAAACGGTTGATATGCGATTCCGAATACCAATTCCAGGTTCGTATTAAACGTCGTTCGTGGCGTAACCCCAGCATATTAATCTCCAAACCAACATTATCGGCAACAAGTCAGTTGCGGTCTTGTACGGTTTGCTCAAAATCTCGTCGGTTTGGTCTCACCTTCTCGAACTTAATGAGCTAGGGAGAAGCGGAGAGTTTCCGGGTGTTACCTGGTTCGGGAGCTTGCTGCGACGGTCGGCGACGGGCGAGTTGGCTTCCGCACAAGGTCGAGAGGATTCAGACGAACCACCGGCGAAGGGGGAGAAAACCTCTCACTCTCGGTCTCTCTCTCTCTACGAATGTACCCTTCCAAGAAGTACCCCTCTCACTCGCTCCTCTCTCGCTTCTAAGCACCGGCGCGCATGGCCTCCTGCCACGCCAGCCGTTGCTGCCGGTCTCCCCCACGACCACCGACTCCGGTGCGACGCTCGCCCCCGTCTCCCCGTGCCATCCTTTTGTTCGCGGGCGTTGTTCTCTTTTCTGCAGAATGCCCGAGGGAAAGTGAGGAAGAGGAAGAGAAGGCCGGGCCGGCTAGGTGAAGAGAAAGAGAAAAGAAAAGAAAGAGGCCGGGCCGACCTGCCCCCGGCCCGGTCTCGCTTTTCCCATTTTTTTCAGTAAATTTCTTTAGTTAATTTTTTTTTCATTTTTAATTTTTTTCTTTAAAAATTTCTATTAGTATAAATGCAAATGCTCTTAATATTTGCATGTCGTGCAATTTAATGGAAATTATTTTTGCTAGAGGTTAAAAATCAATACTTAATTTTCTGTGCAATTAATAAATGATTAAATTGATTGTCAAAATTTAGATGTCGACATGCTATCAACAGTTTATTGACACTTACCTAACTCTTTTGAAAATCCGAAGAAATAGAGAAAAGATTTGTTCTTCTTTTTTCAACGGAATCAGTAGAGTCGTCCATCATAATGATTTGTTGCCAGAATTACAATAAGTAATTTCTTTTGGAAGACTCCATCAATTATCCCCCCACTAAAGGTGAACTTTAGTTGTTTGTCCCAACTAACGAACAAAGTCAAAAGAGAAAGAGAAGAGGATCGAAAGCCTGCTTTGCAATTATAAACCAAATGTATAGACAATAATGTGGGAGTTCATTCATCACTATCAAACCTATACCTATATTCCCTAGGGTTTACTTACACTTATTTTTTCCCTCTTCAGGTTAATTACAAAAGAAATGGAAAAAACCATGAGACACTCCAAATTATATTTACTGTGATATATTTATATTAAATCTTTTTATGATATAAAAATTTAAACTTTTATCAATGTAACACATTTTTCTTCCATTAAGTTTATGTTAAATGATTTTTTTTTCGTAAAAACAATGTCCTTTTTATTGACAAAATAGGAGAACCATCCTTCCAAGTTATAAGGGATCTGATTTAAGTTACCATTAAACCGTGCCATCGCGATGAACATTAACAAGCTCATCCCCTCCAAGATTAGAAGGTCAATAAGAGACGTGAATGGTTTACTGAACCCAATCTCTTTCAGAAAAAGAACCCACCGATCCTTTTCCTCTGATGGCAACGTCGTACAGCACAATGGATCTCAGTTTGTACTTTTGTGCACGTGTCTTCCAAGAGTTTTTAATTTTGTACTCTACCAATTGCGACGACCCTTTTTGCACCACTCGCGAATGGGACCAAAATCCTCAATCAATCGTGCCCAAAGGATTGCGTGCGCTTCCGTCCTGTCATTCTTGAGTTGATTTCGCGCGAGTGGGATGTGTGCAAAATCTGGAATCCGAGGGCAGTGGCGTGGTGGAACAAGGTCGAACTATATACTACTCGAGTCCCAAGTACCTTAACTTTGGTATGTTAGGCAGGAAACAAGGTGGGCGAAGGATTGAACTGCTTGATTAAGGCCAAAAAAAAGACACTGTTAAAAAATCATCATTAGAAAAAGAGCAAATCATGGGATTGGAAAAAATTATCCTCATTTGCATATACATGATATATAAGGTGCATTTGATTCGACATTTTAAAAGCTCTTTAGTGCTCCCAAGGTCATTAGGGAAAATTTGGGACGTTTGATAATCATTTTCAAAGGGTTTTAATATGAAAGTTAGTATTGGGAAAACTGAAAACTCAGGATCGATAGGGAATTACTTTGGGCTTTTAGTATTTTCGGAATGTTGAAATAATGATTAAATAATTTTTTTTTTCTTCCTTCCAAAGCTACACTCACTAATTTTTTAATTTTCTGATTTTGCCCCTCGTTGATACTATTCTTTTTCTTTTGTGAGGGTGGTTAGCGAGAGATTGGTGAGAAATCAATGAGGTTGCGCGATCCATGCAATGATTGCTTGAAGTCGCGTGACCGACTAGGCGACAATCACTAGGGTCATATGGCTTTGAAGAAGGCTACCTATGCAACCGTTGCTAGCTGGCCGAGGGTCGCCAAGGTTGTGCAATCTTGGCCTATGGCCACCAACGCTAGATTTGTCTCATCAGTGGCTGAGTCGACCGAATGTATGATTTATTTTTAATTAAAAAAGAAAAATTACTGCCAAAAATTTGCAAAAAATAAAATAAAATTACTGCCACTTCATCAAAAGTTGTTTTACAAAGAGGTCTTCAAAATGTCGAACTAATCTATCATTATACTGTCCACAATATATATGGAGAGTTTGAGTTTTACTTGGGGTTTCGCTGGCTGGCAAAACATGACAAATGCATCCTTTGGGAAAATTGTCTTCAAGATCCTTTTTCCACAAGATGTCTAAGATAATATGTACCCAAAAAATATAAATTAAGAAGTCATTACGATTGTTTGCTTGGATCATGAAAAAGAGGATGCATTTCGTTGACAATCTGTCATTACATGGTCGATTGAGTTGACGAGAATGTCAACAAACTCGTGCTTTAGCTCACTCAAGTCCTGCAAACGATGATTATTCCACTGAAAAATCGTTAGACTGATTTAACAACAATACTCGCCTTTTCGCAGTCTCTAGGGTTCACACATTATGCGATGAGAAGAGATACAAACTACCCTTCAATGGGAGATGAAACTCACAACAAGTTATGCTTTGTATTTTTGTGTTGTTTGAAATATTTCATATAGTGTCTAACTATGAAATTTATGTGCTTTTTTTATACATATTTGATTTTCTCTCCACTTGTCAATTTAAACTTTTAAAATAAACATTTTATCATGGCATTATAACAGATATGTTAATGATGGAGAATCGAAGAGGGGGGGATTTAGATATTCTATATGCTTAGAATGCTGCACAAGAATCTCTCGATACCCGCGGGGTTGATTTGATGGGACAAGGCATCATCATCTTCCACAGATCCCAGATCGATGATTCATGGGCGAGATGTGGGGCGCGAAGGAGGCGTGAGAGGGAAATAGGGCGGAGAGTGAAGGACGGACGCCACCACGTGAGTGACGTGCGGTCAAATGGCGGTGCCCACCTCGATCGACGCTCGCACCAGCCGCAATCTTGGAATCCCACTCGGCCCCGCACTCGCCGGTCGTAACGTGCGACATCATCTTTCTGCTGTTGTTTTGTATCGCCGTGAAACCCTAATTCGTGTATTCCGCTTCGAATACTCCCCCATCCCTGGACGCGAAAGGGAGAAAAAAAAAAAGAAAAGAAAAGAAAAAGAAACATGTTTGAAGTTTCAACATATATTTGTATCGGCATAGAGGAAGATACAAGATAGACACGCATACATGTTTCGGAGGCAATAGTTCACTATATGCAGAGTTCTCCATGGTAATCAGACGCATGAACTAATTCGGGGCCATGCTAAATTGCGAACTGTACGTATTTGTTGTCCTCTGCTTAGACCACTGGAATAATGCTGAAGTTCGGTGCTAAACTTCTCTAAACAGTGTTCCGATTGACGGATTATAAAAATATGAACATCATCCATTCTTGTATTAGTTAGGTTTGCATGTAGTGGGTGTTCATAACCTATCAATTGAAGGCTTCGAAGAAAGTCTCTCCTCCATACGTGATCGAAAAATATTGCCCATTGGGAATATACTCTGCTTACCTTTTGCTCAAGTTGCTAAAAAAATGCTATAAATACAAAAATTTATCTAGAGGAATAATTTATAAAATAGTATAACAAGATATAATCGCGTGTTTAAAAAGCAGGTTGTGTTCAGACACTCAATGATAGTCAAGCACATCACTATTTCAATCAATTTGAAATCCTCTGATACCATTCAAGGGATCACTTGCTTTAGACCAATTATTTGCCCCTCCACCTCTCTCTCTCTCTCTCTCTCTCTCTCTCTCTCTCTCTCTACAATCCTTTTCACTAGAACAAAGGCAACCTCAGCCAAAGCTCCCATCTGGTACTTCTTTCAACACCATTGCAGCCTCAACACACACCTTCTCTCTCTCTCTCTCTACTCTTTCTTCTAATTCAACTCATAATTTCCAGCTCCTGTCTTTCCACCATGTCTGAAGGCAAGAGCAATCCTTATAATATTTTTGATCCTTTCAACGACAGCTTCTCACCTTTCCGTACCTCTAATGATGGTAACTATCCCTTCTTCCACAATAATCATCCTCAGCAACAACACCTACTGGAAGCTACACAAGATCATTCATCAGCGCCCTTGACCTCTACCTTCAGAGCCTTCTTGGATGGTTCCATGGATTACAACACTCTCTCAAGAGCCTTTGACATGTCTTGTTGCTCATCCTCTGAAGTAATTAGCACTGACGACTCGAGGAAGGGTGCATCGATCTTGAGCAAGGATAACAACCAGTCAACCCCTAAAAATTCTTCATCGGCCCTGTCTTCATCGTCCGAAGAGATGGCGACCATTGGATCGGAAGACAAAGACAAGGGCAAGATCATCCAAGATGAGCAATCAACGGGATGTCATGAAGATCATGACCGAGAAGAGAAGTCTAAAAATGGGTAAGTTTTGAGTCGGGTCCATTTCATACTTGCTTATCTTTAGCAGATCTAGTCCCAATTTGATTCTGGGTGTGAGAAAATTTTGCACAATTTTTCAAAGAAAGAAACGCCTAATTTTTCCATCAAAGTCAGAATATCCATTCACTAATTTTTTTTCGTTGTATTTTCGAGTGGTTTTGGCCGGTAATACATGTTCACAACATCCAAGTGAAACGAAGTTGAAGGCTGATCTTGATTTTGTCTCTTTATTGACTATTTCATTAAAAAAATGAAAGAATAAATCCAATGTACGGATCTCCATCAATTTCTGCGGATCTCAAGGTGGAGATTGACGGAAGCTATAGAAACCCTAGTTTGGATGCTCAAGCTGCTGTTTAATGACAGCGAAAGCTACAAGGAGAATTCCATCAAGAAATATACAGAACTTGGTTAATAGAACTCAGCAAAGTGCAACACTGGGTAGATCTGATAATTTAGTTTGCCTGATAAACTCTGCAGGGACAAATCAAAAAAGAAAGAGAAGCGCCCGAGGCAGCCTCGGTTTGCTTTCTTGACGAAGAGCGAGATTGATAATCTTGAAGACGGATATAGGTGGAGAAAATATGGACAAAAAGCAGTTAAAAATAGCGCTTACCCAAGGTATGATTTGCAGTCCAATTCATTTGCTTTCTTTCATTATCCAAAGATGTTAAAAGTTACGTTTCTACATTAACATTTATACACAGATCTTCATGAACACTCGTATCTCCAACTTCATTCTTGAAAAAAAAAAAAAAAAACCAACTTCTTTACCTTCAGATCATAGTCCATCGTTCCTTTAGTACTTAGTTTCTGCGAAGTACAGTTAAATTTCAAAAAGTGATAATGGTTTGGCAAGGTAGTAATTTTTAATACGTTTGCAAATTCCGTGCCTCTTGGTCAAATATCATCTTTGAAATCTTGTTATCTACTGCATCTTTTCAGCAATTCATGATCACAATTTAGCATTCAAGTATGTTTATTTTTTTCCTTGCTAGAGTAGGGATCTCAAAGCAAGTTAGATTATATCTTAAGGTACTTCTTGTTTACATGGTTTCTATGTTCTCACGTTCTTTGTAAAAGCTGTAATCTGAATAATGAGTGCTTCTTTGGATCAATACTTGATTGCCATTTTGAAGCCGTTTAGGAGTATTTGATTGATTATTCCTATCATGACGGGATATGACCCACCTTTTACTGTGATCGAAACCATTGCCTGATGATTGGAAGTAACCATAAATTACATGAGAGGGAATTTAAGGATTGATCATCGAACATCGACATACGAGAGTGCATGAGCCTCTTTGCTGGTACTCTTTTGTATTAACTCGTTCATTGGCTTTAAATCTTAAAAAAACCGTGTGAGAATTAAGGTGCATGGCTAGATACATCAGCACAAGACAGCCTAAAACTATATCACTTGTTGGGAAGTGATTAGACTGAGATTTTACAATAAATACTATGATTCGTCATGACCCCGCAATAATCTCTTTGAATTCTTCAACAATTGCAGAAGTTACTACAGGTGCACTAGCCAAGGATGCATGGTGAAGAAGCGAGTCGAGAGATCGTTCCAAGACCCCTCGATCGTGGTCACAACATACGAAGGACAACATAATCATCATAGCCCAGCAACTCTTCGGGCCAGCAACTTTGCCGGGATGTTAATGCCTCCGAATCTCCGATCAACGTGTCTTATGGAGCCTCCTTACTTTCAACAAGAGCTATTGGCTCAGTTACTCCAAATGGAAAACAATCGCCAAGACGACCCAATGTCCAAACTCTACCAAAACCTGGACCCCGATCTCCAGTTCCGACTTCCTTGAGATTCTATGTTTTTTGCAGCGAGGCCCAAGTGCACCAGTCGCGGAGAGAGCACCTTCGAGGACTCCCAATCTCATGTTGCTTTTGTAATTGTATTGCATCATTATGGACATGCTAATGTGCCTATCTTATTCCTATGTAAAGGAGTCCATTGTTATGTGTTCTTGAGCTGTACTTGACATTGTGAAAAACCAGCTTCTGATGCTGTAGAGAAAAATGCGGAACGTCGTGTCGTCTCTTACAAAGGAGAGAAAGAAGCCGGTCAGACTTTTCTCGTTCTTGAATTATGTTTCTTATGAATATATTTGTTGCTTGCTCTTTACCCTTGAAATGCACAGCTTTTCCGGGTATCCTGTCATATTAATAAACAATGATTGTTTCATCTGTATGTTCCAACTCGTACGAAATTTTTGTTCACTCAATTACGCCTTGATATGCTGAGGCCCCACTAATCATAGACTGGCCAAAGCATGTGGAAAAATCGCGAATGGCTAGATAACTATTGGCACGATACAGACAAACATGCACGCAAGAAAAAGCTGTGCATAAACAGAAAAATTGTTAGCGATTAGCATTACGTGGATAGTTTAAGGCAATTTATAGAAAAATTTAAGGTGACAATCGAAGCTCGCATTTCATATGGAGCTATTCATTAGCACTGATCAATGGATCATTGGCCGTGTTGTTGCAATATATGGTCTTCTAATAATCATGCTTCATGTACATGGAAATTCATCACCTTGATCAATCGCTCGTTAACCGGTCCATCGGTGACGTCTCAAGTTCATATCATTTGGCAGAGGTTCACAAGTCAGTACCAACCCTCAGATAGTCACTACCTATAGTTGCTTATGATAGCATCTTTTGAGCTCGATCCTCTTGTAACGGGTCGAGTCGCTACGCTGTCTTAGCTAGAAAAAGGAAAGTGGTCTATTATAGAGAACTTTTTGTCAACAAAAATGCCTAACTTTATCAGTAAAACGACATGACCCAACCAATCCATATGCATATACATGTATGTATATGTTATATATGCTGCCAATAAGTCAACGGATTAACTTCTATGCAACGCTAGCAAAGTAAAAAAAGCGCGTGCTCTATTTGTGCGTGGAAAATGGGGAAAATATTGTAGGGGCGATTTGATGTGCTATCAGAAAGGAAAGTCAAAATTCTCTAGGATGAGCAACACTGATTTATTCGTAGAATTTACTAGAATGATATGATTGTTATATTGGCTTTTTATTAAATTATCATTTTGTCTTTCGCCTAATAATAGAATATTCCCAATAAAAAATTGTATATCGAGAGTAATTAAAGTCGAAGTTTCATCTTCGTATAATCATATTCAACAAAGATGACTGTGTTAACCCATATTATTATTTTTTTAAAAGACAGACTCCAGCTACTTCATCTTCGCCTGTTGTTAATCTTAATTATAAGGAAAGAAATAATGCCCCACATCAAACAAGCGTTTCACGACAACCATGTTATCCAACAGCAAGGTCGGGATCGCATTGCCGTTCCCCGTCGTGAACCTCCGGAATGCATATGTGCACGACATCAAGCTTGGCCTCGAGTTCCTCATATTCTCAAATGCATCCTTGTACTCCGATCCCTCCATCATCGAGAGCACCTCGCTGAGGTTGTTCGACGCCGTGAAGAGCATGTTCCTGCAGACCTTGAGTGGTTGCTTTACTCCTGGGACATGGCGGTCTGCGAGAGCTCGTCGGCATGTTCATGGGTGTAAACGGCCCCAGTGTACATGCAGAAGAGGACCAAGTACGTGAGCCTCGGGATGTCCTGGGTGGGTGCCGATGACACGCAGTTCAGGCAGGCATCGAGCTCTAGGGTTTGGCTGCATAGCTTCTCAATGAAAGACGTAGTAGCGTCAGCTTCCACCAAAGCCGAGGGCCGCCGCGAGGGATGGAGGGAAAACAGGAGGAGGCAGAATGCGGTGAAGAGACGAGTAGAGTTGAAGGACGTCATCGTTTCTTCCGCTTGGATACCGTTTTTAGTTGATGGCTCTGTATATCTATCCATGTTGGAGATGGAGATCGTCTTCATGAGGGAGGAGATCGGATTTTGTTTATAATAATTAGACCGTGCGATTGCTTCTTTCCAGTTTAGAGCGGTGCGTGAGGGGGGACCGCTTTGCTTGATCATAATATGAAACAGCTCGTGTGCTTTTTAAGATGGCACGACACAAAAAAGAAAAAAAAAAAAAAGTAAAAAAAAAAAGGGTTCTTTACTTTATATTATAAAATTGGAAAATGCCTTGTATAGATAGTTTAAGCATAAGGTCAAACTAGGGTACAGACGATCATGTCCTGTTTAAGATAATCACATTCGTCAAGTACAAAACCCCATTCCTACCCCAATATCAAAACATTTCACGAATTACTTTGTCTTTTAGGAAGTCCACAGACGATTGCACAGAAAATGGGCAACAAAAGTAATGAGGGTAAAATGCGACCTAGGCCATTTCAATTACAAAATGGAATTGAATTTGCTCGTTGGGAAAAGATGAATTTAAATGTAACACGATATAATTTCCAATAATTTATTCCATTTTCTCACGAAAATTTTCCGACCTAAATTTTATGCTAGTTGACCTAAGAGTTCGAATTTCATAGTTTCTCTGCCCGTATATCATCCAATCCAATTGCAAGTTTTTTTTTTTTTTTTTTTTTTCCAGATGTTATTACATGACTTGAATTATAATTGCTTGTATTAGCGGCCACTTCCGGCTATTAAACCCCTCCCAAATAACATAATTTAAAATTTTAAAGCTTGGAATTATGGAGCGGGCAAGCAGGGTGGGGATGAGGGCGTAGCCCCAACCTGCCCTACCCTGTTGCCATCCCTAACTAAAACTAACTTTGGATGCACTTAATGTGTAGATGTTTATTAATAAAAAGTCCCTTTTCTTGCTAGGAAGTTTAATAAAGAACATTTGAAATATTAAATTTAAATACACATGTCTAAATCTATATCATTACATATATTATAATGCATCGGGGGAGGATTTTATCTAATTTCGTTTTTTGTATAAGCACAAATACAATGCATAAGCTTTTCTTTAAAAATTATATTAGTGTTAGATGTTTAAGAGAAGATAATTTCCTATTACCTCTGCTATATACAATAGTACTTGTTACACTATCTTCGTATCGGTTAAATATATTTTGCAGTTGCAAGAAATGCTTGTAAAATTGTATAAATTTTTCTATATTTTTTTGACTTTGTATGGTCAACATTTAAACAAATCTATATCCACTGGAGCTTAATTCACAAAAATGATGAGAATGAAAAAATTATGAGAACGATCAAGTATTCCTTACCAAAAAAAAAAAAAAAAAAAAATTATGAGAACGAATGACTTTAGCAATAGTATATTTTTGTAAGCAATACAATCTCTCTCTAAAGTTAAATTACTAATTATCCCCTTTCATATGCAATTTTTGGTTCATATTCTTTATTGAGTGGAAGTCTTTGGTTAAATTATGAACTTTTTATAATTATAAATCAGAGCTCATGATTGATAATGCTGAATCTACTTTCTTTAAGATATGAAAAGATCGTTGAGGTGTTATTTTGAGTTCAAAGTGCAACATAATTTTGGGGAAAAACATTACAGCTTGCTAATCTTGAAATGGATAAGCGTTTGACCATAAGATTTTTTCATTGCCTCCTAGAAAGTTACTTTATATTTTATTAAATGATAAAATAGGGATAGGAAATTTACGATGTTAAACTTTTATATTTGGCTTTAACCCATTTATCATAATAAAAATAGATATGTTAATTAACAAATATTACCAATACAAATTTATTGCAAAAAGATCTTTAACAGAATTCCGCTTAAGCACATTAACACAAGTATAAGAGAACCAAATTTGCATAAAAAGGAACACGGAAAGTAGCACAACGTGGCGGAATAAAACGGCATCGTTTTTGATCAATCCAAACGGTCTTATATCTTCCCGACAATGCGTGGCTCTTGCATTTCTAATAAACAACTCCCACCATTTTCGACTTTGGGTTGCCCAGAATTTCAGTCGGAAGTCAAACATCGCTGGCAACGCTTGCCAAGCATCGTCTTGGTCGGAGAGTCTGAAAGGGACGCCCCAAAAATGACGTCATAAATGGTTAATTCCGAGGGAGGAGCTGCCCAGCTCCGACCCAACTCAGTCAATGGCGTCTAACGCGGCCGACCAGTCGCCTTTTTCCCATGCTTCCCCACCACCAATAATTTCGCCAAGAAGATTCCCGTCTCACGTAGGCGTGATGCCAGCATTCAGCAAGCCCCCCCCTTCTCTCTCTTCCTATTTAGGGAAGTATTCTGTACATTATTCCTCTTCCGTCACCAAAAACTTACGAATAAAAAAGAAAAGAAGACCTTCCTCGTTTAGATAGATGCCGCAGAACGATGTCGAGAGTCAAAAGCTGACACCACCCCCTCTCTGATTTCAACTTTTGCGGCCACGTTCCACATCTGCAATCCCCAGGAAAAAAAGGCGGCAGGGAAAAGAGAGAAGCGTTTGGAGCCGTTTCAGTCCTCTGGTTTTTTCCTAAGAAACGTGCCTCAGATGGAGCTGTAAGACTGAATAATGTTAGCATTTTCTTTAATCCTTCAATGCGAAAAATCATAATAAATCCAAGATCTTTGATCTTCATGACTTTCACAAATATATATGAAAAGAACATACCTTTGTCCATAGTGTTGCCGTTGAATACGATCCAATTGAAGAAAGTCCAATTTCTCTTCCTTAGCCCACAATTCCTTTATGTATTTCTTTTGATGGAGGAGAGAAAAATACATTCATAATGGGTAGAGAGAGGATCGGACCCTTTTATACTTCCGTTGAAAAGGCGCCTTCCATCAAAGCAACATACCCTTTCATTTAATTACAGTCACAACGCCTCGTAGCCAAATAATTATTTTATAGCATTTCAATAATTTATTAAACCATATATTAAATTATATCATATGGGTCACAATAAATCCTACATTCTCCCACTTGACCCATATGACTTTCCTTTCATGGTTTAATAAAGACGCGTAATGTGCACAATAAGATTATGCTATAAAATTTCATAAAATTGACAATCACATAATAATCACAATTAAGTAAAGAAAACTAATGTGAGTCATAGCGGTTGTATGTCATTAATCGACATAGTCCCTTCTATGCACTACATCTATAGCACTTTACTTAACTTGATCCATAAATGAGAAGTACAGTAATAGTCCAACCATAATGTCTCTTTAGAAACTATCATGTTTGACATTCATCTATTTCCATAATGTATACTAAATAGAAAACAGGAAATATCAGAAACACGTAAATGAGCTCAGAGTGTCAAATACATAAACTTAATACAAACATAATACAAACATTAATGACGTCCAACAATGTCCATCTCTTCAACATGCTCATTAAATGTTTTGGGCGGTAGTCCTTTTGTTAAGGGATCTGCTATCATAAGATTGGTGCTAATGTGCTCAATTAACACTCTTCGTTTCGAACTTCTTCTTTAACGAGACAAGTATTTGATCTCCATATGCTTAGCACCCTTAGAATACTTGTCGTTCTTAGAGAAGAAAAGCTGCTGCGAGTTATCACAATAAATTTTCAGCGGCTTGGCAATACGTCGACAATCACAAGTCTTGAAATAAAGTTCCGCAGCCACAATCCATGAACAAAGTGGCCTTAAAGCATGCCACAAATTCAGCTTCCATAGTAGATGCAGCAATAATAGCGCTTCGCACTCTTCCATGAAATTGCCCCTCCGGCCCGGAAGAAACAAGTAACCAAATGTTGATTTTCTTGTATCGACACATCCGGCTAAGTCGAATCGAATATCCAATCACCTCGAGATGATCGGATCTCTTATAAGTGAGCATATGATTCTTCGTTCCTTGCGGGTATCTAAGAACTTTCTTTGCAGCTTTCCAATGATCCATTCCGGGGTTACTTTGATACTCCGCCCTTGACATTCCGAAAAGACAAAGCGATGTCCGGTCGGGTGCAAGTTTGTGCATACATTAAGCTCCCCACAACAGATGCATAAGGAATATTCTTCATTTGTTCTCGTTCCAATTTACTTTTCGGACATTGCATGAGGCTAAATTTATCACCTTTCTGAATTGGAACTATTCCTGCTGAGCATTTACTCATATTAAATCTCTCTAAAATTTTCTCAATGTAGGCTTTCGAGACAACCCTAATAACCCTTGTGATCTGTCACGGAATATTTCTATCCCTATCACATACGTTGCCTCTCCCATATCTTTCATTTCAAAATTCTTAAAGAGAAACTTCTTGGTTTCATGTAACAAACCAAGATTATTAGCAGCAAGCAAAATATCATCAACATACAGAACTAGAAAAATAAACTTGCTCCCACTAATCTTCATATATATACACCGATCAACGGTGTTTTTTTTAAAACCAAAAGAAGTTATGGTATCGTTAAACTTAAGATACCATTATCGGGAAGCTTGTTTAAGTCCATATATTGACTTCTTTAATTTACATACCATGTGTTCCTTTCCTTTAACTGAAAAGCCTTCGGGTTGGTCCATATAAACCTCTTCTTCTAAATTCCCATTAAGAAAGGCGGTTTTTATATCCATTTGGTGTAACTCCAAGTCATAATGAGCCACCAAAGCCATAATGATTCTAAGTGAATCCTTCTTAGAGACTGGTGAAAATGTCTCTCTATAGTCAATGCCTTCATTTTGTGTAAAACCCTTTGCAACAAGTCTAGCTTTATGTCGTTCAATATTGCCTTTTGAGTCGCGCTTGGTCTTAAAGACCCATTTACACCCAACCTTCTTACATCCTTTAGGCAATTCGACAAGATCCCAAACTTGATTTTGATGCATGGATTTTAACTCTTCTTCCATAGCATTAAACTATTCATTAGAATCTTCACATTCCATGGCTTGGGAAAATGAACCTGGATCATTTCCAATTCCTAAGTCAATTTCTGACTCTTGTAGATAAACCATATAGTCATCATAAATAGCCGACCTCCTTTCTCTTTGAGATCTTCTTAATGTCATTTCTCGTGACTCAGCTATTGGAGGTTCAATATTGACATCTCCATTATGGGGTGTTTGTTCATTAATTTGTTGTTCTTGATTATTGTTAGATTGTACCATAATATCAGGAACAACAACTTTAGAAGTTTTGGGTATAGTAACTTCTACCCTTACTTCTTGAATGCAAGCATCACGCACTCTTTCACTCCCACTGATGTCACCATTCTCAATGAACCTAGCATTTCCAGATTCAACAATTCTTGTACTATGATTAGGACAATAAAATTTATACCCTTTGGATTTCTCTGCATAACCAATGAAATAACCACTTTGGTCGTTCTTGAATCCAATTTCCTTTCATGTGGATTATAAATTCTTACTTCGTTGGACAACCCCAAACATGCAGGTGTCGTAAACTAGGTTTCCTACCCGTCCACAGTTCAAAGGGAGTCTTTGGGCTGCCTTACTAGGAACCCTATTTAATAAATACATAGAAGTCTTTAAAGCATTCATCCACAAAGACAAGGGTAGAGATGAGTGACTCATCATACTCCTAACCATTTCCATTAAAGTACGATTACGCCTTTTCTGTTACACCATTTTGTTGTGGTGTACTGGCATTGTATATTGAGCACAAATGCCATGTCTTTCAAGGAATTTAGCAAATGGACCTGGACATTGTTCCGATTCATCATACTTTCCATAATATTCACCACCTCTATCCGACCTTACTATTTTCACCTTTTTATCTAATTGCCTCTCAACCTCTTTAATATACACTTCAAGTGCATTCACCGATTGAGACTTCTCATGCAAAAGATAAATATAACCATAACGTGAAAAATCATCAATAAAGGTGATGAAATAGCTTTCCTTACCAAAAGATGGAACATCAAAAGGACCACATATGTCAGTATGTATAATTTCAAGGAGCTCTGTGCTTCTTGTGGCACATTTCTTAGTGTGTTTTGTTTGTTTACTTTTAATACAATCAATACACACTCCAAGGTCGATAAAATCTAAATTTGGAAGAATTCCATTCTTCACTAATCTTTGCATTCTTTCCTTGGATATATGACCCAAACGTTTATGCCACAAGTAAGCAGAATTTTCATTCACCAAACTACGTTTAGTGCCAACATTATGATGCAAGGTTATTAATGTCTCAACAAAAGTATTATCAAGTCTAAATTTATAGAGACCATCACATAAAGTTCAGTTCCAATAAGAGCATCACTCTTAAATAGATTGAAAGATTCAGATCCAAACTTACAATAAAATCCCGGCACATCAAGTCTTGGCAAAGAAACTAAATTGCGAGAAAAAGTAGGTACATAAAGGGTTCGAAACAAATCCAAATAATGCCCAGTATCTAAGATCAAACGATAAGTGCCAATGCCTTCAACTGGAGCTTTGTTTCCGTTCCCGTAATCACATAACTTTCATTTGGCTTTGTAGTTTGGATCGTAAGGAATCCCTGCATCGTATTTGACACATGAGTGGTGGCACCAGAATCAATCCACCAAGTATTATGAGGAACTTCAGTAAAGTTTGATTCAAAACATACTAAAGCACAAGGCTTACCTTTCTTTTCGAACCAAACCTTACATTTCAGACAATCTTTCTTCAAGTGTCCAATTTTGTTGCAAAAATGACACCTAATAAGATTGCGTTCCTTCTTGTGGATTTGAGAAGCCTTTGAAGAGTCATTCAGGACGTGTAGTCCTTTCTTCTTGCTCCTTCCACCTTTCCTCTTGAAATTCTTTCGAGCTTCTTGATGACTTGAAAGATGAACAGAATGAGCCTTTTGATTCTTTATCCTTGTTTCCTCTTGAACTAGCATACTGGCCAATTCATTCACATTCCACTTATCCTTTATAGTGTTGTAATTCATTTGAAATGGCCCATATTGCTCATGAGGCAAGGAATTAAGTATAAACTGTACTAAAAAGTACTCATCCACATTCATTCCCAAAGTCCTTAACTTTGCTGCCAAATTTGTCATCTCAAGTATATGCTCATGCATGGTACGCGAACCATCATATTTCATGGTGGTCAGTGTGCTCATCAATGTACCAGCAAGTGACTTATCAGCAGTTTGAGAACGCTCTTCCACATATTTCATAAATTCCTTAGCATTGTCAGTCTTGGGAAGAGAAGTCTTTAAGTTGTTTGCAACTGTCATTTGCATGAACATTAAGCTCAGTCTGTTCGATCTTTCCCAAGCTTTATGGAAAGATTTTTCCTCATCGCTACTTATATCAGTAATAGCAGCTGGTTTCTCAACTTGAAGAGCTAAATCAAGATCCAGGACACCTAAGTGAAACTGGATTTGTTCACTCCAATCAGGGAAATTTATCCCATTGAATAAGGGAATAGACGAAGCATGTGAATGCAATGAAACAGTACGAGAATATCGCAAATATACAAGAAATACTCACACATTAATGCTTTGAGAATATCACATAACCTTGATTCAATCTAACTATACATGTACATCACGGTTCTCCTTTGGGCGATCCTATGATATACAAATATATATAAAACCATAATGATGCTAATAACTTTTATTTGATAATTGTAAATATAACTTATTAAAATTAATTTGCTATCTTTGGATATACAAACAAATTTAACAAGTTATATTAATTATCAACCATCATGTTCATGAATTATAAGAAAATAATTAACCTTTGGGTTAATCCCTAAGTTCTTATAATAAATGAACTTCAATATACCCATAACATCAATAAAGATATAAAACATATCAATTTCATACATATAGCATCAATTAATCATGGGTAATTGAATAAAATAATTTACAATATTAAAAATTCAAAAGACTTCAAGGTTCGGCCACTTTGGTGACTAACAAACCATTAATAATATGAATCTTTAATATTGCAAAGTACAAATATTTACCAAAATTGCACACATGGATAAAATTGTAATTTAAACATAAGGGCAAAATCGTAAAATAATAATTCCATAAGGGCAGAACCATAAATTTAATATCCAGGGGCAAAATGGTAAATAATCAGCAATGGCAGAATCGTAATAATAAATTAAACAGGGGTAGAACAATAAATAAATTGTGAGAAGGACAAAATGGGAATTTTAAAATTGACATAGCGGCAAAAAGGTAAAAGAGACAGCTCCGGGGTCAGGCAAGTGCGGAGCACGTGCCTGCGGCTCGGTGGGCGCGTGCCTCACACGCGCGCGCGTCCAGCGCGCAGGCGCGTGCGTTGCACGCGCCCGCGACTGCGCGGGAAACTCCGCGTGCGTGGGTTCCACGCGCCTGCAACTGCCGCGCGCGCGTGGATCCCACGCGCCTTCTTCCTCGCGCACCGACGCGATTTTTCGCATGTTTTCACCGTTTCCAGCTGCGATTTCTCCACCGTTTCGTCTCCGGCAGCCATCCCAGACACAGAAAAAATTATGGTTTTTGAAGAACATGCAACCACGACCACATGGATCCAAGTTTCGGAGAAAATGACCAAGGATTGGCCCCAAAATCAAACCCAAATTTCTCAGGACACAAAAACCCTAAGCACCACGCCATCCGCTGCCCGTTTGGACTCCGGCGAACTCCGATATGCCGAAAAAACTAATGCCCAGTGTTCCTCATGGCGGGGCGACCGTATGGGTCCAAAATCAGCCGGTGGGTCGCCGGATTTTGCCCGGAATCAACAAATTTCTTACTCGCCCTTAAAAGTCCGAATTCCTTCATTTTAGTCCTTTTTTTTTTTTTTATAAAGTAAAACGCCCCATCCTTTTGGGTTTTCATCGACAGAACCCCTTTTGTCCATCTCAACAACAATAAGTGATACTCTAAACAGAATCATTCAACGACAGATTCTCCAAAACTTTTCAACAACAATAAATAGGATGAACGGGATCAATTTAACAAAACATCATGCATAAATCATAATAAATTTACAAGGGGAAAATCATCTACCAAATGGCTCTGATACAAACTGTTAGCATTTTCTTTAATCCTTCAATGCGGAAAATCATAATAAATCCAAGATCTTTGATCTTCATGACTTTCACAAACATATATGAAAAGAACATACATTTGTCCATAGTGTTGCCATTGAATACGATCCAATTGAAGAAAGTCCAATTTCTCTCCCTTAACCCACAATTTCTTTATGTATTTCTTTTGATGGAGGAGAGAAAAATACATTCATAATGGGTCGAGAGAGGATTGGACCCTTTTATACTTCCGTTGAAAAGGCGCCTTCCATCAAAGCAACATACCCTTTCATTTAATTACAGTCACAACGCCTCGTAGCCAAATAATTATTTTATAGCATTTCAATAATTTATTAAACCATATATTAAATTATATCATATGGGTCACAATAAATCCTACAAATAATAGCCTTGAATGCGCCGATTTCACCCCTCCCTATCGCGCAAGAGCAGAACCATGTCCCAAAGTCCATGCCAAGTTCCCAAGAATGGCATGTTGTTCTTTCGCAATGAACATCAAGCGAACGTTGTTGCACGAGCATGATCGTTCGTGCATGATCCACGGAAACAACCTCGCGAGGGCCCCTTTTGAACAAACGCGGAAAGCTTGGCTTTGCACATGTGTAATCTCTGTTCGTTATAAAGACGTGCATAAATTCTGAGGCCACACGATACTGCCACTACATTATGTAAGCCGCCAGTCAAAGCTGAAATGAGTGGTTTAAACGGCGGATTACTTGCCCTTCACGCAAGGGCGAATCTTGAAGTGCCCCTCTTCCAATTCCAATTCTTGCTCATGTGTATATTAACTCCGGTTGTATCTGTACTCTCTTGTTTTTCCAAGTTGCTCTGCTGGGATATACTCATGAATCTAATTACTCCATTAACATTCTTCATTCTACTATAAAGTATCACATAGGATGGAAATTAAGGAACACCGATGAAATTTACCACATTGTAAAAATCAGAATTTAATTGTCATTCTAGTCCTCTCTTGCACCCACAGCAAGCATCACTGGCAATACTCTTACACCTTCCACGGAGAAAAAGAAAAAGTAAGATAACACATTATGAACTAAGACACCAAGAGTCTAACTGTGGATGCGTCGGAGGTTCAAAAGGTGGTATGACTGCCCACTCGGCCTAAATCCAGCATCTATCGGTGTGCAGCACATTGTCAGCCGAGTTCGTTCGCCGGCGGTGGTAAATATCTCAATCCATTGGAGGTTGCCGCAATCATTAAATGGCGGCAAGAACCGAATCTCACCTGTTCTGTGTTGAATTGCACCAGGTAGCTAAAATAAACTTTTTCTTTCATTAAAAGAACACTATTACATTATTGACGCAATAGGATATTTCTATAAGCTCTCTTCATTACTTTACTTTTTCCTTTTCTTCTCTACATGCCCACACACTCTCCACTTTGACTCTTTTCAGCACACTTGACACCCCTCTCTGCTCACACCACTCACCGCACAACACTAACACACTACCTAACACTCTATACAACACTCTATTCTCTGCAACTTTTCCCTCACTCTACTTGGGAAGGGGGTGCTGTCTATTTCTAGTTGTCTTTCACCGATATACTTTTCTAACAATGGTGAAGACATAATCAACATGTCCTCACTTTATTCCACAACTCTTAGACACTATAATGCAAGATCTTTCGTTGCTTTTTATTATAAGTCACACCCTTCACCTAATCACCAACAAGCTAGAATCTTGGCGCCATTGCGAGAAAATACTGGAAAGAGGAGAGAGAGAGAAAGGCAATGCTCTTCGACACTCTGGAATTTCGAGACTGAACATCTCTACTCCTTGGAGCACTGGAACCACCACGTTCAAAGCCATTTCAGCCGTATTGCGCACTGCCATAGCGTCTTCGAATTTGTTTCACCTGAAAACCGAAAAGTAGATGGACATGAGAGCAAAACAGGATAAAAAGATTTTGGACTAAAGATTCGTAAATACTCACTTGCGCTGTTGTTTTCTTAAGGCAGCTTGATATTCACCGTCCACTGCCCGGAATGTGTCAAGCGCCTCTTGAAGGCCTACAGCCAAATTTTTGTTCATTGTGGTTGAAAAGATGGGTGGAGTGTATTTGCTAGAATGAGTATAAAAGGACGGTAAATTGATTTAAATAGAGGCTTTTGTTTTCAAAAGTGTGATTTATCGAACTGCCTTTCTTAGAATCATGTCAAGAAGGATAGTAAACTAAATTCCCTCATGAAATTCCCGTTTCGATTTTCGCTGGTGCTGTACACTTACTTTGATTATTTCTCAATAGGTCCTTTTCTTTTTGTTGGAAGCTTTTTCGTAAAACAAACAAAAATGCATTGTCCTGCATAGAAATTTTGGAGTATGTGCGCCAATATTTAAGTGTGAGAGTCTTCTAATATTACAAGTGAAGAAAATGGCTAAATTAACTTGATCCTACAATACCAGCATGTGCAATATGTTTAGGATTTTTTTTTTTTTAACAATTTTCCCTGTAGACTAACAAATAGATTGTTAGATATTAGCATTACATGAATAGTTTAAGGCAATTTATAGAAAAATTTGAGGTCACAACTGAAGCTCGCATTCATGTGGAGCTATTCATCGTTGATTGACGGATCATCGACTGCGTTATTGCAATATATGCACTTCTTATAGTCGTGATTGACGTGGAGTCTTCAATTTATTGCCTAATTAATGGCCTGTTCACTGGCAGCAACATTAATTCTTGAACACATAAGAAAGTATAAACGGCCGAGGTTTGGTATTAGGAAATTTTGACTTCGCATGATATTGTTTGAATGCATCTTCGCAGCTCTAAAAATTATAGACCGACCCCCTTAAAGGCAAAACTTCTAATTGGTCAATTTGTACCATCCCAAATTTCTAAGTTAGTATCCACTCTCAAACGGTCACCATCTTATATGATTGTTTTAAGTCATTTTTTAAGTACGTGATTCATGTAAAACGGGACAAATCATTGCACTATCTTAGCAAAGAAAACATAAATTGATTTATTGTGGAGAACTTTTGTCAACAAAAATGCCTAACTTTATTAGGAAAGCTAGATAAGCCTACAAATCCATATGCATATGTATGCTGCCAATAAGTCAACGGACTAACTCTTATTCAATGCCAACTAATAAAAGCGTGTAGCCCTATATGAGCGTGGACAATGGGAAAATATTTGTAAGGGCGATATGTTTATATTATCATTTCGTCTATGGTCCAATAATATATGGTTATTACTCAGTTTAGGAGTCATCTACGTTATTGGAAATTTTCCAATAAAAAAAATCGAGGTTAAACATAAAGTTGTTTTGGGATAGCTAAAGAGCTGCAGTGCATTCCGCCATGATTGAAAACATTCAAAATTGCATATCGACAGTCGCTAAAGTTGAAGCAGTGTTATCTCGATCCTGCATTGCTCTTTTATGTCATTTATCCATATAATCATATTCTACGAATTTGACTGTCTTTTCCGAAATTACGAAACAAGAACCGACTCCAGCTAGTTCATCTTCATCTATTGTTAATCTTAATTATAAGGAAAGAGAAATGATGCCCCACATCAAACGAGCGTTTCAGGAGCACGACATCAAGCTTCGCCTCGAGCTCTTCATATTCTCGAACGCATCCTCGTACTTTGATCCCTTCACCATCCCGAGCGCGTCGCTGATGTTGTTCGGCGCCCCGCGAAGAGCGTGTCCCTGCTTTTGAAAAATATTAGAAAGGACCAGTTTACTCGACTTTATTTCGAAGGAAGGAATTCGTTTAATAACAGTTTAATCGATGGAAGTTGTGTTATTGCAGACGTTGAAATATATTATTCAATTGTAGATACTAGGAATCCATGAAGGGGATCTTGATATTAGGACACGTCAAATATGGGTCCACTTTACGTGTGTTATAGAGTCCATTAACTTATATAATGAGATTTAAAAATTTTATTAAAGTAATGTCTAAGATGGCCTGAGAATTTTGAACTAATAAAGAAAAATAACTAAGAAATTTTTTGTATAGCTCTTTTTTGTGGTCATCAGGTATAAAATCACAAATAAATAAATTTTATACACACCACAAAAAATCAAATATAGCTTTTGATAATGCTTATTTTACAATTTCTCATATAAATTCAATCGGATTGATAGTATAAAAAGTAACCAAGTTAGTTTATGATGCCGAATTGGAATAAATAAATCATCTTGTGCTTCTATATATTTAAATTGTGGTTATTTCCTTTCTTTTCCTTTTTTTTTCTTATTTTCATTGCTGCCAACCTTTTCTAAATTTAAAAAAGTTCAAAGGATAGAACTCAGTGCGGATTACCAAAAAGCAATATTGCGTCAACTGAGATTCAAAATTTCATAAGGAAACTGAGCATACCATGCAACCATGTAATTTTTACACATCAAGATTTCAAGCCTAGAACTAAGGTCACCAGCCAAGCTTCCCCCGGTTTGGGTGAGGGCGTTGCGAACCTTGCTGGTCACGGGCAAGATTTCAAGCCTAGCACTAAGGTCCAAAGTTCTGAAATTTAGAGCCAATAAAGGTTGACGACATAGGAAAATTTAATTGTCTCTCTTAAAAATAATTTCTTTAAAAAAAAATACTTTCTAGCAATCAATATTTGATGTAACAAAGTGACTCAAAGCGAGAGGATAAGAAATTTAGAATGACTTATTGTGTTTAAGCCGGATGATATGTGTGTCCCTTTTTCTCCTATCTTTTGCCTTAACGCTTGGGAACCAATTAAACTTGTTAACTAGTTACCTCTAGGGAAATTAGTGGTGCCGAAGGCTCTGTCATTCTTTGAAAAAGTAACGGACCGTCACCTAAGCATTATTCTTTTTTAATTTACTTGTGATATTACCAAATTAGAAAATGTCATCTATGGATGGTTTAAGGAGAGGTTCAACAATTTAGGGTACAGACAATTATGTTCTGTTTAAGATTATTATTATCAAAACAAGAATTTCTGCCATACGTGAGCTACGGTCCGAAATTTTCAAGGGGAGGTCAAAACCTCATTGCCTAAAACCCTAATCCCAGAACATTTTCGCACGTTATTTCGGAAGTTCATTCTCACGGATGCATGCGCAGAAAATGGATAAAAAAAAAAAAGTAATGAAGGAAAGTAATATGCGACTCTGAGTCATTTCAATTAGAAAATGGATTTAATTTTGTTTTTGCTAACCAAAATTGGATTTGAATTTGCAGGATGGAAAAGACTAATTTAAAATAATAACTTATGAGAAATATATGGGATGAGATGGAAGCCACGTTAGTCCTTTACCTTTTTATTGTTCATTTTAGTAAAACTTGGGCTATACTATACTTTTGAGCAAAAGGAATGCTATTATGCAACTTCAAGTTGTCAATTATATTATTTACAGAAATGGCAAACCAATTTGGGGAATTTCTAATACAAGTATACAATTAGTTTGGACTTGTTTAATTTTGAATCGGGATCCAGACAAAAAAAAGTCTTTCTATTGAAGAGGCTCATACTTCCTTTGTTGAATTAAGTACAAATGATCTGATTTGAGATTTCTTAAGAATTGACTTAGTGGGATTCATTATTTCGTATCTTGGGAAAAGGAATGATCCCTCGGACTCACGATTAATCTCATATTCAAATAATGTGTCAGATAAAAGATTGTTCCCAAGAAAAGGATGTCCATGTGCCTTGGATCTTTTGTGTCTTCCACTTTTATGTACTCGGGGAACTATTGCCAAAGTCATTGGTTCTCATAGTTTGTTCATTCTCATCGTTTTTGTGACGTAAGCCCCAGTCTATTTAGATTTGTTGAAATGTGAAACATATGTTAGATTAAATGTTGTCATAATCACGTACTAATATAGCTCGTTCACTGTGATTAACGAGGGATTTTGCTAATCAAGCTAGAAGATGCAGGAGACAAAATCTCGATATTCGGAAGCGTCGTTAACTTTATTCATTGAATTTTTCCAAAGATAAAAAAATAAAAAATTCGCGCCATGTCTATCCCCTCATATAACTTTAGATACATCCCATAAGTTAAATGGTCCAGAATATCTCTCACGGGATCTCATTAATGGTAAGATTGATGACATAAGAAAAACATACATTTAATGAGGATCAATCGATCTTGGGATTTTTATTCCTCTTTCCTTAACTGTTGTTTATTCTTCTTTTGTGTCAAATAAGAAAAGTTTACAGTTTGATTTTTTCACGAGAATCTTTCAAAATTTGGATTATTTTAATAAACATAGTAATTGACATTCTATTTTAAAAGAATGTTAATAAAGTTATTATGTCAAGCAATTAATTAAAATATGCCCTCTAAATTTTTGTCTAATGTGTAATATCATCATTGGGTTTTTAATTTATTCAATGTGGTCACTAAAATTTTAATCTAGTCCTTAAACTATATAAGAATATCCAATGACATCATTATATTATTTTTAGTCAACAAAATGGCGGACAAAAGGATAACGCCATACATGGATTATCCACGTAAGATATTCAACTCAAATCATGATATAGTCATCTATGTAATTAAATAACATGAATATTCAATTTTTTCAAATTGAATAAATTAAAAAAAAAAAAAAAAAAAAACTATTATTCAATTTGAATCGAATATTTTACATAAACAATTCACACGTAATTCTTTTTTTGTCAATTGTTCAAACGTTCTGAATTGGAAGCCAAATTAGCAAATTTTATTAACTTGAATTAGTGAAAGGATAATATTGAACATTTCTGCATAATTTAGGAACTAAATTGAGCATATATCAAAAGTTCATTAGGCACACTAAACAAATTAAAAATTTAGAATCAACATTCATATTTCGCTGAAGTTGTAAGACTATTTGTGTCATTATCTCCATTTTTAATAAACAATAACTTTCACCATTTCGATCGGTCATTCCAATTGATCAATCCTCTTTGAGGTTGTTCTCGTCAACTCAAAAAGCCAAGGCATGCTGCAGCCATTTTAAGACGTGGAAATACTGCGGACCAAACGAAAATATTAACTCAGCTTCACTACGGACTACGGTAATAATATTAGCGGCGAAAATAGTTTTTTTTTTTTTGATGACCCAGGAACCCCACACGGTCGGCAATAGGAGATAAACCATGGGGGCGACACGTCTTAGCCACCACACACATGCCACCGGGTAAGTCACCAATGTCTCATCATGCAGTCTCCCGCAACTTGCGTCGCGGGGTTTCAAACCTGCACCTCTCAACGAAAGGAAGTCGGAAGCCTATCTAGCGGAGTCACCACGGCGGGTGGTTAGCGGCGAAAATAGTTGCTCCCCTCTAATTGCTGAATTTTAAAGTAAAAAAAAAAAAAAAAAACCACGAAAAACGCAACGCCGCATCAACGCCGCATCAGCTTCCCGTTGCAGACGTCTCGCTGGGCCAAAACCCAAAACTAATATCAAAATCAAACTACTTGAAGTCAATTAATCAATAATTAATCACGCTAATCTCTCCGAAGGTAATTCTTCGACTGCACATCATGACGGGCGATTCGGTTCAAACCGAAACGGTTCGAGAATATGAGTAGACAGACTATTGATCTTCATTTGTGCTTTTTCATTTTTTTTTTTATCAATTCTTTCAATGTCTGTTGCCCAGAATTAATTTCAGTCAGAAGTCAAAGTATCGCAAGCGTCGAGATCTCCGTCCAGAACGCTGAAAGGGACCGCCGAAATTTGAAGCCATAAATGGTTTAAATTCCGAGGGAGGAGCGGCCCAGCTCCGGTCCAGCTCAGCCGACGGTGTCAGACGACGCGGACCGGTTGCCCTTTTTTCCCCCATGCTTTCCCCCACGAGTCACGACCAGTAATTGCGCCAGGAAGATTCCCGTCCCCCCCCGTAGGCGTGACGCCAGCAAGGCTCCCCCCCTCCCCCTTCCTATTTATGGGAATTATCCTGTACGTTATTCTCCTTTCGTACCCCAGAAAATATTATATATACTATATATATATAAATAATAAGAAAAGACGACCGTTAGATGTCGCAGAGCGATGTGGAGAGTCAAAAGCTGACACCAATCCCTCCCTCCGATTTCAACTTTTGCGGCCACGTTCCCCTCCTGCAATCCCCACTTCGTGCTGCCCCCCGGGAAGAAAAGAAGCAGAGAAAAATGTAGCGTTTGGAGCCGTTTCACTCCACTGTTTTCAAGAAAAGAAACGTGCCTAGTCAAGAGAAAGATGTAGCTTTAAGACTGATGGAGACTGAGCCAAGATAATGGGTGGTAACCGTTTAGGCTTTATACTTGCCATGAAATGATCTAGAATTTATTCCCCCGGTTCTGATTTTTCGTGATTCGACCGGATCCGTCTAGAGCCAGATCAAGACTAGGGGCTGCAGAATCATATGAGGAAGCTTCACCTACAGGAGGAGGAGATAGAGCCATGCATGTCGTCGCGTGCTAATCTTTCTTCGTCTTAGTCATGACCAGATAGGAATGATGATATGGCTAGTGAGCAAAAAAGGGGGTACTTGACATGAACAGACATTACATGAGGGAGGGAGGGAGGGAGGGAAGGAGGATTGTCTATAAAGGGGAAAGAAGGAAAACATGTATGTATATTTCATACTATGCCAATGCGCGGACTTGGATGTTACACCAGTGCCCAAGAAAACCATTTTTGTGATCCGAAAACCAGAAAGAAACACTTTCGACAAAAAGGCACTACTATGATCGCCATCTGTACAATCTCTTTCTCTCGCTGTCTCTGTCGGGAGTCGGAGGCAAAATAATTTTCAATCATTTCATAACTGTGTCGGAAGGAAGTAGCGAACAAAACCAAAGTAGAAATCTCAGCTTCATCAACCAAATGAACTATCTCCATCATTGTCATGTAGGAGGAGCTCGGGGGCTGCAAAGAAGGGTTTTTGATGTCTATGCATTGATGTGTCGGAAGGCCTTTCATCTAACCTGGTCAATAGGCAATTAGGAATCCATACTGTCAGCACTACGCCTGAGTTATCTCGATTTTATGGCTATCCGGATTAGCTTGGCTCTCCACCTCAGCTGAGCCAGCAGCTTCTTTTGACAAGTCAATGTCCATGCTGGCTGTGCGGCTCTTTTTGTTTCTACGATCCTGAGAAGAAGGAAAAGAAGTGACATCATGCTCTTAGGCCCCACTTCGGGATAAAATGCTGAAGGAAAGGGAATATATATGCAGTCAACAAGTAGATGACTTCCAAAAAACTACACACCTCGCGAAATGGATACTCGTCGGCTTCAAGCATTCGCACGACCTGAGTCATTTTTGGTCTCTTATCTGCTTCAGGATCAACACATCTGAGTGCAACCAACAGGGCACGCTTCAAAGCACGCGTTGCTGGTTTAACTTCAAGGGTCGGGTCCACAACTTCTTCTGCTCTCCTGGTTCCTACCATCACCTTCAGCCACTCAACGAGATTTACCTGCCATGAGCAGTAGCACATTTTAAGAGCTTATAAGTTTTCACAATGACAGGAAACCATCGCGGTGGCGAACTCCAATGAAGTCTATCAGACTTATACAGCACCAGATTTCAGCATCTATACTTGCAGTTAACCAGAGAAGGCAGAGAGCTTTGGCAGACATTGGCAATTAAATTTTTGTTTAAGATTCAGTACCTCATTAGCTGGTCGACCATAGTCCACTGGGTCCCTTCCAGTGATGGCTTCAAGCAAGAGGACACCGAAGCTGTAAATGTCGCTCTTCTCATTCAACATTCCTGTGTTGGCATACTCTGGAGCCACATATCTGTAATTCATATGAAAGGTATGAGGTCAAAGGACAGATTCCTGGGCTGTACAAGGCAGACAAGACACGATCAAGACATACCCAAATGTTCCCATCACTCGGGTTGTAATGTGACTTTCTCCTGATCCCAACAGCTTAGCCAATCCAAAGTCAGACACCTTGGCATTGAATTCATCGTCCATCAAAATGTTGCTCGACTTGATGTCCCGGTGAACAACCTTGGGTTCTATTGCTTCATGCAAATACGCAAGCCTGAAAGGCAGTACAATTTCTTTCAGTCTTCAACTAAATATTAGGCATAAATCAGCCCACGGAAATGAGTTAAAGCATCTATTATTGTTGAAAATAGGAGCAACTTAATGGAGGACCAATGTTCCTGACAACTGACAAATCAACTTTGTCCTTACTGCGGAGGTCGATAAAAAAGGTGTTGCAAACCATGAAACAAATTGGTGGAAGAGAGATGATTTTGCATCCTATACTTACGCCTTTGCAGTTCCAAGGATAACCTTCATGCGGGCCTCCCAAGTGAGGACACCACGTTCATGCATAGCTCCATGCAACCATTGTTCCAAGTTTCCATTGTTCACATACTCATAAACAAGCATCCTGAAGTATAGCAAATCAAATATCAAATAAGTACTAGAAGCATGAGCAGTCAGATAAACGTAATCCCAAGAACACAAGGCACCGATCCAGCAGATCAAGTATTGAGTACAAGCACTAAGGACAGAGAACAATCTCCATCATGCGGTACAATGACAAAAAGGGAAAAGGCGCCGTCAGCAAATAAGCAAATAAATCTTGCCTGTGAACTCCTTCAATACAATATCCCAATAGTCGTACAAGATTTTTATGTCGAACGTGGCCAATTGCTTCCACTTCAACCCTGAATTCTTTCTCAGCTTGTCCTCTGTATATCCAGATCACAGTAAAGTTGATGACATGTCTTCGGAAAAAAAACTTAGGAAATTGCAGGTCATCTAATTGTAATTATACTTACAAGTTATTGAGAAGCTTTTTGACAGCTACCTCAGTTCCATTAATTAGTTTGCCCCTATAAACAACTCCATAACCACCCTCACCAAGCACGTTCTGTGATGAAAAACGATTAGTCGCAAGCTCTAGATCCCTGAGAGTAAACCAGTGACCCCATCCAAGGTGCGAAACTTCTGGTAAGCCAATTAGAGGAGAGGCGGTAACAAGTCCAGCATAAGGCAATGATGGATTCTTTCGAACATTCCCAGAGCTTCCTTCTTCTCCTGATTGCGAACTAAATCCCCTTTCCGGGTTGTAAATAGAGCTGCACTGACTCAGGTTATCCGGATCGCTTGATTTGCTTGCGGTCAAGTGGACGAGCATCTTCTCCGAGTTCTTCTCGACTGATTTGTCATTAACTGCAAAGGACACACTTTCTGGGTGATTAGGGAAATTCTGGCAGCCCACTCTATCGACTCTGATATCCTTCGATACGTTCGGTATCTGGGAATGGGAGAACACGTCCGTCCTTTTCGATTTTCTCCTCACTGAAACCCAGATGCCTAAGGCGCAGAGAATCAAAACTATGAATGCGCCTACAGAGATGCCAATCCAAACCCACAACTTCACACCCAGGAAAGTTTCCGACAACTTCGAGTTCAAAGAACCGCCCCCAGATGACATCTCCGATGCTCCAATGCCAATGTTCTAGAAACTGCTCGGTTCCCTTTTTTGTCCCTCTGCCACAGAATTGGAAGAAATTTGCTGCGTTAGGTGATTGGCATGGCAACTAGGTTCTTTAACATTAAATGGTTCAACAAGTTCCCTAGCTCCTCTCATTTGCAATAAAGAAGTAAAAAATTCATACTTAACCAACACAGAATAAAAGGCAAAACGAAACGGATAAGGACAGAACCTGATGAGAAAGAACCGTTTTTCAGGCATTTAACACCGAAAGAAGAAGCGTGCAGCGACAGAACATCTTATATTCATGGAAAAGCAAAGAGCGTTGCGAAAGTCGGTTTGAAAAAGGACCGAATGCAGGAGAAGAAACATATGGCAATTCTAAATCATGGAGAGAACAAGGAATAAATATAACAAGGGCATCGCTTATGATCCAAGTAAGACACCACGATATAAAAAGTGAAAAAAAAAACGGGGGGAAACCATTTGAAGAAAGTGAAGTGATTCAAGGGAAGGCAGAAAAAAAAAAAAAAAAAAAAACAAATACCTTGGATGTGATCCGAGCTAACCCTTTTGATCTTCCTCCTCGAAGGGCCAAAATAAGA
This sequence comes from Eucalyptus erythrocorys, assembly GCA_014182555.1. Lineage (NCBI taxonomy): Eukaryota > Viridiplantae > Streptophyta > Magnoliopsida > Myrtales > Myrtaceae > Eucalyptus > Eucalyptus erythrocorys. Next base: position 36,428,888 of record CM024597.1, read on the forward strand.
AATAAGAAAGTCTTCTTTTTTAGAACCAAAACGGAGATTCAACGAGCGCGCGGATACGATGCGCCTTGCGTGCAGACCTGAAATCAGAGACCCAATTGGCAATGTCGCAGCAGGAGGACGGAGTAGGTCGGAAGCAGCAGCAGCAGCAGCAGCAGCAGGATGGAGTCACCTCGCGTGGGCCAAAAAGGCGTGAGCTTTCGCAGGAACGGGGAAAAGGGGTAAGTGGCGACGGGAGGCCCAGGCGAAAATCTAATCTCCAAGGCAAAATCATGAGACGGGGAGGGGCGCGCAGGAGTGGTGGCGAGATGGGAATTTTCTGGGGGAAGAAAGGAAAAGGCGTAAGGTGGGTGAAATGGGGTTGGTGCGTATAATGTTTTTGAGAGAGAGAGAGAGAGAGAGAGAGAGGAGTGCCTCCTATCAGAGAGCTGGAAAGGACTGAAAGCTTGGTTTGCAATGGAGGAAACGCTAGAGAGAGAGAGAGAGAGAGAGAGAGTAAAGCGAAAGCAAGGAAAAAAAAGGAGAGAGGTGAACAGAGCAGGAATTTATTGTTGGTGTGTGATGGCTATAAAGGTGAAGAAAAGAGAGAGAGAGAGAAGGAGAGATAGAGAGACAGAGAGAGAGGAAAATGAGGATGAAGAGATATGCGTGTGGGAGAGAGAGAGAAAGAGAGTCAACCCAACCGGAGGGAATGGTAAAACTAGTCGAAACCCTCCCTATCATGAGCCCGAGCCTCCTTTCTTTCTTTCTTTCTTTCTTTTTTTTTGGTTTTTTTTTTGGTTGAGTTGTTACAAAAGTAACTCCTTGAATTGAGGGGAAGTTTAAGATTAAAAAAAAAAAAACAATTATTGACGGGAAAACATGAATTTGACCCTTTGTCTTCCAAATTATCGAATTCTCCATTTGACAAATAATGAAATTTGTTTTCCTTTTTTCTTTTACTAGTTAAAGAATGGACAAACATAATTAATAATCCTTATCGGCATTATTAGTTTATATCTCTATATACGTTATGAAATGTTCAGTTTAAATTATCGATATTTCACACAACTCACAAATTTGAAGGTTTGTGATTGGTGGTTTGTTGCCCTTGCCCATCAATAATATAGTCCCATTTGCTATGCAAGGGTGGGGCTTTAGGATAGTCACTTCGGCTTCCATTCTAATTTTGACGTCTTGGATTGGGTGCACCTCCAAAAGTTGAAATAATGACTCCCATTTCCACTCCTTCTACACACTAAAATTATATTAGTCCTCGTATTTTATATATATATGATGATTGAACGTCTTCTGTTTCGAGCGATCAATCACTTAATTGACTTGACAAATATAAACTGACTTAGTTTGCACATAAATTGATTATGAAATATAGTATGAATAATACTTGTAACGGTAAGTCTATTTTATTTTTTGAGATTTTAAAATGATTGAATCATTATATTTGACTAGTTATATTGTTTATGGTTACTATTGCTCATAGTGCAATTTCATGAGTAAAATTCAAGAAAAGAGTTAACTCCACTGATTTTTTTTAATGATTTTTATCCAATAGTGTTGGGTAGATTATTTTATAGTTCCTAGTGCAATATAATGTGCCATAATAAAAGTACTCCCCACAATAAATAAAACTACATCATCACTATATTCAATGTAATAGATTTTTACGAGTAATCTCTCTAACTCTCTAGAACCCGTTCCTAGTTTGTAAACTTAGAAAAAAAGTATTTTGAGCGTGTATGAATGCTCGAGTGGGAAGCTTTCGAAAGGATCAACACCTTTTCAAGGTATTTTTCAGTTTTTTTTTGGTGAAAAGGACAATTTGACAAAACAAAGGTTTAAAAATTGACAAAAAAGATAACCTGTGTTGTCACTTGCAAGCTTTCCATCACTATTTGCCTTGGAATGCATGTTTGCTTCCGTTTAAACTTTTTCAAACATGACAACTTGGAATGGAAAACAATGCATGCTTGACTTGCTAATCAAGTACTCGGCACCGATTTAATGATTGGATTTATAAAATCAGCATATCATCCACAATCTTTAATTTCTTGATCCATTTGATCCTCAATGAAAATAGAAAAAATCCACATTTGATCTAGTTCATGCGAATCTTGTTTGGCCATTGTGTCTATGATTTGTTTTTACCCCTCAAAAAAGAAAAGAGCTCGGGACACCATTAAAGGACAAATCAATTGAATATTTTTTGCGTTTTTTTTTTCTTTTTTAATGCTGGCAGTCACTACTTTTGCGTAGTTTCCATTTTAATGCCACAAGTATAATATGTTGGCTCCCTTACAATTTAGCCAATTTTTCACATGGTTAATCCGCAGAATTTGTGAAATGTTATTTTTTCGCTTGAAAAGTATATTTAAGTAAACTAAACATGCATCTAGAAAAGAGAGTGGCACTAATTATGAATTAATAGTAACCCACTATCACACTCAATACAAGTTTCCGTTCCTTTTTTTCTTTCCTAATTTTTAATTTTTTATGTTCCTTTTCTTGCATGAAATTCAACATGATGATCGATGGATCTCCTTCATGAGGAGATCTGACCAAGTCTCCACAAATAAAATCAGTGTTCAAAATGCGTGAATTGTGATAGTGATGGCCAACATAATTTACAAATTCGGCCCAACGGTTGTTTGGGGATAATCATGTCAGAGGCAATTTGACTAAACCTAACCATCCCAAACTTTAATTAAAAGCTAAACCTCCACCTTTTAATATAAATTTAAACTAAGAAAAGACGTGCCTTTCTTAGTTATCATTATTACTATTCCTTTTTTTAATCTTTTCAAAGAAAAAAAAAAAGTGAAAAGGAGATGATGGAAAAGCCACCAATTAGGGAGAGTGAAGAAGTCTTTGGCTTTTGTCCGAAGCATAACTTTTGCATCACAACAAAGAAATTCTTTCCATTTTTCCCGATTTCCATTATTTTTTTATAATATCTTTTCTTTCTTGATAAGTATTATTTTATTATGGAATTTGCAAGATGTTGTGCCCCTGGAAAGCTGCTAATCTGTTGCCTAACATAAGCAAGCAGCAGCTGATCTGGCACCACTCATATGGTCCCGTTCGGTAGGATTGGCAAAGATGTAATCTAATTGAGATATTGTAAATTTTTACAAATAGCGTTAAAAAAACAATAAATATAGTTATTATTTTTCTTGCGAACTATGTAAGCAAATTTCACATAATTTGCAAATCCTAAAAGAGCTTACTTTCACATGAACTGTGAGGTTAGGAAATGATTGTGACAAGTAAGTAGCAAATAAGCATTCACTCTCAATTGTTAACCCCTTGATAATTATCTAAAAGATTTGAGGGTTATGAATTTAAGTTGGACATTCTCAATGAAATGGTAGTGAATTCACTAGTCGAATGTACTATATATGAGAACATTTTAAAATATTGTTTATTCAACATATCATGAGAGAAAGTCCATGTATAGAATATGTGGCATCTTTTTATTTGATAATCTTAAACTCTCGTAATTTTTTCTTTGCTCATATGCGCTTTAATCCAACGAGGCGGGGCCTCCTAAATTGCTTCATTTTACAAGCATTTTTCTGACCGGTTAGGATGGTAAAATTGGATTAGATTCAATATATTAAGCCTTCTTAAAATGAATTTAGGCTCGAGAGATTAGTTTTGAGAAATAAAATTTTATTAACGAGTATTTTCTAAACAATTATTTAATGATCCAATAAAGCAAGTTTAATGTTTCCAATACACTAATTCTTGTATAATTATAATAAAATCATCACAGATGTTTAGAGAATTTTGTTTAAGTGGTATTATCGAGCTGTGCTTTCGACAGCAATTACCAATGCAAGTGCGCAGGCTTCTATGAACATCTTCCAAAACAAATGACTGACGATGTATGCACTTTATTCACGTGAGCGGCACGTGGAAATGCACTTTTCTTCCAAATTACAATTTAAGTTAATTCATTAATTTGTTGACTTAATTATCTCTAACCCTGAAATTTCACTATGTTTGGACTTTTCATGGCCAATTGAGCTAATCCATTTAGTGAAATTCAAAAGTGACATCTTTCTTTATTCGGGCTCGAGAGGCCTTTGAGAATGAGATTGTTTGGTCAATACGAAAATCACCTAGAAAAGACAACTGGAAAAGGTGACATTGGAAGTTTAATTCTTACTTCATGTAGGAAAAAGGGTTTGGAAAAGGGACAATATTCGAGATTATTACCTGTATTTATTTATGTTTCTTTTGTAAAGTTTGTCTCGGACTAAGATAAAGTGAACAACGTTATTTACGCAACAATCATGCATGTCCAAAACCAAAAGGACCCATTAGTTCTTTGCTGAGGAAGGATTGTTCTTAAATGGACTTTTGATTGTGAGCGAGAAGGAACAATATTTCTTTATTTTTCTTTTCTGGGATAATTAGTAATTGGACATTCCTTAAGAATGATACATGATATTATCAAATGCATATATAATCGGTATATTTGAAGGTATATAAATTATGTGTGGAATATGCATATGACTCTGTTTATTGAATGTCTAGTCAAAGATAGTCGCATCTATTGGTTACATAGATAAATCGTAGTATTCACATTACTCTTTCCCAAATGTTTTTATAGCGGATGAAGATGTTCTATCGCCTTATGAAACGACTTTTACTACCAACTTAGTTTTATACCTTCTGCTTTTAATATTTTAAAATTGGAATTTATCTAACAATGAACACATTATAATAGTTTGAACATTTTAGGTGATTTAGATTCATACAAAATTATTTTGTAATATAATGATTAACATAACCATTATATTTTGATGGAAAAGACGTAAACATTAAGTGGAAGTTTCAAGAAGTTGCCCTTTCCGTAGAAAGTTAAATTTGAAGAAACATTGTTTAATCCGATGAATATGCTGTAACTCTATGAGCTGAAAGTACATCAAGTGCCAAGCATATACACTAGGAATCAACAGTAGATATTGCTTCAAATTGTGTGCTGACAGTTTCTCTCAAAGCTATTCAGGAAAGTAGAGAACAGCATAGTCAAAACAATAAAATGTGTTTTTGAGTTCCTTTGAGAGAGAGAGAGAGAGAGAGAGAGAGAGAGAGAGAGAGAGAGGACGCACAGCTGTACTGGGATATTTGAGAGATAAAAGAATGATTTGGAATTGAAGGAAATGATTCTGTGAGCATCATGCCCTCAGGAAACTGGTTTGACAGATAATAGATAGAATAGAACTGGAACTATCAAAGAGCATCCAATGCCCATTATCTAAACACAAAAAGGACAAGGCTTTTTTCTGATCCTCATATGGTCACTTGCAGACATTCATATATACAAATTATATAATGCTTCCAACTTGGTGGTTCAGCTACCATTAAAATATTTGCTGGCTAGTTCCCTCTTTTTCCTGAACAAATTTGTGCTGCTTCTATAATTCGCCTTTTTCATTCTGTTCTCACTTTGAGGGTGTCATCAGTATGGTTCCAAAGAGAAACAATTAGATCTTTCAGGCATTATAATATGCTTGGCAGGAATTTGTTATTTTGTTGGTTTCTCAGTGTCTGTGTTGATGGTCCAATGAGATGCTCCAACATTACATGCTTTGCAACAGATGGTCTGAGAGTGTCATTCCAAAATTCCCCCACTACACACACACCATTATATAAAAGGCTTAGTTGTTAATGGTCATGATAACATATCGTAATCACTCAAGTTGATGATGATGGTGACTGATGTCTGAGATATGCAGTAAAATATTGTCTTTGGCAGGGAAAAAATAGGCTATCTAAGGAGGGGTGTTTTGTTTTTCTTATTTTTCTTATTTTTAGGGGGAAGATTCTTTGTTTGGGGACAGTTAGGTATGGTTTGCAGTGTTAGGGCTATAGGAGACAGGTTGTTTACACGTTTTAAAAGGTCTCACAGGTCAGTCTCATCAATTAACAAGAACATGGAGGCATGATTTTAATTTTTCACCTTTGTCTTCTCTTACTGGATCTTCAATAACTAGAAGGGATCAAGACAAAGACCATATAAAAGCTATTACCATGATCTCTCTCTCTTTCTCTCTCTCAATGGATGTTCAAAATTCACAATGCCTTTATTTCACATACACTAGATAATTTGATAAGACACAGGTTTGTATTCTTAAGTGAGTCTAAGAAATTATACAAGTGTAGTGACTAAAAATCAATTCTTAAACAAGGAAAATGAGCATGCTTACTCCATGAAAAATTCTTGTGATAGCAAATCAATCACTAGCAAGCTTAGGTGGTTGTTAAATTGAGCCAACCTAAAAGATCAAACCCATGTGCTTTCTTGAGTGGATGTTCAATTTCATGTCCAAACATGAGACTCAGTTTAAGTACACTAGATTCTTCGAACGATCAAATCATATACAGTGCTTAACCTCTCATGTTTGCTTGTCACTTGACCTCCCTCCTTTGGAAGGACATGATCCTTCTGCTGGCACGGGTTGGATTGTGTTTGCCTTGTCAGTATTTTGAAAGACATAAGTTTCTTTGCTCTCCTTGTGGATGATCATGTCTCATAATTTACCTTCTCAGTTCCTTTATGTGGAAGAACTCCCTTCTTGAGCTAAGATAACATTTCTTCTTTTTTGTTCGAAAGAGTAACTTGATAATATCAATTAATGATAGATTATCATTATATGTGAGGAAAAGTTTTTAGTAAGATTGATGTGTACTGTGAAGTGAACGTCTTATTGGAAAAGCCTCTTTATATTTAGTGCAATCATTCCTTGTCATTGTAATCATACTCATATTGATGAATATGGCAAGAAATCGCAATCTTTTAGATTTACCATTTCTATCGGAATTAATTTTTTCTTGAAAAGTATCTATAAATATGGTTCCACTCTCAAAGTTTCAAGAGTTAAACTATTGCCAGGGGAATTAAAGATTTTGGCCACTGTTCAGTGAGATTTTGAAGAACTATCTCAAATTCAATCACCTGCCAAAAAGTTGAAAACGGATGTGATCCGATCACTCCAAATCCCACGCGTTTGCACTGTGTTAATTTGTCGCGCACTTCACTTTCCAGGCACAAAGTTGGTGGCGTAAGCCTAGGCATTGTTGTTGACGGGGTCAGCAAGGTGATCAGGCAGGTTCTCCGATGGGCCTTTCCCTCTCACGATGGCCTAGACAAAGAACCCAAACATAGAGAATAGTCAACCCCACTTTTTTTCTTTTTTCTTTTTTAATCTCCTCCACCTTCAGCTCCGCGAAATCCTCGAGATTGTCCACAAGGCCCCACGGATTGAAGCTCCCCCCGGGATAGATCGGGGCGGTTTGCTCTCAGAGTGGCTGCTAGCGACCCTGTATCCTTCCACTGCACCCATTAGGATCACCTATGTCGCTTAGATGGCTAGGATGCTCTGTGCATGGATCAGGCTTGGGTTCCCCAAGTAATCTAACCCGCCCTCACCGAATATATGTGCACCAGCCTTAAACCAAACCCCCTCACCAAACTTGACCCCATTGCGGGACAAGAGCTCGGGGAAGACGCACCTGCGGGCGCCGAGCGTAGCTCATCCTGCATGGATGACCTCGAGCTCATGGTTCTCAGCAAAGGTCTCCAGGTCAGATGACAGGCTGGCGGTATCCCATCCGTGGTCGCCAGGAAATTTGCCAGTGATGTAGGATGGTGCCTCCCCAGAGAATGGGCCCAAGTGCTTGACGCAGTCCGGCACATGCCATGGGCTGCCGGAGGTGACATGCCTTGGTTTGGCCACAGATTTGCGCATGCTATTGTCCTTTGCCGAGAAGGTCCGAAGCAGAGAGGCTGATTTTGCTTGATGGCATAACAAAGATGGCATCAATCAGGAAAAGCATTGTTCGACGTCACATGTGAATTTTGGGTTTTTATGGGGTTTAGGATTTTTGCTTCCATATCATAAGTCATCATCCTGAGCATCGAAATGATACAGCAGGTAGCGTGCTTTCCTCTCATGAGGTGCATAGCCATCCACGTCGATAATGTCTCCGATATGGGTGTCCCGGCTTAGGTTGCATGTCTTATGCTAAATCCATTAACAAAATCAACACCAACAATGCCACCAAGCACAGTTGGTGGAATTTGAAGAACAAAACCTAGGAACTCCTAGGTATGCTGCTGAGGGGACAGGACTATCAGCTCAAGCTCACCTTTGTGCTGTACGAACATTTGAATCTTAAGAGGAGATGTCGCCGACTGAATTATGGATGTCTTTTAAAATCGAGAAATGAAAATGACAGTCCAGCAAATCAATCTCCTTCGCTTGCCCCTCAACAAACGTAAACACCAACAGAAGCAACAGACAGATGAAAAGAACATGATAGTGAGTGAAGTACCTCAACACTTGATAATTGACATTTAAAGACAAATGAGCAACATTTCGTTTGAGCATTTTACATCCAACTGCGATAATTAAAAAGTCAATCACTTACATTACAGCTTTTGAGCATCCCTCAGATTAAACTTAATCATCAATCCATCCCTTTGGCAGTGAAGATTGAAAAATGTTACACATCAGTGATTTCTCTTTCTTGCCTATCTTATGAGCACGGTGGCTCATAAAAACACCTAGTTTGAGTGCCTCCATTCCTTCTTCAAGGGCTCTTTTTCTCGTAGCTGTCAGCAAACTAGCCCCCTGGAGAGTGGAATTGCTGTTCTCTTGCTCACCTTCAGCTTTCTTTTCGGCATTAGAACCATCATCTGCCACATCGTCACACTTCGGTCTGCATTCTCTACCAGTTTCAGTTGCATTAATGTAGTCAAAATCTCCTGGACTGCCACTTCCCCACCACTTATTTGAGGCGACTGATAAGCCATTCGATGGAAATCCGTGCTTGAATTCATCCAACACTGTCAGGCTTTTTATCAAGCTTCCACTAATTGCACTTTGGATCTGCCCGCTATGACCTTGCTTACTTTCCAGTTGCTGCAAGTTACGTGGCAGTACCATCCCCTGCACTTTCGATGTGTTGCTGCTACTTTGGTGATCAGACTTGCTGCATCAACAATAAATTAATGTGAATACATTTTTATATAAATATCCACAAAAATTGCAGCTCCAGAATATTCGTTGTGATTCAGAATGATAATCAATCTAAGGTGGGTATATTGTACACGGGCAATCTGGGCCTGCTTCAGAACAAAATATAGATCAAGTTGCCAAACCAATACCTACCTTTGTTTACTTATCTTCGACATTAAAGCAAGGTCTCAGATTCTATATCTAGCAGCTAGATTCCCAATATGTTTGACATCCCCTGACAAAGAATCTGCAACACAAGCCAGAATTGCATCATCAGCATGCGCAGAGGCAAAACCTGCCTGGTATGGCCATGATCACCATACTCACAGAGAGAGAGAGAGAGAGAGAGAGAGAGAGATGGTGGAATGGTATACCATAATTCAACAGACTGAAAGGGTCAGTAAGCCAAGTTACAGCGTGCAATAATACAGTCTGTAAGGCAAGTAACATTGTGCAACAGTACCATTCAGTTGTATAAACACGCCAAAAGTCCTCAGCTCTACTTCCATCTATAAAGGACATAATGCAAAACCAGTTGAGCTGAACACTTTAAAAGAAGTGTTCAATATTGACAATTAGAGAAAAATACCAACTTATTTATCCAGTCAAAAAACCTCTCAAACTCTAGATGAAACTAGAACTTTTCATAGGACCGGGGAAATCAAAATATCATTTTCTCAGTTCTTTACCCTGAGCTATAAGAAATTAGTTGCGCTCTTAGAATAAGTGCGAAAAATTCCCAGATGCTTTTATTTAATGCATCCAGCTCCAGCACGTACTCAAATTCATTGCTTTAGAATTTTTACTATCAATGGATTTTTGGCTTTATGCTCAAATCATTGGAACATCTTTGCATTTTCGCATACATGTTATTAGAATATTTAAATATTAGTCTTCATTTAACAGTTCAGACTTTTGGATTAGACTCTCTACTTAATATCAAAGCAAGTTCAAATCTTTCCAAACCACCTCTTTGCCTCCCCAGTGAGGCCTAAGTCCATACTACATGTAAGGAGAAGTATTAATATATTTAGATATTAAATTATACAATCATCTAATGGCTAAAGCTTTTGGATTGGACAAAAAAAATTTTCAATCAAAAAAAATACTTCACATGTATTTCCCTTCAATCAGAAATTACAATCAAGATAGAATCCAAAAGTTTTCTCCTAATACAGCGCTAAATTGAATAATACCATTTGCAGCTAAATCATAGTTCAATGATCAACATCACCAATTCCATAGTTTTGAAAAATTTGCCTGTAGGCCAATGGTCACACTTGGAGCAACTTTCTTTACCACGACAATTGGCACAGAGGAAGTAGCTGTTGTCAATAAATCTATTGGCTTGTCTGAATATTTCTCAGAAAGTTTTCTCTTTTTGAGAGCATTGCTCATTGATTCGTCATATCTAGTAGAAGGTCATGTCAAATCTTTCTCGTCCTTAGAATCTTCATCTTCAATCCTACAGACACAATCTTTGGACGTATGAAATACGATTGATTTGAGAAGCACTTCATCCTTTTCCGCCAGCTTCTTTTCCTTTGTTGCATCCACATCCACGGTTGCATGTCTAGATTTCATTGATTCAAATTCATCAAGTCTGGCAAGAACATCCATCTCTCTCTTGCTATCATGTGTCTCATTCTCCAAGGACTTCATCGCATTACCCATCTCTTCAACCTCCCTCCTCCTTTTCTCATTCTCCACCACCTCCTCCTGCTTACGCCAGGGCTCAAAGTTTCTCGTCGCCCCTAACTCCACAATATAATCCAAATTCTGCAGATCGGTTTTGATCGTGAGCTCAGCAGAGCACTTGGTGCATTTGAAGTAAAATCTGAATATCTGAACCCCCAAATACATCTCGTTTACGACGACCTCCTTCCTGGAATTGAACTTGGTCCCCTTGTAGATGTAATTCCCGCGGGCGTTGCATCGGATGCTCGTCAAAAGCATCATCCAAACCTTAATCTGCCGACTCTTGGGCGTCCCAAACCGAGGCAGCTCCGAGGGGTCGAAACCCGGGGGTAATATCTGTTCAACACCTTTCGTTCTCCCATATTCTTCTTCTCTCAACTCCAAACCAGGACGAAGAACGCAAATATGACGTGCCACAAAATCGCTGCCCCTCTCCCTCTCTCTCTCTCTCTCTGTGAACGATTGATTTCTAAGGAAAACGGGCGAACTGATTTCACTACCTCGATTTCTCGATTAGGGTTCTATGCTCGGATCAAACCTTTAAACCCCACGAAACTATCCGAAACAAACCAAAGAGCAGGAGAAAAAGGAGGAAACAAAAACCAACCGACACTGCTAAAGTGCGTACCGAGCGGGCCCAAACAACGTAGGAGATGACGAGCGTACGAGAAAAAAAAGGGAAAAACCAGTCGGAAGCTTCGCTCACCTCGCGGTGCCGCCCCGCGCGCGGTCCATTCGCTCTCGCCGGAGATCGAACGGCGGCGTTCCAACGGCGGCCGGAGGTCTGCGGTGGCGTGGCGTCTCGGGCGATCGGAGCGATGGACGGAGAGGGATGACGACGGAATTGGGGGCAAAAAAACAGGGGGAGAGCAAAAGCGGGCCGGGGAAATTTCAATTTTCGGATATTTATAGCACCTGTTTAGATTTGGAAACAAATATTAGACGTTTAGGTATTTAGTAATTTCACTGTTTAATTAGTAATTTTCAATTAATAACTTCCTCCCTAATAAGTAAATATGCAGATAATAATGTGGCTCAAAATTAATAACATATGCTTATGGTGAAAACCTTAATTTTTACAAAATTACAATGATATTTTTAATCGATAATAAGAGCTTTGAAATTTCGTTTGTTTTTTGAACTTACGATACCAAATAAATTATCCATAAATAAATTAAAATAATAATGTATAATGACATTTTGAGTTGTTGAAGGATTCATTTACCATCTATAAATGGTCACATACATATAACTCTTGAGTTTCTAACTTATTTATGAATAAATCTGATTAACATACCAATGAATTATCTTGAGGGCAATATTGCAATTTATGAATTATTACTAACTTGAGAAAATTACTAGTGTGAAAGATCTGGACATCTGGAATTTAGCGACAGTGATTTGAGAGAAATAAGGTCATGGGCTCTTAAATTATGTAAAGATTTACGGAAGGTTTAATGTACCCAACGACAATACATAAGACAGATTAGAACAAAATATTAAAAGCAAAATGTATAATAATACATACCTTCTTGATATTGCAAAGTTCAAAAAATCAAATTCAGTAGAACAAAAAATCTTGCTGAAATACAGCATTTGACAGGGAAAGAGGAGGTGTCAAGGTGACGGTATAGACAATGAAAGGGAAAGATCACATCTGAAGACAGTCGCGAGGGACGTGAGCTATCTGAGATCCCATCCTAATGAGGGGGCCTTACGCAGTCTTCTCTTTTCTTCCGGCGAGAATCGTCGAAATCTGAAAGCCTCAGCCGAGTGCTTGGTTGAAGAGGAGGCGGTTTTGGACCTCCGAAACGAAGGGAAATAACGACAGAACAGCGATTGGCATGAACAGCAACAACCCCATTGTGTACTCGTATGCCCACGCCAGCTCCTTCAACGAATCCCAGAGTCCAAACCCTTTAAGCAACGGCCTGCATGCTTGCCCAATCTATCGAGAGCAAGAGAAGATCGATCTCATTAGTTTAACGGTATTGTAGAATGCGCGTGGAATGCTTTGTGCACAATGAGGTAGTTTTGACCCGGCCAAGTCGAGGACAACCCACTGGATAAATAGAGAGCTTCGTTTAAGATTGCACTAGTCCAGACTTACCAGAATAAGAGCCCAGCCGGTAAGTGAAAACGCAAGGACAGCAGCAAATATATCAGACACAATGAGTCCACGCATGACGAATAAGATTGTCATAACTGACACGAATCCAAGGAAAAGAAGTGCTTTCAGGATCCTAAACGTGAGCTGGAAGCCCATACTGAATCTTCGTCTTTCCATGGATACCATCTGAAAACATTAACGCGATAATAATTTGCAAAGGAGAACACGTTTGTTGCAGCTCGATTTAAATAAGGTAAAAGAAAGGCAGCAGAAAATAAAAATGATCAATTGGACTTTACTCATAATAATGCGTGTGGGTAACATGCAGATCTAGGAACAAAACCTCCATATATTGTATCCGCGTACCTTTAAAACTAGCAGAGTGGTTAGCAACACCGCCCAAGAAAGTCCATAAATCTACAGAAGTAAAGAAGTGCCTTAGAGAAAGATCCGGTGAGAACAAATCAGCAACAGAAGGAGTAAAGAGAAAATTGCGGTGAAATTTATAGATTACCTGTATTCTCTTGTTGTGGCGAACTATTTGAAGATGGTACACAATTCCATACTGGTAAATAAAGAAGCGAAACGCAAGTATCATCTCAAGGATTCTTCCCCTTTTGTTTGTATTCTTCAGGTGTTCCTGCTCTTCCTCCCACCAAAATTCCCAACTTTCATCAGGTTGAATCCCAATTCCACCACGATTACCCATCCACCTCTTCCAGTCTGCCCAATCATCTACTGTCTTTTGCCAGTCAAAACCAGATGGATTGAATATGAATTGTGCAAACAACCATGAAGCAACCAAGAACCACATGGAGAAAGTGATGAACAGGTAGAGATTTGAAGTGCGGTACGACCCCCCATAAAATTCATAGACAATCAACAGAATAAACAGCTCCAGCCCTTTCACAAAGTGACTTCGTGAATAAAGCCTGTAATTGTCACTGAACTTTGCATGAAAAACAACGAGCTCATGACCCGTTGCTCGATATCTGGATCCTCCATGTAGGATTGTCCTTCCATAAAAATGAGCCTTTGTTCCAAGTTGAAATGTGAAAAACAGGGGAGCTAGCTGCAGCTGCATTATGACAAAATCACCGAGGGCAGTCCGAAATCCTTTTTCCAGGCCAGTTTCCATGAGCATGGGCAGCATCAGTACTAATCCTAACTGAAAGACAGACTGGCTAGCCAAGGCCTCTTCAAGGGCCTTTGTCCAACGTATGCTAGGATTTTTAAGAATCTCCATTTCCAACCCACTCATAACCATGTACAACCGTCCATACAAGAAAACATACACCGTAAGCACGGTAACCTGAATGAAAAAAGTCCAAAGCAGTAAAAAAGTAAGCTACCATGAGTTATCAATGTCAGATTCAGAAGAAAAAGAATGAGATAGAAGTCCAATTGGCTACCAACCAACGTAGTTCCCATCCTCCTCTCTTCATCCATTGCAATTGATAAATTACAGCCCAGAAAAATGAAGTACTATGCCAAATCTTGGAACTGATTTAGCCAAACGGATTTTTTTGTACCGTTTCATTAACGAAGTGGAAATGACTTACTCATGGATCACCCACCAGAACTAGATACCCAAGGAGGAACTATGACCCCTTTGTTAAGTGACTAACTCCATTGATTGTACTGACTCTCAGAAAGATAGAATAACCCCCAAAGATTCACAAATTTAACCGCTTTGATTACTGAGCATTTTACCATGTGACAGGAAACTGCAATTACAAACTATGAACTAAAAGTTCCATCATTCTTTTTATCCCAAATTAGAAAGAACTATGAGAGTTGCTGCAAAATGAGTAGAGAGGAGTTGTTGATTTACCTTACTACTGAAGTAGAAACCGACAGTCGTAAAATAGAATGACAGCATTCTGTAGAAGTCCAATTGCCGCCCAAGCCGATAAACGTCACGACTAAGCGTCTGCTCACCATTTCCACTTGCAACCTTTGCCTCAAAAAGGGATATTTGGTTCATCCCTACATCTCGCCCTTTTCCCACTTGGATATACTCATGATGCGTTATATTTCCCCCACGGAGAGTTGAATTAAACCCTGCAGCGAGAAATGGTCAGATTCTGTCCTTGTGAAATATCATATAAATATGCTAGGGTTACCAGAAAAAATATCTTCACTCAAGTTGATTATTTTTGAAGCTTTGCTTACTCCCCCCCGTGTTATGTGGAATATCCTGTCAAATATATCAGGATGGCCATAATGGAAACGAACCCTGCAACAAGAGAATAAGAAACAAACTCGTTGTTAATATGATTCGGAGTCTCGCTGCGAATGCACGGATAAGTTATTGCTTGAAGTGAGAGCACAAAGAAATGGATTAGTGGTTATCACAAACATCAGACTGGTAGATCTTATTCAGTATAAAACTCAGAATCTATGCATACCTATTTTTTTCCCTTCTTCTTTCTTTTGTTTAAGATATTAACAAGGAATCTATGTTTTCCCTTCATACTTTCTTTTGTTTAAGATACTAACAAGGAGCTGAGAACATTAGTCCGTTAACTGCACACTTTCCAGGATACGTCCGTAGCCAATTTTTGCATTGATTAGCCTCCTGATATATTTTATCATGCCCTAAAAATACAGGTTCCAACAGCTCCTACACTGAAGTTCTTAAGGGTACAAAGTGTGTTGTATGACAGAATCAGTCCCACCTAAATGCTACAAAAGCATAGACAAAGAGAGATTATTACTAGATATAAAGAGAGGTGAAGATTTTAAGTGACCTTTTACTAAAATAAAGGTGAAGTGCTCGTTAGATTAATAGTCATACAGTACAATGTTCACAGCAATATCCCAAGAAAGCAACTTCTATATTAGAGTTATGTGGGATGCTATAAGATTCACGGAAAAGTCCACATGTCCATATGCACTCATTCTACAATGTGAATCACGCTTTAAATCAAGAAAACTCTCTGCTTCACCTGCATAGATAATAAATAATTCCTTGCATATTGAAATGTCTGCCACCACTTATTTCTGAAAATGTATTTATCTGCATTATAATCCTTAACTGATAGTTGTAAGTAATAATTCATAATCGATAGGGCTAATTAATAAGATTCGTCAGCTTCATCAATATGTATGAGACTTCATTCCTGTGCAAGGCACAAGATAATCTGCAAGCACTTCTAGAAATTCTTTCTTAAGAGCCTAATGAAGAAAAGTAGTAGTTCATTTGCTTTTCAAGAAAAATGATGTACTTATTAAATTGGAAGACATCAAATAATATTCAAAACACCAGAAGAATAAAAAAAAAATCATTTTTCTATTTTTTTTGGTAAGATTAAGCAATATATTAAGAGGGGCCAAACTGTACAATCAACACGGCTTCAAAAACTTACACTCAAAATGAACATGCTCATTAAAAGTGGAAGGAAGCTGCGGAAAAGCAACAAAACGACCAACAGAAAGCCAACGACAAACAAGCCTGGCAAAAACACCCATATTGTAATCAATATCGTAATCATTTTTCTAGTTGCTCGTGACACCAATATCGTAATCTAATTTTTGTTTAAAGATGTTGAATTTATGATACAATCATGCAAATCACCTAACCTACCATATTGCGGTTTTTGAAACTCCATATTTGCTAAAATTATACTCACAGACAATGGCTTTTTTTTTTGGTCGAAACAGCCAGTGGCTTGAAACAATCCAAAAAACTAAAGATTTATAATCATAACGATTACCATCATTTTCAATGACCAGGCTTCTAATTCAAAAGTTCTTTCTGCTAGACTAATGCAGTGCCCTAGCTGCAATTGTGGAAGTTGGTGACAGTTCTTGAGCTTCTCTAGGAAACAAAAAAGAATTCGCACAACTCCATTGAGATGTCTCTCTCATCAGCAAATGAAGTAAACATGTAAGTGCCATCGAAAAGAGTATGTGAATCTTTACGTTAAAAAACAAATAACGGTCCTCCACAAAAATTTAGGTTGTATGAGAAAATCTGTCTTTTGCCCAAAGATAAATCTTATGAAAAGAAAAATCAATGTATCTGGAGATGCGGACTCCGGTGACTACAAAGATTGAGTCGACAGAAATGCATGAACCCACAAATTCTTGGCTTACCTTAGGGGATTTGCCAAGATTCGCTGGCCGATAGTGACGAAGCTCGTCTCCTGATTGGATATGAACCAAGCTAGTGATGAAACACTGTAAAAAAAATGAAAAGATAATGATCTAACCATTCGCATTGGACGAATCTGCTCTGATCTCTTTTAAACCAGATCCTTTGAACTGGATAAAGCAGCAAATAACAGAAGATTTCTGCACATTTATGTATTCCAAGGTTCACCTTCCGGTAAAAATGTGCTCTCGCAGGCCCAAAATGGTAGGTTTTCTCTGCCCGCGACGCTCCTTTTTGAATTCCTCTAATACATTTCTAATCTTGAAAGCTTCTTCAAAGTAGTTATCCTAGAAGTAAGGAAAGGAAAAAAAATCTGAGATACTTTATCCTCCTGCATATTCTATGAAAAGACATAATAAAGCTACCTGGTTCATGTCTATAGTCTGCAGTGCCTCCCCACGAGTAAAGATGATAGCATGATTTTGATTTTCTGGTTTTCCTTCAGCAGTTACTGTCGGAGGGCCTGGAAGCTTGATACGGTATATTTCCTACAAATTTAATAGATTATCCATTTGCAGAAGAAGGTCCGCAGAAATCCCACCAATCAAGATTGCACCACATCCTTGTTACTCAGAAATGTGGCCACCATATTGAAATTTGTATCCCCACATAAGAAGAGACGAGTAAATGTTCTAATTCATGTACTTATTTAATGTTAATATCGTTATTGGACTGATTGACGTATTGAATACTAATATAAACCCCATTAATACATCCAAGATAGCTGCTTCTTTAAGGTAGACCAATAGCTCCGAATAGGATCTCCTCTCAAATAATTGACAGACGGAATTCCACATAGGCTTGACAAAGAGCTTATTTCACTCAATTTTCTTCGTGATAGAATTAACTGATCAGATGAATTCATCCTTCTGAGATAAAAAGTAAACAAATGCATTTCAGACACTCTAAAGTTGCTTGACTTCAACAAACATCATAATGAATGCCGAAACTAGTTAATTTAAAAGGTTTGCATATTTCAATTGTCAAGCATGTTCAGGCTGTGGAAAAGGTTTATCATTGACATTCAGTCAAATCGACATAAATCACCGTCGGAGAAAAATTACCAGAAGTCTATTACTGGGCTTAGCATTTCAAAAATTTGCAAACGAGATCACTTCAATTTAGCTCTAGTAGTAGATGGCCCTAGCTTGATCCAGCTATAATTCCCAAGGTTCCAGTGATAAATGGAAAGAAAGTCGATGGAAGTCGGTAGAGTAGCTTTCCAAAATCTCCAAAATTAGAGTCGGTGGAAAAGGTAGATAGGAATTAGTCCTTCAGCCCCATGACAGCATTATGTGAAGAAAACAATGAGGTAAAGCCATCACATTTTGAAATTAGAAAGAATTAACCATCGAGAGAAGAATATAAGAGCTTGATGACAGGTATTTTGGGGGTATAAGACTGTTACGAATGAAATTTTGCAATTGTTACAATGAGCAGGATTTTCAGTTGAATAACAATAAATTAAATTTGGAAGTACCAATAAACTCAGGAGGAAGAAAATAGGAAAATGCAAACTTCTGATGAAAATGGATGTTGATTGAAGGGTCTGGAAAATTTTTCAAACATCCTGGTTTAAAAGCATTAGATAATCCTACTTAAAGATATATATATATATATATATATATATATATATTTATTTATTTATAGATATTGTTTAGCAATACATAGAATTAACAAAGAAGGAGCCACACACGATATAAGACCTAGGTTCGAAACATGTTAGAAATTTCCACCCGAACGCTCGAGCTGTTATGTTGGGAAAGAGCACATATATATGAAGCCCAAAAAAACCATATAAACAAAAGAAGTAGAGTGCTTTGACAGAAAGTGCAGGAACGTGCCAACAGCTTTAAATGTGCCTCAAATTATTGTGTAAATTAATGCCCTACAACCACCTGCACAGACTAAGAAAATTATACAGCGTTCTAACTAGAAAACCAAAGATGTATAATCAAACTATAGCCAAAGCAAGAAGCAAGGATTAGAGGAGTCATCTACATTATAGCCAATAAGCAGATTGATCTCTACCCCACTTGATACCTAATATTCAACCATGAGGAAGACTAAATTCTAACTTACCTCATCAAGTGTATCTCCTCCCTTCACAAGAATAGAGTAACAGCACTTCTGAGATCTCCCATTCACCGTCTCCTCTCTTTCGTCTATGTAAGCAACCCATAGAGAAGGATACCTAGAATATTTTAGTATCATTGATATCCATCAGCCACTTTGGAACTTTCTGTTGATTACTATTGAAGTGACATCCTTAAAACTTACATCAACATGAGGCTCAACACGTTACTGTAACAGCTTCTCTCTCTAGCATCACTCGACTTCCTTTGATTCCCATAAAGCTGGCAAGAGACAACATAGGTGAACTTCAAATCAGCCAGAGCTTGTGCAACCTTCTCATTATCATCATTTAGAGCTGCAACAGAGACATTGAGTCTTGATTAGTATCTGGATGCCACTTCTTATAGCAACTTTCAAAATAGGGCAAATCAAAAGCTGTAAATCTGCATTTCTTTCTTTCATGTTAAATGACTAACCATTATCTCCAGCTAATTCAAGATGGCATTGAAGTTCTAGAGCTTGCCTGTAGTACATCATCCCTCTCACTAGCAGCAAATGCACATAGTAAGAACAGTTGCAAAAAGGCAAGAATAAATATGACTTACAAGCATAGAATATGCTTCCAGATATATAAATTCTCAACCTGTCCTAGCCAGAGTCTGACCTCTGTAAGAGACCCAAAAACGTGTTTCCCGTTCCATCTTGTCCTTCTCTACTTTTCCAGATTTTGGATCTTTTATCCGTTCATTAAAATTGGTCCAATCATCTAGATTGCATGGCACAAGGCATCAGTCAAATTGTATCAAGTGAACAAGTGAATTATAACATACTAAAGGGCAAACTTGCCTGTATAGATCTTCTGCAGGTAGAACAGAGTTGTGATTCCATCCTCATTTTCCCTATTAAGATCTTCTTTGGAATAGAGGACATCTTCTTTGTAATATGGAGTCAAGACACTGACCAAGACGTAAAAGCAGAGGAGAGCCCAAAAGAAAATGATAAATAGGTATATGTTAAAAAACCATCTGGGATATATATACATATGCACACATACATATGTAGAGAAAATGGTAGAATGGAGCTTGGAGGTTGAGAAGCTTCAATCCCTATAATCTTTACATTGATTAGAGAAAATATCATAATGCCACCAAGTTAAACCTAGGATATCTCTTAATTACCATGAGTAATTAATTAAACTAGATGTGCGTTGATAAAATAGCCAATTAAACAGATAGATCCATTTAATTTTCATTTGATTTCTCATTCAGTAGTCATACACGATTGAAATGTAGCGTCACCATCAATTAAAAGTTTGTATATGGTCATATCTAGTCTTTTCGAGTCATCAATTTATCTATAAATATCTGTAAGCACAAACATGATTTCACCTCAAAACAACTACACACTATACTTTTCTAAGCCAAAAAGTAGCACAAAAACTACATGAACAGTGATTGGATTTCCAACTTTCTTTTTTAATCTACAATGGCAGCAGTGTTAATATACAGCACAAAAACTCCATCCATTGCAAAAGCAAATCATTCTATCATCATTTATTATCAATGAGACTAAATTGTAAACTTAATGCGATTTCCAGCGACTGAATTGAACAAACAAGGTTCTCCCTTTCAATGAAGCATAGTATCTATTCATGTAAAAACAGACCTAAAGGGCAGCATTCTGCGCACTGTCGGAGCACCTGGCATTTTCATGAATAAAGAATTAGCAAAGAAAGTGATGCGTCGACGAGCTTCCAAGTTTGAAGGCACGTTGATGGCAGATTCCTTGACTGTTAGAAGCAAATGGAGCCGACCGACCTAGAAGTCAAAGAATTAGATTTTACTTACTACATAATTATTTGTGGTTTCTCAGACAAAAATGAGTCAAGCACACCTTTTCTCTGTACTTTTTCTGTCGTACAAAGCCAGTGTTGATCTTCTCAAACATCTGCTCCTTTCTATCATTTTTCGTATGGTGGGGGATATGAATTCTTGCTACTTCCAGGATCCTACAAGCAGCACAGTCAAGGACACAAACGTTTTGCATCAACATAAACAAGCATGTTTGTCAGAACTTACCCATGCCCATTCTCCATGACATCCTCAATAATTATCTCCATGATGTCTTGGAGGACATTGATTATCTGGGATTTGTACACTGTTGGGTCCTCATGCTCACTTAGCTGCCAAAATAACAAAAGATGTTAAGAAGTGAGATATTCTTGAAACTGAGCCAATTGGAGGGAAGAAGAGAGAATGATTCAATGGTCAGTCCTCCAAGAATAATATTATATTCATGTATTTATTGAGATTAAAATTGAAGTTAGATATAGGTGACAAAAACACTTACCAAGATGGTCAAGAATCTCTCCACTTTAGTACAGAGCAAAGGCCATGCGCTTGTTTTAAATTCATGCAAAAATCTGCACTGTCGTATGCTAAAATCTACTTCATAACAGATTTCCCTTATGATTCTGTAAAAATTGAGAAAAGCATGGTTTCTCAATAGCCTTAACAGAAGAAAAATTGCCACCAGTATGATACAACATATTTAATATGGAGTTACAGGCTAAAAGTAAATGTAAGTTTTCTCACTTACGCTCTATCAGCTTCATTTTCCAGGAGGCTATATAAGATGTCCCGGAGAGTCTCATAACATTCAATCACTGCTGACTTCATATAAGGATCGTTCTTTATCCTCTTAAACAAGTCATCATCCTCCTTGCCCTTAAAATCTTTTGCCATGTCTAATGCTATCGGAATCTTTTGTGTGGAAGAATAATGACAAGAAGCCTGAATTAGAGCAAATAGATGAGTAGAAATCAACTTGTGAAACTATGCATACCTTGCTAGCAAGCAAGAAAGGAGGCCATTGCACAACAGAGACATCATTTGAAGAAGATGGTACACAGAGCAAATCTCTTTCTCTGGATTAATCGGCCAATGGAAGTGTCAGAGTATCCGTTTGAGGTAGAAGACTGAAGCTAAGTGGAATTAATTCCTAATTATACCTGTCGCTAATTAGGTCTTCCCCTCTCATGGTCTGAATAAATTTGTTCCACATTATTGAAAAGTTTGCAATATTTTTCCTCAGTATGGCTTCATCCTACCATGGAAAAGTAGAAACGCATCATAAACATGATTTTATAAGAAATGCCACCCCTAAATCTATGAAGTGGCCAACAAAAAAGGAACTTATTCAATAAAGATTCTATGAATAAACATGGAACATTAGATCAACCAACAATTGGATATACCTGTTGTCTCCTCCTGGGTTTCCTAGCATCCGATGATGATGATGGCAAAAGATGTTTACTAAAAGCTTTGGGCACGGTGTGAAATCTGGACCGCAACATCACTAGTGTTCGTATCTTGAGAAAAGCAAGAAGGTATCATAAACAAGGAGAAGTATATAGTATCCTTAAGCATAAACCTAAGAGCTAAACTATCTCTGTCTGAAAAATGGAAATGCTTCAAGCATTCTATTTATGCAGGAAGAAAGAATTGTCACTCACCTCGCCTAAATGGCTAAAAGCACCATGGATGCCACCAAAAAGACTAGAGAATATGGCATACCAAATTTGTGTATCCATAAAATAGACCTGAGAGCATATTGCACAGGGCATATTGTCATTAAATACGGCATACCGCTAGATTGGGATCATGACAAAACTACCCAGTCTGCTTACAAGAACTATAGGGGCCCATATTGCAATAACAACTCCAATGTTATGTGTCACTGCAGCTGCAGATGAATATTAGCACAGGCTTTCCCCCCAGTTAGAAAAAACTAGAAACATCACAAGAGTTAAAAGAAAACTTACAATGAGGAAAAAACTCGGGCCATTTAATATTATCCAGATGCAGCTCCAAGATTAATTGTGTTGGTCCAACAAGTGGCAGAATCTACGCACAAAATACACATGTTTGAATCTTTTAAAGAGAAAGTGGAGAGCAGAATGCTGCAGAGTAGCAACAATTCCTGAACCACTAAAGCTAACAACATTCACAATCACAATAGCTCGACCAACGGTGACCCCGCAATCAACTGACTGAATAAAATTTCCCTTTACTCTATGGACATGCTCAAAACTATCTTGACAGAGTATCAAGGCAACACCCAGTTATTCGACCAACAAAACATTAAAGTTTATATAGCTTTGGAGCCAGACTTGCTGATTAGTTTAACACACTTATCTACTTACATCTCCCTGTATGTGATTATTCAAGATTTATTCATCACCTATTCTGCCATTTATGTCGTCCTTCAAGTCAAAATGTCATAGTAAATTTCTGATCACTTATTATCAAGGAAAGCAGCAGCATCCGTGAGGACAAGATTGCCAGTACTTCCATCATGTAGGTATCTCTCCAATCTGTAACCTCTTTAAGGAAATTATTTGGGTATTCTACACTAAACTTGTAATATTAGAAAATAAACTTTTAACGTTAGAAAGGTTAAATGATGTGATAAGGGAATTAATTCTAGCTCAAATGCATCAATTTTTTTCAAGCAAAGTTTCACTGTTCATTTTTAGTGAGATAACAAAGCCAGGAGTTATAGATTTATATGATCTTAAAGTAGAAAGGATGATAATTATAGTATACACACTTATTTGGTTTTAGATATGCAAAATTGCTCTAGCTTTTACGTACCAGTAGTAAACACAGGAAATCCCCAATTTCAGCAGTAAGAGAAAGCAAACCCCACATAATCCAAACAATGATAACTTAATAATAGATGATAACACCTCAACATAGTAGCTGAAAGCCAGCTTGCAGACAAGCAGCATGATCCAAAACATGGTGTACCTAAGACACAAATAAAACAATTTACAATTAGCAAAGTCACTCATATAAATATAAAGCAGCGTATATCTTTTTACTTAGGGTGATGGGTCTATGTCCGAGTACGGCACTAGAGCAGAAACTCGAGAACTAGCCACAAAGGTTCATCCACGAAAATAAGAAAAAGAAGACAGTGCTGACATAGCAAACATTGTTTTCAAAATTCACACCAATCAAAGCATAAATAAACAACATATTAATCAGAGCAATTATCTTCTTACTTCAGCAGTGAAAATATGTCCTCATGCATGCCTCTCCCCACATAAAGCTTTGGCTGCATAATGTGAACTTAAAATTCAGGGGAAGGAAACAAAATAATGCAAACAGGTGATTAAGGCCCTTAGTAGCGAAGTGGTAGTCTAATCCATCTACTTGCCTGAGCCCACCACATAAGAACAGTAATAGGGAGCATACTTGAATGCTCCATGGTGCTCCTTAAGTAAGGAACGAAGAAAAGTATAGCAGATAAGACATTTGGAATCATATAAATTGAAATGGCATAATAAAAGAATGACTGGCTCCTCCAATTTTGGCCCCTGGTTCTGAGAAATTTCGGGACTTCTCTTGGATACTGCACTAAACTAGAGTAACTAATTGGCAGAACCACAGCCCAAACAGCTGCCATTACAAATTTCAGAATGTATCGGAGAATCTGTGTATTTCTCATGGCTTTCCAGGCATTTAGACTTAGAATTATATCCAGACTTGCTGCAGAAGAGAAAAGGAGGAAGGCGGTGTCAGTAATCATTTTATGCTAAGTGGATCTTATAAAATTTGCCAATACATGTGCAAGCAGTCATAACGGGTCCAGGATAACATATTACACACTAGCTATAGAGAGATATTATAACAGGGTCTTTCCTAAAGATTGCCTTTAAGATTGACAAATAAAACTTGAGATAGCTAGAAATGCCTTCTCCTTATCACAACAATTGGATTCGCTGCATTCTCCGTAAAGAAGGTTGCAAGGCTAAGCAAATATTCTCCCTCCTAAGGCTCAACCGGTTTTGGAAAGTCCAAATGATATGTAAAATGCAATATAATGATTTTTCCAGAATGTTGCACATGCAACTACACAAGCACTGGCTTTCTTTTTATAAGATATTAATATTTGTTGACTCGTAATTTCCAAATAGACTTGCCCGCATAATACAATCTTTCATGAAGAAGTTGACCAGTATCTTCTTTTTTCATATCACTCCGATAATACCTTCTTGAATTCTGTTCGATGACTTCGATGGCTTGATGGAATGGAGATTCCATTAAATGTTACTAAATTATGTGAGTATTCTCGCCATCTTTTCTTATTTCTTACACTATCTATTACTAACTTTCGGTTACAGACATATCAATCCCTCTTATATATTGGGCTTATTCTGTTTCTCTCTTGATTATTTTAATTCTTCTGTTTCTCAATGCATTTTTGTTGGAGATGATAGAGACTGGAGAGGCATCAAACAAGAAATTACTCTACAAATGGTCAAAGGTACTCCCATTCTTTTCTGTATGCTTTATATTCTGCAAAAATAAATTTGATATGAATCGGCTCCTTAAACTTTATGGGCGAGCATGATTGCGCGCTATTTCTGGAACAGAAATTGTTTTTCTATTTCAGAAATAATTCTGGAATAGAAATCCGTTTGGTAAAATTATTCCACTTTTCTATTTCTGAAATAGATTTTGGTTCCAGAAATAGATCTGGACAAGAAATCAGAAATAGAAAAAAGCTATTTTTCTATTTTTGAAACAGAAATGAGAAATAAAAAAAAATTTCATCGTTCATTGCCGTCGCCGTCACCGGTCGCCTCTGGTTGTCAGCCGTCGGTTGTGCCGCCGCCGTCGCAGCCCTCTGCCGCCGCCGCCGCCACGATCGTTGCCGGCCGTCGCCGGGACGCGCCGCCGTCGCCGCCGGACGCTGGTCGCAGCGCCGGTCGCCGGACGCCGCCCGCTGCTGCCGGTCGCCGGACGCCGCCCCGCCGCCGCCGTCGGACGCCGCCCGGCCGCCGCCGCCGGACGCCGCCAGCCTGCCGCCGCCGGACGCCGCCCGCCGGCCATTGGTCGCCGGTCGCCGGACGTCGAACGCCGGCCGCCATCGTCGCCGGCCGCCGCCGCCCAAAAGAAAGAAATTTTTGTGTCGTTATCAAACGAATTTCTATTTTTAGAGTAGAAATTTTGTGTCGTTATCAAACGGTTATTTTT
Organism: Eucalyptus erythrocorys; assembly: GCA_014182555.1. Lineage (NCBI taxonomy): Eukaryota > Viridiplantae > Streptophyta > Magnoliopsida > Myrtales > Myrtaceae > Eucalyptus > Eucalyptus erythrocorys. The sequence goes on from CM024597.1 coordinate 36,455,003, forward strand.
GCTTAGAAACTCGTCCAGAAATAGAAATAGAATCATAAAGAATATGATTCGAGGTAATGTATGATGCCCATTGGAGATGCCAAAGCATGTCTATAGAAACAACCGACATTAGTCATGACGATATATTGTCCCCTTTTGAATGTATGAAGCATGACATTATTCCTTTTCTCAATTTGAGAAAAATGAATTTGAATATGATATTTTTTTTCTGGCGAAGGAAATGTTGGTGTTTTTTCACTTGCTATTACAAAAGATAGGATATTAAAATTACTTTGTCTCATTAAAATGCCAGTCACATTTGAGTAGTTATTTCTGATTTAAGTGTTCTTACTTTTTGTATAGTGAACCCATGCTCTACTGTAGGTCATGTGTGGCACCAAAACAGTATTGCGAAAGGAGAGAGATTTGTGTGCCTCAGTAATAAGATTGCCTCTAACTACGTCTTGGACATATTATAAAGATATAGTAATGAGTTCTACACATTTCTATTTAACATAGGTCAACTTTTATATTGGTCATTTTCTTGATATTTCAACTAAACGCGATTTTTATCATGTCGTGGCTATCCCGCACAAAGCGCTAGCTAATGTCTAGTCTTATTTTATATACGGCATAAATTAGCACATTGAGTCTACGGTAACAACAGGGAAAGATACATAAGGTACAAACATCACCATACCCCTCAGAAGGTTCAGGAAAGCATGAGTTATGAAGATGGTCAAAACTTGTCTGAAAACATGGTCGTCCAAGAGAGCAGTGACAGACCCGGAAGGAGTCCATGCAACAATTACCATGGCCTGAACCAAGAAAATGGAGCTCGTTTATTTTTTTCCAGAGAAAGCCTACAACATAATGCTGCTCAACATCAAGGCTACCTGGAATGTCAATATAAAGAATATCCACATCCGATCAAAACTTCTGTAGAGGTGCAAAAAGGTGCGAACTTCCACAAATTTTTTTTTTTTTGGGTTGCGTCTTCCCGTTAGTACCCTGACTAACATGCTGCAATAAAATAAGTATATACATCACCATGGGTTCTTTCTTTTTATTGATCAGGATCAACATGGGTTCACAGACATGCCAATCAGAGAAAAAGATCAATTTGTAGTATTTTGTTGTGCTCCATCCCCTAATTGTTCGATTTCTTCATATAATTTGATAAACCATGAAACTTCTAGATGTTGTCTTTTAGGAAAAACATCGTGATTTTGATAATCTTGGTTAGCCATTTTGTCCATGTATGTCGTCAAAGAAGCTAGCTTACTATTCGAACTAGTGAGAATGCTCCTGATAGCTACAGTGCCCAAAAAGCTCACAGACGTATGGTGCACAAAGAAGTGCAAAATGGACTCAGACTTTATAATTTCGAAATTCACAACATCACTGGGGAGAAGAAGCTAGCAAAATCTATTTAGAGTTTCATCACTACCTATTTGATAAAAAATAAAGGCATTCGAATCAAACAAGCGTGTTATATTCTGATGACGCTATGTTCCCCTTTCGAAATTGGGAGTTTAAAACACAAACAATGATTAAAGGAGTAAACAATGCCTATCGATGAATGCCCATAACTAGAGTAGAGATGCAATCACTCTCCTGAACTATAATTTTCAAATTCACCCGGTCAATGGAGAGAAGGAGCTACTAAAATCTATGTTGAGATTTTTTTTAATGTCAATTTGATCAAATATACAGGGATTCCTATCAGACAAGCATTTTAAATTCTAAAAATGCCGTGCTGCCCTTTTGGAAACGGAAAGGACAGAGCCAGTGCGATGCTTATTGCTGAATGGTCATAATCTGGCCTAGACATGTAATCACTTTCCTGAGCTAACCTTTTAAGAAATGGGAAAAGGGGGACAAAATCTGACGACAAAGGTATCAAGCGCGCTGCTAAACAAAGCCAAGGTTCCAGAAAAAAAGGTTCTTCGAAACCTTGACTGCTTGGCCAATTATCATTGCCTCGTCTGACGGGTTAACCAGAAGGGAAAGTGGTTTCTGGTAACATTTTCCTCAGTTATCTTTAAGTAATTTATATACATTTCTAGACAATGAAGAGTCACAAATATTGAGTGGCATCTAATCTCCCTTGTCCATAAGTTGGACAAAGAATTGGCGCAAAGAGCTGCGCATGCACGCGTAGAGGGAGAGCAAGCAATACTGCATTTGCAGGCGGAGGATCGTCTGGTTGCACAAAGAAATCAACTTTGGTATCCAACGGCCACCCTAGATCAAAACACTCGTCGGACCTGAGGATATTGAAATGTGAATTAAGTGACTTGCTTCTGCCAGAGTCAAAAAGCTATTCATGCTCAAAAGATCTTACCAGAAGTACTCGTTTAGGTCATCATAATTTCTCTGTCTGGAATGGCTTGCCTTGACTCCTTTGTTTCTCTCAGCTTCCTTTAACCATGTTACTCAATTTTCAGATCTCGACATGGCAAGCAAGAATTTGAGGCATCAACTGAGAAGGAACATACCTTGCAAAGGACCTGGTAGAAAGGGGTTATTACATCCCTCAAAAAGGACTCGTCATTAGGTGCTGCCGATTTATATGTATCTCCACTAACTGGATCAACATTGCCATCCAAGATGACAGAAACGTCATTCGCCATCTTGTTCCATTGGACAAAAAGGAGGTTGATATCACATAACCAACAACGAAAAAAAACTTACTAGTAAACACATCATATACAAGAAAGATAGGCTTGACTGCAACACTTAGGAAAAGCTACTTGGTTTCTTTGCTGATCAATATGTAAGATCTGCCGCGTTTTTCTCCAGTAGTAAGTAATACATCAATTCAAAGATGTGATCGACAAGAAGAAAATCGATGACATGTTATTAGAATGCAATTAAAATACAAACAAAAATTTCCAAGGTTGCAATTTTGCTCTTGACAGGTTCATTTCAATGGCTGATTAAGCAGATTTTGCTTCAGCAAGGAAGAGATTATCGAAGTTGGGCACGATGATGGATAATCACCATATTGAACGACCCAATTATCCCAAAGAAACATGTCTAGTAGTTAGATGGAACATAATTGGCTTTTACTCTAGTTGATTAAGCAGAATTCTTCTGTTAATAGCAAACTCTAAATATGTTTGAGATGACTTCTATTCATCAAGTAAACATAATATGTGCCTTTGGATGACTAGAAAGGACATAGATATTGAGATAACCATAGTACGCACCCTGTGAAAGATATAGCAGAGACATTCGGGCATAAATCGAACATTTGAAGCTTCACCCCATATTAGAAGATAGAGCGCGATGTAGATAAGTTGCAACTGTTGCAACTGTTTTCTGTCACAATTTGGGGGAAACCTGGAGGAAAAATTGTGATTTGCCAAAACATTGAGCAGACTTCCAAATCGGTTATCCTATGGCATATCAGATGGTGATTGTTCCTTCTCAATTTTCATATGAAAGATTTATGTGATAGTAGGGCAGAAAAGCTTACTCAAGATTGCTCTTCCGATGAAGATAATTACACCAAGATTGATAGTTCTTGAGAATTTTTTCCATCAGCTGCTCAACAGTGTCATCATTCAACTGCAGGAGGCATATGTCCAAGATTCAATTACACCTCATTTTTAAGTGAACTCTGCTATTTCTATATATATATCTATGCAGATAAATGATGTACATACCTCAGTGAAATTTTCATCATCATCTCTATCCCTTATGTCCATGTTGGCAAGTAAAAGAATTAAATGCTCCCTCTGATTTGCCACATTTCCTTTCTTCAGCAACAAGATGAGGATCCATATTTAGTCAGATGATGTATAATTTCCTTCATTAGAGATTCCAGAAAGCAAAGGTGAAGTGATAAAACTCTATTCACCTTTGAGAACCCACGGAAGGCTAAGTCCACTACATAGTGTTGACTAGGCTATATAGGTAAAAATGCACCTTTCCACATGAGACATGTTATTACTTCGTGTATTCAAAACACAAATGCTAGAAAAGCCATAAGATCCTTGACATCGTAGTTAGCCAAAATCAAATTTAAAGCCCAACGTCACCACTGTCATTTGCAATCTCAACGTCAATAACCTAGACCAGACTAGGATATCGAGTTTCATATGTTTCAAGGGATACAATCAGCAAGACAATTTTGTCAGGAGCAAAATGTAATGTGTGACAAAATGTTAGATTGGTAATTCTCACATACAAGTTTGTGAAACCACTTATCACGATTCAACTGCAAAGGAATGGGCCAGATAATTCAGGCGATTCAAGTTCTTAGAAATGTTTTCAAAACCAAACGGGTGTGAAACCGAGAAGTTGGCAATTCGCTAGATAGCCAGTGAGATCATCTGAACCGTTCAGTTTAGTTAAACTGAGTCAAATATGTGATATAGTGAAGTAATCACACAACTGATTTAGGTCAGAGCCCATGCACTTTTAGCTCTTAGAGATCAAGGATTCAGTCTCCGCAACACCAGTGGGCATTCTTTCTCTGAAGGCGTTCAGCTTTTTTGGTCTAAAATTATCCACACAAATAAGTTGCAGGTGCAGCTGGATAAGATCTGGGCTCAAATCAATGGGAGCGAACGGTTCAAACCCCAGCTCAGCCAAATGTCCTTTTCTTTCCAAAAGTACTCGAGCCTCACCATCATCAAGTGACCAGTTCAAATGGACCAGTCCGGTCTGGTTTCCCAAAATTTGGTAGTAGGCCAAACTTGCCGCATGGAAAGGTTGTTAGACATCATTTAATTATGATATTGCGTTCTACTATTTCCAGCATTACTTGGGCACCAACAAAAATTTTCTTTATCATTGTGAATGGTGCATAAACCACCTTTTTCTCTTGTACAATATAAACAAGTGAGAGTACTTTCGGCGCACTATGGGGTCAGAGATTATGCGCAGCCCAAGAATCAGCTTGCTAAAGGAGGACCTGAAGCAATATCAAGGCACAATAGTGGATTCAAATTATAAAGGGACGTTCAAGACAAGTTTTACCTGGAACCCAAAAACAGATGAAAGCCAATCAAGTATATCAGTGTTGGACTGGCTGCTCTCCTTTGGCATTACCAAATTATCATCCTCAACGTTTGGCCCTCCATGAGCTGGGAGTATTGGAAGATTGTCCACATTGCATATGGCTCGAAGGGCAGCCTTAATCTATACTTTTCATAAAACTTGATGAGTAATACGGCCCACTGTTGAGAAAATCCAATGCAAACCTTTCATAAGTTGAAAATTTACCTCAGGAAGTTCCATAATTGCAGGTTTAACCCCAATTGCATGTAATGGCAAAATGTTATAATGTACAGATTGCTCTCTTTTTCTCTCAACTTCTTCAGCATACCTTTTTGTCTGTTGAACAAAAGCCAATTGCAGATACCATTATTCAGTGCTTGCCACAGAGAAGAACACAAAGATGAATGCAGGCTAGGAAACTAAAACTCTTTCACTGGAACCTTATCATCCAGCTTTGAGGGATGCACCACGGTTGTCAAAACATCATATAATACTGTAGCAATCTTATATATCTTTGCCATTTCTTCCCTTCAAGAGTTAATAGCAAAAAGAAGAATCAATAAAGTGAAGAGATTAGTTGGCAGTCGATCAAATAACAGTAGAGCCTTACGGCTTTTTGGTGTATTGGGCATCTCTGATATTGTTTTCATAGAACATCTGGAAATACATCTGGATTTCTCTAGGATCATTTCTGGCAAGCTGAAAATGTGTCTCTTCTTCTTCCTACAGAATTAGAATGTCAGACATTAAACAGTTTGCATACAAGTTACAACCCAGTCCCTCTGCTGGTTTTTCCCCCACCAAGGCTAAATTCTGTGACGTGTTGTGCACAATACAAACAAAGAAATAGGAAGAAAATAATATAAACAATTTTCCTTGCAAACTATAACAAGAAATGGTGACTGATGATGAGAATGTAATATCATTATCAACAGCCAATATGCCTAACAGCATTGGAGCAATAGCAAGGCCATAGCCCATAGACAAAGAAAAGGCATTTCAAGCTAGCAAGTGTAGTGACATTTAGATGCTCTTGACATTCAAATGCCTTGCTAGGATGATGCCCCTGCATCCTCTCTTTTTCTAACCTTCAAATTCAATGATAAATGGCACCGACATATGAGGTCATTTATAAGTTGGCATCCCATGAAGTTGGCCTTCCAGTTGCAAGATTTGGGTTAAATATATTCAATATCATATGACTTGTCAGGATTTCCAAGAAAACTTCAAATGAGAAGACATAGAAGTACATAACATTTCAGTAAAAAAGAAAAAAAATTGATCTCAAAGGATCAAGCACCAAATATGCTGACAAACTCTGGTCTGAGTGGTTCAATCCCCAATTCAGAGATCAACCAACTACAAGTCGAGCAACTCTGAAGTCAGATCAAGTCATTGAGTCTGTAATGCTTTGGACAAGAGTGGCCTAGGGACCAGGAATGGTGCAACTGTGGGTTATGATTGTTGGATTAGTGGTCACGGAGTTTTCCGGACAAAAATGATAGCCCTCGAGCTCCAATTGCTACTCTATGTGTATGCAGTTTCAGGGGCCTTTCTATAGTCTATGGTCCATTGAAGAACCAATTTTCCACAATTGGAAGCTGTTAGATCCCAAATGAATAGGTCTTGGTTGTTCATTTTATGAATTTACGCATTACAACACATTGTATAAGAATTACGACAAAATACACTTGGGGCATCACCGTGGACAGTTCCTCAAGGGGACCATGGAAGCCCCCACAATTTCAGATATGGCTTGGTTAACTCTAATACCACGCGGTACTTGAGAATAAGTCTTAGGCAGTGTATCAGTAATGGCTGCAATGCGACAGCTTCATTTCTAAATCTGTCACATTCGATGTTGAAGAGATTCAAAGGCCAAATTCCTGATAGATGTCTGGAGTGATGATTTACTTTTTCTACAGATCTTTAATAATTGTTCTCTATTGCAAAGAGAGAAGCAGCTTTTAGCTTCTTTCTATCTGAAAAATTAGAGTTGGTTTTCACTGCTGTTCTAAATCAAGAAGCCCTCGAAAAGCATGGGACATTAAGAAACCCATTTCGTTCTTTGAAAGACCATTTTCCCAAGCAGAAGATATGGGGATGATAAAGCTTTATAAAGCCTTACAAAGGACAAAATATTGATGTGGAATTTAATTATGGGGCTCTCAAGAGTATGAATACCATAATCACTTTCCATGGACACATGAGGAATGCCAAAGCTCCATCAAAAGCCCGTTCTTTTTATTATTATTATTATTTTCATTTTTTTCAATTCTGAACTGTGATTCTAGATAACAATAAGGAAAAGTGACAACCTGAAGCTTTAGGAAAATTGTAACGGTCAATTGGTTTTCTCTGCAAAAACAATTGGTACGTCTGCTTATACATTGGTTGCTGACAATCATTACATTGTTGGATCTTTTGGCAGGGATATCTTGGGTCATGCCCTACTGTAATAAATGCAATCGGAAGCTGGAAGGCATATCAGTCGGTTTTGACAGAGACCGTGGAACTCAGTGCCATCTTGTGTAACATGGAACATCTAGTTGGAGAAAACAGGAAGGTTTTCCAAAGCTGATTGCTATTGCTGACAAGTCAGCTGTGGAGTGATATTCTGCTTGATTGTATAGCTTATTTTTATTTTCCAGTACTGTCCTATGTATATACATCCAGTCTAATAGGATATCCTTGTTTATGTCTGAGTCCACTTAAACAATCTACAACTGCAAATCCATGGTAATATCACTCAACATGATTTTCTCACATCTCGATAGCTTAGTAAATGTGGAAATGCAGTCTCCAGCCATCAGATCTAACAACCACAGTCACATTTGTTAGTTTAGCTATCACAGCTTGAAAAGACAAAATGCTTCACTGCTAGTGACATGATGTATAAATGCACTTCATTGATGTTTCATCATTCAGCAATGCCAACATAACAGGCCAATGGACCTCATGAACTAGGAAAGATACCTTCTCAAGCCTGTGTAAGAGATAGGTCTTAAACTGGCGAGAACCCTGTCCAGCTGATGTTGGATCCATCTTTTGAGCCCTCTCAAATGCATGAAAGCGACCTAATAGGAGACATAAAGCAAGGAAACGGAGAAGTTTTGCTACAGATTAGGAAGAGAACCATGTTTGAAGTCCAACTGATGCAATTTCAACCTTGCCATGCAACATCATAATATTTGTAAAGAAGGCACTAAGAATAAGGTAGACGACTGAGAAAGATTAATGAGCATGCAGGAAAAGCATTTAATATCCACTCCGTTTTTGCACTGATAAGACCCAGCTTCCCACAACGGACAGAAGTCAACAGAATAGACAGAATTTTCATTAGATGACACGATTGCTGTTCTTTTGTAAACAAACCGTTAGGGCTTCCGCAGTGACTCAAACCAAGTCATGTTACAACTTCACAATTATTTCTCCCTCAATTACATTTGTTTATATCAACCATATGCTTTAGACACTCATCTTGGCTACTTTGGTGTTTGAGTAGTAAACATCTGTGGCTCTAACATAGAATTCCCTGTTTTGATGGTAAAGAAGAATTCTAAAAGTAGCCCGCACGCAGAGAGCTATTGTCGTTAGTTATGTTTAAGCAAACTATAATGTCACTTGACCTATAGTTGTAACGAGAAATCCTTTTTATGAGCTCTTAAGAAGACATATCTCAAGCATAGACTTTGAAATGACTTTCTTCCAAACTTATCAAACTTATATTAGATAGATTCAGTTAGATAATTAGACATTAGATAAGAAACTAGACACTGGATGTTAGATTAAATTATGAGAGGGTTCTATTTTAAGAATACTCAGCCTATTTTCTCTGTTGAACTCCATTATTTAAATACATTAGATAGCATATAAATGGGAACAAACATACAGCTAATAATCGTTGATTATATTAAGAAATATAATCGTGGAATTATGTCCTCCTTCCACTTCTTCACTTTGCATATCTATTTAATCCCTTTCATCTAGAAGTAAACCCTTCAGTTAACAGCTGTTACATGGTTCGGGTTAAATTTCAAGTTATTTGCTGGAAAGGTCGACAATTGAAGTCGCTTGATAAATGACAAGGGAAGAAGAAAATCAAGCACGCATGAGGTGTGAACAACGATAGAGACATCATCAAAATTCGGCCACCTCGACTTGGACAGTGACTTGTCCTGCAAGAATGTTCATTGCCTAAGACGGTCGTGAAAAAAGATTGAACTTTAAACATCGAAAAACGACAACATGGCATGGCATTCTTGTCATTGACTCCACCGAGTCGCCAACGAAAATTTTGCCATAGAACGAGCCGAACAACGAGAAACAGGGGAAATAAAGCGAACCAAACAGAAATGAGACGCGAGAGAGGGAGAAGGAGAAGCTCACACAAATACGCGACCCTCGGATTCTCCTTCTCGACCTCGTTGGCCACACGGAGGATCGGCGCAACGGCAGCGAGGGAAGAGGGCACCAGCTCACTGTCCACGGCGGAGGTATCTTCGTCCGGCGACCGTGGCGAGCCGGATCCTGGCTCGGGCTTGCTCCCGCTCGAGCTTGCCATCCGCGGTGGCGGCAGGAGGTTCCCCCGCACAGAGAGGAGGCCGCCTCTTCTCTAGTATCACCCGCCTGCTCCTGAGGTGGCGGTGGTTCGGGTCTCCACAAGAACCAGCCGGCGTCCAGCGACTGGCCGCCTTCGTCGCCCCCAGCTTAAGTGGGTCTCGAAGAGTGATGTGGACTGCACCCATCGCCATTTCTTTCGCCGCTTATATACGCACAGGAAGAGACAGAGGAGGAGAGAGATACTTTGGGAGGTGAGTGGGGAAAAGGCAGTTGCTCTGGGAGGAAGGAAAGAACGAGGGAAATGTGTGGCACGCGGAGGAGTAGGATTGTTCCCCTGGGAGATTGAGGCTTTGCTTTCCGGGGAGGTGGCGAGAGAGAGAGAGAGAGAGAGAGCACTGCCTCCCCCGCCCCCACTGGCTTTTGTGCGTACTGCTTTTGTCGAGTCGAGCGAGGAAATGCAGCTTCTTTTTGGCTCTGTCTCGCGCGCGAAAGCGCAACTGCGGACGAGGAAGGGGACGCTTCTTGCCCTTCCCCCCCCGGCGTTTTTTAAAATTTTCGGTTTATTTCGGTTGTGTTCTCTCTTCTTGTCCTCGGCCTCCGTCGTGTGTCGGGTTTGGGCCTGGGCAGTGGATTTAGAGCCTGCCTCCAGGCCCATTTCTCCTCTGCGGCAAGAAGGGAGATACAAAAATGACCTTCCGCAATACTCATTCAATTGATACGTAGATAGTTGCTCGAGTAGCTTGAAGATGAAATGCAGTTTGCAACCTCGCATGTCTTCCAAAAAAGCCAGTAGTCGTGCATATTTATTAGGATTTTAAAGTAAATCATTTGGTACTGAAAATGCCATTACTGAGTGTAAAATGCATTTTCCAATGCTTTAGACTTGTTAGCACAACATTTGATTTATACTACGATCGCCATCATCTTGCTAATCACATTGTTTACTTGAATTCTGAGTTGTTTGCTTTTGCCTCTGTTTCTGGTCCAAGTTTACATGCTGGGCACAACAATTACAACATTGGAGGTGACCCTACGAGTTCTTTGTGGCAGCCTTGCTGTTCTTTTTCTAAGCTAAATATCCGAGGACAGACCATCCCCATTCATCCGTTGCACAATGCCTCAATTATTGAGCCACTGTATTCCCCAAAGGTGGAAAATAATCGATTCCTCTTCAATTGGAACACGAGCAATTGCCAAGCTGAGGACTGACTCTCAAGATACCCTAATTCTTAAAGGAAAAAGGGGACATGATCGCATTCCGAGGGAAAAGGGGATTCTTTCGTCCAGCTGTTAATACATACATGTGTTTCCATCTTGGGCCGCTGGGCCGGAAGGGGGTAGGGGGTTGTTGGGTTGTTGGGGTTGTTTTGTTTTTGGATTTTAGACTTGGAGAACCATCCCGTACATGTTTGGGACTTGACGCTCCGCATCAGAGCCAGACTCATGGCAGAACCCCATTCTTGGTCACCTGGCATTTCCTTCGGAATTTGTCAAAGCAGCGCAAAAGCAAATACCATGCCCACGTGGGACTTCCTTCCATCTCCTATGTCCTGTCAGCAATGCGGCAGAGGAAAACATCAAGAAGAGGCTTAAAGCATCAATATTCACGCACGCACTGGAAAACATATTCGAAAGGTTACTAAGGCAACGCTGTTCCCTAATAAGAAAACGATGTGCAAATTGACAATGTCATACTATGGCTGTATAAACCGATTTGCACGACTCAAAGCAAGTCTGTGTTAAGCATGAATGCCCCTTCCGCGATGACTCTCTGTATTTGCACGAAGAGAGCATCAAACAGGAGTACCATGAAGTCAAAATAAAGGGGAAGCCCTCTCCTGGACCAAGGAAAACGCTACAATTTTAAAATTCCTAATCAATGGAATTTGACAGATTTTCACAGGTTCATCTTCCGAGGCATTCTTAAGAAAGAAAAAATCCAAAAAAGTACGGTGAAGAAGACCTGCTTGAGGTGTTTTTAAAGAGAGATTGAGAGCGTAGCAACAATAAATTTTTCATACCGTTGAGCTTCATATATGCGTACATTAAGGACCTCCAAGGAATTATCGACAGAGGTGGAACACCTGTTAACTGGAAGGAGGGAGAAAAGGTCTAGGTGGAGTACTGCATATGCCTCGTGTTTGAAACCATCTTAACACACTTGCAAGAAGAATAGTTACTCAGAAAACTTGATGGACTAGCAAGCAACCTGGTTTCTACAGCTGGTTGCAGCAGCCCATTGATAGGAAAGATGTGTAGCTGTTGCACCATAACTTATAATTGTTGCTGTTGCATAATTCCCTTGAGTATTTGATGTTATTGGACATAGCAATTCTCTCATCACCCATAAGAGAGAGGCTGATGGCACTGATGAACCTAGAAACAACCTATAAAATCTACTCAACTCAGCCCAGACACTGGCATCAAAGGAGACATTCATAATCCGGAAAATTTGAGAAAAGGGAAACTTAATCAAAGTCCATCAGCCAGATTCTTAAACTAGCGGAACGTGAAATAAAACATAGGGAAGGAACGAAGATAATGCAACAGTTAGTTCTGCAACTCAACACTATGTATTTGCCTAGTAAGACCTAACCACTTCTTGGTACAACATAGCACCTCACTCCAAGCATGGGAAAATAAAAATAAATTTGTTGAAGTAATCAATCTGGCCTGCTTTTTGTATCCAGAAACCTCAAAAAGCTCCAAAAACTTACACTCAAAATAAACTTTTCCTCATTCCCCTTTTTTTCATTCATGCACACCATCAAATTCTAACCCAAACCCAACAACCCCTCGGGGCCACACGAGGTAATGCGACAACCGCAAGGCATCAATCCTACCATAAGACATAAGAAGAGACTGTGTAGGCAAGAGCCTTAAGGCCTCCCACACCATCAAATTCTAACCCAAACCCAACAACCCCCTCGGGGCCACACACACGCAAGAGAGAGAACTTACACAGGTTGCATAAAAGCTTCGGTCCCCTGATTTTATTTTAAGTTATTGAGAGAAAACAAGCCAATATTATCTTAATTTACCGTGAACACAATTGAATTTATCATGAATAATCCCGATGCTTCCACCAACCACTATATGGTTTTCCCCAGGGTAGAAAACATTACACAGGCACCAATCTATCGTAAATATTCAAAAAATAAATCATATCTGATAGATGCAGGATAGACTTTACTTTCGTAGCAAAAGCTAGACTTTAAGACTGAAAACAAAAGTGCATTCTCCGGATGCTGGCATAGATTGTACAAGAGTCATAACAATATATGCACTGTATTATCTATTTTGAGACATCTCTTAAGAGGTAGGCAGGTTAACATAAGGGCATCAAATGTTGTACCTATAAAAAAGAAAACAATCAGAGAACACTTGAGATGAAGAAAACTATAGAATAGCTGCATTATAATGGGGCGTTGAAATTAGGAATCCCAGGCGAGAGAAACAATAAGAAACCTTTATGTATAAGCTCAACATATACTGGAGTTTCTGTTGATAAAGCTACTAAAGCACTTGATGTAAAAGACATCATGCAAACGGCTGCTAAACCAGCCACCTGCATCCATTGATGATATTTAAGAAAAAGTTAAAGGCAGGGCAGAGGATAGTCTATGCACATGTGATGAAAGTAGCAACCATAATACTAAATCAATTAAAATCTGAGAGAGAATAGAAGTGTCACACCCCAAAACTACAAAGAATGGGGATGACACGGCCGTCCTTCCACACCAAAGATGCAGCCTCAAACACAACCAACAACCTAATATATACATATTATATGTATATATGTATATATATATCTCAAACCGTATATATACATATCAGATAAACCAATAAATTGATTGCAACATCAGAGTTTCTATAATCCACCAAAAAAATATATATATTTAGAACTCAAACAAATCCAACGACTAGCAAGAATCATGTGCATCACTTCCTTAAACCATACCAAAAAAACACAAAATGGAACTCCCTAAAAGTTTCCCATTGATGGCGCACTCATTCTATTCATTGCTAACCGAGGAACTTGAAAAGATTAAAAGAGGAGTGGAATGAGCAATAACAGCTCAGTGAGTAGTACATATCTTCTAAGTAGATCGAACAACCACTATGCGTGTATACAAAGCAATATCAAACTTCATAACGCCTATTCACCCCCTCTAAGTGTATTTACTAGCCTTTGTCAACAAGCCAACCCTAAGATTTATGTATAGAAGTCTGGATCAAAAAGGACTATGGAGCCACCTAAACTCTGGACTCTTCAGACCCCCGACTCTAGGTCTTCCACGACACCATGAGGAGTGTTGATATCCAAATGGTGTCCTAAGGTATATGTTTGCAAAAAAATCATTACCAATCTTTGCATGAGATTGTACCAAAATCCGCATAGATTTGTAATCATTCTTTCCTTATAGAATCTGCAATCAGCTCATTTATTTTTTGGTATCCATCAATTTAGATCCTTCCATTTCGTTAGAGCAAAATAGAAAATCTCCATAGATAAAAAAAAAATATTCTTTCTTAATTCATCATAACAAATTATTTAAGGAAAGAATATTATGCACAATAATATCTTGAAAAGGAAATTCTCGCTTAGTCAAAGCACAATAAAATCAAGGAGAATGAAATCCTTGAGTATCTAGGAATATTTTGCATAATTAACATCACGTAGAACAGATTTTCACTTTGCTAAATATGACAAAATTAGAGGGCATAAAATTAGACAAAATAATTTGCATTAACTCTAAGAAAGATATCAAATCAATCACACATACTAGATCAAATCGCAATTCACGGATTACAAAAACAAATCACTCGATTCTTCCTTCAATAAAATCATAGAATGTGATCATTATAAAATCTGAATCAACCAAGGATACATCGAATATCAAGCATAAAGAGAATTGTGTGCACCAAAAAAAAAAAAAAAAAAAAAAAAAAAAGAACATTCCTTACCAAATTCTCTTTCTTCTTTTCTTGCAAAAACAACTCATCTTTTCTTTGGTACCCATTTTTTCTTAGGTCCATGAGAGTTAGTAGGGTATGCTGTTTTTATCCAATTTTTCTTAATAGGTCTCCACACTTTAGGGCATTTCGACTAATAGGTTTTGTAAATATCCTTTGAAAATGCTTCTTATACGCAAGTCTAGGAGGTCTTTGTCTAAGTCTCTCCTTGACTTTAGGAAAATCTATTAGATAATCACTTTCCTTATTGAAATCAAGTCCCGACTTATTATAGTAAGGTACTTATATGGAAAGGATATACTCTAATGTTTTTGAACCATTTGAAAATTTTCTTGAAATATTGGAAAATTATTTCTTTAAAGAATCATTTTCTTTGACAAGTAAATCTAGACTTTCTTTTGTTTGTAGAAAATCTTTTTGCAAAATTTCAAACTTTTCTTTTGAGAAAGATCTTGTTGCCTAAGCCGAGAATTCTCTTTTTAAGTTCGGAGATCATTTTAAGAGAAGATTTGAGATTTAAGCAGAACTCATTTATATATTTAAGAACCTTAGTAGGAGTTCTTGAATAGCTTACCTCGATTTCCTCATCGGATTCTGAGTTTGTGTCTGAGTCAGACTTTGATTTTGAGTCTGTATCTGAGTCAGACTCATATTTTGAATATGCCATCAAGCATATATTTCCTTGCTTGTCATCTTCTCTCATGGTTCTTTTCTGCCCATTATGTTTGTATTGTCTTCTTCCACTGAATTTCCTTCTTTTGCTATTCAGCTTTTTGAATTTCTTGATCATAAAAGCAAGTTCTTCATCGTCCATGTCATTTTCTAAATCTGTATCATCAGAATCAGCATTAGATATTAAAGCAATGGACTTCTTACCTTCGGGATTTTCATCGTTGATTTGTTCCACTTCATAAGATTGAAAAGTGCCAATCAATTCATCAACGGAGAGTGGCATAATCCTCTGAGTCTCCCGGATTGAGGTCTTGACATGGTTCCAATCTTTTAAGAGACCTCTCAAAAACTTGTTGACCTTCATTGGGGAAGAAATTGGATGACAATGATACGCCAAACCGTTTACAATTTATGTAAAACGATCGAATATATCTCCAATCGACTCTCCTGGCTTCATCTTGAAGGATTCATATCTGCCGAGCAAGAAATTTACTTTTGTCTCTTTAACAAGATCAGTCCCTTCATATGTAACATGAAGTCTATCCCAGACTTCCTTAGCTGTTTCACATGAAGAAATTATGTTTTATTCAGTAGGAGACAAGGCGCAATATAAAGAATAAATGGCCTTTGCATCAAGAGCTTCTCTTTTGGTCATTTCCGTCCGAGACATAGGAGCGGGATTGATTCCTTTTTCCACAACATCCCATTAAAGGGATCTTTGGATCTTCGGAATGCCTTCATTTTGTTTTTCCAAACGCTATATTCATTTCCATCAAAGTATGGTGGTTTGGTGTTACTTTGCCCTTCCATAAGTCCCGATGCCAAGATACTAGCCATAGAAGATCTTTAGCTTAAGAAGTAAAAACACTTCAATATATCAGCACATAGGCTCTGATACCAATTGAAAGTGCTAGTATAAACACCTAGAGTGGGGTGAATAGGTGTTTAAAATAAACCTTGACAAATATATACGGAATAAAATAAACTTCGAGCAAATTAAAGGAGTTAAGGGAAGTGAATAAGAATACAATGTTTATAGTGGTTTGGCTTAATCCAAGCTTACATCCACCCTCCCACGCTAATAGCCTTATGCTGGATTCCACTATGCAATCAACAAGACATTATAATTTTGAATGCAAACACTTAGTAGTAGATCACATTATCTCACTAAGTCACTCTTTTGATATTTCTCTCATGATCACAAACATTTAAACTCACGAGAGACAAGTGTATAATCGAAGATCACTCAGACTTTGGAATTATAAATTCTACGCTCCGTCCACTTCCAAACTAGCTGTTGGACAATATCTTGAGGATCGTCTTCCAATCAACTCATTGGACAGATCTGCATTTAGAAGATTTGGTAGCTGTTGAATGATAAAAGTAGAATCCCAAATTGATTCTGATCGCCCATACAAACAAAATCTTGATTTCTATAAGTAGAGCTTCTTCGTTTAGAAAGTTCTTGTCTTAATGATCTAATTGTCAATCAATTAGATTGAGTCAATCAAATCAATCTTGATGTAGAATCCAAATAAGATCACTAGCCATTATACATCCTATAATAAATCAAGCCTTTGAAGAATTGAAGATAAACTTGAATCTGTCTTTATCTTCATTCTTCATCGCTGTTGATACATAAATTTTGGCGGTCCGATCATTTATTTATTGTATAAAAAAAATTAAGGGTTAATTTTATCCTTAAAAAAAATATCAATTGCATAGCATATAGATTTAGGTGCATTCGCATTTTTGCATTTATTTATTGGACCGGTGGCGGATGGATTCAAATTAGTGGTTCTGAGCTTTAATCTAATGAGTTGGGCTAAGCCCACGAAGGGGGCAGATTGGCCCAAACCCATATCCTCGAAGAGATTTTACGGATTTATCTTTGTGAGATTTCAATTCAAAAACGAATATTGCGTTTGGAATAAAATCAAATATTGCGTTTGGAAAAGAAATCTTCGGTGATACGGTTTTGGAAAATTAAAAAAAAAAAAAAAAAAAAAAACCCTAATCTGTGGTCTATATATAGATTAAAATGCATAGGGTTAAGAGAGGCCACACAATTGTTACATACGGCCATTGAGAGTAAAAACCCGAGCGAGGGTGAGACTTAGATGAAAGAGCGATTTCTTTACGTTTTTGGGTCAATAGGTCAACAAAGAGGTGGGGTTTCCCCTGACAAGGTGCATGAAGAGAACACGTGAAAGAAGGAAAAACTAAAAAAAGGTAGGATGTCTCCTTCCAGTGGGGGTCTTCAAGCGTGAAGTTCGGAGCTCGCAACTTCGACGCCTGTGGCTGCCGATCCATCGTTGACCACCACCTGCCGCTACCTCAACTGTCATCGAGCACCGCCTGATCGAGAGACGGCCACAATTGAGGGAGAGAGGAGTGTGATCTACCTTCACAGAAAAAAAGATGCGCCGCTGCTTAGCCCCGCTACCGACGACCAACGATCATCGGCACCAACGACGATTCGCTGCTGCTCCTACAACACTGCAGTTGCCAAGTGCTGATTCACCATTGATTGAGCCAAGCCAAGCTGTCCAGTGATGTCTAAGCAATTCTAGTTCTTTCGGCAAACCAACCCACAATAGCGAGACCTCGATCCCGTACCTACAGTTGTCCCGAATCCACTTGCTGCTCGCTAGTGTCTTCGCGTGTTCTTTGCGGTCCATCCATATCATTTTGGCTCGGTTCACAAGAGGACAAATCAGTGTGTAGTTGGTGGCTAATGGGTTTGTTATTGAAGAAGTCAACTGTCAACACGCAAGAGAGATAGAGAGAAAAGAAAGGGGTCGTCACCTTCTTGGGTCATCCACCACCGAACGCCCACCCTACAGGCATCGCGCTCTTGCTGCAAATCTCGTGTCGACATCCTTGCCGCCGCACACAGTCGCCACACGTTATCGACCATCATCGTTGATCTTGCATTGGTGATCCTGCCCGTTGTGGCTCCTTTTCGCTGCCGTCAACTAGCTTGTGAAGCCAAACCGAAGAGGTGTTAGCCCGTTCTTGCGACTCCACATCGCTCCCATGAGCATGAAGTCATGTCTACCTTGTTGACCAGGCTGCGATGACACCACCCACATCAGTGGCACCGCAGCTACTTGACGACTCGGCCACTCGCGGTCCTTGACGCTAGCCTTCCTAGGTCACTACCAGAGATTTCCCAGAGAAATTGTCCGCATCGGAAGCCTTGACAAGGTGGTTGCAAACCTTGCCATATCGAGCACATCGTCCACGCCACCACCTGGCTCGTTCTTAAACTGAGCTGGCTCAACAAGTTTCTGTCTTGCAGGTCATTGATCAGCCCCTGTTCGTGCTTAGTTCACCGACCCACTAGCCACGAATTGCTATCCATGAGTCCCGCCAACACCACCGAGCTCAGAGCCATCACCACCGTAATTCGCATGATTTGTTGTCCATCTGAGTTTGGAAACGATATCCGAGCGATATTGCAATTTAGGTAATAATTTTCATCAAATTGATTTTCATATATTTTTATTGTCTAATTTGCGAAATCGCTATCTCGTACAAATTTTTAAATGATGCCATCATATCCACAAAATATCGAGTAGCCTTTTAAATTGGGAAATCTTCCTAATTTCGCAACATACATATGATTGGTGGTCCGATTTCACGCTCGAAATACGACCCGCAATCGTACGAAAAATCACCAATCCGATCTCATGTTCGAGATACGATTCGTGATTTTATTTAAAAATTGGCCAATCCGATTTCATGCGCAAGATACGATTTGTCAATTTATTTCCCAAAACTAAATGGACATTGTTGACACCTAAATTTTGGCGGTCCGATCATTAGTTACATAACACATAGGTTTAGATGCATTTATTTTAATTTAACTTTTATTGGGCCGATGGTGTAGGGGGTCAAATTTACATTTTTTAGCTTTAGTTTGGCAGGCCGAGCTAGGCCCACGGAATGAGCAAATTAGCCCAAGCCCATTGCTTTTTTTTTTAATTAATTAATG
Organism: Eucalyptus erythrocorys; assembly: GCA_014182555.1. NCBI lineage: Eukaryota > Viridiplantae > Streptophyta > Magnoliopsida > Myrtales > Myrtaceae > Eucalyptus > Eucalyptus erythrocorys. Next base: position 36,474,207 of record CM024597.1, read on the forward strand.
GGAAAATTGAAATTTGAGGCTCACGGCAGTTTTTGGGATCGAATATGCAATCTGATTTTCGGCAACAAACAAGCTTTATCTTCATTTATAGATAAAATCAGTTGATTTCAACTGAAAAAACTTAATAGATAAGGAGAATAAAATATTTTGTGATTAGGAGGTTATCGATAATCTTTTCGAAATATCAATAAAAGGATCACATTTTGTTTTGGCCTATAAAGGGGAGTGTACGGCTTCGAGAGGAGGGGGCCTTTCTTCGTCGAAAAAATGCAGAAGTGAAAAAGGGAGTGAATTTTCAGGGTTTCTCTTGGGGGGGTTTTTTCTTCGGTCTTCATCGAAAAAAAAAAGAATACAAAAGTAAAAAGAAAGAAGAAAAGTGAGGAGACGTGAGGGGGGGCTTCTGGGTTCGAAAAAAATTGAAAAGGGAGAGAGGAGAGAAGTCAAAAAGCTGAAAAGGTTCTGCAGAAAGAAGAGCAGAAGCTTTTTCTCTTCCGTTGACAGCTGCAGAGGGGCAAAGACAGTAGAGTGACGTGAGAGAGAGATGTGAGTGACGTGTGAGAAAGAGAGAGAGAAAAAAAAAAAAGAGAAAAGAGAATGGGGGTGCATCGACGCAGGCGTCCTCCGGCCGCGTCAACTCGGGCTGCGCCGGCCACCGAGCGCCCCTCGCCGCCCACCGAGCGCCCCCCTCGCCTCCGCTGCTACTACCGCCGGCCCACGATTCGCTCTGCTGCTTCGCCGTTCTGTTCCTCGCCGTTGCGACATCTGACCTGCGTTTGCTCCGCTCCCCTGCGACGTTGCCGCTGCTCTGTTCCGTCCGTTAGAAGCTGCTAACGGTGACACCATTTCTGCTCCGATTCTGCTCACGACCCAACAGGTTTTGAGACGGTTCCTCCCAGTTCTGTTCGTGAGTTGCCGGAGTCGCCCAGCTTCGCCTCTGTTCCGACGGGCTGCTGCTCTGTTGCCGCATCTGCATCGTGACCCAGCTGCTCTGATGACCTAACTTCCCCTGCCCTGTTCATTGTTGCCGTCCCGGCGCCGATTCCCTGTTGCTGTCGTCTGCCGAAGTCGTGCTGATTTCGCCGCATCTCGGATTGACCCACGAGAGCCACCGTGACCCGGAACCCCTGCTCGTCGGACGCCGCGTCACAGCACCAACCAATCCATGACCTGCAGCGCCCCTGCCTTTGCAGTGCCCACACCTCCTGCGTTGCTCTGCCTTCAACGAGCCGCTTGTCCCTGCGACGAGCTAGGCCTCCTGGTTCGAGTTGCTGCTGCCGTGTCCACGGGCCACTCGCTGCTTCCCCTGTTTTTGTTGCAGGTCCGATTGTCACCCAAGCCTCGCCGGAGTTCCGACGAACCCCTGTTTCCGAACGGCGACCCATTACCCTGGGCAAACCATCATCGTAGTTCAGCCATTACTGCTTCCTCGCCACTTCTTCAAGTCCACCGTGAGTTAGACTAGGTAAATTTTTTATTTTGGTTTCATAGTTTTTTATTTTCATTCTAACCTGATTTGTTTTGATTTATTATCCAATTAGAAAATCTGTCATATTAAGTCATGAAAATCAAAAATATTGAGCCGCGAGACGTCGGTTTAGATTTTTGATTATCTCGATTTTTTGTAGCAAGATTCATGAATTGCTTTGCACCATTGATTTATATTAAAATAATATGCCATTGATTTACATGGATAGATTTTTATTTTGGCGTATTATTGTTATTTGCTCATCACATATCATTCATCATATTAGATATTTAGGTCTATACACATTTCATATTTGAAGCAACGCATTTTAGTTTTCCTTTAATAAAACGAAACCAAAATTTTTTTTTTAGGTTATATAGATTTTATAATGTGCACATTACATGTTGCGTTTTAATTAGTGGGTTATAGGTTAATGTTTTAACATTCTCATCATGTAGTATTTTTAAAAATAAAAAATAAAAAAAGAAAACACAAAAGTTATTTACTTGGTTAATTGATAGGTTAGTTCATAATTAATCCCATTTCATGTCATCATTGTTTAGTGTAGGTTGCATACATTAAAAAATCATAAAAAAAATCATAAAAGAACATGCATATAGAATCATTATGTCATTCATCCCATATCATGGAACACATGCATCTTTAGGATTATGTAAATAAGATTGCATGCATATAGTAATAGTTCTAGTCATACCATATGAATTGCATCTCACATATCATTAAAGTAAAATTCATGCATATTATAGGATTACATTTAATTAGATATCATGTCATTTAGAAAATCATGTTTAAGGCATGCATTTTCATTAGCATTTTTGTAAGGTCGTAGTTTATAATTTCTTTTAATCGTTTCAATTGATTGAATGTTATTTCATTGATTGTGCACCCACATGACCACCATTTGCATGTTAGTTAGCTTAGGTTAAAATTAATCAATACTGCCTGCAAAATTATTTTTTAAAAATAAAGGTACCGAAAGGGCGTTAGACTAATCTAACGTAACCATGTCCCCGAACTTAGTGAATCTCTGGTTCGTAAAAATAAAGTATTCTCCCATACTTTATTTGGGTTTCTAACCAACCCTAATTGGTTAGTGGTGGCTCCAATTTGAGTATACTTGCATGTTTAAATGATGTAATTTCTAGTATCAAGTCGCGATTGGTAGGACTTGGGAGGGTCCGTGCCAAGTCTTCGAACTTAGTAATCCATTAGCCTTTTTTGAAAAAATTCACCCTCGGGAAGGTCGCGACAGACATGGATGATATCTTACTTGATTTGCTGCCGTGCTGTTCTTAATGCCTTTATTTGTTTGCTCCCATAAAAAATAAAAAACATTTGAGTTAGATTAGATACATATCTTGGATACTACTTATTTTAAGGTTATTTTGCATGTCTAGAATAGGAAATTTATTTTTTTCGAATTTCTTGAATAAAAAAAAACACCAAAAAACATAAATGTAGGATATTAGACTTTCGTTTCATTGATTTAAATTGCATGTTAATTTTAAATTTCGAATTTTATAAAAACATAAAAAATATCATGCATATGTCATGTAGAATTTAGGGCATTCTTTGCACGTCAGTGCATGTTAACTTGCATAATAGGTTTATTAGCAACATTAGGTGCATGTTAATTAATTTGCATTCTAAGACCATTCAATTAAAATTTGCATATTAGGTCATTTAAGTTGCTATTATTGCATTTCATGTCATTTAATTTAGATCATCTTACCATGTCATATTAGGTTATTAGCATGCATTGCATTTAGATTAAATTCCATTAAATAAAGTGAAAAAAAAAAAAGAAATTTGCGTGTTAATTAGAAACCATATCTAGGATTGTTGATGCGGATTTTAATTTAACATTGAAGATGCTTTCGTTGCTTTGAGGTAAGTTTTGCAATCTATTCACTGTTTTTCTTGGGTGTTAAATTGGTGGATTGTGCACCCGCATGATCACCTCACATGTTAGGAAGATAAATTAAAATCAATTCAAGCTGCCTGCTAAACATTTTTTCAAAAAATAAAAAGAATGGTACCGCAAGGACATTAGAGAAATCTAGTGTAACCAAGTCCCCGTACCAAGAATCTCTGGTTCGTAGGAGTAAAGTAATTCTCCTATTACTTTACTTGGGTTTCTAATCGACCCACCAAAAATAGATTAGTGACAACTCCCAAATAAAATATATTTGCATGTTAAAAACTTGAACCTAAAGTCGCGAATTGGTATGAGTTTGGGAGAGCCCGAGTTAAGTTTAAGCTTAACAATCCATTAGCCAAATCCTAGGTGGTTCACCCGAAAATTTGGTCCCGACAATCGCGTTCAGTCTGGAATTTGTCAGAATGGGCAGACTTTGAATCTAAAGTCTGGCGATCTTCAGACTTTGATGGTAGAGTCTGGAAGTCTTCAGACTAGACTTTACAATCTGAACAAATTTAGCTTTAAGGTCTAGACGCAGTCTGAATAAATTCAATTTCAGTATAGAGTCTGTCTTCTGGTTTTTCCAAGTATCATCTGCATAGTCTATTACTCAATAATTAAACACATTAGTAGCCTTTAATTTATTTTGTCATCTTCAAAACATCATAAGGAATTTCCCTAACACATTCTACATTTCACATTAAAAATTTGGGACCTCCTAAATATTTCCTCGGAATAGAAATTGCACAGTCAAATAAGCGCATCTGTCTTAGCCAAGGCAAATATGTCTTAGACATTTAATTGAAAGCAAAATTGTCGAGATCTAAGCCAGCTGCTATTCCAATCGATTAGAATGTTAGGTTGACAACAATTGAGTATGACAAAGAATTGTCACCCACATACGAGGATCCTTTGCTTAAAGACCCTTCTACTTATTAAAAACTTGTTGGAAAACTCATATATTTGACCATGACTAGACCCAAAATTTGCTATGCAATACAGCTTCTCAGTCAATTCATGCATGCTCCAAAATAGTCTCACATGAGCGCAGCATTAAAGGTTATAAAATACTTGAAAGGGTGTCCGGGACTGAGAATGTTATTATCTTGGGACATCAACATGGAGATGTCAGCATATTGCAACACAAATTACGCTACTTATCCAATGAGTAGAAAATCCGTTATGAGTTCCTATATAAAACTAGGAGATTCTTTACTTTTGTGGAAGACAAAGAAACAATCGATTGCTTCCTTATCATCCATTGAGGCAGAATATCGAACGATGGCAAAAACTAGCTATGAGATAGTCTGGATAAGAGGCCTTCTCCAAGATCTCGATGTACAAGTGATGAGCCCACTGTCTTATTATGTTATAATGATGCAGCGCTCAAACTCGCAATAAACCCAATTTTTCATGAGACAAAACACGTAGAAGTTGACTGTCATTTTATCTAAGACAAGATTCGAAGTGGGGTGATCAAAACAAGAAGAGCAAGAATAGCAAAGCAGCCCACGAACATTTTTGCCAAGGCCTTATGTCAGAGGCAATGTTCGTATTTATTAAGCAAGCTAGGCGTTCTTAATGTGTATAGACCACCAAGCTTGAGGGGGATTGTAGAAGATACTGTTACTAATAAATAGAGATCTTAATTGATCTCGGTTGTGAGGAATATTCTTTTGTTTGATTTATTGTATATTTTCTTTCTTTATAGATTTAGACCTCTTATAGTATAAATAGTGATGTAATTACACACATGAATGATATAGAAAGAGTTAACAAATTCTCCAAGCCATGTGCTGCTTTCTATCCTCCAAACTTCTGACAGAAACAAACCGAAGAGCAGGAGAAAAAGGAGGAAACAAAAAGCAAAAGACACTACTAAAGTGCGTACCGAGCCGGTCCAAACAACGTAGGAGATGACGAGCGTCCGAGAAAAGGAAGGGAAAAACCAGTCGAAAGCTTCACTCACCTCGGGATGCCGCCCCTCGCGCGGTCCATTTCCTCTTGCCGGAGATCGAAGGGTGGCATTCCAAGGGTGGCCGGAGGTCGGTTGTGGCATGGCGTCTCAGGTGATCGGAGCAAGGGACGGAAGGGATGACAGACGGAGTTGGGGGCAAAAATATAGAGGGAGAGCAAAAGCGGGCCGGAGAAATTTCAATCTTGGGATATTTATAGCACCTGTCTAAATTTGGAAACAAGTATTGGACGTTTGAGTATTTAGTAATTTCTCTGTTTAATTGGTAATTTTCAATTAATAACTTCCTCCTCCAGTAAGTAAATATGCAGATAATAACATGGCTCGAAATTAATAACATACATCCACGGTGGAAACCTTAATTTTCACAAAATTGCAATGACATTTTTGGCCCAATAATAGAAGCCTTGAAATTTCATTCGTTTTTTAAACTCACGAATACCAAATACATTACCCATACATAAATTTAAATAACAATGTATAATGACTTTTTGAGCTGTTTAAGGATTCATCTACCACCGATAAATGGTCACATACATATAACTTGTTAGATGAACATCATCCTTGAGTTTTTAACTTATTTATAAATAAATCTAATTAACATACCAATGACTTATCTTGAGGGTACGTCACCATCTATGAATTAGTGCACATGACAATTCGAATAACTTGGGAAAAGCTATTGTGGAAAATTTAGGCGTCCGGAATTTATTGATGACAATTCGAGAGAAACAAGATTATGGGTTCTTAAGTTATGTAAAGATTTATGGAAGGTCTAATGCACCCAACGACAATACATAAGACAAATTTGGACCAAATATTAAAGCAAAATGTATAACACATACCTTCTTGATATTATGAAGTTCAAAAAATCAAATTCAGCAGAACAAAAAATCTTACTGAAAATAAAGCATTTGACAAGGAAGGAGGAGGTGTCAAGGTGAAGATATAGGCAATGAACGACCTTCTTGTGCAAGTTCATGCAGCATTAAGGAGGGGCAAAATCTGAAGGCAGTAGCAAGGGAAGTGACTATCTGAGATCCCATCCTAATGAGGGGGCCTTATGCTGTCTTCTCTTTCCTTCCGGCCAGAATCATCGAAATCTGAAGGCCTCTGCTGAATGCTTGGTTGAAGAGGAGGCGGGCTTGGAACTCCGAAACGAAGGGGAACCACGACAGAATGACGATCGGCAGGAACAGCAACATCCCCATTATGTATTCGTACGCCCTCGCCAGCTCCTTCAACAAATCCCAGAGTCCTAAGCCTTTAAGCAATGACCTGCATGCTTGCCCAATCTGCCAAGAGCAAGAGAAGATCGATGTCGTTAGTTTCATGGTGCTATAGAAAGCGCGTGGAGAGGTCACACTGCTTGAAAATTTACGTAGGACTAATCACAATATGAATGTGAGGAGTGCTTTGTGCAAAATTAGGTAGTTTTGACTTGGACAAGTCGAGAACAACCCACTTATACATGATGCTTCTTTTAAGATTGTACTAGTCCGGACTTACCAGAATGAGAGCCCAGCCAGAAGGTAAAAACGCAAGGACGGCAACAAATATATCAGATACAACGAGTCCACACATGACGAATAAGACCGTCATGACAGTCACGAATTTAAGGAAAAGAAGTGCTTTCAGGATCCTAAACATGAGCTGGAAGTCCGTACTGAATCTTTGTCTTCCCAAGGATACCATCTGAAAACAGTAAGGCAATAATTTGCAAAGGAGAACACGTTTGTTGCAGTTTGATTAAAATAAGGTAACAGAAAAGCAGCAGAAAATAAAAATGATCAGCTGGACTTTACTCATAATAATGCGTGTGGCTAAGCAGCAGATCTAGGAACCAAACCTCCATAATATTGTATCTGCGTACCTTTAAAACTATCAGAGTGGTTAGCAACACCACCCAAGAAATTCCATAAATCTACAGAAGTAAAGTAAGTGCCTTAAGAGAATGATACTGTGAGAACAAATCAGCAACATAAGGAGGAAAGAGAAAATTGCAGTGAATTTAATAGATTACCAGTATACTCTTGCTGTGGCGAACTATTTGAAGATGGTACACAATCCCATACTGGTAAATAAAGAAGCGAAATGCAAGTATTATCTCAAGGATTCTTCCCCTCATGTTTGTATGCTTCAAGTGTTCCTGTTCTTCCTCCCACCATGATTCCCAACTTTTATCAGGTTGTATCCCAATTCCACCACAATTACCCATCCACCTCTTCCAGTCTGCCCAATCATCTACAGTCTTTTGCCAGTCAAAACCAGATGGATTGAATATGAACGGTGCAAACAACCATGAGCCAACCAAGAACCACGTGGAGAAAGTGATGAACAAGTAGAGATTTGAACTGTGGTGTGACTCCCCATAAACTTCATAGACAATCAATAGAATAAACAGCTCCAGCCCTTTCACAAAGTGACTTCGTGAATAAAGCCTATAATTATCACTGAATTTTGCATGAAAAACAGCAAACCCACGACCCGTTGCTCGATATCTGGATCCTCCATGTAAGATCGTTCTTCCATAAAAATGAGCCTTTGTTCCAAGTTGAAATGTGAAAAACACAGAAGCTAGCTGCAGCTGCATAATGACAAAATCACCTAGGGCAGTCCGAAACCGTTTTTCCAGGCCAGTTTCCATGATCATGGGCAGCACCAGTAATAATCCTAACTGAAAGACAGACTGGCTAGCCAAGGCCTCTTCGAGGGCCTTCGTCTGACGTATGCTAGGATATTGAATAATCACACTTTCCAACCCACTCATAACCATGTACAACCGTCCATACAAGAAAACATACACCGTAAGCACAGTAACCTGAATGAAACAGGTTCAAAACGGTAAAAAAAGAAAGCTACCATGAGTAACCAATGCAAAATTCTGAAGAAAAAGAACGAGATAGAAGTCTAGTATGAACCAAAAGTTCCATCATTCCTTTTATCCCAAATTAGAAAGAACTACGAGAGTTGCTGCAAAACGAGTAGAGACAAGTGGTTGATTTACCATACTACTGAAGTAGAAACCAACAGTCGTAAAATAGAATGACAGCATTCTGTAGAAGTCAAATCGTCGCCCGAGCCGATAAACGTCTCGACTAAGCGTCTGCTCACCATTTCCATATGCAACCTTTGCCTCAAAAAGAGATATCTGGTTCATCCCTACATCTCGCCCTTTTCCCACTTGGATATACTCATGATTTGTTATAAGTCCCCCACGGAGAGTTGAAGTAAACCCTGCAGTGAGAAATGGTCAGAATCTGTCCCTGTGAAATATCATATAAATATGCTAGGGTTACCAGAAAAAAATTTCGCTCAAGTTGATTATTTTTGAAGCTTTGCTTATGCCCCCTCGTGTCATGTGGAATATCCTGTCAAATATATCAGGATGGCCATAGTGGAATCGGACCCTGCAACAAGAGAATGAGAAACACAATTGCCTTTATATCATTCTTGGAACAAGCTAATTTGAACCCTCGGTTAATTTGAATCAGAGTCTCGCTGCGAATGCACAGATAAGTTATTGCTTGAAATGTGAGAGCACAAAGAAATGGATTAGTTGTTACCACAAAACATCAGATCAGTAGATCTTATTCAGTATAAGACTCAGACTCTATGCATGCCTATTTTCTTCCTTCCTTAAGATATTAACAAGGAACCTATGCTCTTCCTTCCCTCTTTCTTTTGTTTAAGATACTAACAAGGAGTTGAGAACATTAGTCCCTTAACCGCACACTTTCCCAGGATACTTCCATAGCCATTTTCACATTGATTAGCCTCCTGATATATCTTATCATGCCCGAAAATACAGGTTCCAACAGCTCTTACACTGAAGTTCTTAAGGGTTCAAAGAATGTTGTATGACAGAATCAATCCCCCCTAAATGCTACAAAAGCATAGACAAAGAGAGATTATTGAATCTACCAGGAATATTGAAAGGTGAAGATTTCAAGTGACATTTTACTAAAACAAAGGTGAAGCGATTGTTAGATTAATAGTCATACAGTACAATGTTCACAGTCATACCCCGAGAAAGCAACTTCTTAATTAGAGTTATGCAGGATGCTATTAGATACATGAAAAAGTCCACATGTTCATGTGTTCACTCTACAATGCGAGTCTTGCTTTAAATCAAGAAAACTCTCTGCTTCACATGCATAGATAATAAAGAATTCCCTGCATAGCGAAATGTCTGCCACCACTTATTTCTGAATATTTATTTAGCTATATTATAGTCCTTAATTGATAGTTGTAAGTAATAATTCATAATCGATAGGGCTAATTAGTAAGAATCTTCAACTTTACCAATGTATATCAGACTTCTTTGCTGTGCTTGGCACAAGATAATCTGCAAGCACTTCTAGAAATTTTTTCTTAAGAGCCTAAAATGAAGAAAAGTAGTAGTTCATTTGCTTTTCGAGAAAAATAATGAACTTATCCAATTGTAAGACGTCAAATATAAGATTCGAAACACCAGAAGAATTTAAAAAAAAAAGAAAAAAAGTTGCTAGAGACATTGATATCATACCGTAATTTTTGCTTAAAGATGTTGAATTTATAATACAATCATGAAAATCACCAAACCTACCATACTGTGGTTTTTGAAACTCCATATTTGCTAAAATTGTACTCCCAGACAGAGGCTTGAAACCATCCAAAAAGATAAAGATTTATAAATCATAATGATTCCCTTCATTTTCAATGACCAGGCTTCCGATTCAAAAGTTCTTTATGCTAGGCTAATGCAATGCCCTAGCTGCAATTGTGGAAGTCAGTGAAAGTTCTTGAGCTTCTCGAAGAAACAAAGAAGAATTCACGCATGTGAATCTTTATGTTCAGGCTCAAGAAAGAACAAATAACATAGTCCTACACAAGAATTCAGGTTTTATGAGAAAATCTGCCTTTTGCCCAAAGATGAATCTTAAGAAAAGAAAAATCAATGTATCTGGAGATGCAGAGTCCAGTGACTACAAAGATTGAGTTGACAGAAATGCATGAAGCCACAAATTCTTGGCTTACCTTAGGGGATTTGCCAAGATTCGCTGGCCGATAGTGACAAAGCTGGTCTCGTGATTGGACATGAACCAAGCCAGTGATGAAACACTGTAAAAAAAAGTGAAAAAAACAATCATCTAATCATTCACATTCGACAAATCTGCTCTTATCTCTTTCAGACCAGATCCTTTGAACTGGATAAAGCAGCAAATAACAGAAGATTTTTGCACATATATTTACTCCAAGGTTCACCTTCCGGTAAAAATATGCTCCCCTAGGCCCAAAACAGTAGGTTTTCTCTGCCCGCGATGCTCCTTTTGAAATTCCTCCAATACATTTCTAATCTTGAAAGCTTCTTCAAAGTAGTTATCCTAGAAGTAAGGAAAGCAAAAAAAATCTGAGATACTTTATTTTCCTGCATATTCCATGAAAAGACATGATAAAGCTACCTGATTCATGTCTATAGTCTGCAGTGCCTCCCCACGAGTAAAGATGATAGCATGATTTTGATTTTCTGGTTTTCCTTCACCAATTTCCATTGGAGGGCCTGGAAGCTTGATACGGTATATTTCCTACAAATTAAATAGATTATCCATTTGCAGAAAAAGGTCCGCAGAAATCCCACCAATCAAGATTGCACTGCATCCCCGTTTCTCAAAAATGTGGCCACCATATTGAAATTTGTATCCTCACATTAGAAGAGACGAGTAAATGTTACAATTCATGTACTTCTTAAAGGTCAGTATTGTTATTGGACTGATTGACGTAATGTATACTGGTATAATCCCCATTAATACATCCAAGATAGTTGCTTCTTTAAGATAGATCAATAGCTCCCAATAGGAACTCCTCTCAAATAATTGACAGATGGAATTTCACATAGGCTTGACAAAGAGCTTATATTACACTAATTTTCTTCTCAACCAGAAGTCAATTACTGGGTTTAGCATTTCCAAAATTTGCAAACAAGGCCGCTTCAATTTTGCTCTAGTTTTAGATAGCCCTAGCTTGATCCAGCTATAATTCCCAAGGTTTCAGTGGTAAACGGACAGAAAGTGGATGGAAGACAGTAGAGTAGCTTCCCAAAGTCTCCAAAATTAGAGTCAGTGCAAAAGGTAGACAGGAATTAGTCCTTCAGCCCCATGACAGCATTATGTGAAGAAAACAGTAAGGTAAAACCATCACATTTTGAAATTAGAAAGAATTATCCATTGAGAGAAGAATATGAGAACTTGATAACAGATATTTTGGGGGTATAAGACTGTTATGAATGAAATTTTCCAATTGCCAGTTAAAAAATAATCCGAATTAGCATGGGCAGGATTTTCAGTTGAAGAAAAATAAATCAACTTTGGAAGTACCAATAAACTCAGGAAGAAAAAAAAAAGGAAAATGCAAAGTTCTGATGAAAATAGATGTTGATTGAAGGGTCTGGAAAAATTTTCAAACGGTCTGGTTTAAAAGTGTTAGATAATCCTACCTAAAGATATTGTTTTTTTTTTTTAAAGGATATTGTTTAATAATACATAAAATTAATCAAGAAGGAGCCCCACACACGATATAAGACCTAGGGCGGAACATGTTAGAAATTTCCACCCAAAAGCTCAAGCTAATAGGCTAAGAAAGAGCACAGATATATATGAAGCCCAAACAAACCCTACAAACAAAAGAAGTAGAATGCTTTGACAGAAAGTGCAGGAACATGCCAACAGTACTTGCCATATATTATTGCATATTAGCTTTAGATGTGTCTCAAATTATTGTTTAAATTAATGCCTTACAGCCAATTGCACAGACTATGAAAATTATACAGCGTTTTGACTAGAAAACCGAAGATGTAGAATCAAACTATAGACAAAGCAAGAAGCAAAGATTAGAGGAGTCATCTAGATTATACCCAATAAGCAGATTGATTTCTACCCCACTTGATACCTAATATTCAACCATGAGGAAGACTAAATTCTAACTTACCTCATCAAGTGTATCGCCTCCCTTCACAAGAACAGAGTAACAACACTTCTGAGATTTCCCATTCACCATCTCCTCTCTTTCGTCAATGTAAGCAACCCGTAGAGAAGGATGCCTAGAATATTTTAGTATCATTGATATCCCAGCCACTTTGGAACTTTTTGCTGATTACTATTGAAGTGACATCCTTAAAACTTACATCAACATGAGGTTCAACACGTTACTGTAACAGCTTCTCTCTCTAGCATCACTGGACTTCTTTTGATTCCCATAAACTTGGCAAGAGACAACATAGGTGAACTTCAAATCAGCCAGAGCTTGTGCAAATTCTGTGATTGCCTTCTCATCCTCATCATTTAGAGCTGCAACAGAGACATCGAGTCTTGATTAGTATCTGGATGCCACTTCTTATAGCAACTTTCAAACAAAAAACAAATCAAAAGCTGTAGATCTTCATTTCTTTCTTTCACGTTAAATGACTAACCGTTATCTCCAGCTAATTCAAGACGGCATTGATGTTCTAGAGATTGCCTGTAGTACATCATCCCTCTCACTAGCAGCAAATGCACATAGTAAGAACAGCAGCAATGCAAAGGATATTTATAACTTTCAAGCATAGTATATGCTTCCAGATAAATAAATTCTCAACCTGTCCTTGCCAGAGTCTGTCCTCTGTAAGAGACCCAAAAACGTTGCTCCTGTTCAAACTTGTCCTTCTCTTTGTTTCCAGATTTTGGATCTTTTATCCGTTCATTAAAATTGGTCCACTCATCTAGATTGCATGGCACAAGGGGCATCAGTCATATAATATCAAATGAACAAGTGAATTATAACATACCAAAGGGCAAACTTGCCTGGATAGATCTTCTGCAGGTAGAACAAAATTGAGATTCCATCTTCATTTTCCCTTTTAAGATCTTCAGTGGAATAGAGGACATCTTCTTGGTAGTATGCAGTCAAGACACTGACCAAGCCGTAAAAGCAGAGGAGAGCCCAAAAGAAAATGATAAATAGGTATCTATTAAACAACCATCAGGGACAGATATACATATGCGCACATACATATATACAGAAAAATGGTAGAATGGAGTTTGGAGGTTGAGGAGGTTCAATCCCTATAATCTTTACACTAACTAGAGAAAATATCATAATGCCACCAAGTCAAACCTGGATATCTCCTTATTACCATGAGTAATTAATTAAACTGGATGTGCTTCGATAAAGTAGCCAATAAAACTAGATTGATCCATTTGATTTTTATTTGATTTCTCATTCAGTAGTCATACATGATTGAAATGCAGTGTCACCATCAATTAAAAATTTGTATATGGTCATATCTAGTATTTTCGAGTCATCAATTAATCTATAAATATCCGTAAGCACGAACATGATCTTACCACAAAACAATTACACATTTCTAGAAGATATGAAATTAGAAATGTCATGATACTTTTTTAACTATGCCAATAAGAAGCACAAAAACTGCATGAATAGTGATTGGACTTCCAACTTTCTTTTTTAATCTATAATGGCATCAGTGTTTATATACTGCACTAAAACTCCACCAATTGCAAAACCAAATCATCCTATCATCATTTTCTAAATTATAAACTTAATGCGATTTCCAGAAACTAAATTGAACAAACAAGGATGTCTCTTTTGATGAAGCATAGTACTTATTCATGTAAAAACAGACCTAAAAGGCAGCATTTTGCGCACTTTCGGAGCACCTGGCATTTTCATGAATAAAGAATTAGCAAAGAAAGTGATGCGTCTACGAGCTTCCAAGTTTGAAGGCACGTTGATGGCAGATTCCTTGACCGTCAGAAGTAAATGGAGCCGAACAACCTAGAAGTCAAAGAATGAGATTTCACTTACTACTTAATTATTTGTGGTTTCTCAAACAAAAATGAGTCAAGCACACCTTCTCTCTGTAAATTTTGTGTTGTGCAAAGCCAGTGTTGATCTTCTCAAACATCTGCTCCTTTCCATCATTTTTCTTATGGAGGAAATAAATGTTTGCTTTTTCTAGGATCCTACAAGCAGCACAGTCAAGGACACAAACATTTTGCACCAACAGAAACAAGCATGTTTGTCAGAACTTACTCATGCCCATTCTGCATGACATCCTCGATAATGATCTCCATGATGTTCTGGAGGACATTGATTATCTGGGATTTGTACACTGTTGCGTCGTCATGGTCATTTAGCTGCCAAAATAACAAAAGAAGTTAAGAACTGAGATACTCTTGAAGCTAAGCCAATTGGAGAAAAGAAGAGAAAATAATTTAACGGTCAGTCTTCCAAAAATAATTTTATATTCATGTATTTATTGAGATTAAAACTGAAGTTAGATATAAGGGACAAAAACACCTACCAAGATGGTCAAGAATTTCTCCAACTTAGTACTGAGCAAATGCAATTCACTTGCTTTAAATTCATTCAAAAATCTCTGGTGTTTTATGCTCATGTCTACTTCATAACAGATTTGCCTTATGATCCTGTAAAAATTGAGAAAAGCATGGTTTCTCAAGCCTCAACAGAAGAAAAATTCCCACCAGTAAAATAAAACATATTAAATATGGAGTCACAGGCTAAAATATATATAAGTTTTCTCGCTTACATTCTGTCGACTTCATTTTCCAGAAGGCCATATATAATGTCCCGGAGAGTCTCATAACATTCAGTCACTGCTGAAAGCATATAAGGATCGCACTTTATCTTCTTGAACAAGTCATCATCCTCCTTGCCCTTAAAATCTTTTGCCATGTCCACTGCTATGGGAATCTTTTATATGAAAGAATAATGACAAGAAGCCTGAATTAGAGCAAATATATGAGTAGAAATTAACTTGTGAAACAATGCATACCTTGCTAGCAAGCAAGAAAGGAGGCCATTGCACAGCAGGGACATCAATTGAAGAAGATGGTATGAGGAGCAAATCTCTGTCTCTGGATTGATCGGCCAATGGAAGTGTCAGAATATCCATGTGAGGGAGAAGACTGAAGCAAAAATTGAGGAAGTGGAATTCCTCACTATACCTGTCGCTAATGAGGTCTTCCTGTCTCATAGTCTGAATAAATTTGTTCCACATTCTTGAAAAGTTTGCAATATTTTTCCTCAGTATAGACTCATCCTGCCATGGAAATGTAGAAACGCATCATAAACATGATTTTTTAAGAAATGCCACCCCTAAATCTTTGGAGTGGCCAACAAAAAAGGAACTTATCGGATAAAGATTCTATGAATAAACACGGAACATTAGATCAACCAACAATTGGATATACCTGTTGCCTCCTTCTGGCTTTCTTAGCATCCAATGGTGATGATGATGGCAAAAGATGTTCACTAAAAGCTTTGGGCATGGAGTCAAATCTAGACCGCAACACCCCAAGTGTTCGTATCTTGAGAAAAGCAAGAAGGTATTATAAGCAAGGAGAAATATATAGTATCCTTAAGCATAAACCTAAGAGCTAAAGTGTCTGTGTCATGAAAATTTGAAACGCTTCAGGCATTCTATTTATGCATGAAGAAAGAATCGTCACTCACCTCGCCTAAATGGCTAAAAGCACCATGAATGCCACCGAAAAGGCTAGAGAATATGGCATACCAAATTTGTGTATCCATAAAATAGACCTGAGAACATATCACCCAGGGCATAGTGTCATCAAATATGGCATACCACAAGATTGGGATCATGACAAAACTAACCAGTCTGCTTACAAGAACTATGGGGGCCCATATTGCAAGAACAACTCCAATGTTATGTGTCACTGCAGCAGCAGATGAATATTACAGGCTTTTTCCTCCAGTTAGAAAATACTAGAAACATCACAAGAGTAAAGAGAAAAAAAAAAAAAAAAAAACTTACAGTGAGAAAAAAACTTATGCCATTGATAATCATCCAGATGCATCTCCAAGATTGATTGTGTTGGTCCAATGAGTGGCAGAATCTATGCACAAAATACATATGTTTGAATCTTTTAAAGAGAAAGTGGAGAGCAGAATGCTTCAGAGTAGCTACTAAACCTGACAACATCCACAATCAAAAAACCTCGGCAAACGACAACCCCAGAATCAACTGACCGGGTAAAATTTCCCTTTACTCTATGGACATGCTCAAAACTATCTTGACAGAGTGTCGAGGTGATAGTTATTCCACAAAAAACGCAAGCCTTGAAACAAGACTTGGAACCTCTTTCAGCAAGCAACTAATATGAATTTCTAGATGACACATTAAAGTTTATATAGCTTTGGAGCAAGACTTGCCGATTAGTTAACTCACTTATGTACTTACATCTCCCCATATGTGATTATTCAAGATTTATTCATCACCTATTCTACCATTTATGTCGTCCTTCAAGTCAAAACGTCATAGTAAATTTGTGATCACTTATTATCAAGGAAAGCAGCAGCATCCGTGAGGACAAGATTGCTCGTACTTCCATCATGTGGGTATCTCTCCAATCTGTAACCTCTTTAAGGTGATTACTTGGGTATTCTACACTAAACTTCTAACATTAGAAAATAAACTTTCAACATCAGAAAGTTAAATGATGTGATAAGAGAATTGATTCTAGCTCAACCGCACCAATTTTCTTCAAGCAAGTTTCACTGTTCATTTTTAGTGAGATAACAAAGCCAGGAGTTATAGATTTATATGATCTTAAAGTAGAAAGGATGATAATTATAGCATACACATTAATTTGGTTTTAGATATGCGAAGTTGCTCCAACTTTTATGTAGCAGTAGAAAAAACAGGAAATCCCCTATTTCAGCAGTAAGAGAAAGCAAACCCCACATAATCCAAACAACGATAACTTAATAATAGATGATAAAACCTCAACATAGTAGCTGAAAGCCAGCTTGCAGACAAGCAGCATGATCCAAAACGTGGTGTACCTAAGATACAAATAAAACAATGTACTATTAGCAAAGTCACTCATATAAATATAAAGCAGCGTATATCTTTTTACTTAGGGTGATAGGTCTATGTCTGAGTATTGCACTTGAGCGGAAACTCGAGAACTAGCCACGAAGTTTTTTTTTTTTTTTTTTTGGTAAGAGTAAGCAATATATTAAGAGGGGTCAAACTGTACAACCAACACGGCTCCAAAAACTTACACTCAAAATGAACACGCTCATTAAGAGTGGAAGGAAGCCGCGGAAAGGCAACAAAACGACCAACAGAAAGCCACAAAGGTTCATCCATGAAAATAAGGAAAAGAAGACAGTGCTGACATAGCAAACATTGCTTTCAAAATTAACACCAATCAAAGCATAAATAAACAACATATTAATCAGAGCAATTATCTTCTTACTTCAGCAGTGAAAATATGTCCTCATGCATGCCTCTCCCCACATAAAGCTTTGGCTGCATAATGTGAACATAAAATTCAGGGGAAGGAAACAAGATAATGCAAACAGGTGATTAAGGCCCTTGGTAGCGAAGTGGTAGTCAAATCCATCACTTGCCTGAGCCCACCACATAAGAACAGTAATAGGGAACATACTTGAATTCTCCATGGTGCTCCTTAAGTAAGGAACGAAGAAAAGTATAGCAGCTAAGACATTTGGAATCATATAAATTGAAATGGCATAATAAAAGAATGACTGGCTTCTGAGAAATTTCGGGACTTCTCTTGGACACTGCACTAAACTAGAGTAACTAATTGGCAGAACCACGGCCCAAACAGCTGCCATTACATATTTCAGAATGTATCGGAGAATCTGCGTATATCTCATGCCTTTCCAGGCATTTAGACTTAGAATTATATCCAGACTTGCTGCAGAAGAGGAAAGGAGGAAGGCGGTGTCAGTAATGATTTTATGCTAAGTGGATCTTATAAAATTTGCCAATACATATGCAAGCAGTCATAAGGGGTCCAGGATAACATATTACACACTAGCTATAGAGATATATTATAACAGGGTCTTTTCTAAAGATTGCTTCTAAGATTGACAAATAAAACTTGAGATAGCTAGATATGCCTTCTCCTTATCACAACAATTGGATTCGCTGCATTCTCCATAAAGAAGGTTGCAAGGCTAAGCAAATATTCTCCCTCCCAAGGCTCAACCGGTTTTGGAAAGTCCTAATGATATGTATAATGCAATATAATGATTTTTCCAGAATGTTGCACAGGCAACTACACAAGCACTGGCTTTCTTTTTATAAGATATTAATATTTGTTGACTCATAATTTCCAAATAGACTTGCCCGCATAATACAATCTTTCGTAAAGAAGTTGACCAGTATCTTCTTTTTTCATATCACTCCGATAATACCTTCTTGAATTCTGTTCGATGACTTCGATGGCTTGATGGAATGGAGATTCCATTAAATGTTACACAATTATGTGAGTATTCTCGCCATCTTTTCTTATTTCTTACACTATCTATTACTAGCTTTCGGTTACTAACTTTTGGTTATAGACATATCAATCCCTCTTATATATTGGGCTTATTCTGTTTCTCTCTTGATTATTTTAATTTTTCTGTTTCTCATACATTTTTGTTGGAGATGATAGAGACTGGAGAGGCATCAAACAAGAAATTACTCTTAAAATGGTCAAAGGTACTCCCATCCTTTTTTTGTATACTTTATATTCTACAAGAATAAATTTGATATGAATCAGCTCCTTAAACTTTATGGCAATGAAAATTTACATTCTAA
Source organism: Eucalyptus erythrocorys (assembly GCA_014182555.1). Taxonomy (NCBI): domain Eukaryota; kingdom Viridiplantae; phylum Streptophyta; class Magnoliopsida; order Myrtales; family Myrtaceae; genus Eucalyptus; species Eucalyptus erythrocorys. Next base: position 36,493,228 of record CM024597.1, read on the forward strand.
ATCATAAAGAATATGATTCGAGGTAATGTATGATGCCCACTGAAGATGCCAAAGCATGTCTATAGAACCCACCGACATTAGTCATGACAGTATATTGTCCCCTTTTGAATGTATGAAGGATGACATTATCCCTTTTCTCAATTTGAGAAACATGAATTTAAATATGATTTTTTTTTCTAGCAAAGAAAATGTTGGGCATTTTTTCATTTACTATTACAAAAGATAGGATATTAAAATTACTTTGTCTCATTAAAATGCCGATCACATTTGACTAGTGATTTCTAGTTTAAGTGTTCTTACTTTTTGCATTATGAACCTATGCTCTATTGTAGGTCATACGTGGTACCAAAGCAACATTATTGCGAAAGAAGAGAAGAAATTTGTGTGCCTCATTTTTTTTTTTCTAAATATTTGTATTTAAGTAACATGTTTCTGCTTATTTTTCAATTTACTAAGTTGTGGTTTGTATAAATGGATGGGCTTGATAACCCCATACGATAAAAAAAATGATGAGAGTTCGTCTGAACTTTTCTTTCCCATTTTCGCCTTCCCCTGATATTAATTTTTTTTTTTAGTCTCATTTACATCTTTAAATACATATCTTCGTTTATCTTATTCATTTAATTATCACTCCATTTGTTTATAATATTTTTCTTTTTGCAAACGCCCAATCCTGCGTTGCTAAGAGAATCGAGATATCTATGTTTTGTCGATGTCCATATGTGATGTAGAAGTATCTTTATTTGAATATATCTACTTTACAGGACAAATGAATTATTAGGTCTTCGTATTTAAGAATTTGTTCTACTCCCACCTTTTTCCTCAATAATAAGATTGCCTCTAACTACATCTTGGACATATTATAAAGCTATAGTAATGAGTTCTACACATTTTTATTTAATTTAGGTGGACTTTTATATTGGTTATTTTCTTGACATTTCAATTAAACATGATTTTTATCATGTCGTGGTTATCCCACCAAAAGCGCTGGCTAATGTCTAGTCTAATTTTATATGTAGCATAAATTAGCACATCGAGTCTTAAGATAATAATGGGGAAAGATACATAAAGTACAAACATCACTATACCCGTCAGAAAGTTCAGGAAAGCATGAGTTATGATGATGGTCAAAACTTGTCTGAAAACATGCTCATCGAACAGAGAAGTGACGGACCCAGAAGGAGTCCTTGCAACAATTACCATGGCCTGAACCAAGAAAATGGAGCTCGTTTAATTTCTTGCAGAGAAAGTCTACAACATAATGCTGCTCAACATCAAGGCTACCTGGAATGCCAATATAAAGAATATCCACATCCGATCAAAACTTCTGTAGAGGTGCAAAAAGGTACGAGCTTCCACAAAATTGGTTTTGGGTTGCGTCTTCCTGGTAGTACCCCGACTGGCATGCTGCGATATTATAAGTACATACATTACCGTGGGTTCATTCTTTTTATTGATCAGGATCAACATGGGTTCACAGACATGCCAATCAGAGAAAAAGATCAATTTGTAGCATTTCGTTGTGTTCCATCCCGCAATTGTTCGATTTCCTCATATAATTTGCTAAACCATGAAACTTCTAGATGTTTTCTTTTAGAAAAACGTCGTGAATTGAATAATCTTGGTCAGCCATTATATCCGTGTACATTGTCAAAGAAGCTAGCTTACTATCCACACTAGCAAGACTGCTCCAGATAGCTACAGTGCCAAAAAAGCAAAAGATACAGACGCATGGTGCACAATGACGTGCAAAATGGGCTCAGAGTTTATAATCTCGAAATTCACTACATCATTGGAGAGAAGAAGCTACTAAAATCTCTTTAGAGTTTCATCAGTACCTGTTTGATAAAAAATAAAGGCATTCAAATCAAACAAGCTGTTATATTCTGACGATGCTATGTTCCCCTTTTGAAATTGGGAGCTTAACACACAGAACCAATGCTTAAAGGAGTCAACAGTGCCTATTGATGAATGCTCATAAACTAGAGTAGAGATGCAATCACTTTCCTGAGCCATAATTCTCAAATTCACCCAGTCAATGAAGGGAAGGAGCTACTAAAATCTGTGTAGAGATTTTGTTGATGCCAATTTGATCAAATATACAGGGATTCCTATCAGACGAGCATTTTAAATTCTAACAATGCCATGTTGCCATTTTGGAAACGGGAAGGACACAGAACCAGTGCTTAAAGGAGTTGGGCAATGCTTATTGCTGAATGGCCATAATCTGGCCAAGAGATGTAATCACTTTCCTGAGCTAACCTTTTAAGAAATGAAACGGGGACAAATTCTGATGACAAAGGTATCAATGGCACTGCTAAACAAAGCCAAGGTTCCAGAAAAGGAAAATTCTTTGAAAGCTTGACTGCTCGGCCAATTATCATTGTGTTATCTAACAGGGTAACCAAATTGGAAAGTGGTTACTGGTAACATTTTCCTTGTTTAGCTATATATATATTTTAGTGGACAATGAAGAGCCACAAAATTGTGTGCATCCAATCTCCCATGGCCACAGGTTGGACACAGAATTGATGCAAATAGCTGCACACAGCATGCACGCACGCATGCAAGCACACACAGAGGGAGAAATAGGAGTACAGCATTTGCAGGTTGAGGATCGTCTGGTTGCCCAAAGAAATCAGCTTTCGTATTCAACGGCCATTCTAGATCAAAACATTTGTCGGACCTGAGGAAATTGAAATGTGAATTAACTGACTTGCTTCTGCCAGAGTCATAAAGTTATTCATGCTCAAAAGATATTACCAGAAGTACTCGTTTAGGTCATCATAATTTCTCCATCTTGAATGGCTTGCCTTGCCTCCTTTGTTTCTCTTAGCTTCCTTTAACCATGATACTCAATTTTCAGATCTCAAAATGGCAAACAAGAATTTGAGGTGTCAACTGAGAAGGAACATACCTTGTGAAGGACCTGGTAGAAAGGGGTTATTACATCCCTCAAAAATGACTCGTCATCAGGTGCTGCCGATTTGTATGTATCTCCACTAACTGCATAAACATTGCTATCCAAGATGACAGAAACATCATCCGCCATCTTTTTCCATTGGACAAAAAGGAGGTTAATATCACATAACCAACAAGGAAAAAAAACTTGCTAGTAAATGCATCATCTACAAGAAAGATAGGCTTGACTTTCAATTGCAACACTTTTCAACAGAAGAATCAACTCCACTAAGAAAAGTTATGCCTTGTCTTTACTCCATAGGAAAAGCTACTTGGTTTCTTTGCTGATCAAAATGTAAGATCTGCTGCATTCTTCTCCAGTAGTAAGTAATAAATCAATTCAAAGATGTGATCGACAAGAAGAAAATTGATGACATGTTATTAGAATGCGATTAAAATACAAACAAAAATTTCCAAGGTTGCAATTTTGCTCTTGACAGGTTCATTTCCATGGCTGATTAAGCAGATTTTGCTTCAGCAAGGAAGAGTTTATCGAAGTTGGGCATGATGATGGATAAGCACCATATTGAACAACCCGATTATCCCAAAGAAAATTGTCTAGTAGTTAGATGGAACATAATCAGCTTTTACTCTAGCTGATTAAGCAGATTTCTTCCTTTTAATAGCAAACTCTAAATATGTTTGAGAGGACTTCTATTCATCAAGTAAACATAATATGTGCCTTTGGATGACTAGAAAGGAGATAGATATTGAGATAACCATAGTACGCACCCTGTGAAAGATATAGCAGAGACATTCAGGCATAAATCGAACATTTGAAGCTTCACCCCATATTAGAAGATAAAGCGCAATGTAGATTAGTTGCAACTGTTGTCTGTCATGATTTGGGGGAAACCTGGAGGAAAAATTGTGGTTTGCCAAAACATTGAGCAGACTTGCAAATCGGTTATCCCATGGCATAACAGATGGTGATTGTTTCTTCTCAATTTTCATATGAAACATTTATGGGATGGTAAGGCAGAAAAGCTTACTTGAGATATTGCTTCAGATGAAGATACTTACACCAAGATCGATAGTTCTTGAGAAGTTTTTCCATCAGCTGCTCAACAGTGTCATTGTGCAACTGCAGGAAGCATGTGTCCGAGATTCAATCACACCTCATTTTTAAGTGAACTCTGCTATTTCTATATAAATCTATGCAGATAAATGATGTACATACCTCAGTGAAATTTTCATCATCATCTCTATCCCTTATGTCCATGTTGGCAAGTAAAAGAATTAAATGCTCCCTCTGATTTGCCACATTCCCTTTCTTCAGCAACAAGATGAGAATCCATATTTAGTCAGATGATGTGTAATTTTCTTCATTAGAGATTCCAGAAAGCAAAGGTGATCTATGAAAATAATTAGAAAGGTCAAAAAGTGAAAAAACTTTATTCACCTTTGAGAACCCACAAAAGGCTAAGTCCACTACTTAGTGTTGACAAGGTTACATAGGTAAAAATGCACCTTTCCACATGAGACATGTTATTACTTCGTGTATTCAAAACACAAATGCCAGAAAAGCCATAAGATCCTTGACATCGTAGTTAGCCAAAATCAAAATTAAAGCCCAACGTCACCACTGTCATTTGCAATCTCAATGTCAATAACCTAGACCAAACTAGGATGTCGAGGTTCATATGTTTCAAGCGATACAATCAGCAAGACAATTTTGTCAGAAGCAAACTGTAATGTGTGACAAAATGTTAGATTGGTAATTCTCACATACAAGTTTGTGAAACCACTTATCATGATTCAACTGCAAAGGAATGGGCCAGATAATTCAGGTGATTCAACTTCTTAGAAATGTTTTCAAAACCAAACTGGTGTGAAACCGAGAGGTTGGCAATTTGCAATATAGCCAGTGAGATCATCTGAACCATTCAGTTTAGTTAAACTGAGTCAAATATGTGATATAGTGAAGTAATCACACAACTGATTTAGGTCAGAGTGCGTGCACTTTTAGCTCTTAGAGATCGAGGATTCAGTCTCCGCAACACCAGTGAGCACTCTTTCTCTGAAGGGATTCAGTTTTTTTGGTCTAAAATTATCCACACAAATAAGTTGCATGTGCAGCTGCAGAAGATCTGGGCTCAAATCAATGGCAGGGCACGGCTCAAACCCCAGCTCAGCCACATGTCCTTTACTATCCGAAAGTACTCGAGCCTCACCCATCGTCAAGTGACCAATTCAAATGGACCAGTCCTGTCTGGTTTCCCAAAATTTGGTAGTAGGCCAAACTTGCCACATGGAAAGGTTGTTAGACATCATTTTATTATGATATTGCGTTCTACTATTGAGCACCAACAAAAATTTTCTTTATCATTGTGAATGGTGCATACGCCACCTTTTCTCTTGTACAATATAAACAAGTGAGGGTACTTTCGGTGCACTATGGGGTCGGAGATTATGCGCAGCCCTAGAATCAGCTTGCTAAAGGAGGACCGGAAGCAATATCAAGGCACAATGGTGGATTCGAATTATAATAGGACGTTCAAGACAAGTTTTACCTGGAACCCAAAAACAGATGAAAGCCAATCAAGTATATCAGTGTTGGACTGGCTGCTCTCCCTTGGCATTACCAAATTATCATCCTCAACGTTTGGCCCTCCATGAGCTCGGAGCATTGGAAGATTGTCCACATTGCGTATGGCCTGAAGGGCAGCCTTAATCTAGAGTTTTCATGAAACTTGATGAGTAATACAGCCCACTGTTGAGAAAATCCAATGCAAACCTTTCATAAATTGAAAATTTACCTCAGGAAGTTCCATAATTGCAGGTTTAACCCCAATTGCATGTAATGGCAAAATGTTATAATGTACAGATTGCTCTCTTTTTCTCTCAACTTCTTCAGCATACCTTTTTGTCTGTTGAACAAAAGCCAATTGCAGATACCATTATTCAGTGCTTGCCACAGAGAAGAACACAGAGATGAACGCAGGCTAGGAAACTAAAACTCTTTCACTGGAACCTGATCATCAAGCTTTGAGGGATGCACCACGGTTGTCAAAACATCATATAATACTGTAGCAATCTGATATATCTTTGCCATTTCTTCCCTTCAAGAATTAATAGCAAAAAAAAGAATCAATAAAGTGAAGAGATTCGTTGGCAGTCGATCAAATAACAGTAGAGCCTTACGGTTTTTTGGTGTATTGGGCATCTTTGATATTGTTTTCATAGAACATCTGGTAATACATCTGGATTTCTCTAGGATCATTTCTGGCAAGCTGAAAATGTGTCTCTTCTTCAGAATTAGAATGTCCGACATTAAACAGTTTGCATACAAGTTACAACCCAGTCCCTCTGCTGGTTTTTCCCCCACCAAGGCTAAATTCTGTGACATATTGTGCACATAATACAAACGAGGAAATAGGAAGAAAATAATATAAACAATTTTCCTTACAAACTATAACAAGGTGACTGATGACGAGAATGTAATATCATTATCAACAGCCAATATGCCTAACAGCATTGGAGCAACAGCAAGGCCATAGCCCATAGACAAATAAAAGACATTTCAAGCTAGCAAGTATAGTGACATTTAGATGCTCTCTACATTCAAATGCCTTGTTAGGATGATGCCCCTGCATCCTCCCTTTTTCTAACCTTCAAATTCAATGATAAATGGCACCAACATATGAGGTCATTTATAAGTTGGCATCCCATGAAGTTGGCCTTCCAGTTGCAAGATTTGGGTTAAATATATTCAATATCATATGATTTGTCAGGACTTCCAAGAAAACTTCAAATGAGAAGACATAGAAGTACATAACATTTCAGTAAAAAAAAAAAAAAAAATTGATCTCAAAGGATCAAGCACCAAATATGCTGACAAACTCTGGTCTGAGTGGTTCAATCCCCGTTTCAGAGATCAACCAACTACAAGTCGAGCAACTCTGAAGTCAGATCAAGTCATTGAGTCTGTAATGCTTCGGACAACAGTGGCCCAGGGACCAGGAATGGTGCAACTGTGGGTTATGATTGTTGGATAAGTGGTCAGGGAGTTTTTCGGATGAAAATGATAGCCCTCGAGCACCGATTGCTACTCTATGTATATGCAGTTTTAGGGGCCTTTCTATAGTCTATGGTCCATTGAAGAACCAATTTTCCAGAATTGGAAGCTGTCAGATCCCAAATGAATAGGTCTTGGTTGTTGATTTTACGAATTTATGCATTACAACACATTGTATGGGAAATACGACAAAATACACTTGGGGCATCACAGTGGACTCCTCAAGGGGACAATGGAAGCCCCCACAATTTCAGATATGGCTTGGTTAACTCTAATACCATGCAGTACTTGAGAATAAGTCTTAGGAAGTGTATCAGTAATGGTTGCAACGCAACAACTTCATTTCTAAACCTGTCACATTCGATGTTGAAGAGATTCAAAGGCCAAATTCCTGATAGATGTCTGGAGTGATGATTTAACTTTTTCTATAGATCTTTAATATTTGTTCTCTATTGCAAAGAGAGAAGAGCTTCTCTCTATCTGAAAAATTAGAGTTGGTTTTCACTGGTTTTCTAAATCAAGAAGCCCTCGAAAAGCATGGGAGATTAATAAGAGACCCATTTCGTTCTTTGAAAGACCATTTTCCCAAGCAGAAGATATGGGGATGATAAAGCTTTATAAAGCCTTACAAAGGACAAAATATTGACGTGGAATTTAATTATGGGGCTCTCAAGAGTGTGAATATCATAATCACTTTCCATGGACACATGAGGAATGCCAAAGCTCCACCAAAGGCCCGTTCTTTTTTTTTTTTTTTTTTTTTTTTCATTTTTTTCAATTCTGAATTGTGATTCTAGATAACAATAAGGAAAAATGACAACCTGAAGCTTAGGAAAATTGTGACAGTCAATTGGTTTTCTCTGCAAAAATAATCGGTACATCTGCTTATTCATTGGTTGCTGACAATGATTACATTGTTGGGTCTTTTGGCAGGGATATCTTGGGTCATGCCGTACTGTAATAAATGCAATTGGAAGCTGGAAGGCATATCAGTCGGTTTTGACAGAGACCGTGGAACTCTGTGCCATCATGCGTAACATGGAAGATCTAGTTGGAGAAAACAGAAAGTTTTCCAAAGCTGATTGCTATTGCTGACAAGTCAGCTGTGGAGTCATATTCTGCTTGAGTATGCTGATCTCTTAATTATTCATACGTCTAAATTGTATAGTTTCTTTTTTATTTTCTGATACTGTCCTATGTATACATCCAGTCTAATATGATACTCCTTGTTTATGTCTGAGTCAACTCAAACAATCTACAACTGCAAATCCATGTTAATATCGCTCAACATGATTTTCTCACGTCTTGATACTTAGTAAATGTGAAAATGCAGTCTCTGGCCATCAGATCTAACAAGCACAGTCACTTTTGTTAGTTTACCGTCACAGCATGAAAAGACAAGATGCATCACTGCTAGTGACATGATGTGTAAATGAACTGCATTGATGTTTCATATTCAACAATGCTGCCACAACAGGCCAAGAGGGCTCATGAACTAGGAAAGATACCTTCTCAAGCCTGTGTAAGAGATAAGTCTTAAACTGGCGAGCACCCCGTCCAGCTGCTGTTGGGTCTATCTTATAAGCCCTCTCAAATGCATGAAAGCGACCTAATAGGAGAGATACAGCAAGGAAAAGGAGAAGTTTTGCTGCAGATTAGGAAGAGAATTATGTTTGAAGTCCAACTGATGCAATTTCAACCTTGCAATGCAACATCATAATATTTGTAAATAAGGCACTGAGAATAAGGTAGACCACTGAGAAAGATTAATGAGCATGCAGGAAAAGCATTAAATATCCACTCCACTTTTGCACTGATAAGGCTCAGCTTCCAACAACAGACGGAAGTGAACAGCATAGACAGAATTTTCATAAAAGAAAGATGACACAATTGCTGTTCTCTTATTAACAAACCATTAGGGCTTCCACAGTGACTCAAACCAAGTCGTGTTACAACTTCACGATTATTTCTCCATCAATTACAATGTTTATATCAACCATATGCTTTAGACACTCATCTTGGCTACTTTGGTGTTTGAGTAGTAAACACCTGTAGCTCTAACATAGAATTCCCTGTTTTGATGGTAAAGAGAATTCGAAGAGTAATTAATTATGTTTAAGCAAACTATAATGTCACTTGACCTATAGTTGTAACGAGGAATCCTTTTCATAAGCTCTTAAGAAGACATATCTCGAGCATAGACTTTGAAATGACTTTCTTCCAAACTTATCACACTTATATTAGATAGATTCAGTTAGATAACCAGACATTAGATAAGAAACTAGACACTGGATGTTAGATTAAATTATGAGAGGGTTCTATTTTAAGAATACTCAGCCTATTTTCTCTGTTGAACTCCATTATTTGAATACATTAGATAGCACATAAATGGGAACAAACATACAGCTAGTAATCATTGAGTATATTAAGAAATATAACCGTGGAATTATGTCCTTCTTCCACTTCTTCACTTTGCATATCTATTCAATCCCTTTCATCTAGAAGTAAACCCTTCAGTTAACAGCTGCCACATGGTTCGGGTTAAATTTCAAGTTTTTTTTTTTTTGGTAAAGGGGTTAAATTTGAAGTTATTTACCGCAAAGGTCAACAATTGAAATTGCTTGATAAACAACAAAGGAAGAAGAAAATCAAGCTCGCATGAGGTGTGAACGACGACAGAGACATAATCAAAATTCGGCCACCTCGACTTGGACAGTGACTTGTCCTGCAAGAATGTTCATTGCCTAAGACGGTCGTGAAAAAAGATTGAACTTTTACGGTCGAAAAACGGCTACATGGCATGGCATTCTTGTCATTGTCTCCACCGAGTCGCCGACGAAAATTTTTCCATAGAACGAACCGAACAACGGGAAACGGGGGAAATAAAGCGAACCAAACAGAAATGAGACGAGAGAGAGAGAGAGAGAGAGAGGAGAAGCTCACACAAATACGCAACCCTCGGGTTCTCCTTCTGGACCTCGTTGGCCACACGGAGGATCGGCGCAATGGCAGCGAGGCAAGAGGGCACCAGCTCGCTGTCCTCGGTGGAGGTGTCGTCGTTCAGCAAATCAACGATCATCCTCTGCTCCCTCGTTGTTTTCTTCGACAGCGACTGTGGCGGGCCGGACCCTGGCTCCGGCTCACTCCTGCTCAAGCTCGCCATCTGCAACGGCAGGGGCGGTTTCTCCTGCAGAGAGAGGCCGCCTCTCCTCTAGTATCACCCGGCCCCTGGGGTGGTGGCGGTTCAGGTCTCTACAGGGCACCTCTCAGCGTCCAGCGATCAGCCGCCGTCTTCGCCCTCCTCGCTTATATACGCGCAGAGGGAGAGAGATACTTTTGGGTGGTGAGTGGGGAAGAGGGAGTTGCACTGGGAGGAAGGAAAGAATCAGAGAAATGCGTTGCACGGGGAGGACTGTCGGTTTTCGTTTCAGTGCTCTGGGCTTATATGTCGAGTCGAGTGAGAAATTGCGTCTCTTTTAGCTTTGTCGCGCGCGAAAGTGCGACCGCGAACGAGGAAGGAAACGCTCCCCCGGTTTCAATTTTCGGTTTATTTCGGTTTTGTTCTCTCTTCTTTGTCCTTGGGGCCCATCGTTTGTTGGGCTTGGGCCTGAGCAGTGAGCGAGGCGAAAGTGACCCCACCAGAACTCGTTCAATAATTTCAATTCGTAAGTAAATAGTTGGAAATATGACGTAGGTGGTCCTTGAACTTTGTCCTGACGTGTAATACCGTCCCAAACTTTTAATTTATTTAATATGGTCCATGAATTTTTTGTACATCCTCGATTTAATCCATGGACTAATATTATCCTTTCACCAATTCAAATTAATGGAATTTGTAAGTTTGGCTTCCAATTCGATACGTTTGAACGGTGGGGAAAAAAAAGTTTTACATCAAATATTCAACTCGAATTAGAATATAATGATCAATTTAAGTTGCTCAATTTGGAAAAATGATCATTTATGTCATCTAATGACGTTGATTATTATATTTTTATTTATGTTGAACATCTTATGTAGATAATCTCCGTATAACGTTATTTATTTTGTGTCTCTGGCATTCAAACTAATTGAATTAGATGCCAAATTAGCAAGTTCTGTTAACTTGAATTAAAGGAATAATAACATTTGAATATTATGAACCATATTGAGCATTTATTAAAAGTTGAGGACTGTATTGAATAAAGTAAAAGTTTAAAGACGACATTACACATCTGGCCAAAGTTTAAGTGTTATTTGTGAAATTATTTATGCATAGTTCAATTTGTGGTTCTCTTGTCTAGCTAAGTAATCGATGACAATGGAACAAGGAATTGTCACGATAAATGAGATTAATTTAGCGGTCCAAGATACCTAGACATCTTTGCATTTTCACATACACATTGTTAGAATATTTAAATATTAGTTTTCATCTAATATTATAAACTTTTGCATTAGACTTTCTATATGGTATCAAAGCAAGTTCAAATCTTTCCAAACCCTCTATTTGCCTCCCCAGTTAGGCCTAAGTCCACACTACGTATGAGGGAGGAGTGTTAAAATACATAGATATTAAACTACACAGTTATCTAACTGCTAAAGCTTTTGGATTGGACCCAAAAAAAAAATCCATCAAAAAATACTTGGCATGTATTTCCTTTTAGTCAAAAATTACAATTGAGATAGAATTGAAAAAAGTTTTCTCCTAATACAGTGAGATATTGAATAATATTTTAATACCATCTGCGACTAAACCATATTCCAATCATCATCATTCATCACCACTTCCATAGTTTTGAAGTAGTGACTGTAGGCCAATGCTCACACTTGGAGCATCTTTCTTTACCACAACAATTGGCACGGAGGAAGTAGCTGTCGTCAATGAATCTGTTGGCTTGTCTGAAAATTTCTCAGAAAGTTTCCTCTTTTTGAGAGTATTGCTCATTGATTCATCATTACTAATTGAAGGTCGAGTCAAATCTTCCTCCTCCTTAAAATCTTCATCTTCGATCCTACGAACAAAATCTTTGGATGTATGGAGTACAATTGATTTGAGAAGCGCTTCATCCTCTTCCTCTAGCTTATTTTCCTTGGTTGCAGATGACCCTTGTAGAACCTCCAATATTGCATCTACATCCACAGTCGCGTGTCTAGACTTCATTGATTTTAATTCATCAAGTCTAGTAAGAATATCCATCTCTCGCTTGCTATCGTGTGTCTTATTCTCCAAGCACTTCATCGCATCGCCCATCTCTTTGGCCTCCCTCCTCCTTTTCTCATTCTCCATTACCTCCTGCTTATGCCGGGGCTCGAAAGTTCTCATCGCTCCGAACTCCACAATGTAAACCGAATTCTGCAGATCAGTTTCGATTGGGAGCTCAGCAGAGCAGTTGGTGCATTTGAAGTAAAATCTGAATATCTGAATCCCCAAATACATCTCGCTTATGACGACCTCCTTCCTGGAATTGAACTTGGTCCCCTCGTGGATTCATTTCCTGCAGGTGTTGCATCCGATGCTCATCGAAAGAATCATCCGAACCTTAATCTGCCCACTTTCGGGCCTCCCAAACCTAGGCAGCTCCGAGGGGGTCGAAGCCCAGCCGGTAATATTTGTTCAACACCTTTCGTTCTCCAATTTCTTCTTCTCTCAACTCCAAACCAAGACAAGAACGCTGACGCCACAAAATCTCTGCCCCTCTCTCTGATCGACTAATTTCTAAACAAAACGGTCGAATTGATTTCACTACCAGAATGGTGTCGAACCCACAAGTTCTCGATCTACTAACCTCGACCAAGGTTCTATGCTCGGATCAAACCTTGAAACCCCACGAAACCATGCGAAACAAGCTGAATAGCAGGATAAAAAGGAGGAAACGAAAACTAACAGAGTCTGCTAAGGCGCGTAGGAGATGACGAGCGTCCGTGGAAAAATGGGGGAATAATCAGTCGAAGCTTCACTCGCCTCGCGTTGCCGCCTCTTGCGCAGTACATTGCCTCTCGCCGGAGATCGAACGGCGGCGAAAGGATGTTCCAAGGGTGGCCGGAGGTCGGTGGTGGCGTGGCGTCTCAGGTGATCGGATTCGGGGAGGGATGACGGAGTTGGGGGGAAAATACAGAGAGAGCAAAAGCGGGCCGGAGAAATTTCAATTTTTCGATATTAGTATTTAGTAATTTCTCTGTTTAATTAGTAATTTTCAGTTAGTAAAACTTCCTCCTCTAACGAGTAAATATGCAGATAATGATGTGGCTCGAAATTAATATCATAGGTGGAAACCTTAATATTTTACAAAATTACAGTGACATCTTCAGCTCGCTAATAAAAGTCCTAAAATTTCATCCATTTCTTAAACTCATTATATTTAATAAATTATCCATAAATGAATTTTCTTTTGGTCGGTACCCATAAATGAATTTAAATAACAATATAAAATGACTTTTTTAGCTGTTTAAAGATTCATCGTATAACTTATTACATCAATATCGTTCTTAAGCTTCTAGCTTATTTATAAATAAATTTAATTAACATATCAATGAGTTATTTTGAGGATATATTACAATTTATGAATTAATGTATGTAACAATTCGAATAACTTAAGAAAATTGCTATTGTGTAAAATATGAGCGTCCGGAGTTTATTGACAGTGATACGAGAAAACAAGGTTATGAACTCTTAAATTAGGTAAAGATTCACAAAAGGTCTAATGCACCAACGGCAATACATAAGACAAATCTGAACAAAATATTAAAAGCAAAATGTATAATACATAGCTGCTTGATATTACAAAGTTCAAAAAATCAAATTCAGCAGAACAAAAAATCTTGCTGAAATATAGCATTTGACAGGGAAAGAGAAGAGGTGTCAAGGTGACAGTATAGATAGTGGAGGGGGCGTTATGCCGTCTTCTCTTTCCTTCCGGCCAGAATCATCGAAATCTGAAGGCCTCTGCTGAATGCTTGGTTGAAGAGGAGTCGAGTTTGGAACTCCGAAACGAAGGGGAACCATGACAGAACCGCGATCGGCATGAACAGCAACAACCCCATTGTGTATTCGTACGCCCTCGCCAGCTCCTTCAACGAATCCCAGAGTCCGAACCATCTAAGCAACGGCCTGCATGCTTGCCCAATCTGTCGAGAGCAAGAGAAGATCGATCTCATTAGTTTTATGGTCCTATAGAAAGCGCATGGAGAGGTCACGCAGCTTGAAAATTTACGAAGGACTAATCACGGTATGAACGTGAGGAGTGCTTTGTGCAAAATTAGGCAGTTGTGACTTGGGCAAGTCGAGAACAACCCGCTTGATGCATGAAGTTTCTTTTAAGATTGCACTAGTCCAGACTTACCAGAATGAGAGCCCAGCCGGAAGGTAAAAACGCAAGGATGGCGGCAAATATATCAGATACAACGAGTCCACACACGACAAATAAGACTGTCATAACCGACATGAATCCGAGGAAAAGAAGTGCTTTTAGGATCCTAAACATGAGCTGGAAGTCCGTACTGAATCTTCGTCTTCCCATGGATACCATCTGAAAACATTAAGGCAATAATAATTTGCAAAGGAGAACACGTTTGTTGCAGTTTGATTTACATAGGGTAACAGAAAAGCAACAGAAAGTAAAAATGATTGACTGGACTTTACTCATAATAATGCGTGTGGCTAACTTGCAGATCTAGGAACAAAACCTCCATATATCATATCTGCGTACCTTTAAAACTAGCAGAGTGGTTAGCAAGACCACCCAAGAAATTCCATAAATCTACAAAAGTAAAGAAGTGCCTTAGAGAATGATCCTGTGAGAACAAATCAGCAACAGGAGGAGGAAAGAGAAAATTGCAGCAAAATTTATAGATTACCAGTATACTCTTGCTGTGGCGAACTATTTGAAGATGGTACACAATCCCATACTGGTAAATAAAGAAGCGAAGTGCAAGTATTATCTCAAGGATTCTTCCCCTTATGGTTGTATGCTTCAGATGTTCCTGTTCTTCCTCCCACCATGATTCCCAACTTTTATCAGGTTGTATCCCAATTCCACCACGATTACCCATCCACCTCTTCCAGTCTGCCCAATCATCTACAGTCTTTTGCCAGTCAAAACCAGATGGATTGAATATGAACGGTGCAAACAACCATGAACCAACCAAGAACCACATGGAGATAGTGATGAACAAGTAGAGATTTGAAGCACGGTATGACTCCCCATAAACTTCATAGACAATCAACAGTACAAACAGCTCCAGCCCTTTCACAAAGTGACTCCGTGAATAAAGCCTGTAATTATCACCGAATTTTGCATGAAAAACAACAAACCCACGACCCGTTGCTCGATATTTGGATCCTCCATGTAAGAGTGTTCTTCCATAAAAATGAGCCTTTGTTCCAAGTTGAAATGTGAAAAACACAGAAGCTAGCTGCAGTTGCATAATGACAAAATCACCGAGGGCAGTCCGAAACCCTTTTTCCAGGCCAGTTTCCATGACCATGGGCAGCACTAGTAATAATCCTAACTGAAAGACAGATTGGCTAGCCAAGGCCTCTTCGAGAGCCTTTGTGTGACGTATGCTAGGATTCTGAAGGATCTCGCTTTCCAACCCACTCATAACCAAGTACAACCGTCCATACAAGAAAACATACACCGTGAGCACGGTAACCTGAATGAAACAAGTCCAAAATGGTAAAAAGAAAGCTACCATGAGTAATCAATGCAAAATTTAGAAAAAAAAGAACGAGATAAAAGTCTTGTTGCCTACAACCAACATAATTCCCCCCCTTCCTATCTCCATCCATGGAATAAATTACAGCCCAGAAAATGAAGTACTATTCCATATCTTGGAACTGTTTTAGCCAAACCGATATTTTTGTAACATTTCATTAACTTAGTAGAAATGACATATTCATGGATCACCCACCAAAACTAGACATCCAAGGAGGAACTGTGACCCCTTTGTTAAGGGACCACCCATTAATTGTACTAACTCTCAGAAAGACAGATTGGACCTAGAATTACCCCAAGATTCACAAGATTTAACTGCTTTGATTACCAAGCATTTTACCATGTGACAGGAAACTGCAATTACAAATTATGAACCAAAAGTTCCATCATTCTTTTAATACCAAATTAGAAAGAACTAGGAGAGTTGCTGCAAGACAAGTAGAGAGGAGTGGTTGATTTACCATACTACTGAAGTAGAAACCGACAGTCGTAAAATAGAATGACAGCATTCTGTAGAAGTCAAATCGCCACCCAAGCCGATAAACATCCCGACTAAGCGTCTGCTCACCATTTCCATTTGCAACCTTTGCCTCAAAAAGGGATATCTGGTTCATCCCTACATCTCGCCCTTTTCCCACTTGTATATACTCATGATGCGTAATAAATCCCCCACGGAGAGTTGAATTAAACCCTGCAGCGAGAAATGGTCAGATTTGTCCTTGTGAAATATCATATAAATATGTTAGGTTACCAGAAAAAATATCCTCGCTCAAGTTGATTGTTTTTGAAGCTTTGCTTATGCCCCCCCGTGTTATGTGGAATAACCTGTCAAATATATCAGGATGGCCATAATGGAAACGGACCCTGCAACAAGAGAATGAGAAACACAATTGCCTTTAGATCATTCTTGGAACAAGCTGATCTGAACTCTCAGTTATTGAATCAGAGTCTCGCCGCAAATGCAAAGATAAGTTATTGCTTGAAGCATGAGAGCACAAAGAAATGGATTAGTGTTACCACAAACATCTGATCGGTACATAGTATAAAACTCAGACTCTATACATATCTATTTTGTTCCTTCCTTCCTTCTTTTGTTTAAGATATTAACAAGGAACCTATGCTCTTCCTTCCTTCTTTCTTTTGTTTAAGTTACTAGCAAGGAGTTGGGAACATTAGTCCATTAACTGCACGCTTCCCAGGATACTTCCGTAGCCAATTTTTGCATTGATTAGCCTCCTGATACATCTTATCATGCCCTAAAAATATAGGTTCCAACAGCTCCTACATTTAAGTTCTTAAGGGTACCAAGAATGTTGTACGACAGAATCAATCCCACCTATATGCCACAAAAGCATAGACAGAGAGATTATTGAATCCACTAGAAATAAAGAAAGAAGATTTTAAGTGAGATTTTACTAAAATAATGGTGAAGTGTTTGTCGGATTAATGGTCATACAGTACAATGTTCGCAGTTAGATCCCACAAAAGCAACCCTGACATGATAGTCACGCGGGATGCTATAAGATACAAGAAAAAGTCCACATGTCCATATGCACTCATTCTACAATGTGAATCTCGCTTTAAATCAAGAAAACTCTTCGCTTCACGTGCATAGATAATAAACAATTCCTTCCATATTGAAATGTCTGCCACCACTTATTTCTGAATATGTAGTTAGCTGCATTACAGTCCTTAATTGATTGTTGTAAGTAATAATTCATATTCGATAGGGCTAAATAATAAGATTCGTCAACTTTATCAATATATATGAGACTTCTTTCCTGTGCATGGCAGTGGCAAAAGATAAACTGCAAGCACTTCTAGAAATTTTCTTGTAAGAGCCTCAAATGAAGATAGTTCATTTGCTTTTCGAGAAAAATAATGTACTTATCAAAGTGGAGGGGGTCAAATATTATTCGTACAGTAACTTTTGTTTAAAGATGTTGAATTTACAATACAATCATGCAAATCACCGAACCTACCATACTGTGGTTTTTCAAACTCCATATTTGCTAAAATTATACTCACAAACAGTGGCTCAAAACAATTCAACAAACTAAAAATATAGGCTCCGTTTGTTTTATGGAAAATAACTTCCAAGAAAACGTTTTCCGAATTTTCCGATGATCGTTTCACGGAAAAAAGAAAAAGAAAGAAAAAAGAAAAATTAAAAATAATAAAATTCGATTTTTAAAAATAAAAATAATTAAAAACACAATTTTTAGAAAATATATTTAAATTAAAATTAATTTTTTTGCAACTAAAAATATTAAAATATATATATATATATATATATTTTTGTAATTTTTCCCAAAAAAATCAAATTAGATAACGAACAATGAAAAATATTTTCCACTCAAATTTCAGGTTTCAATCGAATACCAAAAAATATAGTTATTTTCTTGAAAAATGACTTCCTAAAAAATTATTTTTCGAAAACGTGATATTTTCCACGAAACGAACAAACTCTTATAATTTTCAATGACCAGGCTTCTGATCGAAAAGTTCTTTCTACTAGACTAATGCAATGCCCTAGCTGCAATTGTGAAAGTCAGTGGAAGTTTTTGAGCTTCACTAAGAAACAAAGAAGAATTCGCACAAGTCCACTGAGATGTCTCTCTCATCAGCAAATGAAGTAAATATGTAAGGCCATCGAAAAGAGTATGTGAATGTTCATGTTCAGGCTCAAGAAGGAACAAAAAACATGGTCCCCCACAAAAATTCAGGTTTCATGAGAAAATCTGCCTTTCGCCCAAAGATAAATCTTAAGAAAAGAGAAAACAATGTATTCGGAGTGCAGACTCCGGTGACTACAAAGATTGAATTGACAGAAATGTAGGAAGCCACAAATTCTCGGCTTACCTTAGGGGATTTGCCAAGATTCGCTGGCCAATAGTGACAAAGCTGGTCTCCTGATTGGACATGAACGAAGCTAGCGATGAAACACTGTAAAAAAATTGAAAAAGTAATGATGTAACCATTCGCATTGGACAAATTTGCTCTGATCTCTTTCAAACCAGATCCTTTGAACTGGATAAAGCAGCCAATAACAGAAGATCTCTGCACATATAAGTATTCCAAGGTTCACCTTCCGGTAAAAATGTGCTCCCGCAGGCCCAAAATAGTAGGTTTTCTCTGCCCATGACGCTCCTTCGGAAATTCCTCCAATACATTTCTAATCTTGAAAGCTTCTTCAAAGTAGTTATCCTGGAAGTAAGGAAAGCAAAAAAAATCTGAGACACTTCATCCTCCTGCATATTCCATTAAAAGACATAATAAAGCTACCTGATTCATGTCTATAGTCTGCAGTGCCTCCCCACGAGTAAAGATGATAGCATGATTTTGATTTTCTGGTTTTCCTTCACCAATTCCCGTTGGAGGACCTGGAAGCTTGATACGGTATATTTCCTACAAATTGAATAGATTATCAATTTGCAGAGAAAGGTCCGCAAAAATCCCACCAATCAACATTGCACTGCGTTATTGTTACTCAGAAATGTGGCCACCATATTGAAATCTGTACCCTCACATTAGAAGAGATGAGTAAATGTTATAATTCAGGTTCTTCTTACAAGTTAATAGCATTATTGGACTAATCGACGTATTGAATACTGATATAATCCCCATTAATACATCCAAGGTGGTTGCTTCTATAAGATAGACCAATAACTCCCAATAGCAACTCCTCTCGAATAATTAATTGATGGAATTCCACGTAGGCTTGACAAAGAGCTCATATTTTACCAAATTTGCTTCACGATAGAAGTAACTGATCAGATAAATTCATTCTTCTGAGATAAAAAGTAAACCAATGCATTTCAGACACTCTAAAGTTACTTAACACATCATTATGCATCCCGAAACTAGTTAATTTAAAAGGTGACTAGTTGCGTATTTCAATTGTCAAACATGTTCAGGCTGTGAAAAGGGTTTATCATTGACATTCAGTCAAATCTACGTATATCACCGTCGGAGAAAAATTACCATAAGTCAATTACTGGGCTTAGCATTTCCAAAATTTGCAAACAAGACCACTTCAATTTAGCTCTAGTAGTAGATAGCCCTAGCTTGATCCAGCTATAATTCCCAAGGTTTCAGTGATAAACAGACAGAAAGTAGATGGAATACAGTAGAGAAGCTTTCCAAAATCTCCAAAATTAGAGGCGGTGCAAAAGGTAGACAGTAATTAGTCCTTCAGCCCTGTGACAGCATTATGTGAAGAAAACGGTGATGGTTTCACGTTTTGAAATTAGAAAGAATTAACCATTGAGAGAAGAATATAAGAGCTTGATAACAGCTAATTTGGGGGTATAAGACAGTTATGAATGAAATTTTCTAATTGTTAGAATGAGCAGGATTTTCAGTTGAAGAACAATAAATCAACTTTGGAAGTACCAATAAACTCAGGAAGAAGAAAATAGGAAAATGCAAACTTCTGATGAAAATGGATGTTGATTGAAGGGTCTGGAAAATTTTTCAAATACTCGATGTAAAAGTGTTAGATGATCCTACCTAAAGACATTGTTTTTTATTTTAAGATATTTTTTAATAATTTATATAAGGAAAAAAAAACCACCAAAAATCCTAAACTTTGCACAAAATGACAAATTTATCCTAGACTTTTTTTTTTTTGTAACACAAAAAACCCCAAATTTTCCAAACTGACACATTTACCTCAAACTCTATGGCCAAGAGCATTTTCATCTTAATTTTTTTTATTTTTCTTTCCTTTTTTTCTGTTTTTCCTTTTTCTTATCTTTTTTCTTTTTTGCCCTTGCCTATGTAGGGTGAGGGCGGCCCCCGCCTGGGCCAGATTTGGCAAGGAATGCCCTTGCCCTCTGTGGGCGAGGGCGACCCTTGCCTGAGTTCGGCTTTCCTTCCCCGACCATGGCAAAGGGAAGAGAGCAGAAAAAAAAGGAAAAAAAGAAAAGAAAAAAATTAAAAAGTAAAAGACGACAATGCCTTATAGTTTAAGATAAATGTGGCACACGGATACAAGTTTTGAATTTCTGGTATCACCAAAAAAAAAAAAAAAAAAAAAAAGTTTTGGATGAATGCATCACAGTTGGCAAAGTTCGAGATTTTTTGTATCAAAAAAAAAAAAAAAAGAAGAAGATGAATTTGATGTTTTTGGTGGCTTTATCCCAACATATAATTAACAAAGAAGGAGCCCAACACGCGATACAAGACCAAGGGCAGAACATGTTAGAAATTTCCACCCGAAGCTGTTGAGTTGGGAAGGAACACATATATATGAAGTCGAAACAAACCCTATAAACAATGACATAGAATGCGACGGAAAGTGCAGGAATGTGCCGACGGTATTCGCCATATATTTGCATGTTAGCTTTAGATGTGTCTCAAATTATTGTGTACATTAATACCCTACAGCCAGCTGCACAGACTAAGAAAATTATACAGCGTTCTGACTAGAAGACCAAAGATGTAGAATCAAACAATAGCCAAAGCAAAAAGCAAAGATTAGAGGAGTCATCTAGATTATACCCAATAAGCAGATCGATTTATACCCCACTTGATACCTAATATTCAACCATGAGGAAGACTCAATTCTAACTTACCTCATCAAGTGTTTCATGTCCCTTCACAAGAACAGAGTAACAACACTTTTGAAATTTCCCATTCACCGTCTCCTCTCTTTCGTCTATGTAAGCAACCCGTAGAGAAGGATACCTAGAATATTTTAGTATCATTGATATCCATCAGCCACTTTGGAACTTTCTGTTGATTACTATTGAAGTAACATCCTTAAAACTTACGTCAACATGAGGTTCAACACGTTAATGTAACAGCTTCTGTCTCTAGCATCACTAGACTTCTTTTGATTCCCATAAACTTGGCAAGAGACTACATAGGTGAACTTCAGATCAGCCAGAGCTTGTGCAAATTCTGCCATTACCTTCTCATTCTCATTATTTAGAGCTGCAACAGAGACATTGAGTCTTGATTAGTATCCGGATGCCACTTCTTATGGCAACTTTCAAACAAAAATAGATCAAAAGCTGTAATTCTGCATTTCTTTCTTTCATGTTAAATGACTAACCGTTATCTCCAGCTAATTCAAGACGGCATTGAAGTTCTAGAGCTTGCCTGTAGTACATCATCCCTCTCACTAGCAGCAAATGCACATAGTAAGAACAGTCGCAATGCAAGGATAAATATGACTTTCAAGCAAAGCGTATGGTTCCAGATATCAAAATTCTCAACCTGTCCTAGCCAGAGTCTGCCCTCTGTAAGAGACCCAAAAACGTGTATCCTGTTCCATCTTTTCCTTCTCTACTTTCCCAGATATTAGATCTTTTATCCGTTCATTAAAATTGGTCCACTCATCTAGATTGCATGGCACAAGGCATCAGTCAAATTGCATCAAGTGAACAAGTGAATTATAACATACTAAAGGGCAAACTTGCCTGGATAGATCTTCTGCAGGTAAAACAGAATTGTGATTCCATCCTCATTTTCCCTATTAAGATCTTCGGTGGAATAGAGGACATCTTCTTTGTAATATGGAGTCAAGACACTGACCAAGACGTAAAAGCAGAGGAGAGCCCAAAAGAAAATGATAAATAGGTATCTATTAAACAACCATCTTGGACACATGCACATATATATAGCGTGCCCATGCATATATACAGAAAAATGGTAAAATGGAGCTTGGAGGTTGAGGAGCTTCAATCCCTATAATCTTTACATAATTTAGAGAAAATATCATAATGCCACCAAGTCAAACTTAGGATATCTTTTTATTACCATGAGTAATTAATTAAACTGGATGTGTTTTGATAAAATAGCTAATAAAAGTAAATAGATCCATAAAATTTTCTCAGTAGTCATACATGATTGAAATGTTAGCACCACCATCTATTAAAAATTTGTATATGGTCATATCTAGTCTTTTCAAGTCAACAATTTATCTCTATTTATCTGTAAGCACGACAATGATTTCACCTCAAAACAACTACACAATTTCAGAAGATATGAAATTAGAAATATCATATGATACTTTTTTAACTATGCCAATAAGAAGCACAAAAACTGCATGAATAGTGACTGGATTTCCAACTTTCTCTTTTAATCTATAATGGCAGCAGTGTTAATATACTGCGCAAAAACTCCATCTATTGCAAAAGCAAATCATTCTATCATCATTTATTATCAATGAGACTAAATTGCAGACTTAATGCGATTTCCAGTGACTGAATTGAACAAACAAGGTTGTCTCTTTCAATGAAGCATAGCATCTATTCATGTAAAAACAGACCTAAAGGGCAGCATTCTGCGCACTGTCGGAGCACCTGGCATTTTCATGAATAAAGAATTAGCAAAGAAAGTGATGCGTCGACGAGCTTCCAAGTTTGAAGGCACGTTGATGGCAGATTCCTTGACTGTTAGAAGTAAATGGAGCCGAACGACCTAGAAGTCAAAGAATTAGATTTTACTTACTACGTAATTATTTGTGGTTTCTCAAACAAAAATGAGTCGAGCACACCTTCTCTCTCCAGATTTTGTGTTGTACAAAGCCAATGTTGATATTCTCAAACATCTGCTCCTTTCTATCATTTTTCTTATGCGGGGTATGAATATTTGCCTTTTCCAGGACCCTACAAGCAGCACAGTCAAGGACACAAACGTTTTGCATCAACATAAACAAGCATGTTTGTCAGAACTTACCCATGCCCATTCACCATGACATCCTCAGTAATTATCTCCATGATGTCTTGGAGGACGTTGATTATCTGGGATTTGTACACTGTTGCGTCGTCATGCTCATTTAGCTGCCAAAATAACAAAAGATGTTAAGAAGTGAGATATTCTTGAAACTGAGCCAATTGAAGGGAAGAAGAGAAAATGATGCAACGGTCAGTCCTCCAAGAATAATTTTTATTAATGTATATATTGAGATTAAAACTGAAGTTAGATATAGGCGAGAAAAACACTTACCAAGATGGTCAAGAATTTCTCCAACTTAGTACTGAGCAAAGGCAATTCACTTGTTTTAAATTCATGCAAAAATCTGTGCTCTTGTATGCTCATATCTACTCCATAACAGATTTCCCTTATGATTCTGTAAAAATAGAGAAAAACATGGTTTCTCAATAGCCTTAACTGAAGAAAAATTGCCACCAGTATGATATGACATTAAATATGGAGTTACAGGCTAAAGTATAAGTAAGTTTTCTCACTTACCTTCTGTCAGCTTCATTTTCCAGGAGGTTATATATGATGTCCCGGAGAGTCTCATAACATTCAATCACTGCTGAATGCATATAAGGATCGTTCATTATCCTCTTAAGCAATTCATCATCGTCCTCGCCCTTAAAATCTTTTGCCATGTCTAATGCTATGGGAATCTTTTGTATGAAAGAATAATGACAAGAAGCCTGAATTAGAGCAAATAGATGAGTAGAAATCAACTTGTAAAACTATGCATACCTTGCTAGCAAGCAAAAAAGGAGGCCATTGCACAACAGAGACATCAATTGAAGAAGATGGTACAAGGAGCAAATCTCTTTCTCTGGATTAATCGGCCAATGGAAGTGTCGAGTATCCGTTTGAGGCGAAGACCGAAGCTAAAATTGAGGAAGTGGAATTAATTCCTAATTATACCTGTTGCTAATTAGGTCTTCCTCTCTCATGGTCTGAATAAATTCGTTCCACATTCTTGAAAAGTTTGCAATATTTTTCCTCAGTATGGCTTCATCCTACCATGAAAAAGTAGAAACGCATCATAAACATGATTTTATAAGAAATGCCACCCCTAAACCTATGAAATGGCCAACAGAAAAGGAACTTATTGGATAAAGATTCTATGAATGAACATGGAACATTAGATCAACCAACCATTGGATATACCTGTTGCCTCCTCCTGGCTTTCCTAGCATCCGATGATGATGATGGCAAAAGAAGTTCACTAAAAGCTTTGGGCACGTTGTGAAATCTGGACCGCAACATCCCTAGTGTTCGTATCTTGAGAAAAGCAAGAAGGTATCATAAGCAAGGAGAAGTATACAGTATCCTTAAGCATAAAACTAGGAGCTAAACTGTCTGTGTCATGAAAATTGGAAATGCTTCAGGCATTCTATTTATGCGGGAAGAAAGAATTGTCACTCACCTCGCCTAAATGGCTAAAAGCACCATGAATGCCACCATAAAGACTAGAGAATATGGCATACCAAATTTGTGTATCCATAAAATAGACCTGAGAACATATCACACAGGGCATATTGTCATTAAATACAGCAAACCGCTAGATCGGGATCATGACAAAACTACCCAGTCTGCTTACAAGAACTATAGGGACCCATATTGCAATAACAACTCCAATGTTATGTGTCACTGCAGCTGCAGATGGATATTAGCACAGGCTTTTTCCCCCAGTTAGAAAATACTAGAAACATCACAAGAGTTAAAAGAAAACTTACAATGAGGAAAAAACTCGTGCCATTGATAATTATCCAGATGCATCTCCAAGATTAATTGTGTTGGTCCAACAAGTGGTGAAATCTATGCAGAAAATACGTATGTTTAAATCTTTTAACGAGAAAGTGGAGAGCAGAATGCTGCAGAGTAGCTACATCTCCTGAACCACTAAAGCTAACAACATCCACAATCACAAAAGCTTGACAAACAATGACCCCACAATCAACTAACTGGATAAAATTTCCGTTTATTCTATGGACATGCTCAAAACTATCTTGACAGGGTATCAAGGCAACACTCAGTTATTCTGCCAACGATGCAAGCCTTGAAACAAGACTTGGAACCTCTTTCAGCAAGCAACTAATATGAATTTATAGATGACACATTAAAGTCTATATAGCTTTGAGCAAGACTTGCTGATTACTTGACACACTTATGTACTTATATCTCCCTGTATGTGATTATTCCAGATTTATTCATCACCTATTCTGCCATTTATGTCGTCCTTCAAGTCAAAATGTCATACTAAATCTGTGATAACTTATTCTCAAGGAAAGCAGCATCATCTGTGAAGACAAGATTGCCAGTACTTCCATTAGGTGGGTATCTCTCCAATCTGACCTATTTAAGGTGATCATTTGGGTATTCTACACTAAACTTCTAACATCAGAAAGGTTAAACGATGTGATAAGAGAATTGATTCTAGCTAAACTGCATCAATTTTCTTCAAGCAAGTTTCACTGTTCAATTTTACTGAGATAACAAAGCCAGGAGTTATAGAACTTATATGATCTTTAAGTAAGAAAAGCAAACCCCACGTAATCCAAACAACTATAACTTGATAAAAGATGATAACACCTCAACATAGTAGCTGAAAGCCAACTTGCAGACAAGCAGCATGATCCAAAACATGGTGTACCTAAGACACAAAAAAAACAACGTACGATCAGCAAAGACACTCATATAAAATATAAAGCAGCACATATCTTTTTACTTAGGGTGATAGGTCTATGTCCGAATACTGCACTCAAGCACAAACTCAAGAACTAGCCAAGAAGGTTTGTCCTTGAAAATAAGAAAAAGAAGACAGTACTGACATAGCAAACATTGTTTTCAAAATTAAAACAAATCAAAGCATAAGTACACAACATATTAATCAAACCAATTATCTTCTTACTTCAGCAGTGAAAATATGTCCTCATGCATGCCTCTCCCCACATAAAGCTTTGGCTGCATAGTATGAACATACATTTCAGGGGAAGAAAACAAGATAATGCAAACAAGTGAGTAAGGCCCATAGTAGCGAAGTGGTAGTCTAATCCATCTACTTGCCTGAGCCCACCACATAAGAACAGTAATAGGGAACATACTTGAACGCTCCATGGTCCTCCTTAAGTAAGGAACGAAGAAAAGTATAGCAGCTAAGACATTCGGAATCATATAAATTGCAATGGCATAATAAAAGAGCGACTGGTTCCTCCAATCTTGACCCCAGGTGCTGAAAAATTTCAGGACTCCTGTCGGATACTGCACTAGACTAGAGTAAGTAATTGGCAGAACAACAGCCCAAACAGCTGCCATTAGAAATTTCAGAATGTATCGGAGAATCTGCATATATCTCATGCTTTTCCAGGCATTTAGACTTAGAATTATTTCCAGACTTGCTGCAAAAGAGGAAAGGAAGAAGGCGGTGTCAGTAATGATTTTATGCTAAGTGGTTCTTATAAAATTTGCCAATACATATGCAAGTAGTCAAAACGGGTCCAAGATGACATATTACACAGTAACTATAGAGATATATTATAACAAGGTCTTTCCTAAGGATTGCCTCTAAGATTGCCATATAAAACTTGAGATAGCTAGAAATGCTTTCTCCTTATCACAACGATTGGATTTGCTGCACTCTCCATAAAGAAGGCTGCAAGGCTAAGCAAATTTTCTCCTTCCTAAGGCTGAACCGGTTTTGGAAGTCCTAATGATACGTAGATTGCAATATAATCAATTTTCAAATAAACTTGCCCACATAATAAAATCTTTCATAAAGAAGTGGACCATTATCTTCTTTTTTTCATATTACTCTGATGATACCTTCTTGAATTATGCTCAATGACCTTGATGGCTTGATGGAATGGGGATTCCCCCAAATGTTACACAATTATGTGAGTATTCTTGCCATCTTTTTCTATTTCTTACACTATCTGTTACAAACTTTTGGTTACAGAGATATCAATCCCTCTTATATATTGAGCTTATTCTGTTTCTCTCTTGATTATTTTATTTCTTCTGTTTCTCATGCAGTTTTGTCGGAGATGATAGAGATTGGAGAGGCATCAAACAGGAAATCACTCTACAAATGGTCAAAGGTACTCCTCGATTCTTTTCTATATACTTTTTTTTTTTTTGGTAAGAGTAAGTAATATATTAGAGGGGTCAAACTGTACAACCAACACGGCTCCAAAAACTGTATACTTTATATTATGCAAAAATAAATTTGATATGAATCAGCTCCTAAAACTTTATGTCGATGAAAATTTACATTCTAAATCATAAAGAATATGATTCGAGGTAACGTGTGATGCCCACTGGAGATGCTGAGGCATGTCTATAGTATGCACTGACATTAATCATGACAATATATTGTCCCCTTTTGAATGTATGAAGCGTGACATTTTCCCTTTTCTCAATTTGAGACATATAAATTTGAATATGATATTTTTTTTTTTATGGCAAAGGAAATGTTGGTATTTTTTTCACTTACTATTACAAAAGATAGGATATTAAAATTACTTTGTCTCATTAAAATGCCAGTCACATTTGACTAGTGATTTCTGATTTAAGTGTTCTTACTTTTTGTATAGTGAACCTATGCTCTACTGCAAAACAACATTATTGCCAAAAGAAGAGAAAGATTTGTGTGCCTCCTATTTTTTTCTAATTACTTGTATTTAACTAACAAGTTTCTGCTTCTTTTTCAATTTACAAAGTTGTGGCTTGTATAAACGGATGGACTTGATAACCTCATATACGATGAGAAAGGATGACGAGATTTGTCTGAACTTTTCCTTCCGAACTCGCCTTCCCCTGATATTAATTTTTTTATGCTCTCTTACATCCTTAAATATATATCTTTTTTAATCTTATTCATTTAATCATAACTCTATTTGTTTCTAATTTTTTTTCTTTTTGCAAATGCCCACTCCTGTGTTGCTGAGAGAATCAAGATATTTATGTTTTGTCGATGTCCATATGTGATGTGGATGTATCTTTATTGGTATGTATCTACTTTACAGGACAATGAATTATTAGGTCTTCGTATTTAAGAATTTGTTTTACTCCCACCTTTTTCCTCAATAATAAGATTACCTCTAACAACGTCTTGCACATATTAGAAAGATGCAGTAATGAGTTCTACACATTTCTATTTAACATAGGTCAACTTTTACATTGGTCATTTCTTTGATATTTCAATAAAACATGATTTTTATCATATCATGGTTATCCCGCACAAAGCGCTGGCTAATGTCTAGTGTTATTTTATATGTAGCATAAACTAGCACAATCAGTCTACGGAGATAATGGGGAAAGATACATAATGTCCAAACATCACCATACCCCTCAGAAAGTTCAGGAAAGCATGAGTTATGAAGATGGTCAAAACTTGTCTGTAAACATTCTCGTGGAAGAGAGCAGTGACAGACCCGCTAAATGCAACAATTACCATGGCCTGAACCAAGAAAATGGAGCTTGGTTAATTTCTTGCAGAGAAAGTCTACAACATTACGCTGCTCAACGTCAAGGCTACCTGGAATGCCAATATAAGGAATATCCACATCCGATCAAAACTTCTGTAGAGGTGCAAAAAGGTGCGAACTTCCACAAAATTAGTTTTGGGTTGCTTCTTCCCGGTAGTATCCTGGCTGACATGCTGCAATAATATAAGTATATATATCACCACGGATTCTTTCTTTTTATTGACCATAATCAACATGGGTTCGCAGACATGCCAATCAGAGAAAAAGATCACTTTGCGGTATTTCGTTGTGCTCCATCCCCTAATTTTTCAATTTCCTCATATAATTTGATAAACCATGAAACTTCTAGATGTTTTCTTTTAGAAAAATGTCATGACTTGGATAATCTTGGTTAGCCATTATATCCATGTATGTTGTCAAAGAAGCTAGCTTACTATTCGCACTAGTAAGATTGCTCCTGATAGCTACAGTGCTGAAAAGGCAAAAGTCTCAGACATATGGTGCACAAAGAAGTGCAAAATGGGCTCAGGCTTTATAATTTCTAAATTCACTACATCACTGGAGAGAAGAAGCTACTAAAATCTATTTAGAGTTTCATCACTACCTATTTGATAAAAATAAAGGCATTCAAATCAAACAAGCTGTTATATTCTGACGATGCTATGTTCCCCTTTTGAAATTGGGAGTTTAAAACACAGAACCCAGGCTTAAAGGAGTCAACAGTGCCTATTGGCGAATGCCCATAAACTCAAGTAGAGATGCAATCACTTTCCGGAACTATAATTTTCAAATTCACCCAGTCAATAGAGAGAAGGAGCTCTTAAAATCTGTGTAGAGATTTTCTTGATGCCAGTTTTATCAAATATACAGGGATTTCTATCAGACAAGCATTTTAAATTCTAACAATGCTTTGTTGGCCTTTTTAAAACAGGAAGGACACAGAACCACTGCTTAAAGAAGTTAAGTAATGCCTATTGCTGAATGGCCATAATCTGGCCTAGAGATGTAATCACTTTCCTTAGCTAACCTTTTAAGAAATGGAAACGGGGAGAAAAAACTGATAAGAAAGGTATCAATGGCACTGCTAAAGAAAGCCAAGGTTCCAGACAAGGAAAAAAATTTTAAGCTTGACTGCTTGGCCAATTATCATTGTGTTATCTAACAGGTTAACCAAATTGGAAAGTGGTTTCTGGTAACATTTTCCTTGTTTAGCTAGTAAGTCATATATATATTTTAGTAGACAATAAAGAGTCACAAAATTGAGTGGCATCCAATCTCCCATGGCCATAAGTTGGACACAGATTGACACAAAGAGCTGCACACAGCATGCATGCGCACACACAGAGAGGGAGAACAAGGATTACAGCATTTGCAGGTTGAGAATCGTCTGTTTGCACGAAGAAATCAGCTTTCGTATTCAATGGCCACCCTAGATCAAAACACTTGTCGGACCTGCAGAAATTGAAATGTGAATTAAGTGACTTGCTTCTGCCAGAGTCATAAAGTTATTCAGGCTTAAAAGATCTTACCAGAAGTACTCGTTTAGGTCATCATAATTTCTCCATCTTGAATGGCTTGCGTTGTGTCCTTTGTTTCTCGTAGCTTCCTTTAACCATGTTACTCAATTTTCAGATCTCAACATGGCAAACAAGAATTTGAGGCGTCAACTGAGAAGGAACATACCTTGCGGAGGACCTTGTAGAAAGGGGTTATAACATCCCTCAAAAATGACTCATCATTAGGTGCTGCCCATTTATATGCATCTCCACTAACTGCATCAACATTGCCATCCAAGATGACAGAAACTTCATCCGCCATCTTGTTCCATTGGACAAAAAGAAGGTTAATATCACATAACCAACAACGGAAAAACACTTACTAGTAAATTGATGAAAATCAATGACATGTTATTAGAATGCAATCAAGGTTGCAGTTTTGCTCTTGACAGATTCATTTCAATGGCTGATTAAGCAGATTTTGCTTCAGCAAGGAAGAGATTATCGAAGTTGGGCACCATGATGGAGAAGCACCACATTGAACGACCCGATTATCCCAAAGAAAATTGTCTAGTAGTTAGATGGAACATAATCAGCTTTTACTCTAGCTGATTAAGCAGATTTCTTCCGTTAATAGCAAACTCTAAATATGTTTGCGACGACTTCTATTCATCAAGTAAACATAATATGTGCCTTTGGATGACTAGAAAGGACATAGATATTGAGATAACCATGGTACGCACCCTGTGAAAGATATAGCAGAGACATTCAGGCATAAATCGAACATTTGAAGCTTCACCCCATATTAGAAGATAGAGCGCGATGTAGATAAGTTGCAACTGTTGTCTGTCCCAATTTGGGGGAAACCTGGAGGAAAAATTGTGGTTTGCCAAAACATTGAGCAGACGTGCAAATCAGTTATCATATGGCACATCAGATGGTGATTGTTCCTTCTCAATTTTCATATGAAAGATTTATGTGATAGCAGGGCAGAAAAGCTTACTCCAGATTGTGCTTCCGGTGAAGATAATTACACCAAGATCGATAGTTCTTGAGAATTTTTTCCATCAGCTGATCAACAGTGTGAACATTCAACTGCAGGAGGCATATGTCCAAGATTGAATCACACCTCATTTTTAAGTGAACTCTGCTATTTCTATATAAGCCTATGCAGATAAATGATGTACATACCTCATTGAAATCATTATCTTGTCTATCCCTTATCTCCACGTTGGCAAGTAAAAGAATTAAATGCTCCCTCTGATTTGCCACATTTCCTTTCTTCAGCAACAAGATGAGGATCCATATTTAGTCAGATGATGTATAATTTCCTTCATTAGAGATTCCAGAAAGCAAAGGTGACCTATGAAACTAATTAGAAAGGTCAAAAAGTGATAAAACTCTATTCACCTTTGAGAACCCACGGAAGGCTAAGTCCACTATATAGTGTTGACTAGGCTATATAGGTAAAATGCACCTTTCCACAAGAGACATGTTATTACTTCGTGTATTCAAAACACAAATGCCAGAAAAGCCATAAGATCCTTGACATCGTAGTTAGCCAAAATCAAATTTAAAGCCCAACGTTGCCAGTGTCATTTGCAATATCAACGTCAATAACCTAGGCCCAACTAGGATGTCGAGGTTCATATGTTTCAAGGGATACAATTGGCTAGACAATTTTGTTAGAAGCGTACTGTAATGTGTAACAAAATGTTAGATTGGTAATTCTCACATATAAGTTTGTGAAACCACTTATCATGATTCAACTGCAAAGGAATGGACCAGATAATTCAGGCGATTCAAGTTCTTAGAAATGTTTTCAAAACCAAACGGGTGTGAAACCGAGAAGTTGGCAATTCGCAAGATAGCCAGTGAGATCATCTGAACCATTCAGTTTAGTTAAACTAAGTCAAATACGTGATATGGTGAAGTAATCACACACCCGATTTAGGTCAGAGCGTGTGCACTTTTAGCTCTTAGAGATCAAGGATTCAGTCTCCGCAACACCAGTGGGCATTCTTTCTCTGAAGGGGTTCAGTTTTTTTGGTCTAAAATTGTCCACACAAATAAGTTGCATGTGCAGCTGGAGAAGATCTGGGCTCAAATCAATGGCAGGACGCGGTTCAAACCCCAGCTCAGCCACATGTCCTTTAATTTCCAAAAGTACTCGAGCCTCACCCATTGTCAAGTGACCAGTTCAAATGGACCAGTCTGGTCCGGTTTCCCAAACTTGCCAGGTAGGCCAAACTTGCCACATGGAAAGGTTGTTAGACATCACTTAATTATGATATTGCGTACTATTTCCAGCATTACTTGAGCACCAACAAAAATTTTCTTTATCATTCTGAATGGTGCATAAACCACCTTTTCTCTTGTACAATATAAACAAGTGAGAGTACTTTCGGCGCACTATGGGATCAGAAATTGTGCGCAGCCCTAAAATCAGCTTGCTAAAGGAGGACCCAAAGCAATATCAAGGCAATATAGTGGATTCAAATTATAAAGGGACGTTCAAGACAAGTTTTACCTGGAACCCAAAAACAGATGAAAGCCAATCAAGTATATCAGTGTTGGACCGGCTGCTCTCCTTTGGCATTACCAAATTATCATCCTCAAGGTTTGGCCCTCCATGAGCTGGGAGTATTGGAAGATTGTCCACATTGCATATGGCCCGAAGGGCAGCCTTAATCTAGACTTTTCATAAAACTTGATGAGTAATACGGCCCACTGTTGAGAAAATCCAATGCAAACCTTTCATAAGTTAAAAATTTACCTCAGGAAGTTCCATAATTGCAGGTTTAACCCCAATTGCATGTAATGGCAAAATGTTATAGTGTATGGACTGCTCTCTTTTTCTCTCAACTTCTTCAGCATACCTTTTTGTCTGTAGAGCAAAAGCCAATTGCAGATACCATTATTCAGTGCTTGCCACAGAGAAGAACACAAAGATGAATGCAGGCTAGGAAACTAAAACTCTTTCACTGGAACCTGATAATCAAACTTTGAAGGATGCACCACAGCTTTCAAAACATCATATAATATGGTGGCAATCTGATACATCTTTGCCATTTCTTCCCTTCAAGAGTTAATAGCAAAAAGAAGAATCCATGAAGTGAAGAAATTCTTTGGCAGTCGATCAAATAAGAGTAGAGCCTTACGGTTTTTTGGTGTATTGGGCATCTTTGATATTTTTTTCATAAAATATCTGGAAATACATCTGGATTTCTCCAGGATCATTTCTGGCAAGCTGAAAATGCGTCTCTTCTTCTTCCTACAGAATTAGAATGTCAGACATTAAACAGTTTGCATACAAGTTACAACCCAGTCCCGCTGCTGGTTTTTCCCCCACCAAGGCTAAATTCTGTGACGTATTGTGCACATAATACAAACAAGGAAATAGGAAGAAAATAATATAAACAATTTTCCCTACAAACTATAAGAAGAAATGGTGACTGATGATGAGAATGTAATATCATTATCAACAGCCAATAGGCCTAACAGCATTGGAGCAAC
Source organism: Eucalyptus erythrocorys (assembly GCA_014182555.1). Lineage (NCBI taxonomy): Eukaryota > Viridiplantae > Streptophyta > Magnoliopsida > Myrtales > Myrtaceae > Eucalyptus > Eucalyptus erythrocorys. The sequence continues at coordinate 36,527,099 of CM024597.1, forward strand.
AGCGGGGCCATAGACAAGTAAAAGACATTTCAAGCTACCAAGAATAGTGACATCTAGATGCTCTTTACATCCAAATGCCTTGTTAGGCTGATACCCCTACATCCTCCCTTTTTCTAACTGTCAACTTCAATGATAAATGGCACCAATATATGAGGTTATTTATAAGTCAGCATCCCATGAAATTGGCCTTCCAGTTGCAAGATTTAGGTCAGATATATCCAACATCATATGACTTGTCAGGATTTCCAAGAAAACTTCAAATGAGAAGACATAGAAGTACATAACATTTCAGGGAAAAAATAAAAAAGATCTCAAAGGATCACGCACCAAATAATGCTGACAAACTTTGGTCTCAGTAGTTCGATCCCCCGATTCAGGGATCAACTAACTATAAGTCGAGCAACTCTGACATCAGATCAAGTCATTGAGTCCATAATGCTTAGGACAAGAGTGGCCAAGGGACTAAAAATGGTGCAACTGTGGGTTATGATTGTTGGACAAGTGGTCAGGGAGGTTTCCGGACGAAAATGATAGCCCTCGAGCACTGATCGCTACTCTAAGTATATGCAGTTTCAGGGGGCTTTCTATAGTCTATGGTCCCTCAAAGAACCAATCCTCCAGAATTGGTAGCTGTTAGATCCCTAATGAATAGTTCTTGGTTGTTCATTGAAAATCCATTAAGAGTTTATGCATTACAGCACAATGTATGGGAATTACAACATAATACACTTGGGCATGACGGTGGACAGGTCCTCAAGGGGAACATGGAAGCCCCCATGACTTCAGATATGGCTTGGTTAACTCAAATACCGCACAGTACTTGAGAATAAGTCTTGGGGAGTGTATCAGTGAGGGTTGCAATGCCACAGCTCCATTTCTCATTCTGTCACATTCAATAATGAAGATATTCAAAGGGCAAATTCCTGATAAATGTCTGGAGTGATTGATTAACTTCTTCTATTGATGTATAATGTTTGTTCTCTAGTGCAAAGCTACTTCTCTCTATCTGGAAAATTAGTACCGGTTTTCACTGGTGTTCTAAATCAGAAGCCATCAAAAAGCATGGGAGATTAAGAGACCCATTTTGTTCTTTGAAAGACCATTTTCCCAAGCAGAAGATATGAGGACGATAAAGCTTTATAAAACCTCACACAGGACTGTATTAATGTGGAATTTTATCATGGGGCTCCTAATACTATATGAATATCATAATCACTTCCACGGAAACATAAGCAATGCTAAAGCTTCATCAAATGTCTGTCATTTTTATTTTTTATTTTTTCAATTCTGAAATGTAATTCTAGGTAACAGTATAGAAAAAATACGACCTGAAGCTTAGGAAAATTGTAACGGTCAATTGGTTTTCTCTGCAAAAACAATTGGTACATCTGCTTATTCAGTGGTTGCTGACATTTATCACATTGTTGGATCTTTTGGCAGGGATATCTTGGGTCATGCCCTACTGTAATAAATGCAATCAGAAGCTGCAAGGCATATCAGTCGGTTTTGACAGAGACCGTGGAACTCAGTGCCATCTTGTGTAACATGGAATATCTAGTTGGAGAAAACAGGAAGGTTTTCCAAAGCTGATTGCTATTGCTCACAAGTCAGCTGTGGAGTGATATTCTGCTTGATTGTATAGCTTCTTTTTTATTTTCTGCTACTGTCCTATGTATATACATCCAGTCTAATAGGATATCCTTGTTTACGTCTGAGTCCACTTAAACAATCTACAACTGCAAATCCATGGTAATATCGCTCAACATGATTTTCTCACATCTTGATAGCTTAGTAAATGTGGAAATGCAGTCTCCGGCCATCATATCTAACAACCAGTCACATTTGTTAGTTAAGCTATCACAGCTTGAGAAGATAAAATGCTTCACTGCTAGTGACACGATGTATAAATGAACTTCATTGATGTTTCATCATTCAGCAATGCCACCATAACAGGCCAATGGACCTCGTGAACTAGGAAAGATACCTTCTCAAGCCTGTGCAAGAGATAGGTCTTAAACTGGCGAACACCCCGTCCAGCTGATGTGGGATCCATCGTATGGGCCCTCTCAAATGCATGAAAGCGACCTAATAGGAGAGATAAAGCAAGGAAAAGGAGAAGTTTTGCTACAGATTAGGAAGAGAACCATGTTTGAAGTCCAACTGATGCAATTTCAACCTTGCCATGCAACATCATAATATTTGTAAAGAAGACACTAAGAATAAGGTAGACCACTGAGAAAGATTAATGAGCATGCAGGAAAAGCATTTAGTATCTGCTCCACTCTTACAATTGATAAGACCCAGCTTCCAATGACGGACAGAAGTGAACAGCATAGACAGAATTTTCGTCAAAGAAAGATGACACCATTGCTGTTCTCTCATTAACAAACTGTTAAGGCTTCCGCAGTGACTCAAACCAAGTCATCTTACAGCTTCACATTATTTATCTCTCCAACAATTACAATGTTCATATCGACTGTATGCTTTAGACACTTATTGTGGCTACTTTGGTGTTTGAATAGTAATCATCTGTGGCTCTAACATAGAATTCCCTGTTTTGATGGTAAAGAGAATTGGACGGGTAGCATGCGTGTGCGCGAAGAGCTATTGTCGTTAATTATGTTTAGGCAAACTATAATGTCACTTCACCTATAATTGTAACAAGGATTCCTTTTTACGAGCTCATAAGAAGACATATCGAAATGACTTTCTTCCAAACTTGTCAAACATATATTAGATAGATTCAGCTAGAAAATCTGATATTAGACAAGAAACTAGACACTAGATGTTAGATTAAATTATGAGAGGGTTCTATTCTGAGAATACTCAGCCCATTTTCTCTGTCAAACGTCATCGTTTGAATGCATTAGGTAGCATATAAATGGGAACAACCATACAGCTAATAATCATTGAGTATATTATGAAATATAACCATGGAATTACGTCCTTCTTCCACTTCTTCACTTTGCATATCTATTTAATCCCTTTCATCTAATTCATGTCATCCAAACCCATTAAAATTTGGTAAGTAAACTCTTCAGTTAACAGCTGCTACATGTTTTTTTATTTTTTTCCCAAAGCTAACAATGCCCATAAACTAATACTCTCTTGGGTTAAATTTCAAGTTATTTACCGGAAAGGTCGACGATTGAAGTCGCTTGATAAATGACAAGGGAAGAAGAAAATCAAGGACGCACGAGGTGTGAACAAGGATAGAGACATAATCAAAATTCGACAACCACGACTTAGACAGTGACTTGTCCTGCAAGAGTGTTCATTGTCTAAGTCGGTCGTGAGAAAAGATTAAATTTTTACCATCGAGAAACAACTACATGGCATGGCATTCTTGTCATTGACTCCACCGAGTCGCTTATGAAAATTTTGGCCATCGAACGAACCGAACAACGGGAAACAGGGGATCAAAGGACCAGAAGGAGAGAGGAGGAGGGGCTTACACAAATACGCGACCCTCGGGTTCTCCTTCTCGACCTCGTTGGCCACGCGGAGGATTGGCGCGATGGCGGCCAGTGAAGAGGGCACCAGCTCGCTGTCCACGGCGGGTGTGTCCTCGTTCGGCAAGTCGGTCATCATCGGCGGCGCCATGGACATCTTCCTCGACAGCGACCGGCCCACCTCCGGCTTGCTTTCGCTCGAGCTCGTCATCCGCGGCGGTTCCCAACACAGACAGGCCCCCTCTTCTCTAGTATCACCCGGCTCCTGCTACTCCGGCGGCGGCGGTAGTTCGGGTCTCTACGGTGCCAGAAGCGTCCAGCGAACGAGCATCGTCATCGTCGTCGCCCTCGGCTTGCGCGGGTCTCGAAGAGAGATGTGGACTGCACTGCAACCATCGCCATCTTTTCCGCGCACTTACGTACGCGCAGAGGGAAGGGGGAGAGAGATACTTGGGGAGGTGAGTGGGGAAAAGGGAGTTGCTCTGGGAGGAAGGAAAGAATCAGAGAACGGGTTGCGCGGGGAGGACTGTTGGTTTTCTTTCGAGTGCTTTGTGCTTATGTCGAGTCGAGTGAGAAATGCGTCTCTTTTTGCTTTGTCGCCCGCGAAAGTGCGACTGCGAACGAGGAAGGAAACGCTGCCCGGATTTCAATTTTCGGTTTATGTCGGTTTTGTTCTCTCTTCTTGTCCTTGGGCTCCCTCGTTTGTTGGGCTTGGGCCTGAGCAGTGAGCAGTGGATTTGGAGCCTCGAGGCCCATTCTCCTCAGAGAAGAAAATCACCCCAGCGGAACTGGTTCAATAATTTCAGTTCATAAGTAAACAGGTGGGAAAATGGCATAGATGGTCCTTGAATTTCGGCCTGATAAGTAATATCATCCCAAAATTTTAATCTATTCAATATGATTCATGAATTTTTTATACGTCTTTGATGCAATCCCTAGACTAATATTATCATTTCGATTCGAGTTGATAAAATTTGTAGATTTGGCATCCAATTAAGTACATTTGAATGATGGACCAAAAAAAAAAAAGTTCCACGTCAAATATTTAACTCAAATTAGAATATAATGATCATTTAAAGTTGTCTCAATTTGGAAAAATGATTATTTATGTTATCTAATGACGTTAATTGTTATATTTTGATTTATGTTATCTCCGTATAACTTCATTTTTTTCTCTAGTGTTCAAACTAACCAGATTGGACTCTAAATTAGCAAATTTCCTTGACTTGAATTAATAGAAAAATAACATTTGAATATTAGGAACTAGATTGAACATTTATTAAAAATGGAGGATCGCATTGAACAAATTAAAAGTTTAAAAATAACATTGCACATCTAGCCAAAATTTAAGGGTTATTTGGGAAATTATTTTTGCATAGTTCGATTTGAGAACAGGTTCTCTTGTTCAACTAATTAATCAATGACAATCGAACAAGGAATTGTCACGATCAATGAGATTAATTTAGTGGTCTAAGATAATTAGACGTCCACCGTCACACCCCAAATTCTATAGGGATGAGGGAGTGACACAATCGTCTTTTCTCCAAAGTACACAACTTTAACTATACCCAAAAAAACCAGCTTCCAAAAGTGCCCACAATAATATTTTAGTTCTAATAGCCACTAAATGCGATACCTAAAAAATAAATAAGAAAAAGGAATGAGCCAACACCACCCGGTGAGTAATGCATTTCTTTTAAGCAAATCAAACAATCACTATGTACATTTATAAAACCAAATCACAACTCATTTACACCAAATCCAAAATATATCAAACTTACGATCTTATCAAAATACAAGTTGATGGTTCATTCCATCAACTAAAGCTCGAGTATCTAGCCATGGTCATGAATAACGCCCCGTGATAAGGCAACCAAGATTCATCTATTGATTAGGTCTTCACCTATTATAAGCTATAAGCTCAGCCCACAAATATATCCTAGACTAGTGTGTGCATATCCACAACTAGTATATGCAAACCCGCACACTCCTCAACGGTTTTATAAAGACATTAAGCATAATCTATCGGCCTCAATCTCTAGAAATCCACAATCAAAATTAGAAACCATCTCACAACTCAAGTTTAATAACCAAATCACAACTTTTCACCATCACAATTCAAATGTCAATGGTCAAGTCACTTGAGAAAAGCCCAAAATCAACCTACGGTGGTTACTTAAGCCGACGCACTTGCAATCCTATCAATTATTCGAAAACCGATATTAAAACCGGAGTAATACGCAACTCCGATGAACAACTTGACTAACCACGTTCAATTGTTCAATGTATTGACTCCTAACCACTACGAAGAACCTCATTTATGGCATATGTTTGTCTTTTGCCATAACACATTATCTATTACGTATAACTTGCACACAAAACTTGGAAATTTCTTTCCAAACAAACCATACTTCGAAATCAAGTTTCGTCAAACCCCAACACTTCACAACGCCCTAGACCACTATTTTCATGAAAATCATAGCTCCAAATACTCCTTAATCGAACCTCGTAGTTCAAAATTTACATAACTCTAAATTTGTGTCATAACTTCCAAAATTACTACAATTAGATAGATGATCAGCTTGAATACTTACCAGGTGTGGCGATTTGCAGTTGATTTGGCTAGTCGAGGTGTCCAAATTATCTATGCATGAAAAATTTTCCTTCTTTTCTCTTCTTCCCCTTATTTCCTTCTTCACGGTTGAGCTTCTCGTTCTTCTTCTTTTGCTTCTTCTATCTACTGCCTTGACTTCATGTGAGATAAGTGCAGAAGAATCAATGAAGATGGGTTGACTTTGTCTGTTAAATACATGGGTCTAGGCTTCATGGGCCCATGTGTTACATCCACATCATAACAAGAAGCTAAGTAGTACCAACATTGACACGCAACACGCGACACAACATGACACGACACTCCAACATATCGTTTTTGAAAAATCAGATAATTTCAACACGTTGAGACATGTTATATATTAAATATATATTTTTATATATACATAATAAATTATCATTTTTATGATTATTTCAATCAAATTAATTTGAATCAAATTTATAAATAAATAATAATTAAAAAAGCCTTTAATGAATATACACTAAAAACATTAATCCGCCATTTATTAATATCATTCATTGTTTCAATTTAACAAATTCAATTCTATTTCAATAATTCATAAAACTTGGAGAAATAACAAGCGATCCATATTCTGAACTCGCATGTTAGATATGTTGGAAGAGAAGAAAGAAAACTTAAAGAGTGAATTGTGTATTACGGGAAGTGGGAGTCAGAAGAGAAGAGAAAACTAGATTTTTCTTATTTTTCCATTTATTATTTTCATTATTATATTTTATTTTCACACACACACACACACACACACACACACACACACACACACACACACACACACATTGATGTCTCATTTATTGATTTTTTTAAAATTAACCTCGATATTGGAATCATGTGTCGGAAACTCATATGTCAGAATTCCAACTCAAGTGTCGAAGAGTATTGAGAAAATTGACCAAGTGTCGGATTTTTCGACACACGTTGACCAAATGTCGAAGAGTGTCCCAGAGTGTCGGAGAGTGTCGGACACATGTCAAAGTGTCCGACATGATGTGAAAGCTCTTGGAGAGTGTCGGCGCTTCATAGACAAGAAGTGCACCCTCACGCCGTTGCATGTGGTAGCGTTTGCCAATTAGAGAACCAACACTAAATATTTCTTACGCATGTCGTTACGCGATTAGTTTTAATGTGAATACCCTCGAAACTATCTTATCTAGGTTGGTTTTCAATTTTTGACCCCTGAAATCGTCTCTCTTGACCCTAAAATAGGCTTAGAATTGACCAGCTGGTTTCAGAGTCTAGTCGGGAATTGGCCAAGGCATTTTTTCTCTCATTTTATTATGCATACAATATAAATGTGCCAAGCATGAATATGATTCTTTCTGTTGGACGATAAAATGTCAATTGTATTCAATTTCAATAAATATTTTTTTTCTTAAAAAGGAGTATAATTACTTAAAATTAAGGTAAACCGGTTTAATTCTAGGTTCTTCCCCATAACTGACCTTGCAATTCCGGGTTTACATGTACAACTGGCCTATTTAAAGCATAGAACTTGACACCGAACCAGTCAAGGCCAATTCTCGATTGAACCTAACACCTAACCAGTTAAAGCCAATTCTCGAGTTGAACCAGCCTAATTGCTCACCCCAAGCATATTGCACTACTACTGAATTTGGTTGCTAGCGTAGCTTAAAGATGAAATGCAAGTCAAAACCTCCCATCTTCCAGAGAAGCCAACAATTTTTGGTATTGGAAATGCCATTACCAACCAAAGACTGCATTTTCCAACGCTGTAGAGTTATTGGTACAATGCTCGATTTATATTACGATCACCATAATCTTGCTAATCACATTATTTACTCGGATTCTGCATTGTTTGCTTTTGCCTCTATTTCTGGTCCAGGTTTATATGTTGGCACAACATATACAACACAACAATCGAAGGTGACCCTGCGAGTTCTTTGTGGCAACCTTGTTGTTCTTTCTCCAATGTGCAAACCACATGCTGAGCCAGCCAAATATCCGAGGACAAACTATCCTCATTTGTCTGTTGCACAATGCCTCAACTATCGAGCCATTGTATTCCCCGGAGGGGGAAAATGTTCTATTCCTCTTCAATTGGAACACGAGCAATTACCAAGCTAAAGGCATCTTCCTCCAATGCAAAAAGTCTTCCATCTCCAACTGTGTTAGAGTAGCTACAGTGCCTTCACCAATGTCACAACCCGAACTCCAAGCACATGCACGTTCCTTTGTGGTCGATATAAATTTGTGACATCCCAGGGAGTGCCGCCGACCCATTCATTATTATGCGCATGTGGAAGCGTAAAACAACCTCCATACAACATAACAGTGGGATAGAAACGTAAGACAATATTTTCACAACCACATCTACAATACAGTAGTACTTATATACATACCAATTTAACACCCCAAGGTCTAATACAAAAAGTGAAGTTGTTTGACTACCTATGAGCTAAGCTTCTATTTACAAGACCGGGGTTCGCTAATACACTATCATACTTCTCAACCCCTCTAAGGTGAACTATCACCCATCCTCCATCCTCGACGGAAGACCCGTCACCACTTGGGAGAAGGTAGTGAGAATTCTACTTTTCCTTTCCTACAAACCACTGTACACGACCTAGCCTTCCTTCGTCTAGGGACCTGAAAATTTTGGCCTACTAAGGAGTGAGATCACATCTCCCGATTAGAAGCAGGGTACAAATAGAATGCAGTCTAATCACACTTCTTATACTTTCTCATTACTTGCATTTCCCTACACGTTAATGGTACTCAATCGCACAATAACACTTTGACATCACCTAGTAGTTGAATACTTCAGTACACGTACAGATAGGGATGCAAATGTCATATCATTGACCATAGCCAATTTTTAATAGATAACAGTCGTCCAGTATAAGCGGGCTTTGCCTCACACTGTTGAGTGCGACAACGTCTACATCTAGACGGCATTCCAATTTAGGAGCATCGGTTCAGCATCTACTGCGACCGGCATCCATTGACTTGGAGCATTCCCGAAGGAGCATCACCCGGCCACAAAGGCACGTGACGGAATCTCATGTTGTGAATGCATATAATCAATGTTACATTTCAATAATCAATTATACACAGCATCCACGGCATCAATTGAGCAATTTCATAGCAAGAATTCTTTAAAACAAGCACATACTCTTATTCATTCAAATTGACAGAAAACTGCCCAATAACGCTCTCCCAAATTCGAAGTCAGAAACTCACTCATAAGATCTCAAAAAATTCTCAAATTTGAACACATGCTAGACAACACAAACAAACATTTTCCATGAAGACACCGAGATCTAGTTTCCTATGGATTCGGCCCAGAAATTCTCTCTATCTAGCACAAAAATTGGGTCCAGTTCCAAAGAGTCTAACTCATCGAAATCAGTTCAGTTTTGGGTCGAAATCTGGTCCAATTGATTTGAAATTCGAGTATGTTATATTAGAAGTTTTAAGGAACAACTTTCGTGAAGAAACTGATTGGAAATTTGACCTCTAAAGGTCAGTAACAGCCCTCGGAATCATGGCAGGTCACGGTTTACAAAACTGTCCGAATTACTGTTCCGAGGATGACGTCATTAAAATCGTCATCTTTTAATTTCTAAAAATTCTGAGAAAAATATACGTTATTATTGAGGATGTTCACAACATTTCTTCTGAGGGAAATTTCTTCAAAATCACATTAAAAAGTTGTCTACAAAATTAGCAAAATACACATGTCCTAGAAACTGTTTCAGAAAACAGCTACTGATCTAATCCAAATCTTCCTCCACGACGTTTGTTTTACTCTCTAAACCCTATCTAAGCTCTTCTATGGCCATCCTAATGTCCCTAAGCAACATCCATCCATATATAACTTCATCTACATCTTTCCTCTACATAGAAATTCATAAATAATGTACTCAGCCCCTAATCTGAGTTTATGAGACAACTTACCACTAAAACTAATGGCAATCCTCACTTGTGGCTTGACGGCAACACAAGGAAAAACCTTAAGGTCTTTGATGACAATTTGGAACCGGAACAGTAGCTTGAGGTGTCGTTGAGCAACCACCATAGTAGCACAAAGTGTCACAGATTTTTCTAAGGAGGGAGGAACGCGCGAGGCTTGGTTGTTCGGTCGCTGTTTTGTCGTCCAATGGGGAGCAAGAATGGCCGAATAAACTAACTTAAAGAAGAAGAAGACAAGACTTTTTATGGCTGTGAAAGGGAAAGGAAATTGTCGTAAGGATAGATAAGGGAAAGAGAAGGACAGGCGCACGGTAGCAAGGGAGAAGAAATACATGCGAAATATGTGCGGAAGAAAAAGAAAAGAGGGTAAAGCAAAAGACTAAGACCCTTCAACTGAGAGAAAAGAAAGGAAAGAAAAATAAAGAATAAGAAAGAAAAGGGAAAAGTGAAAGGAAAGCAGCCCAACTTGCTGTTGCAATTCGATCTTCTACGCATATGAAGAGAGGAGGAAAGGGGAAAGTAATTGCTTGGAAGTTACCACAACATTTTCCTTATGCTTTTGGTCTCAAATTCCATGGAAAATTGACTCTCCATCACTATCTTGGGTCCCACCATTTTTTCCAAGTCTATCTCCATCAAATACCAAGGAAATTGAGATGAAATTTAAGGAGAGAAGGCTTCCTACAAATTTCCTTTATTGATGAGGCTTCTCTTTTTTCTCTTTAATTACCAAACTAACATCTAATTCAATAGGGCCAAGTCCCTTAGTAACCATTTATAATTCCTATTAAATCGTTCCATATTAGAGGCCTTAAAATCCTACTTAAAATGTGGCATTTCCTTTACTCTTTTAATTTGTTGTTCTTGCACATTTCACAAACAATTCCCATCATCAATAAATTTTGAGAAGATGCAACAATTTCCCTATGATGAATTGTGACACTAGAGTTTTCAATTTTCTGAAATCGGAGTAAATTTCACAGTCAAATTCAGTTGAACGTGATTTCAGCACAGCCTAAATTATTGGGTAGTTTTTGGGAATTTTCGGTGTAAATAACCCATGGTCGATTATTTTTGAACTACAATGTGCATCTCCGATCCATTAGTGACTCTCAATTTTCGCGCGAATCTCAAGATTTAAAATATGAGCACAGTGTACCAAAACGACAAAAAAAATCGGTTTAGTGTCAACAATAATTTATGTAATTAAATGGAATCACCCATATCTAATTACATATTTCAATTGCATCGACATATTTCAGAATTCTTTGATAGTTTCCCCAACTAGTCTAGTTTCCTCGCGAGTGATCAGCTCGGAGAATAGCATTGTAGACACGTCGATGAAAAGCCCGATTTATTCAATTGAAAACAGAAACAGAAAATCAGACTGTCACAACCAATCTAGCACAGGCCTTGCGGTGCTTGTGAAGCTGGCATGCATCCCTGGCGTCCCATATCTTACAATTCACGGAAGGCTTCTTTAATTGCCTATAGCAACCTATTACTTTCCATCAACCAAGAGCAAATGCCCCGTTTTAGTTTATACAAAATGATCTAGTAATGGTTCATATCAGAGGAGAAGCGGGATATAGGTAATGTGAAAAGTGCATGAAAGTCATACATGCGCGACTGGGCCATCATACTTGATACAGTCAAATTGCTTTTGTCCAGTGGCTTTTACATAGTTCCACGAGTACCATCAGTCCATAGTCCCATTCTCTAAATAAGATTGAAGTCAGGAAATAGTGTTAGGATCATAGGATACAGGTTGTTTTACACGTTTTAAAAGGTTCCACAAATCATTCTCATCAACTAGCAAGAACATGGAGGACATGGAGGCATGATCTTAATTTTTCACCATTGTCTTCTCTTGCTGTATCTTCAAAAACTAGAAACGATCAAAACAAAAGACCATATAAAAGCGATTATCATGATCTCTCTCTTTCACAGATCAATCTCATCAATTAGCAAGAACATGGAAGACATGGAGGCATGATCTTAATTTTTCACCATTGTCTTCTCTTACTGTATCTTCAAAAACTAGAAATGATCAAAACAAAAAAAGACCTTATTAAAGCTATTATCGTGATCTCTGAGTCTAAGAGATTACACAGGTGTGGTGATTAAAACTCAAACCTTAAACGAGAAAGACAGGCATGCCTATTCCATGAAAAACTTTTGCAATAGCAGATTAATTACAAGCAAGCTTAGGTTGATGTTAGACTCAGCCAACCTAAAAGATCAAACCAAAGTGCTTTCTCGAGCTGATATTCAATTCATGCCAAAACATGAGGCTTAGTTTAAGTACACCAGATTCTTTGAACAATTAGATCATCCCCGATGCTTTAAATATGAGAAAGCCATTCCAACAAGACATGCGCTTTACACGCATACATCAAGCTTAAGTCCACTGGATTCTTTGAACAATTAGATCATCCACAGTGCTTTTAATAGGAGGAGGCTATTCCAACAAGACATGCACTTTACACGCATACATCACGCTTACTAGAAACTTTTCTCACATTCCACGTACGTTGTTGATAATCTAAAATTAATTGATATTCTTCAATTACTCTTCTGAACAAAACAAAAGACATGCTGTCTTCTAGCTCAGGAGGGAAATGAGTCCCATAGAAAGGAACTGAGAAGGTAAGTTCTCAAAACTGATCATCCGCAAGGAGTGCAAAGAAACTTATGTCCTACATACTAACAAGGGAAACACAATCCGACCTGTGCTTGCAGAAGAATTATGTCCTTCCAAAGGAGATTGAAGGAGGGAAGTCAAGTGACAAGCAAACATGAAAGTTAGTGCAGTCATTCTCATATTGCAAGTACCCATCATCCTTTAGATTTACCATTTCTATGGGAATGGATACTTTCTCAAAAAGTATCGATAAATCTGATTCCATTCTCAAAGTTTCAAGAGTGAAACTATTGCCAAGGGAATTAAAGATTTTGGCCACTAATCACTTAGATTTGCAAGAACTATCTCAAAATCAATCACCTGTCAAAAAGTTAAAAGAGATCTAATCCGATCACTCCAAATCCCACGCATCTGCACTGTGATAATCCGTCGCGCACTTCACTTTCCGGGAACAAAGTTCGTGGCGCAAGCCCAAGCATTGTTGTTGGCAGGATCAGCAAGGTGATCAGCCAGGTTCTCGAATGGGCCTTTCCCTATCACAATGGCCTGGACGAAGAACCCAGACATGGAGAACATGGCCGACCTCCCATTTGTTTATCTCCTTCACCTTCAGCCCTGCGAAAGCCTCCATCCGTGAGGCCCAACGGATCGAAGTTGCAGGTAGATCGGTCAATCAGCTCTTCGAGTGGGCCCCCCTGCGAACCTATATCCTTCCACTGCACCCATTAGGATTACCTATGTGGCCTAGATGGCCAAGATGTTGTGCATCGATCAGGCTCGTGTTCCCCAAATAGTCCAACCCGCCCTCACTGAAAATCTGTACACCAGCCTTAAACCAAACTGCGTCACCAAACTTGACCCCATTGCAGGACAAGCGCTCGGGGAAGATGCACCGGAGGACGCTGAGCATGGCCCACCTCGCATGGATGACCTCGAGCTTGCGGTTCTCGCCAGAGTTCTTCGGATCAGCTCGAGCACACCTTTGAGCCGTATGAACTGCGAACATGCGAATCTTAGGAGGAGATGCGTCTTATGAGGATTGAGAAATGTAAATCCCATTCCAGCAAATCAATCTTCTTTTCTTGTTGCTCAACAAATGAAAATACCAACAGAAGCAACAGACGGATGAAAAGAATATAATACCGAATGGAGTACCTCAACACTTGAGAGTCAAAATTAGAGAGGAATGAGCAATATTTCTTTGAGTTTTGGACACCTGGAGTGCCATAACTTGGTATGGAGGGACACTTAAGTGCCATAACTTCAAACGGTACACTTGAGTGCCGGTTTCGAAATTAAATGGGACACTTAAGTGCCACTCGGCGAAAATCCGCCAAACGGGCGACATGGTGATTTTCGGCGACGGAGGTCCAAAACGGCGTCGTTTTGCACGCCGACGTGACGAGAAAATGCAAAAACGATGCCGTTTTGTCGCCGACGTGTAAAAAATAATATAAAAATTAATTAAATTAAATTAAAACTTAATTTTATTTAAAATATTCTTAAAAATTTTAAAAATTAAAAAACTAAAAAATTAAAAAATTTAGAAAAAAAAAAAAAAGAGGGAGGTCGAAGGGGCGGCTGAAGGCTAAGCCCTCGCCACCGCCGCGTCCCCGCCGTCGCCGGGAAGAGCCGGCACCGGAGGGGGAGGGTCGGCCGGGGTCGCCGGCCCCGGCCGACCGGCGGCGAGGGCCGCGAGCCCTCACCGGATCGCGGTGAGGGCCCGCGAGCCCTCACCTAGATCCGGCGAGGGCGGCGAGCCCTCGCCGCGATCCAACGAGGGCTGCGGGCCCTCGCCGTCGCCGGAAGGGCCGGCGACGGCCGACCAGCGGCCCCGGCCGACCCTCCCCCTCCGTTGCCGGCCCTTCCCGTGACGGCGGGGGCGGCGCGGCGAGGGCTCGCCTCGCCCGCCCCTTCGGCCTCCCTTTTTTTTTTTTTTTCTCTAAATTTTTTTAATTTTTTAAAAATATTTTAAATAAAATTAAGTTTTAATTTAATTTAATTAAATTTTATATTATTTTTTACACGTCGCCGACAAAACGGCGTTGTTTTTGCATTTTCTCGCCACGTCATCGTGCAAAACGACGCCGTTTTGGACCTCCGTCGCCGGAAAATCGCCACACCAGCCGTTTGGCCGGATTTTCACTAGAGTGGCACTTAAGTGTCCCATTTTATTTCGAAACTGGCACTCAAGTGTACCGTTTTGAAGTTATGGCACTTAAGTGTCCCCCCGTGCCAAGTTATGACACTCTAGGTGTTCTTTACTCACATTTCTTTCAAGCATTATGTCCAACTGCAGTAATTAAGAAGTCAATCACATGCATTACAATTTTTTAGTATCTCTGTAGGAGTTGTCTCAGTGCTGCTGAGCTTCGATCGTGTTTCCTCTGTTTTTATTTTATAGTCAAGTTCATTTAGTTATGCAGTTAATGTCTTTGCTATTTTCTAGGAAGTTAATAGCATGTTTGTGTGCAGTTATGCTTTGCACGCATGTGTGCAGTTTCTTGCAATTTTTTTTTAAGCCTTGTACTCGACAGTTTCCTTAGTTGCTGATGAATGAAGTTCAATGCTCTATTTTTCTGCACTCTCTCTCTCTCTCTCTCTCTCTCTCTCTCTCTCTCTCGAAAAACCAGAGAAGTTTTTGGTTTGTTTGTGTGTTTATCAGCTTTAACGGTGGTATCAGAGCATTTAAAGGATCTTAAGGGACTATGAAGTGAGGGTAAGCGACGAAGCGTGAAGAAGAAAAAGGTTGATGGAGGCAAGATCAAGTGGATTCTCTGCAATGGCTGCTCCAGTCTTTACTGGGGAAAATTATCAAGCTTAGGCTGTTAGGATGACAGCATTTTTGGTGGGTCACGATCTATGGGAGGCTGTGGAGAATGATTATGAGGTTGTTCCACTTCCAAATTATCCGACCTTAAATCAAATAAAGTTCCATAAAGAGAGAATCACAAGAAAGGCCAAGGCAAAGCCTTGCCTGTATATTGCTGTCTCACCTACTAATTTCAAGAGGATCATGAGGTATGATTCTGCAAAGGCAATATGAGCTTTCTTGAGGGGTGAATACGAGGGAGATGAGAAGATAAGAAGTATGAAAGTGCTGAATCTCTTGAGAGAGTTTGAGAGACAGCAGATGAAAGATTTTGAGTTAGTAAAGGAATACTCTGATAGGCTGGTTAAGATAGCTAAAAAGATCAGAGTTCTAAGGACTAACTTTAAGGATGAAAGGCTTGTTCAGAAGATCCTAGTGTCTCTTCTAGAGAAATTCGAAGCCACCATAGCTTCTCTGGAAAATACAAGGGACTTAGCTTATATAAAGCTTGCAAAATTGTTAAATGCTCTGCAGGCACGGAGCACAGAAGACTGATGAGAAGAGAAGAGCATGTAGAGGGTGCGTTGCAAGCTAGAGTGAAGCCCAATGATGGAGGCAAAGGGAAGAAATGGATTCAGTTCAGAGGAAATGCTCGTGATTCCAAGTTTGGGTGCGTTTGGGAACCACCTTTGGGGAAAGTCTTTAGGAAAATGCAAAGACCTTTGAGTCAAAGGTGTTTTCCAAAATGCAAACTGTGTTTGGCAAATTGTACTTTGAAAGTTCTTTGTAAACTACTTTGAACAAAATGGTGTTTGGGAAACTACATTTACAAAGCAGCTTTATAATTAAAAAAATTATCAAAAAAAACTAAAAATAAATTGACCGGCAAGGGCAGCGGCCACCGGCGACCTCCGCGACCCGGGATGCGGGTCGCGGGAGGCAGGTCTGGTCGCCGGAGGTCGCGCGACCTCGCCGCAACCAGATCTGGTCGCGCGGAGGTCGCACGGTCACCGGAGGACACACGACCTCGCCGCGACCAGATCTGGTCGCGCGGAGGTCACGCGGCGAGGTCGCGCGACCTCCGGCGACCCCGGCGGACCCTTGCTGGAGGTCCCCAACCCTGAGGCTGCGGCGTTCCGAAGAAGATGAAAAGTGCGCATACAAGGGCACGCACCAGAAAAACCAAAAATTCATGAGGGCAACTTTGGAAAAAAAAAAAAAAAAAAAGATGAACAAAGTATTCTCGGCATGCTTTGAGAATCGAGAAGCCCAAGGCTGCCTTGGGCTTTCAGCCTTACCAATATTTGCTTTTCCCCTAAGAGCTTTCAAAAGCTAATACCCAAACACCATATATTTGGCCCAAGAGGCTTTTGATGCCCAAAGCCCTTTGCAAAGCAACACCCAAACGCACCCTTTGTAGCAAAAGAAGGAAATTCTAGTGGGTCTAGCAAATGGAAGAAAAACAAAAAACCTTGTCAATACTATGGCGGAACTAATCATCAGTTTTTTAGATGTTGGAGAAAGCCTGATGCTAGGTGTAGAAGATGTCATAAGTTGGGTCACATGGAAGCCATCTGCAAAGAGAAAAATTACCAGCAAGTAGGAGAAGCACAGGTAGCATTGAATGAAATTGAGGAAGAATACTTGTTTGTAGCTTCTTTTTCTGAATCTTCTATTGAGAATAATGCATGGCTGGGGGATAATGATTGTACCAATCACATGATTGGAAATTTGAAGCTGTTTAGGAGTCTAAACAAGTCAGTCAAGTCCAGAGTCAAAATTCGCAATGGACACTATATCGAAGTGCAAGGGAAGGGTATAGTTGCTATTAAAGGAAACTAGGAGGTGAAGCTGATCAATGATGTTCTTTTTGTGCCAAACATTGATCAGAATCTGTTAAGTGTTGGTCAATTAGTTAAGAAGGGCTATAAAGTGAAGTTCAAAAGGAAGGAATGTCTTATTAATAATGCATTGTCGCGACCAAATTTTCGGGTGAACCACCTAAGGTTTGGCTAATGGATTATTAAGCCTAGACTTAACTCGGGCTCTCCCAAGCCCATACCAATTCGCGACTTAGGTTCGAATTATTAACATGCAATTATTTTTTAACTAGGAGTTGCCACTAATCTATTTTGGTGGGTTGATTAGAAACCCAAGTAAAGTAATGGAAGATTTACTTTACTTCTGTGAACCAGAGATTCTAGATACGGGGACTTGGTTACGCTAGATTCCTCAAACGCCCTTTCGGTACCATTCTTTTATTTTGAAAAATGTTTAGCAGGCAGCTTGAATTGATTTTAATTATCTCCCTAACATGTGAGGTGATCATGCGGGTGCGCAACCCACCAATTTAACACCCAATAAAACAATGAATAAGGTTAAGGGACTTACCTTGTAGCAACAAAAGCATCTGCATCGTTAGATCAGAATTCACATCATCAATCCTAGATATGATTTCTAATTAACACGCAATTTCTCTTTTTTTGTTTTCACTTTATTTAATGAAAACTTATTCTATATGCAATGCATGCTAATAATCTAATATGACATGGCGACTTGACTTAGCTATATGACCTAAGCAATATGACACAAATAAGCATGATCTTGAAGTGTGAGATGGATTTATTCTAAAAAAATAATTTTTTGTCTTTTCCATGAGATTCGAAATTAAAGAAATGCAACATTTAAATATGCAATCTAAATTAATCTAATGACCTAATTCTAATGACGGGCAATTTCTAATTAAATGAACCTAACAAAAATCACTAAATGACGTGCATTGTATGAACCTAATTCTATATGACGTGCACATTATTTTTATTTTCCTAATAAGCATGCAATATACAATGACGTGCAAAAGATACCCTAATCTTATATGCATGATGATTTTTTTATTAATTTCGAAATTAAAAATTGTCCAATAATTAAACGTGCAAAAAAAAAAATAACATCCTAAATGAATGCATCTTTTTTGGATTTTTATTTAAGGAATTCGAAATAAATAAATTTCCTATTCTAGACATGCAAAATAATCTAAAACAAGTAATATCCTAACATGCATCTAATCTAACTCAAATATATTTTTTTCGGGTTTTTCCTTTATGGGAGCGATCAAATGAGAACAACACGGCACCAAATCAAGCAAGATATCATCCATGTCCATTTAATTTTGGGAAATAAATTGACGAATCGTATCTCGCGCATGAGATCAGATTGGCCAATTTTTTAAATAAAATCACGAATCGTATCTCGAGCATGAGATCATATTGGTGATTTTTCCGTACGATTGCAGATCGTATTTCAAGCGTGAAATCGGACCATCAATCATATGTACGTTGCGAAATTAGGAAGATTTCCCAATTTAAAATGCTACTTGAGATTACGAATAGGACTATATATCATGAACTTTGACCATGTGTATCGAAATATTTCAAATAAGGAAACAAAATATTCGGAAATAAAATTTTTACCTAATCCGAATATTGGCTTCCAAACTCGGATCCTCGCGACTCGGCGTGATGGTGCTAAGCCTGGTGGCTTGTGGTGGATCGCAGGTGGCTCGTCACGACTCGAAGACAGATGAACTTGGCGCGGCTCGAACATGGATGGGCTCGACTCATCTCAAGGGACAACAAGCTTCATCGTCAGGGCTTGGATCAAATTGCACTTCGCCGAGGTCGTGTTCCTGATGTCGTTTTGCACACGGAAGCTATGCAGATGTTCAGCAGCCTAGTGGATAATCCCCCAGCATTCTCTGGACTCAGCAACACTGCCCATCACATAAGATTCGCACCCCTGCAACAAATCACAGCATATGATGCGTAAAGATTGGATTTTCCTTCTGGGTTCCTCCTCCCCTTAATTGATCGTCGGCGTCAAGAGCAACCCAGAAAGGCTTTGACGCCTGCGCTGATTGCTGCGGTCGTTTTGGTGAACGCATGCTCGGCTGAAAGTTCGAAATTTGATGAGCGAGATTGCGAGCGGCGGAGAACGATTAGTTCAAGAATCGAGAGAATGAGCTGAGATGGTGGTGCTTCATTCAGCGCCGAGGCGTTGCGATATGCTCTTCTACTTTTTCTTCTTTTTGCTTGCATTAAGTGAGGCCACAAAATCACAATTGCTGCCTTCTTCCATCTAAGTCTGGACAAAGACCACAAGACAACAAAATCCACCGCCTTTTGCTCCCCTTTGCAAGTATACCAACTATTCTTTTCACTCGCAGTCTCGTGTTTTTGCTTGACCGAGTCTCAAGCTCCGTTCAATCTCTTGAAGAGATCATCATAGCCTCCCTTCGGTGTCAGAGACTTGCGTTGCCAATGATGTCTCAATTGCAGGCTTGTGGATACCTGGGGAGGCGCGGCAGCGATTTTGAAATTTTCGTAACCGTCGCCAATCGTCAATCCCTTTGTATGGTGAAAGCTCCTTTTGGGGTCTTCTGCGAAGGAGGCGTGAATCTCTCTCTTCAATGCTCTCAATTGTGGCTCTCGCATATTCTATAAAGCTCTCTCTCCCGTGTGTTCTCTATGTATTGTGAGATTTCCCTCAATGTGGCCACGTATTCAATGTGTGGCCTCTTCAAAACCCTATGCCTATTTTCTTTTTATAGGCCACCGATTAGGGTTTTCTTAATTTCCCAAAACCATATCAACGAAGATTTCTTTTCCAAACGCAATATTTGATTTTTTTTCAAACGCAATATTTGCTTTTGAATAGAAATCTCACAAAGATAAATCCGTAAAATCTCCTTAAGGATACAGGTTTGGGCCGATCTGCTCTCTTCGTGGGCTTAGCCCAACTCATCAAATTAAAGCTCAGGGCCACTAATTTGAATCCATTCGCTATTGGTCCAATAAATAAATGCAAAAATGCGAATGCACCTAAATCTATATACTATGCAATTAATTAATTTTTTTAGGGATAAAATTAACCTCTAATTTTTAATGCAATAAATGATTAACCGAGTCGCCAAAATTTAGGTGTCAACATGCATATAGCAAAGAAGTGCTAAGAATCCCAATGAGGGACAAGAGTTTCATGTTCAAGCCACAAGAGATGCAACAAATGGCTTTAAAGTGCAAAGAAGAAAATGCAGAGCTATGGCATAAAAGACTTGGGCATGTTGATAGGTTGAGTATGCTGTTTA
The DNA here is from genome assembly GCA_014182555.1 of Eucalyptus erythrocorys. NCBI lineage: Eukaryota > Viridiplantae > Streptophyta > Magnoliopsida > Myrtales > Myrtaceae > Eucalyptus > Eucalyptus erythrocorys. The sequence continues at coordinate 36,547,709 of CM024597.1, forward strand.
TGCAAAGGAATAGCTTGGTAGATGACTTGTCAAGTTTGGAGAAGGAATTTCCACAATGCAGAACTTGTCTTCTTGGCAAACAAACCAAATTTCGTTTCAAAGGAGGAGGCTCGAGAGCATGTGAAAAGCTGCAGTTGGTTCACACAAATTTATGTGGACCTATGTCTGAGTCTTCTCTCAATGATAGTAGGTATTTTATTACTTTCACTGATGATATGACTAGGATGAGTTGGATTTATTTTCTGCGAGCCAAGTCTGAAGTTGTTGATGTGTTTGTGAAGTTTAAAGCCTTAGTTGAGAATCAGAGTGGGAAGAAAATTAAAACTCTCAGGTCTGATAATGGTTCCGAGTATACTGCTCACAAGTTTAAGCTGAATTGTGAGCAAGCAGGAATTGTGCAGCAGTTCACTGCTCCCTATTCACCTCAACAGAATGGGGTCAGTGAGAGGAAGAACGGAAGTATATGGAGATGGCTAGATGTATAATGCAGGAGAAGAAATTACCTAAAAAGTTCTGGGCTGAAGCAGCTAATACTATAATGTTTCTATTGAATAGATTGTCCACAAAGGCCTTAGAGAGGTCAACACCTTTCGAAGTCTGGCATGGTGTTAGACCTTCTGTGAAGAATTTAAAGGTTTTTGGGTGCTTGTGTTACACTCATGTTCCTAAGGTCAAGAGGGATAAACTGGATAAGAAAGCAAAGCTTGGAATCTTTATTAGGTATAGTCTTCAATCAAAGGCTTACAGGATTTTCCATCCCATGATAGGGAAGGTAACTGTGAGTAGAGATGTTATTTTTCTAGAGGAAGATGAGTGGAATTGGATGGAAGGAAAGAGTGCAGAAAAGTAGCAGTTCGAAAAACAACCTGCAACAGATGTAGAGGTTGATGAAGTTATAGATGGATTGAAAGACAGTATGGATGATCTACCAGTGAGAGGCACAAGGTCACTTGCTGAAATCTATGAAAGAAGCAATGTGGTAGTGCTCGAACCATCTAATTTTGTGGAAGCTAAGGAGGATCAGAGGTGGATTGCAGCAATGCAGGAGGAGATTGCAATGATCCAGAAAAACCACGCATGGGAGCTTCTAGACAGACCATCTGATAAGAATGTGTGATTGGGGTTAAGTGGGTGTTCAGAACAAAACTTAATCCTGATGGTTCTGTCAATAAACAGAAAGCTAGACTGGTTGTGAAAGGCTATGCTCAAATATGGGGAGTAGACTATTCTAAAACATTTGCTCCAATTGCAAGGCTTGATATAATAAGGCTACTGTTAGCTATTGCGGCAGAGAATGGGTGGCCTATATTTCAGTTAGATGTCAAGTTTGCATTTCTAAATGGAGAGCTTGAGGAGGAGATTTTCATTGAACAACCTGAAGGCTTCAGTATCAAAGGGCAAGAAGAGAGGGTATACAAATTGAGGAAAGTTCTATATGGACTGAAGCAGGATCCAAGAGCTTGGTATGTGAAGATAGATCGATATTTGCAGGATTTTGGCTTTGTAAAAAGCTTAAGTGAGTTCACTTTTTATGTTAAGAGGGTGAATCACAATGTGATAATTCTATCACTTTATGTAGATGATTTATTAGTGATAGGAAATGATGCAGAATTGATAGAGAAGGTTAAGCAAGGTCTATTTGCAGGTTTTGAGATGTCAGATTTGGGAAAGATGGCTTACTTTTTAGGTCTGGAAGTCAAGCAAGCTTCATATGAGATCTTCATTTGCCAGAGCAAATACATGAAGGAAATTCTAAAGAAATTTCAAATGGAAGATTGTCGAAGTGTAAGTACTCCTATGGCTACTAAAGAGAAGCTGCAGAAAAATGATGGAACAGATGCAGTAGATGCTTCTATGTATAGAGGTCTGATTGGGTGTCTCATGTATCTTACCGCAACCAGACCAGATATTGTATTTGTTGTGAGTGTTTTATCTAGGTTCATGAGTAACCTTAGTCAGTTACATTTGATTGCAGCAAAAAGAGTCTTGAGATATCTCAAAGGAACATTGTTCTTTGGTTTGAAGTTTAATAAAAGTCAGAAGTTTAATTTGCAAGGATTTTCTTATAGTAACTGGGTTAGTTCAGTGGATGACATGAAGAGTACGTCTAGATATTGTTTCAGTTTTGGTTCTGCTTGTTTCTCCTGGTATTCCAAAAAACAAGAGATTGTAACTCAGTCTACTGCAGAGGCTAAGTTACTGCAGCTGCAAATAAAGCTTTGTGGCTGAAGAAGATAACGAAGGATTTGTGGTTGAATTCTAGTGATAATATGTAAGTCAATGTGGACAATCAGGCTGCTCTAGCAAAATCATAGAATCCAGTTTTCCATGGCAAAACCAAGCATTTCAAAGTCAAATTTTTCTTTCTACGTGAGGTGCAGCAAAGCGGTGAAGTTAAGTTGTTTATTGCAGATCTAAAGATCAGCTTGTAGACATGTTCACAAGCCACTTCAGGCTGGAAGATTTGAACTGTTAAGAGAGAAGATAGGAGTTTGCAGCAGCAACTGATCCAAGGAGGAGTTTGTTAGAGTTGTCTTAGTGCTGCTAAGCTTCGGTCATGTTTCCTCTGTTTTTATTTTATAATCAAGTTCATTTAGTTATGCAGTTAGTGTCTTTGCTATTTTCTAGGAAGTTAATAGCACGTTTGTGTGCAGTTATGCTTTGCACATATATGTGTAGTTTCTTGCAATTTTCTTTTAAGCCTTGTACTCGACAGTTTCCTTAGTTGCTGATGAATGAAGTTCAATGCTCTGTTTTTCTGCACTCTCTCTCTCGAAAAACCAGAGAAGTTTTTGGTTTGTTTGTTGCGTTTTCAGCATTGGATCCATCATCTGCCACATTGTCGCTACTTCGGTCTACATTCTCTACCAGTTTCAGTTGCATCCATGTACTCAAAATCTCCCGGACTGCCACTTCCCCACCACTCATTTGAGGTGACATACAAGCCATTCGATGGAAATCCATACTTGAATTCATCCCAGACAGCCAGACTTTTTATCAAGCTTCCACTAATTACACTTTGGATCTACCTGCTTTGGCCTTGCTTACTTTCCGGCTGCTGCGAGCTATGACGCAGTACCATTCCCTGCACTTTCGATGTATTGTTGCTACTTTGGTGATCAGACTTGCTACATCAACAATAAATTAATATAAATACATTTTAAATGAATATCCACAAAACTTCATCTCTAGAATATGCGTTGTTACTCAGAATGATAATCAATCTAAGGTGGGTATATTGTACATGGGTAATCTAGGCCTGCTTCTAAATAAAATATGGATCACGTTGCCAAACCAATACCTACCTCTGTTTCCTTATCTTCGACATTAAAGCAAGGTCTCAGATTCTATATCTAACAGCTAGATTCCCAACCCGTTTTACATCCTCTGACAAAGAATCTGTGACACAAGCCAGAATTGCATCATCAGCATGCGCAGAAAGGCAAAACCTGCCTAGTATAGCCATGATCACCATACATACATACATACATATACATATATATATATATATATATATATATATATATATATATATATAGAGAGAGAGAGAGAGAGAGAGAGAGAGAGAGAGAGAGATGGCAGGATGGGATACGACAATACAACAGACTGAAAGGGCCGTGATGTATAAACGGTGTGCAACAGTACAGCCTGCAAGGCAAGTAACATTGTGCAACAGCACCATTCAGTTGCATAAACACCCCAAAAGTCCTCTGCTCTACTTCCATCTATAAATGACATAACATAAAACCAGTTGAGCTGAACACTTTAAAAGGAGTGTTTGATAATGACAATTAGAGAAAAATACCAACTTACAAGTCGAAAATCTTTCCAACTCAAGATGGGACTAGAACTTTTCATGGGACCAGGGAAATCAAAATACCATTGCCTCAGCTCTTTGACCTGAGCTATAGGAAATTAGTTGCATTCTTAGACAAGTGCAAAATATTCCCAGATGCGTTTATTTGATGCATCCAGCCCCAGCACATACTCAAATTCATTGTTTTAGAATTCACTAGCAACAAATTTTTGGCCTTTTATGCTCAAGTCATTGGAACATCTTTGCATTTTCACAAACACATTGTTAGAATATTTAATTATTAATTTTCATCTAATATTATAAACTTTTGTGTTAGACTTTCTTTATGGTATCAAAGCGAGTTCTATTTGCCTCTCCAATTAGGCCTAAGTCCACACTACGTATGAGGGAGGAGTGTTAAAATTTTTAGATATTAAACTACACAGTTATCTAACTGCTAAAGCTTTTGGATTGGACAAAAAAAAATTCCATCAAAAAAAATACTTTGCATGTATTTCCTTTCAGTCAAAAATTACAATCGAGGTAGAATTGAAAAGTTTTCTCCTAATACAGTGAGCTATTGAATAATACCATTTGCGACTAAACCATATTCCAATCATCATCACCACTTCCATAGTTTTGAAGTAGTGACCGTAGGCCAATGCTCACACTTGGAGCATCTTTCTTTACCACAACAATTGGCACGGAGGAAGTAGCTGTCGTCAATGAATCTGTTGGCTTGTCTGAAAATTTCTCAGAAAGTTTCCTCTTTTTGAGAGTATTGCTCATTGATTCATCATTACTAATTGAAGGTCGAGTCAAATCTTCCTCCTCCTTAAAATCTTCATCTTCGATCCTACGAACAAAATCTTTGGATGTATGGAGTACAATTGATTTGAGAAGCGCTTCATCCTCTTCCTCTAGCTTATTTTCCTTTGCTGCAGATGTCCCTTGTAGAACCTCCAATATTGCATCTATATCCACAGTCGCGTGTCTAGACTTCATTGATTTTAATTCATCAAGTCTAGCAAGAATATCCATCTCTCTCTTGCTATCATGTGTCTGATTCTCCAAGCTCTTCATCACATCGTCATCTCTTTGGCCTACCTCCTCCTTTTCTCATTCTCCATTACCTCATCCTGCTTACGCCGGGGCTCGAAATTTCTCATCACTCCATACTCCACAATGTAAACTGAATTCTGCAAATCAGTTTTGACCATGAGCTCAGCAGAGCAGTTGGTGCATTTGAAGTAAAATCTCAATATCTGAATCCCCAAATACGTCTCACTCATGACGACCTCCTTCCTGCAATTGAACTCGGCCCCCTCGTAGATTTTTTTCCCGTAGGTGTTGCATCCGATGCTCATCGAAAGCATCATCCGAACCTTAATCTGCCCACTTTTGGGCCTCCCAAACCTAGGCAGCTCCAAGGGGTCAAAGCCAGGCGGGCAATATCTGTTCAGCACCTTTCGTTCTCCCATTTCTTCTTCTCTCGACTCCAAACCAAGACAACGAACGCTGACGCCACAAAATCTCTGCCCCTCTCTCTGATCGACTAATTTTTAAACAAAACGGTCGAATTGATTTCACTACCAGAATGGTGTCGAACCCACAAGTTCTCGATCTACTAACCTCGATTAAGGTTCTATGCTCGGATCAAACCTTAAACCCCAAGAAACTATCCGAAACAAACTGAAGAGCAGGAGAAAAAGGAGGAAACGAAGACTAACAGAGTCTGCTAAGGCGAGTAGGAGATGACGAGCGTCCGTGGAAAAATGGGGGAAAAATCAGTGGAAGCTTCGCTCACCTCGCGATGCCGCCTCTTGTGCAGTACATTCCCTATCGCCGGAGATCAAACGGCGGCGCAAGAATGTTCCAAGTGGGGGCGGAGGTCGGTGGTGGCGTGGCGTCTCAGGTGATCGGATCCGGGGAGGGATGACGGAGTTGGGGGGAAAATACAGAGAGAGCAAAAGTGGGCCGGAGAAATTTCAATTTTTGGATCTTTAGTATTTAGTAATTTCTCTGTTTAATTAGTAATTTTCAGTTAATAACTTCCTCCCCTGACAAGTAAATATGCAGATAATGATGTGACTCGAAATTAATATCATAGGTGGAAACCTTAAATTTTTACAAAATTTGCAATGACATTTTTAGTTAGTCTTGAAATTTCATCCATCTTTTAAACTCATGATATCAAATAAATTACTCATAAATAAATTTAAATAACAATATAAAATGACTTTTTGAGCTATTTGAAAAGGGAAAAAATCACGAAAAACCCCAAACTTTACCCTGAGTGACACATTTACCTCGAACTTTTTTTGCGCCGTGAAAAACCCTAACCTGCATTCAAACGTGACACATTTACCAAATAAGGGCATTTTTGTCTTTTTAGTTTTTCTTTTTTCTTTTTCTTTTTTTCCTTTTTTTCTTCCCTCCGCCGGCCATGGCGGAGCCGGCGGAGGAAGCCGGCGCCGGCGGGGCGTGGGGCGAGGGCACCTCGCCGGATCCGGCGTCGGGCGGCCGACGCCGGCGAGGGCAACCCTCGCGGCTTCCCTCCGGCTCCGCCATGGCGGCGAGAGGAAGAAGAAAAAAAAAGAAATAAAGAAATAAAATGAAAAGACCAAAATGCCCTTCAATTTTAGGATAGATGTGTCACACTTGGAAAGTTTAGGATTTTTTGTCGTCATGCAAAAAAAGTTTGGGGTAAATGTGTCACGGTTTGGAAAGTTTGGGGTTTTTCACGGCACAAAAAAAAAAGTTCGGGATAAATGTGTCACTCGGGGCAAAGTTTGGGATTTTTCGTAGTTTTTTCCCATTTAAAAATTCATCGTATAACTTATTACATGAATATCGTTCTTGAGCTTCTAACTTATTTATAAATAAATCTAATTAACATATAAATGAGTTATTTTGAGGATATATTACAATCTATGAATTCATGTATTTGACAATTCAAATAACTTGAGAAAATTGCTGGTATGGAAAATCTAGCCGTCCGAAATTTATTGGCAGTGATTCGAGAAACAAAATTATGGACTCTTAAATTACGTAAAGATTCAGAGAAGGACGGCAATACATAAGACAAATTTGAACAAAATATTAGAAGCAAAATGTGTAACACGTACCTTCTTGATATTACAAAGTTAAAAAATCAAATTCAGCAAAACAAAAAATCTTGCTGAAATACAGCATTTTACAGGGAAAGAGAAAAGGTGTCAAGGTGACAGAATAGACAAGGGAGGGGAAAAATCACATCTAAAGATGGTAGTGAGGGACGTGAGCTATCTGAGATCCCATCCTAATGAGGGGGCGTTATGCCGCCTTCTCTTTCCTTCCGGCCAGAATCATCGAAATCTGAAGGCCTCTGCTGAATGCTTGGTTGAAGAGGAGCCGGGTTTGGAACTCCGAAACGAAGGGGAACCATGACAAAACCGCGATCGGCATGAACAGCAACAACCCCATTGTGTATTCATACGCCCTCGCCAGCTCCTTCAACGAATCCCAGAGTCCTAACCCTTTGAGCAACGGCCTGGATGCTTGCCCAATCTGTGGAGAGCAAGAGAAGATTGATCTCGTTAGTTTTGCGGTCCTATAGAAAGCGCATGGAGAGGTCACGCAGCTTGAAAATTTACGCCGGACTAATCACGATATGAACGTGAGGAGTGCTTTGTGCAAAATTAGGTAGTTGTGACTTGGGCAAGTCAAGAACAACCCACTTGATACACGAAGCATCTTTTAAGATGGCACTAGTCCAGACTTACCAGAATGAGAGCCCAGCCGGAAGGTAAAAACGCAACGAAAGCAACAAATATATCAGATACAACGAGCCCACACACGACGAATAAGACTGTCATAACCGACACGAATCCAAGGAAAAGAAGTGCTTTTAGGATCCTAAACATGAGCTGGAAGTCCGTACTGAATCTTCGTCTTCCCATGGATACCATCTGAAAACATTAAGGCAATAATAATTAGCAAAGGAGAACACGTTTGTTGCAGTTTGATTTAAATAAGGTAACAGAAAAGCAGCAGAAGGCAAAAATGATCAACTAGACTTTACTCATGATAATGGTGTGGTTAACATGCAGATCTAGGAACAAAACCTCCATATATCATACTGCGTACCTTTAAAACTAGCAGAGTGGTTAGCAACACCACCCAAGAAATTCCATAAATCTACAGAAGTAAAGAAGTGCCTTAGAGAATGATCCTGTGAGAACAAATCAGCAACAGAAGGAGGAAAGAGAAAATTGCAGTGAAATTTATAGATTACCAATATACTCTTGCTGTGGCGAACTATTTGAAGATGGTACACAATTCCATACTGGTAAATAAAGAAGCGAAATGCAAGTATTATCTCAAGTATTCTTCCCCTTATGTGTGTATGCTTCAGATGTTCCTGTTCTTCCTCCCACCACGATTCCCAACTTTTATCAGGTTGTATCCCAATTCCACCACGATTACCCATCCACCTCTTCCAGTCTGCCCAATCATCTACAGTCTTTTGCCAGTCAAAACCAGATGGATTGAATATGAACGGTGCAAACAACCATGAACCAACCAAGAACCACATGGAGAAAGTGATGAACAAGTAGAGATTTGAACTGCGGTACGACTCCCCATAAACTCCATAGACAATCAACAGTATAAACAGCTCCAGCCCTTTCACAAAGTGACTTCGTGAATAAAGTCTGTAATTATCAGCGAATTTTGCATGAAAAACAACAAACCCACGACCTGTTGCTCGATATTTGGATCCTCCGTGTAAGAGTGTTCTTCCATAAAAATGAGCCTTTGTTCCAAGTTGAAATGTGAAAAACACAGAAGCTAGCTGCAGTTGCATAATGACAAAATCGCCGAGGGCAGTCCGAAACCCTTTTTCCAAGCCAGTTTCCATGACCATGGGCAGCACCAGTAATAATCCTAACTGAAAGACAGACTGGCTAGCCAAGGCCTCTTCCAGAGCCTTTGTGTGACGTATGCTAGGATCTTGAAGGATCTCACTTTCCAACCCACTCATAACCATGTACAACCGTCCATACAAGAAAACATACACCGTAAGCACGGTAACCTGAATGAAACAAGTCCAAAATGGTAAAAAGGAAAGCTACCATGAGTAATCAATGCAAAATTTGGAAGAAAAAGAACGAGATAAAAGTCTTGTTGCCAACATAATTCCCCCCTTCCTATCTCCATCCATGGAATAAATTACAGCCCAGAAAATGAAGTACTATTCCAAATCTTGGAACTGTTTTAGCCAAACTGATATTTTTGTACCATATCATTAACAAAGTAGAAATGACATATTCATGGATCGCCTGCCAGAACTAGACATCCAAGGAGGAACTGTGACCCCTTTCTTAAGGGACCACCCATTAATTGTACTGACTCTGAAAAAGAAAGACTGGACCTAGAATTACCCCCAAGATTCACAAGATTTAACTACTCTAATTACCAAGCATTTTACCATGTGACAGGAAACTGCAATTACAATTTATGAACCAAAAGTTCCATCATTCTTTTAATACCAAATTGGAAAGAACTAGGAGAGTTGCTGCAAGACGAGTCGAGAGGAGTGGTTGATTTACCATACTACTGAAGTAGAAACCGACAGTCGTAAAATAGAATGATAGCATTCTGTAGAAGTCAAATTGCCGCCCGAGCCGATAAACATCACGGCTAAGCGTCTGCTCACCATTTCCATTTGCAACCTTTGCCTCAAAAAGGGATATCTGGTTCATCCCTACATCTCGCCCTTTTCCCACTTGGATATACTCATGATGTGTAATAAATCCCCCACGGAGAGTTGAATTAAACCCTACAGCAAGAAATGGTCAGATTCTGTCCCTATGAAATATCATATAAATATGCTAGGGTTACCAGAAAAAATATCTTCGCTCAAGTTGATTGTTTTTGAAGCCTTGCTTATGCCCCCCCGTGTTATGTGGAATAACCTGTCAAATATATCAGGATGGCCATAATGGAAACGGACCCTGCAACAAGAGAATGAGAAACACAATTGCCTTTAGATCATTATTGGAACAAGCTGATCTGAACTCTCAGTTATTGAATCAGAGTCTCGCTGCGAATGCAGAGATAAATTATTGCTTGAAATGTGAGAGTTAGTGGTCACCACAAACATCAGATCGGTACTTAGTATAAACCTCAGACTCTATACATGCCTTTTTATTTCCTTCTTTCTTTCTTTTGTTTAAGATATTAACAAGGAACCTATGCTCTTGCTTCTTTCTTTTGTTTGAGTTACTAACAAGGAGTCGGGAACATTAGTCCATTAACTGCACGCTTTCCAGGATACTTTCGTAGCCAATTTTTGCATTGATTAGCCTCCAGATATATCTTATCATGCCCTAAAAATACAGGTTCCAATAGCTCCTACACTAAAGTTCTTAAGGGTACAAAGAATGTTGTACGACAGAATCAATCCCACCTAAATGCTACAAAAGCATAGAGAAAGACAGATTATTGAAAAAGTACAGTATTCACAATTATATCCCACAAAAGCAACCCTGACATTAGAATTATGCGGGATGCAATAAGATACAAGAAAAAGTCCACATGTCCATATGCACTCCTTCTACAATGTGAATCTCGCTTTAAATCAAGAAAACTCTTTGCTTCACATACATAGATAATAAACAATTCCTTCCATATTGAAATGTCTGCCATTACTTATTTCTGAACATGTATTTAGCTGCATTACAGTCTTTAATTGATTGTTGTAAGTAATGACTCATATTCGATAAGGCTAAATAAAAAGATTCATCAACTTTATCAACATATATGAGACTTCTTTCCTGTGCATGGCAGTGGCAAAAGATAATCTGCAAGCAATTCTAGAAATTTTCTCGTAAGAGCCTAAAATGAAGATAGTTCATTTGCTTTTCGAGAAAAATAATTTACTTATTGAATTGGATGGGGTCAAATATTATCCAAACCACCAGAAGAATAAAAGAAAATTTTCATTTTACTAGTTGCTAGAGACACCGATATCGTACCATAATTTTTGTTTGAAGATGTTGAATTTACAATACAATCATGCAAATTACCAAACCCACCATACTGTGGTTTTTGAAACTCCATATTTGTGAACATTTTACTTGCAGACAGTGGCCCAAAACAATCCCATAAACTAAAGATTTATAATCATAAATGATTCCCATCGTTTTCAGTGACCAGGCTTCTGAGCCAAAAGTTCTTTCTGCTAGACTAATGCAATGCCCTAGCTGCAATTGTGGAAGTTTTGAGCTTCTCTAAGAAACAAAGAAGAGTTCGCACAAGTCCACTGAGATGTCTCTCTCATCAGCAAATGAAGTAAATATGTAAGGCCATCGAAAAGAGCATGAGAATGTGAATGTTCGGGTGCAAGAAGGAGCAAATGACTTAGTCCCACGCAAAAATTCAGGTTTCATGAGAAAATCTGCCTTTCGCCCAAAGATAGATCTTAAGAAAAGAAAAATCAATGTGTCCAGAGTGCAGACACCAGTGACTACAAAGATTGAGTTGACAGAAATGCATGAAGCCACAAATTCTTGGCTTACCTTAGGGGATTTGCCAAGATTCGCTGGCCGATAGTGACAAAGCTGCTCTCCTGATTGGACATGAACCAAGCTAGCGATGAAACACTGTAAAAAAAGTGAAAAACTAATGATCAAACCATTCGCATTGGACAAATCTGCTCTGATCTCTTTCAAACCAGATCCTCTGAACTGGATAAAGCAGCCAATAACAGAAGATCTCTGCACATATAAGCATTCCAAGGTTCACCTTCCGGTAAAAATGTGCTCCCGCAGGCCCAAAATGCTAGGTTTTCTCTGCCCACGACGCAGCTTTGGAAATTCCTCCAATACATTTCTAATCTTGAAAGCTTCTTCAAAGTAGTTATCCTAGAAGTAAGGAAAGCAAAAAAAATCTGAGATACTTCATCCTCCTGCATATTCCATGAAAAGACATAATAAAGCTACCTGATTCATGTCTATAGTCTGCAGTGCCTCCCCACGAGTAAAGATGATAGCATGATTTTGATTTTCTGGTTTTCCTTCACCAATTTCCGTCGGAGGGCCTGGAAGCTTGATACGGTATATTTCCTACAAATTGAACAGATTATCCATTTGCAGAAAAAGGTCCGCAGAAACCCCACTGATCAAGATTGCATGGCATTCTTGTTACTCAGAAATGTGGCCACCATATTGAAATTTGTATCCTCACATGAGAAGAGATAAGTAAATGTTATAATTCATGTACTTCTTAAAGGTTAATAGCGTTATCAGACTGATTGAAGTATTGAATACTGATATAATCCCCATTAATACATCCAAGGTAGTTGCTTCTATAAGGTAGACCAATAGCTCCCAAGAGCAACTCTTCTCAAATAATTAACAGACGGAATTCCACATAGGCTTGACAAAAAGCTTATATTTCACTAAATTTTCTTCACGATAGAAGTAACTGATCAGATTAATTCATCCTTCTGAGATAAAAAGTAAACTAATGCAATTTAGACACTCTAAAGTTGCTTGACACATCATCATGCATCCCGAAACTAGTGAACTTACAAGGTGTCTAGTTGCATATTTCAATTGTCAAACATGTTCAGGCTGCGAAAAGGGTTTATCATTGACATTCAGTCAAATCTACATACACCACCGTCGGAAAAAAATTACCATAAGTCAATTACTGGGCTTAGCATTTCCAAAATTTGCAAACACGACTGCTTCAATTTAGAGCTAGTAGTTCCCCAGGTTCAGTGATAAATAGACAGAAAGTAGATGGAAGACAGGAGAGAAGCTTTCCAATGTCTCCAAAAATAGAGGCGGTGCAAAAGGTAGACAGAAATTAGTCCTTCAGCCCCGTGAAAGCATTATGTGAAGAAAACGGTAAGGTAAAACCATCACATTTTGAAATTAGAAAGAATTAACCATTGAGAGAAGGATATAAGAGCTATAAGAGCTTAAACAGATAATTTGGGGGTATAAGACTGTTATGAATGAAATGTTCCAATTGTTAGAATGAGCAGGATTTTCAGTTGAAGAACAATAAATCAACTTTGGAAGTGCCAATAAACTCAGGAAGAAGAAAATAGGAAAATGCAAACTTCTGATGAAAATGGATGTTGATTGAAGGGTCTGGAAAATTTTTCAAACACTCTAATTTAAAAGTGTTAGATAATCCTACTTAAAGATTTTTTTTTTTTAAGAAATTGATTAACAATATATATATTTGAAAAAGCCACCAAAAAACCTAAACTTTGCCCAAAATGACAAATTTATCACAAACTTTCTTGACCATGACACATTTAACCCAAACTCTATGGCAAAGGGCATTTTCATCTTTTAATATTTAATTTTTTTTACTTTTCTTTCCTTTTTCTTGTTTTTTTTTTTTTCCCCTTATTCTCTCTTCCCCCTGCCACCCATGGCGGAGGGAAGCCGACTCAAGGGAGGGCCACCATCATTGTCGTCAGGTGAGGGCGGCCCTCACCTGGGTCGCGGCAAGAACAGCCCTTGCCGACACAGGCGAGGAGAGCCATCGCCAAATCCGGCGAGGACAACCCTCACCTGCGTAGGGCGAGGGTAGCCCCCGCCTGGGCCAGATTTGGCGAGGAATGCCCTCGCCTGATGCTGGTGAGGAATGCCTTGCCTGACCCGAGTCCGGCAACAGAGGGAAGAGAGCAGAAGAAAAAAAGGAAAAAAAAAAAATGAAAAGTAAAAGAAGAAAATGCCCTTGGGGTAAATGTGTCACACAAATATAAGTTTGAGGTTTTTGGTATCACTAAAAAAAGTTACGGGTAGATGCGTCACAATTGGCAAAGTTTAAAAATTTTTTTTGTCACAAAAAAATTTTGAAGTGAATTTATCACACTAGGTAAAGTTTGGTGTTTTTAGTGGATTTTTCCCTCCATATAATTAACAAAGATGGAGCCCCACACGCGATATATGACCTAGAGCAGAACATGTTAGAAATTTCCACCTGAAAGCTCAAGCTGTTGAGTTGGGAAAGAGCACATATATATGCAGTCGAAGCAGACCCTATAAACAAAGAAATAGAATGCGACAGAAAGTGCAGGAATGTGCCGATAGTATTCGCCATATATTTGCATGTTAGCTTTAAATGTGTCAAATTATTGTGTAAATTAATACCTACAGCCACTTGCACAGACTAAGAAAATTATACAGCGTTTTGACTAGAAAACCAAAGATGTAGAATCAAACAATAGCCAAAGCAAGAAGTAAAGATTAGAGGAGTTATCTAGATTATACGCAATAAGCAAATTGATTTCTACCCCACTTGATACCTAATATTCAACCATGAGGAAGACTAAATTCTTACTTACCTCATCAAGTGTATCACCTCCCTTCACAAGAACAGAGTAACAACACTTCTGAGATTTCCCATTCACCGTCTCCTCTCTTTCATCTATGTAAGCAACCCGTAGAGAAGGATACCTAGAATGTTTTAGTATCATTGATATCCATCAGCCACTTTGGAACTTTCTGTTGATTACTATTGAAGTGACATCCTTAAAACTTACATCAACATGAGGTTCAACACGTTACTGTAACAGCTTCTCTCTTTAGTATCACTGGACTTCTTTTGATTCCCATAAACTTGGCAAGAGACAACATAGGTGAACTTCAAATCAGCGAGAGCTTGTGCAAATTCTGTGATTGCCTTCTCATTATCATCATTTAGAGCTGCACAGAGACATTGAGTCTTGATTAGTATCTGGATGCCACTTCTTATAGCAACTTTCAAACAAGGACAAATCAAAAGCTGTAAATCTGCATTTCTTTCTTTCATGTTAAATGACTAACCGTTTTCTCCAGCTAATTCAAGACGGCATTGAAGTTCTAGAGCTTGCCTGTAGTACATCATCCCTCTCACTAGCAGCAAATGCACATAGTAAGAACAGCCGCAAAGCAAGAATAAATATGACTTACAAGCATAGTATATTCTTCCAGATATATAAATTCTCAACCTGTCCTAGCCAGAGTCTGCCCTCTGTAAGAGACCCAAAAACGTGTATCCTGTTCCATCTTTTCCTTCTCTACTTCTCCAGACTTTGGATTTATCCGTTCATTAAAATTGGTCCACTCATCTAGATTGCATGGCACAAGGCATCAGTCAAATTGTATCAAGTGAACAAGTGAATTCTAACATACCAAAGGGCAACTTGCCTGGATAGATCTTCTTCAGGTAGAACAGAATTGTGATTCCATCCTCGTTTTCCCTATTAAGATCTTCGATGGAATAGAGGACATCTTCTTTGTAATAGGGAGTCAAGACACTGACCAAGACGTAAAAGCAGAGGAGAGTCCAAAAGAAAATGATAAATAGGTATCTATCAAATAACCATTTGGGACACACGCACATATATATCGCGCGCCCATGCATATATACAGAAAAATGGTAAAATGGAGCTTGGAGGTTGAGGAGCTTCAATCCCTATAATCTTTACATAACTTAGAGAAAATATCATAATGCCACCAAGTCGAACCTAGGATATCTCTTTATTACCATGAGTAATTAATTAAACTGGATGTGTCTCGATAAGATAGCTAATAAAAGTAAATAGATCCATTTAATTTTTATTTGATTTCTTCATCAGTAATCATACATGATTGAAATGTTAGCATCACCATCTATTAAACCTTTGTACATGGTCATATCTAGTCTTTTCAAGTCATCAATTTATCTCTAAATATCTGTAAGCACGACCATGATTTCACCTCAAAACAACTACACATTTTTAGAAGATATGAAATTAGAAATGTCATGATACTTTTTTAACTATGCCAACAAGAAGCACAAAAACTGCATGAATAGTGATTGGATTTCCAGCTTTCTTTTTTAATCTATAATGGCAGCAGTGTTAATATACTGCATAAAAACTCCGTCTATTGCAAAAGCAAATCATTCTATCATCATTTATTATCAATGAGACTAAATTGTAAACTCAATGCGATTTCCAGCCACTGAATTGAACAAACAAGGTTGCCTCTTTTGATGAAGTATAGTATCTATTCATGTAAAAACAGACCTGAAGGGCAGCATTTTGCGCACTGTCGGAGCACCTGGCATTTTCATGAATAAAGAATTAGCAAAGAAAGTGATGCGTCGACGAGCATCCAAGTTTGAAGGCACGTTGATGGCAGATTCCTTGACTGTTAGAAGCAAATGGAGCCGAACGACCTAGAAGTTAAAGAATTAGATTTTACTTACTACGTAATTATTTGTGGTTTCTCAAACAAAAATGAGTCAAGCACACCTTTTCTCTGTAGATTTTGTTTTGTACAAGGTCAATGTTGATCTTCTCAAACATCTGCTCCTTTCTATCATTTTTCGTATGGGGTGGGATATAAATATTTGCTTTTCCCAGGATCCTACAAGCAGCACAGTCAAGGACACAAATGTTTTGCAGCAACATAAACAAGCATGTCTGTCAGAACTTACCCATGACCATTCACCATGACATCCTCGGTAATTATCTCCATGATGTCTTGGAGGACATTGATTATCTGGGATTTGTACACTGTTGGGTCGTCATGCTCACTTAGCTGCCAAAATAACAAAAGATGTTAAGAAGTGAGATATTCTTGAAACTGAGCCAATTGGAGGGAAGAAGAGAAAATGATTCAACGGTTAGTCCTCCAAGAATAATTTTATATTCATGTATTTATTGAGATTAAAACTGAAGTTGGATATTGGTGACAAAAACACTTACCAAGATGGTCAAAAATTTCTCCAACTTAGTACTGAGCAAAGGCAATTCACTTGTTTTAAATTCATGCAAAAATCTGCGCTGTTGTATGCTCATATCTACTCCATAACAGATTTCCCTTATGATTCTGTAAAAATTGAGAAAAGCATGGTTTCTCAATAGCCTTAACAGAGGAAAAATTCCCACCAGTATGATACGACATATTAAATATGGAGTTACAGGCTAAAGTATATATAAGTTTTCCCACTTACTTTCTGTCAGCTTCATTTTCCAGGAGGTTATATATGATGTCCCGGAGAGTCTCATAACATTCAATCACTGCTGAATGCATATAAGGATCGTTCTTTATCCTCTTAAACAAGTCATCGTCCTCCTTGCCCTTAAAATCTTTTGCCATGTCTAATGCTATGGGAATCTTTTGTATGAAAGAACAATGACAAGAAGCCTGGATTAGAGCAAATAGCTGAGTAGAAATCAACTTGTGAAACTATGCATACCTTGCTAGCAAGCAAGAAAGGAGGCCATTGCACAACAGGCACATCAGTTGAAGAAGATGGTACGAGGAGCAAATCTCTTTCTCTGGATTAATCAGCCAATGGAATTGTCAGAGTATCCGTTTGAGGCAGAAGACTGAAGCTAATATTGAGGACGTGGAATTAATATCTAATTGTACCTGTTGCTAATTAGGTCTTCCTCTCTCATAGTCTGAATAAATTTGTTCCACATTCTTGAAAAGTTTGCAATATTTTTCTCCAGTATGGCTTCATCCTACCAAGGAAAAGAAGAAACGCATCAGAAACATGATTTTATAAGAAATGCCACCCCTAAATCTATGAAGTGGCCAACAAAAAAGGAACTCATTGAATAAAGATTCTATGAATAAACATGGACCATTAGATCAACCAACCAATGGATATACCTGTTGCCTCCTCCTGCCTTTCCTAGTATTTGATGATGATGATGATGATGACGAGGATGATGGCAACAGATGTTCACTAAAAGCTTTGGGCACGGTGTCAAATCTGGACCGCAACATCCCTAGTGTTCGTATCTTAAGAAAAGCAAGAAGGTATCATAAGCAAGGAGAAGTATATAGTATCCTTAAGCATAAACCTAAGAGCTAAACTGTCTGTGTCATGAAAATTGGAAATGCTTCAGGCATTCTATTTTTGCAGGAAGAAAGAATTGTCACTCACCTCGCCTAAATGGCTAAAAGCACCATGAATGCCACCAAAAAGACTAGAGAATATGGCATACCAAATTTGTGTATCCATAAAATAGACCTGAGAACATATCGCACAGGGCATATTGTCATTAAATACGGCATACCACTAGATCGGGATCATGACAAAACAACCCAGTCTGCTTACAAGAACTATAGGAGCCCATATTGCAATAACAACTCCAATGTTATGTGTCACTGCAGCAGCAGATGAATATTAGCACAGGCTTTTTCCCCCAGTTAGAAAATACTAGAAACATCGCAAGAGTTAAAAGAAAACTTACAATGTGGAAAAAACTCGTGCCATTGATAATTACCCAGATGCATCTCCAAGATTAATTGTGTTGGTCCGACAAGTGGTGAAATCTATGCACAAAATACGCATGTTTAAATCTTTTAAAGAGAAAAGTGGAGAGCAGAATGCTGCAGAGTAGTTACATCTCCTGAACCACTAAAGCTAACAACATCCACAATCACAAACGCTCCACAAACAACGACCCCACAATCAACTAACTGGATAAAATTTCCGTTTATTCTATGGACATGCTGAAAACTATCTTGACACCGTATCAAGGCAACACTCAGTTATTCCACCAACAATGCATGGCTTGAAACAAGACTGGGAACCTCTTTAATATGAATTTCTAGATGACACATTAAAGTTTACATAGCTTTGAGCAAGACTTGCTGATTAGTTAACATACTTATGTACTCATATCTCCCTGTATGTGATTATTCAAGATTTATTCATCACCTATTCTGCCATTTATGTCGTCCTTCAAGTGAAAATGTCATACTAAATCTGTGATAACTTATTCTCAAGGAAAGCAGCATCATCTGTGAAGACAAGATTGCCAGTACTTCCATCAGGTGGGTATCTCTCCAATCTGTGACCTATTTAAGGTGATCATTTGGGTATTCTACACTAAACTTCTAACATCAGAAAGGTTAAATGATGTGATAAGAGAATTGATTCTAGCTCAATTGTATCAACTTTCTTCAAGCAAGTTTCACTGTACAATTTTACCAACATAACAAAGCCAGGAATTATAGAACTTAAATGATCTTTAAGTAAGAAAAGCAAACCCCACATAATCCAGAAAACTATAACTTGATAAAAGATGATAACACCTCAACATAGTAGCTGAAAGCCAGCTTGCAGACAAGCAGCATGATCCAAAACATGGTGTACCTAAGACACAAACAAAACAATGTACGATCAGCAAGACACTCATATAAAATATAAAGCAGCACTTATCTTTTTACTTAGGGTGATAGGTCTATGTCCAAATACTGCACTTAAGCACAAACTCAAGAACTAGCCAAGAAGATTTGTCCTTGAAAATAAGAAAAAGAAGACAGTGCTGACATAGCAAACACTGTTTTCAAGATTAAAACAAATCAAAGCATAAGTACACCACATATTAATCAGAGCAATTATCTTCTTACTTCAGCAGCGAAAATACGTCCTCATGCATGCCTCTCCCCACATAAAGCTTTGGCTGCATAGCATGAACATTCCTTTCAGGGGAAGAAAACAAGATAATGCAAACAAGTGAGTAAGGCCCTTAGTAGCGAAGTGGTAGTCTAATCCATCTACTTGCCTGAGCCCACCACATAAGAACAGTAATAGGGAACATACTTGAACGCTCCATGGTCCTCCTTAAGTAAGGAACGAAGAAAAGTATAGCAGCTAAGACATTCGGAATCATATAAATTGCAATGGCATAATAAAAGAGCGACTGGTTCCTCCAATCTTGACCCCAGGTGCTGAAAAATTTCAGGACTCCTGTTGGATACTGCACTAGACTAGAGTAACTAATTGGCAGAACCACAGCCCAAACAGCTGCCATTACAAATTTCAGAATGTATCGGAGGATCTGCGTATATCTCATGCTTTTCCAGGCATTTAGACTTAGAATGATATCCAGACTTGCTGCAGAAGAGGAAAGGAAGAAGGCGGTGTCAGTAATGATTTTATGCTACGTGGCTCTTATAAAATTTGCCAATACATATGCAAGTAGTCAAAACGGGTTGAGGATGACATATTACATGGTAACTATAGAGATATATTATAACAAAGTCTTTCCTAAGTATTGCCTCTAAGATTGACATATAAAACTTGAGATAGCTAGAAACGCCTTCTCCTTATCACAACGATTGGATTTGCTGCATTCTCTATAAAGAAGGCTGCAAGGTTAAGCAAATATTCTCCTTCCTAAGGCTGAACCGGTTTTGGAAAGTCCTAATGATATGTAGATTGCAATATAATGAAATTTCAAATGGACTTGCCCACATAGTAAAATCTTTCATAAAGAAGTGGACCATTATCTTCTTTTTTCGTAATACTCTGATAATACCTTCTTGAATTCTACTCGATGACTTTGATGACTTGATGGAATGGAGGTTCCCTCAAATGTTACACAATTATGTGAGTATTCTCGCCATCTTTTTCTATTTCTTACACTGTCTATTACAAACTTTTAGTTACAGACATATCAATCCCTCTTATATATTGGGCTTATTCTGTTTCTCTCTTGATTATTTTAATTCTTCTTTTTCACATGCAGTTTTGTCAGAGATGAAAGAGATTGGAGAGGCATCAAACAGGAAATCGCTCTACAAATGGTCAAAGGTACTCCCCGATTCTCTTCTATATACTTTATATTATGCAAAAATAAATTTGATATGAATCGGCTCCTAAAACTTTATGTCAATGAAAATTTACATTCTAAATAATAAAGAACATGATTCGAGGTAACGTATGATGCCCGCTGGGGATGCTGAGGCATGTCTATAGTACGTGCTGACATTAATCATGACAATATTTTGTCCCCTTTTGAATATATGAAGCTTGACATTTTCCCTTTTTTCAATTTGAGAAATATGAATTTGAATATGATATTTTTTTTTCTGGCAAAGGAAATGTTGGTTTTTTTTCACTTACTATCACAAAAGATAGGAGAGTAAAATCACTTTGTCTCATTAAAATGCCATTCACATTTGACTAGTGATTTCTGATTTAAGGGTCCGTTCGTTTCGCGGAAAATAGGCCATCTCTGGAAAATATTTTCCCAGAAGTCATTTTCCAAGAAAATGACAATATTTTATGGTGTTCGGCTAAAGCCTGAAAGTGTTTCAGAAAATATTTTCCGGTGTTCGGTAAGGAAAATATTTTCCACTCACCAAATTGACGAACGCCAGTGCCAAGCTCAAGGCTCGCCAGATCGACCAGCGCGAGTTTAAGATCGATGAGTCTGAAGTTTACCTGGTTCGACGACTAGCCAAGAAAGAGGAAGATAGGAAACAAATAAAAGAAAAAGAAAAAAATAAAAAATAAAAAGAAAAAGAAAAGAAAAGAAAAAGGAAATTAAAAATAATTCAAATTAAAAAAGAAAAAGAAAACTAAAAAATAATTCGAATAAAAAAAAGGAATAAGAAATGAGAGGAGAAAGTGAAGATTTGTAGAGGTGTGAGGTAAAAGGGATCAAGTGAGGAAAATGTTTTCCACTTTTGAAAAGTGGAAAACATTTTCCCTTACTTTAGAAGACTTTTTCCCCTTGATGGAAAACATTTTCCCTAAAAAATTCATTTTCCATGAAACGAACACCAGAAAATCCGGAAAACATTTTCCCGGAAATTATTTTCCGTGAAACGAACGGAGCCTAAGTGTTTTTACTTTTTGTATAGTGAACCTATGCTCTACTCCAAAACAACATTATTGTGAAACAAGAGAAAGATTTGTGTGCCTCATTTTTTTTTAATTATTTGTATTTAGCTGACAAGTTTCTGCTTCTTTTTCAATTTACAAAGTTGTGGCCTGTATAAATAAATGGGCTTGATGAGAAAAGATGATGAGAGTTTGTCTGAACTTTTCCTTCCCATCTTCATCTTCCCCTGATATTAAATTTTTTATGCTCATTTACATACTTAAATATATATCTTCTTTAATGTTATTCATTTAGTTATCACTCCATTTGTTTCTAATTTTTTTTCTTTTTGCAAATGCCCACTCCTATGTTGCAGAGAGAATCGAGATATTTATGTTTTGTCGACGTCCACATTTCTTTATTGGTATGTATCTACTTTACAGGACAAATGAATTATTAGGTCTTCGTATTTAAAAATTTGTTCTATTCCCACCTTTTTCCTCAATAATAGGATTACCTCTAACTACGTCTTGGACATATTATAAAGATATGGTAATGAGTTCTACACAATTCTATTTAACTTAGGTTAACTTTTATATTGGTCATTTCCTTGATATTTCAATTCAACATGATTTTTATCATACCATGGTTATCCTGCACAAAGCACTGGCTAATGTCTAGCCTTATTTTATATGTAGCATAAACTAGCAAAGTAAGTCTACGGTAATAATGGGGAAAGATACATAATGTACAAACATCACCATACCCCTCAGAAAGTTCAGGAAAGCATGAGTTATGAAGATGGTCAAAACTTGTCTGTAAACATTCTCGTGGAAGAGAGCAGTGACAGACCCGCTAAACGCAACAATTACCATGGCCTGAACCAAGAAAATGGAGCTTGGTTAATTTCTTGCAGAGAAAGTCTACAACATTATGCTGCTCAACGTCAAGGCTACCTGCAATGCCAATATAAGGAATATCCACATCCGATCAAAACTTCTGTAGAGGTGCAAAAAGGTGCGAACTTCCACAAAATTAGTTTTGGGTTGCTTCTTCCGGATAGGACGCTGGCTGACGTGCTGCAATAATATAAGTATATACATCACCATAGGTTCTTTCTTTTTATTGACCAGGATCAACATGGGTTCGCAGACATGCCAATCAGAGAAAAAGATCAATTTGTGGTATGTCGTTGCGCTCCATCCCCTAATTTTTCAATTTCCTCATATAATTTCATAAACCACGAAACTTCTAGAAGTTTTCTTTTAGAAGAACGTCGTGATTTGGATAATCTTGGTTAGCCATTATATCATGCACGTTGTCAAAGAAGCTAGCTTACTATTCGCACCCGCAAGATTGCTCCTGATAGCTACAGTGCTGAAAAAGCAAAAGTCTCAGACGTATGGTGCACAAAGAAGTGCAAAATGGGCTCAGACTTTATAATTCGAAATTCACTACATCCCTGGATAGAAGAAGCTACTAAAATCTATTTAGAGTTTCATCACTACCTATTTGATAAAAAATAAAGGCATTCAAATCAAAGAAGCTGTTATATTCTGACGATGCTATGTTCCCCTTTTGAAATTGGGAGTTTAAAACACAGAACCAATGCTTAAAGGAGTCAACACAGTGCCTATTGGTAAATGCCCATAAACTAGAGTAGTGATGCAATCACTTTCCTGAATTATAATTTTCAAATTCACCCGGTCAATGGAGAGAAGGAGCTATTAAAATCTGTGTAGAGAATTTCTTGATGCCAATTTTATCAAATATACAGGGATACCTATCAGACAAGCATTTTAAATTCTGACAATGCTGTGTTGGCCTTTTGGAAACGGGAAGGACACAGAACCACCGCTTAAAGGAGTTAAGCAATGCTTATTGATGAATGGCCATAATCTGGCCAAGAGATGTAATCACTTTCCTGAGCTTACCTTTAAAGAAATGGAAACGGGGAGAAAAATCTGATGAGAAAGGTATCAATGGCACTGCTAAACAATGCCAAGGTTCAAGAAAAGAAAAATTCTTCAAAAGCTTGACTGCTCGGCCAATTATCATTGTGTTATCTAACAGGTTAACCAAATTGGAGAGTGGTTTCTGGTAACATTTTCCTTGTTTAGCTTGTAAGTCATATATATATTTTGGTGGACAATGAAGAGTCACAAAATTGAGTGGTGTCCAATCTCCCATGGCCATAAGTTGCACAGAGAATTGACGCAAAGAGCTGCACACAGCATGCATGAACGCACACAAGCACACACGCAGAGGGAGAAAAAGGAGTACAGCATTTGCAGTTTGAGGATCGTCTGGCCCAAAGAAATCAGCTTTCGTATTCAACGGCCATTCTAGATCAAAACACTTGTCGGACCTGAGGAAATTGAAACGTGAATTAACTGACTTGCTTCTGCCAGAGTCATAACGCTATTCATGCTCAAAAGATATTACCAGAAGTACTCGTTTAGGTCGTCATAATTTCTCCATCTCAAATGGCTTGCCTTGCCTCCTTTGTTTCTCTTAGCTTCCTTTAACCATGATACTCAATTTTCAGATCTCGACATGGCAAACAAGAATTTGAGGCATCAACTGAGAAGGAACATACCTTGCGAAGGACCTCATAGAAAGGGGTTATTACATCCCTCAAAAATGACTCGTCATCAGGTGCTGCCAATTTATATGTTTCTCCACTAACTGCATGAACATTACCATTCAAGATGACAGAAACATCATCCGCCATCTTGTTCCAATGGACAAAGAGGAGGTTAATATCACATAACCAACAAGGAAAAATACTTGCTAGTAAATGCATCATATACAAGAAAGATAGGATTGACTTTCAATTGCAACACTTTTCAACAGAAGAAGCAACTCTATTAAGAAAAGTTATGCCTTGTCTTTACTCCATAGGAAAAGCTACTTGGTTTCTTTGCAGTTCAAAATATAAGATCTGCTGCGTTCTTCTCCAGTAGTAAGTAATACACCAATTCAAAGATGTGATCAACATGAAGAAAATCAATGACATGTTATTAGAATGCCATTCAAATAAAAACAAAAATTTCCAAAATTGCAATTTTGCTCTTGACAGGTTCATTTCAATGGCTGATTAAGCAGATTTTGCTTCAGCAAGGAAGAGATTATCGAAGTTGGGTACGATGATGGATAAGCACCACATTGAAGGACCCCATTATCCCAAAGAAAATTGTCTAGTAGTTTGATGGAACATAATCAGCTTTTACTCTAGCTGATTAAGCAGATTTCTTCCATCAATAGCAAACTCTAAATATGTTTGAGATGACTTCTATTCATCAAGTAAACATAATATGTGCCTCTAGATGACTACACAGAACATAGATATTGAGATAACCATAGTACGCACCCTGTGAAAGATATAGCAGAGACATTCAGGCATAAATCGAACATTTGATGCTTCACCCCATATTAGAAGATAGAGTGCGATGTAGATAAGTTGCAACTGTTGTCTGTCACGATTTGGGGGAAACCTGGAAAAACGGTGGTTTGCCAAAACATTGAGCAGACTTGCAAATCAGTTATCCCATGGCACATCATATGGTGATTGTTCCTTTTCAATTTTCATATGAAAGATTTAAGTGATAGTAGGGCAGAAAAGCTTACTCAAGATTGTGCTTCTGATGAAGATAATTACACCAGGATCGATAGTTCTTGAGAATTTTTTCCATCAGCTGATCAACAGTGTGATCATTCAACTGCAGGAGGCATATGTCCAAGATTGAATCACACCTCATTTTTAAGTGAACTCTGCTATTTCTATATAAACCTATGCAGATAAATGATGTATATACCTCAGTGAAATCGTCCTCTTGTCTGTCCCTTATCTCCTTGTTGGCAAGTAAAAGAATTAAATGCTCCCTCTGATTTGCCACATTTCCTTTCTTCAGCAACAAGATGAGGATCCATATTTAGTCAGATGATGTATAATTTCCTTCATTAGAGATTCCAGAAAACAAAGGTGACCTATGAAACTAATTAGAAAGGTCAAAAAGTGATCAAACTCTATTCACCTTTGAGAACCCACGGAAGGCTAAGTCCACAACATAGTGTTGACTAGGCTATATAGGTAAAAATGCACCTTTCCACATGAGACACGTTATTACTTTGTGTATTCGTAACACAAATGCTAAAAAAGTCATAAGATCCTTGACATCGTAGTTAGCCAAAATCAAATTTAAAGTGCAAAGTTGCCGGTGTCATTTGCAATATCAAAGTCAATAAACTAGGCCAAACTAGGATGTCGAGGTTCATATGTTTCAAGGGATACAATCAGCAAGACAATTTTGTCAGAAGCATACTGTAATGTGTAACAAAATGTTAGATTGGTAATTCTCGCATATAAGTTTGTGAAACCACTTATCATGATTCAACTGCAAAGGAATGGGCCAGATAATTCAGGCGATTCAAGTTCTTAAAAACGTTTCAAAACCAAACAGGTGTGAAACCGAAAGGTTGGCAATTCGCAAGATAGACAGTGAGATCATCTGAACCGTTCAGATTAGTTAAACTGAGTCAAATATGTGATATAGTGAAGTAATCACCCAACTGACTTAGGTCAGAGCGCATGCACTTTTAGCTCTTAGAGATCGAGGATTCAGTCTCCGCAACACCAGTGGGCATCCTTTCTCTGAAGGGGTTCAGTTTTTTTGGTCTAAAATTATCCACACAAATAAGTTGCATGTGCAGCTGGAGAAGATCTGGGCTCAAATCAATGGCAGGGTGCAGTTCAAACCCCATCTCAGCCGCATGTCCTTTACTATCCAAAAGTACTCGAGCCTTACCCATCGTCAAGTGACCAGTTCAAAAGGACCAGTCCAGTCTAGTTTCCCAAAATTTGGTAGTAGGCCAAACTTGCCGCACGGAAAGGTTGTTAGACATCATTTAATTATGATATTGCATTCTACTATTTCCAGCATTACTTGAGCACCAACAAAAATTTTCTTTATCATTGTGAATGGTGCATAAGCCACCTTTTCTCTTGCACAATATAAACAAGTGAGAGTGCTTTCAGCGCACTATGGGGTCGGAGATTATGCGCAGCCCTAGAATCAGCTTGCTAAAGGAGGACCCGACGCAATAGCAAGGCACAATAGTGGATTCAAATTATAATAGGACGTTCAAGACAAGTTTTACCTGGAACCCAAAAACAGATGAAAGCCAGTCAAGTATATCAGTGTTGGACTGGCTGCTCTCCTTTGGAATTACCAAATTATCCTCCTCAACGTTTGGCTCTCCATGAGCTAGGAGCATTGGCAGATTGTCCACATTGTGTATGGCCTGAAGGGCAGCCTTAATCTAGACTTTTCATAAAACTTGATGAGTAATACAGCCCACTGTCAAGAAAATCCAATGCAAACCTTTCATAAATTGAAAATTTACCTCAGGAAGTTCCATAATTGCAGGTTTAATCCCAATTGCATGTAATGGCAAAATGTTATAGTGTACAGATTGCTCTCTTTTTCTCTCAACTTCTTCAGCATACCTTTTTGTCTGTAGAGCAAAAGCCAATGGCAGATACCATTATTCAGTGCTTGCCACAGAGAAGAACACAAAGATGAAGGCAGGCTAGGAAACTAAAACTCTTTCACTGGAACCTGATCATCAAGCTTTGAGGGATGCACCACAGTTTTCAAAACATCATATAATACTGTAGCAATCTGATATATCTTTGCCATTTCTTCCCTTCAAGAATTAATAGCAAAAAGAACAATCAATAAAGTGAAGAGATTCGTCGGCAGTCAATCAAATAACAGTAGAGCCTTACGGCTTTTTGGTGTATTGGGCATCTCTGATATTGTTTTCATAGAACATCTGGTAATACATCTGGATTTCTCTAGGATCATTTCTGGCAAGCTGAAAATGCGTCTCTTCTTCTTCCTACAGAATTAGAATGTCAGACATTAAACAGTTTGCATACGAGTTACAACCCAGTCCCTCTGCTGGTTTTTCCCCCACCAAGGCTAAATTCTGTGACGTATTGTGCACATAATACAAACGAGGAAATAGGAAGAAAATAATATAAACAATTTTCCCTACAAACTATAAGACAAAATGGTGACTGATGACGAGAATGTAATATCATTATCAACAGCCAATATGCCTAACAGCATTGGAGCAACAGCAGGGCCATAGACAAGTAAAAGACATTTCAAGCTACCAAGAATAGTGACATCTAGCTGCTCTTTACATTCAAATGCCTTGTTAGGCTGATACCCCTACATCCTCCCTTTTTCTAACTGTCAACTTGAATGATAAATGGCACCAACATATAAGGTTATTTATAAGTCAGCATCCCATGCAATTGGCCTTCCAGTTGCAAGATTTAGGTTAGATATATACAACATCATATGACTTAGTCAGGATTTCCAAGAAAACTTCAAATGAGAAGACATAGAAGTACATAACATTTCAGGAAAAAAATTTTTAAAAAAATGATCTCAAAGGATCATGCCCCAAATAATGCTGACAAACTTTGGTCTCAGTAGTTCAATCCCCCGATTCAGGGATCAACTAATTATAAGTCAAGCAACTCTGACGTCAGATCAAGTCATTGAGTCTGTAGTGCTTAGGACAAGAGTGGCCTAGGGACTAAAAATGGTGCAACTGTGGGTGATTGTTGGACAAGTGATCAGGGAGGTTTCCAGATGGAAATTATAGCCCTCGAGCACCGATTGCTACTCTATGTGTATGCAGTTTCAGGGGGCTTTCTATAGTCTATGGTCCCTCGAAGAACCAATCCTCGAGAATTGAAAGCTGTTAGATCCCTAATGAATAGATCTTGGTTGTTCATTGAAAACCCATTAAGAATTCATGCATTACAGCACAATGTATAGGAATTACGACATAATACGCTTGGACAGTTCCTCAAGGGGACCATGGAAGCCCCCACAATTTCAGATATGGCTGGGTTAACTGTAATACTGCACAGTACTTGAAATTAAGTCTTGGGGAGTGTATCAGTAAGGGTTGCAATGCAACAGCTTCATTTCTAAATCTGTCACACTTAATAATGAAGATATTCAAAGGGCAATAATCACAACGGACTATATTGATGTGGGAGATTAAGAGACCCATTTTGTTCTTTGAAAGACCATTTTCCCGAGCAGAAGGTATGAGGATGATAAAGCTTTATAAAACCTCACAAAGGACTGTATTGATGTGGAATTTTATTATGGGGCTCTCAATAATATATGAATATTGTAATGCCTTTCCATGGAAACATAAGGAATGCTAAAGTTCCATCAAAGGTCTGTTATTTTTATTTTTTATTTTTTCACTTCTGAAATGTGATTCTAGGTAACAATAAAGAAAAAATACGACCTGAAGCTTAGGAAAATTGTAATGGTCAATTGGTTTTCTCTGCAAAAACAGTTGGTACATCTGCTTACTCAGTGGTTGCTGACATTTATCACATTGTTGGATCTTTTGGCAGGGATATCTTGGGTTCCTTACTGTAATAAATGCAATCAGAAGCTGCAAGGCATATCAGTCGTTTGGACAGAGACCGTGGAACTCAGTGCCATCTTGTGTAACATGGAATATCTAGTTGGAGAAAACAGGAAGGTTTTCCAAAGCTGATTGCTATTGCTGACAAGTCAGCTGTGGAGTGATATTCTGCTTGATTGTATAGCTTCTTTTTTATTTTCTGCTACTGTCCTATGTATATACATCCAGTCTAATAGGACATCCTTGTTTACGTCTGAGTCCACTTAAACAATCTACAACTGCAAATCCATGGTAATATCGCTCAACATGATTTTCTCACATCTTGATAGCTTAGTAAATGTGGAAATGCAGTCTCCAGCCATCAGATCTAACAACCAGTCACATTTGTTAGTTAAGCTATCACAGCTTGAGAAGACAAAATGCTTCACTGCTAGTGACATGATGTATAAATGAACTTCATTGATGCTTCATCATTCAGCAATGCCACCATAACAGGCCAATGGACCTCGTGAACTAGGAAAGATACCTTCTCAAGCCTGTGTAAGAGATAGGTCTTAAACTGGCGAACACCCCGTCCAGCTGATGTGGGATCCATCGTATGAGCCCTCTCAAATGCATGAAAGCGACCTAATAGGAGAGATAAAGCAAGGAAAAGGAGAAGTTTTGCTACAGATTAGGAAGAGAACCATGTTTGAAGTCCAACTGATGCAATTTCAACCTTGCCATGCAACATCATAATATTTGTAAAGAAGACGCTAAGAATAAGGTAGACCACTGAGAAAGATTAATGAGCATGCAGGAAAAGCATTTAGTATCTGCTCCACTCTTACAATTGATAAGACCCAGCTTCCAATGACGGACAGAATTGAACAGCATAGACAGAATTTTCGTTAAAGAAAGATGACACCATTGCTGTTCTCTCATTAACAAACTGTTAGGGCTTCCGCAGTGACTCAAACCAAGTCATCTTACAGATTCACATTATTTATCTCTCCAACAATTACAATGTTCATATCGACTGTATGCTTTAGACACTTATCATGGCTACTTTGGTGTTTGAATAGTAATCATCTGTGGCTCTAACATAGAATTCCCTGTTTTGATGGTAAAGAGAATTGGAAGGGTAGCGCGCATGCGCGTGAAGAGCTATTGTCGTTAATTATGTTTAAGCAAACTATAATGTCACTTGACCTGTAATTGTAACAAGGATTCCTTTTTACGAGCTCATAAGTAGACATATCGAAATGACTTTCTTGCAAACTTATCAAACTTATATTAGATAGATTCAGCTAGAAAATCAGATATTAGATAAGAAACTAGACACTAGATGTTAGATTAAATTATGAGAGAGTTCTATTTTAAGAATACTCAGCCCATTAATTCTATCAAACGCCATTGTTTGAATACATTAGATAGCATATAAATGGGAACAACCATACAGCTAATAATCATTGAGTATATTATGAAATATAACCGTGGAATTATGTCCTCCTTCCACTTCTTCACTTTGCATATTTATTCAATCCCTTTCATCCCATTCATGTCATCCAGACCCATTAAAATTTGGTAAGTAAACTCTTCAATTAACAGCTGTTACATGTTTCTTTCCCCCAAAGCTAACAATGCCCATAAACTAATACTCCTCTTGGGTTAAATTTCAAGTTATTTACCGGAAAGGTCGACGATTGAAGTCGCTTGATAAATGACAAGGGAAGAAGAAAATCAAGCACGCACGAGGTGTGAACAACGATAGAGACATAATCAAAATTCGACGACCACGACTTAGACAGTGACTTGTCCTGCAAGAGTGTTCATTGTCTAAGTCGGTCGTGAGAAAAGATTAAAGTTTTACCGTCGAGAAACAAATACATGGCACGGCATTCTCGTCATTGACTCCACCGAGCCGCCTATGAAAATTCTGGCCATCGAACGAACCGAACGACGGGAAACAGGGGATCAAAGGACCAGAAAGAGAGAGGAGGAGCTTACACAAATACGCGACCCTCGGGTTCTCCTTCTCGACCTCGTTGGCCACGCGGAGGATTGGCGCGATGGCGGCCAGTGAAGAGGGCACCAGCTCGCTGTCCACGGCGGAGGTGTCCTCGTTCGGCAAGTCGGCCATCATCGTGGTCGCCCTCGTCATCTTCCTCGACGGCAAGCGGGACGGCGGGCCGGAGCCCGCCTCCGGCTTGCTCCCGCTCGAGCTTGCCATCCGCAGCGGCGGCAGCGGCGGCGGCGGTTCCCCACACAGACAGGCCCCCTCTTCTCTAGTATCACCCGGTTCCTGCTCCTCCGGTGGCGGCGGTAGTTCGGGTCTCTACGGTGCCAGCTAGCGTCCAGCGATCGGGCGTCGTCGTCGTCGTTGTCGTCGTCGCCATCTTTTCCGCGCACTTATATACGCGCGGGGGGAAGGGGGAGAGATACTTTGGGTGGTGAGTGGGGAAAAGGGAGTTGCTCCTGCAGCAAGGAAAGAATGAGAGAATGTGTCGCACTGGAAGGACTGTTCGGGGCTCCGCCGCCTGAGTGCTTTTGCTTTTTCCAGCGGCCATAAACAAATGGCGATTATCCAGAGACTCTGAGGCTTTGCTTTACCGGAAGGAAGGTGGTGGAGAGAGAGAGAGAGAGAGAGAGAGAAAGAGAGACGAGACAGCGCCCCTCCCCCCACTTGGCTTTTGTGCACGCTGCTTTTGTCGAGTCGAGCGAGGATATGCGGCTTCTTTTTGCTTTGTCGCGCGCGCGAAAGTCGCGACCGCGGACGAGGAAGGAAACCCCTTTGCTTTTTGTCCCCCCTCGCGGTTTTGAATTTTCGGTTTATTTCGGTTGTGCTCTCTCCTGCCTCTCTCGGGTGTTGGGTTTGGGCCTGAGCCTCGAGGCCCTTTTTTCCTCATGTGAAGATGACCCCGGCAGAACTCGTGCAAATTGTTTTTCGTCGAAAATGTCATCCAATTCATAAGTACATGATTAGGAATGACACACGAATAATTGTTGAATCATAGCCCAGAGCGCAATGTCATCTCTAAACTTTTAATTTGTCTAATGCAATCAGTGAAATTTTGGTACATGTTTAATTGAATCCTCGGACTATTACTCAGTATTATCCTTTTTTGAATTCAAGTTAACGGAATTTGCAGATTTGGCTTCCAATCCAGTACGTTTAAACAGTGGACCAAAAAGAAAAAAGTTACACATGGAATATCCATGTAAGTTATTCAACTCGAATTAGAATATAAAGATCATTTTACGTTGTTCAATTAGGGAATATGATTATTTATGTTATTTTATGATGTTGATTATTATATTTTGATTGGACTTGGACAATGCCTTGTCCTGCAAGAATGTTCATTGTCTAAGTCAATCGAGAAAAAAGACTGAACTGTTAACGTCGAAAAACAACTACATCGCATGGCATTTGTCTCTTCACCAAGTCACCTATGAAAATTTTGCTATAGAATAAACCGAATAATCCAAAACAGTGGAAATAAAACGAGCCAAACAAAAATGGGATGAGAGAGAGAGAGAGGAGAGGAGGAGGAAATTGTAGGATGCAAAATCATGCGATCCCAAAATCTCCAAAACCAGAACAATAGCACAAATGATTTAGTAGAAAAATTAACGCACCTGATTTGAAATCATCATTCTTGATGCAGAACCGATAGTCCACGTGCATATTCTTCTCCTTTATTGCCATCTGTATCACTAGCTCAATAAAACGGCCCCCCACCTTTAAGCACTAAGTTAACACTCTCGATGTGATGATACTTGTGAAAATTTGAGTTAAATGAGAAATTTGAACATTATTTATAGAGTTTTTAACTAGGCTTTCTCATTACGAGCCATTAACTCGGCCCACACTAACCTGCCTCATATTAGATTAATTAAGAAAACATTCTATCTCGCTTTAAACTAAATTCCATAAAATGGTAAATTACAGGTAATCCACGTTAGAAAAACTCTTACGGAAATTACACAAATGTTCAACCCTTGGGTTCTCCCTCTCAACCTCATTGGCTTCACGGAGGATCGGCTTGATGGGGGTGAGGGAATAGGGCACCAGCTCGCTGTCGACAGCGGAGTTGTCCTTGTTCGGCAAATTGACCATCACCATCTGCACCCTCATCATTTTCTTCGCCAGCAACGGCGGTGGGCCGGAGCCCGGCTATGGCTTGCTCCCAGTCGAGCTCGCCATCCACAAGGGCAACGGCAGCAGCAGGTTCCCCCGCTGAGAGATGACGCTTCTCCTTTAGTATCACCCGGCCCCTGGGGTGGTGGCGGTTCGGGTCTCTACACGGCCAGTCAGCATCCAGCGATCAGCCGCCGTCATCGCCCTTACACTTATATACGCGCAGAGGGAGTGGGGAGAGAGATACTTTGGGAGGTGAGTGGGGAAAGGGAGTTGCTCTGGGAGGAAGGAAAGAATCAGAGAACGGGTTGCGCGGGGAGGACTGTTGGTTTTCGTTTGCGTGCCCCGTGCTTATGCCGAGTCGAGTGAGAAATGCGACTCTTTTTGCTTTGTCGCGCGCGAGTGTGCGACTGCGAACGAGGAAGGAAACGCTCCCCCGATTTCGAATTTCGGCTTATGTCGGTTTTGTTCTCTCTTCTTGTCCTTGGGCTCCCTCTTTTGTTGGGCTTGGGCCTGAGCAGTGAGCAGTGGCTTTAGAGCCTCGAGGCCCATTCTCCTCAGAGAAGAAATCACCTCAGCAGAACTCGTTCAATAATTTCAATTCATAAGTAAATAGTTAGGTAAATGACACAAATAGTTCATGAACTTTTACCTGGTGTGTAATATCATCCATGAAATTTTAATTTATTTAATATGGCCCAAGAAATTTTTGTTCACCTTCAATTTAATCCCCGCCTAATATTTATCCTTTTTCCCGATTCAGGTTAATGGAATTTGTAGATTCGACTTCCAATTGAGTACGTTTGAATGCTAAACAAAGAAAAAGTTTTTCATCATATTAGAATATATTCAACTCAAACTGGAATAAAATGATCATCTTATGTTGTTCAATTTGGAAAATTGATTATTTATTTTATTTGATGACATTGATTATTACATTTTGATTTGAGTTGAATATTTTACGTAGATAATCTCCATGTAATGTCATTTTTGCCTCTAGCGTTCAAACTAACTGGATTGGACGACAAATTAGCTAATTCCATTAACTAGAATTAATTAAAAAAAATAACATCAAATATTATGAGCCAAATTAAACATTTATTAAAAGTTAAGAACCGCATTGAACAAATTAAGAGTTTGAGGACGATGTTACACATCTGACCAAAATTAGGGATAATTGGTGAAATTATTTATGCATAGTTTGATTCGAGAATAGGGTCTCTTGTCCAACTAATAAATCGATGACGATCAAGGAATTGTCGTGATTGATGAGATTAATTTAATGGTTGAAGATACATAGACATCCACTTTGGCACCCCAAATTCTGTAGGGATGAGGGAGTGACACCGTCATCTTTTCTCCAAAGTACGCAGACTCAATTATACCCAAAATATCTAGTCCCAAAAGTTCCCACGATAACATTTTCATTTTAATGGCCACTAATTAAGATATCTAAAAAACATAATAAGAAAAGGAAATGAGCTACCACCGTCCAATGATAAATACATTCCTTTTAAGCAGATCAAGCAATCACTATGTATAATTATAAAATCAAATCACCACTTATTTACACCAAATCCAAAATATATCAAACTCAAATTCTTATCTAAACACAATAGTCCATTCCATCAACTAAACTCAAGCTCAAGCATCTTGTCATGGTCATGGATAGCACCCCATAATAAGATGATCAAGATCCCTCTCTTGGCTAGGTCTCCACCTATTATAAGCCGGATGCTCGGCCCACAAAGATATTCTAGACTAGTATGTGCATTACCCACAAGCACTATGTGCATACCCACACATCCTTCAACGATTTTATAAAGACATTGAGCATTATCTATCAACCTTAATCTCCATAAATTCACAATCAAAATCAGAAACCATCTTACAACTCAGGTTTAATAACCAAATCACAAATTTTCACCATCATAATTCAAATGTTAATAATCAAGTCCATTGATTAATCTCTATCAAATCACAACTTTTCACCATTGATTATATATATCACAATCCATTTCATAAACCAATTGACCAACCGGTATGTAATATTTCATAAACCATATTTCAAATCAAGAACTTCTTGTGAGCCTTTCCCAAAATGTTTCATAAACCCATTTTTAGGCTATCAGTTTAGACTATAGTCAAAAGATAACATTTTCACATATAAAAAACAAATGGTAGTAAATGCTTGATTAAATTTATGCAAGGAATATGCTTGTGCTTAACTCATAACATAATGTGATAAGTGCATTAGAAGTCCTAAAATTTATCATGAAAATGTAATTAAGTCTTAAAACTTTCAAAAGTGAAATTAAGTCCTAAAATTTATTACGAAAGTTCAATAAAGTCCTAAAACTTTCAATAGGTTCAATAAAGTCCTAAAACTTGTCTTGAAAGTGCAATTAAGTCCTAAAACTTGTCTTGAAAGTGCAATTAAGTCCTAAAACTTTATAAAAGTGCAATCAATTGAAGGACTTAGATTGAACTATTTTGATAAGTTTTAGGACTTGATTGCACTTTTGAAAGTTTTATGACTTAATTGCACTTTGTGACAAGTTTTAGGACTTAATTACACTTTTTGAAAGTTTTAGGACTTAATTACATTTTCATAACAATTTTAGGACTTTCAATGCACTTATCCCTAAGATAATTAAAGCATTTCACTTTTGAAATATGAGTTTACAAACTCAAAGAAGATATGGTATCACTCACTTAGGAAAAGCCGAAAATCAATCTATGGTAGTTACTTGAGCCGACGCACTTACAATCCTATCAATTATTCGAAAAACCATATTAAAAACTGAGTAATACACAACTCTAATGAACGACTTGACTAACCACATTCAACCATTCAATGTATTGACTCTTACGTGTTGCGAAGAAGCTCATTTATGGCATACGTTTGTCTTTTGCCATAACACGCATTATCCGTTATGCATAACTTGCATGCAAAGCTCTGAAATTTCTTTCCAAACAAACCATACTTCGAAATCAAGTTTCGTCAAACCTCACGGCTTCACAACACCATAAACTACTATTTTCACAAAAATCGCAGCTCCAAAAACTTGTTAATTGAACCTCGTAGTTCAAAATTTAAATAACTCCAAATTTGTGCTTTAACTTCCAAAATTACTTCAATTAGATGGATAATTGGCTTGAATATTTACTAGGTATTGCGATTTGTAATTGATTCGGATGGTCAAGGTGTTCGAATCAGCTAATACTTACCAGGTATTGTGATTTATAGTTGATTCGGCTAATTGAGGTGTTCGAATCAGCGACGCATGAAAAATTTTCCTTCTTTTCTCTTCTTCCCCTTATTTCCTTCTTCACGGTCGAGCTTCTCGTTCTTCTTCTTTTGCTTCTTCTGTCTACTGCCCTGACTTCAGGTGAGATAAGTGGAGAAGACTCAGTGAAGATGGGCTGAGTTTGTCTATTAAAGACATGCGTCTGGGCTTGATGGAATCATGTATTACATCCACACCCTAACGAAAAGCACACCCTCACGTCGTTGCATGTGGTAGCATGTGCCAATCAAAGAACCTAAACTAAATATCTCCTACACATGTTGTCAGGCAATTAGTTTTAATGTGAATACCCTAGAAACTATCTTATCAGGGTTAGTTTTCAATTTTTGACCCCCTAAAATCGTCTTTCTTGACCCTAAAACGGGTTCAGAACTGACCAGTTGGTTTCAAAGTCTACGCGAGAATTGACCAAGGCATTTTTTCTCTCGTTTTATTATACATACAGTATGCATGTGCCGACCATGAATATGACTCTTTCTATTGGATGATAAAATGTCAAATATATTCAATTTCAATAAATATTTTATATCTTAAAAAAGAGTAAAACCTCACATGTCTGCCAGAGAAGCCAACAATTTTTTGGTATTGGAAATGCCATTACCGAGCGAAGACTGCATTTCCCAGCGCTATAGAATTGTTAGTACAATGCTCAATTTATGCTACGATCACCATAATCTCACTAATCACATTATCTACCCGGATTCCGCGATGTTTGCTTTTGCTTCTGTTTCTAGTCCAGGTTTACATGTTGGGCACAACAATTACAACACAACAATCGAAGGTGACCTTGCGAGTTCTATGTGGCAACCTTGCTGTTCTTTCTCCAATCTGCAAACCACTCGCTAAGCCAAATATGATAGGACAGATCGTCCTCATTCGTCTGTTGCACAATGCCTCAGCTATCGAGCATCCCCAGAGGGGAAAAATGATCGATTCCTCTTCAGTTGGCACGAGCAATTACCGAGATGATGGCGTGTTCCTCTAATGCAAGAGGTCTTCCATCTCCGATGGTGTTTTTGGCTCTTATATATCCGTAGTTGGGATTCGTTGTTTCTTCGTGGTTAGCTACAGTGCCTTCACCAATCTAGCAGGCCTTTGCCGTGCTTGTGAAGCTAGCATGCATCCCTCGCGTCCCATATCATACAGTTCATGGAAAGTTCGAGAGAATCCGTTCAAATAAAAAATTAAAAAAGTAGTTCTGTAGAAACAGGTTATCTCTTTTGACCAGTCCAGACCCCAGACTCTAGATTGACGCCACGCCAGCCCAACATCCCCTGCAACATGTTTCCCCTCTTGACTTTTGATAAACTGTGGTAGTCCCCGACAACGCATGAACGTCTGATGTGTAGTTACATGCACTTTCTCAGAACTAGGCAAGAGAGAAATATTCTCTTAGTTTGAATCTGAATAGCAGGGTGGAGGACTGACTCACGAGAAAACTTAATTCTTGAAGGAAAAAAAGGGACATGATCACATTCTGAGGAAAAAGGGCGATTCTTTCGTCCAGCTGTTAGTATATACATGCGTTTCTGTTGTACTCATTAGAGGGGGTTTGGTGGTGGGGGGTTGTGTTTGGATTCTTAGACTCGGAGAACCGTCCCGAATATGTTTGGTCTTGACACTCCGCATCAAAGCCAGAATCATGGCAGAGCCCCATCCTTGGTCACCTGGCATTTCCTTCTCGGAATTTGTCAAAGTAGCGCAAAAGCAAATACCATGCCCACGTGGAACTTTCTTCCGGTGCCTGTGGCATGCCGTCAATTAATCTCCTACATCCTGTCAGCAATGCGGAAGAGGAAAACATCAAGAAGAGCCTTTAAGCATCAATATTCGCGCGCTCACTGGAAAACATCTTCGAAAGGTTACTAATGCAACGCCGTTCCCTTATAAGAAAATGATGCGCAAATTGACAATGTCAAACTATGGCTGTATAAACCAACTTGCAGGACTTCAAACAAGTCTGCGGTAAGCATGAATGCCCCTACCGCAATGACTCAGTGTATTTGCACGAAGAGAGCATCAAACAGGAATATTATGAAGTCAAAATAAAGGGGAAGCCCTCTCCTGGACTAAGGAAATCACTACAAATAAAATGCCTAGTCAATGGAATTTGACGGATTTTCACGGGTTCAACCCCCGAGGCATTCTTAAGAAAGGAAGAATGCAAAAAAGTACTTCGAAGAAGACCAGCATGAGGTGATTTTAAAGAGAGATTGAGAGCGTAGCAACAATAAAATTTTCACACTGTTGAGCTTCATATAGTACATTAAGGACCTCAAAGGAATTATTGACGGAGGTGGAACACCTATTAACTGGAAGGAGGGAGAAAAGGTCCAGGTGGAGCACCGCATATGCCTCATGTTTGAAACCATCTTAAGACACTTGCAAAAAGAATAGTTACTCAGAAAACTTGATGGACTAGCAAGCAACATGGTTTCTAGAGCTGGTTGCAGCAGCCCATTGATTGGAAAGACGTGTAGCTGTTGCACCATAACTTATCAATGTTACAGTGGCATAATTCCCTTGAGTATTTGATGTTATTTGACGTAGCAATTCTCTCATCGCCCGTAAAAGAAAGGCTGATGGCACTGACGAACCTGGAAACAAACCTATAAAAAACAACTCAACTCAGCCCCGACACTGGCATCAAAGGAGATATTCAGTCCCCAGAAAAATTAGAAAAGGGAAACTTAATCACAGTCCATCAGCTAGATTCTTAAACTAGCGGAACGTGAAATAAAACAAAGGGAAAGAATGAAGATAATGCAACTGTTAGTTCTGCAACTCAATATTATGCATTCGCCTAGTAAGACTTAACCAATTCTTTGTATAACATAGCAACTCACTCCGAGCATGTGAGAATAAAAATAAATTTGTTGAAGTAATCAATCTGACCTGCTTTTTGTATCTAGAAACCTCAAAGTAAACTTTTCCTCATTCCCCTTTTATTCACTCATGCACACCATCAAATTCTAACCCCAACCCAACAACCCCCTTAGGGCCCCACGCACACACAAGAGAGAGAACTTAAGTTGCATAAAAGCTTCGGTCCCTTGATTTTATTTTAAGTTATTAAGAGAAAACAAGCCAATTTTATCTTAATTTAGCTCAAAGCACCATTGAATTTATCAGGAATAATCCCGATGCTCCCAACAACCACTACATATTTTTCCCCAGGGGAGAAAAAATTACATAGGCACCAGTATATCATAAATATTAAAAAAAATATATATCCTATCAATGCAGGATAGACTTTACTTTTGTAGCAAAAAATAGAAAAGCTAGACTTAAGACAGAAAACAGAAGTGCATTTTCCAGACGCTGGCGTAGATTGTACAAGAGTTACAACAATTTATGCATTATATCATCTATTTTCAGGCATCTCTTAAGAGGTAGGCAGGTTAACATGAGGGCATCAAATGTTGTACCTATGAAAAGGAAAACATTCAGAGAGCACTTAAGGGGAAGAAAACTATAGAATAGCTGCAATACAATGGTGTGCTGAAGTTAGGAATCCCAGGTGAGAGAAACCATAAGAAATTTTTATGTATAAGCTCAATACATATTGGAGTTTCTGTTGATAAAGCAGCTGAAGCAATTGATGTAAAAGACATCATGCAGACGGCTGCTAAACCAGCCACCTGCATCCATTGATGATATTTAAGAAAAAGTTAAAAGGCACCGTAATACTAACTCAACTAAAATCCAAGAGAGAACAGAAGTGCAGAGCATATGCTCACCATGAAATGGGTACCCTATTCAACAGAGAGCACTTAAGAAGAAGAAAAATATGATCGACTAGTGACTTACCTTCCACGTATCACCTGAAGCACTCTCGGACCGTTACTTCACTCGATTTTAAGAACAAGGTGATACCGAAATATAAATAGAGCATTGACACAAAACGGTATAGATCCCACAATACTGAAACAGTTAATCTTGGACTTAAGCAGGCTATACCCAAAATATGCAAAGAAAATGGGTGCACTCAACACATGCGGAATGCTCCAAAAATATCCAAGATACAACTCAAACCACTATCTCATAGGGCGAAAACGAGGCTTAGTTTTATGAGTATTTTAAGAACTATTCTTATCTAACTAATCAGTACTTGATAGATTTTCTAACTCCAAGCAAATTAATGGTTAGATTATCTAACTCCAAGCAAATTAATGGCAAATAAGGGCAAGCATATGCTGGTGGAATTAGTCAAAGTAACCCAAAAAAAGAGTAGAGGTTAAAATAGTTAGGCTATCATAATCAAAAAAATATGTCCTGAAACCATATGGCTCGCTTGATTACAACAGATTTCTTTGACATGCGGAAAGGTTAGATTAGTGTCATATCCCACATTATTTTATTCTTTTTGTCCTCAATTTCTATCAAGCAATATTTACGAGATGAATAGGTAGTGCAATGTTTACCTGTAGCAGAAGCTGTAATGTCCTGTTTCTTCTTCTAATAGCAAAAGTCTGCTGTAAATTTTCTAGCTGAGAGCATTAAATATGAGGGGCTATTCCAACAAGACATGCACTTTACAATCGTAGATCAAGCTTAAGTACACCGGATTCTTTCAACAATTAGATCATCCACAGTGCTTTAAATATGAGGAGGCTATTCCAACAAGACATGCACTTTACACACATACATCAAGCTTACTGGAAACTTCTCCGCAAATTTCACATATGTTGATAATCTAAAATTAATTGATGTTCTTCAGTTACTCTTCTGAAAAAAAACAGAAGACATGCTATCGTCCAGCTCAGGAGGGAAACGAGTCCCACAAAAAGGAACTGAGAAGGTAAATTCTCATAAATGATCATCTGCGAGGAGTGCAGAGAAACTTATGTCTTTACACGTACTAACAAGGGAAACACAATCTGACCCGTGCCAGCAGAAGAATTATGTCCTTCCAAAGGAGAGTGAAGGAGGGAAGTCAAGTGACAAGCAACCATGAGAGTTAGTCTAGTCAGTTCCTTGTTGCTGTAGTCACACTCATACTTTCTTGAAAAGTATAGATAAATCTGATTTCATTCTCAAAGTCTCAAAAGTGAAACTATTGCCAAGGGAATTAAAGATTTTGACCACTAATCACTGAGATTTGCAATAACTATCTCAAATTCAATAACCTGTGAAAAAGTTAAAAACAGATGTAATTCGATCACTCCAGATCCCATGCATCTGCACTGTGATAATCCGTCGCGCACTTCACTTTCCGGGCACAAAGTTGGTGGCGCAAGCCCAGGCATTTTTGTTGGCAGGGTCAGCCAGGTTCTCCAATGGGCCTTTCCCTTTCACAATGGCCTGGATGAAGAACCCAAACGTGGAGAACATGGCCGACCTCCCATTTGTTTGTCTCCTTCACCTTCAGCCCTGCGAAAGCCTCCATGCACGAGGCCCAACGGATCGAAGCTCCAACACACCCCCCCACCCCGGAGAAAAAAAAGAAGAAGGTATATCGGTGGGTCAGCTCTTCGTGTGGGTCCCCCTGCGAACCTGTATCCTCCCACTGCACTCATTGTGATTACCTGAGTGGCCCAGATGGCCAAGATGTTGTGCATCAATCAGGCTCGTGCTCCCCAAATAGTCCAACCCGCCCTCATTGAATATCCGTACACCAGCCTTAAACCAAACCGCCTTGCCAAACTTGACCCCATTGCAGGACAAGCGCTCCGGGAATATGCACCCAAGGACGCTGAGCATGGCCCACCTCACATGGCTGACCTCAAGTTCGTGGTTCTTGCGAGAGGTCTCCGGATCAGCTCAAGCACACCTTTGAGCCGTGCGAACTGCGAACATACGAGTCTTAGGAGGAGATGTCGTCTTATGAGGATTGAGAAATGTAAATCCCATTCCAGCAAATCAATCTTCTTTTCTATAGCTCCGGCCTATCTAGGCAGGCCAGGGTTGCTAATCTCTTCTCTGAGGACGGCCAGCCGATTAGGTCGGTGATCGAAAGTTGGGATTCGCCGCTTCCCTCCTTGACTGATGCCTTGGATCGGTTTTGTTGGAGGGAGGATTCGTCCGGTAGGTTTTCGGTGGCCTCGGCCGGGGAGCTTATCAGACGGAAGAAGGATCGAGTTAGTTGGCATGGCTTCATTTGGAACAATGCCATTCTGCCTCAATACCGGTTCAATTTGTGGCTCATCACCAAACGGAGACTACCTACACAGTCCCTTCTCATGTCTTACGGTATGATCAAAGCTGCTTCCTGCCCCTTTTGTAAAGAGGTGCCTGACTCGATTGATCACCGTTTTTTTGGCTACCGGGTTACTTCAAAAGTTGCCTTCTTTTGGGCGACTAGGTGTGGAATTCCTTGGCAAAACAAACCATGGAAGGAAACTATTATTTCGATCTCGGCCTTGCTGTCCGGCAAGGACTTTCATAATTGCATTGCCAACTTTTCTTTTGGTGCTTTATGTCACATTGTGTGGAAGAACAGGAATGACATAATCTTCAGGGGTATACAAACTTCTACATCCGCTATGAAGATGCATCTCATGAAGGTGGTCAAAGACAAAGGTTGCACCTTCAGAAATATGGAGGATTCCCCAAAAAATAGAAGATTTCAACGCTCCTAGGAGCTGGACCCTACTATCTTCACAGTTTGAAGAGTAGCCTGGGTTCGTTCGGTCTTAGCGTGTGTTGTTTTTTGCTGTCTGTTGGCCATTTGGCCTTTGCCTGGCTTCCTTTCACTCATTTGAGACTGTTCTTTTGAGTGCGAGTCTTTTGAAGCCGGTTCTTTGTATTTTTTGACTTCCCCTTTATATTACATACTTATTTACCAAAAAAAAAAAAAAAAAAAAAAAAAAAAACCAACAAAAGCAACAGACAAATGAAAAGAATATAATACTGAATGGAGTACCTCAACACTTGAGAGTCCGGATTAAAGAGAAATGAGCAACATTTCTTCAGAGCATTTTATGTCCAACTGCAGTAATTAAGAAGTCAATCACTTACATTATAGTTTTTGAGTATCCCTCATATTAAACTCAATCATTGATCCATCCCTTTGGCAGTGAACATCAAAAAATATTGAGCATCAGTGATTTCTCTTCCTTGCCTATCTTATATGAGCATGGTAGCTCATAAAAACACCCAGCTTGAGTGCCTCCCTTCCTTCTTCAAGGGCTCTTTTTCTTATAGCCGTTGGCAAACTAGCACCCTGGAGAGTGGCATCACTGGTCTCTTTCGCACCTTCGATTTCTTTTCACCATTGGATCCATCATCTGTCACATTGTCGCAGTTTGGTCTGCATTCTCTACCAGTTTCAGTTGCATCTATGTACTCAAAATCTCTTAGACTGACACTTCCCCACCACTTATTTGAGGTGACAGACAAGCCATTCGATGGAAATCCATACTTAAATTCATCCAAGACCACTAGACTTTTCATCAAGCTTCCACTGAATACACTTTGGATCTGCTCGCTTTGACCTTGCTTACTTTCCGACTGCTGC
This sequence comes from Eucalyptus erythrocorys, assembly GCA_014182555.1. NCBI lineage: Eukaryota > Viridiplantae > Streptophyta > Magnoliopsida > Myrtales > Myrtaceae > Eucalyptus > Eucalyptus erythrocorys. The sequence continues at coordinate 36,591,482 of CM024597.1, forward strand.
GAGCTACGAGGCAATACCTGAAGAAATTTAGGAGAAACTACTTTGAGTTTTATTCTCCAAAGAATGAATATTTACATGAGGCATCTAACTTTTTTTATAGCTACTACAACACCCTAAAACGTAGTAAACAAATTCCTAAAAGCTAACAAACAAAATCTGAAAAAATAAAATTTGGAAAATCTTGAAGATTTGGAAGATCTAGAAACAAAATAACCAAAAAATCCGATACTGATTTTCAACACTCTCCCTCAAGCTGGGTTATGAATATCTATCATACCCAGCTTGCACCTTAAGAGTCTCGAAACTATTTCTAGATAAAACCTAGTATGTCCGTTGTTTGATGATTGGTTGGAACATATGAGAGCTTCAAGATTCTTTCCTCAAGTTTTTCTTTGATAAAATGTTGATCGATCTCCACATGCTTTGTTCTATCACGATGAACCAAGTTCTTGGCAATCTCAATAGCAGCTTTGTTATCACATAATAATGACATAGGATCGGTACTAATGAATTCTAGTTCATTTAAGATTCTTCTCAGCCATATGTTTCACATATTCCTTGACACATTGCTCTAAACTCTGCTTCAGCGCTACTCCTAGCAATAACGGGTTGCTTCTTGCTTCTCCAAGTAACCATGTTGCCCCACATGAAGGTACAATACCCTGTTGTCGACCTTTGGTCCATGAGAGATCCAGCTCAATTTGCATCCGTGAATATCTCCACGTTTCTCTCATCTGTTTTCTTAAAGCCCCACATGAAGGTAAAATACCCTATTGTCGACCTTCGGCCCATGAGAGATCCAGCCCAATCTACATCCGTGAATATCTCCACATTTCTCTCCTCCATTTTCTTAAAGTAGAGCTCTCTTCCAGGACCTTTCTTCAAGTACTATAAGATTTCAAAAAACTGCCTGCATGTGTTTCTCTATTGGTCGGTTCATGTATCTACTAACCATACTGCAAAACCAATGTCTGGCCGAATATGCGTGTAACGCCTTGGGTCTCCACTACATACATATTGTCCGCTTTGGACACTAAGGCTGCGCATGACAACACTTCTTGGCTGGGGAGTAATTTTTTTTTTTTCAGAAATGCTTCTTTTCTATTTCTATTCTGGGGAACAATTTCTGTGTAAGAAAACCCGTTTGAGAACTATACAAAATTTTTACTTTAGAAATAAAAAAGAAAAGAAAGAAATGCGTTTGGTAAAAATCAGTTTCTTTTTATATTTTTTTTATTTTTTATTTTTTCCGGCCGATCGCTGCTGGAAGTCGCCACTGCCGCCGCCGGCCGAGCGCCGCTCATTGCCGCACGTCGCCGCCGGTCGATCGGCAGCGGCAGTCGGCGGCCGATGGTTGGCCAGCGGCAACGTGCGGTGGAGCGCGGCGGTCGGCCGGCAGCGGCGGCGGCAGTCGACCAACGGCAGCAAGAGATGAATAAAGGAAAAAAAATTCACTTATTTCTAAAATTTATTCCCGGGAACAAAAAGCAACTTTTGTTTACTTCTCATTTCTATTCTAAAACTATTCATGGGCTAACTTTTTGTTCCCGGGAACAAAAAATCAACTTACCGTTATCAAACAGGTTTCTATTCTTTTTTTGTTCAAAAGAAGAAAAAAATAGAAATTCTTGGGCTGGGAAGGTTGTCATGCGCAGCCTAAATCCTCATGATTTTGTTTTTCTCAAGGCGGCCCATACTACCCCAAGAAAACATGTATGTACAGTTAAAGGGATCCAAACCTTATAAGCTAGCCTAGGACTTTCCCCCAAGCGATGTGGGACAGGATACATGCCCCCTACATGCGCACGTTCGGGGATTGAGGCGCAGACACATCGCCATCCCTCCTTCCCACACATTGCCGCTTGGGTTATCACACTCTCCACTCCTTAAGAGCACAGTGTCCTCGCTATGACCCCACACATGGTCGAAAATCGGCTCTGATACCACAAGATGTCACACCTCAAATCCTACAAAAATGGGGGTAACACGGCTATCCTTCCACCTGAAGGACGCAGCCTCAAACCATACTCAAAGTCCATGCTTCATTTATGCGGAATATGAGCTTTAATTGATTTGCTCATAAGAGTTAAGAGGGAATGATGACGACAAAAGAGAACTTCATAATTTGTTAAAGCATCGGGCGATTTCTGATTTCTCTCACTGTAATCACGGACAGTCTACCAATCCTTGTATGTGCATGGCATGCTGGACCTCTCACAAGGTATAATAGATTTCATCCTCCCGATGATGATAACAACATGGAACTTAGGAAACTTTTGAGCAGGAGAAGCATTTCCAATCTCCTCCGTAGTGGTTTCTATGAAAGTTTAGATAAGTTGATACAAGAGTTGCTGTTGGTACTGCAAGTTTTAGACTCATGACTCCAATGAGTTCATGGAGTGATTATTAAGAATGGGCAAGTGTGTAATTTGATTGTGGGCACTGCATTGTTAGATGCTTATGCAAGATGTTAAAATGTTGGTGGCTCTTGTAAAGTGCCTCGAGGACAAAAGAACCCGGGTTTGATTTCTTTCAATGCAGCCATTACTCAGTTTATGTATAATGATCTTTTCAAGGAGGCCTAGTACTATTTAACCAACTTAGGATGGTCGGCATTGTACTTGGTGTAGTGACAATGGTATCCATAGTGCCAGCACGTGCTGCTTTAAGATCACTGAAACTAGAATCTGTCATAGTTTGACATTTAAGGTTGGTCTTCATCATGCATCTGTAAATAGTTCATTCTGAACATGTATTCTAGTTTAATGGATGAGTAAAGAACACCCGGAGTGCCATAACTTGGCACGGGGGGACACTTAAGTGCCATAACTTTTTTCGGTACACTTAAGTGCCACTTTTTTTCAAATGGAACACTTAAGTGCCAATATCGGAGTAAAATGGAACGCTTAAGTGCCATTCCGGCGAAAATCCGACCAAATGGGCGACGTGGCAATTTTCCGGCGATGGAGGTCCAAAACGGCGTCGTTTTTGCATGCTAACGTGGCAAAAAAATGCAAAAACGACGCCGTTTCGCGTCGACGTGTAAAAATAATAAAAAATTAATTAAATTAAATTAAAACTTAATTTTAAATAAAAATACTCTAAAAATTAAAAAAAAAAAAAAAAAAAGGTGGGGACGAAGGGGCGGGCGGCGAGGGCGAGCCCTTGCCGCCGTCGCCTCCCGCCATCGCCGGGAAGGGCCGGTGATGGGGGGGAGGGTCGGCCGGGGTCGCCGGCCCCGGCCGGCCGGCGGCGAGGGCTGCGGCCCTCGCCGGATCGCGGTGAGGGCCCGCGAGCCCTCGCCCAGATCGGCGAGGGCCGCAAGCCCTCGCCGCGATCCGGCGAGGGCTGCGGGCCCTCGTCGCCCCGCCGTCGCCGGGAAGGGCTGGCGACGGAGGGGGAGGGTCGGCGGGGTCGTCGGCCCTCGGCCGACCGGCGGCGAGGGCGCGACGACCCCGGCCGACCCTCCCCCTCCATTGCCGGCCCTTCCGGGCGACGGCGGGAAGGCGGTAGCGGCGAGGGCTCAGCCCTCGGCCGCCCGCCCCTTCGTCCCTTTTTTAATTTTTTTAATTTTTTTAATTTTTTTTTTATTTTTGAGTATTTTTAATTAAATTAAGTTTTAATTTAATTTAATTAATTTTTTATTATGTAAACGGCATCGTTTCTGCTGAGTCAGCGCCGACTCAGCTCTCCGGCGAGCCACGCAAGCATTAAAAAATAATAAACACGTGCCACGTAGGATTTCCGGCAAGGTCGCCGGAGGTGGCACTTAAGTGTCCCATTTGGAAAAAAAGTGGCACTTAAGTGTACCGAAAAAAAAAGTTATGGCACTTAAGTGTCCCCCCGTGCCAAGTTATGGCACTCCAGGTGTCCCAAACTCTTTAATGGATTTATCTGGTCCCACAAATTTTTCTTTCATTTGATGGAAAACAAGGATATTATTAGTTAGACTATGATGCTGAGTTAATTTTTCAGCCTTGAACATTCTTCTGATGTGATGTGACGAAATTTTTCAAATGGATAAGGGATGTTAATGCCAATTGTGATGAATAGTTGCTATCGGTTGTATCAACTCGATATCTACTTACATAATATTAGGAATTCAACTAAAGGTAGACAAGTACAAGTTCAGGTTATTGTTTATGGGTTTGCTAATGAGGTTTCTATTTTGAACTCTCTTGTTGTCATGTTTTGAAGTGTGGTCAATTAGATATTTCAAAAATAATTTTCAATCTTGTACAGTGATAAATTCAAGATGTGCACATTTTGGATGTCCACAGAAGGCTTTTCGCCTCTAGGTAAGAGCACGAGAGGAAGAAAGCTTTTCTCTTGATTCCATTGTATGAATTGGTGCTTTAGTCACTTTTGTGGAACTCGCCACACTGGATCTTTGCAAGTAACTTCACTGTCATGCACTTGGATCTAGCCTGTCATCGTGTAAAGTGTTGACACCTAATTTTGGCAAATCTAGGGAAACAAAAAATGTCTTAGGATCAATTGGTTTCAATCTCCATAATAGATTGCATCTTTTTAAGAAAGAAAAAAAATACAAAAATGTCATTGCATGTCATATAGAATTAGATTCATGAAATGTATATCATTTAGTGATTATTGCTAGGTCCATTTAGTTAGAAATTGCCTGTCATTAAAATTATATCATTTAGTTATATTGCATTGCATAAAACATTATTCTTAGTAATTAAATGAATTCAAAAAGAAATTGTGTATTAATTAGAAATCATATCTAGGGTTAATGATGTGAATTCTAATATAACGATGTAGATGTTTTTGTTACTACAAGGTAAGTCCTGCATATTTTTGTTTATTTGCTTTCTTGGGTATTAAATTGGTGGTTTGTGCACCCGTATGATCATCTCACATGTTAGGAAAATAGATTTAAAATCAATCCAAGCTGCATTCAAAAATATTTTTTTTAAAAAATAAAAGATATGGTACCGAAATGACATTAGAAAAGTCTAATGTAACCAAAGTAATACAAAATAGTCTCCTATCAGCATGCTCAAAATGTGGGCTCATGGAACCAGCCATCCATGTGTTCGAGCAGATGGGTAGTCTTCAATATATGCTCTCCTAAAATCTAGTGTTAAAAGGTTATGGAATTAATGGTGTCGGAGAAATTGCAATAAATTTCTATGATGAGATGAGGATGCAGGGGTTGGATTCTGATAATGCAATTTACTTGATTGTCTTGAATGCTTATAGTCCTGCGAGTTGGTGGAAGATGGACTAAGGATTTTCAATCAAATGGCTAAAGAGCAAAATTAGGCCTCACAAGCAGCATTTGGGTGCTTAGTTGATTGCTTGCTCATGCAACATGCTGGTTTGTTGCACAGGACCTTGCCAATAATGTTTTGGAGTAGGTGGGCCCAGACATTTATCGGAATGTGGAGCTTGCGGTGCTTGCAACAATAAGGTTGCCAAAGTAGGAAATGAGGAGATCGGATCAAGTTATGCCCTGTTAAATGTTTATGCATTGGCTGGGAGATTTGAGGATGCTAAAGTTTTAAGATTTAGTATGGAAACTAAAGGTTTAACAAACTACAAAGTTGTCATTGCAATCCATGTAATGAGATTGATTTTGGATGAGATTGCCTATACAAATAGTTTTATCTTTTCAACCTAGATGGGCAGGCTTTTATGCACAAATTCATTGAGAATCTCATCTCTCTTGTTTCTCATCAATTGGTAGTTCGGTCAAGGGAGCGTTATGTGCTCATCCTATAATATTTTGCTACGAGTGGAGGGTCTTGGCAAAAATCTTGAAAGTAATCACAAAGAATTACTTGAACAAGTAGAAAACCACATGTCTTTGGCCAAAGCTATGAAGGCATTGAGGGAAGAAGAAAGGAGAGAAGAAAATACAAAGAACGGATGACGGTTATGATATCTATTTGTTAGCTACAACAAGATCAATTATAAAGAAGGAAATGTCAATCCACATCTTGCTAGTCCAGAGTAGCTCACAAGGGAGTTGGGTCATGGCTTACAAGAAATTAGAAGTAATGGAAACCTAAATATAACTTATGAGAATCAAGGAATGCTTTCTCAAATACACAATCAAAGTAATTATTCGTACGCTGGCCATGTGGGGTATGATTTAGATGAAAATTCTATCAGATGACAACCGAGGATGACGATAGTATCTGCTCATTGAATAGGAAGACGAATGACATATATGAAGTCTTTGAGAATTGATTCTTTTTTTTCAGCCATGCAAGAAAGATTTCTCTCTTGTGAAAAGGAAATCTAGTATGAAGATATACATGTACTACACGTCAAGAGTCGTTGTGATCATTCAGAATATATGGGAGGATCCAATGACAAAACCTTGGAGAGAGAGGTCACTATGGGCTTGAAGGGTCATAATGCAATAATTGAACAAAGTTTTGTTGTAGCAAAAGGTGGCTATTATTATGGTGGAATTTGGAATTATTGATCCACTGAAAGTTATTAGGACTACTTTAGTTGATGCTGTCAATGGGTCATCCTTATTGACGACAATTAAAACAGTTGTGGCCAAACTCCCTATAGCCGAAAAGGAGGAAAAATGATATAGTGCTATGGAGTGTATCGATTTCTTGTTACGAATAGAATGTGACATATGACAAGGCCTTGGTTATGTTATAAAGAAACGATAAGTAGAGGTGTTAAGAATGGATGAGGCTATCATGATCAACATTCTTTCAACGCGTGCACATATTTTCTATTGTCAAGAAGGGAAAATTGATTTGTGGGTTGGCAATGGAACTTGGGAGCTCGAGGAGGAGGCGAGGCGCAAATACCCACATTTGTTTGATAATTGAGGTAACTTAAGATTTATTCAAATTTCGAGGACAAATTTTTTTTTAAGGAGGGTATAATGTAATATTAGGCTAGTGGGCCCCAAAAGAAGAAAAAGAAAAAGAAGTTGAAAAGTCAATAAAGCAAAAGGGAGAGGAGAGATGGCTCGGCTAAATAGAAGTTGAGAGGTCCCTTGACCAGAAAGAAAAGAAGAAGAAGAAGAAGAAGAAGAAAGGGGAAGAAAGGAAAGGGGTTTTGGCACATGCACGCCACGAATGCCTCGCCAAGCCGACTTGACTCCATAACGTAGCACTTGGTAAGAGATTAGGCCCCTCGTTCGTCCAACTGAAGTAATTTATGGGTTTAGGGCTCAAATTCAGAATTTGGAAAAATCGAGCGACGAAGTCCGATTTTGGAGTCGTTGAGCCGCGTATTTTTGTAGGAATGGTAGTTTAGGGCGTTGTGGAGCTGTGAGATTTTATGGATCGTGATTTGAGCTTATGGTTTATCCGAAACAAAATTTTAAAGTTTCCCGCACGCAGTGAACAATATGCATCCAGCAGCTTTGGGCCCGTATTTTGTCATTTTTCGGCTTGATTTTGGGACAGTCAAGTTGGGATTCCTATAATATGTGTCAAAGGCTCTCTATTGACTATAAGTACGTTCGAATCAAGGTTTAGAGGAGAAAGTTAATATGCGATCAAGTTTTGCGTTTAAACTCCGTGTTGCGAATGGCTTGAACAGTCGCATTGGTTATGCGATTTGTTAGCACATGGAAGTCCTTTGGGTAGAATTAAGGCGTAATTTAGTTGTTTCATAGTTAAAATAGAGTTTTATTAGATTTTAACATTAATCCTCAATTATTTGATAGGGTTTTGAGTTTGACGATACGAGTATCATTTGTCGTTTTGTCATAGACGACGAGGTGGGTGGTACTATATCTTCTTTGGTTTTATAAAAATTATGTCTTGAAGTATGTATATATATGTATATATATTGAATCCAGAAGAGCATTTTTATTGCATAAAAGCCGAATCGAGCAATTGCTACTCTTTGGTTGATTGTGGATATTGGAAAGTGTATTATACAAAGTAAGTGGAAAAATACATATAAAATTGTTTTACGACTGATTTATGGAAAGGTTTATGATGATTTGAGAAATTGATATGAAATGAATTATAGGCTATGTTGCAAATGTTATTTGTTTGGTTTAAGATATTGATTTCTAGATTGGATTTCTGGTATTGGAGAATGGTTATTTATGCTTAATATGATTGTGAACCTAGTAAGAGGTTTTTGGGTATGCATATCAGGTTTAGGATATCATTTTGGACCGAGCCACCGACTTTGTAGCTGGCGACCTTGCCAAGGGGGGAATCTTGGTCACCTTGTCATAGGGCGTTGTGTTGTGACCATAGTTGGGTATTAAACAAAAGCTCGGTGAGTAGTATATATCTTCTAAGCAGATCAAACAATCACTATGCATGTGTACAAAGCAATACCAAACTTCTAACTCAAACTCAATATATAAAATACATATCGAATCATATAAGAGTTATTTCTTATCATCAAAGCTTTATACTAATATGAAAACTCATTTAGATCACCATCAAAATTCAAACATCAATGGTCAAGTCAATTGAATAATCTCCATCAAAAACACATATCAATGGTCTATCCATTGATTCATCTTATATCAAACACACGTCGATGGTCCATCTATCGACCAATCTTTTGCTCAATACCCAACCATGGTCACAACACAACGCCTTGTGACAAGGCGACTAATATTCCTCCCTTAGCAAGATCTCCACCTACAAAATCGGTGACTTGGCCCAAAAAGATATCTTAAACCTGGTATGCATACCCCAAAAACCCCTCACTGGATTCACAGTCATATTGAGCATAAATAACCACTCTCCAATACCAAAAATCTAATCCAGAAATCAATATCTTAAATCAAACAAATAACATTTGTGGCATAGCCCATCATCCATTTCATATACATTTCTCAAATCAACATAAACATTTCCATAAATCAGTTGCAAAGCGATTTCATATATATTTCTCCATTTACTTTGTATAATACGCTTTTCAAACGACCATAATCAACCAAAGAATGACAATTGCTCGATCCAGCTTTTATGCAATAAAAACACTCTTCTCAATTCAATATATATACATATATATAATTCAAGACATAATTTTTATAAAACCAAAGAAGATATAACACCACTCACCTTGTCGTCTACGACCAAACGACGAACGATACTCGTATCGTTGAACTCAAGGCCCTATCAAATAACTGAGGATTAATAGTAAAATCTAATAAAACTCTATTTCAACTATGAAACAACTAAATTACGCTTTAATTCTACCAAAAGGATTTCCACATGCTAACAAATCGCATAACCAAGACAATTGTTCAAGCCATTCGCAACACGGAATTTAAACACAAAACTTGATCGCACATTAACTTTCTCCTCCGAACCCCGATCCGAACGTACTTATAGTCAATAGAGAGCTTTTGACACATAATATAAGAATCTCAACTTGACTGTTCCAAAATCAAGCCGAAAAATAACAAAATAGGGGCCCAAAGCTGCTGGACGCGTACTGTTCACTGTGCGCGGAAAACTTAAAAATTTTGTTTTGAACAAACCATAAGCTCAAATCATGATCCATAAAATCTCACGGCTCCACAACACCATTCCTACAAAAATACGCGGCTCAACGACTCTAAAATCGGACTTCACCGCTCGATTTTCCAAAAATTCCAAATTTGAGCCCTAAACCTATAAATTAATTCAATTAGACGAACGACGGGCTTAATCTCTTGCCAGGTGCTCAAGTCGGCTTGGCGAGGCATCCGTGGCATGCACGTGCCAAAACCCCTTTCCTTTCTTCCCCTTTCTTCTTCTTCTTCTTCTTTTCTTTCTAGTCGAGGGACCTCTTAGCTTCTATTTAGTCGAGCCCTCTTCCCTCTCTTTTTTGCTTTATTGACTTTTCAACTTCTTTTTCTTTTTCTTCTTTTAGGGCCCACTAGCCTAATATTACATAACCTGTAAGGACTCGGACCTCTACTATACACGTATTGTCTGCTTTGAACACTAAATTCTCACGATTTTGTTTTTCTTAAGGTCGCCCATACTACCCTAAGAAAACACGTATGTACAATTAGAAACATCCAAACCTTATAAACTAGCCTAGGACTCCCCCCTAAGTGATGTGGGACGAGAGACATGCCCTTAGCCTTGCCCACTTACTGCCAAGACGATCTTAGTCCGTCTCTCCATACTACCCCCGGTTTGAGTCATCACATTCTCCCCCTTAAGGCACAGCACCCTTGTTGTGGCCCCACACGCTACAGGAGTGAACTCTGATACTACCCTAGGTCTAGGTCGTCACATTCTCCCCCCTTAAGGCACAGCGCCCTCACTATGGCCCCACACGCTGTGGGAATTAGCTCTGATACCACCTGTAACGCCTTGGATCTCTACTGCACACATATTGTCTGCTTTGGACACTAAGTCCTCACGATTTTGTTCTTATCAGAATAGCCCATACTAACTCAAGAAAACGTATATGTACAATTAAAGGGACCCAAGCCTTATAAGCTAGTCTAGGACTCCCCCCTAAGCGATGTAAGACAGGAGACATACCCCCTCCTTGCGCACGTCCGGGGACCAAGGCACGGACACACCGCCATCTCTCCTCCCTGCGCACTGCCACTTGGCTGTCACAATGCGAGAGATAGATTAGTTTGCCAACTAATCTTTAATACCTCTGTCCGTTAATGGTCCTTCTTCCATCTCGATTTTATTTGTAGAATCCATGGGTGTCTCAACTGGTTTACACCCAAGCATACCAGCTTCCTTCAAAAGATCAAGAGTACATTTGCGTTAGGAAATTGCAATTCCTTTCCATGACCAAGCTACCTCCATGCCTAGGAAGTATTTGAGTTGACCTAGGTCTTTAACCTCGAATTCTTTTGCCAAAATATTCTTTAGTTTTTCAATCTCCTCTAGATTGTCACCAGTTAGGATTATATCATCGACCTATAAAATTATTACTGCTTTTTTATCTTTAGCTGACTTCTTGACAAGCATTATATGATCTATTTGACATTGAATGAAATTCAGCTTTTTAACGACCCTTGTTAACCTCTCGAACCAAGCAAGAGATGATTGCTTTAGGCCGTATAGGATTCCTTGAGTTTGCATACCTTGTTGAAGCTCTCTTTAGTATCAATTCCCGGTGGAACCTCCATAAAAACTTCTTCCTCCAATTCCCCATTCAAGAAGGCATTCTTTATGTCTAATTGATGTAGGGACCAGTCCAAGTTAGCTGCAAGGGAGAGCAACACCAGAATGAAGTTTAGTTTGGCCATCGGAGCAAAGGTTTCTTCGTAATCTATACCATATGATTACGTGAATCTCTTGAAACGATCAACACTCCATCAGCATTGTGCTTAACTGTAAAGACCCACTTACATCCCACCAATTTCTTCCCAGCTAGCATTTCTGTACATTCCCAGGTATTATTCTTCTCAAGTGCAAGAATTTCCTCAAGAACCGATTTTTTCCACTCGAATTGAGCAAGTGCCTCATAGATATTCTTGGACACGTGGACCCCTGAAGTGCCAAAAGTTGGCACAAAGGGACACTTAAGTGCCAAAAGTTACGAAAGGTACACTTAAGTGCCAAAATCGAAGCAAAATGGATCACTTGAGTGCCAATCCGGCAAAAATCCGGCCAAAATGCTGACGTGGCAATTTTCCGGCGAGACAAAAACAAAACGGCGTCGTTTTAATGTTGATGTGGAAAAAAATAATATAAAAATTAAATTTATTTTAAACATTTAAAAATAACAATTTTTATATTAAAATTTAAAAAAAAAAAAGGGGGAGGGGGTTGGATACGCCGGGCCTCGGCCGGGGCCGGCGACCCCGCCGACCGATCTAGGCGAGGGTCGCGGCCCTCGCCCGGATCCGGTGAGGGCTCGCGGGCCCTCACCGCCGGTCGGCCGGGTCGCCGGCCCCGGCCAGGCCCGACGCCGGCCGACCCTTCCCCCTGGCCAGGGCGCCGCCGGCGAGGCGGCGACAACGGCTTAGGGCTCAGCCCTCACCCGTATCTACCACCCCCTCCCTTTTTTTCTTTAATTTTTTAAAATTTTTAGTTTAAATTTAATTTTCTTGAATTTTTTAATATTAATATTAATATTTTTAAATATTTTAAGTAAATTTAGTTTTAAATTAAATTTAATTAATTTTTACATTAATTTATTGCCACGTCAACGCAAAAACAGCGTCGTTTTTCACTATTTGGCCACATCGGCGTGCAAAACAGCGTCGTTTTGCACTTATTTCGCCGGAAATTGTCCACGTCAGCACTTTGGCCGGATTTTGGCCGGAGTGGCACTTAAGTGTCCCATTTCTTTTTGAATGTGGCACTTAAGTGTACCTTTCGTAACTTTTGGCACTTAAGTGTCCCTTTGTGCCAACTTTTGGCACTTGAAGCGTTATTCTGCCGATATTCTTGGGAATTTGAATGTTGCTCAACGTTGAAACAAATGCCTTGTATTTAGGAGATAACTTTTCATAAGACACAAAATTATTAATGGGATGTTGAGTGCACTATTTCTTCCCTTTCCTAAGAACAATGGGCTAATCAAGATCAAGTACAGCAAAATTTTCTGAGCTTATAGGAGTATTACCTTCATCTATTGTGGGTCTTGAACTCAAGTCTTGTCTCTTGAGCCGGCTTTGATGAAGTACAGTCCTCCAACTCCTTTTGAGTTTTCCACTTAGAATAGACAATTACCTCTTTATTTTTGTCTTGTGTAGCATCTTGAATGGGTAGACACGAAATACTTTCGGATGTTGGATGACTCTCGAATGTTGGAAGAGGTAGACACGGAAGACAAGTAGAATTGGTATTTGTTTATTGTGACCCAAGTGAATAAAAAGTGTCCCAAAAATAATATTCCTCACAACTCTCCCCCGGAATGGTATTTTTGGAGTGAAAGGGCTGGTGCTCAAAGAAAGTAACATCCATGGTGGTATAAAAATGCTTTGTTTATGGGCAATAACACTTATATCCACTTTGATTTGGAGCGTATCCTAGAAATACACATTTGAGAGGCTTAGGATCTAGCTTGCTACGATGTTGCTGATTTATATGAACAAATGCTATGCATCCGAATACTTTGAGTGGGATATGTGAGGCAAAACTAATATGTGGGTAGGTACGAACTAGACTCTAAAATGGTGTTTGGAAATCTAGAACACAGGAAGGCATACGATTGATGAGATATGTGGCTGTCAACACTGCTTCTCCCCAAAAATGTTTAGGAACATGGGTGATTAACATAAGAGAACGAGCAAGTTCCAAAAGATGTCTATTGTTCCTCTCTGCTACTCCATTTTGTTGTGGAGTGTCTACACAAGAGCTAATATGTACGATACCATGGCTATTTAGATATGACCCGAGCTGTAAGTGAAAGTATTCTCTCCCGTTATCCGTTTTGAAAACTTGGATTTTTGTGTTGAATTGGGTTTGGATCATTAAGTTGAAGGTTTGAAAAATTTGGCCAATATCTGATTTTTCTTTCATTAGAAAAAGCCAAGTGAGTCTTGTATGATCATCAATGAAAGTAAGAAACCACCTAGAACTAGAAATGTTATTGACACGAGCAGGTCCCCAAATATCGCTATGAATCATGTCAAATGGATGAGAAGACTTGTAAGGTTGCAAAGGATACGAACTGCGAATATGTTTGGATAATTGACACACCTCACATTGAAGTTTTATTGAATCTTTATTAAACAAAAAAGGTAGCAACCTTTTCAAGTACGAGAAATTTGGATGACCTAACCTATAATGCCACAATCTTACGTCACTTTCTTCTTTAGCACGAGATGCTACACATGACATCTTCTTGTTTTTCCATTCGGAGGCATTAACTCGCAGAAGGTAGAGACCCGCATCCTTCTCAGCACTGCCAATCATCATCCCCAAGTTCAAAACCTAAAATTCACATGTGTGGGAAAAATTTAATAATGCAGCCTAAATCTTTGGTTAACTTGTTGATGGAGAGAAGATTATAGTTGAGTTTGGGAATAAATAATATTGAATTTAGTGTTATATCTTTTGAAATAATCGTTGATCCAACACCAGCCACATTTGAGCAAGAACCATCAGCAATTCAAACACTAGTGCTATTTTGACGTGGATTGTACTCGCTGAACACCGTGATATCTCCGGTCATGTGGTCGGATGCTCCTGAGTCTACAATCCAAGAGATGATCTTCTCCTGTTTAGCACTAAAGGCATTTAGAGAATTACCTCGTTGAGCTATGTCATTGTACTAACCCCTTCTAAATGGGTTGCCTTCTGAACTGATACAGCTTTTTTAGCATCTCCAGCTACTCTTTGCTGAAGGGACTTGAATCTACTAAAGCAATTGTTTTGGTTTGGACTACGTTGCTTCTACTCTCTTGATTTTGAGTAGGATGTGAGGCTGATAGCTTCTAATCATCTGGCTGACCATGAATTTTTCAGCATGTGTCTTTTGTGTGACTTGTTCGTTTGCAATGATCACACCATGGATGACCACCCCTTCACTGGTTTTGTTATTTGATTAAGTGCCTCGACTATAGGATGGTTGAGATCCTCGAGCTATTAGAGCAGAATTTGCTGGATTGGTCTGGTTGTTTGAAGAACCAAGCATCACCTTTCGCCGAGTCTCCTCTCCTAACCTCAGCAAAAATTTCTCGTACACTAGGTATGGGCATTATGCTCAGAATTCGTCCACGTACCTCATACAGCTCTTGATTCAAGCCTAACAAAAATTTGTAGATGCATTCTCGATCTTGAATCCGTTTGTACCGCTTGCTATCTACAAGACAACTTCACATCATATCTTCCAACATGTCAAGTTGCTGCCAATGACGTATGAGTTGGTTAAAATAATTAGTGACAGAAGATTCCCCTTGCCTTTGGTCATGGAAAATGCCCTTGATCTCGAAAATGGCTGAGGTGTTATCTTTGTTTGAATAAGTTTCATGAACAGCATCCCAAATCTCCTTTGCTGTCTTGTAATACATGAAATTCTCCCTTATTTCATTCGTCATTGAATTCAGCAGCCAGCACATTACCATGTTATTTTCCGCCTTCCATGCTCGATAGTTTGGGCTCGTCTCCTCAAGTTGTATGGCAGCTCCAGTTAGGTAATCTTCTTTACCTTTTCCGCAAACGAAAATCATGACAAAATGGAACCATTGATTGAAGTTGTGACCAGTAAGTTTATAACCGGTGATGAGAAGAGTTCCACCTTCGGATACATTGATAGGTTGGGTAATGTGAGGAGAGTTCTCAATTCTAGGGTTTGAGGTTTCACTCTCAACCTCGCTTGCCATGACAACTCTAGGGTATTTTGTCATGGTGGAAATACTCAGACATAAGGTAGAAGAGAATGGTCCAGATCAAGCTCTGATACCATGAAAAAATTTAGGAGAAACTACTATGAGTTTTATTCTCCAGAGAATGAATATTTAAATGAGGCATCTAACCTTTTTATAGCTACTACAGCACCCTAAAACGTAGTAAACAAATTCCTAAAAGCTAACAAACAAAATCTAGAAAAATAAAATATAAAAAATCTAGAAAATCCGGAAGATCTGAAAAATCTGAAAAATCTGGAAACAAAATAACCAGAAAATCTGATTCTGATTTTCAACAGTACCACTCCCTGCACTTTCAATGTGTTGTTGCTACTTTGGTAATCAGACTTGCTGCATCAATAATAAATTAATATGAATACATTTTTAAATGAATATCCACAAAAATTGCGTCTCCAAAATATGCGTTGTGATTCAGAACGATAATCAAACTAAGGTGGGTATATTGTACATGGGTAATCTGGGCCTACTTCAGAATAAAATATGGATCAAGTTGCCAAACCGATGGCTACCATTGTTTCCTTATCTTCTAAAGCAAGGTCTCAAATTCTATATCTAGCAGCTAGATTCCCCACTTGTTTTACGTCCTCTGACAAAGAATATGCGACACAAGCCAAAATTGCATCATCAGCATGCGCAGAGAGGCAAAACCTGCCTGGTATGGCCATGGTCACCATACACATATATATATATATATATATATATATATATATATATATATAGAGAGAGAGAGAGAGAGAGAGAGAGAGAGAGAGAGAGAGAGAGAGGGGGGCAAGACGGGATACAACAATACAAAGATCGAAAGGGCCATGATGTATAAAAAGTGTTCAACAATACAAAACGTAAGGCAAGTAACATTGTGCAACAGCATCATTCAGTTGTATAAACACGCCAAAAGTCCTCTGCTCTACTTCCATCTATAAATGACATAACATAAAACCAGTCGAGCTGAACACTTTGAAAGGAGTGTTTGATGTTGACAATTAGAGAAATATCAGCTTATTTATCAAGTCGAAAAATCTTTCCAACTTTAGATGGGACTAAAACTTTTCATAGGACCAGGGAAATCAAAATACCATTTCCTCAGCTCTTTAGCTTGAGCTATAAGAAATTAGTTGCATTCTTAGGACAAGTACGAAATATTCCTGGATGCGTTTATTTGATGCATCCAGCTCCAGCACGTACTTAAATTCATTGTTTTGGAATTTACTATTGAAGAAATTTAGGAGAAACTACGCTGAGTTTTTTATTCTCCTGAGAATGAATATTTACATGAGGCATCTCACCTTTTTATAGCTACTACAGCACCCTAAAAAGTAATAAACAAATTCCTAAAAGATAACAAACAAAATCTAGAAAAAATAAAATCTAGAAAATTTGGAAAATCTGGAAAATCTGGAAGATTTGAAAGATCTAGAAAATCCAGAAACAAAATAACCAGAAAATCCGATTCTGATTTTCAACACTCCCCCTCAAGCTAGGTTATGAATGTCTATCATACCCAGCTTGCACCTTAGAGTCTCGAAATTATTTCTGGATAAAACCTTGATCAGTATGTCCGCTGTTTGATGATTGGTTGGAACATACAAGAGCTTCAAGATTCCTTACTCGATTTTTTCTTTGATGAAATGTCGATCGATCTCCACATGCTTTGTTCTATCATGATGAACCGGGTTCTTGGCAATCTCAATAGCAGCTTTGTTGTCACATAATAATGACATAGGATTGATATTAGTGAATCCTAGTTCATTTAAGATTCTTCTCAGCCATATGCCTTCACATATTCCTTGACACATTGCTCTAAACTCCGCTTCAAAGATTGCTCCTAGCAACAACAGGTTGCTTCTTGCTTCTCCAAGTAACCATGTTGCCCCACATGAAGGTACAATACCTTGTCGTCGACCTTCGGTCCATGAGAGATCCAGCCCAATCTCATCCGTGAATATCTCCATGTTTCTCTCCTCCATTTTCTTAAAGTAGAGCCCTCTTCCAAGACTCTTCTTCAAGTATTGTAAGATTCGAAAAACTACCTACATGTGTTTCTCCGTTGGTCGGTTCATGTATTTACTAACCATACTTACTGCGAAACCAATGTCTGGCTGAGTATGCGAGAGATAGATTAGTTTGCCAACTAATCTTTGATACCTCCCTTTGTCTGTTAATGGTCCTTCTTCTTCCATCTCGATTTTATTTGTAGAATCCATGGGTGTGTCAGCTGGTTTACACCCAAGCATACCAGTTTCCTTCAAAATATCAAGAGTATATTTCCGTTGGAAAATTGCAATTCCTTTCCGTGAGCGAGCTACTTCTATACCTAGGAAGTATTTGAGTTGACCTAGGTCTTTAACATCGAAATCTTCTGCCAAGATATTCTTCAATTTTCCAATCTCCTCCAGATTGTCACCAGTTAGGATTATATCATCGACGTATACAATCATTACTGCTCTTTTACCTTCAGCTGACTTTTTAACAAACATTGTATGATCTATTTGACATTGAATGAAATCCAGCTTCTTAACGACCCTTTTTAACATCTAGAACCAAGCACAAGGTGATTGCTTTAGACCGTATAGGGATTTCTTGAATTTGCATACCTTGCTAAAGCTCTCTTTAGTGTCAATTCCTGGTGGAACCTCCATAAAGACTTCTTCCTCCAATTCCCCATTCAAGAAGGCATTCTTTATGTCTAATTGATGTAAGGGCCAGTCCAAGTTAGCTGCAAGAGAGACCAACACCCGAATAGAGTTTAGTTTGGCCATCGGAACGAAGGTTTCTTCGTAGTCTATACCATATGATTGCGTGAATCCCTTAGTAACCAGCCTTGCCTTGAAACGATCAACACTACCATCAGCATTGTGCTTAACTGTAAAGACCCACTTACATCCCACCAATTTCTTCCCAACTGGCAATTCTGTATATTTCCAAGTATTATTCTTCTCAAGTGCATGAATTTCCTCAAAAACCGATTTTTTTCCGCTCGGATTGAGCAAGTGCATCCTGGATATTCTTGGGAATTTGAATGTTGCTTAACGTTGAAACAAATGCCTTGTATTTAGGAGACAACTTTTCATAAGACACAAAATTGTTAATGGGATGTTGAGTGCACTGTCTCTTCCCTTTCCTAAGAGTAATAGGCTGATCAAGATCATCAAGTACAATAAAATTTTCTGAGCTTATAGGAGCATTACCTTCATCTATTATGGGTCTTGAACTCAGGTCTGTCTCTTGAGCCGGCTTTGACGTGGTACGGTGCTCCAACTCCTTTTGAGTTTTCCGCCTAGAGTAGACAATTACCTCTTTATTTATGTCTTGTGTAGCATCTTGAATTGGTAGACACGAAAGACTTTCAGATGTTGGATGACTCTCGGATGTTGAAATGGGTAAACACAGAAGACAAGCAGAATTGGTATTTGTTTATTGTGACCCAAGTGAATGGAAAGTGTCCCAAAAATAATATTCCTCATAACTCTCCCCCTGAATGGTATTTTTGGAGTGAAAGGGCTGGTGCTCATAGAAGGTAACATCCATGGTGGTATAAAAATACTTTGTTTGTGGACAATAACACTTATATCCACTTTGATTTGGAGCGTATCCTAGAAACACACACTTGAGGGACTTAGGATCTAGCTTGCTACGATGTTGCTGATTTATATGAACAAATGCTGTGCAACCAAATACTTTGAGTGGGATATGTGAGGCAAAATGAATATGTGGGTAGGTACGAAGTGAACTCTGAAATGGTGTTTGGAAATCCAGGACACGGGAAGGCATACGATTGATGAGATATGTGGCTGTCAACATTGCTTCTCCCCAAAAATGTTTAGGAACATGGGTGGTTAACATAAGAGAACAAGCGACTTCCAAAAAATACCTATTTTTCCTCTCCGCTACTCCATTTTGTTGTGAAGTGTTTACACAAGAGCTAATATGTATGATACCATGGTTATTTAGATATGACCCGAGCTGTAAGTGAAAGTATTCTCTCCCGTTATCCGTTTTGAAAACTTGGATTTTTGTGCTGAATTGGATTTGGATCATTAGGTTAAAGGTTTGGAAAATTTGGCCAATATCTGATTTTTCTTTCATTAGAATAAGCCAAGTGAGTCTTGTATGGTCATCAATAAAAGTAACAAACCACCTAGAACCAAAAATTTTATTGACACAAGAAGGTTCCCAAATATCGCTATGAATCATGTTAAATGGATGAGAAGACTTATAAGGTTGCAAAGGATACAAACTACGAGTATGTTTGGATAATTGACACACCTCAAATTGAAGTTTTATTGAATCTTTATTGAATAAAGAAGGTAGCAACCTTTTTAAGTATGAGAAATTTGGATAACCTAACCTATAGTGCCACAATCTTGCGTCACTCTCTTCTTTAGCACGAGATGCTACACATGACATCTTCTTGTTTTTCCATTCTGAGGCATTAACTCGCAGAAGGTAGAGACCCGCATCCATCTCAGCACTATCAATCGTCATCCCCGAGTTCAAAACCTGAAATTCACATGAGTGTGAGAAAAATTTAGTAATGCAGCCTAAATCTTTGGTTAACTTGCTGATGGAGAGAAGATTATAGCTGAGTTTGGGAATAAATAATACTGAATTCAGTGTTATATCTTCTGAAATAACCACTGATCTATCACCAGCCACCTTTGAGTAAGAACCATCAGCAATTCGAACACTAGTGCCATTTTGACATGGATTGTACTCATTGAACACCGTGATATCTCCGGTCATGTGGTCAGATGCTCCTGAGTCTACAACCCAAGAGGTGATCTTCTCCTGTTTAGCACTAAAGGGAGTAAAGAACACCCCAAGTGCCATAACTTGGCACGGGGGGACACTTAAGTGCCATAACTTTTTTTCGGTACACTTAAGTGCCACTTTTTTTTTAAATGGAACACTTAAGTGCCAATATCGGAGTAAAATGGAACACTTAAGTGCCACTCCGGCGAAAATCCGGCCAAACGGCTGACGTGGCAATTTTCCGGCGATGGAGGTCCAAAATGGCGTCGTTTTTGCATGCTGACGTGGCAAAAAAATGCAAAAACGACGCCGTTTCGCGTCTGACGTGTAAAAATAATAAAAAAAATAATTAAATTAAATTAAAAATTAATTTTAATTAAAAATACTCTAAAATTAAAAAAAAAAAAAAAAAAAAAAAAAAAAAAGGGGGGGGACGAAGGGCGAGCGGCCGAGGGCCGAGCCCCCGCTGCCGCCGCCTCCCGCCGTTGCCGGGAAGGGCCGGCGACGGAGGGGGTAGGGTCGGCCGGGGTCGCCGGGCCCGGCCGGCCGGCGGCGAGGGCCGCGAGCCCTCGCAAATCGCGGCGAGGGCCCACGAGCTCGCCCAGATCCGGCGAGGGCCGCGAGCCTCGCCGCCTCCCCGCCGTCGCCGGAAGGGCCGGCGACCCCGGCCGACCCTCCCCCTCCGTCGCCGGCCCTTCCGGGCGACGGCGGCGAGGGCTCGCCCTCGCCCGCCCCCCCCTTCGTCCCTTTTTTTTTTTTTTTTTTTTTTTTTTTTAATTTTTTTAATTTTAGAGTATTTTTATTTAAAATTAATTTTTAATTTAATTTAATTATTTTTTATTATGCAACAAAGTGTCGTTTTTTGCCGAGTCGGTGCTAACTCAGCTCTCCGGCGAGCCACGCAAGCATTAAAAATAATAAACACGTGCCACGTAGGATTTTTAAGCAAGGTCGCCGGAGATGGCACTTAAGTGTCCCATTTGAAAAAAAAAATGGCACTTAAGTGTACCGAAAAAAGTTATGGCACTTAAGTGTCCCCCGTGCCAAGTTATGGCACTCCAGGTGTCCCAAACTCGCGCTAAAGGCATTTAGAGCATTACCTTATTGAGCTATCGTTGCTGTACTAACCCCTTCTGGATGGGTTGCCTTCTGAACTGATTCTTGTAATAGCTTTTTTGGCATCTCCAGTTGCTCTTTGTTGAAGAGACTCGAATCTACCAAAGCGATTGTTTCGGTTTGGACTACATGGCTTATGCTCTCTCGATTTTGAGTAGGATGTGAGGCTGATGGCTTCCAATCATCTGGCCGACCATGAATTTTCCAGCATGTGTCTTGTGTGACCCGTTCGTTTGCAATGGTCACACCATGGACGACCACCCCTTCGCTGGTTGTTGTTTAATTGAGTGCCTTGACTGTAGGATGGTTGAGATCCTCGAGCTATTAGGGCAGAATTTGCTAGATTAGTTTGGTTGTTTGAAAAACCAAGCATCACCTTTCGCCGAGTCTCTTCTCTCCTGACCTCAGCAAAAACTTCTTGTACACTAGGTAGGGGCTTTATGCTCAGAATTCGTCCATGTATCTCATCAAGCTCTTGATTCAAGCCTAACAAAAATTTGTAGATGCATTCTCGATCTTGAATTTGCTTGTACCGCTTGCTATCTTCAGGACAACTCCATATCATATCTTCCAGCATGTCAAGTTGCTGCCAATGACGTATGAGTTGGTTAAAATAATTAGTGACAGAAAATTCCCCTTGCCTTAGGTTATGGAGAATGCCCTTGATCTCGAAAATGGCTGAGGTGTTATCTTTGTTTGAATAAGTTTCATGAACAGCATCCCAAATCTCATCCCAAATCTCCTTTGCTATCTTGTAATACATGAAATTCTCCCTTATTTCATTCGTCATTGAATTCAGCAGCCAGCACATTACCATGTTATTTTCCGCCTTCCATGTTCGATAGTTTGGGCTCGTCTCCTCAAGTTGTATGGCAGCTCCAATTAGGTAATCTTCTTTACCTTTTCCGCAAACGAAAATCATGACAGAATGGGACCATTGATTGAAGTTGTGACCGGTAAGTTTATGACCGGTGATGAGAAGAGTTCCACCTTCGGATACATTGATAGGTTGGGTAATGTGAGGAGAGTTCTAAGCTTTAGGATCTGAGGTTCCACTCTCAACCTCGCTTGCCATGGCAGCTCTAGGGTACTTTGTCATGGTGGAAACACTCAAAAATAAGGTAGAAGAGAATGGTCCAGATCGAGCTCTGATACCATGAAGAAATTTAGGAGAAACTACGTTGAGTTTTTATTCTCTTGAGAATGAATATTTACATGATGCATCTCACCTTTTTATAGCTACTACAACACCCTAAAAAGTAATAAACAAATTCCTAAAAGATAACAAACAAAATTTGGAAAAAAAATAAAATCTGGAAAATCTTGAAAATCTAGAAAATCTGGAAGATTTGGAAGATCTAGAAAAATCGAAAACAAAATAACCAGAAAATCCGATTCTGATTTTCAACAACTATCAACAAATTTTTGGCTTTTTATGCTCAAGTCATTGGAACATCTTTGCATTTTCACATACACATTGTTTGAATATTTAAATATTAGTTTTCATCTAATATTAGGTTAGAGACTTCCTATATGGTATCAAATCAAGTTCAAATTTTTCCAAACCCTCTTTTTGCCTCCCCAATTAGGCCTAAGTCCACACTATGTATGAGGGATTAAAATATTTAGATATTAAATTACACAATTATCTAACTGCTAAAGCTTTTAGATTGGACAAAAAAAAGTTCCATCAAAAAATACTCCGCATGTATTTCCTTTCACTCAAAAATTAAAATTGAGATAGAATCAAAAAGTTTTCTCCTAATACAGTGAGATATTGAATAATTCCATTTGCGACTAAACCAGATTACAATCATCATCATCGTCACCACTTTCATAGTTTTGAAGTAGTGACTACAGGCCAATGCTCACACTTGGAGGAACTTTCTTTACCACAACAACTGGCACAGAGGAAGTAGCTGTCATCAATGAATCTATTGACTTGTCTGAAAATTTCTCAGAAAGTTTCCTCTTTTTGAGAGTACTGCTCATTGATTCATCATTACTAGTTGAAGGTCGAGTCAAATGTTCCTCCTCCTTAAATCTTTATCTTCGATCCTACGAACAAAATCTTTGGATGTATGGAGTACAATTGATTTGAGAAGCACTTCATCCTCTTCCTCCAGCTTATTTTCCTTTGCTGCAGATGTACCTTGTAGAACCTCCAATATTGCATCTACGTCCACAGTTGCATGTCTAGACTTCATTGATTTCAATTCATCAAGTATAGCGAGAATATCTATCTCTCGCTTGCTATCATGTGTCTTATTGTCCAAGCACTTCATTGCATCGCCCATCTCTCTGGCCTCCCTACTCCTTTTCTCATTCTCCATTACCTCATCCTGCTAATGCCGGGGCTCGAAATTTCTCAACACTCCAAACTCCACGATGTAAACCGAATTCTGCAGATCGGTTTTGATCGTGAGCTCTGCAGAGCAGTTGGTGCATTTGAAGTAAAATCTGAATATCTGAATCCCCAAATACGTCTCGCTTATGACGACCTCCTTCCTGGAATTGAACTTGGTCCCCTCGTAGATTTATTTCCTGCAGGTGCTGCATCCGATGCTCATCGAAAGCATCATCCGAACCTTAATCTGCCCACTTTTGGGCCTCCCAAACCTAGGCAGCTCCGAGGGGTCGAATTGATTTCACTACCAGAATGGTGTCGAACCCACAAGTTCTCGATCTACTAACCTCGATTAAGGTTCTATGCTCGGATCAAACCTTAAACCCCACGAAACTATCCGAAACAAACTGAAGAGCAGGAGAAAAAGGAGGAAACAAAAACTAACAGAGTCTGCTAAGGCGCGTAGGAGATGACGAGCGTCCGTGGAAAAATGGGGGAAAAGTCGGTCGACGCTTCACTCACCTCGCGATGCCGCCTCTTGCGCAGTACATTCCCTCTCGCCGGAGATCAAACGGCGGCGCAAGGATGTTCCAAGGGTGGCCGGAGGTTGGTGGTGGCGTTGCGTCTCAGTTGATCGGATTCGGCGAGGGATGACGGAGTTGGGGGGAAAATGCAGAGAGAGCAAAAGCGGGCCGGAGAAATTTCAATTTTTGGATATTAGTATTTAGTAACTTCTCTGTTTAATTAGTAATTTTCAGTTAATAACTTCCTCCTCTAACAAGTAAATATGCAGATAATGATGTGGATCGAAATTAATATCATAGGTGGAAACCTTAATTTTTTACAAAACTGCAATGACATTTTTAGCTCGATAATAGAAATCTTGAAAATTCATCCATTTTTTAAACTCATGATATCAAATAAATTACCCATAAATAAATTTAAATAACAATATAAAATAACTTTTTGAGCTGTTTAAAGATTCATCGTATAACTTATTACATGAATATCCTTCTTGAGCTTCTAACTTATTTATAAATAAATCTAATTAATATATCAACGAATTATTTTGAGGATATATTACAATCTATGAATTAATGCATGTAACAATTCGAATGACTTGAGAAAATTGCTAGTGTGGAAAATCTGAGCATCTGGAATTTATTGATAGTGATTTGAGAAAACAAGATTATGAGTTCTTAAATTACATAAAGATTCACAGAAGGTCTAATGTACCCAATGGCAATACATAAGACAAATTTGAACAAAATATTAAAAGCAAAATGTATAATGCATATGGCTCCCTTTCACTCATTCTGCTTATTCGCATTATGAGTGAAAGTTCTTAAGGCCGGTTTTGTGTATATTGACTTTCCCTTCTTTATTATTACCTTTACCAAAAAAAAAAATGTATAATACATACCTTCTTGATATTACAAAGTTCAAAAAATTAAATTCAGCAGAACAAAAAATCTTATACAGCATTTGACGGGGAAAGAGGAGATGTCAAGGTGACGGTATAGACAATGGAGGGGAAAAATCACATCTGAAGATCCCATCCTAATGAGGGGGCATTATGCCGTCTTCTCTTTCCTTCCGGCTAGAATCATCGAAATCTGAAGGCCTCTGCTGAATGCTTGGTTGAAGAGGAGCCGGGTTTGGAACTCCGAAACAAAGGGGAACCATGACAGAACCGCGATTGGCATGAACAGCAACAACCCCATCGTGTATTCGTACGCCCTCGCCAGCTCCTTCAACGAATCCCAGAGTCCGAACCACTTAAGCAACGACCTACATGCTTGCCCAATCTGTCGAGAGCAAGAGAAGATCGATCTCATTAGTTTTGCGGTCCTATAGAAAGCGCATGGAGAGGTCACGCAGCTTGAAAATTTAAGGAGGACTAATCACAATATGAACGTGAGGAGTGCTTTGTGCAAAATTAGGTAGTTGTGACTTGGGCAAGTCGAGAACGACCCACTTGATACATGAAGCTTCTTTTAAGATTGCACTAGTCCAGACTTACCAGAATGAGAGCCCAGCCGGAAGGTAAAAACGCAAGGATGGCAGCAAATATATCAGATACAACAAGTCCACACACAACGAATAAGACTGTCATAACGGACACGAATCCAAGGAAAAGAAGTGCTTTCAGGATCCTAAACATGAGCTGGAAGTCTGTACTGAATCTTCGTCTTCCCATGGATACCATCTGAAAACATTAAGGCAATAATAATTTGCAAAGGAGAACACGTTTGTTGCAGTTTGATTTAAATAAGGTAACAGAAAAGCAGCAGAAAGTAAAAATGATCAACTGGACTCTACTCATGATAATGCGTGTGGTTAACATGCAGATCTAGGAACAAAACCTCCGTATATCATACTGCGTACCTTTAAAACTAGCAGAGTGGTTAGCAACACCACCCAAGAAATTCCATAAATCTACAAAAGTAAAGAAGTGCCTTAGAGAATGATCCTGTGAGAACAAATCAGCAACAGAAGGAGAAAAGAGAAAATTGCAATAAAATTTATAGATTACCAGTATGCTCTTGCTGTGGCGAACTATTTGAAGATGGTACACAATCCCATACTGGTAAATAAAGAAGCGAAATGCAAGTATTATCTCAAGGATTCTTCCCCTTATGTTTGTATGCTTCAGATGTTCCTGTTCTTCCTCCCACCATGATTCCCAACTTTTATCAGGTTGTATCCCAATTCCACCACGATTACCCATCCACCTCTTCCAGTCTGCCCAATCATCTACAGTCTTTTGCCAGTCAAAACCAGATGGATTGAATATGAACGGTCCAAACAACCATGAACCAACCAAGAACCACATGGAGAAAGTGATGAACAAGTAGAGATTTGAAGAGCGATACGACTCCCCATAAACTCCATAGACAATCAACAGTATAAACAGCTCCAGCCCTTTCACAAAGTGACTTCGTGAATAAAGCCTGTAATTATCACTGAATTTTGCATGAAAAACAACAAACCCACGACCCGTTGCTCGATATCTGGATCCTCCATGTAAGAGTGTTCTTCCATAAAAATGAGCCTTTGTTCCAAGTTGAAATGTGAAAAACACAGAAGCTAGCTGCAGTTGCATAATGACAAAATCACCGAGGGCAGTCCGAAACCCTTTTTCCAGGCCAGTTTCCATGACCATGGGCAGCACCAGTAATAATCCTAACTGAAAGACAGACTGGCTAGCCAAGGCCTCTTCAAGAGCCTTTGTGTGACGTATGGTAGGATTCTGAAGGATCTCGCTTTCCAACCCACTCATAACCATGTACAACCGTCCATACAAGAAAACGTACACCGTAAGCACAGTAGCCTGAATGAAACAAGTCCAAAATGGTAAAAAGGAACCACCATGAGTAATGAATGCAAAATTCAGAAGAAAAAGAACTGAGATAAAAGTCTTGTTGCCTACCAACCAACATAATTCCCCCCTTCCTATCTCCATCCATGGAATAAATTACAGCCCAGAAAATGAAGTACTATTCCAAATCTTGGAACAGTTTTAGCCAAACTGATATTTCTGTACCATTTCATTAACGAAGTAGAAATGACATATTCATGGATCACCCGCCAGAACTAGACATCCAAGGAGGAACTGTGACCCCTTTTTTAAGGGACCACCCATTAATTGTACTGACTCTGAGAAAGACAGACTGGACCTAGAATTACCCCCAAGGTTCACAAGATTTAACTGCTTTGATTACCGAGCATTTTACCATGTGACAGGAAACTGCAATTACAAATTATGAACCAAAAGTTCCATCATTCTTTTAATACCAAATTGGAAAGAACTAGGAGAGTTGCTGCAAGACGAGTAGAGAGGAGTGGTTGATTTACCATACTACTGAAGTAGAAACCGACGGTCGTAAAATAGAATGACAGCATTCTGTAGAAGTCAAATCGCCGTCCAAGCCGATAAACCTCACGACTAAGCGTCTGCTCACCATTTCCATTTGCAACCTTTGCCTCAAAAAGGGATATCTGGTTCATCCCTACATCTCGCCCTTTTCCCACTTGGATATACTCATGATGTGTAATAAATCCCCCACGGAGAGTTGAATTAAACCCTGCAGCGAGAAATGGTCAGATTCTGTCCCTATGAAATATCATATAAATATGCTAGGGTTACCAGAAAAAATATCTTCGCTCAAGTTGATTATTTTTGAAGCCTTGCTTATGCCCCCCCGTGTTATGTGGAATAACCTGTCAAATATATCAGGATGGCCATAATGGAAACGGACCCTGCAACAAGAGAATGAGAAACACAATTGCCTTTAGATCATTATTGGAACAATCTGATCTGAACTCTCAGTTATTGAATCAGAGTCTCACCGCAAATGCAGAGATAAATTATTGCTTGAAATGTGAGAGTTAGTGGTTACCACAAACATCAGATCGGTACTTGGTATAAAACTCGGACTCTATACATACCTTTTTATTTCCTTCCTTCTTTCTTTTGTTTAAGACATTAACAAGGAACCTATGCTCTTCCTTCCTTGTTTCTTTTGTTTGAGTTACTAACAAGGAGTCAGGAACATTAGTCCATTAACTGCACGCTTTACAGGATACTTTTGTAGCCAATTTTTGCATTGATTAGCCTCCTGATATATCTTATCATGCCCTATACACTAAAGTTCTTAAGGGTACAAAGAATGTTGTACGACAGAATCAATCCCACCTAAATGCTACAAAAGCATAGACAAAGAGAAATTATTGAATATACTAGAAATAAAGAAACGCAAAGATTTTAATTACACCGAAAAAAAAAAGAAACGCAAAGATTTTAAGTGACATTTTACTAAAATAATGGTGAAGTGTTTGTTAGATTAATGGTCATTCAGTACAATGTTCACAGTTATATCCCACAAAAGCAACCCTGACATTAGAGTTATGCAGGTTGCTATAAGATACAAGAAAAAGTCCACATGTCCATATGCACTCATTCTACATTGTGGATCTCGCTTTAAATCAAGAAAACTCTTTGCTTCACATGCATAGATAATAAACGATTCCTTCCTTATTGAAATGTCTGCCACTACTTATTTCTGAATATGCATGTAGCTGCATTACAGTCCTTAATTGATTGTTGTAAGTAATGACTCATATTCGATAGGGCTAAATAATAAGATTCATCAACTTTATCAATATATATATATATATATATATGAGACTTCTTTCCTGTGCATGGCAGTGGCAAAAGATAATCTGCAAGCAATTCTAGAAATTTTCTCGTAAGAGCCTAAAATGAAGATGGTTCATTTGCTTTTCGAGAAAAATAATAGACTTATCAAATTGGAAGGGGTCAAATATTATTCGAACCACCAGAAGAATAAAAGAAAATTTTTCATTTTACTAGTTG
This sequence comes from Eucalyptus erythrocorys, assembly GCA_014182555.1. Classification (NCBI taxonomy): domain Eukaryota; kingdom Viridiplantae; phylum Streptophyta; class Magnoliopsida; order Myrtales; family Myrtaceae; genus Eucalyptus; species Eucalyptus erythrocorys. The sequence goes on from CM024597.1 coordinate 36,620,339, forward strand.
CTAGAGACACCGATATCGTACCGTAATTTTTGTTTAAAGATGTTGAATTTACAATACAATCATGCAAATTACCAAACCTACCATACTGTGGTTTTTTAAACTCCATATTTGCTAATATTATACTCGCAGACAGTGGTTCAAAACAATCCAAAAAACTAAAGATTTATAATCATAAATGACTCCCATCGTTTTCAATGACCAGGCTTCTGATCCAAAAGTTCTTTCTGCTAGACTAATGCAATGCCCTAGCTGCAATTGTGGAAGTCAGTGGAAGTTTTGAGGTTCTCTAAGAAACAAAGAAGAATTCACACAAGTCCACTGAGATGTCTCTCTCATCAGCAAATGAAGTAAATATGTAAGGCCATCAAAAAGAGTATGTGAATGTTCATGTTCAGGCGCAAGGAGGAGCAAAAAACATAGTCCCACACAAAAATTCAGGTTTCATGAGAAAATCTGCCTTTCGCCCAAAGATAAATCTTAAGAAAAGAAAAATCAATGTGTCCGGAGTGCAGACTCCGGTGACTACAAAGATTGAGTTGACAGAAATACATGAAGCCACAAATTCTTGGCTTACCTTAGGGGATTTGCCAAGATTCGCTGGCCAATAGTGACAAAGCTGGTCTCCTGATTGGACATGAACCAAGCTAGCGATGAAACGCTGTAAAAAAAGTGAAAAAATAATGATCTAACCATTCGCATTGGACAAATCTGCTCTGATCTCTTTCAAACCAGATCCTTTGAACTAGATAAGCAGCCAATAACAAAAGATTTCTGCACATATTAGTATTCCAAGGTTCACCTTCCGGTAAAAATGTGCTCCCGCAGGCCCAAAATGCTAGGTTTTCTCTGCCCACGACGCACCTTTTGAAATTCCTCCAATACATTTCTAATCTTGAAAGCTTCTTCAAAGTAGTTATCCTAGAAGAAAGGAAAGCAAAAAAATTCTGAGATACTTCATCCTCCTGCATATTCCATGAAAAGTCATAATAGAGCTACCTGATTCATGTCTATAGTCTGCAGTGCCTCCCCACGAGTAAAGATGATAGCATGATTTTGATTTTCTGGTTTTCCTTCACCAATTTCTGTCGGAGGGCCTGGAAGCTTGATACGGTATATTTCCTACAAATTGAATAGGTTATCCATTTGCAGAAAAAGGTCCGTAGAAATATCACCGATCAAGATTGCACGGCATTCTTGTTACTCAGAAATGTGGCCACCATATTGAAATTTGTATCCTCACATTAGAAGAGATGAGTAAATGTTATAATTCATGTATTTCTTAAAGGTTAATAGCGTTATCGGACTGATTGACGTATTGAATACTGATATAATCCCCATTAATACATCCAAGGTAGTTGCTTCTATAAGGTAGACCAATAGCTCCCAATAGCAACTCCTCTCAAATAATTAACAGACGGAATTCCACATAGGCTTGACAAAGAGCTTATATTTCACTAAATTTTCTTCACGATAGAAGTAACAGATCAGATAAATTCATCCTTCTGAGATAAAAAGTAAACTAATGCATTTCAAACACTCTAAAGTTGCTTGACACATCATCATGCATCCCAAAACTAGTTAATTTACAAGGTGACTAGTTGCATATTTTAATTGTCAAACATGTTCAGGCTGTGGAAAGGGTTTATCATTGACATTCAGTCAAATCTATATACACCACCGTCGCAGAAAAATTACCACAAGTCAATTACTGGGCTTAGCATTTCCAAAATTTGCAAACAAGACCGCTTCAATTTAGCACTAGTAGTTCCCAAGGTTCAGTGATAAACGGACAGAAAGTAGATGGAAGACCGTAGAGAAGCTTTCCAAAACCTCCAAAATTAGAGGCGGTGCAAAAGGTAGACAAGAATTAGTCGTTCAGCCCCATGAAAGCATTATGTGAAGAAAACAGTAAGGTAAAACCATCACGTTTTGAAATTAGAAAGAATTAACCATTGAGAGAAGAATATAAGAGCTATAAGAGCTTGATAACAGATAATTTGGGGGTATAAGACTGTTATGAATGAAATTTTCCAATTGTGAAAATGAGCAGGATTTTCAGTTGAAGAACAATAAATCAACTTTGGAAGTACCAATAAACTCAGGAAGAAGAAAATAGGAAAATGCCAACTTCCCATGAAAATGGATGTTGATTGAAGGGTCTGGAAAATTTTTCAAACACTCTAATTTAAAAGTGTTGGATAATCCTACTTAAAGATATTGTTTTTTTTTTTAAGATATTGTTTAGCAATACATATAATTGAAAAAGCCACCAAAAATCCTAAAATTTGCCCAAAATGATAAATTTACCCAAAACTTTTTTTGGTGAAATAAAAAATCGTAAACTTCCCCAATTGTAACCATTTACCCCAAACTCTATGCTCAAGGGCATTTTTGTATTTTAATTTTTTCCTTCCTTTTTCTTATCTTTTTTTTTTTTTTTTCCCCTTATTCTTTCTTCCCCCTACCACCCATGGCGGAGGGAAGCCAAAGTCAGGGGAGGGCCGCCATCATCGTCATCGGGTGAGGGTCACCCTCGCCTGGGCGGATAGGGGCGGCCTCACCTGGATCACAACAAGAACAGCCCTCGCCGACCAAAGCGAGGAGAGCCCTCACCAAATCCGGCGAGGGCAACCCTCACCTGCATAGGGCGAGGGCAGCCCCTGCCTGGGCCGGATTTGGCAAGGAATGCCCTCACCCAACACTAGTGAGGGCGGCGCTGACCCAAGTCCGGCTTCCATCCGCCAGCCATGGTGGAGGGAAGAGAGCAAAAGAAAAAAAAAAAAAAAAAAAAAAAAGAAAAAAATTATAAAAAGTAAAAGAAGAAAATCCCAAATGTGTCACACAGATGCAAGTTTTGGGTTTTTGGTATCACGAAAAAAAGTTTGGGATAAATGTGCCACAGTTGGCAAAGTTTGAAATTTGTTGTCACAAAATAAAATTTAGGTGAATTTATCACACTAGGTAAAATTTGGTGTTTTTTGGTGGATTTTTCCCTACATATAACTAACAAAAAAGGAGCCCCACACGCTATATAAGACCTAGGGCAAAACATGTTAGAAATTTCCACCCAAAAGCTCAAGCTGTTAAGTTGGGAAAGAGCACGTACATATGAAGTCGAAACAAACCCCATAAACAAAGACACAAAATGCGACAGAAAGTGCAGGAACGTGCCGATAGTATTCGCCATATATTTGCATGTTAGCTTTAGATGTGCCTCAAATTATTGTGTAAATTAATACCCTACAGCCACCTGCACAGACTAAGAAAAGTATACAGCGTTCTGACTAGAAAACCAAAGATATAGAATCAAATGATAGCCAAAGCAAGAAGCAAAGATTAGAGGAGTCATCTAGATTATACCCAATAAGCGGATTGATTTCTACCCCACTTGATACCTAATATTCAACCATGAGGAAGACTAAATTCTAACTTACCTCATCAAGTGTATCACCTCCCTTCACAAGAACAGAGTAACAACACTTCTGAGATTTCCCATTCACTGTCTCCTCTCTTTCGTCTATGTAAGCAACCCGTAAAGAAGGATACCTAGAATATTTTAGTATCATTGATATCCATCAGCCACTTTGGAACTTTCTGTTGATTACTAGTGAAGTGACATCCTTAAAACTTACATCAACATGAGGTTCAACACGTTACTGTAACAGCTTCTCTCTCTAGCATCACTCGACTTCTTTTGATTCCCATAAAGTTGGCAAGAGACAACATAGGTGAACTTCAAATCAGCTAGAGCTTGTGCAACCTTCTCATTATCATCATTTAGAGCTGCAACAGAGACATTGAGTCTTGATTAGTATCTGGATGCCACTTCTTCTAGCAACTTTCAAACAAGGACAAATCAAAAGCTGTAAATCTGCATTTCTTTCTTTCATGTTAAATGACTAACCGTTATCTCCAGCTAATTCAAGACGGCATTGAAGTTCTAGAGCTTGCCTGTAGTACATCATCCCTCTCACTAGCAGCAAATGCACATAGTAAGAACAGTCGCAAAGCAAGAATAAATATGACTTACAAGCATAGTATATTCTTCCGATATATAAATTCTCAACCTGTCCTAGCCAGAGTCTGCCCTCTGTAAGAGACCCAAAAACGTGTATCCTGTTCCATCTTTTCCTTCTCTACTTCTCCAGATTTTGGATTTATCCGTTCATTAAAATTGGTCCACTCATCTAGATTGCATGGCACAAAGCATCAGTCAAATTGTATCAAGTGAACAAGTGAATTCTAGCATAACAAAGGGCAACTTGCCTGGATAGATCTTCTTCAGGTAGAACAGAATTGTGATTCCATCCTCATTTTCCCTATTAAGATCTTCGATGGAATAGAGGACATCTTCTTTGTAATAGGGAGTCAAGACACTGACCAAGACGTAAAAGCAGAGGAAAGTCCAAAAGAAAATGATAAATAGGTATCTATCAAATAACCATTTGGGACACACGCACATATATATCGCGCGCCCATGCATATATACAGAAAAATGGTAAAATGGAGCGTGGAGGTTGAGGAGCTTCAATCCCTATAATCTTTACATAACTTAGAGAAAATATCATAATGCCACCAAGTCGAACCTAGGATATCTCTTTATTACCATGAGTAATTAATTAAACTGGATGTGTTTTGATAAGATAGCTAATAAAAGTAAATAGATCCATTTAATTTTTATTTGATTTCTTCATCAGTAATCATACATGATTGAAATGTTAGCATCACCATCTATTAAACCTTTGTACATGGTCATATCTAGTCTTTTCAAGTCATCAATTTATCTCTAAATATCTGTAAGCACGACCATGATTTCACCTCAAAACAACTACACATTTTTAGAAGATAAGAAATTAGAAATGTCATGATACTTTTTTAACTATGCCAACAAGAAGCACAAAAACTGCATGAATAGTGATTGGATTTCCAACTTTCTTTTTTAATCTATAAAGGCAGCAGTGTTAATATACTGCATAAAAACTCCGTCTATTGCAAAAGCAAATCATTCTATCATCATTTATTATCAATGAGACTAAATTGTAAACTCAATGCGATTTCCAGCCACTGAATTGAACAAACAAGGTTGTCTCTTTCGATGAAGTATAGTATCTATTCATGTAAAAACAGACCTGAAGGGCAGCATTTTGCGCTTTGTCGGAGCACCTGGCATTTTCATGAATAAAGAATTAGCAAAGAAAGTGATGCGTCGACGAGCATCCAAGTTTGAAGGCACGTTGATGGCAGATTCCTTGACTGTTAGAAGCAAATGGAGCCGAACGACCTAGAAGTCAAAGAATTAGATTTTACTTACTACGTAATTGTTTGTGGTTTCTCAGACAAAAGGAAGTCAAGCACACCTTTTCTCTGTAGATTTTGTGTTGTACAAGGTCAATGTTGATCTTCTCAAACATCTGCTCCTTTCTATCATTTTTTGTATGGGGTGGGATATAAATATTTGCTTCTCCCAGGATCCTACAAGCAGCACAGTCAAGGACACAAACGTTTTGCATCAACATAAACAAGCATGTATGTCAGAACTTACCCATGCCCATTCACCATGACATCCTCAGTAATTATCTCCATGATGTCTTGGAGGACATTGATTATCTGCGATTTGTACACTGTAGGGTCGTCATGCTCACTTAGCTGCCAAAATAACAAAAGATGTTAAGAAGTGAGATATTCTTGAAACTGAGCCAATTGGAGGGAAGAAGAGAAAATGATTCAACGGTCAGTCCTTCAAGAATAATTTTATATTCATGTATTTATTGAGATTAAAACTGAAGTTAGATATAGGCAACAAAAACACTTACCAAGATGGTCAAGAATTTCTCTAACTTAGTACTGAGCAAAGGCAATTCACTTGTTTTAAATTCATGCAAAAATCTGCGCTGTTGTATGCTCATTTCTACTCCATAACAGATGTCCCTTATGATTCTGTAAAAATTGAGAAAAGCGTGGTTTCTCAATAACCTTAACAGACGAAAAATTGCCACCAGTATGATACGACATATTAAATATGGAGTTACAGGCTAAAGTAAATGTAAGTTTTCTCACTTACTCTCTGTCAGCTTCATTTTCCAGGAGGTAATATATGATGTCCCGGAGAGTCTCATAACATTCAATCACTGATGAATGCATATAAGGATCGTTCTTTATCCTCTTAAACAAGTCATCATCCTCCTTGCCCTTAAAATCTTTTGCCATGTCTAATGCTATCGGAATCTTTTGTATGAAAGAATAATGACAAGAAGCCTGAATTAGAGCAAATAGATGAGTAGAAATCAACTTGTGAAACTATGCATACCTTGCTAGCAAGCAAAAAAGGAGGCCATTGCACAACAGAGACATCAGTTGAAGAAGATGGTACAAGGAGTAAATCTCTTTCTCTGGATTAATCGGCCAATGGAAGTGTCAGAGTATCCGTTTGAGGCAGAAGACTGAAGCTAAAATTGAGGAAGTGGAATTAATTCCTAATTATACCTGTTGCTAATTAGGTCTTCCTCTCTCATGGTCTGAATAAATTCGTTCCACATTCTTGAAAAGTTTGCAATATTTTTCCTCAGTATGGCATCATCCTACCATGGAAAAGTAGAAATGCATCATAAACATGATTTTATAAGAAATGCCACCCCTAAATCTATGAAGTGGCCAACAAAAAAGGAACTTATTGAATAAAGATTCTATGAATAAACATGGAACATTAGATAAACCAACTGTTGGATATACCTGTTGCCTCCTCCTGGCTTTCCTAGCATCTGATGGTGATGATGATGATGATGATGGCAAAAGAAGTTCACTAAAAGCTTTAGGCACGGTGTGAAATCTGGACCGCAACATCCCTAGGGTCCGTATCTTAAGAAAAGCAAGAAGGTATCATAAGCAAGGAGAAGTATATAGTATCCTTAAGCATAAACATAAGAGCTAAACTGTCTGTGTCATGAAAATTGGAAATGCTTCAGGCATTCTATTATGCAGGAAGAAAGAATTGTCACTCACCTCGCCTAAATGGCTAAAAGCACCATGAATGCCACCAAAAAGACTAGAGAATATGGCATACCAAATTTGTGTATCCATAAAATAGACCTGAGAACATATCGCACAGGACATATTGTCATTAAATACGGCATACCGCTAGATGGGGATCATGACAAAACTACCCAGTCTGCTTACAAGAACTACGGGGGCCCATATTGCAATAACAACTCCAATGTTATGTGTCACTGCAGCTGAAGATGAATATTAGCACAGGCTTTTTCCCCCAGTTAGAAAATACTAGAAACATTGCAAGAGTTAAAAGAAAACTTACAATGTGGAAAAAACTCGTGCCATTGATAATTATCAAGATGCATCTCCAAAATTAATTGTGTTGGTCCAACAAGTGGTGAAATCTATGACAAAATACGCATGTTTAAATCTTTTAAAGAGAAAAGTGGAGAGCAGAATGCTGCAGAGTAGCTACATCTCCTAAACCACTAAAGCTAACAACACTAATCACAAACGCTCCACAAACAACGACCCCACAATCAACTACCTGGATAAAATTTCCCTTTATTCTATGGACATGCTCAAAACTATCTTGACACCGTATCAAGGCAACACTCAGTTATTCCACCAACAATGCATGCCTTGAAACAAGACTTGGAACCTCTTTCGGCAAGCAAGTAATATGAATTTCTAGATGACACATTAAAGTTTATATAGCTTTGAGCAAGACTTGCTGATTAGTTAACATACTTATGTACTCATATCTCCCTGTATGTGATTATTCAAGATTTATTCATCACCTATTCTGCCATTTATGTCGTCCTTCAAGTCAAAATGTGTGAGATTTTGTAGGACCACTGCCAACTGTTCTAAAAGCTTAAGTTGATAGATGAAGGCGTGGTTTATTATTTAAATATTCCAACACTCCCCCTCACGCTTAGTCTGGTCTTTCTGCCTAGTACTAAGTGTGGAAATTTAATTGGGGAGACAAATAGGGGCCTAGAAGATTCGAACTCAGGACCTCCTAGCTCTGATACCATGTGAGATTTTGTAGGACCACTGCTAACTGTTCTAAAAGCTTAAGTTGATAAATGAAGGCATGGTTTATTATTTAAATATTCCAACAAAATGTCATACTAAATCTGTGATAACTTATTCTAGAGGAAAGCAGCATCCTCTGTGAAGACAAGATTGCCAGTACTTCCATCAGGTGGGTATCTCTCCAATCTATGACCTATTTAAGGTGATCATTTGGGTATTCTTCACTAAACTTCTAACATCAGAAAGGTTAAATGATGTGATAAGAGAATTGATTCTAGCTCAATTGCATCAATTTTTTTCAAGCAAGTTTCACTGTTCAATTTTACCGAGATAACAAAGCCAGGAGTTATAGAACTTATATGATCTTTAAGTAAGAAAAGCAAACCCCATGTAATCCAAAAATCTATAACTTGATAAAAGATGATAATACCTCAACATAGTAGCTGAAAGCCAGCTTGCAGACAAGCAGCATGATCCAGAACATGGTGTACCTAAGACACAAACAAAACAATGTACGATCAGCAAAGACACTCATATAAAATATAAAGCAGCACATATCTTTTTACTTAGGGTGATGGGTCTATGTCCAAATACTGCACTTAAGCACAAACTCAAGAACTAGCCAAGAAGGTTTTTCCTTGAAAATAAGAAAAAGAAGACGCTGCTGACATAGCAAACATTGTTTTCAAAATTAAAACAAATCAAAGCATAAATACACAACATATTAATCAGAGCAATTATCTTCTTACTTCAGCAGTGAAAATATGTCCTCATGCATGCCTCTCCCCACATAGAGCTTTGGCTGCATAGTATGAACATACATTTCAGGGGAAGAAACAAGATACTGCAAACAAGTGAGTAAGGCTCTTAGTAGCAAAGTGGTAGTCTAATCCATCTACTTGCCTGAGCCCACCACATAAGAACAGTAATAGCGAACATACTTGAACGCTCCATGGTCCTCCTTAAGTAAGGAATGAAGAAAAGTATAGTAGCTAAGACATTTGGAATCATATAAATTGCAATGGCATAATAAAAGAACGACTGGTTCCTCCAATCTTGACCCCAGCTGCTGAACAATTTCAGGACTCCTGTTGGATACTGCACTAGACTAGAGTAACTAATTGGCAGAACCACAGCCCAAACAGCTGCCATTACAAATTTCAGAATGTATCGGAGAATCTGCGTATATCTCATGCTTTTCCAGGCATTTAGACTTAGAATTATATCCAGACTTGCTGCAGAAGAGGAAAGGAAGAAGGCAGTGTCAGTAATGATTTTATGCTACGTGGCTCCTATAAAATTTGCCAATACATATGCAAGTAGTCAAAACGGGTCGAGGATGACATATTACACCGTAACTATAGAGATATATGATAACAAGGTCTTTCCTAAGGATTGCCTCTAATATTGACATATGAAACTTGAGATAGCTAGAAACGCCTTCTCCTTATCACAACGATTGGATTTGCTGCATTCTCTATAAAGAAGGCTGCAAGGCTAAGCAAATATTCTCCTTCCTAAGGCTGAACCGGTTTTGGAAAGTCCTAATGATATGTAGATTGCAATATAATGAATTTTCAAATGGACTTGCCCACATAGTAAAATCTTTCATAAAGAAGTGGACCATTATCTTCTTTTTTCGTATTACTCTGATAATACCTTCTTGAATTCTGCTCGATGACTTTGATGGCTTGATGGAATGGAGATTCCCTCAAATGTTACGCAATTATACGAGTATTCTCACCATCTTTTTCTATTTCTTACACTATCTATTACAAACTTTTGGTTACAGACATATCGATCCCTCTCATATATTGGGCTTATTCTGTTTCTCTCTTGATTATTTTAATTCTTCTGTTTCTCATGCAGTTTTGTCGTAGATGATAGAGAATGGAGAGGCATCAAACAGGAAATCACTCTACAAATGGTCAAAGGTACTCCTTGATTCTCTTCTATACACTTTATATTATGCAAAAATAAATTTGATATGAATCAGCTCCTAAAACTTTGTCAATGAAAATGTACATTCTAAATCATAAAGAATATGATTCGAGGTAAAGTACGATGCCCCCTGGAGATGCCAAGGCATGTCTATAGTAGGAGCTGACATTAATCATGACAATATACTGTCCCCTTTTGAATATATGAATCATGACATTTTCCCTTTTCTTAATTTGAGAAATATGAATTTGAATATGATATTCTTTTTTCTGGCAAAGGAAATGTTGGTATTTTTTCACTTACTATCACAAAAGATAGGATATTAACATCACTTTGTCTCATTAAAATGCCAGTCACATTTGACTAGTGATTTCTGGTTTTAGTGTTTTTACTTTTTGTACAGTGAACCTATGCTCTACTCCAAAACAACATTATCATGAAAGAAGAGAAAGATTTGTGTGCCTCATATTTTTTTCTAATTATTTGTATTTAACTAACAAGTTTCTGCTTCTTCTTCAATTTACAAAGTCGTGGCCTGTATAAATAAATGGGCTTCATAACCTCATATACGATGAGAAAAGATGATGAGAGTTTGTCTGAACTTTTCCTTCCCATCTTCGCCTTCCCCTGATATTAAATTTTTTATGCTCATTTACATACTTCAATATATATCTTCTTTAATCTTATTCATTTAATTATCACTCCATTTGTTTCTAGTTTTTTTCTTTTTGCAAATGCCCACTCCTATGTTGCTAAGAGAATTGAGATATTTATCTTTTGTCGATGTCCATATGTGATGTGGACGTATCTTTATTGGTATGTATCTACTTTACAGGACAAATGAATTATTAGGTCTTTGTATTTAAGAATTTGTTCTACTCCCACCTTTTTCCTCAATAATAAGATTACCTCTAACTACGTCTTGGACATATTATAAAGATATAGTAATGAGTTCTACACATTTCTATTTAACTTAGGTCAACTTTTATATTGGTCATTTCCTTGATATTTCAATTAAACATGATTTTTATCATATCATGGTTATCCTGCACAAAGCGCTGGCTAATGTCTAGCCTTATTTTATATGTAGCATAAACTAGCACAGTCAGTCTACGGTAATAATGGGGAAAGATACATAATGTACAAACATCACCATACCCCTCAGAAAGTTCAGGAAAGCATGAGTTATGAAGATGGTCAAAACTTGTCTGTAAACATTCTCGTGGAAGAGAGCAGTGAAAGACCCAGTAAATGCAACAATTACCATGGCCTGAACCAAGAAAATGGAGCTTGGTTAATTTCTTGCAGAGAAAGTCTACAACATTATGCTGCTCAATGTCAAGGCTACCTGCAATGCCAATATAAGGAATATCCACATCCGATCAAAACTTCTGTAGAGGTGCAAAAAGGTGCGAACTTCCACAAAATTAGTTTTGGGTTGCTTCTTCCGGGTAGGACGCTGGCTGACGTGCTGCAATAATATAAGTATATACATCACCATGGGTTCTTTCTTTTTATTGACCAGGATCAACATGGGTTCGTAGACATGCCAATCAGAGAAAAAGATCAATTTGTGGTATGTCGTTGCGCTCCATCCCCTAATTTTTCGATTTCCTCATATAATTTGATAAACCACGAAACTTCTAGATGTTTTCTTTTAGAAGAACGTTGTGATTTGGATAATCTTGGTTAGCCATTATATCCATGCACGTTGTCAAATTAGCTAGCTTACTATTCGCACTCGTAAGATTGCTCCTGATAGCAACGGTGCTGAAAAAGCAAAAGTCTCAGACGTATGGTGCACAAAGAAGTGCAAAATGGGCTCAGACTTTATAATTCGAAATTCACTACATCCCTGGATAGAAGAAGCTACTAAAATCTATTTAGAGTTTCATCACTACCTATTTGATAAAAAATAAAGGCATTCAAATCAAACAAGCTGTTATATTCTGACGATGCTATGTTCCCCTTTTGAAATTGGGAGTTTAAAACACAGAACCAATGCTTAAAGGAGTCAACAGAGTGCCTATTGGTAAATGCCCATAAACTAGAGTAGTGATGCAATCACTTTCCTGAACTATAATTTTCAAATTCACCCAGTCAATGGAAAGAAGGAGCTATTAAAATCTGTGTAGAGATTTTCTTGATGCCAATTTTATCAAATACAGGGATACCTATCAGACAAGCATTTTAAATTCTAACAATGCTGTGTTGGCCTTTTGGAAACGGGAAGGACACAGAACCACCGCTTAATGGAGTTAAGCAATGCTTAATGATGAATGGCCATAATCTGGCCAAGAGATGTAATCACTTTCCTGAGCTACCCCTTTAAGAAATGGAAACGGGGAGAAAAATCTGATGAGAAAGGTATCAATGGCACTGCTAAACAAAGCCAAGGTTCAAGAAAAGAAAAATTCTTCGAAAGCTTGACTGCTCGGCCAATTATCATTGTGTTATCTAACAGGTTAACCATATTGGAGAGTGGTTTCTGGTAACATTTTCCTTGTTTAGTTTGTAAGTCATATATGTATATTTTGGTGGACAATGAAGAGTCACAAAATTGAGTGGCGTCCAATCTCCCACGGCCATAAGTTGGACACAGAATTGATGCAAAGAGCTGCACACAGCATGCATGCACGCACGCAAGCACACACGCAGAGGGAGAAAAAGGAGTACAGCATTTGCAGTTTGAGGATCGTCTGGCCCAAAGAAATCAGCTTTCGTATTCAACGGCCATTCTAGATCAAAACACTTGTCGGACCTGAGGAAATTGAAACGTGAATTAACTGACTTGCTTCTGCCAGAGTCATATCGCTATTCATGCTCAAAAGATATTACCAGAAGTACTCGTTTAGGTCGTCATAATTTCTCCATCTTGAATGGCTTGCCTTGCCTCCTTTGTTTCTCTTAGCTTCCTTTAACCATGATACTCAATTTTCAGATCTCAACATGGCAAACAAGAATTTGAGGCATCAACTGAGAAGGAACATACCTTGCGAAGGACCTCGTAGAAAGGGGTTATCACATCCCTCAAAAATGACTCGCCATCAGGTGCTGCCAATTTATATATTTCTCCACTAACTGCATGAACATTACCATTCAAGATGACAGAAACATCATCCGCCATCTTGTTCCATTGGACAAAGAGGAGGTTAATATCACATAACCAACAAGGAAAAAAATTTGCTAGTAAATGCATCATATACAAGAAAGATAGGATTGATTTTCAATTGCAACACTTTTCAACAGAAGAATCAACTCCATTAAGAAAAGTTATGCCTTGTCTTTACTCCATAGGAAAAGCTACTTGGTCTCTTTGCTGATCAAAATATAAGATCTGCTGCGTTCTTCTCCAGTAGTAAGTAATACATCAATTCAAAGATGTGATCAACATGAAGAAAATCGATGACATTATTAGAATGCGATTAAAATAAAAACAAAATTTTCCAAAATTGCAATTTTGCTCTTGACAGGTTCATTTCAATGGCTGATTAAGCAGATTTTGCTTCAGCAAGGAAGAGATTATCGAAGTTGGGTACAATGAAGGATAAGCACCACATTGAATGACCCGATTATCCCAAAGAAAATTGTCTAGTAGTTAGATGGAACATAATCAGCTTTTACTCTAGCTGATTAAGCAGATTTCTTCCGTTAATAGCAAACTCTAAATATGTTTGAGATGACTTCTATTCATCAAGTAAACATAATATGTGCCTTTAGATGACTACACAGGACATAGATATTGAGATAACCATAGTACGCACCCTGTGAAAGATATAGCAGAGACATTCAGGCATAAATCGAACATTTGATGCTTCACCCCATATTAGAAGATAGAGCGCGATGTAGATAAGTTGCAACTGTTGTCTGTCACGATCTGGGGGAAACCTGGAAAAACGGTGGTTTGCCAAAACATTGAGCAGACTTGCAAATCAGTTATCCCATGGCACATCATATGGTGATTGTGCCTTTTCAATTATCATATGAAAGATTTAAGTGATAGTAGGGCAGAAAAGCTTACTCAAGATTGTGCTTCTGATGAAGATAATTACACCAGGATCGGTAGTTCTTGAGAATTTTTTCCATCAGCTGATCAACAGTGTGATCATTCAACTGCAGGAGGCATATGTCCAAGATTGAATCGTACCTCATTTTTAAGTGAACTCTGCTATTTCTATATAAACCTATGCAGATAAATGATGTACATACCTCAGTGAAATCGTCCTCTTGTCTGTCCCTTATCTCCTTGTTGGCAAGTAAAAGAATTAAATGCTCCCTCTGATTTGCCACATTTCCTTTCTTCAGCAACAAGATGAGGATCCATATTTAGTCAGATGATGTATAATTTCCTTCATTAGAGATTCCAGAAAACAAAGGTGACCTATGAAACTAATTAGAAAGGTCAAAAAGTGATCAAACTCTATTCACCTTTGAGAACCCACGGAAGGCTAAGTCCACTACATAGTGTTGACTAGGCTATATAGGTAAAAATGCACCTTTCCACATGAGACACGTTATTACTTTGTGTATTCGAAACACAAATGCTAACAAAGCCATAAGATCCTTGACATCGTAGTTAGCCAAAATCAAATTTAAAGTGCAAAGTTGCTGGTGTCATTTGCAATATAAAAGTCAATAACCTAGGCCAAACTAGGATGTCGAGGTTCATATGTTTCAAGGGGTACAATCAGCAAGACAATTTTGTCAGAAGCATACTGTAATGTGTAACAAAATGTTAGATTGGTAATTCTCGCATATAAGTTTGTGAAACCACTTATCATGATTCAACTGCAAAGGAATGGGCCAGATAATTCAGGCGATTCAAGTTCTTAAAAATGTTTTCAAAACCAAACAGGTGTGAAACCGAGAGGTTGGCAATTCGCAAGATAGACAGTGAGATCATCTGAACCGTTCAGATTAGTTAAACTGAGTCAAATATGTGATATAGTGAAGTAATCACCCAACTGACTTAGGTCAGAGCGCATGCACTTTTAGCTCTTAGAGATCGAGGATTCAGTCTCCGCAACACCAGTGGGCATTCTTTCTCTGAAGGGGTTCAGTTTTTTTGGTCTAAAATTATCCACACAAATAAGTTGCATGTGCAGCTGGAGAAGATCTGGGCTCAAATCAATGGCAGGGCGCGGTTCAAACCCCATCTCAGCCACATGTCCTTTACTATCCAAAAGTACTCGAGCCTTACCCATCGTCAAGTGACCAATTCAAAAGGACCAGTCCGGTCTAGTTTCCCAAAATTTGGTAGTAGGCCAAACTTGCCGCACGGAAAGGTTGTTAGACATCATTTAATTATGATATTGCATTCTACTATTTCCAGCATTACTTGAGCACCAACAAAAATTTTCTTTATCGTCTTACCAAAAAAAAAAAACAAAAATTTTCTTTGTCATTGTGAATGGTGCATGAGCCACCTTTTCTCTTGCACAATATAAACAAGTGAGAGTACTTTCGGCGCACTATGGGGTCGGAGATTATGCGCAGCCCTAGAATCAGCTTGCTAAAGGAGGACCCGAAGCAATATCAAGGCACAGTAGTGGATTCAAATTATAATAGGACGTTCAAGACAAGTTTTACCTGGAACCCAAAAACAGATGAAAGCCAATCAAGTATATCAGTGTTGGACTGGCTGCTCTCCTTTGGAATTACCAAATTATCCTCCTCAACGTTTGGCCCTCCATGAGCTTGGAGCATTGGAAGATTGTCCACATTGCCTATGGCCTGAAGGGCAGCCTTAATCTGGACTTTTCATAAAACTTGATGAGTAATACAGCCCACTGTTAAAAAATCCAATGCAAACCTTTCATAAATTGAAAATTTACCTCAGGAAGTTCCATAATTGCAGGTTTAACCCCAATTGCATGTAATGGCAAAATGTTATAGTGTACAGATTGCTCTCTTTTTCTCTCAACTTCTTCAGCATACCTTTTTGTCTGTAGAGCAAAAGCCAATGGCAGATACCATTATTCAGTGCTTGCCACAGAGAAGAACACAAAGATGAAGGCAGGCTAGGAAACTAAAACTCTTTCACTGGAACCTGATCATCAAGCTTTGAGGGATGCACCACGGTTTTCAAAACATCATATAATACTGTAGCAATCTGATATATCTTTGCCATTTCTTCCCTTCAAGAATTAATAGCAAAAAGAAGAATCAATAAAGTGAAGAGATTCCTTGGCAGTCGATCAAATAAGAGTAGAGCCTTACGGCTTTTTGGTGTATTGGGCATCTTTGATATTGTTTTCATAGAACATCTGGTAATACATCTGGATTTCTCTAGGATCATTTCTGGCAAGCTGAAACTGCGTCTCTTCTTCTTCCTACAGAATTAGAATGTCAGACATTAAACAGTTTGCATACGAGTTACAACCCAGTCCCTCTGCTGGTTTTTCCCCCACCAAGGCTAAATTCTGTGACGTATTGTGCACATAATACAAACGAGGAAATAGGAAGAAAATAATAAAAACAATTTTCCCTACAAACTATAAGACAAAATGGTGACTGATGACGAGAATGTAATATCATTATCAACAGCCAATATGCCTAACAGCATTGGAGCAACAGCAGGGCCATAGACAAGAAAAAGACATTTCAAGCTACCAAGAATAGTGACATCTAGCTGCTCTTTACATTCAAATGCCTTGTTAGGCTGACACCCCTACATCCTCCCTATTTCTAACCGTCAACTTGAATGATAAATGGCACCAACATATAAGGTTATGTATAAGTCAGCATCCCATGCAATTGGCCTTCCAGTTGCAAGATTTAGGTTAGATATATCCAACATCATATGACTTGTCAGGATTTCCAAGAAAACTTCAAATGAGAAGACATAGAAGTACATAACATTTCAGGAAAAAAATTAAAAAAAAAAAAAAAAAAAAAATTGATCTCAAAGGATCACGCACCAAATAATGCTGACAAACTTTGGTCTCAGTAGTTCAATCCCCCGATTCAGGGATCAACTAATTATAAGTCAAGCAACTCTGATGTCAGATCAAGTCATTGAGTCCGTAGTGCTTAGGACAAGAGTGGCCTAGGGACTAAAAATGGTGCAACTGTGGGTTATGATTGTTGGACAAGTGATCAGGGAGGTTTCCAGATGGAAATTATAGCCCTCGAGCACCGATGGCTACTCTATGTGTATGCAGTTTCAGGGGGTTGCTATAGTCTATGGTCCCTCGAAGAACCAATCCTCAAGAATTGGAAGCTGTTACATCCCTAATGAATAGATCTTGGTTGTTCATTGAAAACCCATTAAGAATTCATGCATTACAGCACAATGTATAGGAATTACGACATAATACACTTAGGCATGACCGTGGACTCCTCAAGGGGACCATGGAAGCCCCCACAATTTCAGATATGGCTTGGTTAACTGTAATACTGCACAGTACTTGAAAATAAGTCTTGGGGAGTGTATCAGTAAGGGTTGCAATGCAACAGCTTCATTTCTAAATCTGTCACACTTAATAATGAAGATATTCAAAGGGCAATAATCACAACGGACTATATTGACGTGGGAGATTAAGAGACCCATTTTGTTCTTTGAAAGACCATTTTCCCGAGCAGAAGGTATGAGGATGATAAAGCTTTATAAAACCTCACAAAGGACTGTATTGATGTGGAATTTTATTATGGGGCTCTCAATAATATATGAATATTGTAATCCCTTTCCATGGAAACATAAGGAATGCCAAAGTTCCATCAAAGGTCTGTTATTTTTATTTTTTATTTTTTCACTTCTGAAATGTGATTCTAGGTAACAATAAAGAAAAAATATGACCTGAAGCTTAGTAAAATTGTAATGGTCAATTGGTTTCCTCTGCAAAAACAGTTGGTACATCTGCTTATTCAGTGGTTGCTGACATTTATCACATTGTTGGATCTTTTGGCAGGGATATCTTGGGTCATGCCTTACTGTAATAAATGCAATCAGAAGCTGCAAGGCATATCAGTCGGTTTGGACAGAGACCGTGGAACTTAGTGCCATCTTGTGTAACATGGAATATCTAGTTGGAGAAAACAGAAAGGTTTTCCAAAGCTGATTGCTATTGCTCACAAGTCGGCTGTGGAGTGAAATTTTGCTTGATTGTTTAGCTTCTTTTTTATTTTCTGATACTGCCCTATGCATATACATCCAGTCTAATGGGGTACTCCTTGTTTATGTCTGAGTCCACTTAAACAATCTACAACTGCTAATCCAGGGTAATATCGCTCAACATGATTTTCTCACATCTTGATAGCTTAGTAAATGTGGAAATGCAGTCTCCGGCCATCAGATCTAACAACCACAGTCACGTTTGTTAGTTTAGCTGTCACAGCTTGAAAAGACAAAATGCTTCACTGCTGGCGACATAATGTATAAATGAACTTCATTGATGTTTCATCATTCAGCAATGCCGACATAACAGGCCAGGGGACCTCGTGAACTAGGAAAGATACCTTCTCAAGCCTGTGTAAGAGATAGGTCTTAAACTGGCGAACACCCCGTCCAGCTGATGTGGGATCCATCGTATGAGCCCTCTCAAATGCATGAAAGCGACCTAACAGGAGAGATAAAGCAAGGAAAAGGAGAAGTTTTGCGACAGATTAGGAAGAGAACATGTTTGAAGCCCAACTGATGCAATTTCAACCTTGCCATGCAACATCATAATATTTGTAAAGAAGACACTAAGAATAAGGTAGACCACTGAGAAAGATTAATGAGCATGTAGGAAAAGCATTTAGTGTGTGCTCCACTCTTACAATTGATAAGACCCAGCTTCCAATGATGGACAGAAGTAAACAGCATAGACAGAATTTTCGTTAAAGAAAGATGACACCATTGCTGTTCTCTCATTAACAAACTGTTAGGGCTTCCACAGTGACTCAAACCAAGTCATATTACAGCTTCACATTATTTATCTCTCCAACAATTACAATGTTCATATCGACTGTATGCTTTAGACACTTATCGTGGCTACTTTGGTGTTTGAATAGTAATCATATGTGGCTCTAACATAGAATTCCCTGTTTTGATGGTAAAGAGAATTGGACGGGTAGCGCGAGTGGGCATGAAGAGCTATTGTCGTTAATTATGTTTAAGCAAACTATAATGTCACTTGACCTGTAATTGTAACAAGAATTCCTTTTTACGAGCTCATAAGTAGACATATCGAAACAACTTTCTTGCAAACTTATCAAACTTATATTAGATAGATTCAGCTAGAAAATCAGATATTAGATAAGAAACTAGACACTAGATGTTAGATTAAATTATGAGAGAGTTCTAGTTTAAGAATACTCAGCCCATTATCTCTATCAAACGCCATTGTTTGAATACATTAGATAGCATATAAATGGGAACAACCATACAGCTAATAATCATTGAGTATATTATGAAATATAACCGTGGAATTACGTCCTTCTTCCACTTCTTCACTTTGCATATTTATTCAATCCCTTTCATCCCATTCATGTCATCCAAACCCATTAAAATTTGGAAAGTAAACTCTTCAATTAACAGCTGTTACATGTTTTTCCCCCAAAGCTAACGATGCCCATAAACTAATACTCTCTTGGGTTAAATTTCAAGTTATTTACCGGAAAGGTCAACGATTGAAGTCGCTTGATAAATGACAAGGGAAGAAGAAAATCAAGCACGCACGAGGTGTGAACAACGATAGAGACATAATCAAAATTCGACAACCACGACTTAGACAGTGACTTGTCCGGCAAGAGTGTTCATTGTCTAAGTCGGTCGTGAGAAAAGATTAAACTTTTGCCGTCGAGAAACAAATACATGGCATGGCATTCTCGTCATTGACTCCACCGAGCCGCCTATGAAAATTTTGGCCATCGAACGAACCGAACAACGGGAAACAGAGGATCAAAGGACCAGAAAGAGAGAGGAGGAGGAGCTTACACAAATACGCGACCCTCGGGTTCTCCTTCTCGACCTCGTTGGCCACGCGGAGGATTGGCGCGATGGCGGCCAGTGAAGAGGGCACCAGCTCGCTGTCCACGGCGGAGGCGTCCTCGTTCGGCGAGTCGGTCATCATCGGCGGCGCCATGGACATCTTCCTCGACGGCAAGCGGGACGGCAGGCGGGAGCCCGGCTCCGGCTTGCTCCCGCTCGAGCTCGCCATCCGCAGCAGCGGCGGCGGCAGCGGTAGCGGTTCCCCACACAGACAGGCCCCCTCTTCTCTAGTATCACCCGGCTCCTGCTCCTCCGGTGGCGGCGGTAGTTCGGGTCTCTACGGTGCCAGCCAGCGTCCAGCGATCGGGCGTCGTCGTCGTCGTCGTCGTCGTCGCCATCTTTTCCCCGCACTTATATACGCGCGGGGGGGAAGGGGGAGAGAGATACTTTGGGTGGTGAGTGGGGAAAAGGGAGTTGCTCCTGCAGCAAGGAAAGAATGAGAGAATGTGTGCGCACTGGGAGGACTGTTCGGGGCTCCGCCGCCTGAGTGCTTTTGCTTTTTCCCGCGGCCAAAAACAAATGGCGATTATCCAGAGACCCTTGAGGCTTTGCTTTACCGGAGGGAAGGTGGCGGAGAGAGAGAGAGAGAGAGAAAGAGAAAGAGAGAGACGAGACAGCGCCCCTCCCCCCATTTGGCTTTTGTGCTTGGTGCTTTTGTCGAGTCGAGCGAGGATATGCGGCTTCTTTTTGCTTTGTCGCGCGCGCGAAAGTCGCGACCGCGGACGAGGAAGGAAACCCCTCTGCTTTATGTCCCCCCTCCGCGGTTTTGAATTTTCGGTTTATTTCGGTTGTGCTCTCTCCTGCCTCTCTCGGGTGTTGGGTTTGGGCCTGAGCCTCGAGGCCCTCTTTTCCTCGTGTGAAGATGACCCCGGCAGAACTCGTGCAAATTGTTTTTTTGTCGAAAATGTCATTCAATTCATAAGTACATGATTAGGAATGACACACGAATAATTGTTGAATCATAGCCCAGAGTGCAATATCGTCTCTAAACTTTTAATTTGTCCAATGCAATCCGTGAAATTTCGGTACGTGTTTAATTGAATCCCCAAATTATTGCTCAGCATTATCCTTTTTAGAATTCAAGTTAACGGAATTTGTAGATTTAGCTTCCAATCCAGTACGTTTAAACAATGGACCAAAAAGAAAAAGGTTACACATGGAATATCCATGTAAGTTATTCAACTCGAATTAGAATATAAAGATCATTTTACGTTGTTCAATTAGTAAACATGATTATTTATGTTATTCCATGATGTTGATTATTATATTTTGATTGGAGTTGAATATTTTACATAGATGATCGACATATAACATCATTTTTTACTCTAGCTTTTAAACTAACCAAATTGGAAACGTGAATTAATGGAAAAATAATACTAAATATTACGATATAGATTGAACATTTATTAAAAATTCATGATCAAATTGAACAAATTAAAAGTTTAAGGATGATATTGCACATTTAGCCAAAATTCAAGAGCCATTTGTAAAATTATCCTTACATAGCTCTACTTAAGAATAGGGTCTCTTGTCCAGCTAATTAATCAATGACGGTCGAGCAAGGAGTAGTCGCAATTGATGAGATTAATCCGGTGGTCTAAGAAATTTGGAAGTCTACACCACAATGAAAAACACACCCTCACATCGTTGCATGTGGCAGCATTTGCCAATCACAGAATCATAATTAAATATATTCACCGCATGTCATTGGGTGATTAGTTTTAAGGTGAATAGCCTAGAAACTACCCTATCAAGGTCGATGACAATTTTGGACCCCTGAAATTGACTCTATTGACCCTAAAACCGGCTTGGAAATGACCAACTAGTTCTATCCAGGAATTGACCAAGGCTTTTTTTCTCTCGTTTTATTATATATACAATATGTATGTGCAAAGCATGAATAATATTCTTTTTATCGGATGATAAAATGTCCATAGTATTCAATTTCAATAAATAATTTCTATCTTAAAAGAAGAGTAAACTTACTTAAGATCAAGGGTAAACCAGTTTGATTATAGTTTCTTCACTAGAACCAACCTTGCAAGTTCCGAGTTCACATGTAGAATCGGCCTATTTAAAGCATAGAATGTGAAAACCGAACCAATCAAGGCTAGTTCTGGGGGTGAAGAAGCCTGATTGCTCACCCCTGCCGTGTTGCACTACTACTGGATTTAATTGATAGCATAGCTTGAAGATGAAATGCCGGTTGAAACATCGCATGTCTTCCAAAGAGGCCAACGGTTGTGCATATTCATTAGGCTTTTCATGTGAATTATTTGGTATTGGAAATGCCATTACTAAGCATAGACTGCTTTTTCCAATGCTGTACGCTTGTATATACAATGCCCGATCACTAGTACGCTCACCATAATGTCGCTAATCACACTATATTCTCGGATCCTGCGTTGTTTGCTTTTGCCCCCTTTCTGGTGCAATGTTTACATGCTGGGCACTACAATTACAACACACCAATCGAAGGTGCCCCTACGAGTTTTTTGAGGCAACTTTGCTTAAATTCTTATATCCAATCTACGAACCACATGCTAAGCCAAAAATTCGAGGACGGACCGTCCTCATCCGCCTGTTGCACGATGCCCCGACTATTGCACCACTGTATTCCCCAGAGGGGGAAGAGAACTGATATATTCCTCTTCAATAGGAACACGAGCATTTACCGAGCTGATGGCATATTCTTCCAATGCAAGAGGTCTTCCATCTTCAACTGTGTTTAAGTAGCCACGGTGCCTTTACCAACCTAGCAGGCCTTACGGTGCATGTGAAGCTAGCGTGCATCTCCATGTGAGGTACATCCCTCGTGCCCCGTATCATGCAACATGCGGAAAAGTTCAGAGAATTCATTTAAAGAAAAGTCGTTCTGTAGAAACATGTCATCTCTTTTGACCAGTCCAGACTCCAGATTGACGGCCCGCCACTTTAGCCCAACATGCTCCGAAACATGTTTCTCCTCTTGACTCATGATGAAGTGTCATAATGCACGACCCCATGAACGTCTGATGATTGGGTCACATGCACTTTCTCAAAACTAGGTAAGAGAGAAATATTCTCTTGGTATGAATTTGAATAGCAGAGTGGACTGACTCACAAGAAACCTTAATTCTTAAAGGAAAAAGGGGACATAATCACATTATGAGGAAAAGGGTGATTCTTCCGTCCAGCTGTTAGTATATACATCTGTTTCCGTTGTACTCATTAAAGAAGGGTGCGTTGTTTTCGGATTCTTAGACTCCGAGAACTGTTCCAAATATGTTTGGTCTTGACACCCTGCATCAAAGCCAGAATCATGGCAGAACCCCATTCTTGGTCACCTGGCATTTCCTTCTCAGAATTTGTCAGCAACGCAAAAGCAAATACGATGCCCGCATGGAACTTCCTTCCAGTGCCTGTGGCATGCAGTCAACTAATGTCCTACGCCCTGTCAACAATGCAGAAGAGGAAAACATCAAGAAGAGGCTTTAAGCATCAATATTCGCACGCACACTGGAAAACATCTTCAAAAGGTTATTAACGCAACGCTGCTCCCTAATTAGAAAATGACATGCAAATTAACATGTTATACTATGGCCGTGTAAACCAACTCGTGGGACTAAAACCAAGTCTCTGGTAAGCATGAACGCCCCTACCGCAATGACTCACTGTATTCACACAGAGAGCATCAAAGAGGAATGTTATGAGCTCAAAATAAAGGAGAGCTCTCCCCCGGACTAAAGAAAACACTACAATTAAAATGCCTTGTCAATGGAATTTGACTGATTTTCAAGCTAAGAAATACAGAATGCAGAAACGTACAGTGAAGAAGACCTGCATGAGGTGTTTTTAGAAAGAGATCGAGAGCATAGCAACATTAAAATTTTCATATTGTTGAGATTGATATATGAGTACGCTAAGGACCTCAAAGGAATTATTAACAGAGGTGGAGCACCCATTAACTGGAAGGAGGGAGAAAAAGTCCAGGTGGAGTACTGCATATGTCTCATGTTTGAAACTATCCTAAGACACCCGCAAAAAGAATACTTAATCAGAAAACTGATGGACTAGCAAGCAACCTGGTTTCTTGAACTAGTTGCAGCAGCCCAATGATTGGAGAGGCGTGCAGCTGTTGCACCATAACTTATAAATGTTACAGTTGCATAATCCCCTCGAGTATTTCCTGTGATTGGACGCGGCAATTCTCTCATCACCCATAAGAGAAAGGCTGATGGCACTGATGAACCTGGAAACAACCCATAAAATCTACTCAACTCAGCCCAGACCCCGGCATTAAAGGAAACATTAATTCTCCAGAAAAATTCAGACAAGGGAAACTCAATCATAGTCCATCAGCCAGATTCTTATACTAGCGGAATATAAAATAAAACAAAGGGAATAGTTCTGCAACTCAATGCTATGTATTCCCCTAGTAAGACTCAAACCGATTTTGGTATAACATAGCACCTCATTCTGAGCATGGGAAAATAAAAATAAATCTATTGAAGTTATCAATCTGGCCTGCTTTTTGTATCCAGAAACTTCAAAGTAAACTTTTCCTCGTTTCCCCTATTTTCATTCATGCACACCATCAAATTCTGACCCCCACCCCACAACCTCCTCAGGGCTACACAAGAGAGAGAGAGAGAGAGAGAGACAGACAGACAGACAGACAGACAGACAGAACTTATACAGGTTGTGTAAAAGCTTCGGCGCCTTGACTTTATTTTAAGTTATTGAGAGAAGGCAAACCAATATTATCTTTATTTACCTCAAGCACAGTTGAATTTATCAGAAATGATCCTGATGCTCTCCCCAACCACTATATATTTTTCCCCAGGGGAGAAAACATTACACAGGAACCAGTCTACTGTGGCTATTAAACAAAATTATATCTTATAAATGCATGATGGACTTTACTTTCCTAGCAAAAAATGGAAAAGATAGACTTTAAGACAGAGGAAACGAAAGTACATTTTCCAAATGCTGGCATAGATTGTACTAGAGTCATGACAGTTTATGCATTGTATCATCTAGTTTCAGGCATCTCTTTAAGAGGTAGGCAGGTTAACATAAGGGCATCAAATGTTGTACCTATAAAAAAGTAAACAATCAATAGAAGCGGTTGCTTTACTCCCTTAATATCCCAGAGGTGCAAACTATAGAATAGCTGCAATATAATAGTGGATTGAAGTTAGGAAGCCTGGTTGAGAGAAACAATAAGAAACTTGTATGTATAAGCTCAATACATACTGGAGTTTCTGTAGATAAAGCTACTGAAGCCCTCGATGTAAAAGAAATCACACAGACGGCTGCTAAACCACCCACCTGCATCCATAGACAAAATTTCAGAAAAAGTTAAAGGAAAGGCAGAGGATAGTCTGTGCATATGTGAAGAAAGTAGCAGCCATAAAACTAATTCAATTAAAAAGAGCAGAAGTGCCATGTATATGCTCTCCATGAAATGGGTACCCTATTCAACAGAGAGCAATTAAGAGGAAGAAAAGTGTGATCGACTAGTAACTTACCTTCCACATATCACCTGAAGCACTCTCGGACCGTACTTTACTCAATTCTAAGAACAAAGTGATACCTGAAAAGTGAATAGAGCATTGACACAAAAAGGTATAGATCCACAATACTGAAACAGTTAATCTTGAATTTAAACAAGCTACACCAAAAATAAGCAAACAAAATGGGTGCATTTGTGGAATGCTCCAAAAATATCCAAGATACAACTTAAACCATTTACTCATAGGGTGAAAATGAGGCATAGTTTCATGAGTATTTTAAGAACTTTTCTTGTCCAACTGATCAGCATTTGATAGATTATCCAACTCCGATTAATCTTAGTTATTAATAGCAAACAAAAGCAAGCATACACCGGTGAAATTAGTCAAAGTAACCCCCAAAAAAAAAGAGTAGAGGTTAAAATGGTTAGGCTCTCATAATCATAAAAATATGTCCTCAAAACATGACTCCCTTGATTACAACAGTCGTGTTTGACATGAGGAAAGGTTTAAATTAGTGTCATATCCCACATTATTTTATTCCTTTTGTCTTCAATTTCTATCAAGCAATGAATATGAGATGAATTGATAGTGCAATGTATACCTGTAGTAGAAGCTGTAATGTCCTGTAGCTTTTTCTAATAGCAACTGCTTTAAATTTTCTAACTAAAAGCATTAAACATAGTTTATGACAGAAATTTACTGGTAGATGATTAAGCATGGTTTCTTGTTATTCTAACTACTTGATGACTAATCAGTACCCCAATCCTGAACCAGGAGATTAAGAACAGCATTCAAATATTGACCTGACACCAAGCCTTCTTTAAGTGCCTATAGCAGCCTATCACTTACCATCAACCATGAGCAAATGGCCTATTTTAGTTTATACAACATGATTTCTAGGAATGGTTCATATCAGAGGAGAAGCGGTAGATAGGTAATGTGAAAAGGGCACAAAAGTCAGAGGAAATTGTTGCTGTCATACATGCATGACTAGCCCATAGCACTCAATACCGTCAAATTGCTTTTGTTCAGTAGCTTTTAGAAAAGTCCGCAAGTACCATCAGTCCAAACATAGTCCCATTCTCTAAATAAGATTGAAGTCAGGAAGTAGTGACATATTTAATCACTCATCTCCAACAGGAAGAAAATGATCAAGAGCATTTATTTATCGCTTGTCATATGGCATGAATTAAAAGAAAGTAGAAAGTAAGCTTCACCAGAAATTGGTGTCTCACCATAACATACTATAGCTCCCCCAAGTAAAAGAAATGCTACTGCAATAAGCTGTGTATAGATCTGCATGATAATTGCAAGTACTGACTATGAAAAATATCAATAAAGCAATTGTTTACAATAAAAAGTTACTTGAGAGGAAGCCATGTTAAGTAACTCTATTTTTCTGCTCTCCTAATAATCAGCCAGTGATCCCCAGTAGGAGACCACTTCTTCCACAACCCCCAAGAGAACAAAATGAAAACGCATCCCCCCCCCCCAAAAAATAATAATAATAATAAAAACCATAAAAAAACAAAAACCCCCTCCCAAAATACCAATGGAACACATTTTTTGCAGACTGCACGGCTAGCAAAAAAGTACCACCTTGTTAAGTAACTAACTAGTAGGATATAGAAAAATTTTCAATTGTCCAATCAGTCATAAACCTATTATAAGAATTTCAATACAGTCCTAAACTTTCCAATTTAGTCCTAAACCTTTGCCCGGAAATATAGTCCTTCCAACCAACTTTCGCCCGAAATCGTTGACATGGCAGTGTGCCACATAGATGGCTCGCGATGACTAAACCAACACAACAGCTATTTCTGGTGAAAAGTGACTATAAGGATTACCTTGAAAACCCGTGCAAAAGTTTAGGAATAAATTGGCAAAATAGGAAATTTTAGGACTAAATTGGTATCCGTACAATAGGTCTAGGACTGATTAGGTAATTTACCCCTTACGTGAAAGGACAGAGAGGTGGGGGAGGGAAATAAAAGAGAACATCCTATAGCTCACCATACCCGAGCAATTGACACAGAATCAATAGGATTCTTCCCATTGCCAATCCAGATAATAACAGCGAACGCTATCATTAGGACAAATGCTAGCATGATAACCTGAGGAAGGCAGATCCGAGTAAGGTGGTATCCAATCAACAGATAAATGAAGATCCAGATTAGACAACAAACATTAATGGATAAAGCTCTTTTGTTTGTGAATCATTTTAGAAGAAACTAAAGCAGAAATAGGTGCTTTATCCTGATTTCAGTAATTACTTCAAATGGAACTTTTTCGTACCGCAGCAACAAATTTTTGCCGGCCTTCAACTTCAATATTTCTGAATGAGCAACATCTGCAACCCGTTCCCTCATCTGACCAATCTTGTCTGACCGTAGAATTTGCCAACAAGGCCTGCTGCATATTATGCCCTTCATTATCTTCACCATCCCCTTCATCCTTTGCCTGATGGCAAAAGTCGACCCTAAAAATCATTGCCCATAGAAGAAGCATATGCATACCAAACAAATTATTACTGAATCGGATAGAAAGACAGGTGTACGTACACTCTTAAGTGAATCTTACTACTTTATTTCAGGTGTCCTTCCAAATGGACATGCTTAAATTGTGTTTTATAAGGTGGCAAAAGTAAAATAAAATGTGCTAATATGAGGCACAAAGGAATTTGACCATGATATATTTAAGCCAAAAGGCCATCTCAACTCTCTAAGGATTGATATAAAGATCTACACTTATCAAAAAGCTTTTACCAAAAAAATTTTGACAGATAGAGCAAAGTGAAGATTAGACACCAAATTGACACATATTACGTGGATATCCCTCCACCTTGCACATATTGACAAGAATAACCAAAGAGGCAAAAAAATATTCTGCAAAGACACATAGGAAAGATCTGCACAGACCACAAGTATGAACTCATTCTAACATATAAGGCATAATGAGTCTTTGTATATTGTGTTTGCGTTGGAGATGTCTAACCACACTGACAAATCCAGTCATCAAAAAATCATGTGCAGAACAAACATCCTGACACCCTAATGCAATAACAAGATATTCTATATCAAAGTTCCTGGCATTAAACGGCGAGACATATCATAAAAACTCAAAGCTTACTGGCCTAATGCATCTAAAGATACTGAGAAACTCACCAGAAAGACAGAAGCAGAAGGAATGCTGCTAGAAATAGAATGCTTGGATAGGCTGCAGCATTATTTACACTGTTAAGATGGAATGAAAACATCAAGAGAACCTCTGAAAGAGTGCCAGAGGTAATTAATTAAAAACAGAAAATCATACCCATGAAGATAAATCCACACATTCGGGACCAGCATATCCATCTCTCACAGCTCGCAACTACTGTAAGCACAAAAAACAAGAAATAACCTGCCAAAAGCCATGTCAAGCTACAATTAAAAGTTAAAACATTATCTTCTCCGCAACTACGGAAAAAAAATTCAAAGTAGGTACATCTTCAATTTAATATTCAAAGCAGAAGAATTCCAATTAGCAAGTGCCCAGTTCTACTGAACCCAGCCAAAATAGCTAAGGCACAAATAGATAGGATCAGGAAAAAGATGCTATAGAAAGTAGTCACCTCAATGGTTAACTACATATAGGCTATTTTCCAATTCGTTGCACAACCAAGAAAAAAAGGGGGGGGGGGGGGAGGGGGGCGCCGCTCATAGGTAGGACAACTACTAATATTCATAACCACAACCATACAATTCCTTCCAGATAAATTGACAAGCACCAGTCCTAATTGGATTATTTTCATTCAATGGGAGTCCTTACATAAGAGGGTCCAGAAGTGCCGGAGGACATGCTCAAGGGATTTGGGTCATATATTGACGCAGACCTACTACGCATGCCTAGCAAGCAAGCCATGATCAAGTGGTTGGAGCTGGTGTCCATGGCAAAAGTTCTAGGCAATATAGGCCTGAGGTGAATTGGAGTATTAAGGTATACCAGCCAACATTAATCGCCCATCTTTATAATGCATGAAAGGATCAAAAGAAAAGATTAGGGTTGGTATTAGCAATGATGCAATTAATCCTTCTATGCAGTAGATCTGCATTGTTTCTATGACAAGTCAATAAATAAATGAGAATATACCTGTCTAAAAGAATTTGTTCTCCATAAACAGCAAAATAACCAGCTTTGTAAAGGTAGTAAAAGACATATATGCATTGAATAGCAATAGAGTACTGGCAGGTGTTGATTATACACTAAGCTTTCGCAAAAGTTTATGATTGTAGCATGAAACATAATGCCAGGTGTCCATTGATATCCAAATATTCTACACTACCCGATTGATTGTAGAGTGAAGTTCCATTGGGAACATGATTAGACTCAAAAGTTCACTTACATTTCTTGCCTGCCAGACTTAAGTCATATTGGACAGCAGAATTGGGTGCCCAATTGGTTTTATATGCAGTAATGTTGGTATTTTTGCAACACAAACAATAAGTGGACTTACCCAAGTTGGATGACCCAATCATCAGGTGAAGTACCTGCAAAGAACAACTTTCCATCTGATATTGCCCAGCAAAGTGAATGAAAATAGCAAGTGCCGTACTGACGTATAGATTCCATGATACAACGATATGTGCAATGCAAAAAAACAGTACAATTAATAGTAAGACTCGAGAGAATCATAATGACCAAACTCCTACACTGTTCAGCAAGTTTAGCAGGTCCGTTGGAGCTTCTAGCCCTAGAGATAGTGGGAAGTGACATAAAGTAATACTCACTTTCTGACGAGTCCATCCAGCTTCCCGATCTCGTAGATGGATACGCAAAGCCTGGCAATAAAGCATATGTCACACGCCAAACAGGCTCAGGGAGAGGAGAGAGAGAGGTACAGGGAGACAACCAATTCCAAGATCAGCGTGTGCAAATTTAGTGAAAGCACATATTGCAAGTTTATCCTGGATGACATCTATTGATCTAGTTGTCATGAATATATCACTTTATCTGATTCAATTAGTACTTTCTAAAAGGATCCAAATCTAACTATGGTCTATGCAGGTCTTCATCTGACAGTACTTATGTTCTAATAAACAACTCCCTACTGCACAATCCAGACAATAGATGACTATAAATATGCTTTCATGCAGAAGCATGTGGATCGGTCGGATGGAGACAGACCAAAAAGAGTAAATTCTCCAGCACCTGCCTACCCGAGCACAGTGGATATCAAACCTTGCAAGAGAGCCTCGCTTAAAAATAATCTTAACCCGGTCCCTCTGTAGACCCATGGACAGTCTTCAGAGGGACTTCCATCCCCTCTTGAGACACAACCGAAAAAGAACACACTTCGAGGTTCCTCGCACACCGTATCGCCGTGAGACGAAATTCCTCAACATGCTCAAAAACTAAAAACACACTCCGATAGTCATCCTACCGTTTCTCCCTTAGAGGCACGCAGGTCCTAATCCTTAGTTCAAACTACAGAGGGCCTGAATTTTAGATACTCAAACCATCAAAATCCACCAAGGCGCAGTTACATCGAGAAACGGCTCGAACGGCAGATAACCAAAACAATCACTAAACCGCCCGAACAACAACGCGGCCCAGCGCTCGGGAACAAACAGAGCTCCCCAGACAAACTGAACACGACGACCGAGAGGAGCGCGGCGACGGGACCAGACCTGAGAGAAGGCGAGGAGAGCCAGCGCGCCGTCGACGCAGGCCAGAGCGGCAATGACGAGGAGCATCCCCAGGGAAGGGCAGCGATCGGCGCGGCCCCCTAGCTCCGCAAGCATCTTCATCCTTCTCCGCTCTCCCTCTCTCGCTCGCTCGCTCTTCCTTCACGAGCGCCGAGCGTCGCCGCGCGCATGCATCGGAGAACCCCTCGGATCGCCGCCGCCGCCGCCGCCGCCCGCGGAGGAGAGACCTAGGGGGAATGCCGAGGCCCGAGGAGCGCGCCCCGCTCCGCTCGGGCCGATTCGATTCCGTCCGCAGCGAAGGCGACGAGGCGTACGGACGGGCGGGCGGGGACGAGAGATCGCGCCAGGCCGAGGAGGAAGAGGAGGACGAGGAAAAGAGGAAGAGGAAGAGAAAGGAGGAGGAGGAGGAGGAGGAGTGGCGGTTTTTGAACTCTTCTTTGTTCTCGTGCGCAAAAGCGATGTCCGTATTAGTAAAATAATATAATGACTCCTTTTTAGTTTGACCCGGTCGCTGTCAGTGGCGGGGCGAAGCGACTCGACTCGACTCGCGGACCGGGGAGGGGTTGGGGGCCCCGCTCGGAGACGCCCCCGGGGTCGCTCCGCTCCATTGCCGCCAGCCTCAACAGCGATGCGTGTGGCCTGGTTTGCGCCCGTTGGCCAGCGGCTTTCGTTCTGGCGAGTCAAAAAAATTCCATCGTCGATCGCGCGCTCGCGTGAGCCCACCCCGCGTAATCCCGGGCATATTCAGCATTCGGAATCGGGCTTGCGCATGCGGGGAAATCATTAGTTTTTAGTTTATCATACTGTCTCAGTGCATTGTTTGATGAGAAATTCGGCGGCCCCACTCGAGGTCAAGGAAGTCCAACATGTCATCTCTATCGTTGACTCGTTTCGAATCGATTATATCCGATATTTCTTTTCATGAAAGTCTTGAATTTTTTCGAGCTTCGATGTGGTAATTTATTCTTAGTAAATTAGTGTTGACTTACACTTCATTTGGTGTAGTTTTCAAATAATGGCTAATTAATTAGACTTTTTTTTCTTCATTGTGTCCATCAATTGCCATCGGGAGCAGTTTTCAAACACCAGCAGTACCCCCCCCCCGAATTAATTAGCTTGTTCTTTGTTGAGCTATGATTTAGGATCCATGTGTTCGCCAATGGCATAATTATCTGAAAAATTCCAGAGTCATTGTATAATGGCCAATTCAATCATAATTTAATTGTGCAAATTTAATATTAAACCTTTTAAGAATTTATCAATTTAGTATTAAATATTTCAATTATGTCGATTTAGTCTTAAATTTTTAGATAATTTGTTAATTTAATCATTTCGACCGATTTTGACTTAGAATCACTAACATGGACATTGGTATCCTTCGAAGCATGATCAATATCGATGTTAATAATTTTTTTTTTCCCTTGTTCGTTCCCTTTGGCCTATGACCAGTTTGGCCACGGCAACAATTGGCCATAGGTAAGGGTTGAGCCCTTGCTACATCTTACGAGGGCAACCCTTGCCCGTGGCCAATCGCTAGCCATGATTGTACCGATCAAAGGCCGAAGGAAAAAAAAAAAGATTCAAAAAATGTAAAATTTGTCAACGTCAACATTAGTCACGTCACAGAATGGTTGGCGGCCGCGTCTATGATTTCCGCCCAAAATTGGCTAGAATAATTAAATTGGTAAGTCATCGAAAGGTTCAAAATGAATATGACAAAACATTAAAAAAAATGGAAAACTAAATTGATGTATTTAGTCAAGTTGTCAAAATATTTACGACTAAATTAATATAATTACAAAAAAAGACTAAAATAATTAATATAATTAAAAAAAAGGACTAAAATAATTAAAGTACGATAAATTTATGATTTTTTAAATAATTTTATCACTCATCGACTACTTTATGATCGGTAAAGCGAGAAGCGAATTGTTCGTACATTATCTATCCTAACAAAATGGATCGTCAATCGTCCGGGTCGACACTTTTTGCGATTAAGTCCTTTTCTTTCACGTCGGTTATGATGATATTTTTAGATCGACCCCGACTCCAGGACAAAACCATCTTTACTTTTTAAAACCGACATGCGGTCCCTCGGTTTTTTTTTTTTTTTTTTTTTTTTTTTTGTCACGGTCCCTCGTTGAACACCTGTAAAAAGTGACATCTTTTCATTCTCTAAAAACTATCATTAACTTCTGATGTCCTCGCATTCTTCACTATCGTATGCTTCCAACCTGATATGGCGACCAAGAGAAGCCCCGAGTACTTTGGTCTTTCTTCTTATCCCTTGTCAACCAATAATAGGAAAAAAATACTTTAAAAAATCATAAATTTATGATATTGATACTAATTCAAAGATAAATATTTTAATTAGATTAATTTAATCCTAAAATATTTTCATATCGATACTCATTTGGTCAATCCGATCAATTTAGATTAAAAAAATTGACATTAACATCCACTATCATGGCACAATCAGTATACAAATATTTTAAAAAAAAATCTGATTTCTGAATTTTTTCCTTTCCCTTTTCATTCTTCTTTCTTTCTGCCAATGGCTTCGCCTAGGCAAGGGTGAGCAGCAAGGCCCTTCTTGCTAGGTTTGGCAAGGTTGATCGTTGCCGACCATGCTTTATGGCCAATGGCCGGCGACTAATCACGGGCAAAAAAAAAAAGAGTAAGAAAAGGGGAAGGAAGTAAAGAAAAAAAAAGGAAAATATTTGAAACTAAAAATTTTATAAAAAAATTTGCCCGTGTTAGCTATTTTCAACCTGAATTGGTTTGATAAATTGAATTGGTATTAATATAAAAATATTTCCGATTGAATTAGTTTAATTTATAATTGAATTGATATTAATATAATAATTTTACAACTTTGTTTTGGTATATTTTCTGTGAATGAAATAATGCTCTCGAGTCAATGATACTGAGAATGGATCGACCCCGTCTAGATGATAGGGTTAAAGGTACATTTCGACGGATGGGTCGCATTGAAATGGCCAGGTGCAAGGCGTTACGTCATCGATGGGACTAGCGTGGGCGTCTCTGAAAAGTACTTAAATCTCGATTCTCGACGGGGAAATAGACCTAGCGAAGACAAAAAAAAATCTAGCTTGTCTTTTCGGCACCAGGTGGCTGGGACACGCTAAACTTCCACGAGCGCCCCTTCGTGGAATTCAAGAGCTCAGAATCCCCGTCTCTCGTATCTCCGGCACGGCACCGCGATGGCGACGGCATGTTTCTGCCGGGAGTAGTGCTTGGGACGCGCGTCCGCGAAAGTGAAAAATTTCGGGATTTTTTGGGGATCGGCATACAGGAAGCGACACGCGGATCCTCGTTTTGGGGATTGATGCGATCCGGTCCAGTGACGTACTTCGCACGACCTGTCGCGTCTCTCTTAGCATCGAGAAATGCCTTGTTGCTAAGTCTCATGTCCCACTTCGTGTACAGCGAGCTTACGTCCCTCGTGCTGGAGATGTTTCGCTGAAAATATCTGTCGACGAAAGATCGTTTTTCGCCGAAGAGGCTGGATCTTTGATTTTTTTTAGAAGTGAATCGGCTCATGCCGTGATTCAGACAGGAAGAAATCGGTATAGCTAAAATGCCGATGAAGAATCGGTAAAATGAACTGCAGAAAGATTTGACGAGCTTTATTGATTGCCGATCCTTTACAATCGATCTTCTTCGGCCTTTTGATAGCCTTTCGTACAACATGTTCCTATCGAGAATGATTATTATTCAAATTATGCTCTATTCGCTTACTACACCAACGTGTTTTTATTTGCAAGCGGTTATATTTCGGCTCAATCGGCTAGCCCTTCTTCTTCGTATGGTAAACTGATTTCCGACTTTCACCGATTTCCTTCCATTGACAAGGGCTACCTTTCTTGGTCGCCCATTTGTAATAATGGTTAGCAATAGTCTTGTGGATCAGGCACCATGACCTCTCATCGGTCTACTGTGGCCCAGCCTATATTTGAGCGTCGATACCTTCCAAATAATGGGGTCAAAACCTGCCAAATAAAACCAGGTAGAGGTTGGATTTTCCACCAAGACGAGGTCGACAATGGAATGAATCTCGGTCATTAATCGTGTAGTTTTCCGTATGAAACTCGCAACATCCAACAAACGTCATTTTCGCGGGCTAGATATGAGAATTTTCCCCCCAAAAGAATGTGAACCATGGGTCGAGAGATATTTGGCCGACGATCAACCATATATGAGAGCCGACAAGGGCTGACTTTGTTAGCCAAGTGAGGTTCAAATTGGCAAGTCCGACCCTTGTCAGGTTCTAGCACTAGCAAGGGTGAGCCTTGCTCGAGACCAGTGAGGTTGACTCGAGGTGAGCCTCGCTCAATGGTCAAGGTTGACCCTTGTGAGCTCTTGCTTGTGTCTAGTTGTCGGCCATTAAGAAGGCTAGCAACCATGGAGGGAGGCAGAAAAAAATTATGAAAAAATAATAAATTTGTCTACTTGATATCGAATGTATTGTATAAAATGGTTGATGCCAACATCAGTAATTTTCAATCAAAAATAGCTAAATTTAGTATATTAATAAATTTTCAAAAGGTTTAGGATTATATTAATAAATTGAAAATTTAAAGTTAAATTGGTATAGTTGTAATACGCTTAAGATTTTTTTAATAATTTTCCTTTAATAACTTGACGTGCTTTAAGGGAAATTTACCAGGTCCATTCAGAATGGGACCCACCTTCTCCATGATGGGCCTCGGGATTTAATATTGGACCAATTGTGGCTTAAGAGGCCCGTCTCTCCACACTACTTTGATTCATGCTCCCCCCTTAAATTGATTAAAATTTTTTCTTCTAATACAAACCCAATCCATTGTTGCAAAAATTAATAAATAAATAATTAAATGATACAGGTTCCCAAATTTTGGGAATGGACCTGTTCACTTCAGTGGCATGTTCACACTAGCTATCATCTTTTCAATCATTATATATTTTTCCAGCTTTCGATACGATGGTGTCGGTAACTCAGCAAAAGAACATGAAAAATTCACCAGCAATGGTGCCAATTAGCCAAGACCACTCATGCAGTGATAAATACCCATGCCACGTGCTATCACGGAAGCAAGTATTGAAAATTGTCGGATGGAGTCGAAAGTAATTGTTCGACGATATATAGTACGCGCACCCGAAACGTTCTTTGATCAAGTAATTCATCATCTATGGAGCTTCAGCTGGACAACAAAAATGGACAATCGATTTAATGCGCAACGATTGTCCCTCCTTCCCGGACTTTCAAGAATCGAATCTCCGTTATTGCCGGACCTGTCCCTCCCCCACGAAACATCACATGGCCCGTACCGGATTTCCATCCTAGCGTCATGGCACGGGCATAAATCAAACTCTGAAGCTTTTCTTTTCTTCTTTTTTAACGTCGCAAAGAAGAAGACGACAAAGAAATTGAACGATTGATGAGCCGGGCCGGCAACCGCCTCGTCTCCCTCGAACTTTCACGTATGTCGCCAGCCGCTAAAGACGAAACTGCCGTCTTTATAACTTATAAGACAATATACCGACGTCGCAGC
This sequence comes from Eucalyptus erythrocorys, assembly GCA_014182555.1. Taxonomy (NCBI): domain Eukaryota; kingdom Viridiplantae; phylum Streptophyta; class Magnoliopsida; order Myrtales; family Myrtaceae; genus Eucalyptus; species Eucalyptus erythrocorys. Next base: position 36,657,018 of record CM024597.1, read on the forward strand.
ACGTGCGAGATCGGCCCAGCGGCTGGCTACGGAAGGGAAGAAAAATGGAGGATCGTTGGGTCGGATCAAGAACGTCAAAAGAGGCCAGCGCATAAAAGTGATTTCCAAAGGAAAACCGAATCTCCAAGGACAATAGAGGGCAGAAAGGACCGAGAGGTGTCAAAGAACTAACGGACGAATGCTTTACAATCACGCCACTGATTTGACAAAGATGCTCATCGACATTCGACAGCCAAGCCTTTTGAAAGAGCCGTTGGGGAGAGAGAGAGGGGGGGAGAATCCACAGCGTAGAATTTTCTAAGTGTTTCTCCCCTTTCTAGGGGGGAAGCTTTTGAGTGGAATGGGACGAGTCCAGCCAAATTGATTCCATCACCTCCCTAAAAGATGGAGCAATCTAATGTCCAGTAGATTCGATGCCCGGACATTTTTTTCGCTTCAAGTCGACGTGATTAGTCTCCGAGAAGTTAAAGTTCTCGCGCGAGGGAAGACGATAAAGGAGACAAGAGCATCGGATCTGAATAAACTTACGGAAATTTAATTGGTTGGAATTGGTAGTTCGTTCTATCACATGTGCTACCTAACCAACTATGTCCGAAAGAGTCCGACGGAAATGAAAATGGGAATCGAACATTAACATCCCAATTTAATTACATATTATGATCTAAAACCTTACAGTGATACTTAATATGTCAAGTGATGTGATAGACTTTTAATTAGAAATGGTCGCAAAAAAACATAATGGCTCATTTCATTATTCAAAACAACAATTTGATAGATCAATCTTAATATACCTACTAGTGAGGAAATTCAAAAAAGGTCGCACGTATTTACGAATCTCGTGTTCCTTTATAATGAAACGAATAGGCTATGCCACTAGATGTAAATAAGAGTATCGTTTTGTCAAGTGAGCTTGTGTCAAACTACAATTAAGTATTGATCAACGTCCTCATACACTCATTGGTTAGTAAAAACATAAACAAACACTTACTGTTATTGTGGTATTAACAACTATTTTTGAAGAAATATCTTTCAATTGATTAATCACGAGAGTGATAATCATATGATAAATCATAATTATTTTTTCTTTAATTCATTACTTAACAAGTGTCTTGCATAAACTTGCTAATCAAATTTTTGTTTTATGAATTTGTAATGCTAACATCTTAGCCATGTCATGAAAAAATGAATAGCCACCTGAGCTTCCCATTCATTTTGTGTGATGCAGAAACCACAACAAATTCAACGAAATGTTATTTGTAATTCAAGGCTTCATTTATTTTACGAAAATAAACGACATAGAAAATGATTTCCAAAGTCAATCGTTTATATCATTGATAAAATTATTTAGATATAAATTACTATAAAAATAAAAATATTTTCCGATCATTTTAAATGATATAAATTACTATTTTTAAAAATATATTTTTAAATAATTTATTTTTCATGAAATAATTGGAGTATAAATATTATGAGGGGAGACTCTTCGACACCATCTCGGTATTAAACAAAATCCAAGAAATGCCAACGTGGAAAAACGGAGTAAAGCGATCATCACTGTGGTGAAACGTCAACGTCGTCAAACGGTTGGTGGTCTGGTCTTAGCTGTCCCCGTTACTGAACTAATAATCCTCTTCCCTCCGCCAAATGTCGAATCTACCCCCGCCCTTTCATCTTCCTCGGCCAGCAAGCACCGCACTCGCACACTCCTGTCTTTCTTTTTCCGAGAAATCCAATGCAGCACCATCGCCCCACTTCGGTCATATTTAAAGCCCTTCGCTCCTCCTGTCCCTGTCGTCACTCGTCATTCTCCGCCCCCGCACAGACAGAGGCACAGCTCGAAAGTCTTAGAGAGAGAGAGAGAGAGAGAGAGAGAGAGAGATGGCGGAGGAGATAGCGAAGAAGAAGGCGTGGTCGCTGAAGAAGGCGGTGGCGGCGATGAGCGGCGGCGGCGGCGGCGGCAGGGAGTCGTGGCCGTGGAAGCTGCCCGGGATCAAGTGGAAGGGCGGCAAGAGGAGGAGCCTGAGCCTCGGCTTCCAGGTGGCCGTCATCGACGGGGTCGTCTTCCGGATCGTGTCCGTCGTGGAGGCCGTCGTCCTCGTCTCCACGCTCTGCTTCTTCTACCTCTGCTGCGGCTGCCACTTCTGAATCTCCTCCTCCTCTTCACTAATTTGACTGGGTTTTGGTGTCTACGTCTTACGGAGTTAGAGATTTAGGGAAAGCAATTCGACTCTTCTTTTTGTTTCGTTCTTTGATTCGGTTGGATTGAATTCTCGTGGGAACTGTAATTGGGTACACATTCTTTGTTAAAAGGTTTCGTTTTTGTAATCAATCGAGCAATAAGAATTCCGGTGATTTCAGAGCGTCATCGCAGCGAAATTATACGACGACGACGACCTGACTTCTTTCTCGCGATCTCACGAGCTCCTTCGGTCCAGGGAAGAGAGAGTGAGTGAATGAAGCCATTTATGCCGCGCGTGTTTTTACTACTGAAGCTATTCGTCGTTTCAGTTTTTCTTCGTGCTAGCAACGAAGTGTTCCGACTTTTCTGCGCAAAAGCCGGCGCAAGGCTCTTCAGTTCCCTTCGATCGGAGCAAAAAACTAAGGCCGGCGCAAGGCTTTTCAGTTCCCCTTATCACAGTAGAAAATTAACGTTCAAGTTACATCGAGCATGAGGATTGAGCAGGCAAAACATTGCCGAGCGGGTTGTCTGTTGATTACGGCCGTCCTCACCAGCCTGATCATCCTTCAACGTTAGACCCGTCAAAATTAGTGATAAGTCCGTTTTTTAATCCATATGAGCGTTGAATGGGCTATAATAAGTAAGTGAGTCAGTTACAGTTACATCAAGTAAATAAGTCATAATCCATGTTAAATGGGTTATATATAGGTTTACAATATACTTAAACTTAGCCAATAAACCCTCTTTCATCTCTCTTGCTCGTGTTATAGCTAAGTTTTTGTGAATTATATGGTGTTGAATGGGCTATGATAAGTAAGTGAGTTACATCGAGTAAATAAGTCATAAATTGTGTTAAATGGATTTACAATATACTTAAACTTAGCCGGTTTATATAACTTTCTTTAATCTCTCTTGCTCTTGTCATGGCTATGAGTTTTCATGGACTAGGTGAAATATGGAAGTATATTAGTAATATGTGTTGAGTTTGGTATGTGTTGGGTATGTGCTGGGTCAAGTATTGGTAAGCAAATTTGCATCGTGTAAATATGAATAAAAATGTGTTAAATTTCTTTATTCAGGTTTAGACAAATTATAACCCGACTCACCCATTTAACAATTTACCCTTGAACAAGTTCATAGGACATTAAGGATTCTTTGGGAACTCCCCGTCTTGTCAGTTGCTTGTGTTCGCTTCGCCAGCCTATCCTAACTAGAAGGGGTAACTCGGGAACAAGCAAAACTCAGCCTTTGCTTTCGATTACTTGACTCAATCTAGGTTGAAAATATTTAATTCCCTCATTATCCATATTTCCTAAATATTTTCAACTACGTGCAAGTGGACATGCACATATTTTATATGTAAAAACCGGCCGCATTAGCTGAATCTGATTAGATTTAATTTAGTTGGATTATAAGATGGCGAACTTGATTTCAAAGTCTGTGAAATCAAAATAATTCGACTCGACAATATGACAATTTGTGAACTAAATTAGAAATGGTGAGAAAGCATATGGACGAAGCGTGTAATCTTTTTAGAAAACTATTTGTGCTTGCATTTGCAAAAATCGTTCGGTGGTCGGAGATTAAGGCCCTATTTGGTAACCTTCCTGAAAATGCATCTGCATTCGATTTTTGTTCCCGGAATCGGTTTGGGACGAGAATCGTGTTTGGTAAAATTTTTGTTCCGGGACAAATACGTTCCGGAATCGGTTTGGGACGGGATTTAAGAATAAAAAAATATTGATTCGCGTCCGAGAATCAAAAAAAGAATCAACACGTTAAAATTCTCTTCTTCATTTCCGGCATCCCGCGACCACCGCCCGCCGCTGCCCACCGCCGGTCGCCGGCCCCCGGTCCGGCGAGCTTGCCGGAGGCTCGCCGAGCCAAGGCGAGGTCCGGCGAGCTCGCCGGAGGTGATCCCGGCCCACCGGTGAGGCTCGGTAGACGAGGGCGGCGACGCCCGGTGAGGTCAGCGGCCCTCGTCCGGCCGATTGCCGGTCCGCCGACCGGCCGGAGGAAGAAGAAGGATAATAGGAGAAAAGGGGAAAAAAAAAAGAAAAAGGAAAAAGAAAAGGAAAAAAAGGAAAAAGGAAAAAAAGAAAAGAAAAAAGAGTAAAAAAGTAAAAAAATTATTTAAAAATTAAAAGAAATTAATTTGGAACAAAATCAATCTACACGTTATCAAACGCAATTGATTATTCCAAAATCGAAATTTTGAACGATTCCAAACACGTTTTTTATTCGAATCGTTAGGGAACAGAATAAAAAATAATCAATTCTTGTCGAATCGATTCTAGGGAATAGAATCGTTGCCAAACGCACCCTAAAGGTCGGATTCCTCGATTCTTGTAACGGATGTAATCAATTCGAAAAGCCCTATTTCAGTTCGATGAGAAGCAAAGCCGTGCGGTCGGTTTCGGTTCGGTTCGGTTCGGTTCCCGCACGGTTCCCTCCACCAAGATCAAGTGTGGGCTTGGACAAAATACGCCCGCAGTAAGCCCAATTGGGCCCGGTCAAGCCCAGCCCACGTGACCAACAACTGCAAGCTGCAAGTCTGCAACTCGAAATCGATGAATCTCGCTTCTCAAAGAGGACGAAGACGACGACGATGGCAACTCCCTGACTGAGAAAAGAAAACTCCGCAAGCGAGAAGGATTAACGCAGAGCAAATATGGCTTCTCCGGCGGCACTCCGATCGCCCCTGTCTTCTTCCCCGTCGCCGTCCTCCCCTCTCCACCGCCTCTCCACCTTCAAATCCCCCACCCCCTCCCGCCGCCTCCGCCGGGGCGGCCGCGGCGCCGTCGTCGTCGTCGTCGTCCCCTCTCGACGCCTTCGCCGACGACCCGATCTTCTCTCCCTTCCTCTCCCCGTCCTTCTCCTCCACCACCTTCTCCTCGGCGGCCCTCTCCTCCGGCTCCCCGGCCTCCACCGCCGAGAAGCTCCACTCCGCCATCCGCCTCCTCGAATCCCAGCTCCGCTCCGAGGTCCTCTCCCGCCACCACCACCTCCTCTCGCAGCTCTCCTCCCTCCAGTCCGCCGACCTCTCTCTGTCCTCCGTCCGCTCCTCCGTCTCCTCCCTCCAGTCCTCCCTCCGCCGCGTCCGATCCGAGCTCTCCGAACCCCTCTCCTCCATCAACTCCAAGACGCTCCAGCTCTCCAACCTCCACCGATCCACCGATCTCTTGCAGCACACCATCCGGTTCCTCCGCTTGGCCAAGAAGCTCCGGGAATCGGATTCCGCGGATCCGGACAAGCTCGACCTCGGCAAGGCCGCGCAGCTCCACTGCGACATTCTCCGGTTATGCAACGAATACGATCTGGCCGGCATCGATGTGGTTGAGGAAGAGTTGAAGTGGATCCGCGAGATCGGGGACAAGATTCGGAGCGAGGCCATGAAAGTGTTGGAGAGAGGCATGGAAGGGTTGAACCAGGCGGACGTTGGTACTGGATTGCAGGTGTTTTACAATCTAGGCGAGTTGAAGGCCACTGTGGCGCAATTAGTGAATAAGTATAAGGGAATGGGAGTGAAGAGCGTTAATGCCGCATTGGATATGAAGGCGATATCAACCAGTGGAGGAGGTGTGTATGGTCCGGGAGGGATTAGAGGGAGCGGGACGCCACAGATTGGAGGGGGATTGAAGGCGAGGGATTCGCTTTGGAAGAGGATGGAGGAGTGTATGGAGCAACTGCACTCAGTTGTGGTTGCAGTTTGGCACTTGCAGCGGGTGTTGTCGAAGAAGAGGGATCCATTCACGCATGTATTGCTGCTTGACGACGTTATTCAGGTTAGTGTGTTAGGTTGTGGTGTAGCTTGTATTTGGATGCTCCTTTATGTTCTCTGTTGTGCTATAAGACTTTGTAGACCATACTTTTAAATTAATCAGCTGAAGCCTTGCATCATCGGCTGGATCAATCTGCTGGTGGGGAGATTTGGTGCAGTGATTCATCTGGGTTGAACAAGTTATGAACTGGGTTTTGCATCACTTACCTTCTTGTTCTGGTGCATAATCTCAGTTGTCTAGTTTGCTTAAGGAAATGATCTCTTTGTCTTTCTGCTTGTAGATAAAAAAGCTTAGTTTCTTAATGGCCGAGAAACATGCTAGCTCTCTTGTTCTCTGCAGTTCTCATCCTTTGAACACGATGTCAGTTTGATCCTCCTCCTGCTACGCTATGATTATCCAATTGTAGTTGCAACTTGGTTTTCCAAATATTACTTCCAAAGTGAAATTCGAGAAAAGCATTTTTACCATCTATCAATTTCTGATAACTATTCGGGGAGGGCATGTTTTGACTTTCCGATAATTTGTGATTTCCTCTGTTCTCTCATTTATACTGTATACCCTTGCTAAAGTTTTTTTATTTGCTTAGGACGGCGATGCAATGTTATCAGACCGTGTCTGGGAGGCACTTGTTAAGGCATTTGCAAGCCAAATGAGATCTGCCTTCACTGGATCGAGTTTTGTGAAAGATATTTTTACGGAGGGATACCCAAAGATGCTTTCCATGGTTGAGAATCTCCTAGAACGGATTTCACGCGACACTGATGTTAAGGGTGTATTGCCAGCTATCACTCCTGAAGTGAAAGATCAAATGGTTTCAGCAATAGAAATATTCCAGACTCAATACCTGGTTCAATGTTTTAAACGTCTTACAGATCTCGTCAACAATGTATTCCCCATGTCCACTCGTGGAAATCTTCCCTCCAAAGAACATATCTCGAGAGTTGTGTCACGAATACACGAAGAGATTGAAGCTGTCCAGTTGGATGGGCGTTTAACTCTGCTCGTCTTGCATGAAATTGGTAAGGCATTGCGCCAGCTGGCAGCGCGAGCTGAGAACCAGGTAATTTACTGGAAATTATATGTTGCACTAAGGTAGATTTCTCTGTTCTTTTGCATGATTCCAGATTTTATTTGTTCAGTCTGTTTGTTACGAGGAAAAGTCTCTAGAAGCATATATAGAGCTTAGCTTGCCCTTACAGCAGGAGAATAAATGTTAAGTTGATTGTGGATGGGCGATTTTGTTCTTTTCTCTATCAGGTGGCATTGGTTTTCTCTTTTTGTGTCTTTTTTTTTTTTTTTTTTTTTTTTTTAATTCGCGCCCGGCCCCGGGGGGTTGTTGTTAACAATGAGAATATGCACCGAAGGAAATCCAGAAAAAGGGAGCTTGGTTGGGGGGGAATTTGAGGTTCAACAGCTTCATAAACGAATATTTTTTTCCCTCATTATTAAAGCTAGTCAACCCTAGGAGAAGCATTTTGCTTGGAGGTTTTGGCTATAGCTGTGATCATGTTATCTGGTTTTTCAGTGAGTCAATTAGAATTGAAGCTGGATGGTTTGTCTATTGAAACCATGCTTTAATTTATGTTTCTGTAAATGATCAAGTCTTTTGACCATCATAGATTGGTTAATCATGCTGGAAATGGGATATAGGTTCTTTTGTGACTTGTAAGGGTACTTCTTTGAAAAATTGGTCTTCTTACAATTTGCGAGAACAAAATGCTGCTTTATGCAAAGTTTATCAAAACGCCAAAGTCAGTCCAATATTTCACATGTTGGCCATTCTCATGTGAAGGCTCGTGAGTTGAAGAGCACACTACCTTTTGCTAATAATCATAGACAAATATTTGCCTTGGAATATGAACTCCACTACAGTATGTATTCAGCCAGATGCTGTATGCTTCATATTTAGTATGAGTTCTGTAAGCCATCAATATGAAAATGCTTGCTCCAAGATTCTTCTGAGTGGTTTATAGATTGAATTCCAGATGACAATATGGTCTTAAGAACGACAGTTTGGCACCGTAAATTAGCCTGCTTATTCCACTATTAAACATACCTTGGTTGATCAAATGATCCGACAGGGTAGCCATCTAAATCTCGTAGTTGAAACAAGAGTCAATCACTTGAAATATTTAGATCTTTATCTATATGCTAGATGCATTGATAAAGATCTATTTTTCGTAGCAAATTACATAGGTCAGTGAGGTGTTTTTTAAAATGGTAGGTAAATATTTATTATTGGGACATTTATGTTTGTGTTTTTCTAGCAGTAAGTTTCGTCATTGATTCACTTTTTAGGATGAAGGGAGAACACATGATCCTAATTGTGATGTTAGAGAGAAAAAAAAAAAAGTATTCTGGTATATGCAGGGGAGACAATCGAGTTCACGTAGCCTTTCCCATATACTGTAGTGACAGTTTCCTTGATTTGAATTTGTGACATCTGGGTTAAAATGAAGTAACCTTATGATTCTTGTATAAAGTAATTCTGAATGGCGGAGGGCAACTTTTATAATGCAGATATCTACTGGTCCTGAAGCACGTCAAGTGATGGGTCCCGCTACAGCAGCCCAGTTGAAGAACTTCACCATATGTCAGCATTTGCAAGAAATTCACACCCGCATATCATCTATGATCCGGGAATTTCCGCCTGTTGCTGCCAATGAGCTTTCCCCTGCACTGGGTGCAATATATGAGGTTGCATGTGATGCAGTGACATCCTTGTTTCAAGCAATGCTGGATCGCCTGGAGTCTTGCATACTGCAAATTCATGACCAGAACATTGGTGTGCTGGGGATGGATGCTGCTATGGACAATAATGTATCACCCTACATGGAGGAGTTGCAGAAGTGCATTCTTCACTTCCGTACTGAGTTTCTAGTCAGGATGTTGCCTCCAGCTAACACAACAGCTGGAGGGACAGAAATGATATGCACTCGGCTCGTGAGAAACATGGCTTCACGAGTTTTGATTTTCTTCATTAGACATGCTTCTCTCGTGAGGCCTTTATCAGAATCAGGGAGGCTGAGATTGGCTAGAGACATGGCGGAACTGGAGCTGTCAGTAAGCCAGAACTTGTTCAAGGTGGAACAGCTAGGTGCACCTTACCGAGCCCTTCGAGCATTTAGGCCTCTCATATTCTTGGAAACATCTCAGCTGGGAGCATCTCCCCTTCTTCAGGATCTGCCTGTCAGTGTTATACTTCATCATCTCTACACCCGTGGTCCGGATGACCTGCAGTCACCGATGCAAAGAAACAAGCTCACGCCATTGCAGTACTCATTGTGGATGGATTCACAAGGAGAGGATCAGATCTGGAAAGGCGTGAAAGCAACTTTGGATGATTATGCTGCGAAAGTAAGGTCAAGAGGGGACAAGGAGTTTAGTCCGGTGTATCCCCTTATGCTTCAAGTGGGGTCATCTTTGACAGAGAATGCTTCTGTGGCTCGGTAACCATGAAGAAGAGCATATAACCTTATTGAAGCTGTTATATTGAGAGCATACCTCGTTCTCTTATTTGGCGATGTTGCATTTGAGATTTTTGGAGAAGGCTTGTAATAGTTTTAGCCTCTAGTGTCAGCCATTAATGTAAATGCACATGAGGTTCATGAAATTCTTTGGTCAAATTGTCCATAGCTCAGGATAAACTATTTGTCAAATTCGACTGGTATGGCTTTCTACAGGTTGCAGCCATAGCTTTGATCGGATATTTTCCAAGAGACAGGGCTGATCGACTATTGAGTATGGCTGAATCGTTCCTTTCTTCCTTATTGAAGCTCTTCCGGTTCGTTCCCTTTCTGTCTCCTGGTCCTTTTCGTACCCACATGTTCTTGCATCACCTCTGCTAATAAGGGTCCACATCAGTTGATGTAATTCGCTACAATAATACTGCCTTGTCCGCATTTCCCCTCTTCATCTGCAGCCAAAGGGCAACTAAAATAGTAATCACGCAGCTTTTTGGGGGGCTCCACATTCATTCCATGTCTGAAGCTGCAACATCTGCTGAGGTACCTTAAATAAGAATGCTGCTATATATACCGTATAAATGAAAATGACGCGCATTTTAGGTTTCAGCAGATTTTATACCATGGGGTTGGCCGTAACATTAACGGGGCTTTCTATAATAATTGATGAGGGCAATGCCAATGGCATTTAACAGCCAAAGCCAAGATTGTGGATCTTGATGTGACGTAGGAAAGACAGTACGTATGTCCATTTATATGGTGGCCTACATAGTATATAGGCTCTTTCACACAATGATTTCGATGGGATGTCCCTATTTTCCCTTCTTAGACAACGATGTGTACACACTACACGTAGTTTACTCAATGGATCCGGCCGGCTTCGTTTGTTTTAGAGGGACTAGGGAGGCACCAGGCGGGGCAGGTCGCTGTACTTTGCTATTTAAGTAATCATCACCTCGCTCGTCCCTTTCTTACCTGACATGCATCACTGGCGTCTATCTGCAAAGGTGAGGGGAACGTTAACTGAAGTCGACGGCTTTGTGCGTGTTAGGGAGGCTCATCACTTCAGAAAAACTTAAAACAAATCTCTTCTCTGCGATGGACACTGCAATTTCTGTCAAAGGGGGTGTGGCCATGGGCATGATGTTGCAGAGTCCTGTGCTGGTCAAGTCTTCACACGACTGGAAAAAGAAAATCAAGCCAGATTTGACCTGTGTTTTCTTGCTCTGTCTTGGATTGAAATCAAATCAAACCTAAGTTGAATAGTCGTTATAGTTTGTTAGATTAGATTGTGGTGGTATAGCCTCTGAAAGTGCAAGGAATTTCATGTTCGAACCACCTACCGGGGCTTCGGCTTGCATTCTAATTGGACCATGAGATTTGTAGGTCATTCCATGAGCTTAGGATTTTACCTATTTTAAATGGGTTTTCTTGTATAATAAAAGCGATGGCAACGGAATAATTTCGAAGATTATTGTAGCAATAACACGGTGGAACTCATCATTGTTAATCTGTTTAAATACATGTCAATCTACTGGCAATCAATAGGTTTACCTATACCCCAACTCTTCAGTTGCAACTCTTATCCTTCAAGTTAAATTCTTCTGTAGCTTTTCATTTTCGAAACTGTATATTTGCAATAGGCGATTGCTATCCTATCTGACACGCTCGAACCTAACCACATACCATAGGCGAGCATGAAAGCTACAATGGATGTAACAGCAAGAAATCGAACAGAATATGACAAGCTCTTGAATAGTAAGCTGCGTGCCCCGTATGCCCAGCTACTTCCTGCATTATAACATTTATTTTATTCGCAAAAATGCGACCCAGCCTACTAATAAATTCAAAATTTTGCCACATTATTTTACGGTTGCTTAGCCTATACCTGAGCAGCCTCAGGAACTGACCCCCGGGCGTCAACAATCAAAGCCGGTATACGTTTTCCTTGTAAAAGCCAAACCTCAGCATCTATTTCTTTTAAATAATGCCCAAGATGTATTAGGCCTTACAGAATATCATTTACTAGGTGTCGCAATAAGTTTATGTTAGGCATTCAGACTGACAGCAATTTCATGTTTAGGTCTCACTTCTCTAAGTACTTTACTTAGGATGCATTATTTATAAAAATAACTTCAGCAAAATAGCTTAATTTTAATGGTCATAATAATTTCTCAGCATCTCACTTGTTTGAATACTTAATTTTAAATGGGGCGGGGTTGGGGATATGGTTCATGATTTAATATATCAAGTGGTATCATTATAAACTGCAAGCGGATATTTAGATAAAAAAATCACAGGAAAATGACTAGAGGGGATAAATCATGTCACTTTAAAAATCATTCTTGGGTTCAGATCTTTTATTATTTTTATCATGCTATTCTATTCTAGATGGTTCCTTTTGTAAACTGATAATAATTTCTTCGTATGTTCGGTGACACGCAGACAATTTCGTTGTATCTTGATCATCACTTACCTGTGTATTCTATCCTTTCATATGAGAGAGAGAGAGAGAGAGAGAGAGACTTCGGGATTACTTGCGTGGAAACGGACCCCTAAACTACAAAATCCACTTTTATATTCAACATCACTTTCAGCATCTTCACACCATTAAAGCCGTGGCTTGTTTTTGGGTTTCCCACAGCCCCTCTGATCAAGATAACGACCTCATATTGATAGCATATAACAACTCCTATATAACATCCTCGGATCCTCCGTCAAAAAGCAAGGCCGAGGAGGTGATCCCTAAGCTTTTGCCCTTTTCCCTCTTTTATATCAGTTCCTAGGGGAAGAATATGGAAACCCTAAACCTAGCCTCCCTCAAAATATCCAAACGCCAAAAGAAGCATCAACGACAGCAGCAACAGCAACAGTTCAACAGCTTGATCAAAGTCCTGAAACCCAAAGTCTACATCACAGATACCTCCTGCTTCAGGGAGCTTGTCCAAGAACTCACTGGGAATGACAGAAAAAATGAGCATGATGGTCATCTTCTTACTTGTCCTGAATCTTCAACGAAAGTGATCACAGCCCCAGAGATGAAGGATCATCATCTTCATCCTCGTGAAGGAGATGACTCCTCAGACCAGTACTTATCCAACCAAACATCCTCGCCTATGTCCTCGGACGGTGCCTCGAACCACCAAGTCTTTGATGAAAAGTACTCTTTAATGGGGGAGCTGATGACTTTGGAGCACTCGACCTCGAACAGCGACCTCATGGTGGACTTGCTCTCGCCCAGTGGAGCATCTGTTTCCAAAAGCCCAAGCTTTTCGTCTGAGGATCTTGAGTCATGGCTCCTGGGTATGGAGATCATGCCAGCTGCTCCATTCTGCAACGGTTTGGCTCAGTTGGAGCCCGAGGTCAGCATATATGATTATGATCTGGGCTATTGTGATCTCTGAGAGAGAGAGAGAGAGACCTCGTGATCTCCATGATCCAATGATTACCTGGAGCTGCTCTATATAAGAGCTGAACATATATGTTTCAAAGCCAAACTTGAAAACCATACATGGTTTTTGTTGTTGTATAATGAATAGGAGTCAGAAACCATGCCTGGTTTTTGCTGTGCATAGAGGGCCTTGTTCATGCCCTAATAGAAACTTATGTGTGTATGAGTATATGGAAGACCACCTTGTATCTCGGTTGCGCCTACCATGGGTATATGCAATGTTCTATATATACAATTCTATTCTTTGTTAATTCTTGTCCCTCATTTTGTAAATCTACAAACTTCCTCGTGCCATGTTTGTGGAATCAATGTATAAAGATAGTGTATTTTCTCTTGCAATGTTCAAAAGCATCTGAAGTATATGTATGAGGGAAAAAAGCGTGGCAATGAGCTCTAGTTTTTTCCAATTAATTTCCCCTGAAACATAACGAAAGGAGCTAGATCCACTCAGATGAGAGAAAATGACCAGAAGCTTCCCTTTCTGCTTATTATCAGCATGAGTTGATTTCATGGTCATCCACACAGAGTTCTTCATGTGTTAGTGTTACTTCCTTAATGTAATCTAACATATCAGCACAAGCTTTCCAGTTACTGGGGAAAAAATATTAGAGAACCTGTTTATGGCTCCAACAATATGATCAGTCTTGGTTTGACATGGTTTAAATGATCAGGAGCTTAATCAGAGCCTTTACAGTTGATTATCTTATTGCTAAAGTGCAATCCTCCATGTTCGGCAATTGAATTTTGAAGGGGGGTGGGGGTTGGAGGGGGCTTAATCTTTTCTCTTTTTTATTTCATTATTGACAATCACACATCCTATCGTATCTCTCTTTAGATTTTTTCTGATTCATATATGAATTGGCCATTGCGATCATCATAAGAAAAGTGACTTTGAAAATCTTGTCATCTCATTCATAAAATGTTGGGTATTGAAGAAAAGATTGATGAAAGGGCATGAACCCTCAAATGAATGTGAACACCAAGACGTGTTGTGATCATGTTCCCTTACTTAACTGATATAACGGTCACGGTGTCCTCTATTTCTCGAGACTTGACTTGGGTAAAAGCGCGTGTATTGTGCTCTGGGTTTCATGGTTCTTCCTTTTCTTTCCCGCTTTTAAACTAGGGTACACAAGAGAAGGCAGTTTCATGGAAACTCAAGGTTGCTAACCTGGTGCCAGACGAGTTTTTCCTTTCTCCTTCCTTCAGATGTGTGAGCTGAGGGTTTAGGATTTCTTTTGGGAGTCGCGCAGATTATGGTTTAGCAGGGATATCTACAGAGATGTTAAAGTATATTATATTTATAATGAGCTTCTACCAAAGGTGACTCCGTGGCCCAATGGATAAGGCGCTGGTCTACGGAACCAGAGATTCTGGGTTCGATCCCCAGCGGAGTCGTTTCTCCTTTTTGTCTTAAACAACCTTTTTTTTTTTTTTCTTTGTATTCACGTATGCTATATTATGCGCTAAATTTCAATCCACACCTTTAGTTTTGACTTCCAAATGATCATTAATTTTCAGGAAATTGTGGTTCAAAAGCCCGTTTCTCAGGAGACCCCCCAAAACCAGAAAGCACAACGAGTTGAACCAGAAACAGTCAGCTCTTTTTACCTTTTTTTTCTTGTATTCACGTATGCTATGTTATGCGCTAATTTTCAATCCACACCTTTAGTTTTGACTTCCAAATGATCATTAATTGTCAGGAAATTGTGGTTCAAAAGCCCGTTTCTCAGGAGACCCCCAAAACCGGAAAGCACAACGAGTTGAATCAGAAAATGATTAGAAAAGGACTTAACTGGGCTTGGAAATTGCCAAAAAAGAGCTGACTATTTCTGGGTAAGACCTCACTGACTAGCTTTGAATTTCGCAAGACGGTTCAAGCCCAGTCATCTGGGAAATGAAGGAGAAGTCCAGAAAATGACTGGAAAATGACTTAAGAGCTGACTCAAAGTTTTGAATTTCACAAGGGCGTTTGAGCCTGGTCATCTGCGAAATGAAGGAGAAGTCCAGGAAATGACTAGAAAATGACTTCACTGGGCTTGGAAATTGCCAAAGAAAGAGCCGACTGTTTCTGGGTAAGAGCCAACTCACTAGCTTTGAATTTCACAGGAGGGTGCAAGCCTGGTCATTTGCAAAAAGAAGAAGCCCATTCAACCCTTTTCCTGCCTGAGACTCCGAGACAGGAATTTGACCTTCACCTATCTACTCCTCATCCAACGGCAGTAGATACTGCAGAGACGATCGTAGATTTGCCTATCATCATAAACGTCACTTGAGTATGCGTAGATGGAAATAGCCTCCGTCCAAGATCACCTCGTTTCTTTCCGATTCATGTGAAAGAAAACAGGAAGAAGGGAAATACTACTAGAGCAGAAGAAGGTTCATTCAGCCGTAATAGCTCCATAGTTTCCTCGACAAAACATAGTTTAGAAAACATATTCAAAACTGCTATTGTGGTTTGTTGTCTGGACTCCAGCATTAATTTCTCGTGTTGGTTTTCGAATGATCACCAACGGGTTCTGCCAGAGAATTTTAGACCTCGCTGAATGGTGTGCTTATGCTAAGATGGATATTAACCAATGTCGTCTTGACAATGGAATGCAGACAACCAATGAGGTTTACATGTCGTTTCGGATCAATTAAAGGTGAAGAGGGAAGATTTCTGTTAGACTCTGGCAAAAGTTGAGATGACAGACAATTGCATAATTGAATTAGAAGATGGAAAATGTCGACATTGGTTTTATTTTGAACAATTCTTGAAGCATAGAGACATCAACCACAATCCTAGCATAACAGGTCCCCCCCGCGAATGAGTTATCAACAAAGAGACAGCAACTACAATCCTTCGGTATGCTATTGGGGCTTCCTCTGTGGATTTTGCGGGGCTGGAAGGTGGTATAAGCTCCTCAACTGTCTGCTTATGAGCCTGCTATTATGCAGAGATTGCTGAAGATCCAAATCATCGGACCACCACTGCTCTAGTCCATGGGCTTCAAAAAATTTTTGTTTTCCCTTGGACATCACAAACAGCTTTGCTGCTACATGACCATTCTCAGGTGCCGGATCTTCTTTCCCGGCATCCTTGTCACGATCAGTATAATAGCAGCAAATGTAGTCGCTATCGTTCACATACAGGTGAGGTACCCATTTTTGCATCCCTGTGCTAGAATTCTTGTTCCTGTGAAAGTACGAAACCCAATTGTTCAATCCTAAAAAAGGATTCCTCTCTTCTTCAGCGTCAATTGCCTGATTTTCGTCGTTCGAAGTGAACGTAGATCTGCACTTCTCCCAGGCATCCCCAGCTTTCTCTCCAATATTTCTTAGGCTCATAGCCAGCGAAAGAGAAGGAGGGTTGAATAAATGTGCATCCACGTAAATGCCCCCTTTAGCCAATGCTTTCCCTACCTGAAGAGCGAACCCTGCTCCTAGAGAATGCCCTGCGACACAAACATTTTTGCTTCCATACTTTTCGGCGACTGATTTTAACGTCTCCAGTGCTATTGTATACCTTACAGAACCTTTCAAGCTTTCCCAAGCTAGGAACCGAAGGTCGTCCTCGACATCCCTACGAATTATAGGGCTCTTGAGTAATGTCCCCCTGAGTGCCAGAACTGCTTTTGGCACTCCACTCGGTCTCATGAGTATAAAATCTGCTAGCGCTGCAGATCTGTCCCATTCTAGTAGTGCCCCGAAAATGGATCCATCCCGCTCATCGATAAGGGTTTGAACTAGCTTGTATTTGAATGGCAACCACCAATTTGGAGCTAGAGCATTTTCTTCTAACCGGTTCTCTTGTCTGTCCAATTCCAGGAGGTACGCTGCCTGTATGAAGCAAGCCATGGCAGTTCTTCTGTAGTTCCCATCCTTCCTGGATGCAAGAAAGATAGTCATCAAATCAAAACTCCCATAAGAAGATATGACTGCCTATAAGAAATTAACAGGGCTACTTAAGTCTGTAACAGTTTGAAGACACTGAGAATTGTTCCCTCAAGCTTTGATGAATGTCATCATCCATTGAAGAAATTCAACCAAAGGTACAAAACCAAAATGATGCTGACAATACAGATATGATTGTGAATTAAGCTGAAATGAAACTGGATCAACTTAAGTACGTCAATAATTTGGTGAGTAAATAGCTGGATGCTTCTTCAAATGGAGAGCAGGTTAAATGTCTTTACATCATGAGCAATTTCGATGCATAAGTCATTATTAACCGGATCGAACTTTGCCCAATTAAGGAGCAGTGAAATCTTGATAATTTAATGCCACTGCCTATAGCAGAAGAACGTTCAACAACTAAATACTGGGCAATACGAAAGAGATGCTACAGAAAAATGATACTCAACTATCAAATCGACAACATGGAATTCTACGACCCAAACGCGAGATGCAACCCCATTGCGAATCTCGGTTTCCAGAATGCAGATATATCAGAACAAATAGGCCATGGTTTGGTTTTGGCACTTCATGTTTAGCAATAGCTTAAAGAATTGGGTAATGGGTCTGATTCAGAAAGCCCCTCCATGAAGTACAATGCACTAGACTCAAGAAACTCCACATCGACATCCGACAGGTAAAAAGTTGGAGCTTTAAACCAAGACACGAGGAGGCGAGGGACGGACCAGTTGGAGCTGATGAGGTGCCTCCAGTTGGGTGAAGCGAGATGGCGAGGTCCGGACACGTGAAATGCGTAGGGATGAGCCTGAGCCCGAGCCCGAGACGGGTCGTCGTGGTTCGCCGACATCTCGTCTGCACTTCTGTTCGCCATCGAAATCGATCCGGCTCAACCCATCACCGTCCACTCCACCTCTTCGCTTTGCATCTTCAGCTCATTCCATATTCATACGTGTGCGTATATACATATATATAGAGAGAGAGAGAGAGAGAGTCTGACGAGGACTGGAGGTTCCTCTGTTTGCTTTTGTGAAGCTTTAGGAATCTCATTCGATGCCACCACCATTTTCTCCCCCCCCCCCACCTTCTCCAACGGTCGCGATTCCTTCGTGGCCCCCGTCGGCCGACGAGCTAGCTATTGAAATTACGAAACCGGCCATCGGCTGATTGGGCGTTGCAGGGGAAGCTGCGGCTCCAGTTGGGGGGGCATTTTGGGGACGAAGCAGAGTTCGCTTAGACTTTTTTATTCCTTCTTTCAGCGAGCGAAAAGATGGAGAAAAGGACCTGTTGGGGGGATCGGACAAACTGGCGGAGGGGCGCGGGCACGCGGTTCCTTAATCAAAGGGGTCTTCTTCCTCCTCTTCTTGTACTTACTTTCCTTGGACACTAAGTAAACCTTCAATCCCATATGGTTAGATGATAAATTCTGTACTCTTGCCCCGCCCCCAATTAAAAATTCCCCTTTTTAGGGTCCCTTTATTTAAGGAAAAGAAAAAGAAAGAAAAAAAAAAGGTGTAAAGTTGATTTTTAAAAGTGAAAAATTAAAAATCAGTTTTTTTTAAATATATAAAAACTAACAATAATTTTTTTTTTGTAAATTAAAAAATTTAAAATTCCATTTTTTTGGTAATTTTTTTTTTAGAAAATCAAATAAGATATCAAATCGAAAATATTTTCCACTTCATTTTTAGGTTTCAGTTGAACATTGAAAAATATGGTCATCTTCTTTAAAAATGATTTCCTGGAAAACATTTTCTACGAACAGTATATTTTTTGCACAACGAACGGATTAGTATTTAGGAAAATGTTAAATGCAATAGTGATTTATTATTTAAATATTTTAGTACTTCTTTTCACGCGTAGATTGAACTTTGCCCTTAGCCTATGCGTGCAAATATGTAATTGAGGAGGCGAATTTGGGTTTGGAAAATACGAGCTTAGGACCTCCTTACTTTAAACACCAATTATTCTAAAAATTCAAGATATTAAATGAACATTTGATTTACTATTTAAATATTTAAACACTTCTTATTTGGAATCAAGTGGTTTACACATATTCTAATAAAAAAATTGGAAAGAGAGACATTCAAGAGGAGGGTGTGGTAACCATCATTAAGAGTGGCCATTACTTACTGGTGTTCATCTTGAGACATTTATTAATCGAATATTAGAATAGTGATTTTTGAATAAGAGAGAGTCTGCTTGAGTTGATGAATTTTTATAAAATCACGGACATTTAGATTTTAAAATTTCTAGATATTGTAGAGCATAGAAAACCTTTCCCTATAAATTTTACTTTAGAAAAAGCAAAATCTACGGCATTCGAACGATAGTTGTTGATCAATCAAGTGCAACCCTTTATTCCAAAATTTATTATGGAAAGTCTTGAGAAAGAGAATCCCTTTGCCGGTCTCCAGTGACACCTACCTGCATTATTCTTCTTATTTTCCTTTTTCCTTTCCCTCTGTCCACGGGGAAAATATAAATATGTGGAGGAGCCATTTTCTCATGTCGGAATTGATAATTATAAGTGGCCATAATAAATCACCGACAGAAATTCCAAAAAAAAAAAAAAAAAAAAAAGAAAGAAAAAAACTTCCAAGATCCAACTGAATTTGAGCGCCACGGGACTGGAGTCTCCAACGGAGGAAAACCAGAACTCCCGGGACACCGAAATATCGGACATCGGACAGACATGGCTCTGTACTGTCGCACGGTTTGTCTTCACCAAGCGCCTTCCTCCACCGCTCCGCCTCCGCCCCCGCCTCTGATCCCGAAGCAGAGACCTCCTCTTCTCTTCAAGCTCTCGTCTCCCGCCCCGCCGTCGCCGAGCTCCGGCTCTCCTTCCTCTTTCAAAGCACTCGCCCAGGCCGAGAGAGCCGACGGCCGCGAGGTCGCGGAAGAGGACCCACCTGCCCCTTCCTCTGGTAATCCTCTTGACCATCGTCTGGGGAGCGTGAATCCTTTGAATGGCAACGACCCTTTTGCTTGGGAATAGTTTCATACGGTCTCTGTTGCAAAGTTGCTTCCTTTTTTCCTCTGGGTGTTTTCTTGATCGATTGAAGATATGTGGTCACTGTATCCGATTAGCCAAATCAGTGCTTTTGTTTCCCGTAGTGAAATTCGTTTGAAGTCTCCTGGCCGAAACTGGCAATTTGAGAATTCACAATTAGAATCGCTCCGTGTACTTTGTGCATCATCAGTCCTTTGAAATGGGTCTTTTTATCTGAATGGTTTGAACCGTGGAGATTAGAGTATAATCTATTGGCTAGTTACCTCCTGTAATTGTTTTCCCTTCTCAAGGATCACCCTCTTCTGCTCGTTCACAACTGGATCTTCTGGAGCAACTAACTGCTTCTAGTTCGAGCACAACAGCGAACGGTGAGTGTAATTTTCCCTTTCAAAGGACATTCAGGAACTGTGCATTTGTTGCGATTATAGGAAGGAGGAACCATTGCTATTGCTGCCAATTTAACTCTGAATTTGTGTATGGGGACTAGGCTACATGAGTGACAGTATGATTGGCAAACTCACCATCCGTGATCAACTTGCGCAATTGGTTGGGGACAGACGAGGAGATTTCAGTGTTCCCTTGGGTAAGAAGAGCTTAAAGAAGTTGAGTGAAAAGTTCTTAACCATCTCGCAGAAGAGAAACATCAAAAGACAAGCTTACCTGGACGAAGTGTCTCAGAGGAACGATTCGGTTTTTTTCGCCACTATCGGAGCGTTTGTAATTCTTCCGCCTATCATAATTCTAGGGATAGCAATAATAACTGGTTATGTACAGCTTTTTCCGTGAGAATTATAATATATCTTACACACAGCTTATGGCACCCTACTCAACACGAGGCTGTTGTTAGTTTCAGTTATTTACCGCGTCTACATGTTATGTGTATTGAGATTAGTAGGGTTACTGTGCATGCCGACTTCTCCTGGAGATGCAGTTTAGCTTGATTCCAAAACCAGCTAAGCTTGTTGCAAGAAATTTGGCATGAAGAAATAGAGTTGTTGAGGATCCGTAACTTGAATTTAGGCACTAGTGGATTGCAATGTATAATCATTGCCACTTTCTTTTTGTTTATCGTTTGCAAAATAGGTTGTGGTTAATCCTTGAATGCGATAATTAAGTTTCTTTTGGCGTCGAGTGTTGTGTAGGAGAGTCTGTTTGAAGTTCTGTTTGAAGTTCACTATATTTTGTGTGGAACGCTGTTTTGTATGAGACTTCTGCAGAAACTTCGCACTTTAACTCCAAGTGGAAATGGTTCATGACCTAAATGGAATTAGCGGCTTATAAACGTTTCTAAAAGATTTTTTTATTGAATTTCTGAAGCATTCCTGATGAATTATCTAGTGAGCACTTTCGACAGAAATCTCTGCAGTTTCATTTGCTCTTGTTAAAGGACGGAATCTGGAGATTTTGAAGGCATGATTGCCTTCATGATTGGATACTTGATAAAATAAAAAAGGCACTCAAACCTTTCAGTTTCATTGGAAAATACTCCGCACATCCAATCTCAACTGCAGAAGGGAAGTCAGTGTAGTTCCTCTTAATGAACTTTGCACAGCTAATCTGTCGCTTCTCTATCCTATGCCTCACACTGCCGATGCCGTAATTTCGAAGTGCGTGAATAGTGGAGTTTAAAACACGCATAAAAAAAAAATCAATTTGAATGTCAATAGCACCACGTTGAGCAATATAAAATCTCAACCAGACTCAATCAACGACTCTTCCTTGACATTGTGTGGGGCTGTCTGGTCAATTGGTCTTGAGGGTTCATTGCCCAAAACTACTCCCTGCTTTTGTATGTACTCCAACTTGTCTTGCAGCAGGTAGAAGAATGAAAAGAAAGAGACCTCAACAGTGAAAAGGATCACCCAGAGCCTTATACTTCTCGTTGTCTTTGCGCTGTAAGCTAGTAAACCTGAGTATATGTTGATCACTCCCAGTAGTGAAACTGTGGTTCCAAGTGCCCAGTGACCGAAAAACCATGGAAATCTTCCTTTGGATCTTCTGTGAGTTTGAAACGAACTTACTGAGCACAAAACTGCACAATCTCGGGTGACATTGATCAAACATAGTAGGGATTGGGGATAAAGTTGTTCTGATCTGTAGTCAAAGTTGCAAACGCTTTTCCGATGCAAAAGAAAATGAAATAGAAAAAGTAGTAGTGATAGTATCTTCGCTTGCTTCTTTTGATGAAGTCTTAGTAATGCTTGTTGAGATGAAAACTTATGATGCTTTTCGAAAGGGTTATATGGTAATTGAAGCACTGCATTCTACATCATCATTTTAAGCCATTTATGGAAGCAAAAACAGAACTAATGTACAAAATGCCAGAAGTTGCGTAAAAAATAAAATCCTTCTGCTGGCGTTTCTTATTAAATTGGATTAAATTCGGCAATCATGTTTTCTTTTAAACCCAACGAAAATATTAGGTAGTAAAAGTACCAACATAAGTATTGAGTTCCAATGATGATGAAACTGACTGCTTACCTTACTGGGCGCAGAAAACCGGCCAGAGCTTGCAGCCATATGATCCCATATAATACTAAACCAATTCTTTGGTGATGGTTGTTAAACGAATTGCTGAAATTCTTGATTGACATGATAGCTCCTGCTGTGGCAAGGAGCACCGAGAGCATCTGTTCAAGAAAGAATCTGTTTAATACCCTCTTTGAAAAATGGGAAAGAGCGGTCATAATTAGTCTTGACAGAATTCCAACATTGGTTATTATCTGTCTACGTCTTTCTCCAATACATAATTGGGAACCGATGTTGGACAGTACTAAAATATCAAATCCACTGAACAGTATAACATGGAAATGAGTAATTTGACTAAAATATCAAATCCACTTAACAGTATGACCTAGAAATGAGTAATTTGACGACTTCTTTAAACTATCAAGTGATCATCATTCTATGAACTATTCATTCCGAGTGGTAAATGAAGTTCCTCCTTTTCAAATAACGGTAGCGAACAAAAACTACTGGCTTATGGAAATTTTTCTGTTAAGAGTAATCATTTCGTATCATTATCGTAAAGTTGCATGGTGGGGAATCAACTTTTGATGAACCATGTGGAAAGCCTGAGTATGTTATCCTTCTCCAGATTGGTGGACGTTTATTTAGAAAAAGAAATTTGTGGTATTAGTCTCAAACAGTTGGAATTCAGGAATAGATTTCACAGGATTAGTCATTGAACTTGCCTGC
Source organism: Eucalyptus erythrocorys (assembly GCA_014182555.1). Lineage (NCBI taxonomy): Eukaryota > Viridiplantae > Streptophyta > Magnoliopsida > Myrtales > Myrtaceae > Eucalyptus > Eucalyptus erythrocorys. The sequence continues at coordinate 36,679,999 of CM024597.1, forward strand.
AGAATAGCATGGGCACGAAAATAAATCTTGAGCTTTCTTCCAGATTCCTCTCCTTTTGACATTCTAATGACCAGAACTCCAAGAGGCATCAGCAACCCTAATGAAACCCAGAGGAGGAATCCGTGCAGCGTGATTTCGAACAACAACCCAGAGCTCACCTGCAAACGCAAGATATTCAGGGAATTCTTTAAACATGAGTATTCAGAGCGCTGAGGTGGAACAATTTAAGCAGGATCACGTGTTCCTTACCTTATGAGCATCAATGTTGCTGTTCGTATGACTTCCTACATTTCGTTCTTGAGAGGAGCTGGCGAACATTGGCAGTGAGAAAACCAGCAAAAGCGTGCTCATTCGGGAACATACCTTATGAGGAACTAGCATCTCTACTGGTTGAGACGATGCATAGGCTAGAACAGACTGGGACTGTATACGGTAGATACTGGAGGATCGCACTGATATTAGAGAACCAAAATATTAGTCGGATGGGTTTACCGAGTGAAAGCTAGCTTGGCTTCTTAATTTCCTTCAAGACTATCATAAAACACTGAAATGGCCCCTCTCTCTCTCTCTCTCTCTCTCTCTCTCTCTCTCTAGAATACCCAGTTGAAAGCAACATACAAGGCTCGTTTATATAAAGAAACGGCTATCATTGTGAGAGAGAGTAGATCCTCCAAAGTACCCAATTCTCGCAAACTTTTTGTTGAATACTCAAAGAAAGAGAGATGCCTGTTGAAATAATTGCTAAAAGCAAATCAGGCAGATTGCATGGAGGTAAGGGGGCCATGGAAAAGATGACCAAGCCGAGTGGAGAGGGGAACGAAGCAAAAGAGGTGGTGGTTTTTCAAACAATGCGTTGTGGGGTTCACTCGTGTTCTGTGGCAGGCTTTATGAACGTGGAGTTGCAGGGCAAAAGGGAATGTGGGTGGAAGACAAAACAGAAAATGGGCAAAAGAATGTGAAGTGGAACTTTTCGTGCGCAGGAGATGCTTCGTTTTCAGCTGTGTGACATTATCTTGGGTGACCCCAAATAGGGAAATACATTATAATAACAGAGGCCCAGGTTTGAACGGTTCTGTCCATCACTCTAAAAAGCACAAAAGGCCATGCTTGATAAAGTGTTCCTTCCCAGCGTATATACTTTAAGTCCTAGACGTGAAGAAACGAATTTGGCACCGAAAGGGTCGATGCTGAACATGCCGGTCATGGTTTTTTTAAAGATCAACACATTGTTGGGTCTTCCTGTTCTAAGTTGTCAATTAGTAGTAACCAAAGACCTTCAGCAAAAGTCGAGATGCAATAGGGCGTGAGGTGAGCAAGTTGTGTTTTGTCTTGCAAACAAGAGCTTCAGCAATCGCGCTTTGCTTTAGTCTGATCAGATGGCGAAGTAATAAGATTCATGTACAAGTAGAAGCAGACAAGGCGGGAGATCTCACGTTTGGTAAGGAAAAGCAGGTGGACCAACAGAAGGCTCGCAGCATGCAACTTTTGGCTAATAGCCCTTGTGCAGATACAGATACACAATGCTGCTTCTGTGGTCCTCTCTCTCTCTCCTCCCATCATCCAATGCCTCACTTGATCAGTTCTTTAGCTAATGGTTTGGATCCTCTTTTGCGGAGGCACATACGCACGCCGATGAACCTGCCACGATCCCGCTTCCCCACCTGAGTTTCCCCATGTCGTAGTTTCACAGCACGATACACTTTCAAGTTACTGAATCCACAACCGTACTATAATCCCGATCGTGCGTATTAGTAACTGGTGAAGTAGGCTGGACACGGCTTAGGCCAAACCGGAGGCATATATGCATGGATTCCCTTAGCGAGGATCGATCGAAACTGCTGCGGCAATTGCACTCCGCGATAGCTTTAGTCACATTTAAACATCATTGCCCATTATTGCAGCAGACCAAATCTAGCCCCCACGAGCTAAACCAATTCAAATGTTTGGTGAGTCGTCGCATCTAAAGACAATTTATTGTCCAGCGGACAATCATAAGCCTCGTAAAAAAGCAGATGGATTTACATCACCATGGCCTGATTTAGTTAAAAGTTGGTGTTACCGTCATTCATGCAAGAGCAGCTTCATATGGGTATTGCTTTGCAGGGCAAGGCATGAATTCCGTGCCAGGGAGAGAAAAGCAAAGCCAATCCCTTCTTTCTTTTTCCGTCTTGGACCGCAATTTCAACATTCATTTCTCAATCAAGTAGCGCAGGTTGCGACTAATTTTTCTTAAACATTAAGGATTGTTTTGATTATTTAAACGGCATTCAATGAAATGTTGCTGCGCGCATAGCGAAGTTCATGGCGAATTCGAATTCCCTTTAGCAACATGGAATTGAAGTTAAAAGAAAAAAAGAAAAAAAGTATCACTGCACAATTTAGAGATTAAGTTCAAAATAAAAATTACTAAGCCATTGTTAGCTCACGATAAAAGTGCTCTAAATCAAGTGAAATTAGAGCACCATCGTGGACCGCCTCATCTGTCAAATAAATATGATGTGCTGATAGGACTGTTTTCCTTATTTTAACATCTCAACTCCAGGTCGATGAGATTTCTTTATTTCCCTCTTTTCTTAGAATATTCTTATATTTTACGTTATAGAGTTTAGACGTAGTAATTTAAGGACATACTAAGGTCTAAAAAATCATTTTTAGTGGTTGCAAAAATAACTCACCTATGCCATCTTCGTTGAAGAACAAGATGACTTCCATTACATCAACGACGATCTTCAAATTAGCAGAATAAAATCCGTGCCCTTACGTGGAAGGAGAACTGGAGAATGATTTTGTGATTTTTCATAAGCCGGTTTTCTCTGCCCTCTTCCGTCCCTCCCTGCAAAAGCAAAAAAAAGGGCCACCCCAAAAGCATCACATCACGATCTATCTGACTTTAATCACCTTGTTATTATTACGAGAAATCTCATATAGATAGGTAAATCCTCGGTTCCCAATGAACAACCGCGCAAGCCTTTAATCACAACCCCCAACATGTGGGTAGCTCTCCATCTCACTAATTTTCGTCGAAAAATCCCTGTTCATTATGCTTGATGACCATTGCAGGTTGTTGGCATTTTAAGCTATGTGTAATAGACTTGGGTGATCTCGCTCCCGTTCAGATAGAGTTACATAGCTCATATTCCGCACGTCAAATTTATCGTTGGTCATATGCCTAGAGTCGAATCAAATCCTATAATTCATTTCAGTTGTGTTTGGTTGTCTAAATTTCTAAATAAGATTGGATTGGATAGGATAAGATAATAAACTCGTGAACGTTTTTATATCTTATTTATTATTTGGTAAACTGCGAATTTAAAAAAGGATGTATTCACATTAACGACATCAGTGCAAATGAATACGAAAGTTCACAAATGGAGATGACAAGAATATCTTGCGACATTGATGCCTACTTTATTTTTATTTTCCTTTTTTGTTATTTTTTCTCAGTTTCGTTAATCGTTTTCCTTTTTATTTCTTTTTTCCCATTCCACCATTCTCTAATAAAATTTTATTAAATAGTAAAGTATACTAATATACCTAAAATACTAAAATACCTAAAATATGTAATATATAAAGATATTTATATTTATTTATTGAGTTTATATTAAAGATATATAAATTTGAATATATATAAATTTGAATAAATTAAAAAATAAAATTTTATTTTTTGTTATTTTGAATTTTTATAATAGAATTCAAATATTATTCATAATGAAATATAATTTTAATTTTATTAATTTAAGAAGCTTGTTATTTGAAAAAGAAAAAACTTTTCTGTTATGGATGATAGAATCCTATTTATCTTTATTCCACCCCTCTCATGGGATAATCTTATCCGAGCTATATTCTCTCTCGTATTCGACTATACTGGATTTAAGATAAATTTTTTTGTTATCATATTCTGAATTTTATTTTTATCGCCATATGAAGAAGTAGTTAAACACTTTTACTGTATTGAAGTCGGTAAGGCCATCATTGCTAGGTCGTATGGGCTCGAGGCCCACACATGTATGGGCCCATTCAAGCCCAACAGGCCGTCCGGCTCGGCCCAAAACTTCAGCCGGAAGAAGCATCGTTGTCCCTCGCATTTGTCCCGGCGTTTCTCGTCTCCGTCCCCTCCCTCTCTCGTTCTTTTCCCTCCCAGGCGTGCTCTGCAACATCATCGCATCGCCATTGAAATCCTTCGGAACGAGACGAATCCGGTCCCTCTGCTCTCTCATCGCTCGAGCGCTTCTCCCATCTCTCTCTCGTCAACCGCTCGATCATGGCGCCGCGCGTCCGCCCTTCCCCGATCCTCTGATGCGCGGCCGGTGCTCGCTCCCCTGATCACCAACCCTAAATCGCCTTCGCGCCCCAGCTCCCGTCTCTCTCATGGCGAACGTGTCCGTCGCGGCGGAGTGGCTGCTCCTCTACAACCGCTACTACCGCAAGCCCGAGCTCTACCCGATGCGGTGGAAGCACGTCGACCTCAGCCGCAACAAGGTCGCCTGCGCCTCCTTCGGCGGCCCCGTCGCCGTGATCCGCGACGACTCCAAGATCGTCCAGCTCTACGCCGAGTCCGCCCTCCGCAAGCTCCGGATTTTCAACTCCGCCGGCGTCCTGATCGCGGAGACCGTGTGGAAGCACCCCGGGGGGCGGCTGATCGGCATGTCGTGGACCGACGACCAGACGCTGATCTGCCTCGTGCAGGACGGCACGGTCTTCAGGTACAACATCCATGCCGAGCTTCTGGAGCCCAACATTTCGATGGGGAAGGAGTGTTTCGAGCAGAACGTTGTTGACTGCGTATTTTGGGGCAATGGATTGGTGTGTATCACTGATGCGAATCAATTGTTCTGCGTGTCGGATTTTAAGAACCCACAGCCATATAAGCTGTCGGATCCTGGGCTGGAGGATTTGCCGCTATGCGTGGCGGTGATCGAGCCCCAGTATGTGATGTCGGGGAATGTGGAGGTTTTAATGGGGGTTTCAGAAGGTGGGTTGGTGGTGGTGGAGGAGGACTCAGTGCAGAGAGTGGAGCAGGTGGGAGGGGAAGTGTTGGGGCCATTGCAGAAGATGGCAGTGTCCGGGGATGGGAAGTGGTTGGCGGCCTTTACGCATGACGGGCAGCTTTTGGTTATGCCCACAGATTTCTCAGAGATCAAGTTTTCTTGCAATTGCGAGGTGGGTTGCTTTTCAAATGGTAATGGTAATGCATAATGTGAACGTTACGGATAATATTACCGGATGATTATGAATTACTTCTTTTAATAGAAGAATAGAATGCTAACAAACACCCATTAATGGAGATTTTGTTGGTTTGGTAGACTATGCTTGTTGTAAACGAAAGATGAGAACTTTTTAAGTGTGGAACATGTTTTTGTAAATCAGTATGATAATAGTCAAGACAGTTTGGTGTTGCCCGAAGAAGAACCGAAGTGCAATACTAGCTTATTGTAGCAAGTGGAGTGCCAGTAATAATTGCACTAAGGATGTTAGAACCTAAATTTATATATCTCTACATCGTAATAGACGGATACATGTTTTTGCTGAAAACAAATGCCGATGAACTTTTTCTATCTTTCTTGCTACTCGACAGATAGTATCACGATGATGTTCACACAAGGATATTTATGGGTTGAGATTTAGCAAGATTTTTTTATAATGAATCACTGGTTTTATATGAGCAGTCAGCTCTGCCTCCTGAGCAGATGGCTTGGTGTGGAATGGACAGTGTTGTACTTTATTGGGATGACATGCTCTTGATGGTTGGTCCTATTGGAGAACCAGTGCGCTATCTCTATGATGAGCCAGTGGTACTTATCCCCGAGTGTGATGGGGTGAGAATACTCTCCAACACTAGTATGGAATTTCTACAACGCGTTCCTGATTCCACTGTCTCTATCTTCAAAATTGGAAGTACGTCAGCAGCAGCTTTACTATATGATGCCTTGGATCACTTTGACAGGCGAAGTGCTAAGGTCGGCCATTTTCTATTTGGAATTACAAGTACCTCATTTATCATTGCCTCATGGCCATAATATTTTGAGCGTGTCTTTAGCCTTTGGGTTTGCAAATCCTTGCCGATCTTCTTTGGGTCATATCTCCTCTGCTTTCCTTGCATTTAGTGGCAGGTGTCTGGCCTTTTTTAGTTGATACTGTAATAATTGTTGGTCATTCTTAATCATGTGGTATAATTGGGGAGAACGCAACTGAAGAATGTTTGATGGAACTAAAGCTTCTGTTTCTGTCGTTTTGAGTTTTTCTTCTACAGCAATGGTCTTCTTCTTCTTCTTATTGGTGCTACGGCTATGGTACTGTTGTTCTGTATTTGTCTGGTTTTGGTGCTTTAGGTAGTTAAATTTTCTTTTCCTTGTTCATGCTGCTCTTGTACATTTCTTAAGTACTAGAATCTAGATAGTTTGTTTTAATGTGATTTTGTCATTAGTTTGTTTTAATGTGATTTTGTCATTTTTATCTTTTCAAATTAGGGAGGGCTTCATATTTTGTTGATAATTCTTGTGATATGAGGACGTATAGTGGATGATAGGAAGCTATTTCATGACCTAATGATGGTTTGCGATGGTTCAGAGATAGAGATTATCTTTTCTTGAAAAAATGCTGATTGGTACTTGACATCAGGCAGATGAAAATCTACGGTTAATTCGTTCATCCTTGCCCGAGGCTGTTGAAGCATGCATAGATGCTGCAGGACACGAGTTTGATGTGACCCGTCAGCGAACACTACTGAGAGCTGCAAGCTATGGCCAAGCCTTTTGCAGGTACTCTGATTTTTCGAGGTTTCTGACATCAGGTTTTTAGTCATATTAATGAGAGTGTTAATTTGTCCATAGCTTCTAGCACCTGGCTTTTCAATGGATTTATGTGGATATGGGAATGAATAGACTTCGTGCTAAATGCATATGTAGATTTACCTTCAGCTGAGGACTTGATTCTGAACTTCTACAAAAAGAGTTTGTTTGTCCATAACCTTTGGTATTGTATCGGTATCATTGCTTCAATGACAGCAAGCTCTTGCTTATGAAGTGTGTGATATTCAATCCCCGAGAAAGCTTTGCTGAAAATGGAAAAAATCTAATTAGGGAACAGGAATTTTTATGAAATTAAGTAGAACATGCTTAGGAGTAATTTGTGTTAAGTAGAATTCACAGAAGAGTAGTATTTGTAGAGCTAAACACATAATTGGGAAAAAAGGAACTTTCATGAATTAAGTAGATGATGTAGGATGATGAGTCACGACAAAGAATAAATATTTAGGCTTCAGGCACAAAGCTTCTTAAGCATCATACTTAGGGTTTCTTAAGCATCACACCTAAAAGAAGAATTGCATTACACAATCCCAAAGCAAAGTACTGCCAAATTTAAATAATCATCAACTTTATTGAAGAGAAAGAATACCAACCATATTTATAGCAGTTAGACTCCTAGTTAAATTAGGAAGCCTCTAAATGAGAATGTACCATAGAATATGGAATGTAATATCCTACTTAAACTAAAAAAGGAAACTTCCTAAAATCATTATAATACTCAATTCCTAGTTGATAACTTCACTATTAAACTTAAAGGACAGTCATAATCCATTTAGAACTCTCCTTTTAATTGTGAATTGACGGTGGTCCATCTTCACTTAGGCTTAGTGATAACATCAATCTTTGCGCAAATATGATCTTGGATAATTCTGTTGGCTGCATCAGTGGAACACGCAACAGAGTAATAGTAAATGAAGAGTTAAGCTGAAAAAGAGTTTCATGTATTGAGTGACATATCTATAGTGAGATGCTATTTCTCTTAGAAGACCATATGAGCAACTTCGGCAAAATTCTTATTAATTTTTAACCACGACATGGATGGTAATCTGATTCAGCATTTTAACTATGACATGTTCCTGATCCTATAGTGTAAGAACCATAAAGCATTTGGGTTTCCGTATTGTGCAATGAAACGGGGAAACAATTAACCCCTGTTTTTTTTCCTGCCATTACATTTCATATAAATAGATAGGACGCAAAACAGACAATATCGATCAGTTTCTCCTTTATTGTTCTTGCAATGTCCAGTTACATACTTCATCTTAGAATGATAATAGTATTTCTTACCCCTGATTGTTGCCCTCGGTAATGATATCCAGTTGGCTTTGGCAGTCATTTTCAACGTGATCGTATTCAAGAGATGTGTAAAACTCTGCGGGTTTTGAATGCAGTGCGTAACCCTGACGTTGGAATACCGCTTAGCATTAAGCAATACAAGGTTGTTAAATTTCAACAGATTTATGTTTTAATTCGTGTTGCCCCTGCATACTTTTAGTCATGATTTCTGAAAATGCTTCTTGTGTGCAGTTGCTTACATCATCAGTTTTGGTTGGTCGCTTGATTAATGCTCACCAGCACCTCCTTGCCCTTCGCATTTCAGAGTACCTGGGAATGAACCAGGTGAGTTACCTTGGAGGCTTATTACACAACTTCTTTTTGGTGCACAAACATGAAGAGATTCTAAACACAAGTTTTGTTGTTGAGAAATGAAATCTTGCTTGAGATATTTGTTAAAGCAACTGGAATGATTTAAACTTTAGATTATCACAGCACAGCCACCCTACACTTGTCTTTGTGTGCCAGTGTCCTGGACTTCGTGACAAGTTATTGTTTTCCATTAACTCAATATCTTTCCCAGGCACCATATTGCACTCACATTCTTAATTGTGATGTCAAAGTCTATCTTTGTAAGCCCTTTCATATCTTTATTCCTTAATGAGCAACATATTTGGAAGTGTGGAAAGGAATTCAAACGTGTTTATGAAGTGCGAAAATGTCCTCCTTATTGTATAGTGCAAATGAAAAGCCAAACATATTGCCGTTTTCATCTTGGCTCAAGCTGCACCTGTGCCTTATAGTCCAGAGATGAGCCATTTGTCCATTAAAACATTACATTCCTTACAGTCCAACTGCAGTTGTATTGATCATTTCATTTGGCTACCTATCCTATTGTAGATCATACCATACGCAACCTGAAGAATCTCTTTCAGTCGTTAGGAGACACTTTTAAGTTTGGTTTCTGGCTTATGGTGGGACTAAAGCAATGCTAATCATGTGTTCATCTATTCCTTTCATGGTTCATATTTCTGGGTTACTTTGTCTTTGTAGGAGGTGGTGATAATGCATTGGGCATGCTCGAAAATTACAGCTTCTTTGGCAATTCCAGACACAGCACTTCTGGAAATGTTACTTGACAAGGTTTTGAGATATGTTTTGTATGACTTCTGAATGTCTAAAAATCAACTGTATAAGGAAGTATGTTTTACAGTGACTGACTTGAGAATTTCTACATGTCAGCTGCAATTATGCAAAGGCATATCATATGCAGCAGTTGCTGCTCATGCAGATAAGAATGGCCGACGAAAGTTAGCTGCCATGCTCATTGAACATGAACCCCGTCCATCCAAACAGGTTGGCCTCTGAGGAAATAGTTTCTTTAATGCTGTGTTTCTGCAATCTCATGCATAATGTTTAGATGGTTCAAGCTGATATGTTGAATAAGTAATATGTACTCATACACCTTTTTCATCCAGGTTCCTCTTCTGTTGAGCATAGGGGAAGAAGATACAGCTCTGATGAAGGCAACAGAAAGCGGTGATACTGACCTTGTTTATCTAGTCCTCTTCCACATCTGGCAGAAGGTACTGTTTTCTAAAAAATTAGATAGTAGTACTTCTGTAATCATTATGATATTACACATTCAGTATCTTCTACATATCTGGAGCATAATTTGGCTTGCAAATGCATTTCTTATGGTTTGACAATCATTCTTGTCCATTGCAGAGGCCACCTTTGGAATTTTTTGGGATGATTCAGGCCAAACCTCTCGCACGAGATTTGTTCATCACATATTCAAGGTATTTACAGGTTCCTTTATATAGCACCTTCTGGCCCTTCTTCTTCATCACATATTCAAGGTATTTACAGGTTCCTTTATATAGCACCTTCTGGCCCTTCTTCTCTGACATCAATGAAAGTAAAGGAAAAAAGAACATGGTGGACCAGCCTAAAAAAGTAATGTGTGTTGCAGTCTGTCCCATATTATTGAAGGCTCAAGGTGCACCATAATGGCCAGTAATATTCTCGAGACTACTGTCAAAGCGTAGTACACCAATTGTTTGAGACTACAAATGTTAAGAAAATAGTTAATGAGGGTGATGATGGGGGAAGGGAGACAAGATCCAATTTATGACTGTGATAACGGATTATATTTTTGCTAAATCATTCCTTATCAGTGTGCCAAAGAGGGAAGTGGATTTCATGTCCTCAGATATTTTGTTCTCTATAGTGAAGAAGATGAACTTTAGGAGAGAAGGAAAAAGGTAGCCATGCTTCTTCAAGCATGGTTCTGAAAATTTTCAGACTCACCATGTATGGGTTTCACTGGAAAAGGGATGGGCAAGGGGTCATTTAGCAGCTTCAAGTTCAATCCTCTGCGAACATTAAACTATTTGAGGATAGATGAAGCGCAGGAAATGTGGCTGGAACGAGGCTAATAGGGTGTCTAGCATATGTTTTCTGCATGGATACTGACTTATTTTTTTGTTGCAGATGTCACAAGCATGAATTTCTGAAGGATTTCTTTCTTTCAACTGGACAACTTCAAGTGAGTCTGATAATTTGCTTTTCATCACTTTTTTGTGTGCATTTTCTCTGTTGGTTGAGTACAGAATAGGGGTAAATAATGGTTCAGTTTGTTAGATTATTTATCTATATCAGTCCATTCTCTCATAAATACTGCTTTCCTAAATTCCATTCTCAAGTTGAAGTGTGAATGTCATCTACTTTATATTTCATTGAGGCACAAGGGGCTTCAGGTTTCTTTCTCCCTTCATTGCAAAGGGGATGGTTGGCCCTAGTAGTTGTTTTAAGTAGGAATTAAACATCAGGAAATGTTCTTGTGCCAATAGATGGTTAAGGTGGGCTGGTATAATTGTTGTACTTCATGGTATATGCTTTGATCAGCTCTGCAAATTCTCAGATTCATATGTGATTTTTGATATTATTGGTATGAACCCTGTTGGACTAGATTCCAACCATTCTAGGCTTTTTCAGTTGTTAGCATGCAAAACTGAGTAAAAGGGCACTGGGGCTGGGCCATGTATAAGTGACTGTATATTGTTGTCAAAATTGCACAAAAGCTAACAAATTAAATGATTATCTATAGTTTCTCTAAATGGTAAATTTTCCATTATGGGTCACATATAGTTTCATGCTCTGTAGGAGGTGGCTTTCCTTTTGTGGAAAGAATCATGGGAACTTGGCAAAAATCCAATGGCAAGCAAAGGATCTCCTCTCCATGGCCCCCGCATAAAACTTATTGAGAAGGCTCATGGTCTTTTTGCAGAGACTAAAGAACATAACTTCGAGTCAAAGGCTGCTGAGGAACATGCCAAATTGCTTAGGTTCACTCTCAATCTCGTCTTATTTTCAGAGCTTTACCTTCTTGCTTAAGAATGTTCAAGTTTTAAGCATCTAGAAGTGCATTTAGCAATAAACACAAACAATTCATTCTTTTTCATGGAATGGGCTTTTATTTATAGTTAACTTGTGTTATTCTCATTTTGAAAATAAAGCGGACAATCACTAAATAATAAGATCTTCGATTTTTTCTTGTTAAAATGAAGAACAAAATCTTAATAGATCATCATGATTTTCTTGAAATTTAGCTTAGTGAAGATTTTCTGCAAAATTGTTGCCTTCATTTTATCTTGGAATATGTTAAGATCTGATGCATTCTTTATATTCACGTGAAATATAATATAGCAAGTAAGGGGTTGCTCTTGTGGTTGTGATAGCTATTGCAACTTTAAAAGCATCGAATAGAAAATGTATTTCGTTTCTCATTTGCCCCATTACGGAACAGTAAAGCGACATTCCAAGTAAATTCTGACAATAGGGCAATTCTTGTTGGATATCCAGAACTCAGATGGTAACTCTATGTGAAGTCTCTTGCATGCTAAAAATATTTGTCTAGCTTCTTATGAAGTAGTTCTCACGCTTCTTGAGATTTTGACCACGACGTCTGGGGATCTTTATCATGCTGAAAGTTGTATGTGCCGACCTGTGATTACGAGCCCTCATCTTGACGTCTTTGAGGAGCCTTTTAGTATCCTCCCCCCCCAAAAAAAAAAAACACAAAACCCCCTCTCTTCCTCGAAGTTTAAAGTGATTGTTTAAGTGGATTTAGGAAAAGAATTATTTGATGATTTGTTTACAGTTAATATGGTCTGTGTAATGAGTTTAGCTGCTAGCAAATTATGATAATCTTCCAAGAAGTGAAAATTGAAACTGTCCAAGTTGCTATTATTGTATGATGGATAGTAATGTTTCTCTCCTTTAACTTTTTCCTTTTTTAAGGTTCTTCCTTGAATTATCAGTGAGACTTGTTGACTTATTTAATTTGTCCTTTTGTCTTCTCCTTAAGATGGATGTTGTTCTTCTCTTTGTTTTGCAGAATACAACACGAGCTAGAAGTCACCACTAAGCAGCCAATCTTTGTCGACTCAAGCATTAGTGATACAATACGTACCTGTATTGTTTTGGGAAATCATAGAGCTGCAATGAAAGTGAGAACTGAATTTAAGGTCGGTATGGTAGCACCATTGCTCTTGTTCCAAAACAGGGCGACGATATTTAGTTATTTCAACATTATTAGATGATGTGTTGCCCAGGTGACCCGGGATAGAATATATGTGACATCCCCATTTTGTTTTTCTAACTTTCAGCTCCCTTCTCTTCCAACATCACTCTGGTCTGCAAATTACTTAATTGATATTTCAAATTTCTGTGAAACTGTCTTAGGTGTCCGAAAAGAGATGGTACTGGCTGAAAGTTTTCGCACTGGCTACTATAAGAGATTGGGATGCACTCGAGAAGTTTTCAAAGGAGAAGCGACCACCGATTGGTTAGCATATTGAATTTTTTTTCCTTGTTCGGATTGAAAGGTCAAGGCAAGGTTAGGAAATTGTCAGCTATTGACTGACACAAAATACTGCACAACATTTGTTTGCTGATCATTTGACATTAGGCTGTCCAAAAAATGTATGAATTTACAATGTCATTTTTCTACATGTCCTCAATTCTGGTTGGGCGTGACTAATGATGAACCCCATTGGATTATATCGTTGAAACATAATCTGAGCCGAAAGAATAAATGTTGGAACTGATCATACCAATCGCTAATGGACTTTTTACCGTTTACAACAAGATGATACTTTCTAAAACCAATTGGATGCTCTTGGTCTTGGTAAGATTAGGTTTCCTCTCTGAATTTGTCTGTTCGTCTCTTTGATTAGGCTATCGACCATTTGTGGAGGCTTGTGTTGATGCTGATGAGAAGGGTGAGGCCCTCAAGTATATCCCAAAACTAGCAGATCCCCGGGAAAGAGCTGAGGTATTCTGATGTTCCTTGTGATGGTTTCCTTTTCCTTTTTGGAGAGTTTTTCTTTTTGAGGGAAAAGATGAGTAGAAAGTCTTGAAGACTTTTCTTGTGCTTGTTTCAAAGATGTGGTGGTTTTATCTGCTTTTTTACTTCTTTTTTTTTTTTTTTTTGTCTTTATTATTATAATAATAATAATAATTATTTTTTCACACTAATCTTTTTATGTATTGTTTTCGGTAGGCTTATGCTCGAATTGGCATGGCCAAAGAAGCTGCTGATGCTGCCTCTCAGGCCAAAGATGGCGAATTGTTGGGTCGGCTGAAATTAACGTTTTCACAAAATGCAGCAGCTTCATCAATTTTTGATACTCTTCGAGACAGATTGGGAGTTTCTTAATCCCACGGACATTCCATCTGGGCTTTTATAACTTCATCTGGGGATTTATGTGCATATTCAAGTTGCTCTTCTTTCGTGGGTGATGAAATGGAATCGCGGGAAAAGATGTTCATTTGCTTTCGGCATTTATGCATCCTTCTGCATTCCTTGATCAAGTGCAGTTCAAAATCTGCTCTAGTGACGCATTCTCTCTGCTCCTCTTTTCGTCTCTGACTTTGGTGCTTTATTATTTTCCTATGACAAGTCTTGAGTGTTTTTGTATTATATTGTAACTTGTTTGCCCTTTTTTGTTAATCTAGCTTTCAGGTGATCGTAATCATAAAGTGTTCATTTTATAAATGCACATTGCTTGTAAACAAACATCTCTAATTTGTGAAAAGAATGTGAGCACAAGGTAATCAATCTGTTTCTCTCGAGCATCTGTCAATTGAGTACAATTTAATTTGAAGCTGTTTCGCTAGTCTCCTGTGCCATCGAAATCTTACTGGATTCATTCCTCCACCAAGAGATGGTAAAAGATCAATACAGATTGCGGTAGGGAAAAGTACCAAAAAAGTCTTAAACCTATTGCATTGGTACTAAACTTTTCAATTGGATTAATTCAGTTCTAAATCTTTTTGTATCGGTATCAATTCAGTTCATTCCAATTTTATTTTAGCTGTCCGCGACTGATGTGGACATTAGCCAGTGATCGGATGCTGACATAACAATTTTAAATATTTTTTTTGAATTTTTTTTTGAATTTTTTCCTTTTTCTTTTCTTTTCTTCCTTCTTCTCGGACTGTTCCGGCCTGGAGGCTCGCCAACCACTGGGCGAGGGCCTCGTAGCCCTCGCCTATCGCCGGTGAGGGTTGCGGCCCTTGCCCGACCTCTCCCAGGGCCGCCCGCGAGGCGGCTTAGCCCAGATCTGGGCGAGGCCAACCTCGCCTTCGCCTTGTTGGCCGCGGGTGAGGGCACCTTCGCCCGCGGCCCTGAGCGAGGGTCGTGAAGCTCTTGTCGGTGGCCGGCTATTGGGAAAGGGACTCGAAGCCCTCACCTACCAGCGACGGCAAGGGCTTCACGGCCCCCACTGCTTGGTGAGGGTTGCATTGGTATCGCCGGCCATGGGCGAGGTCGCCTTCGCCCACGGCAAGGCCAGGGCGAGGTTGAGCGAGGGCTGCGAAGCCCTCGTTGGCGGCAGGCGAGGGCTTCGAGGCCCTCTCCCAGTGGTCGATCGTCGGTGAGGGCTTCGCGGCCCTCACCCAGTGGCCAGCGAGCCTCACCGGCCACCACCGGAACAGTTCAAGAAGGAAGAAAAGAAAAGGAAAAAGAAAAGAAAAAGAAAATGAAAAAAATTCAATTTTTTAAAAAAATATATTAAAAATTGTCATGTCGCATCCGGTCACCGCCGATGTCCATGTCGGCAAGTGGTAGAGGGGCCAAAATTAGTCGGATGGACTGAATTGGTACCGATGTAAAAATGTTTAAAACTAAATTGGTACCGATATAAAAATATTTAGGATTGAATTGATCCAATTGAAAAATTTAAAACTGAAGTGATATAAATGCAATAGATTTAAGACTTTTTTGATACTTTTCCCGATTGTTGTACAATTTACTAATACTGCATATCCACATTTGCTCCTATTTTCAGATCGTTTTTAAACTTTTAACAGGGACGACAGGTGACATCATTGTCAAAGCTAACAAGGACGAAACATGACCCCATTGTCAAAAAGCCCAAAACTAAAGCAGAGGGAAAGTTACTCTTGATGCAATCTTTTAAGACTGCTGGACAGGAAAACTCGTTTTGATTGTCATTGGCTGGATCGAAGGCCTTGAAGCCTGCACTACCACCATTACTATGTATAGGTGCAAGTTAAGACATGGCTCAATGAATAACTTCATCAACAAGTGAGAAGGCGAGATCCTCCACTACCATACAATTCCGGCACTTGCTGAAATGGTCGACGACAACCATATTAATGAGAGACCACTTGGTCAATGTGATGGGTTCAAGCTGAACCGACCTTTATAGATCATGCATGCTACTACATGCCACTTTACCCGAGGTCTGCACTCCCAATCATAAATTATCTGCAAGTATCATCCCCTATACAAATGAAATGTGGAATCTCTCTGGATACAACTACCCCAGTGGAGGCTCACTCGAGATATAACATCCTCTGAAGCACACGTTGACATGAAAATTTTAGTTGAAGGTAACCATGGGAAAATGTCTGCAGAATCCCATACAAATTTGCCAAACAATACCCAAAATTTGATGGATACAGAATGTCACCCATCAGTCAAAAACCATAAAATATATCATCTAACTTCTTGAGAAATCAATTACCAGCTAATGGCATAGCTCTGAAAGGCGCAGTAAGAGATAAAAGAGTTACATAAATAGATTGGGCCTGGAGGCCTTGTAGGTGGTCTTCAGCTTCCTCGTTGGAGGCCTAACCTTCTTGTACACTAAGGGGAATTTGATCTTGGAGTTGTGGAACTGCTTGGTGCTCTCTCTCTTGCACAACTTTGCTGGAACAGTAGCAGTCTTGATGATTTGAATGCAAGGGAACCTCACTCTGTGGCGAGACGCCATTTCAGTGTACATTTGCTCCACTGCCCCATTCAGAGTTGTGTCACGGTATTCCTTGTACATGTTATGATACCCAGTACGGCTCTGATATCGCAGCCAGATACCGTAATTGTTGATCTTTGTGGGATTCTTCTCAAATATCTGTGCATGCAATTTAAAAATATGATTAAACTTGTTCACCAAGTATCCAAGTATATTCAGTAACAACAGAAAAGCATGGCATGAAGCTCTTCTCCCATAAATAAATAGCACCAAACAGAGCTCAGAGAACAGACCGAACATGAGTAGAGGTATTTAGTTTAACTTAAGCGGAAAAAAAGAAAAAAGAAAAAAGAAAAAAACCAACATCAATTGACTGGAAATGATATGTACTTGCTAACCAGTAGTCTGGGACAAAATTGTAGGAAACTGATATGCTAAGACAGGCCATAAATCCAAACAGAAATACATTATGCTTGATGCTATGCCACTCTTCTTGATTCAAAACATTGTCATGGACTCGGATGTACATAAAAATCGTCAATGGTCATCTGAAGTGCTTCAGAAAATTATTGACACGATTAAGTCTTGGATGATGTGATCGAATGGTCAGCACTCTCCTATTGTTATGCAAACTTTGAGAATTTTGTAGTCCAGATGAAAGTCCAGCATCCACTTAAAGAGGTTTAAGACCAACTTAGTCTTAAGCAAATGTATAAGTCATTTTGAAAACAAACGCGCACTGAAGTTAAAGTCAACAATGAAATTAGGCTTCAAAGCCACAAATACATTTGAAAAACGAATTACTCTAACCAGCAACTAATCTCTCCTAGCACGAAAGGAGTGGGAAAAGCAAGACCAGTACCTCGTTGATGGCCAGAACCTGCCCATTGCTTTTCTTAACCTTCTTCAGCTTCCTCAAGAAATACCTAATTAAACCCCCAAAATAAGTCACGAGATCACCCAAATCATTGGATCAAAGGCTATTTATTTTATTTTTCTGAATCAATCAGCAACAAATAATTCAAAAATCCCCTCTTTTCAGCGTAATGTAACCTAATTAAACAGCCTCCGGGCCGCAATCGAGCACTTAGCAAGGCGCAGCATTCGGAAAACACACTCCGCCTACTTTCCTTCCCTCGGACAAACGCAGCAAAACCCAGAGCACGCAACGAACATCGAGAACGAACGAGACGTACCAGAACTTCGACTTGGCGCGGACCTCATTGGTGGCCCACAGCTTCATCCTGTAGATCTTCGGGTGCTCATCCGATTCGGTCGGCAGAGCTCTCCCCACCACCTGGTACTGGTGAAACTGCGCCCACGTTCGCCCCCCAAAAAAAAAAAAAGAAAAGAAAAACCACAATCAACGACAAAAACCAAACATCCCTAACAGCTCCGAACATGCAGAAGCAGCTCGAAATCTAAAATCCCAGCAGCACGAGGAGAAGTAAGGAGCGCGGGAAGCGCGTGATCAGCGACAAACGATGATCGAGATGAATCGTGGAGTTCAAGGGCCAGAGAACCAACCCTGAAAGTCACCATCGTCGACGTCGCGGGCGGCGGCGGAGGAGGAGGCGGAGGAGGAGGAGCGCGGCGACTGCGACTTCGTTCGGCTGCTCCGGGAAAACCCTCACTCGATCGATGAAGGAGGAGCATATAAGGATCGCAGGATGGGAGGAAACCCTAACGCGAAAGCGCTCTGCTGGGCCTTACGCAAGGCCCATGAAACGTAGGCCCAGTAGTGATGTAAATGGATCTGAGAATCCAAGACTGCTATTTTTTGTTTTTTGGTCGATCAAGACTGCTATTTACACCCCACTTTTTTTAATTGGCCGATTTGTTTAAAAAAATGATTTGAAAAATAATTTCTTAAAAATGATTATTTGTATTGTATATAAAAATATATAAACAAAAAAATATCAGCATCATTCACGAAAATATTTAAATATAAATTATTATTAATAATGAAATATTTTTATTAATTAATTATTTTAAATGATATGATGATTATTTTAAAAAAAATATTTTCTCAAAATAATTCATTTTCTACGAAATAAAAAAAGGGTATGTTTCAGAACTCTATGAATATTAACATATTTATGACAGTAATTGTTTAGGGCGCGTTTGGTAACGATTACGTTTTTAGGGAATTGATTTTGACAAGAAATGATTATTTTTTATTCATTAGGGAAGCGATTCGAGTAAAAGAACGCGTTTGGTAGCGTCCAAAATTTCTGATTCTAGAATAGAATTACGTTTGATAACGTGTTCATTGATTACGTTCCAAATTAATTTCTTTTAATTTTTAAATAATTTTTTTACTTTTTTTACTTTTTTTTTCTTTTTTCCTTTTTTTTTTTTTTTCTTTTTTTCCTTTTTCTCCTATTCTTTTTCTCCTATTAATTATACTATTAATATTATTACTTATTAGTAATATACTTTAACATACTTATCATAATTCATATAATATACTTATTAGTAATAGTATACTATATTACTATATACTATTACTATACTAATAATTGGTATACTAATATATTATATTATTATTAGTATACTATAATAATATTATAATAATTAGTATATTAATTATTAACTATTATTATAATATTAATAATTACTATTAATAATATTTTATATTATTATATTATATTAATAATTAGTAATATTATTAATAATATTAGTAATATTAGTATATTTAATAGTATATTAATATAAATATATAATATTAATAACTATTAATTATTAATTATTATTAGTATATTATTAATTATAATTAATTATTATATTAGTATATAATAATTATATTATAGTAATAATTAGTAATATTATATAGTAATAATTACTATATATATTATTATAGTAATATATATTATTATAGTAATATTATATATACTAATAATTAATATACTAATATAATTACTATTATATTATTATTATAGTATGATAATAATTAGTATAAGAATTTTATTGTGTTGATTCTTTTTTGATTCTTGGACGCAAAATCAACTTTTTTTTTATTTTCAAATCTTGTCCCAAATTGATTAGGGAACAAATTTATTCCCTAGGGAACAAAAATTTTACCAAACACGATTCTCATCGGCGATTCTCGTAACAAAAATCGACCCAAAGACTATGGGATGGTTACCAAACAGGCCCTTAGAAACGGGTTCAATTCACAATGCAATTTGACAATAATTTTATGAGTTTGACTGACATTGTGAGCAAATTTTTGAAATGTCAAAGTCGCCTTTTGAATGGAAAGATTTTTTTGATTGTTAGTAGCTCAATTGGTGAGGTTGTGATAATCAGCTGGTCAACTTCACTAAAATTACTGACCAAAAAAAAAAAAAAAAAACTTCACTAAAATTGAGGACGACGCGAAGCACTTTTGAATCAGATCCGGACATTTAATGGGGATAGGGTTCCTTGTCCAAGAACTAACGAATGACTCGTTCGTAGTAATGATAAAGCTTCATCGGTTGACTGACTTCATTTTCTCTCAAAATACCAGCTTTGACTAGGTCCAAGGCTAGTGGTGGCTTGTCCTATCATTTCTCGTCTAACGTGCGGCAACAGGCGACTCTCTTGGTTTTTTTGTCTCCGCCTGTCTGGTATTGTATGGATATGCAATGCTAGCACCAACTTTTTTCTTTATATATTATACATATATATATTTTTATATATATCTGATCTAATTATTTTTGCTTGTCTGCAAAATGAACCAGAACAGGGGACAAAGCGAGTGGCAAAGCAAGGAGAAAAAATGGTAACAACAGCAGAACCCCAATGCTTCCAAAATTTTCCTCATCAAATCCTCAACAGAAGTGTCAATCATCTGCACACTTCCTGGGTGCAAATCCCAGCCTAGACTTCTTCGTATCAAACCACAAGTGGAAATCCTGCTGCAGATAGTTCCCGATTATCGAGTACCCCGGGAACCCCTCCTGCTCCATCATTGCCAGGCACGCGATCCGCCCTGCGTGAACCGGACGAAGTTGTTCTCCACCGGAAAATTCCATGTCGCCCCGTCCGCGAATTCGATCCCGAACCCGGGCAACTCGGGCTCTGGCACTCCGGACACGTTGTAGCAAGGATAAAAGTCTTCTTCCTCCACCATTGGGTACGCCTTCACCTTCCTCTCGAACGCTTCCAGAATCGCCCTGTAGGCGGGTCCGATGAAGTAACTAAGCGGAGTGCCCGAATCTATGATCGTCCCGCCCCGCCCATCCGGCGACACTTCCCACGTATCCTGGGGTATGCCGAGGATCTCTCCTCCGACCATGATCGATTTTATTTTGACATAGTAAAATGGGCTATCGGGGCTTTCCTCGGCGCCAAGAAAGGAAGTGAAATTCCAACCGGGGCGGCTCGAAAGCTCGTTGGCTTCGCCGAAAACCAATCTGCTGCTCGCATTGGGGTTGCTGCGTCTGTTCGCGAGACAGTAAGAGAAAGAATGGCCATTCAGAGACTGAAACTGAGAGGCCAAAGACAGGGGCCCTCTTCCTAGTCCCAGCATCCCTGGAGCCCCATCAGATTTACCTCCGTTCCAACGACCGCAGCCAAACATCACATCCTCCTTCCTTGTGAATTCGGGGGCGCCGGCCCGTGCCGTGAGATTGACCGTGAATGTTTCTAGTGCGAAATTGCCGGTCGAGTTCGAGCCGTCTCCATACGGATAGATGTAAGGACAGGTCTGGTTTTCAGACTTGCATCGCCGCAGAGGATCTGGGTCTTGGACCTGGCGACACCGAGGGTCGCGGCAGCTTATCTCTCGAAAAGAAGTGGAGCCCTCGGGATCGTAGTATGGCCTGCTTTGCTTGGAGCAATCAGGACAAGCAGCACATTCGATCCAACTGAAGTCGCTACCTGTATCAAGTATCAGAGGGACATGCCGAGGCGGCGTCCCTATGTATACGTCGATGAAGTACAGTTCCAAGCGCGGAACCACTCCGTATCTTAGTGTGGCCATGAGGGTGCCTGGAGGCCCGCCTGCCACGGATTCCTGCGAAGGCGAACCATTGATCGGCTTCAAATGCAGCTTCACCTTATCCTTGCCCCTGTTGAGCCTGGAAATGGGGTTCCCATGCCTGATCTCTGCCGTCTTCCCATTATCGCTCTCAGCTCGGGCCAAATCCTCGGCTGCAAAGGATTCTTCCTGCTCGAGCCCCCCGACGGTCGACAAATGGGAGACTCGAAGCTCCACCTTCTCTCCTTCGTCAGCATAAGTAAAATCACCACCACCGTAACCAAGACGATCACCTCCCTCCGGTTTGGCCTCTGATAATGGGGATGTGATGCTACCGGGAGTGCTTCCTGAAGAGGGAACGGAACCGAAGCTCGGGTTGAGCAACGACTCGATGCCGCCTGAATTCGAGGCATTGAAGTTGCGATTTTCGCGGTTCACGACTCTGATTTTTTCGATGAAGCAGAAAGCGAGGAACATAACAATTGGCAGACACAAAAGAGCTCTGCAATTCATGGTGGTCTGCCTCTTCTGAAGTGGTAGAGGCCGAATTTTCCTCGAATTGAAGAAGGGCATGCCGAAAGGTACGAGCTCTTTGGAATGAAACAAGACGGAAGCGAAAAAGGCAAAAGCAACAGCCAGAAAGAAAGAAAGAAAGACAGGTTTTTGTACTGGACTTTCGCTTTCAAAATTCCTCGGGCAACGCCCCGCGCTGGGCTGGAGTCGCTGTTCTGCAGTTGTCTCTTGATCCGTTGACTTGACGTCGACTCTCTCTCCCCCCATTTTTGGGTCTGAGGATTGGAATTCCTTGTCCTTCTGATCTCCCGGGTCAACAGGGAACCAAATCCGGACGTGGATCCATGAGCTTCGTGCTGAAACCAGCGGGCTCAGCCGGTGAACCGCCAGGAAAATGTCGTTGCGGAATGGGTCGGGAAATGAACTTCTGTTTGGTTCGAATGTATAAGAATCTCCCGCCTAGGTACATGCTCGTTCGCGGGAACAAGACAATTCATAAGGGCCCTCTCCTATGTTGGCGTCTTTCACACAGATCGATAGGTACCGAGACCTGTTATGTCCGGATTCCTCGGTGTTTGAACGAGGGCCGTCATCAATGCATTGCTCTTACGGCAAGAGATCGTGTCCCAATTTTGTTCCCACGATCGGTTACAAGATTTTCTATACGAATACTAGGAGAGGACTATCTGCCGATGATGATAGTCTCGAAAAATCTTGCGAAAGTCTCAAATCCGACTGGTCTGACCAGATCAACAAAGGGGAGAATGCTAGATTAGTTGAGTGGCTTTTGTACTTTGGTTTTTCTTCGATATGATATGCAAAGGACTAAACTGCTTCAAGCAAAGAAATTGGGCACTTTTGACCACCGCCCAAGTATCATGGTTAGCCCTTTCGTCCTTAATTGTCAAGAATCCGCCTGGAGTAGGTTTGAACTTCAGCATTTACAACCGCCTGGAGTAGGTTTGAACTTCAGCATTTACAAGTTCCTTCTTGTTCTCACGTGCACTAAAGATGCTGACCGGATGAGACACCGTTCTCATCTAGAAAAAAAAGGGAAATGTGGAGTTACAAGGGCTGATTTCGACTCCACGAAAGAGCCACCGAATGTCCGAAGTGGATCACGACGACCCCGCTTGGCGGTGGGATAGGAGTGGATGCTGATGGTCATCAACAGTCACTTCGACGCTTACACCGTACGGAGGTTGATTAATTAACAAAATTAAAAAGGGATTGTTGTGTTTGGTGACAAAGAAGCAATGGCTTTATTGTGTCCCAAAGGTTTGAAAATGAAAAAGCTCACCTGCAACAGGCGCATTCACACTTCCTGTGCCGACAAAGGAGCCCCACGCTATTTCACGCTCTCGACGGGCTAAAGTGAGGATTGTCTCCGTCGTCGACATATTAAAAAAAGAGGGCGTTTGTCCTTTCCATTTCCTTGAGTTTTGCTTCGGACTAGACACGGTCCTCCTCGCTCAACCTGCAAACATAATTCAGTTCTAGGGTTTCGACGCCGGATTTTCTCCCACGATGAACTAGCTCGACTCAACTGTGGTCTCTGAAATGGTAGCGGCTGGAGCGTGCATAATTCTAACACTGCCTACTAGAAATTTTGTCTGTGTCAAGTGACGACACTTTAAAGTTTTAGAGCATAATAACTTGAATATGGAGAGCTCCGACCGAAGCCTCGTGACATGTTATCGTGGGAGAAACCCCCTGTGACTCGATTTTTCTTAGCTAAACATCCAGTGACATATATATATATATATATATATATATATATATATATATATATATATAAAATATAAACAACAAAAACTCCACGCACCGAGGTGCATTGAATTTGTTCTGCTAAAAGAGAACCCGCATTCTGTTTTTCACACTATAGCGAGGGTTGACTCTGCATCCACACTCCACGAGAAAATTATATAAATTTGAAGCAATTATTGCCTTAAATAGTGAGTGGATACCTGTTATTTTCTCATCTTTATATTCTAGATACACAATTGTAGCCAGGTAAAGAGTAAAGGCAAACAGTAATAAGCTAGAAATGCACAAATCTTGAAGTAACCATATCTTGATTTGAGTGACTGAGGGAGATTCATCGTGGAGGGAATAATGGGGGATGACGGCAGCCACTACTTCTTGCAGCAATAAAATTAGTAGTAAGTGACATTTAGCCTGCGTATAATCATGAAGCCGAGTTTTTTTACCTGCAAGGGTATGAGGAAAATCTCAGTCCACTGAACATGTCCCTGGACTGCGTGGAAGGGAAATAATGTTTCTTCTGTATTAAGCTTAAGTTCCGTAAACGATAACTATGTGAACAAACAAACTGCATTGCCTTTGAAAATCACTGCTTACATAGGATAGATATTTATCAGCCTATAACTTGGACTCTGCCTAGTTTGATGCAGCCTTGGCTGGCTTTGCAGGCGAGTCTTGCAACCCACAGACCAAGTTTGCAGGAACAGCCACATCAATCATCTTTGGGTAAGAGAGGTTTAGATCTGCAGTACATATCATCAAAAGCCACTTCAATATCATATGAAGTATCGACAGGCAGTCTTCAACCTAAAGTAATATCCAAATATTGAAATTTCCAATTCCAGAAGTGGTTACTTACTTTCCATAATACTTTTGAAAGTTTTCTGCAATATGGAAAAAAAAAATGTGTCACAGTTAGAGAGAGAGAGAGAGAGAGAGAGAGAGAGAGAGAGAGAGATTATGTAGGTCACGGTGATGACAAAATAAACACATGAAAACATGAGATCAAAACCAAGCAAATGTTCCTGTTCACAGAAGCAAATTGACTTAACCGTTGTAAGTCATATAACTAACTCCTTGTTTCTATGGGAAGAGACAACAAAAATGCATCTGCAGATAACTAAGTCGCAGGTGACATCTAATGTAATGGAAAAGTACGTGAAGTTGAACATTTCACCTCATCTTTCGACAACCTGGGATTGTAGAGAAGTTCCTCCCCCACAGAGCTAACCTGAATTACGAAAAGGGACTTTCTGAGAGTGTCTGTGGTTTTGCAACAATTTGACACTATGGAGCTAAGGATCAGATTGTTCATACAGTGAATCCCTTGTAGTCATGAGCAGGATAGACCAATGTATCCTTGGGTAATGTGAAAATCTGAGAGAGAGAGAGAGAGAGAGAGAGAGAGAGAGAGAGAGAGAGAGAGAGAGTTAAGCATCAAAGAAGAAGTAACTGGTTTCCAGCGAAGGAAAATCATTTGTCCAATCTCCCTACCTGCGAATGCACTGACTGGTACAATTGAAGTGAACTTCCACCCTGCAAGCACATTGTCAAGATTCTAATATCAAGCTTCAGACTTAAGTATGGAGGTTCCATTTTATAAACTGCAAAATAGAACCATTCCGTTTGCATAAAAGGGTTTCTGATTGTTGCATTGATTGATTAAGATTATGACAGCTGAACTTTTGCACTCTTACAAAGTATGGGGTATTTTGCAAGAAATTAAACCTGGAAATCAGTACGCCCACACCCACGAATTAGCAAGGCATCTCCGGTGAAAGCCATCCTTGGTTGGGGTTGACCAGGTCCATCTCCTGTAACATATGTAACACATCCTTGCGTATGTCCTGGTGTAGCCCGGACCTGCCATTAAGAAGAAAATTATTGAAATGTCATGTGACTTAAGTACACAAGTGAATTTGACCCGAAAAAGAAAAGAAAAAAAGTACATAAGTGAAGAACAAACAAAAGAAGGTTCTTGATGTTAATATACAAACATACATGCAAATCCAGGTCAATGTCCTCTCTCATGACAGAGGGTGTGACCGCTGCCAGTTAATGGCAGGATACACAACTTGCAGCATTCGCTGCATAGTTTTAAAAGAGTAAATCAGTTTCCCTTAGTATTTCATATTGCATAACAAATATTAGAATCATAGCAATAATCCAATGCTCGAATGCAAGAGCAAATAGTGCCATTGGATTATTAGGTTTGAGTGTTTCTCATATATGCTGATCATCACCCAGCATGAATTTGCAGTTATTTGTGAATTATGCCAAAAGCAAATTTATGTAGTTAGCTCATTTCAAGAGAATCCCCATCCTCTCATTCAATAACTGGCCCTAGTACCAAAATACATTGTCCAATTGGTGACATAATAAGTATAAAAGTTTAGGCTGTGATACCTCCAGGAATAGATCGCCAAAATGAATCTTCTCTCCTGCTTTTATAAGACAGTCAGCTCTTGCATTGCTTGCCTTTGAAATGACAGATTTTACTCCAGGGACTTCCCCCTGCAAGACAGAGAAACTATCTACTTGAGAAAATGCAAAAGGAAGGGGTGCAATTGATGTATGCTGCCATATAAGGACTACAAGCCGGATCAAGAGGTACTACTGTGTAATAGCAAGTAAGCATTTTCTGCATATGAGACAGATCGACACAGGAGATGAGTGCCCTACCTTTATCAAACCAGTCCCAGTCACATGATCAGCATGTACATGCGTGTTCATTGCATATATCAGCTTCAACCCAAGCTCTCTCACTAAAGAGAGGTCTCTGTCAACTGTCTTATCAACCGGGTCAATTAACTGCAAGTGAGACATACAGGTTTCAGGATACATCCCCATAGACACGCAGCTGTAGTTAGACAGCCTTCAGGATAAAGATTATAGACTAAAGGAATAGATAAAGCAAAGGCAACACAAAAGAATACATGAAGATATCGAGTAGGCTATTTGGATAAATTTGCCTCCTGACAGATTTTATATTATAAAACTACTTCTAATATCTATAAGATCCTTTCAGTCCTTCAAACCTGGACAAATTATTCTCTTAAATACCCTGATATATTTGTCCATCTTCACATCGTGATAAACTGCTAGTAGGGTGATTTTCTACGGTTTTGGTTCTAGTTCAAAAGGTGTTCCCTTACCTTTCCATAAGCTCAAGGTGGAGAAACGATGACTATAGTTATATACAACATCAGATTGAAACGTGATTTTGGTGGCATCATGACAGGTTGTTCAAAGGAATGCAAATGCAAGAT
Source organism: Eucalyptus erythrocorys (assembly GCA_014182555.1). Lineage (NCBI taxonomy): Eukaryota > Viridiplantae > Streptophyta > Magnoliopsida > Myrtales > Myrtaceae > Eucalyptus > Eucalyptus erythrocorys. The sequence continues at coordinate 36,706,883 of CM024597.1, forward strand.
CTGCCTCGCAGCTATCAACTTTACAGTCATAAGCAACTGTCTGCAGACATTAGCTAACTCCATTATTTCCTTGTTCCTGTTTAATCACCAAATTTTCAGAACTTCATTATCAGGTTATCCAAGCATTAAAACCAATCATAAGCAAAGTGATTAGGTACAGTACAGTTCACTCCATTTGTTTGATATGCTAAGAACTGAACTTTATCTCATTTCCCTTGATTTGTGATCAGTGGGATTACAACATTGGTATGCTGAAGAGCGATTGAGACTACTAAAATGTTTTGGACACGGCTTAAGGCATCTCTAACTTATATTTTTGAACAAGTATCCAATAAAAAGCCCATGACGACAGGTAATGAAATGAGAGAAAGTTGTATACAACAATCCAGAACTCAATCTGGCCTTGGAGACAGAACGATCATCAAGTTTAGCGAGATATTAGGACAAAAACGCTGGAAGTTTAGCGAGATATTAGGACAAAAACGCTGGAACTGGTGAATATCCGACCATCATCGGACTAATCTAATTGTTGTAGACTCCTTCACCCAACTTCAAGGAGAGGTATATGCTAAAACCAATCCGAAAGCTCCATCAAATTACTCTTGACATAACACTCTGCAACCTATTCAATCGAAACGTCAGCGCGAAGCATGTGATGCAAAAGCAGCGGCCATCGCATGCACCGAACAAAAAATTGATGCGATAATATGAGAACCCTAACCACGGCGGGCTTATCGGGGTGAGACACGTCGGCGAGCAGGTAAGTGTAAGTGCACGACTCCCCCTCGAAGAGCTGACGGAAGAGGAGCTTATCGCACGACGTCGTGTAGGCGCTGGCGCTCCCCATCGCTCGCCATCTGAGGCCGCAACCCCGCGCCGGCGGCGGCGGCGGCGCCGCCCTCCTCGTCCTGGAGATGGAGATCGCCGGGCGAGGCGCGGCTCTCGGAGAGAGACCGCAGGAGGAGACTCGAGCCAGACCGCGGACGCGGAGCATTCCGTTCCGCTTGACGAAACGGTCGCGAATTTGCGAGTTTCGTTGTCGAAGGAAGGAAGGGAGGGAGGGAGGAAGGAAGGAAGGAGGATGAAGATGGGTGGTCGGAGCTCTCAGCAACGGCGCCGATTGAGTTCCGCAACCGTCATCCCTGGCTCCGAAACCTCGGGAGAGGGAAGGCGACAGCCACCGTGGCGCGACGCGATCGCGGCCGTTGCTTTTCGCGCGTCCTGAGACCGTGTGACCAATAAATAAATAAATAAAGACTTCCTGGAGAATGTCACGTGAAAAAAAAAAAAAAAAAAAAAAAATATATATATATATATATATATATATATATATATATATATATATATATTTATATCTTTTTTCCTCCTCCCTTCCCCAAACATGGCCGTTGATGCCCGATAAAGGTCACCCTCCCCAAGGGCGGCCCTCGCCTTTGCTCGGGTGAGCCCTCTCCTACCTTTGGCAAGAGTTTGCCAGCTCTCACCTCTGATTGGTTGAGGTCGTGGCCTTTGCTGCTACCCCATTGACCATGGGGCAGCTCTTTTTTTTTTTTTTTTTTTTTTAGTTTTTTATTTTTAAAATAAAAAAATGAAAATGAAATTACTCGTCTTATTTGGTGAGTTTAAGTTTTTATTTGAAATTAATATATGCATTTCAAGTATTTATTCAAAATAATGTTCATTTTAGATTTTTTTTTATTTTTATTTAAAATAATGTTCTTTTGAAGCTCTTATTTGAAAAAAAAGAATATTTCAGATTTTTATTTAAAAGTTTTCCAAAAAAGGGTCTCGTCACCGAAAGAAACCTCGTTGGTCGTCACTTTCTTCCGGGCACTGCTACGCCACGCCGCCACAGCGTCCTATTAAGCCACCGTCTTCTATAATTTCTCAGCCCCGCCGCCATCGTCCTACGGCGAGCTCGCCTATCAGAAAACCCGCGTCCTCCGTCTTCTAGAGATCGAGTTCGCTTCTCGCTCGCTGCAGCGTCGCGCGCGAAGTCACGCCCCCGTTCGTCGAATCATCACCTTCCAGGTTTGTATTTTTTTTTCACCGTGTTCCGAACCGGCCTGAGTTTGGGTTTGTGTGATGCGGCGATCTGGGGGACTTTGGGCACTTCCTTTTTTTCCCCCTTTTTTTTTGTGGATGTGATGATATGGCTGATTGCGGTAGTTCTGCGTAAGGAATGTTAAGCTGGTTCGTGGTTTTTATGTGCTTTTTTTGGCATAGAAAGTAGTTATGAGATTTGCCACGACCTGCTCGACGAAATGCCTCAGTGGAACTGTTGCGTTTTGGGGAATGGAAAGCTCGATTCTCCAAATATTTTCTTTTGAACTGAAGCTAAAGTGATTGTCCACAAACGTTTGATGCCCGCGTGTGCGTCCTGTCTTTACTCTGGGAAGTGCTCTCAATGAAAGTTTCTTAAAACGTGTCTTTGATTTCCTAAGAAGGCAATCTCGAAATGTTTGGTCTTTTTTCAATGTTTTGCTTTTTTTATTTGCCCCCCTACCATTGGTTTTTAGCTGACTTTGCTTCTCTTATGGGTCTTCCTTCGGTCGATTGCCTTTATACAGTGTTGTTGGTGATGATCATAGTGCCTGGTTTAGTATGGAGTTTCTTATACCTTCTGGTACTATCTAGGCTCATGAAAACGAGGGTTTTAGTCTATGCTAGAGGCAAGCTTATCGCAGGCATGATGGGTCGTAAAACAGATGATTGCACTTTTCAGATGAGCTGTTTTTGTTGATATTAGGGGATTCTTGTGAATAGTGGTTTACTATAGGATGTTAAAATGCTAATGAATCATATGAAATCTATTAAGGTTCTAAGTGAAATTAAGCATGAAGAGAGCTTTCTGTTTGACGAGATGAGCATGCTCATGGATGAACACATGTGGCATTCAATTTTCGAGAGCTTTGCATTAAAGGTTGTGACACTAGTAGATTTGCCAGACCTTATTATGGAGGTCACTTGATTTGTAATGATTTTATATAGCTGAATTGGTGGAGACACGCTTTTAGTTGGGATGCTCAAATTGTGCTGTTGTTGTTGCTTTTCCTTATAATTTTGGAACTTCTATCTCATTCAAGTTTAGGTTGCATAGGCGTGCATTTTTATAGGTTGATGAGCAACTTTCTTGCTCTAAGAGTCATGCAAGCCTGAAGAAGATGATCTAAGTGCTGCAGAGTTCATATAAACTAAAATACCATGATGGCGACCACCAAGAATTTTCCTAAGAAATGTTGCTAGATAAGGGCTTAATCTTAAAAAAGTGACTGAACAATTTTAAAGTCCACAGTAAATGGCCATATGGCAGTTTTTAGTTGAGCCTAATGGAAGCACAACTTTCACCATGGGATGTTTATAATATTATGGTTGGATATGCATTGGATGTTACTTTGACTTTTATAACTTGTATTGAATTTTGGCCATGTAAACTCTGTATCGGCACCGCTGGAGCCCTCACAGACACCTTCACATTTTGTGGATAATCATGATCTTTGCCTCAGTCATATTTATTTTTCACTTTGACTAGTTGCTAGAATGTTGTCACTTCCATTCAGAGGACTATAGGAGGTATGGCAATAATATCTCACTTGCCATTTTCTGCTATGATGCACCCCCTTCTAGGCTATGTGAGTTGTTTTTTGAAAGTAAATCGTCATACAGGATGACAACCAAATGCCATTTGTTATCTGTGTTTTCGGTTCCTTCACCATCTGATTATCGTTTTGCTAACAATATATCTCTACAGATAAGAGACATGATAGAGAAACAGACGACATCTACCTTCAACAAATCAACTGGCTTGCCTAGGAAGCGATTCTACCGAGCACGAGCTCACAGCAATCCACTGAGCGATTCGCACTTTCCTGTTCCACTCTCCCCAAGTCAATTTGATTATTCTCTTCATTACCCTCAGTTGTTCCCTGCTTCATCTGATGATGATAATCCCAAAAGGATTCAGTTTGCTGACATTGGCTGTGGCTTTGGAGGGCTACTAGTTGCTCTTTCAACCCTATTTCCTGACAAACTCATGATTGGGATGGAAATTAGGGACAAGGTGACTGAATATGTGAAGGAGCGCATTTCTGCATTGAGGACGACCAATCCTGGTCAATACCAAAATATCTCAGTAGTACGGACCAACTCTATGAAGTACATTCCTAACTATTTTGAGAAAGGACAACTGACAAAGATGTTCTTCCTATTTCCGGATCCTCATTTCAAAGAGAAAAATCACCGTCGCAGGGTGATTAGCCCTCACTTGTTAGACGAGTATGCATATACTCTGGCTGTTGGGGGCATAATTTACACTATCACAGATGTTGAAGAACTTGGTGAATGGATGAAGGGCTGTTTGGAAAACCACCCCATGTTTGAGGCATTGACGGAGGAAGAACTCGAGAACGATCCGGTGGTGAAGCTATTGACCAGTGCGACCGAGGAAGGCCAGAAGGTTGCCAGGAACGGTGGGCAGACATTTCAAGCAATATACAGACGCATTGCCCCATCTCTATGATAGAAATCAACTAATGGCTCTATGTCTGTGTACCAGCAGTAACTTTTTGGGACCATTTTTAGGTGAACTTTCATGCATTTTTTGGGATCCTTCGAAAGATTGAGATATTTCTTAAATGCAAAAGTAAAACTGCATACCTGTTTCTTCATTACTTATTCTGTCTTCTCTTTTTCTCTTGTTGTTTTGTACTTTATTTTTTGGGCCAACTATACATACAAATTATTATTTCATTTAAACTTCACCACTTTGAAATTCCATAAAGCGACTCTTTTTAGTAGCACTACAGCTTTAATGTCAAGACTTGGCAGGGACGGTGCAATTAGCCAATCTAATTGGATTTACAAAATAGATCATTAACAAAATGCTTCCTATTTGTTAGGCAATGGACTGTAAAAAGTTGCACTTTTCAGTGTGTTCCTTCTCGGAAATATGATTATATTCATGCTTTTAGAGTATCAATTAGGGTTTCACTGGTTACATTGGTCTTACAGGTGGTTTCACGAGTTTCGTTCGGTGGTTCAAGCGGATTGATGGTACCACGAAGTTGACCGGGTTTTTCATGTTAGTAGTGCGGGGTCCATGTTGATAGTTACATCTTGAAGTGTTTTCATAAATAATTGTTGAGAGCTTTGCTATGACCTGGTCGATAAAATGACTCAATGGCCAATTGCTTTTCTTGTGAAGGGAAGCTGACGTGATAGACCAGAAACTCTTAAGATCACGCTTAATTCTGAAGTTTAGGATATCCTAGTATCCCGTGAATGTTACTTTGTTGATGCTGGAGTGTGTTATCCATTGTATGCCGGGAACTGCTCTGGATGTAACTTGTCGTTAATTTCGTAAGAAAGAAAGTACTTTTGAATTGTTTGATTTTCATAATTTGCAAAAATCTGTCTCTACGGATAAGAGACGAGAGAGAGAGAGAGAGAGAGAGAGAGAGAGAGAGAGAGAGAGAGATATGATCTCTACCTTCAACAATCAACTGGCTTTGCCTAGAAAGCGATTCTTCTGATTAGAGTTTGAAGTACTTAGGATTGTTGTCACTCAGTACACCGCAAGAGTTAGGGTATCATAAATACTATAAGGTGGAAAACAGTTCATGGGCAAAGGGTACGCGAGCTGTTGTCATGGTACTCCTGTTCGCCCTGATTGGGTCCGCATGAATTGCTTAGCTATGCAAATTCTGCCAATAGCAAGATTGTTGGTCTTGAATCTAACATCTCGAAGGTCATACAAGTCGTGGTAAGCTCCTAAATAACTTAGACGACGACTTGAATGGCCCCAGTGGTGATGGAGTCGCTATCATGACGTCGAAAGGCCAATTGTATATGGTCTACCATAGAGAAAACGACTAGGGGAACCATCATTATCGATTTGTGCACAATATTCATCCTTCCTTGCTGGCTCACGCCATGTCGTGCACTCTCCCATTTGATGATAGAGAACTTTCCGTCATCGTTCATCAGAGAAGCACAATCGCAACCCAAATTCATTGGCAAACAGTGTTTTATTCCACTATAATTAGCACTAAAAAGTATACGATGACAAACTATGCTTGCCAATACAAACCCAGGCTTAGGTAAACAAATGACCAAATGCATCCATTCAGGTGGAGCCGGCCTTGAGACTTGCCGTGCCTCAAGCGTCTTGCTGGCTCATGCCATGTCATGCACTCTCCCATTTGATGACAGAGAACTTCCCATTATCGTTCATCAGAGAAGCACAATCGCACCCCAAATTCTTTGGCAAAGAGTGTCTTATTCCACTATAATTAGCACCCAAAAGTATACAATGACAAACTATGCTTTGCCACTAGAAACCCAGGCTTATGTAAACAAATGGCCAAATGCATCCATTCAGGCGGAGTCGGCCCCAAAAGTATACAATTACAAACTATGCTTGCCACTAGAAACCCAAGCTTAGGTAAACAAATGGCCAAATGCATCCATTCAGGCGTAGGCCGGTCCCGAGACTCGCCGTGCCTCAAGCGTCTTCTCGTACTCCTCGATGGACTTGAAAAGCTCCGAGAAGTTGCCCTTCCCGAACCCTCCGCACCCGCCCTTCTGATACTGTTTCCCGTGATCGTCCGTGAGCATGCACCCCACTCTCTGTATGATCTCGATGAATATGGTCGGCCTGCAAGGTCAGGCAGCAAGAGAAACCAGATGAACCAACAGATACTTTGGACTTAGAAATTCACTGCTACACACTATTACCCAAGTTGGGTTTCACTCGAAACCGAAATCTATGGCAACTTTTTGCTCCCGACATCAAATTATAGTAACAAATTCAACCTAAATCCAAGGAAAAAGTTGGGCCTTGAGCGACTTGGGCAACTGATGTAATCGAGGGTCTGTTCGAGGGTCTGTTCTATCAAGTGCATAGATGCTGTTTTTGAAAGAGAGAATGTAGTCTATTGTCTCGTCAATGATCGACAAACCCATGTTTTGTACCCTCAAATCATATCCGATTCACGATCCATTCTCAATTCAAAGGTTCACATGCCCATAGCTAAAGGAATTGACTTTGGCGAAAACTCAAAAGGAGAGAATCCGCCTGAAATCGAGATCACATACCTGTCACCCACGGGCTTGGTGAAAATCTGGAGCAGCGTCCCCTGATCGTCCCTGTCCACCAGAATCCCCAGCTCCTCGCACTCCTTGATCTGCTCGTCCGTCAGCACGTCCCCGGCCCGGGCCTTCAGGTTCCGGTAATACGTTGGCGGCGGCGACGGCATGAACTCGAACCCGCCCACGCTGCTCCGCTTCCTCATCTCCCTCAGCGTCCGGAAGATGTCCTCGCTCGTCAGCGCCAGGTGCTGCAGCCCGGCGCCCTCGTTGTGCTCGAGATAGGTCTGGATTTGGCTCTTCCTCTTGGTCCCGAACACCGGCTCGTTCATGGGCAGGAGGACCGTCTCGTCGTTGTTCGCCAGCACGAGCGAGTTGAGCCCGCTCTCCCCGGTCCCGACGTCGTCCTTGGTGAACTCGGCGAACTCGTGGAAGCCGGTGAACCGCTTCACATACGAGATCGCCGGGCCGAGCTCGGGGACGTTCCCGACGGCGTGGTCGAGCCTCCGGATTCCGAAGTCCAGCGGGAAGGAGGAGACCTCGACCGTCGGCTCGAACCGAGGCAGGAACCAGGAGTCCGGCGAGGAGTCGTCGCGATCGGAGGCCGGGGTTTTGTAGCTGACGTAGCGGAGGACGACGTCGCCGTAGAGGCGGACTTCGGCGATGGCGGCGCGGCCGTCGAGGACGACCGGCGGGGAGACCGGCCCGGCGCCGTGGGCGACGCTGGTGCGGAAGGCGGCGTCGGCGTCCTCGACCTCGACGGCGACGGCGCGGACGCCGAGCCCGTGCTTCGCGGCGAAGGCGACGCAGTCGGAGTAGGAGAAGGAGGGGAGGGAGGCGGTGGCGGAGGGATCGAGGCCTTCGGCGGCGGCGATGGAGGGGGAGTAGGGGGCGGTGAAGAGGAAGCAAAGGTCGCCGGAGCGGCAGAGGTAGGAGGCGTGGGTGGCGTTGCCGGTGGAGAGGTCGGACTTGGCGACGACGGGCATGCCGAGGCCCCAGGCGAAGCGGCGGGAGACGTTGGTGGCGTCGGTGCACCAGAACTCGACGTGGTGGAAGCGGCGGACGGGGAAGCGGTCGGACCGGGGGTTGGACCGGACGAAGTTGGAGAAGCCGACGAGCTTGAACTCGTCGGAGCCCGCGGCGGCGCCCGCGTCGTTCTGCTTGCCCATGGTTTTTACTTTTGCCGAAGCGAGCCGCTGGTGGTTTTGCTCGGTTAACGGGGACCTTGCGGACGGAGCGCTGTGGGATGGATAAAATATTAGGTACGTGTTAGAGGATATAAGGAGAGGGCGGGGTGGACACGTGGCGAGAGGTGAGAGGAGGGAGTGACGTGGCGAGGCCATCGAGGAAGATAAGGTTCCCAGTTCACGCTAAGAAGGGAAGGGGGTTGGCGCAGGGGAGTGGGCAGTGATGTGGTCCGGATTTCCATAAGTCGAAGCAGTCAAGTGGAACTGAAACTCTCTGCATCGGCTGACCGGTCGGAGGAGCGATGCGGACGGCCAGCCCTATTTGTGAGCTAGATTACACCGACACGGATATCCGACACAACACAACACAATACGTTAATACGTCATTTTTTAAAAGTAGAGAATTTCGACACATTCACATTATATATTAAATAAATAATTTAATATTTAAATACATAAATAAATAAATAATAATAAGAGCCTATAATTAATCTATATAAAAAAATTAATCCTACATTTGTTAATATCCTTCATTGTTTTAATTTGACAAATTCAACTATATTTCATTATAATAATCCATAAAACTTGAAGAAAAAACAAGTAATCCATGTTTTATAATCAATATTTCCTCATCAAATATAACAAAAAGTCATTCATCCATATTATTCACATTTAAAAAAAAAAAACTCAATCTCTAGCTCATCAAGCAAAAAATTTACAACTTCAAGCACCCTAACATCTTCAAATAAGTATTGAAAATTTCTTTTAGTTTTTATTATTTTTTTATTTTTTTTATATATTTATATTTAGACCTCAAAAGTTTTGGAAATTTATAAAAATAACCCGTGCATGTGGGAATTTTCGATTTGCGTGTCGGAGCGTATTGAAGGCAATTGATCGCGTGTCGGATTTTTTCACACGCGTTGATTACGTGTCGGAGCGTGTCGGACATGTGTCGGAGTATCGGACACAACACAAAGGGTCCGGAGAGTATTCGTGCAACCTAATTTGTTGGGGCAGAGGTGGAAATCTCGAAGGTCGACGGTGGAGATTGACAGGCGTGTCCTTTCGAGGTAGACGAGTTGTTGAAGATCTCTTCGACCAGAAAGACAAAAAAAAGAGGTTGTGGAGGATCTTCACCGATCTGGAAGGATGAGGACAATGGGGACATTCGACGTACCCACGTGACGCGTGGGAACGAAATCAGACCGTGCCTCGACCCGTGTCTTGGTTGAGTGAAACCCTGCCGGTGTGAAATTCGTCCAAGCACGGATTTTCCACTCGGGTAAGGACGATCTTTAGCTTCGCATTTCATGCGGAGACTACGGGATTTAGAGCATCGTGACCTGTTAAGAGATAGCTATGATCGGAAAAATTAGAAAAGAGATTGCTATGATAATTTTTTATGATATTTTGTTCACATTTGGCTCTATTTGATAAGCGGTCAAACATGCATACCTAATTCTATTATTTTATTTTCCAAGACAGAAAAAAAAAATGAACACAAATCAATTTGATAACTTCTTTTTTTTTTTTTTTAAAACAAATTTGTTCTCAAGAATAAACTCTACAATCAAGCCCACTTATTATTATTATATTTTTCTTCTTCTTCCTTTCGCCAATTGCTAGTCTTGACGATGGCCGATGACCAAGCTTTGCCAGCGACGGGGCGAGCTTGACTTTGCCAACCTCACCTGCTCATTGAGCCACTGGTGAGACTCCACCTCACCTAGCCACTGTGAGGTCAGCCTTGCTATGATTGGGTGACGCCACCATCGCGGTGGTTGGGCGAAGGCAAGTTTATAATGTTGGAAAGGTAGGGTCTTTTCATTTTTTATATCCAGATCGTAAGCAGTTAGAAGCGATGACCATTACTGAAGTTCTTGCAAGGATAATCGCATGGCTTTAATAGAGGTTTCCATATGAGACAGAGGGGCAAGATGCTTCATAAATGAAATTTTCAGTTTCTCCACGAACCCCTTTTCCATAGAATATAAGGGCTCTGTAACTTGGCTTGTAGAAATTAATGCACTGAGCACCCCTTACATGAAGGAGTTGACGTGCCTCTAGAATTTGAAGCTCATCGGAAGCTTGCCTCAGAAATCCAGCACGATCCCTGAAATTTTAGGAGCTGCAACCAAGATTCGGAGAAATCTTAGAAATGGCATTATTGTGGTTGCGTTCAAAAAAAGTAATAAATCACTGCAACTACAGATAACAACACTCACCACGCCTGAAAGCCAGGAGTTGACTGAAGGGATACCTCATGTTGAATTTCTGTATTGAGATGCACAAAATAGTAGCGAAGCATTATACAGAGACAATGCAGCCTCTTTTCAAGGATGCATTCAAAAAACCGCCAGTGCTAACAGATATGGAGCTCAATGTCGCAAATGTGCTCAATGCCTCGTTATCTTGTAATGCAGCGTAAGCGATAATTTGAGAAATGACAGATTGGCGATATTGGAGGAGAAAACAGAAGAGGTAACTATTTGGAGATAAACTAGTCCCCAGAAGGGTAACCAATTTTATCCGTTCTTTTCCCTAGTACCACAGTTATGCACTTCTGATGGCTGGTTGATCTCAATTATGCCTGATTCTACATATTGCTGAGACTTCAATGCGATGCAGATTGAGCTGTTATACTTGAATATAGCAGTGCTTGCAAAAAGAAAGGGCGCTCTACTTAATGCCAATGAAATGTTGGCGATTTGCTTTAGAGTTTCCATACCGAACCATCTAAATGATTGAATCTTGATTTGAGATAACAGCTACATCCGGTAAAAGGATGTCTACGTATTACTCTGCTGAGAAAATTTCCTATGCAATAGTGAGATGAATCTTATCAAATGAGTGTTGACCGTCTGGTCCATCAAACATGCTGGCCATAACATATTCTCTGGTAGGCTGTTGGGCATACATTCGCCTGTAAAACTATAACTTTGCCCTCGAATCTTGGGATGGAAAAGAAAAGAACCGATACTTTGGATCGATAGCTCGTTAGTAACAGCAAATGCAATAGTATCCAGAGTGATAGCATATTGTCAAGTTTGCTTTCCGAATTTTCAGCTCCTCTGATCTAATCCAGTTTCTTAGATGTACATCACAATGAATTCTACTTAATGAAAACTCACCAAATCCCCAAATTGCAAGAGGTTTAGGCTACGCCACCATCTTCTCCATCTCAAAGGCTTTCCATCTTAAGTATAAGCACGTCGAGGCCCAGGATGTACGTTTAGCCTAATGATATCACTCCTACCAACGAAGTCCTCATGAAAGCAAGGTTCTATACCTCGCTTTGAGATAAATATTTCATACGTTGCCTTTGATTGTTTCGATTTTGAATATGAAGCAATGAAAAAATGAGGCAACACACTAACGGGGAAAAATTACCAAACAAATCCTAAACCCATTATAATTATGCCTATTCAGTCTTACATTTTTTTTAATCGAGTCCTAAACCTTCTAAATTTGTACCAATTCGGTCTATCCAGCCAATTTTGATCGGCTAGTATTGACATGGATGTCGATTGTCTTATGTGGTGCCACCGGCATTAACATAAATAATTTTTTATAATATTTTAATATTTTTTATTTTATCTTTCTTTTCTTTCTCTTCTTTCTCTTCTTTTTTTGCCCCCATAACTTCCTTCTTCCTCTGCCGGCTAGAGGCCAAGCCGGCAAGGTCCCTCGATGGCTTCGGGCAAGCCTGGCCAAGGCTAGGTGATGCTTGACCTCGCTAAAAATAAAAGAAAAAGAAAAAAAGTTTAAAAAATATTATTGAATATTGTCCATGTCAATTCCATTCTCGTCGCATAGGATAGTCAATGTCCACACCATTGCTAACCAGCCGAAATTAGCTTGATGGATTGAATTGACACAGATACAAAATGTTTATAACTCTATTGACAAAAAAAAGTGTAGGACTGAATTGACACAATTACAATAGGTTTAAGACTTTTTTAAGCAAATGGTGGGCAAGATATTAGGTATGTGTTGGTAATGAATGGAAAGGAAAATTACTAGCAAATAAAAAGGCAATTATCTAAGTTGTGGAACAGGCCATCTCGGGTGCAGCAAGGAAGATCATCACAAACCAACACGATCGGATCGGAATGGGAATTGAGGATAAGGCGACCGATCATGAGAAGGAGCGCATTTCTGCATTGAGGACGGCCAATCGCGGTCAATACCAATATATCTCAGTTGTATGGAAACTCTATGAATTATGTGCCTAACCATTTCGAGTAAGGACAACCGAAAAAGAGGGTCATCCTATTTCCGGATCCTCATTTCACAGAGAAAAATCACCGCCGCAGGGCAACCACTGATTAGCCCTCCCTTGTTGAAGAACTTGAAGAGTTGGATGAAGGGCTGTTTGGGAAACCACCCCCAGTGGGAGGCACTCGCGGAGGAAGAATTCGAGAATGATCCTGTGGTGAAGCTATTGACTAGCGCGACCGAGCTAGGCCAGAAGGTTGCCAGGAACGGTGGGCAGACACATTTTAAGCAGCATACAGACGCATTGCTCCATCTCTATGACAGAAATAGACTAATGGCTCTATGCCTGTGTACTAGCAGAAATTTCAAGCAGTGAGTTACTTATGTAGTTTTTCGTAACTGTCCTTTGGAGCTCACAGTATCGAATTTGTTAGGGTTGCTGTCACATGAAACACCTCATGAGTTAGGAGTATCAGAAATTTCAGAAGGGGTTCATGAGTTAGGGTATTCGAGTTTCAGTTCATGGTCCTTATTTTTGCCCTCCCTGCGCAAATTATGCGAAAGCCAGATGGTTAGTCTTAGATCATACATCTGAAAGGTGATTATAGTTGCGGTAATCTCCCAAGTTACTTGAGCGATTCTTCATGTCATGGAAGGTTTTGAGGGGCGATTGTGATGTTTGAAGGCCAATGATATTGTCCAAGATGGAGGCAGTAAAGAAGGAACTATCATTATCAATCTATTCACAAAGTTCATCCTTCTTTAATGGGTTCATGCCTTGAACCGGAGAACTTTCCATTATTGTTAATTAGAGAAGCACAAATGCATCCCAACTTTTATTCCATCATACTTAGCACTCAGACGCACGGTGACATACTATGCTTCCATTAGAAAACCACACTAAAGGGAAACGAATGGCCAAAGGCGTCCATTCAGGCAGAGACCAGTGCAGCAACTCGTTGGGCGTCGAGCGTCTTCTCATACTCCTCAAGGGACTTGAAGAGCTCCGAGAAGTTGCCCTTCCCAAACCCTCCGCACGTGCCCTTCTGGTACAATTTTCCGTGATCGTCTGTGAGCATGCACCCACTCTCTGTATGATCTCTATGAATATGGTTGGCCTGCACATTACGGCAGCAAGAGAAAACCGATGAACCACATCAAGGGAGGACCAACAGATACTTTGGCCTTAGAAAAGATCCGTGTCATGTACCATTACTCAAGTTCATCCTCACTTAAAACAGTGAATAAATGGCGATTTTGGGCTCCCGATGTCAAGTTAGGGTAGCAAACTCGACCGAAAATCCAAGAAGAAAGTTAGGACTTTAACCTGGGTAACTAATATAACTGAGGGACTATTCTATCAAGTGCATGCATTTCACGGTAATTCCTATCTAAAGTGTCATAAAAAAATTTCGATAGACGATCGTAGCCAAAAGAGAGAGCCTGCATGAAATGGATCACATACCTATCACCCACAGGCTTAGTGAATATCTGGAGCAGTGTCCCCTCGTGGTCCCTGTCCACCATAATCCCCAGCTCCTCGCACTCCTTGATCTGCTCGTCCGTCAACACGTCCCCTGCTCGGCCCTTCAGGTTTCGGTAATATGTAGGCGGTGGCGGCGGCAGCATGAACTCGAACCCACCAACGGCGCTCTGCTTCCTCATCTCCTTCAGCGTCCAGAAGATGTCCTCGCTCATCAGCGCCAGGTGGTGCACCCCTGGGTCCTTGTTGTGCTCCAGGGATGTTTGGATTGGGCTCCTACTCTTCGTCCCGAACACTGGCTCGGTCATTGGCAGGAGGACCGTCTCATCGTTGTTTGCCAGCGCAGCCAAGCTGAGCCCGTTCTCATCAGTCCCATGTCGTCCTTGGTGAACTCAGCGAACTCATGGAAGCCGGTGAACCTCTTCAAGTACAAGACCGCCGGGCCATGCTTATGGACGCTCCCAACGGCATGGTCAAGCATGTAGATTCCAAAGTCTAGCAAGAAGGAGGAGATCAACAAAACACCTAAATTTTAGCAACCCGTTTACTTATTTATTGCATTAAAAATTAGGGATTAATTTTTTAATCCCTAAACAAAAATATTAAAATTAAATTTCATAACATCTAGTCTTAGGAGCATTTTTTTAATTTTATTTTATTCGCATTTGCATTGGATTGACTGTCGATAGATGAGCGTTAATTCAATGATACAATAGGAGACTTTTCACATATTCATACTATATAAATTGAAAGATATATTTTTTGGTAAAGAGAAAGTTTCAAATGAAATATTAGAAAAAAATAAAAGGGAATATTACATGTGGAGTATATATACATATTCTTTGACTCAAAATAAAAAATATTACACGGGATTTCGTGCGTGAGCCAAAAAGGAAAAGAAAAATAAGGAACATATACCAAAAAATTAAGTCCTTCGCTTGTATAAAAGGGACCGCGTACGGAGGGGGGCGCGGGGGAGGGCCTTCTTCTCGGTTTTTCTAGGTCGAAATTCAACAAAAAAAAGAAGCAAACAGTTTCGGTTCTTGAGGAAAAGTAGGAAAAGTCAGCAGGAACTTTTCGTCTGAAAGTACAACAGAGGGCAGCAGGGAAAGCAGATGGACAGAGGGAGGAGACGTGAGAGGTGATGTGAGCCAGAAAGAAAAAAGGAGAGGAAGAAGAGGGAGCCAGCCCCGAGCGTCGACGCCGCTGCTTCTGCTCCGCCCCCCAGCCGCGACGCTTCCGCCTGCCGGCCTTCGCTGCGTCGGTCGCCACCGCCGTTTCGCCGACCCCCTGCGCTGCACCGCCACGCCTCCGAGCGCCGGTGTCTCCCTCCGCCAGCCGTCGCCCTGCGCCGCCCCCGCGTCCACGCCGCCCCCACCGCCGCTGCTGCTGATGCTAGCTGCCGCGAGCTCCGCCTCTGCTCTGCGCCTCTGCCCGAGCTCGCGCCGATCACCGCCTCGCCCCTGCTCACCCACGAACTCTGCCACGCAGCAGAACACCTCCGCGCCCCTGCTCACCCGCGAGTACCGCCACGCCGCAGGCCGCCCCTGCTCTGCCGGTCACTGCACTCGCGGCCTACTACTGCTACTCCATCTCGACGACTTGCCGTGGTGACAAGAGCGCCGCTGCTGCGAAACCCCATCGGCAAGCCAACGGCTGCACTTTCCATCGTCATTGGTCCCTGCTGCACCCGAGCCGCCTGAGTTACCGTCGCTACACCGTCTTTGCTGCGTTGCCCCCTGCAGCGACGACGGACTCGCTGCTGTGACCTCTTTGTCTTTTCGACGAGCTGCTGATCTGGTGCCAACCTCCTACCGTCGTGATCAGGCCTCGACGAGCCCAGCTCAACCGAGACGTTGACGGAGCTACCGTCTTCGTCGCACTCAACTGTTGCTTGATTCGCTGCTGCCCCGGCGGGATCGTATTTTCTCCTTGTAGCAATCACTCGAGCAGCCCTTGGATACCCGACGATCACGATCTGCTGCTTTTGCTATACCACGAACCAGCATACCCGGGGACGCATGAACCACTACAGCCTAGTTCGGAGTCAGCGAGGACTCCCGCAGGTTCCATCTAGCCTGGCGATGCCCTGAAGTGTTTTCTTCTGACTCACCGACAACCACCAAACGGGCTTTTGCGCTTCCTTCGTATTCATTCTTTGCAGGTTTCGTCGAAGTCCAAAGAGGCCAACATCTCCCGACCAGCGTGGATACCACGTGGTCACCACTTGCAAGCCTGGAGTCCATAGTCAAAAGAGTTGCTAGAATTTTTGATGAAATAAGTCGAGGTGGTGAATTGGTCTTCTGGTATTGTAAGTGGTGAATTGGTCTTCTAGTATTGTCTAGAAGTGAAAATACAAAAGAAAAAAAATCGTCAAAGCTTCCTTGCTACGGAGTCACCTCGACGTCTTCTATCTTAGCCGAGCGGTCCACTGTGATCCACTTAGGCATCCTCGTTGTCGCCCAGTCACTCGCCCCACTGTGCCGCTCGCTGCACACTGTTGCTCAGACCGTCGAGCATTGCAAACTACCATCGGTCACCGTTTGTGATCCATTGCTCGACGCTCGAATTTGGAAACTTAGTGTTACAATTAGGTAATACTCCTTACTCGATTCCATTGTATGTTTTATTGCCTAATTTGTCTATCTGATATCCATTTTTGAATGATAGGCATATTTCTAATTATGATTTATTGCCTAAGGCGCAACCGCACGTCAATTTTTTATTCCATCTATAAGGCTTTAGATGGAATAATTAATCATGGGAATAAAATTGATCTCTTGATCTTTAAGGCTTAAGATCAATTTATTGATTTTATCAGTGAAATAATCAAATTTGATTAGTTATCGTTTTCAAATTCGAACAATGGATAATATCTTTGATGACCGTTAAAGATTTGATGCTTATCTTTTAATTGCTTTATTTATCCCAAAAAATACAAAAAAATTGTAGTTGTATATCATGTAGATTAGAATTGATTTCCTAGATAGAATTGCATGATAGAATAGTTTGATTTTTGTTTTAAATGCATGTTTAGATGGCATCTAGGTTAGATAATCTTTGAAATAAATTGCATGATGAGATAATTTTCTAAGTTAAGATAGGATTCAAATTAGTCTAATCCTAACTTAAAATAGATAATATCTCACTTTAGTTATTTTTTTTTTATATTTTAGCACTTTTAATTACGAATTTTTATAAAAAATACAAAAAAATCAATCATGTGCATGTCATATAGAATTAGTTTCATGAAATGCATGTCATTTAGTAATTGTTACTAGGTTCATTTAATTAGAAATTGCTCGCCATTAGAATTATGTCATTTGGATAGATGACATTACATATAGTTTAGGTTTTATTAATGACGTGTTAATTAGAAATCATATTTAGGATTGTCGATGTGAATTCTGATATAACATTGCAGATACCTTCATTGCTATGAGGTAAGTCCTGCAATTTATTAATTACTTTTCTTAGATGTTAAATTGGTGGTTTGCACACCTGCATGATTACCTCACATGTTAGGGAAATAGATTAAAAATCAATTCAAGTTGTCTGCCAAACATTTTTTCAAAATAAAAGAAAAAGGTATCGAAAGGGCATTAGATAAATCTAACGTAATGAAAATAGATTAAAAATCAATTCGAGTTGCCTGCCAAACATTTTTTCAAAATAAAAGAAAAAAGGAATTGAAAGGGTGTTAGAGAAATCTAACGTAATCAAGTCCCGAACTCATAATCTCTGGTTTGTAAAAGTAAATTAGTTCTCTTGTTATTTTTCTTAGGTTTCTAATTAACCCACTAAAAAATAGGTTAGTGGCAATTCCTAATTAAAAAATCATTTGCATGTTAAAAATTTGAAGCTAAGTTGCGAATTGGTATCAGCTTGGGAGAGCTCAAGCTAAGTTTAGGTTTAGTAGTCCATTAGCCAAACTTTAGGTGATTCACCCAAGGTTAGGTCGCGACACTTGTCCTATGGCTTGAATCGAGGCAGAAACTAGGAGTCCGGAGAGGAGTTGTTGCGATTGGAGGTCGGGGTTTTGTAGCTGACATAGCGGAGAATGACGTCACCATAGAAGTGGACCTCAGCGATGGTGGCGGCGCCGTTGAGGACGACTGGTGGAAAGACTGGCCTTGCACCATGGGTAATGCTATTGTGGAAGGCAGCGGCAGCATCCTTGACCTCGACAGTGATGGCATGGACGCCTAGCCCGTGTTTGGTGGCAAAGGCTACACAGGCGGAGTAGGAGAAGGAGGGGAGGGAGGCCATGGAGGAGGGTTTGAGGCTGTTGGAGGGGGCAAGGGATGGGGAGTAGGGAGCAAAATAGGAGGCATGAGTGGCGTTGCCAGAGGAGAGGTCGGACTTGGAGACAACAAGCATGCCAAGGCCCCAAGAGAAGTGACGAGAGTCGTTGGTGGCATTGGTGCACCAGAACTCGACGTGGTGGAAGTGACGGGCATGGAAGTGGTCAGACCGGGGGTTGGATTGGACAAAGTTGCAAAAGCCGATGAGCTCGAAGTTGTCGGAGCCATTAGTAACACTGTCGTCTTGCTTGCCCATGGTTTTGTGGAAGCAATGGTGGCTTTGGTTCGTAAATGGCGTCTGTGACCGGGAGCGGGGTGGGACTGTGAATATATGGAGGGGCAGGGGGAGGGGAGAGCGAGTGTCGGGAAGACGTCGTGGAAAATGGAGCGAGGTTGGATTCACGTGGGGAGTGCAGGTGCGATGAATTTGGATTCCTCAACTCAAACCAGTCAAAGTGAAATTGAGATTCTATTATAGAACGGGGAGGGACAGTAATTCAGCCTCTCTTTTAGCTAGAAGAAACCACTGTCTCTCCTCGTCACATTTTCAAGAAGTAAACGAGTTGATATTACAGATTTCTCAAGACATCTATGATATCTCGAAAATTGATCATATTTTGAAATATATGAAATGATCATTTCATTCACTCACCTATAGTTATTTTACTCTAAAACTGATCACTCACGAGTTAACTAATTTATTGAATGAGGCCGTAAAGAGTTGAAACGTGAAAGATCAGAGAATTTGATTAGGGATTGACTGCTCGACGATCAACAACGAATAGATATAAATTGATTCAACGGAAGTACATTGTCGGTTCGTGGGTGATTCCGGACGATTAAGATATTCGTGTTGAACAACGATAAATCGATTTTTCTATTGATCTTATATTTGTTGAAGAAAAATCCCTCAAGTGTTTTGAAGCTGACAAAACATCATCGTCAATTAAGTCTGAAGAATCCAAGACTCAGTCGCTTAAGTTTGAAGAGTTTAAGATACAAGTGTTTTCGTTTGAAGTTTACCAGACCCAGAAGTTATGGTCTAAAGATCTCCAGACTCTATTAAAGTCTTAAGTCAGTCAGACTCAGTTTTGCGACTTTGACCAAGCTGACAGCGGTTTATTCCAACTGTTTAGGATTTCAAGATTTGGATATTATCTTCCTTAATCTGTTATAATCCTTGGAAGATCTCTGGCTGAATCTAAGCTCGAAGATTTTTTGGATTCAATCCGTTAAAGAATAAGCAAGATTTGGAAGGTTTCATTTTTGGAAACTCAAGATCCTGATTGTATGGGTGAGCAGGATTGACGAGCTATCTTCCGCTTATATTCGACAACGTGAAGATCACCTTAATTGATTCATTCCAACGGGTAGATTGGATGAACTCTTTTGGAAAGTGCTAACGGCTATGTAGGCACGAAGGAGTATTTAAGGTGGAGTCGTAGTTGTTTGAAAAAGAGCGGGCCGATAGAAAAATTCAAAGTTCAAATCTCTGAAACTTCTCGTTCTCAAAATCTCTTGAGCTCTATTTGTGTACAAAAGAGAGATACTTATAGTGTGATTTTGTGAGAGCTGTAGCAAAGACTTTCTACTAAAGGAGTCTAGATCAAAAGCTGTAAAATTCTATTACCAAAAAAAAAAAAGCTGTAAAATTCTCTTTTGCTACATAGTGAATACAGCCAGTTGGCTGTCAACGTGGAGAGTGGATGTAGGCTTACAATAATCCGAACCACTATAAACTTCGGTATCAAAATTATCTTAACCCTACTCTCTTTATTTTACTGCTGTGTGATTTAATTATCTCTGAATTTTTTGATTCAAGTCGAGAGATTTGGGTTAAAGTTTGAAAAGAATTTTATAAACACCTATTCACCCCCCTCTAGGTATATTTACTAGCCTTTATCAATTGGTATCAGAGCATGTTGCTTATTTATTGAAAGTGTTTATACTTTCCAAGCTAAAGATCTATGGTTAGTATTTTGGCTCCAGGGTTGATTGAAGGGCAAAGCAACACCAGACCACCTTACTTCGATGGAAAGGAATACAACGTATGAAAGAACAAGATGAAGACATTCCTAAGATCAAAAGATCATTAGGAATGGGATGTAGTAGAGAAAAGAATTGTTTCCAAAGCTACATCAACCATAGGGAAAGAAATAGCTGATGGAGTGGGACTGTCACAGGCCGAAATTTCAAAGAGATAAGCCCTTGATGCCAAGGCTATCTATTCTCTGTATCGTGTTTTATCTCATACTGAATAAAATAGAATTTCATATTGTGAAACAGCTAAAGAGGTTTGGGATAGATTGCACGTCACTTATGAAGGAATAGATCGAGTTAAAGAAACCAAGATCAATATCCTTCTTGGATAGTATGTGAAATAGGCTAGTGAATCAACCTAGAGGGGGGTAAATAGGTTATTGCGGAATTCTTTTGGAATCTTTTGCGATAGAATACGTTAATATCAAAAATATATCAATAACAAATAAAACACGTATTCATAAAGTAAATAGAGTAGGGTAAGAGAGAATTGACACAATGATTATAGTGGTTCGGCTTATTCCAAGCCTACGTCTACTTTCCACGCTGGCAGCCAACTGGCTGTAATCACTATGTAGCAATTGAGAGTTGTTACAGTTCACGAACTAGACTTCTTCAATAGACAATCTTTCCTACAGCTTCATGTTGTTTTCGCACTATATCTCACTCTCTTTGATACACAATATGAACATGAAAGATTTTAGAGATCAAGTGATTTCAGAGATTTTAACATCGAGATTTTTCTACCCAGTCTCTCCTTATTTCCGAGCAACACCGATCCACCTTAAATAGCTTCCGTGCCTCCATACCCGTTGGCACTTACCAAAAATTCATCCAATCAACCCGTTAGATTGAATCAATTTAAGTGATCTCCTTGTCGTCGAAAATGTAAGTAGACAGTAGCTTGTCAATCCTGTTCGCCCATACAATCGGGATCTTGAGTTCCCAAAATTAGATTCTTCCAAAAATAAGCTTGATCTTCGACGGATAAAATCCGAAGAATAAATCTTCCAAGCTCACGATCACAGCCAGAGATATTCCATGGTTAAGATTAGGAAATATAGAATCCAATATCTTACTTTCCTTAGCCATAAGAATAACCTGTAGCCAGCCTGTCAAAATCGCAAACTGTCTTCAGACTTTGATTTGGGTCTTAAAGGTCTTCCGACTGAAACTGAGTCTTGATAATCTTCAGACAGAAAAACTTTAGACTGAACTTTTGGGTCTGACTGTCTTCAGACGGAAAACCTTTAGACTTTGAAATCTTCAGATGTAACTGACCGAGTCTTGGAATCTTCATACAATACTGTAGAGGCTGTTTTGTCAACTTCAAAACTCCAATGGATTTTTCTTCAACAGTATGAAGCTAGGAGAATCCATTACTAATATGTTCAGTTGATTTACAGAAATTGTAAATGACTTAGCATACCAAGGACAGCCAATCTCAGGACCAATGAAGGTCAATAAGTTGTTGAGAGGACTCTCCAAAGATTGGAATCACGTAAAGACTTCCATTAGAGAAACACAGAGGATCATGCCCCTTTCGGTAGATGAATTGGTTGGCACACTCCAATCATATGAAGTCGAGCAATTCAATGAGGACTTTGACACCAAAGGTAAGAAGTCAATTGCTTTAAAATCTAATGATAACTTTGATGTTGAAGATTCAGAAGAAGACTTTGATGACGAAGAGTTGGCACTTCTGATTAGAAAGTTCAGAAAATTAAATAGAAAAGGAAGAAGGTTAAATGGGAAGAAACAAAACAATCAAAGATTTCAAAAGAAAAAGAAAAATAGAGGATTTTATGGAGAGCTGGTGTGATGAAATAAGTGAGGCTTGGCTTTTTTCCTCTCTCTCTCCCCCTCTCTTCTCCTTCCCTCATGTTTCTTTTTCCCCCCACCCCTTTACAGACGCCCATCCTCCCCTCTCCCTCCTCTCCTTCTCCATTTCCTTCCTCCCCTTTCCCTCACGCCATTCCTCTTCATTTCCCTTGCTTGCCGCCCATCTCACCCATACCGGCACCATCGCCCACACCTTCATCAACCCACCCTCCTCACGCACCAACTCCACCACTATTAGCCACCCCTCATTCATCATTCCACACCACTGCACCTGCACTACCAACTCCACCGCCAAGCTCCCAAGTCACCGCCGCTTGAGCCGCTCGTCTGTCAAGCTTGGCCACGACACTTGTCGTCCCCAAGCCACTGTCACTGTCATCCTCACCTTGAGCCACCACCACCACCACCAAGCCGAGCCCTCTTGGCCGTGGGTTTGAGAAGCCACTGCTACTGCCATTGAGTTCTCGTTTGAGTTATGAGCTTGGTGTTTTCGTTGCCGTTGCACCGTCGTTGCCACGAGCTCGCCGTCGTTGGAAACCCATGAGTTAACTTCCTAAGCGTGGATTATGGTTTTATGGGTAGATTAGTTTATGGATAATGACGTTTAGTATTAGTTGATTTTTGTTTAGCCTTAATTGCAATTAAGGACGGTTTAGATTAAATTTAAATGCCATTACTTTATCTAAGTATGATTAGATTAATTAATCGTGGTTAGATTATTTAATTGAGTTTAGTTTAATTAACTGTGAATTATTTAATTAATCGTAATGTATTTAATAGTTATTTATTTAATTAATTGCAATTATTTTAATTAATGGTGATTAGTTTTTAATTAATTATATTTAGGTTAATTAATCAATGTTATCCTAATTAATTAAATTAGCTTAATTAATCATGCTTAACCTAATTAATCATGATTAGCTTAATTAATCGCGATTAGCTTAATTAATGACGGATTAGCCGTTAAGTAGAATTTTATGCTCGTTTTTCTAAATGAGATTGTGCTTAATTTCAATTGTTTGAGCTTATGATGTTATGTTATTGATTGCCCAATTATAAATTTTATTTATTATAAAAAAGGGGTTTATGGGTAAGAAAAAAGAGAATTTTGAGGTGTCGGGTTTGGACACCAAATTTTACATGCTAAATAAAACAATGAGGTTTTAAAATAGAAGTATGCAAAGTTTGATGGGATGATTTCAAATACATGACCATGTACGAATATTTCACTAGGATTTTTATATGTGAAAAATTGCCAAAGTTAATTATTTGAAAATGAACTCTTTTGTTCTGGGCTAATTAATGACAATAAGAATTGATTTGATTGTTGGTGTGCTTAAGTGGTTATTTAATCGAACCCATCACCTAACAAGAGTTTGGGGTGATGCTCGATTTTTACCGGATGTTCGGTGGGGATTCGGATGCCGAGTCGCAATTGAGAGCGGACCGATACTCCTTTATAGAACGTTGTCTAGGCTGGGGGTTCTAGACGATCTCGTGCCCGATGGGGCGGGACAATACCCAGTCATGCCGGAAGATCCCCAACTCGTGTTGGTTGTGACCCGGTAGGTCGTAATATTTGGAAGACATGCGTTGGCAATGTGCTTGAAATATTTCGAATGTGTTCTGATTATTATTTATGTGTGTTGCAATAATATTGCCATGTGAAATGTACTAATATGCACGGGCGTGCCAAGGCGAGGTAAGATCGTATACCGTTCTGTCTTTAGGCCGCCTCTAAGGCAAATTAGCTTCCTAATCAAGGTTTGGGAAGTTGACTCACTGAGATTTTATTTCACCCCATTATTGTTAATTATTTGTAGGGCCATAGTGTGGAAAATTGCTAGGTTCGGTTGTGGTGGGCGCGAGATGCGATGCTTTTTGGCTGGCTTTGCTATTAGTGAAGTTTATGTTAACCCCAACCCTAGTAGGTTTTTGAGTTAGCTAGTAGGAAGTTGCCGTTTTGAATGGGCTTGTAATTATTAAACTTCATAGGGTTAACGAGTAATAAATAAAGGTTGTGCCTTAGGAAATATTTGATGTGTTTTACTATCCATGCTGTGATGATTGACTGGGTATTGTTTATATTATGCTTCCGTTTGCATTTAATCGAAAGATAAAAATATTGGGTCGGCGACATGTTCTGGGATGTTGCAGATTTTAATCAACCATCATGAGATGTTTGCGCGCTCGGGATTCGGGGCGTGACATCCCCATTTAAGTGGTATTAGAGCTTGATCAAGGTTTGGAGTGATAAGGTGTGATGGGTTTTGGGATAGTTAGCTAGAAAAAACATTTTCTTTATGCTTATGCTTGTGATAGATTAATTGTTTTGTACGGATTGCTTAGATTTCTAATTCCTTGTTGGAATTGGAAAGCACGTTTCTGTCATAACCCCATGAAATGAGCGATTCTGAGTAAAGGACCCCTTAGAGAATGGCCATAGCAGCTTTGACAGGTGCTTGGGGAAGGGCATCGACTCGAATTGGTGTCAGAGGAAGGACACCGAGACAGGCTGGTGTTAGAGGAGAGCGTCAGTGCAGGTGGGTGTCAAAGGAAGGGCACCAATTGATCACAGGATTGATAGGATCCTGCAAGCCCTAGGAACCTTGGGGAACGTGGTCAGGTAGCAAGCTTAGAATCAAACTGTTGACCCCACTGCGGTCGCCAATGCTGCCGCTGTCGATGCTGCACTTGTTGAAGTCCCACCTGGAAATGGGAATGGTGAGCAGTCTATGTACAAGCTGGTGGAGAAGTCTTTAAGACTAAAGCCGCCAAAGTTTATTAGAGCAAGTGACCCCGAGGCTAAGAGTTGGACTAGACTTTTGCACTATTGAGGTGCTCAGAGGAGGATAAGGTGACTCTGGCTGCATGTCAATTGTAGGGTAACTCGAGCACGTGGTGAAAGGCCACTGAAGGAAGAATGTTTTCCAAGGGTATAGTCTCGGAATGGGATGCCTTTGTTGAAGTTTTTATGGGAAATATTTCTCGGACTGTGCTCGAGAATAGAAAATGGCTGAGTTCCAACACCTCCGCTAGAACCAGATGACTGTAAATCAATATGAGGTGAAGTTCACTGAGCTATTGAAGTATGCACCGAGGTTGATCGAGGACTCGGTGGATAGAGCGGGAAGGTTCAGAGATGGCTTGAAACTGGAAATGAAGAATCCGCTGGTGCTGTTGAATTTCATGGACTATGAGAAATTGTATGAGAGGGCCCGGTTAATTGAGATGAACCTAAATGAACGAGTAGCCACATCTGGGTCGCAGTTTGCGTCGACCAGAGACAATAATTGGTTTGGGAATAAGCTGATGTTGGGAGGAAAGTATCCTATCGATTCCAATCAAAAAGGCGGTATTGGAAAGCCGCCACCCAACGCAAATGGCATGTGCCGTTTCTGTGGAGGGAAGCATAGATCAACCCCGTGTCCTGCTAGAACGGGGGCTTGCTATAGATGTGGCTAGTATGGCCACCGGGTGAAGAATTGTCCACATAGGCCCATGGGAGCACAAGCGCCATTGCCACAGATAGGTCAGTCAGCAGGGAGTGTGTCACAGAACACTCAACATGGCATATTGAGTAGGCCTCTTGTGTAAGGAAGGGTGTATGCTGTCAGCAGAAAGGAGGCGGATAACTCACAGAACGTGGTTATAAATACGGTCTCATTGAACAACCATGCTGGCTATGCTTTTTTTGATCCTGGAGTTACGCATTCATTTATTGCTGAGCAGTTTGTTAAATTAGTGAGGTTAAGTCCGAAATCGTTGGAAGCGATCATTAGTATATCTACCTCGTTGAAAGATAAAGTATGTCGGCGGTAGGGTATTCCGATTGCAAGTTAGGGATTGATGATTGAGAGGAAATAATAGATTTAATTGTGTTGGCGATGTTTGATTTCAATGCGATTATTGGTATGGATTGGCTTACCAAGCAACGAGCTACCATGGATTGTTATCGTAAAACGATTTAGTTTGACCCGTTAACGGGTGGTAGTTTCGAGTTTGTTGGAAATTGAGGAGGACCCTCAATTACTTTAATTTTATTGCTTAGGCAATCCTATTGTTGGATGTGGGTTGCTAGGGTTATTTGGCGATCATGGTGGACACGTCAATTGAAGAGCCAAAGATGGAAGACATTGCTGTGGTGCGAGAATTTTCAATTGTTAGATGTGAGTTGCCTAGTTTACCCTTTGAAAGGGAGATCAAATTCTTGATTGAGTTGGCCCCTAGGATGAAGCCAATTTCTAAAGCTCCTTATTGTATGTCACTGTTAGAGTTAAAGAAGCTAAAGGTGCAGATGCGGGAGTTGTTGGACAAAGGTTTTTTTTGTCCTAGTGCATCGCCTTGGGGAGCACCGGTTTTGTTTATAAGGAAGAAAGATGGTTCATTGCGTCTTTACATCAACTATCGATAACTCAATTAAGTAACAATCAAGAACAAATATTTGTTGCTAAGGATAGATGACTTGTTTGATCAGCTGCAGGGAGATTCGGTATTTTCCAAGATTGACCTAAGGACAGGTTACCATCAACTAAGGATTAAGAATGAGAATATACCAAAGATGGCATTTTGTACGCGTTATGGTCACTAGAAGTTCACTGTAATGCCATTTGGATTAACCAATGCCCTAGTTACTTTCATGGATCTGATGAACCAAGTGTTCAAAAAGTACCTAGACTAGTTCTTGATCGTATTCATTGACGATATCTTGGTATATTCGAAGAGTCCAAAGGAGCATGACATCACTTGAGGATGGTACTTCAGACTTTGCGTTAACATGAGCTGTATACCAAGTTTAGTAAGTGCAAGTTTTGGCTAACTTGGTAACTTTCTTGGGTCACGTGATTTCTGATGAAGGGATTTCCATGGATTCAACCAAGATTGAAGCTATTATGAACTGGGTGAGACCAACAATGGTGACTGAGGTTCGAAGTTTTTTGAGATTGACAGGCTATTATAGACGGTTCGTGGAAAGATTCTTTGTGATAACCATGCCTCTGACATGATTGCTGAAGAAGGACAAATAGTTTGAATGGACGGATAAGTAGGAGCATAGTTTCCAAGAACTTAAGCACAAGCTGACTACCATATCTGTGTTGACAATTCCATATAATTCTAGAGGATATGAGATTTATAGCGATGCTTTGTATAAAGGACTAGTCTGCGTTTTGATGCAACATGGAAGAGTGGTTGTGTACGCATCCCATCAGTTGAGGCTCACGAATTGAATTATCCGACACATGATTTGGGACTGGTAGCGATCATCTTTGCCTTGAAAATTTGGAGGCATTACTTGTGTGGAGAATGGTTCTAGATTTTTATGGACCATCAAAGCCTTAAGTATTTGTTCTCTCAAAATGAGTTGAACATGAGGCAGTATCATTGGATGGAGCTTCTTAAGGACTATGACTGCGACATCTTGTATCATCTTGGAAAAGCCAACAAGGTCGTAGATGTGCTAAGTCATAAATCATCAATTGCGCAGATGATGGTTCAGGAGTGGATTCTTCTAGAAGGAGTTCGAGATTCTGATTTCAAGTTTGAGGTATGCCACATTTCAAGTCTTATGGTTACCCTTAGAATTGAACTGAAAGTGCAAGTGAAGATTAAGACGCTGCAGTCGACAGACCCTAAAATCAAGAAAGTTTTGCAAGAGGATGCAGAAAAGAGGAAAGCCGATTTTCAAGTAACTGAGGATGGAATATTGAAGTTTCATGGACGATTGTGCATGCCTAACGATGTGGAGCTTAAGGAGGAAATTTTGTCAAAAGCCTATTATAGCTGTTATAGCATTCATCCAGGCAACACAAAGATGTATCAGAATCTGCACCAGTACTATTGGTGGAGTGATATGAAGGCAGATATCACCAAGTATGTCGCCAAGTGTTTGACGTGCCAACAAGTGAAGGCACATCATTGCAAACTTGGTGGACTTTTGCAATCTCTGGAGATTCCCGAGTGAAATGTGAATATATCACCATGGATTTTGTGATGAGATTACCAAAGATTCGACAAGGTAATGATTCCATTGGTTGTGGTTGATAGATTAACGAAATCTGCGCACTTCATTACTGTACGGAAGAACTTTGCATTAGATAGATATGTTGAATTGTACATGCAACATATAGGAGTGCTATTGACGATCACATTAGATCGAGATCCAAAATTTATGGCAGCTTTTTTGGAAAAGTTTACAAACTGCCTTGGGTACAAAGCCGTAGTACAGCACGACCTATCAACCACAGACGGATGGCCAGTTTGAAAGGACTATTCAGACACTCAAGGATATGCTGTGAGTTTGTGTATTGGACTTTAAAGGAAGATGGGAGGAACAACTTTATCTAGTTGAGTTTGCCTACAACAACAACTATCAACAGAGTATCAAGATGACACCATTTGAAGCGTTGTATGATAGGGTCTATAGGACTCCTGTTTGTTAGGACAAAGTTGGTGAACGCAAGATTATGGGCCTTGAGTTGGTTCAATAGTTAGTTGATTTCGTTAAGGTCATTCGAGAAAGGCTTAAGAACACCTAGAGCCGTCAAAAGAGCTATGCAAATAAATGGCGTAGGCCTTTAGAGTTTCAAGTAGGTGAACACGTATTCCTCAAAGTGTCACCAATGAGAGGTACTTCGCGTTTTGGCAAGAAAGGGAAGTTGAGCTCGAGGTACGTTAGTCCCTTCGAGATTTTGGAGCGGATTGGGACTTTGGCATATTATCTTGAATTGCCACCAAGATATGCTCAAGTGCATGACGTCTTCCACATGTTGATACTGAGAAAGTATGAACTTGATCTGACGCACATGCTGAATTTCGAGGAAATAGACGTGGACGATAGGGTGTCGTACGTGGAAAGACTACTTCAGATAGTGGATCAAAAGGAGTAAGTGCTGCGCAACAAGACGATTCCTTTGGTTAAAGTGGTATGACAACACCACGGAATGGAGGGAGCCATGTGGGAAAGCGAAGAGTCGATTAGGTGTCAACACCCTCACATTTTTTTTTTGAATAGTTGTAATAGTTCAAATTTCGAGGACGAAATTTTTGTAAGAGATGAAGAGTTGTGATATCTTGAAAATTGGTCCTTATTTTGAAATAAATGAAATTGTTATTTTATCGATGCATTTATGGTTATTTTACTCTAAACTGATTACTTATGTGTTAACTAATCTAGTGGATGAGGTCATAAAGGGTTAAAAGGCGAAATATTAGAGAATTCGATCAGGGATCGACCACTCGATCATAAGGATCGACAATGGTTAATACTACACTATTATAACTCAATTAGTGAATGGATATAAATCGATTCGACGGAAGTATGTAGTCGGTTCACGGTGATTCCATACGATTACGATATTTTTGTTGAACGACGATAAATTGATAATTTTTATTGATATTATATTCAGGGTACGTAATTGAACTCTTGCAATTACATGACAATTGAGAGTTGTCCACGATTCGAAGAGACACAAATATGGATCGAAAATTATTGACTAAGGGTCAATCACGTAAGAACCCCTAGAAGCCAACCGATAGACTAGGTTGTATAAAAGTCGTGTTCGATCAATTTTTAATCACGAAATTTAACTTGATTTTGGGTATTGATTTTTCGAGATTAAATTATTGGACATCGCCTTATCATCCGCTGAATTATCGTCATGTTCGAAATTTTCGAAAAATGAATTATTGGACGAAAATTGGGGACCGGAAAAGGAAATTCCTGATCTAGTGGCAAGGTTAAAATTTTTGGACCAAAAAGCTTGTCTTTAAGTAAAAAAAAAGGAGACAAAATACTTGGTATAGAGGATTTTATGGAGAGTTGGTGTAATGAAATGAGTGAGTTTTCGGGAAAATCTTGAAAAAAAATAAAATTTCTTTTTTTTTTCCTCTCTCTCTCCCTCCCTCTCTTCTCCTTCCCTCACGTTTCTTTTTCCCCCACCCCTCTGTGAGTAAAGAACACGGAGTGCCATAACTTGGCACGAGGGGACACTTAAGTGCCATAACTTTTTTCGGTACACTTAAGTGCCACTTTTTTTTTTTCAAATGGAACACTTAAGTGCCAATATCGGAGTAAAATGGAACACTTAAGTGCCACTCCGGCAAAAATCCGGCCAAACGGCTGACGTGGCAATTTTCCGGCGATGGAGGTCCAAAACGGCGTCGTTTTTGCATGCTAACGTGGCAAAAAAATGCAAAAACAACGCCGTTTGCGTTTGACGTGTAAAAATAATAAAAAATTAATTAAATTAAATTAAAACTTAATTTTAATTAAAAATACTCTAAAAATTAAAAAAAATTTTATAAAAAAAAAGGGTGGGGGATGAAGGGGCGGACGGCTGAGGGCTGAGCCCTTGCCGCCGCCGCCTCCCCGCCGTCGCTGGGAAGGGCCGGCGACGGAGGGGGGAGGGTCGGCCGGGGTCACCGGCCCTTGGCCGACCAGTGGCGAGGGCCGCGAGCCCTCGCCGGATCACGGTGAGGGCTGCGAGCCCTTGCCCCGGATCCGGCGAGGGCCGCAAGCCCTCGTCGCGATCCGGCAAGGGCTGCGGGCCCTCACCGCCTCCCGCCATCGCCGGGAAGGGCCGGCGACGGAGGGGGAGGGTCGGCCGGGGTCGCCGGCCCCGGCCGACCGGTGGCGAGGGCCGCGAGCCCTCACCGCGATCCGGGAAGGGCCGGCGCGGGCCCTCGCCGCCCCCGATCGGCGGCGAGGGTCGTGAGCCATCGCCGGGAAGGGAGGGCTCGCGGCCCTCACCGCCGGTCGGCCGAGGGCCGGCGACCCCGGCCGACCCTCCCCCTCCGTCGCCGGCCCTTCCCGGTGACGACGGGAGGCGGCGGCGGCGAGGGCTCAACCCTTAGCCGCCCGCCCCTTCGTCCCCCCCTTTTTTTTTTAGAGTATTTTTAATTTTAAGTTTTAATTTAATTTAATTAATTTTTTATTATGTAAACGGCGTCGTTTCTACCGAGTCGGCGCCGACTCGGCTCTCCGGCGAGC
This sequence comes from Eucalyptus erythrocorys, assembly GCA_014182555.1. Lineage (NCBI taxonomy): Eukaryota > Viridiplantae > Streptophyta > Magnoliopsida > Myrtales > Myrtaceae > Eucalyptus > Eucalyptus erythrocorys. Next base: position 36,738,035 of record CM024597.1, read on the forward strand.
CACGCAAGCATTAAAAAATAATAAACACGTGCCACCTAGGATCTCCGGCAAGGTCGCCGGAGGTGGCACTTAAGTGTCCCATTTGAAAAAAAAGTGGCACTTAAGTGTACCGAAAAAAAGTTATGGCACTTAAGTGTCCCCCCGTGCCAAGTTATGGCACTCCAGGTGTCCCAAACTCCCCCTCTCGCAGACGCCCATCCTCCCCTCTCCTTTCTCTCCTTCTCCATTTCCTTCGTCCCCCTTCCCTCACGCCATTCCTCTTCATTTCCCTTGCTTGCCGCCCATCTCACCCACACTGGCACCACCGCCCACACCTTCATCACCCCACCATCTTCAAGCACCAACTCCACCACCATCAGTTGCCCCTTACTCATCATTCTACACCACCGCATCCACACCACCAACTCCACTACCAAGCTCCCAAGCCATCGTCGCTCGAGCCGCCCGTCTGTCAAGCTTGGCCGCAACACCACCGTGGTCCCCAAGCCACCGTCATTGTCATCCTCACCTCGAGCTGCCACCACCACCGAGTTTCGATTCAAGTCGCAAGCCTGGTGTTCTTGTTGCCGTCGCGCCGCCATCGCCGTGAGCTCGTCATTGTTAGAAACTCATTCTTCCTAATCGTGAATTAGGATGTCAATTACGTTTATGGATGATGATGTTTAGTATTAATTAATAGTTTAGCCTTAATTGTGATTAAGGACGGTTTAGATTAAATTTAAGTACAATTAGTTTATGTAAGTAAGATTAGATTAATTAATTGTGGTTAGATTATATAATTGAGTTTAGTTTAATTAACTGTGAATTATTTAGTTAATCATAATTATTTTTATTAACAATGATTAATATTTAATTAATTATATTTAGGTTAATTAATCGATTTTAGACTAATTAATTTCAATTAGGTTAATTAATCGATTTTAGACTAATTAATCATGATTAGCTTCGTCAATCGCCATTAGTGTAATTAATGATGGATTGGCCATTGAGTAGAGTTTGTGCTTGTTTTTTTTTTTGGATGAGATTGTACTTATTTTTAATCGTTTGAGCTTATGATGCTATGTTAGTGATTGCCTAATTATATATCTTATTTATTATAAAAAAAGGGTTTATGGGCAAGAAAATAGAGAGTTTTGAGGTGTTGGGTTTGGACACCAAATTTTAACATACTAAATAAAACAATGAGATTTTAAAATAAAAGTGTGCAAAGTTTGACAAGTTGATTTCAAATACGTAACCACGTACGAATATTTTACTAGGATTTTTAAATGAGAAAAATAGCCAAAGTTAATTATTTGAAAATGAACTCTTTTATTCTGAGTTAATTAATGGCAATAAGAATTGGTTTGATTGTTGGTGTGTTTAAGTGGTCATTTAATCAAATCCGTCACCCAATGAGAGTTGGGAGGTGATGCCCAAATTTTATTGGATGCTTGGTGAGGGTCTGGATGCCGAGTCGCGGTTAAGGTTGAACTGATGCTCCTTTATGGAATGCCGTCTAAGCGGGGGTTCTAGACGATGTTGTGTCTGATAGGGCGGGACGATGCCGACTCTTATGTTGGCCATAGCTCGACGAGTTGTAATAATTGGAACACGTGTGTTGACGATGCGCTTGGAATATTTCGAATGTGTTTTGATTATTATTTGTGATGATCCAGACCCGGGGCAGTACGGAGGGATGGATTGAGATCGCCTTGGTAGTATATGGGTGAGGCTAAGGGCATGTCTCCTATCCCACATCGCTTAGGGGGGAGTCATGAGGTTAATTTATAAGGCTTAAGTCCCTCTAATCTGTGTGACGCATTTTAAAAACGTGAGGACTTAGTGTCCAAAGTGGACAATATTACATAGTGGGGCCAGGGTAGTTACAAATGGTATCAGAGTTGACTCCCGACCGCATGTGGGGCCACAGCAAGGGCACTATGCCTTAAGGGGGGAGAAGGACTGAGATCGCCTTAGCAGTACGCGGGTGAGGCTAAGGGCATGTCTCCTGTCCCACATCGCTTAGAGGGGAGTCTTGGGGCTAGTTTATAAGGCTTAGGTCCCTCTAATCTGGGGATAAGTACACTATCAGTGTCAAAACTTGTGTACGGCGTTCACTTTGATGCCAAAATTTTTCGTTGGATCACTTAAGTGCCAAATCGAAGGAAAAACGATCACTTTGGTGCCATCGACAAAAGATTTTGGCTAAAATGATTACGTGACTTTTTTTTTTTTTAAAAATCGATAGGGCCTCTAAACGACGTCGTTTTCGGTCCTCCTTAAGAAAATGATGTCGTTTTGCCATCCTATGTGGATGGCTTCACGGAAACGACGTCGTTTAGCTCACATGGGGATTGAAATTAGGGTTTCCGCCGCTCGGCCACCATCGTTTGTCCGCCGTCGCTCAGCCACCGTTGCTTGGCCATCGTCGCTCAATCACCATTGTAGTTGCTTGACCAGATGGGCAAGGAGAGACTGAGATTGTTGCTCGAGCAATAAGTTGCAGGAAAAATTGGAGGCGAGGGCGGAGGAGGAGGAGGAAGAAGATGGGTCGAAGGTGCCGCTAGTGTGCTGCTGCTGGTGCGTTGCTGGTGTCGTTGCTGGTGCGTTGCCGGTGCTGCTACTGGTGCCGTTGCTGGTGTGGGTCTTCGAGGAAGAAGAAGACGAAGACGAGCCTTCCCTCTCTCTCAATTTGGGGATTAGGGTTTTGAAGTTGGGGAAAAGATGCCAAACGGTGTCGTTTTGGTGTTGGGACACTGACTCAACTCTCCGACGAGCCACGTCGGCTTCAAAAATTAATAAAAAAAAGGCCATGTCTGATTTTCGGCCAATTTCATCGGTGTTGGCACTTAAATGATCGTTTTTCAAAATTTTTGGCACTTAAGTGATCCGATGGAAACTTTTGGCACCAAAATGAGCACCGTACACAACTTTTGGCACTGATAGTGTACTTATCCCTCTAATCTATGTGACGCGTTTTAAAGCCATGAGGATTCAGTGTCTAAAGCAGACAATATTACACAGTGGGGCTCGAGTCATTACATTATTTATGTGCGTTGTAATAATATGGTCATGTGAGATGTACTAATATGCAGGGGCGTGCTAAGGCGAGATAAAATTGTATGCCGTTGTGTGTTTAGGCTACCTTCTAGTGAATTAGTTTCCTAATTGAGATTTAGGAAGTTGACTCGCTAAAATTTTATCTCATCCTGTTGTTATTAATTATTTTTGGGGCGGCAATGTGGAGAACTACCAGGTATGGTTGTGGAGGGCATGAGCTGTGACACTTTTTGGCTGGTTTTGCCATTAGTGAAGTTTAGGTTAACCTCGATCCTAGTAGATTTTTGAGATTTCCTTAATTGGTTTTATCCTCCCGCTCATTGGAAATACATCTTGCAGAAAGAGTTGACAACCACACAGCCAAATCCTGAAGTCCATACCATTTTGTTTTTTCAACGACAATGGGTTTTTGTCACCAACAATGGCAATATTACCAATGCTCCTCAAATTATAGGAACCGCATCCTATAAGCCCCAGCCACTTAGTACAGAAGCTCGAATTCACAGATCCTATCCAGGACCTGTTGGATGTTGTGAACACCAGTATCGAGAGCTTCAAAGGGTCTTATGTCAAGAAAACAAAACCATTCCTCAAGATGCATTCAATTATAATGTACCAACTGCATGGGATCATTATGACCTAGCACCAGAAGCTAAGGAAGCACTCTTGGACTTCAGACAAGCTATATCATCACAAGAGCACCACATGATAGACACAAATGATATTGCACAGTCCTCTTAGGACCAGTTTTCTCAAGACCCCTACGCTAGATGGGGAGGTCCTCTCTCTCAAGATCCCTATGATCATGGACCCCTGTCCTTACTGGTATAAGAGCCATGGTTTCGTTTGTAACATTATCCGTTCCATGCGCTCACTAGGTGAATCTAGTGCTAAGAAGATTTCTTCACAACATGTCAGATCCCGAAATACTCGAAGCATCTGTTACTGTTGCTCCATCTCCATCCTCTTCCACCCCCCCAGATTTTTATGTTTCCAATGCTTTTAAGATAGATTATCTTTATGAAGTTTCTCTTAGTGATGAAACCAAGATTTCTGAAACTCAACTCCCTCTTATGAACCCCTATTCTGTTTTTGCTAAGCCCACCTCATCATTTTCTCCTATCTGCTCCATTCACCAATTCATTCGTCAAACTCCAAAGGAAGTAAATGAGTATGTTCAGTCCTCCAAGTTTAGCTAACACCCTATCCTCGCTACTGAAAAAGAGTATTTTGTTACTCTTCAAATTCCTCCTGAATTTCCCAGGCAGTGGACTCAATAAGGATATTGTCATGTCCATTATGGAGCTGTTCGTCTTGCTCTTACTTTTCATGGCCGTAAATGTTTGCCAGTTGTCACAAGTATAGCATTATTGGATACTCGATTCCTAAAGTACCAACATACTTGTATTGATACTGTCCAGACCACTCTGAATGCTGGAACAATCTTTGTGACTCTGTATCCAAACTTCTATATTGTTCTTTCAAATCCACGGTTGCTCTCTTTTCTGAAAGTCTAGGTCCAGCTCATAGGAGAACCTTAGACTGCCGACTCTGTTGTTGCAACACTCTATTACCAAATGGTTTATCGAGTGCGGAATCATGCGCTTGCCTTGAATTTTAACGGTGGAAATGAAGATGCTTTATTCATTTCCATATAGAATGATCAAGCATCCTGCATTCATGTTCCCAAACAAATTCCAAAGGAAAAGTTGGCCAAGCTTCTTCCAGAAATTTGGATTACTAACTATGAAAAGCTGCACCGGAACAACAAGCTTTTCCAGTCTACGGACTCTAAATTCGTTAGAAAGAAAGATGGAACTGTTTCCATCAAATTTGGTAAACAAAAGGAAGAAAGTCCTTCTATCTTCCAGACTCTCTTTATGATTGAACCATGTGTTCCTAAGTCCATTTCTGAGCCAGATCCAAAGAAACTTGTCAAATACTTCAAGAGTGATGGACACCCTGTCCATTACTATAAAGATAAGTATGGTTATTGTTTTTGGGATCCTTTTTGCCAATGCTCTTATTGCTTAAACTCTCTCGACGAGGTAGATCTAAGTACAAGATCTTGACGGAAGCACAAGAAGCCAAAGGACCCTCTCTACCAAAAATACTTGAATGGAGATCCCTCTGTTGATACTCTTGGTCAGTGCGACAAATTTCAGCTTATGATTTCTTATGCACCAACTCCACCATCGAAGTTCATTACTCCACCTCCAGTAACATCAATTTCACCACCATCATTCCCGCCATCTCCTCCTCAAAAAAAGTTAACTCTTTCCCCGTTTTACAAGCCAATTCAAAAGTGGGCAAAAAAGCATTCCTACCCACTTAAAGCTCCACCAGAAATTCCACCAACTTCTTCCATCACTATGTTTCATGAAACAGATTTTCCTCCTCTTACTCGAGAAAATTCCAAACTCTCGTTTTTTGCTACAGAGGAATTTATTGATCCACAAGATAGATACCGGCATGTTCCGAAAATACCTACCCCCATAGACGTGGATGAATATGGAAGATAGAAAAGGACTCCAATTGCTGAAGCCATCCTAAATTAGCAATCGGAGACTCTTTTGGCATATAATAATGCCTTCAAAGCAATTGATTCCAAACTTGTAAATGTACAACAAGATCTTCGAATATATGATGAAACCACCAAGAAGATGCTTTCAAATTTCCAAAAGAGGCTACATGCCTTGGAATCTGGGCAACATTTAAGGTATAATTATCTTGAAAGTCCTAAAGTGGAGATTGAAAAACTCAAGAAACAGATCCAGATCCTTGAAGAGGGAAGACTCAGTCCATTTCTGACTACTTTATGGATAGAGCATCTTTCTCTTCCACCACCTCGGACATCCATTTTTGCTCCACCACCCCAGATGTCCATTTTTGCTGCACCACCCCAGATGTCCATTTTTCCTAATATTCCTGTTAGACAAGACAAGACAGACGTGGCTGAGATGCGCAATCACCTCAAAGAATTGGGTCGCATAAGGAAAGAAAATGGAAGAGAGAAGATGCTTAAAGAATCTTCTCTTATTATAAGAGATCCAGATCAAATGATGTTATCAAATCTGTTGGAATCTTTTCTAAGAGATTTGAATAATCAGGAACAACAGCCTAATCTCGTTACTCAACAGCCTGATCCTGTCATTCCAACAGATCAGATTGTATTTCCGCATCACCCGCTTTTCCAAATATTTTCGATACTGAATCAGATTCGGTATCTCTCTCGTCCTCATCATCATTCTCACTTCCTTCTATTGATTCCTTTCCCATAGCTCCAGTAACCTCATCAATATTCATGGCCAATCCCCCATACCATGATATGGAATCAAACCCTTCTGAACCAGAAATTGTTCAGCCAAATAATTCCTCCCAGAATATATCCACTTCATCAAAACAGTTCTTCATTATTAATGATATTCCCTATCATAAATGGCCAGAAAGGCTTGAAGAATTCCATACTTGGTTGAATACCCAAGCCATCACCAACCATGACAAGTACGATGTTCTTTTCAATTTTGTCACAAGATTTACAGGTAGCCTCAAACTTTGGTGGGCATCTGTAGGAGAAAAAAACCAGCTTCACCTTTTACTCTCACCAAACTTTTAGTATGCCATTACTCTTCTATATCATTTCTTTGTGAGGAAACCAGTTGACTTCATTGAGCTCAAAAGAAGAGAATTTTTTGAGAGAAGATGTTGCTCTCTCCAAAAAAGAGATCTTGATAAGCATTATCAAGAAATGCTTAAGCTCTTTTACCAGATTGGAACTGATGCAAATTTGAAGCATGTCCTTTTGACCTCCATCCCCAAAAACTTATCCCAAACGGTAGAGAGAACCTTTCTCACCAAACAAAGAAGGATCTAGGCTGTTCCACTGGGAGAACTTCAACAAGAAATCCATTTGTTCTTGGAAGAATTGTGTGTAAAGCGTCAAATGATCCAAACCTATGTTCATGGCAACAGAGAACTTGACGCAGCTTGCTCTCACCGAAGCTAAAGATCAAATGCTCCAAGCGAGATTGTGATGGTTCTTGTGAAAAATCTTCCAAAAAAAAGAAGCATTTCAAGAATTTCTGGATAAAGAATTCTAGATATGGTTCTAAGCACTTCTGAAGAAAGAAAAAGTGGCGATACCTACGAAAAAGGAAAGATCGCTCAAGCCACAAGAAATCAAATCGATGCTTCATTTGCAATCAGAAAGGACATTTTGCAAAAAATTGTCCCAAAGGAGAAAAAGGTCAGAATCGTCTGATACATCATATCAAGAATGAAACTGGTATTTCTCTTGTAAATGATGATATCGAATCCTCATTTCTGTAGATGAAGAACCATCTGAACAAAACCCTTTGTGTCATTTCTTGTTACCATACTTTTAGTAACACTAATTCAGACTCAGACCTTGAAGACATTTTCCATTTATTTCCTATCTCTCCAGAACAAGGCACTGACATATTTTCAAATCAAACTCATTATCCCCATTTCCCTATAAAAATCTTCACTTCGAAGTTTGCCAAGCCAACCATTGTCACTGCTCTCATAAATACTGGAGCAGCTTCTTCAATTCTAGACACTAAAGTTCTTCTTGAAGAATATTGGACTCCATGTGTTCGATATTTCAATTCTGCCTTAGGAGATACTTTTTCTACAAATGTCAGAACTACTCTAGTAACCATTTAGTTTTTCCCCACTGCTCCATAACCACAAAGATCTTTGGTTCCAGTCTTCCCAATAAAGACTCGATCATTGGCTGGGACATCATGACTCAAATTTCTTAACTTCGCATCATTCCTGGAAAATGTCTCGAATATAAAGACCAATTCTTTGAATTTGTCAATATTGAAAGACTTTTTTCCATTCACATGAATCTATTATATCCGATCATGCAAAAGTTACTGGAATCATGTTTAGAATCTCCTTCTGAATTTGCCCAGAAATGTTCTCATCCTTTGTGAAAAAATCCAGACTTTTTTGTTCGCATTCCTTTCAAGAAAAATGAAGACATTAATCCAACCAAGGTGAGTCACGTGGGAATGAAGCCAGAACACCTAGTTTTAGCTCAAAAGGAATGCTCGGAACTATTGCAGTAAGGCCTTATTGAAATTTCTAATTCTCAATGGGCTTGTGAAGCTTTTTATGTCAACAAATGTGCCGAGCAAAATAGAGGAAATATGAGACTGGTAATTAATTACCAGCCTCTCAACCTTTTCCTCCAAGATGACAAATTTCCTTTACCCTCCAGAGATTCTCTCTTTGCTGGATTAACCAAAGCCCACAACTATTCCAAATTCAATCTCAAATCTAGATTTTTGTAATTGGGTATTCATCCCGAAGATAGACCCAAGATAGGGTTCTGTATCCCGAACCAACACTTTCAGTGGAAAGTTCTTCATTTTGGCCGAAAGGTGGCACCGTCTCTATTCCAAAAGGCCATGTGTCGAATTTTCCAACCAATATTGTCAAGTGTGACAATATACATTGACGACATCCTGCTCTACAGTCCTGATGAGCAGTCGCACTGCCAGCTTCTTGAACAATTTGCAGATATTGTGAAGAAACATGGGATCATGCTTTCCCAAAGAAAGACGAACATTGCTCAGACAAAAATTGAATTTCTTGGTATACATCTTAACAAAGGTACATACTATCCAGGGCCACATATTGCTCAAGAATTGTTGAAATTTCCTAAGGAAAACTTCACTGCAAAGCAAGTTAAGCAATTTCTTGCGATAATCAATTATCTCAGAGATTTTGTTCCAAATATTGCAAAGCTGCTTATTCCATTGCAGACAATGCTGAAAAAAAATCCCCCACCATGGGGACAATCTCAGACTAAAGCAGTTGCTGAACTAAAGAAAACAATGCAGACTCTTCCTCCACTTCAAATCCTATCAACTAGGAAAGAAAATTCTCCAAACTATTCTCCAAACTGACACCAATGATGAATATTGGGCAGCTATCTTGATTGAAGAAATTGATGGTAAGAGATACTTGTGTGCCTATAAAAGTAGAAAATTTCTCAAGCTGAAATGCATTATCATTCCACCTTCAAAGAAATCTTGACAGTCAAAAATGGGATAAAAAAGTTCAAGTTCCATCTTATTGGCCATCACTTCCTAATTGAGCTAGACATGGCATCATTTCCTCAGATGACTGAGTTTAAATAGAAGCACGTTCCAAATTCTCAACTGCTTTGGTTCGCTAAATGGTTTTAAAAATTCTCTTTTGAAACCAAACATATTACTGGAAAGAAATATGTACTTGTTGACTTCTTGTCAAGACCAAAAACACCAGCGGAAATTAATATATACATCATGAGGCATGTTTTTCATACTTCTCATTCCAATGAGAAGTATAAGATTCAAAAAATCAAAGATTGGCCAAGTTGGAGATACCCCCAGGAGATCATTGAGTACATTTAGAACGACAGCCTCATTGAAAATCTGGATAAACTTATGTGGCAATGCCACACAGATCTATTCAGGTTTCATGGATGATCGATTCTTTATCCTTTTGGATTAAATGCAGACTATCCATTTATCTATCCCTTAATCTGGAAGGAAGATGATTTCCCTAACTTGGTTATTATGGTACTTAACCGATAAGTACTTGATAGCTATTGAAATTTCAACCAGATGATTCATTGCCAATCTCACTAGGATATTTCAACTAGGCAGAGGAAAAATCGAAAAGGAAAGCGATAGAAATTTCTTAGATTTCCTTAATTAGTTTTATTCTCCCACTCACTGGAAATACATCCTGCAGAAAGAGTTGACAACCACATAGCCAAATCTTGAAGTTCATACCATTTTGTTTTTTCGATGACCACATCCTATAAGCCCCAGCCACTTAGTACAGAAGCTTGAATTCATAAATCCTATCCAGGACTTGTTGGATGTTGTGAACACCAATACCGAGAGCTTCAAAGGGTCTTATGTCAAGAAAACAAAACCATTCCTCAAGATGCATGGAATTATAATGTACCTACTACATAGGATCATTATGACCTAGCACCAGAAGCTAAGGAAGCACTCTAGGACTTCAGACAAGCTACATCATCAAAAAAGCATCACATGGCAGACACAAATGACATTGCACAGTCCTCTCGGGACCAGTCTTCTCAAGACCCCTACATCAGATGGGGAGGTCCTCTCTCTCGAGACCTTTATGATGATGGATCTATGTCCTTATCTCAAAGCATGGACACATCCTTCTATGCACAGCCATCAAATTGGCCTCAGCCAAGCATTACTGCCGACACTACAGATTAGGAGCAAGAAGAAGCATCAACATCCTTATCGTATAAGCCGAACCAAATTCTCTCACTAGATGATCTCGAAGCACTTGAACAAAAATATGATGAACATCTTCTAGCAATAGTGCATAGCTCAGATGACTTGGACTATGACTACAATGCTCACAACGGAAGAGACCGTTGATCGTACAAATTACTATAGCAAGTCACTGTAGCGAGTTAGTATAGCAATATACTGTTCACTTTTACTGTAGCACTAGGCTAGGGAAGTTATTGTTCACTTTCACTGTTCATACCATGCGAATAATTTCCTACCGGAAATTTCAGAGATTTCTAGCGCCTTTGTTTGTTTCGAACCCGTGAGCTTGGTCCTTGTTCGTGTGTGACCTCTCATTACCTATAAAAGGCAAGGAGGATGTAATGTGTTGGGTAGAGTCTCTTGAAGTAAAGTAAGTGTTTTGTGAAACTCTTTCATGGCTTTCTAAACTATCTCTTCTTCTCTAGCCTGATAGGATCCTTTGAGAAATGCCGCTCGGATACTTAAAGATGTTACTATTCCTGATTTTATCTGAGTGTCTCTAGGCTCTGAACTAAAGGTTTGAATAGTTTTTTGCTAAAAGGTTATCCCTAAAGGGCTTGAACAAGAGAGGTTCGCCCACTGTGGGAAGGCATACCTGTGAAAAACTAACTTTGTCCTGACTGGTTCTAAGTCTAGGTCCTCACTGTAGGAAGTTGCCATTTTGAATGGGCCAAATTAAGCCCATCGGCCAAAACCTGACCCTTAAGTGAATAGCCCATAAATAATGCAGTTACTATTGTATAAATAAATAAATAAAAAGAGAGAGAACTTTGTCAACAGACAGTGAAAAACACAAACGTAATTCTCTCTCTCCTTGGATAACAATGTTTTTCTCTCTTGACAAACAGAATTCATTCTTTCGAGACTGCAATGGTACTTAATCTATGGCAAATAAGATATGTTTGTCTTCGTGATATTTCTTTCAATCAGTGTTACATGTTTTTCCTGAGCACGTTTCCGCGTTCGTTTTTCGGTATTGTTCATTCAAGTATCAATTCATCTTCAAGAATCTGTTTCCGACATTGGTATCAAAGCGATGCTGTTCATGTTTCCTGATCATTGTTAATGTTTATAAATTGTTTTTGACCAAAATTTTGAGAAACGTCGCTGTCAGACGTTCAGGGATGGAAATCTTGACAAGCTTGTATTGTTTGAGGCGGTCGATTAAATTGCAACCTCCCATGACACATCCCCAACCCAATCTTTCTATCTTTCGGTTAAACACAAGTGGAAGCATAATATAAACAACACCCAGTCAATCATCACAGCAAGAATAGTAAAACACATCAAATATTTCCAAAGGCACAACTTTTATTTGTTACTTGTTAACCCTAGGAAGTTTGACAATTACAAGCCTATTGGCTGTCGTGATGCCACCCCCTACGAGGCTATGCGAGTTTGCATTTTGCAAGTAGATCATCGTGCAGAGATGCCGACCGGATGTTGCTTGTCATCTGTGCTTTCGGGTTTCTTCAATATATGATTGATATTTTGGCAACCAGACATCTCTACAAGTAAGAGACATGATAGAGAAGGAGATTCTTGCTGACCACGAGCTCCGGCTCGTTGCAGCAACCCCATTTAGCGATTCACTTTTCTGTTTCCACTCTCCTTAAGCCGGTTTGATTTCTCTCTTCATTACCCTCAGTCGTTCCTTGCTTCATTTGATGATGATAATCCCGAGAGGATTAAGTTTGCAAACACTGCGGCTTTGCAGGGTTAGTAGTTGCTCTTTCAACCATATCTCCCCACCGTGGCGCCAAAAAAAAAAAAAAAAAGAAAATTGCTCAAGTTTCCAACTGTAAGTTTTAGGGACCTTTCTAATCATTCATCGCGTAAAAGGATTGACCCCAACCCTTAAATAAAAATATTATTAATTTGCGAATTAGGAATATTTCGTTTTAATAAACCCATATATATATCATATTCTAATTGGATTGGAGCTAAATGGGTTTAAGTAGAGAGGTTCTGAGCTTAATTAAATTATCTAGAGCAAGCCTGCAAAAGCACAAACTTCGGCCAAGCCCATTGAATACCCTACAACTACATGCCCTAAAATCACATGGAGAGCACATGGTGAGTGCCAAACTAGGGAAGATTGCAATGTTTGATCAAAATTATTATTATCCTTGGAAATTTTAATTATTTGGAGATAATAAGAGGACGATATCTTAGTTTTTTATGAAGAGAGAGCTAGTACATTGAGTAGGTCTGAATTACGAACATGTTGAATTGATTATATCTTGAAATAATCCTAACGCTACGCCTGTATGAACCCTATTTTCTCTCAAAATCAAATAGGTGAGACGCAATAAAGAGAGGCTAGCAATTTATGAAATGAAATGTGAAAGCAGGAGAGGAAAAAGCTCTCCCTTCCTCACGCCTACTTCTCGAAGCCCGACGCCCCTTATCGATCTTGGCAGCACCACCTGCATCGGCGAGTCTCCGTCCAACGCCCCTTCGTGATTCAGTTGCAGCCTCACCGTGCTCATCCCCCACGAGCACTAGATCCCGCCGAAGCCGCTACTTTTGGTCTTCAGTCCACCGGTGTCGCTGTTCATCTTTGCCGTTACTGCTCTTCGCCGTTTGCCCATCCGATGTAGCTGTTCTTTGCTATTGTCCCTAACGTCACCACAGCAACTTCCAAGCAATCTTGTAAGATTACTGCAGGTATTTCCGGCGCCACATGACGGCTTGCTGCGCCTAGAGCAGTTCCTCTGTCACTGCGGCCCGCCAGCCTCAGTCCCTCGTTGGTTGTTTACCAAGTTCAATAGTCCGACCTCACCGTGGCCTTACCCCCTCACCAGTTACCATCAAACCCCCTTACCGCCAGTTCTCGTTTGAGCTGAAACTTCTCAATTTGAATATTTAACTGCCTAATTTGGGAAGTAGGGGTGTGCATGGTCTGGGCAGGCGGTTCTCGACCTAGAACTGGGAACCGCCCGCTAAGGACCAGTTCCGAAAAATTGGAATCGGGATCCATCCGTTAGTTGCATGGATCCACCCGAGAACTGAACAGCAAGTTCTTGGGTGGATCCATGGAACGCGAAATAATTTTGGTTTTCAATATGGAATGACTACGTGACATCAAAGCAAGCCAAAGAAAGAAAAACCAAATTTAAGTACGTGGAACAAACTCATCAAGTAGAGTAAATTAGACAAGTTTACACTTTACAACGACGCAACAATCGCAACAAGATTCTTTACCAAAAAAAAAAAAAAAAAAATCGCAACAAGATTCGCCTAAAACTTCACGACTTATAAAGCTTGTGAATCCCAAGTTTTGAGCTCTGAAATTTCAAGTTCCAATCTCCTAAAAGTAAAACAATAATTAATAGATGATTGCTCAACAATAGTAAAAATTGAACTCAAACAATTATTGAAAATCTCACCACATATATTCCTCCCATTTCAACTTGTAAATTCTATGGACCGTCAATCTCCTTGTTAACATCATCCATTTCTAACAAAAAGAAGGAGTTTGGGACACCTGGAGTGCCATAACTTGGCACGGGGGGACACTTAAGTGCCATAACTTTTTTTCGGTACACTTAAGTGCCACTTTTTTTTTTCAAATGGGACATTTAAGTGCCACCTCCGGCGACTTTGCCGGAAATCCTACGTGGCATGCGTTTATTATTTTTTAATGCTTGCGTGGCTCGCCGGAGAGTTGAGTCGGCGCCGACTCAGCAGAAACGACGCCGTTTACATAATAAAAATTAATTAAATTAAATTAAAACTTAATTTTAATTAAAAATACTCTAAAATTAAAAAAAAAAAAAATAAAGGGAGGGGGCGGACAAAGGGGCGGGCGGGCGAGGGCCGAGCCCCCGCCGCCGCCCGCCTCCCGCCGTCGCCGGGAAGGGCCGGGTCGGGGGGGGGGGGGTCGCGGCCCCGGCGGGCCGACCCTCCTCTCCGTCGCCGGCCCTTCTCGGCGACGGCGGGGAGGCGGCGAGGGCTCGCGGGCCCTCACCGCGATCCGGCGAGGGCTCACGGCCCTCGCCACCGATCGGCCGGGGTCAACGACCCCGGCCGACCCTCCCCCTCCGTCGCCGGCCCTTCCCGGTGACGGTGGGGAGGCGGCGGCGGCAAGGGCTCGGCCCTCAGCCGCCCGCCCCCTTCGTCCGCCCCCTTTTTTTTTTTTTTAATTTTAGAGTATTTTTAATTAAAATTAAATTTTAATTTAATTTAATTAATTTTTTATTATTTTTACACGTCAGACGCGAAACGGCGTTGTTTTTGCATTTTTTTGCCACGCCGGCATGCAAAAACGACGCCGTTTTGGACCTCCATCGCCGGAAAATTGCCACGTCAGCCGTTTGGTCGGATTTTCGCCGGAGTGGCACTTAAGTGTTCCATTTTACTCCGATATTGGCACTTAAATGTTCCATTTGAAAAAAAAGTGGCACTTAAGTGTACCGAAAAAAAGTTATGGCACTTAAGTGTTCCCCCGTGCCAAGTTATGGCACTCCAGGTGTTCTTTACTCCAAAAATAAGATATTAAATAAAGTATTCAGTTATTAGATAATAGATATACAAAAGAATTACATGATGAAATGATATGGACTTACCCAATTCAAACTTTTCTGCATTTTCGATACATTCTTCAACATTAATCGGCTCAAGAATCACTCTCAACCAATCTTGAGTGCAAATCAAAGCTTCCACAACTCTAGGAGTCAAAGAACTCCGAAAACCATCAAGCACATGACTAGAAGTACTGAAAGTTGATTCTGAAGCAACGATAGTAACAGGAATAGACAAAATATCCTGAGCCATCAAAGATAAGATTTTAAACTTTTGGCCAGCAACACTTCACCATTTCAAAATGTCAAAATCATGACCATCTTCAAGTTCAGCTTTAAGATATCGATCGAGCTCAAATAAGTTGCCATAGGACTTTTTCTTCTCCTCATTAAGAAAGTCATCATATGAAGGCTCTTGCACATAGAAATTTAAGCTGCAATTGTTCTCTTCATTTCCCTCATTGAAATAAGAATCACAGCTACTACTGATATTAGTAGAACTTACCAATTCGCCATCCAAAATTTTGTCTCTAGAAGTGAGACAAGATTTCTCATAAAATTTAAACACAAGGTCCAGGGCAAACTTCATCTTATCAAACATTCCAGGGCAAACTTCACCTTATCAAACATCTCATCAACTTCTGTAACATCATCATAAATGAGTTTACAACAATACCTCACATAATTTAGCTTTTTTCAAGGATCCAATGTTACCGCAATCAACACCATCATATTGATTTTTTCGAAACTCCCATAATATTTGTTAAACTTATCTTTCATTCTCAAGCCCATAACTCTCACCCTATTATCAAAAGCCTTCATCGCTTCTCGCAAATATTTATACAAAGAAGCTATCCCCACAAAATAATCATTTGAAGTGATATACAAAGTTCCAGACATCTTCTTGGTGGCATCATAAAACTTCTTCAGAAAATTAGAAAGAACAATAGCATTTTCCCAATCAACACTACTTGGAGTATCAGAATTAAGCTCAGTTAGGAAAGAAGCATCTTCTTCTTCCATCCTTTCAAAAGCTTTTCTTAGCTTTATGGCACTCTCTAACATTAAGTAAGTGGAATTCCACCTAGTTGAGACATCAAGACAAACTGAACCCTTATAAGGAATCCTTATAATTTCTATGCAATCTCGAAATGTCTTAGCTCTCATAGGAGAACTCCTCACATACCTAACCACGTTTCGAATATGTGCAACGGAATCACGTATCTCGGCCAGGCCATCCTTCACAATCAAGTTTAATATATGAGTCGTGCACCTCATGTGTAAAAATTCACCATCTAAGATCAATAGCCTCTTTCTTGAAAATTTTTCTTTCAAATAATTAATAGCCACATCATTTGAACTAGCATTATCCACTGTGATTGTGAACACTTTTTTCTCTATTCCCCACTCACATATGCATTTATCAAGTACTCTCCCAATATCCCTGCCCTTGTGACTAGCTATCACCACAAAATTGATAATCCTTTTGTGCAATTTCCAATTTTCATCAATAAAATGTGTAGTAAGGCATATATAGTTCAAATTGTGAATGGAACTCCATATATTAGTCGTGAGGGCGATCCTAGAATTAAGGTTACGAAAAGAATCCTTCAATTTTCTTTTTTCACAAAAATACAACTTCATGCAATCCCTAGCCACCGTAAATCGCGACATATGCTTGAAGAGAGATTGTAATTGATTCACATAATCACGAAATCCAACACGTTTAGCAATCGAAAATGGTTGTTCATCAATTATAATCATCCGAATAAGTATTTGCCTACAAATCTCCTGATCAAACTTCCATGTTGTTAAAATTCCACCACTCCCAGTACTACTAGTAGTATCTCCTCCTATCATTTGAGTTCCATTTACTCTTTGTGATGCAAACAATTTTTGCCTTTTATCCATATTGTGAGGATACTTATTGCACTTTCTCAAGTGCTTCAACATATTTGAAGTACCATTATCAATGTGGTACGAATACTTGGATCCGCAGTAATTGCAAAATACATCAACTTTCCCATTTGTGCGAGTTGTTCCTTTTCGAAAATGAAGCCAAGCTGCTGATTTTCACTTACTAGGAGGAGGACATGGACAAGAACCGGATACCTTATTTGTTTTGGATGTTTCTTCAAAATTTTCACCTCCTTCATGTTCTTGTGATGTTGATTCCACTATTGGCATTATTGCATCATAGGATTCCTCTACTTCCATTGACATGTTAATGAATCACCTGAATCAAGCAACGCACTGTCAACACTTAAAATGGTTAGCCATCAAATGAAGATATACATTTTTAGGATGCTTATTATCTTTAAATATTATAAGATCCAATGTCAAATAGAGGAAGGAACTCAAAGAGTTGATCCTTAACATAACGAAGAAGAAGAAAGGTGGCTAATTGGGACAATCAGAGAACCTAAAAATGGAAGGGAAGTGGAGTTCAGATTCATCAAAGAGAGACTCGCACAATCTACCTCATAGTCAGAAGAGGATTTGTTGAGATGATTGTTATGGCAAGTTAAACTTGTACTACAAGTGCAAGAACATTTTCTACAGAAATTGCACTGATGTAGCAGTATATATCTTGCTCATAAAAAGCACACACAACTATCAATTGTCAAAATGCTAGCCATGCATCAGTATTAGGCACATAAAACTACTTATAACAACAACTCAAGTGAATCCAAATTCGAAGAGGGCCATCAGAAATGAAAAGAGAAGCATCTTCCAGAAAAGAGTTGAACGTAGCTAATAGCCTTCTGAGGTGAAATGGTGACTTCCCATTTCTCTGCCAACAGCCAAAAATATTTCCCACTATAAGATGATTGGGCTATCAAACCAAGTGTTTGTCCTTGATCACACCAGCAAATTGACTCATAATAGAAATTGTATAAATCCTTTCGAATAGTACCTGTGAATTCCACTTAAATAATATCCATAATATAGCTGAAGCACGATTTTGCCACAATAAAATAAGTTCCTCCAACTATTGCCAAGTATATTATCTACAAACACACAAATCACATAAGCCAAAACTGATAAAATCGAGCATAACATATGAAAAAGGAGTAATGATAACAAAAATAGAGCCCTTCAATTTATCACCCATCCCTCCACGCCATATATCTAAAGGGTAGTTCAACCTAGCAGTATAGTCAAATTCAGGAGGTGAAGCCAGTTTCCTAACCTAGAAGGAAGAAGAACAAAATTGAAAAAAAAAATTAAAAATTAAAAAAGCTCAAAACTTTATCTCCATCTCATGACCCTGAGCATAGAATTTACCGACGATTAGACATACAAAAAATAAAAAAACACAGCAAAAGGGAAAAGCAACCCAAGATTTGAAAAAGGCTAGTAAACACACCTAAAGGGGTGAATAGGTGTTTAAAATTTTCTTTTAAAAACTTTAAGAAGATTCAATTAACTTTGAAATATAGATAAGAGTATAAGAACTTGAAGTAAAACAATTAAACAATTAAATCGTGTAGCAATATAAGTAAAGAGATTAAGGTAAGAAGAATTGAATATAGAGGTTTATAGTGGTTCGGCTTAATCCAAGCCTACATTCACTCTCCACGCTGACAGCCCACCAGCTGGATTCCACTATGAATCAAAAGATATTTGTACAACTTGTAATGTGGACTTCTTCAGTAGAGAGTCTTAGCTATTACACACACAAATCCTCACCGTATGTTTCTCCCTTTTGTACACAGCTCTAGCTCAAAGAAATGAGAGAACAAGGAACTTCGGAGATTTAGACTTTGAAATTTTTTATCAGCGCACACTTCGAACAACAATGACTCAACCTTTAAATACTCCCTCGTGCCTTCATAGCCGTTGGTACCTTTCAAAGAAGTTCATCCAATCTATCCGTTGGAATAAATCAATTAAGGTGATCTTCAACTGTCGAATGAATGTGGAAGATAGCTCGTCAATCCTGCTCGCCCATACAATCAGGATCTTGAGTTTCCATAAGGAAAAACCTTCCAAGTTTTGCATGTTCTTCAAAGGATATTCAAATCAAGATAGATCTTAATGAGAATATAACCAAATATTTTCGAGCTATGTCTAGGCAGAGATCTTCCATAATAAAATAAAACGAATCATTGAAGATATTATCCAATCTATAAAATCGTAATCCATTAGTCTGGAAAGATGTCAACTTGGGCAGACTTTGAAATTTGAGTCTAACTATCTTCAGACTTTAATGATAGAGTCTGGAGATATTCAGACTTAAAAATTTGGGTCTTGATATCTTCAAACTAGACTGACGAAGATGTTTTGTTAACTTCAAAACACCAAGGGAGTTTTCTCCAACAGGATTTTGCAAGTTCAAGCATGAGCATCGTCGAAGACAAAGCACCAAGATGAGCATCGATCGATTCCCAAAACAAAGACTCGAACTTCACTATGTTCCAAGCTATTGGGTAATCGAACTGAAGTACAAGTTTGCAAGTGGATGATGAATCGAGAGGCAAGCTGGAAGTCGATGATCGTACCTTGTTGAGTGACAGAAAAAGGGGGCTCGGTTGAGATGGACAGCAGAGGCGGAGGAGTAACAGCTATGGCGGGTGGCGACCGACGCAAGGGGGTGGACAGCAGCGGTGGAGGAGCAACGACGGCGGTGTCGACGCTAGGGGAGGGGGAGAGAGAGAGAGAGAGAGAGAGAGAGAGAGAGAGAGAGAGAGAGAGAGAGAGAGAGAGAGAGAGAACCGATTCAATCGAAGATGAAGAGACTGAGTGAGATGGACAGCAGAGGCAGAGGAGCAGCGGTTGTGGCGGGTGGCAACTGACATGAGGGGGCGGACAACAGCGTTCAATGACCACTTTATTCTCCTTAACACGTTCCCTTATGGCTAAATACTTAATGTCGATATGCTTACTTCGACTGCCACTTTTGGCATTTTTAGCCATAAAAACCGCAGCTAAATTGTCACAATATATTCTTAATGGCCTAGAAATAGAATCAACAATTCTAAGCCCAGCAATGAAACTCTTTAACCATACACCATGCGAGGTAGCCTCAAAACAAGAAACGAACTCAGCCTCCATAGTGGAAGTAGTAGTCAAAGTTTGCTTCACACTTCTCCATGACACGGCTCTGCCAACTAACATAAAAATGTATCTAAATGTTGATTTTCGTAAATCAACGCAGCCTGCGAAGTCCGCATCCGAATAACTAACCACTTACAGGTTGTCAATTCGTCTATACATAAGCATGTAATCTTTGGTACCTTGAAGGTATTTCATCACTTTCTTTGCAGCTCTCCAGTGATCTAAACCTGGATTACTCCGATATCTTCCCAACATTCCCACAGCAAAAGCAATGTCAGTTCAAGTGCAAACCTGAGCATACATCAAGCTTCGGACAGCAGAAACATTTGGAATGTTGTACATTTGTTCCATTTCAAGATCGTTCTTTGAGCATTGGTTCAAATTAAACTTGTCACCCTTCACAATGGGTGCTATACTTTGTGAATAAATTTTCATCCGAAATCTCTCTAGGACCTTATCAATATAGGTTTCTTGAGATAGTCCTAAAATTCCTCGAGGTCTATCTCTATGGATCTTGATGCCAATGACATAAGATGCATCACCCATATCCTTCATGTCAAAGCTCTTAGAGAGATATTGTTTCACCTCATGTAACAACCCCTTATCATTGGTTACAAGTAATATATCATCTACATATAGCACAAGGAAACAAATTTTGCTCCCACTAACCTTATGGTATATACATTGATCCATGACATTCTCTATAAAACCGAATGAATAGGTGGCATCATGGAACCTTAAGTACCATTGGCGGGATGCTTGTTTCAAGCCAAATATAGATTTCTTAAGCTTGTACATCAAATGCTCACCTTTACTAGAGGAGAATCCTTCAGGTTGTTTCATATAAACCTCTTCCTCTAGTTCTCCATTGAGGAACGTCGTTTTCACATCCATATGATGTAATTCCATATCAAAATGGACAACCAATGCCAAAACAATACGAAGAGATTCTTTCTTAGATACAGGAGAAAAAGTCTCAGTGTAATCGATTCCTACCTTTTGAGTGAATCCTTTGGCAACAAGTCTAGCTTTATATCTTTCAATGTTACCTAATGAATCCTTCTTAGTTCTGAATACCCATTTACAACCAATGGCCTTCGCACCATCAGGTAACTCAAACAAATCCCAGACTTCATTAGATGCCATAGAACTCATCTCTTCTTTCATGGCATTGTACCACAAATTGGATTTATCACTTTCCATGGCTTGTGAAAATGTTTCAGGATCATTCTTAGCTCCAATATTGTAGTCAGACTCTTGTAAATACACAACATAATCACTAGGAATAGCCGATTTTCTTATTCTAGTAGATCTTCTCAATGTTGCATCAATATTCTCTTGAGGAGTGTGTTGCTCAACTGGTTGTTTAACAGTTTTTGGTAATTGCTGAACAACTGGATCTACTAGATCAATATCAGCAGGTTGTAGAACTTTAACGATTGGTTGTTCAATAGCTGGTTGAACTAAAGGGGCATTATAAGCAACAACCAACCTTAAACTTGAGGTGGAAGGTTGAGTGTCTGAATGATCTTTCTTAGGAATAAGGTCCTTCGATCGATCGTTCCCACTGATCAAGTCATTTTCAAGAAATTTAGCATTTCTTGATTCCACAATCCTAGTGGTGTGAGATGAACAATAAAACCTGTACCCCTTAGACCTTTCGGCATATCCAATGAAACGCTCACTTATGGTCCTTGGATCCAACTTCTTTTCTTGTGGATTGTAAACTCTCACTTCAGACGGGCATCCCCAAACACGCACGATGCAAACTTGGTTTCCTTAAATAACTCAAAAGGTGTCTTTGGGACAGCCTTGGTCAAAATTCGGTTTAATATGTACACAGCCGTCTTAAGTGCTTCAGTCCACAAGGACTTAGGAAGTTTGGAGCCGCTAAGCATACCACGCACCATGTCCAATAAGGTTCAGTTTCTTCTCTCTGCTACACTGTTTTGGTCCGGAGAACCAGATATAGTATATTGGGCAACTATCCCATGCTCTTGAAGAAACTTTGCAAATGGACTAGGTGCTTGTCCATCTTCAGTGTATCTACCATAGAATTCTTCACCTCTATCTGATCTCATGATCTTAATTTGCTTATCGCGTAGTTTCTCCACTTCCACCTTAAATACTTTAAAGGCATCTAATGCTTCATACTTATTATGAATCAAGTAGAGATACATGTAACGTGAGTAATCATCTATGAAAGAGATGAAGTATTTCTGACCACACGAGTCCATATTCAGACTACAAATATCTGTATGTATGATTTCTAATAATTATGTACTCCTCTTAGCACCTTTCTTTGTATTGTTAGTCTTCTTTTTCCTTTATGCAGTCCACACAAGTATCACAATCAATAAAATCTAAAGTACTGAGTACTCCATCATTTACTAATCGCTTAATTCTTTCCATGGAGATATTTCCCAATCTTCGGTGCCACAACATAGAGGAATGTTCTTTCACAACACATCATTTCATACTAGCGTTATGATGAACATGCATAGCATCATAATAGGCATTGTCTTGTAAATTAATTCGAAAAAGACCATCATACAAAGTACCACTCCTAGCAATTTCATATTTAAATAATAAATAGAAGTTTGAATTTGAAAAGTTAAAAGAGTAACCCAAAGGTACAAGTCTTGAAACTGAAATTAAGTTTCTAGAAAAACTAGGAACATAAAAGGCCCTTTCCAAATTCAAAACAAAGCTACTATTGAGAACTAGTCTACATGTCCCAATAGCTTTCACATGCGAACGCATCTTGTTTCATGAATAGATGCTTTGTTCACTTCCTACTGGCTTCTTGTGGTTTTGAAAACCCTACAAGGAATTCGAAATGTGGGTTGTAGATCTATAATCAATCCACCAAGTGTTGTGACTTACATCAGCCATATTAGATTCATAACAAATACAAGAGATTTGATTAACTTTTTTCTCGAGCCATGCCTTAAATCTGACACAATCCTTCTTTATATGCCCATTTTGTTTACAGAAGAAGAATTTGGATTCTTTCTTAATGTCAGCTTGGGAAGGTATTTTATCTTTTCCCTTATGCTTGCCATGGCCCTTATTCTTTCCTCGTGTTGCCAAATGAGCACTTTCTCCCAATTCCGTAATCAGTCTTTGGTCATGAGTTCATTAATTGACCATTTGTTCTCATGTGTGTTGTAAGAGATCTTGAAAGGTGCATACTGTTGTGGGAGAGTGTTCAGAATATAATACACAAGAAAAGATTCAGATATCTCAACCTCAAGTTTCTTAAGCTGAGTTGCAATGTCCCTCATTTGCATGATGTGCTCGCGCACACCTTTAACACTAGTGAGCTTCAATGATGAAAACTTCATAATTAGGGTCATGGCATGCGCCTTCTCAGAATTCTCAAACTACGCATTTATGGCCTCTAATAAAGCCTTAGTATTGCTATGCTGAGCAACCGAACCACGAATACTAGGAGATATTTTAGCTCTTATAAACATCGCGTAGATACGGTTGGACCGCTCCCATTGGTTATAAAGAGCTATCTCAACTGAAGTACTTGAATCAGTAGGAGTAGGTGGTTCGTCTTTTCTTATAGCATAGTCAATGTCCATCCACCCCAATTGAAGAAGAATCGACTCATTCTAAACTTTATAGTTCTCACCATTCCGTATGGGAACATCAAACTTAAATTCAAAGAAATTCATAGGTTGCAAAACTGCATTTCAAATATTCATGCTTATGTCACAAAATTTGAGGCAAATATACATAAATCATGTTTTACCAATGTAAACATGTCACAATATGAATCACATAACATAAAAACTGTCTGTGGACTAAGTTTTAATTTAAATAGATTCATAATTACATCATGAAGAAACTACCATATTATATACCTTTTCTTAATCCCCGTGGGTAAATTAAGAAAAATAATATGATATTTTATCCTAATTGATCATATTAATTTAATGAAAATTCATGTGGGATAAAATTCATCATATTAGTATAATTAATTACAATCAATGTCCATTTCTAAATATGATGGAGGCACTTAATATATATAATTTAATTAATTAAAGATGCTGTGACTACTCTCTAATTAATTAAATATATGGATCATTGGACATTTAATTTCATGCACAAAATATTCATAAAATGCATGATAGAACATAATAATAAATAAATGCACCAAGGGGTAGAACTGTAAATAAATTGGCCAATGCAGGATAGTAAAAATGTAAAAAGAAAAGGGCAAATGGGTAAAAGGAGCTGTGGGAAGGGACGTTAGGCGCGTCCCCCCACACGTGCACGTCCAACGCGCAGGCGTGTGCAACGCCTGGTAACTGCCGTGGGCGTGGGATCCATGTGCGCAATGGTTGAATGCGCATGTGAGCGCGTGAGGCCCACGCGCCTTCTTCCTCGTGCACAGAATGTTTTTCATCGCCATTTTTCGCCGTCCCGCTGCGATTTCACCGGCCGTTTCTTCTCCAACAGCCTATTCCAGACACAAATAAATAATGGGTTTTGAAGAGCATGCCGGCACGACCACATGGGTTCAAGTTTCGGCGAAAATGATCAAGAAATTAGCCTCAAATCAAGCGAAAATTTCCAAAAACACAAATTCTCAACCACCGCGACTTCCGCTGTTTGATTAGCCTCCGGCGAACACCTATATTCCGGAAAAACTCATGGCTAATGTTCCTCATGGCGGTGCGACCGTATGGGTCCGAAATCAAGGGGTGGGTCGTCGGATTTTGCCCGACATCGGCGAGTTTCTCTCTTGGCCTTAATATCCGAGTTACTGTTCATCCTCAAAATTTTCTGAAAATACACCAAAAATTAAACAAAAACAAGGTAGACTCACTAAACATGCTCTGATACCAAATGTAAGACATAAAAATTCATAATGTGGAAGCCAGGATCGATTTTAGACAAACATCCAACCATTATTTGAATTCACATTCATCAAAATATCCTGAAAACAAGAGAAATATTGGACACACTCTACTAACCCAATTCCTTCACGTACTGATGGTGTATTCCAAATGTGAGTATTTGTGTTATACCTTGTGATCACCCGTCAGAAATGAACATTCCTTTTTATACACCGTCTCCCATCAAGACAGTTGCCAAATGGGCGGTTGTCACGAAAGGGTATGAAGCGTGAAAAAATATATGTCGAATAGCCGTCACTTTAAAGAGAAAAGTGGATCCAAAATGTGGGATCACAAAAATAAATAATGAGGAGTTCCTAATTCACTAGCATGGATGATCGACAAGACATCTGGTACGTGTGATAACAACGCCAAGGAATTACTAAGTCCTGACACATGAGTATCAGTTAATGAGGTTCTCTCATGTCGACAAGATTGTCAAAGCTGAAGTGACTTGCAATGAATTATAAGCAACGCAGTAATTTAAGTTGTGGAGCCAGTAATCTTGAGTGCAGCCGATAAGGTCTGGACAGCTGAAAATAGTGACAATCGAAGTAGTGGGTGCTTTCTCTATAACCATTGTTAACTATATTTAATAATATAGACAAGACATCTGGTACGTGTGATAACAACGCCAAGGAATTACTAAGTCCTGACACATGAGTATCAGTTAATGCGGTTCTCTCATGTCGACAAGATTGTCAAAGCTGAAGTGACTTGCAATGAATTATAAGCAAGGCAGTAATTTAAGTTGTGGAGCCAGTAATCTTGAGTGCAGCCGATAAGGTCTGGACAGCTGAAAATAGTGACAATCGAAGTAGTGGGTGCTTTCTCTATAACCATTGTTAACTATATGTAATGATATAAATACTTGAAATCGAAGTTTGTATTAATCAATGAACACCACTTGGTGAACTTTACTTCACAAATCTTTACGCATGGCTGGCATTACCTTCTCGTCAATTCGCGTTTCTTATCCAAGAATCAATAGACGAAGCTTAACATCCTTCCTTTTCATATCAATCCACACTTTGGAGGTTTTTCGTCAGTAACTTTTCGACACGATTACCAATGAAACGCCCACAAACTTGCGATCGGGATAGATGTGCAGGGACGCTTTTCTGCATACTCTTCCTGTTGGTGGCATAACATACACTATCACAGATGTTGAAGAACTTGGGAGAATGGATGAAAGGGTGTTTGGAAAAACCACCCCCATGTCGGAGGCACTCCCGGACGAAGAACTCGAGAGCGATCCAGCCAGTGGTGGTGAAAAGCTTTCGAACAGTGCAACCGAGGGAGGCCGGAAGGTTGCCAGAAATGGTGCTCAGACAGTTCAAGTAGAAGGACACAGACATATTGCTCCATCACTGTCCATTGGATTTCGAAGGATCGAATTTGTTAGGGTTGCTTTCGCATAAAACACCGCATGAGTTAGGGTTATCAGAAATTTTAGAGGACAAAAAAGCGAAAAACAAAAAAAGAAGTTTGTGAGTTAAAGGGCATGCGACTTGCATTACATGGTCCTTATTTCCTGCCCTCATCAGGGCAGTATGAATTGCTTTGTTATGCAGATTCTGCAAATAGCCAGATCGTTAGTCTTGGATCATGCATCTGAAAAGGTAATACAAGTCCTGGTAAGCTCCTCAATTACTTGAGCTCTTTTTTGTGTTATGGATAGGTTTGAGGGGAGAGCAGCTTGAAAGCGCCAGTGGTAATTGGAGTTAGCATCCGGGGCGTCAGTGGTTCAGGTTCCCACTGATACCCGACTCAACTCAAACATGCGGATGTATGTCTATTGTGACCCAACCTGAGACTCCTCTCGGATAGAACCTGAACCGAAAACACGGTTCGGATATTGTATTGAAGAACTAATGCGCGTCACTTTCTTTTACGATAAGCTTGCGCGAGGCTAGACTAAAGGCAAGTAGCGATCATTCTTAGAAGAGTTTTACACGTATTTTGCAATTTCTCGTTGTGCCCAGATTACTTCATGCTGAGCACCCGTTGTCATTGGTACATGAAATTGACAACTGTAAGGCTGGGAATTTAAAAAATACTAGAAAATTGATATACTTAGTGATGCAGCAGTTGCAAGTGTGCAATTAAATAAATTGACCATGATAAGTAGATATAATATCATATCACTTATATATAGATTTTATAAATCAATCATAGTACACTTAGAACCCAAAGCATGATTCCACTTAAAATATGCGAGTACAAGTACAAATTATTAGATCGCTTAATCAACCACCACCATAACTTATTCACAAGCATATCCTCCTTTGCGAGATCATATCCAATCCGTACACAGTTTTCGTGAATGCATACAAGCGATGAGCAAACGCATCCAACTTCATCAGCCGAGAGCCTTTATTCTATCACGCACCAGCACCAATACATACAGCGACAAGCAATGTTCCACTAGAAACCACAGTTAGGGGAAAGAAATGGGCTGAGGCATCCATTCAGGCGGACGCCGGCCCAGCAACTGTTTGGGCATCGAGCATTTTCTCGTGCTCCTCGAGGGACTTGAAGAGCTCCGAGAAGTTGCCCTTACCGAACCCTCCGCACCCGCCCTTCTGATACGGTTTTCCATGATCGTCCTTGAGCATGCAGCCCATTCTCTGTATGATCTCTAGGAATAGGGTTGGCCTGCTCGGCAGAGGCAGCAAGAGAAACCAGATGAACAACATCAGAGGACCAACAGATACTTTGGCCTTAGAAAAACAGTGATCTATGGCAATTTCTTTTGCTCCTGATATCAAGTGGGGGTGACAAATTCAACCAAAATACAAGAAAATAGGGACTCGGCTAACTTGGCTAACTAAATGTAACTGAGGGACTGTTCTATCAAGTTCATGCATGTCATGGATTTTCCCAACTAAAGTGCCTTCAAAAGTTTTCGATAGACGATCATTAGCTTAAAGAGAGAGCCTTCATGAAATTGATCACATACCTATCACCCACAGGCTTAGTGAATATCTGGAGCACTGTCCCCTCGTCGTCCCTGTCCACCATAAGCCCCA
The DNA here is from genome assembly GCA_014182555.1 of Eucalyptus erythrocorys. Taxonomy (NCBI): domain Eukaryota; kingdom Viridiplantae; phylum Streptophyta; class Magnoliopsida; order Myrtales; family Myrtaceae; genus Eucalyptus; species Eucalyptus erythrocorys. The sequence goes on from CM024597.1 coordinate 36,765,949, forward strand.
GCTCCTCGCACTCCTTGATCTGCTCGTCTGTTAACACGTCCCCAGCCCGGTCCTTCAAGTTCCGATAATATGTTGGCGGCGGTGAGGGCATGAACTCAAACCCACCGACGCCACTCCGCTTCCTCATCTCCCTTAGCGTCCTGAAGATGTCCTCGCTTATTAGCGCCAGGTGCTGCACCCCTGGGCCCTCGTTGTGCTCCAGGTATGTCTGGATTGGGCTCCTCCTCTTCGTCCCGTACACTGGCTCGTTCAATGGCAGGAGGACCGTCTCGTCGTTGCTCGCCAGCACAACCGTGTTGAGCCCGCTCTCAGCATTCCCAACGTCCTCCTTGGTGAACTCAGCGAACTCGTGGAGGCCAGTGAACCGCTTCATATATGAGACCGCGGGGCCAAGCTTGGGGACGTTCCCAGGGGCATGATCGAGCCTTCGGATTCCAAAGTCTAGTGGGAAGGAGGAGACCTCATCCGTCGGCTCAAACCGAGGCAGGAACCAAGAGTCGGGAGAGGAGTTGTCGCGATTGGAGGCCGGGGTTTTGTAGCTGACATAGCGGAGGACGACATCACCGTAGAGGTGGACCTCAGCAATGGTGGCAGTACCATCAAGGATGACCGGCGGGGAGACCGGCCTGGCGCCGTGGCCGATGCTAATGTGGAAGGCAGCATCAGTGTCCTCGACCTCAACAGCAATGGCCCGGACAGCAAGGCCGTGCTTGGCAGTAAAGGCGACACAGGCAGAGTAGGAGAAGGAGGGGATGGAGGCCACGTAGGAGGGGTCGAGGCTGTCAGAGGTGGCAATAAAGGGGGAGTAGGGAGCGGTGAAGAGGAAGCAGAGGTCGCCGGAGCGGCATAGGTAGGAGGCATGAGTGGCATTGCCGGTGGAGAGATCGGACTTGGCGATGACAGGCATGCCGAGGCCCCAAGAGAAGCGGCGGGAGGTGTTGGTGGCATCGTTGCACCAAAACTCGACATGGTGGAAGCGGCGGATAGGGAAAAGGTCGGACTGGGGGTTGGACCGGACAAAGTTGGAGAAGCCAACGAGCTTGAAGTCGTCGGAGCTGATAGTAACTTCGTCGTTTTGCTTGCCCATGGTTTTACTGAAGCAAGGGGGTGGTGGCTTTTGTTTGTAAATGGTGTCTGTGACTGTGAGGAGGGAGAGGGGTGGGACTGAATATATTGTGGGGGAGATTGGATTAACGTGGGGAGGTGATCGGGGGAGAGAAGGTTCAGCCTTTCTTTAGGTAAAAGAAAACAATTTCTGTCCTGATCACGTTTACAATATTTAATATGATTCTCTGTGCACTTCGCGGTGCTATTCACACCATCCGAATAATATACAACCTTACCATTGTATCACATTTCTCCTCATCGACTCTGCAACTGCGGTTTCTTTTCGCACTCATTTTTTCTAGAGGATCTTCCGCGCCAGTGACATTTTCGAGCGCCACACCGTGTCTCTGGAAGGATGATCCAGCTTGCTCTCTCTCCTCTAGTCACCCCGTTTTGTCAGATGTGATTGCCATTAGGTAGAATGCTTTAGCTGCCAATTCATGACACCGCATCCGATGGTACGATAAATTAACCAAATAAACTACTCACCGATGCCCGTAAGAGCATATGCAGTCCCTATTTATCGGGGGAGAACCGGGGACATAATTCACCACAAAATTAAAGGTAATCCATAATCTATTTCTCCTCCAAAATTAAATCAAGTGAAATTTTCTTAACCCTAAGCAATAACCGTAATGTAGAGCTATTAAACGGGTGGATCGGGTTGGGTTTGAGTCGGGTCGTTAATGAGTCGACCCAAATTGACCCATTAACCCATTTATGACCCATTTATATCCAATGTAAATTTTCCGACCCATACCCGACCCGATCCATACCCGACCCATATCCGACCCGACCCATATTAATAAAATATTTTCATATTTAACCAAATTTAGAAAAACTTATTCTTACGTTTCTTTTAAAGATTATATTACTAAAAAACTTCAAAGCAATACAAATCCAATCAATAATTTTTCAATTTTTTATAAAAAAAAATTATTTCTTATATATATTTAAAAACTAAAATAGTTTTATACATTGGACAATTTTTATAATTTTTAAAATAATTATTTTAAAAATCTAATTTTTATTATTTTTATTTTTTAAATATAATTTGTAATTTTCTTTTTCTTTTTTCTTTTTGTTCTTCTTCTTTGGTCGGCCGCCGGCCACGACGACGATTGGCAGCCGGCCACGGGCAAGCCTCGAGCTCGCCCGGCTCGCCAACGCCGGCGAGCTCACGACTCGCCGATCCGGCGAGCTTGAGCTCGCCCTCGCTAGATCTAGCGAGGCTCGCCAACGTCGGGCGAGCTTGAGCTCGCCCTCGCCGGATCGGTGAGGCTCGAGCCTCGCCCGACGCCGGTGAGTTCGAGTCTCGCCGAGATCCGGTGAGCTCGAGCCCGCCCGACACCGGTGAGCTCGAGGCTCGCCTGGCCAGTCGCCGGCCATCACCGTGCCGGCGACAGGAGGAAGAAGAAAGAAAGAAAAAAGAAAAAAATAATTATAATTTCGATTTTTATAAAAAAAAATTGTAAAGTTAAAGAGAGGAGAGAGAGATGGTGAGGTTTTGAGTGAAAATAAATGGGTTTATTTTTAATGGGTTGATAAATGGGTCATAAACGGGTTAGAGAGCTGACCCATTTAAAACCCATATATCTTAGTCTTGACCCATTAAAACCCATTATGGGTGCTTTATGAAATAAAGCTTGACCCATTAATGATCCATTTAACTATAAATGGGTCCATAAATGGGTTGCACAACCCATTTAACACCTCTACCTTATGTATAGCCTCATAATATGTAAAATGATAAATAGATAAAGTAATTAATGACGTCAAGAATTTAACGTGGAAAACTCATTACGAGACAAATCACCGACCATCCAAAAACATCCACTAATCATCAAGAATAGTGGGATACACAAAATATTCTTCTCTAACCACATACTAAAGGCTCGATATTAATATTACAATCTCGTTTCATCACTATATAGGTAGATAAAAAAAATTCAGAGTAAGAAAATTTTAACCGCATTTGGAGGATTCAGAGGTGGTTCTCGACAACTAAAAACCATCAATTTATAGCCCTCACTCTCATGAACAACATATTCGAATTTGAGCTAATTCCGTTAACGTTTGGTCTTCGAATCGGGGTTATAAGATTACAGCCCTCTTCTTTTATTCTCTTATCCCTTGTTTGGCTGGTTTCTTTTTCTCTCTCTCTCCTCATTTTTTGGGCTCATAACCGCACGAAGTCACCCACTTTCTTTTTGTTCTTTTTCTTTTCTTTCAATATTTATTTAATTTAATGCTAATTGGGCCCCACATGAAGGTAGATCCAGCCGACACTATTTTTTTGCGAGACCGGTGCGTAAGATAACACAATAAATAAATAAGCACACCGCATGAAGACAAGAAGGGATAAGCTAGCAAAAGTATATTAAGACCCGAGGGGACTTGATCGCAGACAATTTAGAATGGTACAGGTGTTCGCTTTGTCTTTTTTTAATGTTGCACGACGAAAAAACATGAGCATTATCATTAGGCATCCGTCTGATCGCATTGGCGACTCTTCTGCTTGGCTGCCATCCTATGAGGAGTTTGGAGACTACCTACACCAGGCGAAACTGGATAACCTTAGATATGTCGGGTGCAGGTTCACTTGGGCCACATCCTCAGGAGACAACCGGAGACAAAGGAAAATTAACAGAGTCCTTGTCAATACTCAGTGGAGTAGGGTTTTCTCATTTTCTGAAGCATCCTTCCTTCTCGCGGGAATATCTGACCATTCTCTCATGGTCATCAGAATTTTATAGGCCCCAAACTCAAGGAAGCTGTTTAAATTTTTCAATTTCTGGATGACACACCCATCCTTCTCTATGATAGTTCGGCAAACTTAGGACTCCCTAGTGATGGGATCGCCTATATTTATCTTGTATAACAAGCTCAAGTTGCTGAAAGCGAGGCTCAAACAACTTAATAATGACTTCTTCTCCGATATTTCTTCTAGGACAGTGGAAGCTAGGAGTGCTCTAGAATCCATTAAGGAGGCCCTTCATCTGGACCCTTTCAACCATGCCTTGGCTGATAGGGAGAGAGACCAAATCCGAGCTTTCTCGGATTTCCGTCTCAAGGAGGAATTATTTTATAAGTAGAAATCCATAGTTCGTTGGCTCAAGGAGACAGACCTTAATACCAAGTTCTTCCATCACTCCGTTCACAAGCGGCATCTCCAAAATAGAATCATTTCGGTGATGGATGAGAGTAGGATTATGATCTCTGATCCATCTATTGCGAAACAAAAGTTTGTTTTTCACTTCGAAGATCTTCTGGTGCCTTCTATCCTTGCTACCCTACCTTTGGTCCAGGACATCAGATCGGTATTAGATCATTTCCTTAATGATGGTCAGGTGCGGTCGTGGGGTAGGCCTGTTACAGATATGGAAATTCACGACACGATGCTCTCAATAGCGGCCGGAAAGGCCCCTGGTCCTGATGGATTTGGTGTCGAGTTCTTTAAGCAAAGTTGGGATTTAGTTGGCCCTTCGGTTATTATGGCTGTTAAGGACTTCTTTAGTATAGGTAAGATCCTTCGAGAGATTAACAATACTATCTTAGTCTTTGTACCAAAACGTCCCAATGCGACATCCATAAATGACTATAGACCAATTGCATGCTGAATACTGTCTATAAATGCATCACGAAGATTCTAGCTAATCGGTTGGCTTCTATTCTGCCATCTATTATTAGTCCTCTACGGAATGCTTTCTTTTAAGGACATCGCATTAGTGACAATATTTTGCTAGCTCATGAGCTGTTCTCTGGCTTTCATCTGCATCTCTATCTGCCTAAATGTGCTATTAAGGTAGATTTTCGCAAGGCTTAGGATACAGTTAACGGAGACTTCTTGGAACTAGCGTTGCAAGCTTTTGGTTTTCCCGTGCACTTCATTAAACTCATTATGGTGTGTATTTGGACACCTAAATTTTCTGTCTCTCTAAATGGAGACCTTCACAATTTTTGTCCTAGTGGAAGAGGATTCCGTTAGGGGGATTCCATGTCTCCCTATCTTTTCACATTAGTGATTGAGGTATTCACTGGTATTCTCAATCTTCAAATCAGGCAGCCTGAGTTCAAGTTTTTTTAGCGGTGCAAACTAACGCGGTTGTCCTATCTTTTTTTCTTCTTTTTTGCAGATGATTTTCTTCTCTTTACTGAGGCGAATATGCCCTCCTTTTCTCTGCTTAAGGATGGTATTACTTGTTTCTTTCAATGGAGTGGTCTAGTCCCAAACTTGGACAAGAGTGAGATCTTCTTCTCTAGAGTCCTGTTTGATTCTCGGAACCGCATTAAGGACTTGGTTTCTAGGAAGGCTCTCTACTATTTCGGTATTTGGGAGTGCCTATCATTGCATCAAGGTTACACAAGGCCGACTGTGCATCGTTGGTCAATGCAATCATGTCAAGGGTACAATCGTGGACGCAACATTGCCTCTCTTTTGCGGGACGCCTGTAGCTGATTAGATCAGTCCTCCACTCGATCCAGGTTTATTGGGCGAATGTATTTATTCTACCTAGGTCAGTTCTTGATTCTATTGAGCAGGTCCTTAAGCAATTCCTGTGGAAAGGCCCGGATCTTGGAATTGCAGGTGCGAAAGTTGCTTGGACTGATGTGTGTCTTCCAAAGGATGAAAGAGGCCTTGGTATTCGAAGATTGCACGAATGCAACAAGGCAGCCATGCTAAAACACACATGGATTTTATTCACGGATAAGGAATCCATATGGTGCAAATGGATTCATTCTAACTTCCTAAAGAAAAAGAACTTCTGGATAGTGGTGAAACCGACCTATTGTTCTTGGGCGTGGAAGAAGCTGCTTGACCTCAGGTAGGAGTTTCGCCACTTATTCAGGTGGCATGTGGGAAATGGGCGCTCTACCTCTTTTTGGTTTGATAATTGGCACCCGAGAGGCCCTCTAAACTTGTTTTTCTTCAACCAGGACATATACCGTTCAGGTATCCCTAGGCAAGCTATAGTTGCTGATTTCTTGTCTCACTCTGGCATGCCGTTTAGAGTCCTTGACACGATAGCTTCCTGGCATGACCCTCTCCCTGTTCTAAACCAAGACACCGATTGCCTTCAGTGGATGGGTCACCCGTTTAAAGTTTTTTTAATTACATCAGCTTGGGATAGTATTCGGCCAAGAGGACGGTCCGTGCCTTGGGCCTCCTTTATTTGGAATGGCGCGTTAGTCCCTCGGTTCCAATTCCATCTTTGGTTAATCACTAGAAATAGACTACCCACTCAGGTCTTGTTACTAACCTATGGTAGAATTATGGATGCTAATTGTGTTTTTTGTGCTTGTCGTACTGATTTTGTTGATCACTTGTTCTTTGGGTGTCATATCACTGGATCTCTTGCTATCTACTGGGCTTCTAGATGCAACTTTGCCTGGCGTAATTGTTCGTGGGCGGAAAACATTCAATGGGCCATCAGGTACCTATCGGAAGACTTTTTCCACCACACTCTTGCTCGATTTGCCTTTGGAGCCTTATGCAATATTATTTGTAAGGAAATGAATAATATCCTCTTCCGTGATCACGAACTCTTTTTGCCGGCTTTGAAGAAACATCTAGACAAGGGCATCAAGGACAAAGCTATGACCTTCCAATAGGTCCCAAATACTCCTACCAATAGGAGGATGCAATAATGCTGGAACCTTAGCCCTTTTATCTTCTCAGTTTGAGCTTTGGTTTTGCCTTAGTTTCTTTTCTTTGGGCTTAGGTTTATTAGCCCCCTCTTTTCGCTTGGGTTACCATGACACCCTTGCACTTCTATTGACATTTCCTAATGTCACCAGAAGTGCAAGTCCTTATGTTGGTGTCGCCCCCCTGTATAGTTCCATTTTGGGTTAAAATTAATACATACCTTACTTTTTTTTATAAAAATAAAAATAAAAACTCCTCCTCCTCCTCAAATTTCCAGATAGCAAAAAGTTAGGAGTCATGACCATTAACTCCTCCTCCTCCTCCTCCTCCTCCTCCTCCTCCATAGGAGTCATGACCATTAACTGCATAGCTTTATTATAAAGGTTTCCATATGAGACAGAAGGGGGGAAGATGCTTCACATATGGAATTTACGGTTCCTCCATGAACTCAGTTTCCATAGAATATAAGAGCTCTGCAACTAGGCTTGAAGAAACTGATATACTAAGCACGCTTCCAAGGAGTTGACTTGCCTCTAATATTTGAAGCTCATCACAAGCTTGCCTCAGAGAATCCAGCGCCACCTCTGAAGTTTCAGGAACTGCGACCAGGATTAAAATAAAAGTTAAGGTCGGCATCATCGTGGCTTGCTTGGAAAAGGTAATAAATTCCTGCAACTACAGATACCAACACTCACCAAGCCACACTGCAAGAAGTTAACTGAAGGGATGGTATCATATTGAATATTTGTAATGAGATGAACAAAATAGAAGCGATGCAGCCTCTTTCAATGATGCATTCGAAAAACAACCAGTGCTACCAGATACGGAGCTCAGAGTCATCGATGTGCTCATTGCCTTATTATCTTCTAATGCAGCATAAGCGACACTTAGAGCACGAGTCAGTCAGTGGTGGTGAAGCTTTTGACCGATGGTGAGGAAGGGCAGAAGGTTGCCCGGAATGGTGGGCAGACATTGCGGACAGCATACAGACGCATTGCTCCATGACTGTCCATAACTGAGGAAGAACTCAAGAACGATCTGGTGGTGAAGCCATTGACCAGCGTGACTGAGGAAGGCCAGAAGGTTGCCAGGAATGTCGGGCAGACATTCTAAAGCAGTACACAGACGTATTGCACCATCTCTATGATAGAAATCGACTACCGGCTCTATGTCTGTGTACCAGCAGAAACTTTTTCGGACCAGCTTATGCGAACTTTCATGCATTTTTTGGGATCCTTTGAAAGATTGAGATATTTCTTAAATGCAAAGTAAAATTGCATACTTGTTTCTTCAATACTTATTCTGTCTTCCTTTTTCTCTTGTTGTTTTGTACTTTATTTTTTTGGCCAACTATATATAAGCATTATTATTGCATTTGAACCCCACCACTTTGAAACTCCATAAAGCGAAATTTTTTAGCAGCGCTACAGCTTTAATGTCAAGACTTGGCAGGGACGGCGTAATTAGCCAATCTAATTGGATGTACAAAATAGATAATTAACAAAATACTTCCTATTCGTTCGGCAATCAACCATAAAAGGTTGCACTATTCAGTGTGTTCCTTGTCCGAGATATGCATACATTCATGCTTTTAGAATAGCAATTCGGGTTTCACTAGCTATATTGGTCTCACAGGTGGTTTTACAAGCTTCATTCGGTGGTTCGAGCAGATTGATGGTACCGCAAAGTTGAGCTGGTTTTTCATGTTGATAGTGTCGGGTCCATGTTGATAGTTACATCTTGAAGTGTTTTCATAAATAATTGTTGAGAGCTTTGCTATGACTTGGTCAATGAAATGACTTTGTTGAAAAAGAGAGTATTCTATGTATTGTATTCTCTTAATCAAAAAAGGATTACAAGAACACATACAATATATATGAGTAACCCTCTTAACATAAGATTAAGTATTGACTATTTTACCCTTATTATTATTTCCTAACACTCCCCCTCAAGTTGGGATGTAGATATCAAGTAATCCCAACTTGTTATATAAAAAATTCACTCTATTTCCTCATAAAGACTTGGTAAAAATATCTACAAACAGATCCTCCATTCTTGTATGTGGAAGAGTGATCTCTCCTTTCTGAACTTTTTCTCATATAAAGTGACAATCAACCTCAATGTGCTTGATTCGCTCATGGAAGACGGGATTATTTGCAATATGAATAGCTGATTGATTGTCACAATACAATATCGATGGTTCTGATGTTGACATCCCAATTTCTGACAATAACATCATCAACCAGAGCAATTCACCAGTCACATGTGCCATTGCTTTATATTCTACTTCTGCACTTGATCGAGAAACCACATGTTGTTTTTTGCTCTTCTAAGCAACTAAATTACCTTAAAGAAATACACAATAACTCGATGTAGATCTCCTACTAGTAGAACATCTAGCCCAATCCGCATAAGAAAAACCTGTGGTATTTAGATGGCCATAATTCTTGAAAATTAGTCATTTACCTAGTTCTCCTTTCAAGTATTTGATAATTCGAAATACAACATCCTAGTGAGTAGTCCGAGGAGAACCCATGAATTGGCTTACAATACTAACAGCAAAAGATATATCAGGTCTCATGACGGTAAGATAATTCAACTTACCAATTACTCTCCGATATTTCATTAAGTCATGTAATAATTCTCCATCTTCTGCATCAAGTTTCACATTGAGTTCCATAGGAATATCAACTAGTTTTGCTCCAACAAGTCCAACCTCATCAAGAATGTCAAGAACATATTTTTTCTTGGTTAAATTTATACATGTATGCGAGTAAGCAACCTCAATACCTAGGAAATACCATAGATGTCCCATATCCTTAGTAATCAACTGTGTATGCAGAAATAGTTTAAGTCGTTGAATACCATCTAAATCACTGCCAGTAATGATAATATCATCCACATATACCACAAGAAGAATACAACCAGCTGAGGAGATACAACTGAAGACTGAATGGTCTACTTGACAACGCTTTAATCCAAAATTGATAATAGCATCATTAAACTTACCAAACCAAGCACGAGGAGATTGCTTGAGTCCATACAATGCCTTATGTAAATGACATACCAGATTCTCCCCCTAAGCAACAAATCCAAGTGGTTTCTCCATATAGACCTCTTCAACCAAATCACCATGTAGGAATGCATTTTCGATATCTAATTGATGAAGAAACCATCTAAAACGTGCTGCTAGAGAAATAAAGACAAACAAATGGAACTTTGGCTACAGGAGAAAAAGTGTCATCATTATCAATACCATATGTTCGAGTATATCCTTTGGCGACTAACGGTGCCTTCAATCGATCTATGGTGCCATCAAGGTGGACCTTAACTGTGGAAACCCAATGACAACCAACAAGTTGTTTTCCCACAGGAAGGATGGTAAGCTCCCAAGTGCGATTCTCAACGAGTGCTTTCATTTCATCATCCATGGCTTGTCTCTAACCAGGATGAGCAAGAGCTTCAGTAACACTGCTATGCACAAAAACAGAGGACAAGGACGAGACAAAAGTAGAGAAGATAGGAGATAATCAATCATAATACATAAAGTTGCTAATAGGATGACGAATACGAAGATAATCAGACAAACCAGAATAAAGTATATAATGATCCACAGGATGCCCAACACAAGATCATGTACCTTTTTGAGTAGTAATGGGTTGATCAGGATCAAGAACAGGATCAGGATCAAGATCAGAGGATGGCATAGCAACTGATGAGGGATAAGATGAATCAGGTGATGGCCATACTACTGTAATGGGAGCTGTTTGTCGTCTATGGTAAGTTTGATTAGCAAATTGAAATCCTATTGATGATATTGGAGGAAGTGAGATTGGTGGAGGAATCGATAAGACACTCGTCATTGTCAGGAGGCATTGTAGAGACTATTTGAGTACTATAGTATGGCTGGTCCTAGAAAAAGGTCACATTTGCTAATACAAACACACGACGACTAGTAGGATTGCTACATTTATAGCCTTTCTGAGTTTGAGAGTACCCAATAAAGACACATGTTTCAGCACGAGGAGCCAACTTATCAAGACTTGGAGTTAGAGAATGGACGAAATGAACACATCCAAAGACACGTAGGGGTAATGCAAAGGGAGGACGATTTGGATGTAAAATAGAAAAATGTGTCTCCCCTTGAAGAACGGAAGTTGGAAATTGATTACTTAAGAAGCAGGCTTTAAGAACAGCATGGCCCCAAAATGTTTTTGGTAGATGCATGTGAAACAAAAGATAACAAGCAACGTCAAGAAGATGACGATATTTACGTTCAGCTACACCATTTTGTTGTGGTGTCTATGAACAAGAAGTCTGATGAATAATGCCATGGGAATCAAGAAAAGGTTCAAAACCAGAGGCAACGGCAAGATACTCCTTGGCATTATCGAATCGTAGAGTTTTTGAAATGGGCTAGTGAATCAACCTAGATGGGGGTGAATAGGTTGTTGCGGAATTCTTTTGGAATCTTTTGCGATGCAATACGTTGATGTCAAAGATATATCAATAATAAACAGATTACGTATTCACAAAGTAAATAGAGTAGGGTAGGAGAGAATTGACACAAGGATTATAGTGGTTCGACTTAGACCAAGCCTACGTCCACTCTCCACGCTGGCAGCCAAACGGCTGTAATCACTATGTAGCAAAAGAGTGCCTTTACGGTAGACGGATTAGACTTCTTCAATTGACAGTCTCTCCTACAGCCTTCGCTGTCTTTGCTCTATATCTCACTCTCTTTGTTACACAAGTATAAACATGAAGGATTTTAGAGAATAAGTGATTTTGGAGATTCTAACATCAAGATTTCTCTACCGGTCTCTCCTTGTTTCCAAGCAACGTCGATCCAACTTAAATAACCTCCGCGCCATCATACCCGTTGGCACATTCCAAAAATTCATCCAATCAACCCGTTGGACTGAATCAATTTAAGTGATCTCCTTGTCCCGAAAACATAAGTAGACAAAGTAGCTCGTCAATCCCTGTTCGCCCATACAATCGGGATCTTGAGTTCCCAAAATTAGATTCTTCCAAAAATAAACTTGATCTTCAACGGATAGAATCCGAAGAATCAAATCTTCCAAGCTCTTGATCACAGCCATAGATATCCCATGGTTATGATTAGAAAATACGAAATCCAATATCTCGTAGCCATAAGAATAACCCGTAGCCAGCCCGTAAATAAATCGCGAACTATCTTCAGACTTAGATTTGGGTGTCGAGGGTCGTCAGACTGAAACTGAGTCTTGAAGGTCTTCGACGGAAACCGAGTCTTGAATGACTTCAGACGGAAAAACTTCAGACCGAAATTCTGGGTCTGACTGTCTTTGAAAACCTTTAGACCTTGGCAACTTCAGACGTAGCCGGCGAGTCTTGGAGTCCTTAGACCACACCGTTGAGGCTGTTTTGTCAACTTCAAAACTCCAAGGGATTTTTCTTCAACAGTTTTCACAGAAGTATTATATTGATTTAACACCTCAAAATAGAATTGACAAAAGTAATGAAAAATCTCAGTACGATATTTTATTAAGAACAACCAAGTCATTCAGGAAAAATCATCCACATAAGTAACAAAATACTAGAAACCAGATGTATCAGAAACACGACACAGACCTATAGATACCTAAATTTCGGCTATGTTTTAAATTAATTTGCATAAAAAATTTAGGGATCAATTGGACCCTAACAAAAATGATTGTCGCATTGATTATGCCTTAATTTTTTTTTTTTTGCATCCATTACTCTTTATTTTCTTTTCTTCATTTTTTTAGATAATTTAATAATAATAATAAAAATAATGATAATCAAAAAATAAATAATAAAAAAATGAAAACAAAAGCAGCAATCGCAATGGGGCTCGACCTTCTCGCCTAGCCCCCTCTTCCTCCTCTCCCCTCTCCCGCATGGGCCCAAGGACCCATTTCTTTCTCCCCTAGGCCCAACCCACTTTTTTTCTTGTCTTCTTCCTCGCCTTGACTTTTTCCCCGTCTCTGCAACATGGACAGAGGAAACGGATGTGCGGAGGAGGAGATGGCGATGTATGGCACAACGGTGGGGACACGGCATTGATGGCGAGCAGGCTTCCGTGGAAGGGGAAGGACTGACATCGGTTTGGCCGGTGGAGGAAGGCCGGTCGGCGCATTAAAGGCCGCCGGCCTAGCCTCCATCGACTGCCCCCCCCTACCTATAAATAGGGCATCGGGGGAAGGCCAAAACCACATCCGAGAGAGATTCGAGGCAGCTAGCTCCAACCACTTCCCTCGAGAGATATTAGGAGAGATTTGAGAGCCAGCCAGCTAGAGGTCTAGGTCGGCCGGAGAGAGAGGGCTAGATTTGAGGGCAGAGGAGGAAATTGAGGCTAAGCGACAGAGAAATCTAGGGTTTCAGAGAGAGGAGGGTCGGAAGCGAAGGCTCCCTCGTCATGCGTAGCACCGGATGCCTAGCCCGATGCCCCTGCCGCTTCGCCACCGATGACGCCTGCTATTTGCATCGTCGCCCCAGCATATGGATCTAGTAAGTAGGGATCCCTTTTTCGCACCAATGCGCACAAACCTCATCAAATCTTGTGGCCGCCCACTTCGTGTGCCCTCCGGTCCTATCTGTTCATCATCCGACCGCTTTGATCCTGGTGTGTTGTTTGCCATGAATCTTGACGTAATAGCCAGCCTTCTTCCCCTTTTATTCAATACACCCTGGGCGTTCGACGATTTGCCCGAGAGAGTTGGTGGTCGCGGTTGGAATCTTCATTGGTCGGCAACAATGGTTGGCGGCGGCGGTTGGCTAGATAGGAGTTGGGTCGTTTCTCTTGGGTTGGCAGCCATGGTGTTGGCGAAGCCTTACGGCACCAAGGCTGACGACGTCGTTGCAGCCGCTGTACTGCAAAAGGGGAGCGGCCGCGATTGCGAACCCAGGTCTGCTGGGTTGGGCGCGTGACCCGGTCGCCCTTAGGGTTTAGTTGCACAGGCCGGGTTGTTGGGTCGGCACAAGCCCGATCGGCTTTGTCTTTAGGTAGGGTTTCGTTAGTATTGGCCTATGGCGGCGGGCCTTCTGATTTTTGAGCTTTAGTTCACAACTCAAAACCTGTTAGGTTGGGCTAAAAAATTAAAATGATGGGTTTGGCTTTCTTCCAAGCGGGGCTTGCGCCTTAGGCCCATTTCGAGCCCTTGGTTTCATTGATCCGAGTCGGTTTCGACACGAGAATCCAACCCCGGTCTTTTTATATTATTATAATTATAATAATATTTTTTTGAAAATAAATAAACAAATATAATAATAAAAAATTATTTTTTAGAAAATAAAAAAATCCCAAAAAATCCCAAGTTTTCTCATAAAGCTCGAAAAAATTAGAAAAAAAAAGTAAAAAATGATTAATATTTTCAGAAAAAGATCAAAAATACAAAAAAAATGCCTTTTTATGTTGAAAAAAAATAGAGAAAGATCAAAAAATGTTTTTCCTCCACAAATGCATGGAAAACCCCTTGAAAATCCAAAAAGCCACAACGTTTAAACAAGATTAGGTACCGAAAGGACATTAGTGATTAACTAGTGTAATCAAGTCCACGAACCTAGTTTCTCTAATTGCGTAGGAGCCAATATTCCTTCCAATATTTCGCTTGGGTTTCTTATTGACTCACCCTAAATTGATTTGTGGCAAATCATTTTTAAATTAACTTATAGGTTAAAATATCAAATCATTAAGTCATGAATTGGTGGGCTTGGGAGAGGCCGGGCTAAGCCTAATAGACCTAGCCGAACCATTAGCCTCCATAGGCATCCCTAATCGGATGCCAAAAAAAGAGGTAGTGACAGCTTGGCGACTCCACTAGGGACATTTTTGAGAATTTAGGCTATTTTGTCTTGTTTAAGCTCTTTACTAACTTGGGTTTTTTCTTTTGATGCAGGTTAGTAGCTTAGAGTTTTTTTTTTTAAATAAATGTTTTGTGATTATAAACTGCTATGCATGTTTTAATGTTTTAAGCACTGCACGTGACACACACAACCCAGCCGCTGGACGTGGATTGTTATAGGATATTTAGGATGGTGTTAAGAAAGATACGGCCTTGAATGCGAGACTACGATGTAGAGGTTGCCTTTCTTTTCCTCGAATTTCTTTAGGTAGAGCTGAGATTAAGAGGATATGATGCCAATACGAGACTGCGATGGACAGACACCCTCTTAATTTCTTGAAGCCTTCTCAGTTAGACATCGAGTCGCACGTACCATGCGCATGTCTCTGTGCTTGCCATTTTCTTCAAAAGCAAAGTGATTCCTTTACCTTTTTTACTTAGTCTTTTTATTGGCCCATGGCAATTTAGATAGGTTTTTTTTTAGTCCCAATTTATATGCGATGGGAGGAGACGATATCCAGTTTATTCCTGTTCCCAAAGTAGAGCTCTTCAGATGATGGGGTCAATTGGACCAATTTGGCCAGGAGTGCGTGAAAGCCAAAGTCGATCATCTCCTATTATTGTTCCAAATCTCTATTCATCCCAAAGTCCTGTAGGCAATAGCACATTTTTGGTGCCCTAGGACATCCACTTTTATGTTTGGTGGGTTCGAGCTAACTCCAACTTTGGAAGAATACAACATCATCATCAGAATACTTATCGAGAATAAGCTTGTTAGGCCACCAACAAACATTGACCCCTTGTGTGGGTTAGCATGACTTTTAAGAACTAAAGTTCAAGTCATGAGATAAATTATTGAAACCAACCATAATACCTGCCCACTAGCGTTTTTGACAACTCGTTTTGAAAATCAGCCTATGACCTAAAAAAGTGAGATTTTCCTCCTAACCTTTTTCAGATTCATCATTTTCCCCCATAAAAAAGATGCCATAAGTCCCTCGATGGCATGGGTGGTTGATCAAGTCTTAAGGGGGCAAAATTATGTCAACATGATTTTAGTCAAAATATTTTTGTCCCTTAATCGCTTTAAAGAAAATACAGAAAAAAACATGCAGGCCTCCTCGAAAATTTCACAGGTCTGGTTCTTTTCTCACCTAAGCGAATTTTGATACCTTATGCATTCACCTAAAACAAATGATTTTGAAAATTCATTACAGAAATTTGTGGTTCTAAGACCATACATTTCCAACTAAAGTTGTTTTAATTGGATAAATTTCATAAGGGACCCAGATCATGATGCATTCCTATGGTATGCCGATTGGTTCCATGAAAAGAGATCTCGCTTTGCTTACAAATGCTACAATCCAATTCCATTGCTCAACCTCACCGGCGCCACTCCCTATTACCTATATAGGGTGGCATGACAGTATGAAACCCTTCAGGAGATCCCACTGCCTTTTAAGATGAAGATCTCTCCACTCTTGTTCATCCATCAAAGCCGTGACTACGCATTCGAGATTTCCATCATCAAGGAAACATGGAGCAAATGACATCGCAAAAGGATTGTGGTACTTGAAAGGCTCGAGGGACAGGATAAGGCCCATCACACCTCTAAGTCTTACATCCACAACCATTGTATCCCGACAAGACTGCGGCCATCGGTCTCTCACCCAACCAACGAGATCAGTCGACATGAGCAAGCAGTGCATATGCAAAGAGATTTCGGAATAAGCTAGATACACGTTTTAGAGTCAGTTCAAGGAAGCGAATATCTTTGCAAGAACAAGGCTCCTCATCGCATATAAAATAACAGTCATGTGCCCCCTAGTGTTAATATTGTAAAAATTTTGTCTTACTCCCATTGTTTAGGGACTTCTGTATTTCGTTTGGTCATTTTAATTCCAAGTTTAGATATCAAAAGTATGTTGTTTGTGAAATCCTTTTTTGATAAGTAAAAAAACAGTTGGACCGTTGCCATGGGTCAATCCTTATTTTACTCTCATGCTCATTCATTGTTTTTGCGACGTCAGGTAATTATAAGTCGCCAACCACCAATCGCCTGCGAGTGGCCTTAGGTAATAGGGCTGGATTAGAATGATGTACAAAATCGTCTTGCTAATATTGAAGACAGCTTTGGATGGATGTCCATTATCCTTTGACAACTCTTGAGGCAAATAAAGCCCACTCAAGCCAAGTCCAACTCCGTAGCTACTTTAAACATACTCCTGACACCTGCAAATTTGCCAGAGAATAACTAATAGGATAAACAGTTTGTAAAGATCATAAAAAAGCTGAGCCAGCTACAAGGGCAAGATCCCATTTACTTCTCTAATTATGCCGGAATTAAGATCCCTGAAGAGGTCAAAGTGCTTGAATGTGAGGGGTACGCCAATACCTCTCACCTATAGGCCTACTTGCAGGCCTACCTGGTCCGAAGGATGATTCAATCATACCGATCAAACTTGAATGGCCATGCCTTGCGATGGTACATTGTAAGGAAGATTAGTCTCCTTAAGACCAGAGGGGAACTAACTGATGCCAAGAATATAATATTAACATCAACACCAACATCACCCTGCTCTATGAAGAGCCAATAGTCATGTAGTATGAAGAGCCCATGATCGTAAAGACAATGGGTAATATGTTTTCAATAACACATGCCATGTCCGAGAGAAGCCCGATCGCCTAGTCTGACCTGTAGCCCACAGAAGAAGACATCAATGTAGCCTTGCATGATAAATGGACGATTGAGTAATGTCCTACTACTAAGAAACTTCCCATTAAGAAAGGCAAGGAGCCCGCATACGAGGTCAATGCCGTAAAACCTATTCAAGACCGTGGCACGGCAATGCAGCTTCCTAGGCTTACTGTAAGGAGCTAGGATCCAAAGAATGCTGACCCCCATCAACTTAGGGAGCGAAGCTCTACCATTTCCCAGTCCCTTTGACAAAACCAAGTTGGCAAAACAGAGGGCCATACTCAAAAGGTTCGGGCCAGGAGTCAAGAAAAGAAAGTCTAAGTAATTCAAGCCAATGTCTGACAGTGAATGTAGGCAAAACCTGACAACCAATGAGTTGCCACACCAAGACTTCGAGCACCCCAGCTCGAACCCGTCGACAGGTAATATGTGGGCGATGATGGTGGCATGAACTCAAACCCGCTAACGGCGCTCCACTTCCTCATCTCCCTTAGCGACCTGAAGATGTCCTTGCTCATCAACGCCAGATGTTGCACCCCTGGGCCCTTGTTATGGTCCAGGAATGTCTGGATTTGGCTCATTCTCTTCATCCCAAACATCGGCTCACTCATCGGCAGGATGACCATCTCATTGTTATTTGCCAGCATGATTGAGTTAAGCTTGCTCTCATCAGTCCCGACTTCATCCTTGGGAAACTCAGCTAACTCATGGAAGCTAGTGAACCGCTTCACATATGAAACTGCTAGGCCGAGCTCGGGGATGTTCCCAAGGGCATGGTTGAGCCTCTAGATTCCGAAGTATAGTGGGAAGGAGGAGACCTCGTCTGCCGGCTTGAACCAAGGCAGAAATCAAGAGTCTGGAGAGAAGTTGTCGTGATTAGAGGTGGGGGTTTTGTAGCTGACGTAGCAGAGGATGACGTCGCCATAGAGGTAGACCTCGGCAATGGAGGTGGTGTCATCGAGGACAATTGGCGAGGAGATCGACCTGGTGCCTTGGGTGACACTAATATGGAAGGCAACATTTGTGACATCCTGAATTTTTAGATTTTGTTTTCAATTAAATAAATCGGGCCTTTCATCGACGTGCCGATAGTTCTATTCCCTGAGTTGGCCACTCACGAGATAACTAGCCTACCAAGTAAACTAGCCTACCAAGTAAAGCCGTTAAGGAATCTAAATGCAATAGACTAGAGAATTCGACCAGGAATCGACCGCTCGACCGTGCTAATTTGCAATGGTCATTATGGCACCGTCGAAATCAATCAAAGACCGGAGATAGGTCGATTTGATTGAGATATGTGATCAAAGTGTGGGTCATTCCACCTGATTGTCAAATCCTCGTCGATCGATACTAGACCAATTTTTCTATCGTTTTAATACCTGGTACTTGTAATTGAAATCTCGAGATTTTCACGACAACCGAGAGTCACCAGTGTGTCGAAGATGTACATTGTGACGCAAGATAAATCGATCATGGGTCAATTGCACCAAAAATTCCTAAAAGCTACCCGGTGTGAGAGTATCGCCGCAGGCTAGTACTGGTGTAGCAACACCTGGTGATCCGAGAATCAATGGGATCATGCAGGCGTTAGAGGCGTTAGGGAATAGAATGGATCAGCAAGCTCAGATTCAAGTTGTCAATGTCGCCGCTTTAGCAACTACTACCATAGCTGCCGCTAATGCCGTCGCAAATGTTGCTGTTGCTGCTACCGCCACTGCTACACCTGCTAAGGTTCCACCTGGGAATGTGGTTGCTGAGAGAATGAGGCCGATGCATAAGCTAATGGAGCAATTTTTGAAGTTGAAACCGCCAAAGTTCACTAGCACAGGAGATCTCGAGGACACAACTCTCTGGATCTAGGAATTGGAAAATGCCTTTGCACTGCTAACGTGCACCAAGGCAGAGAAGGTCGTCTTCGCAGTCTATCAATTGAAGGGGATTACAGGCACATGGTGGAAAGCCACCAGAGGAATAGTGTTTCCTGAAGGTATGGTTCCGGAGTGGAATGGCTTTGTCGAGATCTTCAACAGCAAATACTTTTCCAAGACTGCCATAGAACTTAAGATGGCGGAATTCCAATGCCTTCGCCAAGGTACAATGACGGTAGATCAGTATGAGGTGAAGTTCACTGAACTATCGCAATACGCTCATGATCTATATGAATGGGCCCAAATGATAGAGAGAGATCAGAACGAACGAGCTGCCGCATTTGGATCGCGGTTTGGTTTGAATAGAGATGAGAATAGGTTTGGGAAAGAGCTTATGACCAGAGGAAGATATTCTATTCCGCCTAACAGGAAGGATGAGATAGACAAGTCAGCACCGAATTAGATTGGAGTATGTCGTTTCTGTGGAAAACAACATAGATTGACCTCGTGTTTCTCTAGGACGAGAATTTGTTACGAGTGTCGCCAACGTAGTCACCTGGTCAAGGATTGTCCGCACGAGTCAATGGAATCTCAGTTTTTGCTGCCACTGATGGGACTGCAACAGTTACCATTACTGCCACAAAAGGGTCAGAACAGAGGGAACGCACTGCAGATAGAACTTAACTAGGATGGCTAAGGGGACAGGAACAAACCAAGCTATGCATCGATTGGGAGAAAGAATGTTTTTGGGTAAATTTTATCAGAGTGATGCAACGGGAATTTCTCGATTTTATGGAATCTCAATTGTTGTAATGAAGTCATAGAGAGGAGAATCACTAGCTATAGTTGTATTTGACTAGTTTGCTTATGTATAACTTTGACTTCATGTATAAAAAGTTTGGCTCGAGGAGCTTCTGTTGAAACGAATTGTTGTCACAATATGATGCAGTTTGACCCGTTGACAAATAAAAATTTCAAATTTATTAAAGATCGAGGAGGACCCTCGATCCCTTCAATTTCGTCGCTTGAGGCAAACCGTCAAGGTTACCTGGCAACTATTGTGGATACGACAATTGAGGAGCACAAAAGACAGTTGAGAACAATACTTTAGACTCTACGAGATCATGGATTGTATGCTAAGTTCAACAAGTGCAAGTTTTGATCGACTCGTGTTGCTTTTCTAGGTCACGTGATATCAGGTGAAGAAATCTCCGTGGACCCGACCAAGATTGAAGCAGTGATTATATAGATAAGGCCGACTATCATAATAGAGATCAGAAGTTTCTTGGGATTGGCAGGGTACTACAGAAGGTTCGTGGAAGGATTCTCAGCGTACAATCGCCATTGACTCAACCGACAGACCCAGAGATTCTAGAAGATCCTACAAGAGGGTATCATAAAGAGAAAGACTGACTTTCAAATTTCTGATGACGGAACACTAAGGTTCCGAGAACGATTGTGTGTACCTCACGATGCAGTGCTTAAAGAAGAGATTTTATTAGAAGCTCATTGTAACAGTTACCGCATTCATCCTGACAGTATAAAGATGTATCAGAATCTGCGTTAACACTATTTGTGGTATAGTATGAAGACGAACATTGCCAAGCATGCCGCCAAGCATGTCGCCAAGTGTCTGATGTGTCAGCAAGTGAAGACACAGCACTGTAAGCCGGGAGGATTTTTGCAACCTTTCGAAATTCCCAAGTGGAAATGGGAACACATTACAATGGACTTTGTGATGGGCTTACCAAGGAGTTAGAGAGGTAATGATTCCATAAAGGTAGTAATTGACAAACTAATGAAGTCGGCTCACTTCATCGCAGTACGAAAGGACTTTGATTTGGATAGGCACATGAAGTTGTACATACGTCAGATCGTTCGCCTGCATGGAGTGTCAGTAACGATCGCATCAAACAGAGACCCGAGGTTCACAATTACCATCAAAGTATTTAGATGACTCCCTCCAAAGCGTCATCTGGCAGAGCATGCAGAACATCAATTAATTGAGAAGAGGTCAGAGAGCGAAAGATCGCAGGCCCAGAGTTAGTCCGGCAGTCAGTTGATGTAGTTGCAATCATTAGAGACATATTAAAGATCGCTAAGAACCATCAGAAAGGTTACGCTGATAAGCGTCGAAGGTCATTAGAATTCCAAGTTGGTGAGCATGCATTTCTGAAGATGTCACCAATGAGGGGTACTTCATGTTTTCTCAAGAAAAGGAAAGCTGAGTCCGAGGTATATAGGTCCCTTTGACATTCTAAAAAGAATTGGGATCCTAGCATATCGTCTTGCATTGTCGTCGATATTGACACAAGTGCATGACGTCTTTCACGTGTCGGTGTTGAGGACGTATGAGCCTGACTTGACCCACATGCTGAATATTGAAGAGTTCAACATGGACGACAGACTGTCATATGTGGAAAGCCCGGTTCAACTTGGGAATCGAAAAGAACATATTTCTGCTCTCCAGGACAACCTCTTTGGTCAAAGTGGTTTGGCAACACCACAGGTCAGAATGAGCTACATGGGAAAGTGAAGACTCGATGAGACCACAATACCCCACCATTTTAAAGAAGAATTGTAATGGTTAAAATTTCGAGGACGAAATTTTTATAAGAGGGGAAGAGTTGTGACATCTTAAATTTCGACCCCGTCTCGAATATATGAAATGAGCATCTCGTCGGCGCGCCTATGGTCCTTTTTCTCTGAGTTGATCACTCACGAGTTAACCAATCTATTGAGTGAAGACGTTAAAAAATATAATCGCGGTAAAATCCCTAAAAGCTACTCGGGAGGTCGGATTGGACTAAAATCGTATCCGGTTGATTTTAACCATGAAATTGAATTCGATTTCGGAAATCGGACGTTCGAGCATGTCATGATTCATTTATAGAATATCGTCTCATCTTTCGGAAAAATTCCATCGAGTTCGAGATTTTTATGGAAAATCGATTCAGACAATTTGAAAAACGAACGGAAATTCGGATTGGCCAAATTAAAGGGAATTTTGGCTTCCAAACCGAGATATTTGGTTCAAGAATTGTGTGGGCTATTTCCACAACAAAATTGGACATCAATTTGAGAGATTGGAGAAAAAATTGATGTCCAAAATTGAAGAAATTCATATTAGGCATGGGAGGTGCAACATTTGGTATTAAATTGATTTATTTGTGGATTAAAAGGCAAGAAAATATTAGGGGAAAACAAGTGGATGAACTTGAAGACTAATGGGGCATTCTAATGATGATTATCGGATATTTGTCTTGAATTATTGCCTTTCATCCTTAATTTCTCAAGTATGCTGCCCCTCTCTCCTTCGCTGCCTCCTCTCCTTTTTCCTTCGAAGATAGCCCACAACTTCTCCATTTTCTCTTCTCTCTTGCTGCCCATCTTCTCCACTCTCTCTCTCTCTCTATGCTGCCGCCCCACTTTGTTTCCTTGTAGCTTTGCTCCATTGAGTCAACCATACCGATCTGTTGACTCCACATCTCACCGATTCCCTCGCACTTTCATGCTGCCACGAATTCAGCTGCTCCCCTCCATTCCTTCCGTTGAATGCCGCAGCCCCATGTCCGCAATTCACCACCGCCAGCCCTGTCTTCACGAGTATAATTTTGCTGCCAGCCTTCCACCCGCGCAACACCTCCATCGTCAGCGAAAACCGAAGCAGCACCAGCGTTTCTTCCTCTGCCAGCGCCCCACCGAATCCTCCTCACGCCACACGTCCTCCCCCGCAGCAGTCTACTCTCCTCCAGTCAAGAAAACAATGAACTTCTCCTTTTGGCCAGCGTCCACTGAAGCTACTCCACTTCGGTTTGTCCCTCTTTCAACTGCACAAAGTCAGCCACTTCCTTCGAGGTCGACCGAGGTAGCTTCAGCTCCTGTCGCGCGTCCCTTGATCGACCCAACCGTCCGCGAGAAGCCCCAAAGGAGTCTAAATTCGAGCTCAGTAGTGTCTTCGAAGCCAGCTACTCCTTCGTCGGTGCTGTTCGCGCCCAACCCAGCCCGCACAAATTCAGCCCAGCGAATTTGTTTCGTGTCCTGCAAAGCCGAGGCCCAGCCCAGTGGATTTCAGCAGTCATCTTCAGTCAAGCCCGCAGCCCATCTTTGGCTTTGGAGTTCAACCCACGTGAATGTTTCAAGTCCAGCAGCCCAATTTTTGAAGCCCACTTCAGCCAACTGCGGCCTACTTGAAGTCAGCCCAACAGCCGCGAAGCAAGCCCGACCCAACTCAATAACAATCTCAATTTGGGCTGAGATTTGTTAGGCTGATTTCAGGCCCGGTCCAAGCCCATTGACGCCATCGCAAACCCGAGTTTCGGCTGCCGTCGCGCCGTTGTCACGGTAAACCGGTTTCCACAATAAATCAGTGAGTTTATGCACTAAACTCTACTTAGTAGGCTAATGACATTTAAGGGGTGTTTAGATTTAATTAAGCTTAGATTAGTGTAGTTATTAGTTTATTTAATTAATTTAGGTTAGTTAGATTAGTGACTTAGGTGGTTAGAAATTGCAAGTAGCTAGTTTATTGTATGGCCTTGTAGTTAGAATGGTTATGGTAATTTAATTAGTTCACTAGGTAGTTAGATTAGCAATTCTAAGCCTAAGTTTGTATTTATTAAATTAATGCGTATTTTATTTAATTAATTTTGGTAATTAATTAATTATTAAATTATTTTCTGGAAATTAGACCGGAATAGTCGGTGACTAGAATTTTGTGTTGATTGCAATGGTGTGGTTAATTTCTGCAATTGAGTGGAAGTTTTAATTTTGGGTATTTATCCTAAAATTAAGTAATGAACACAAAAATGAACACAAAAAATGTATACTTGATTCTATTATTTTATTCTCCGAAACAAGAAAAAAAAATGAACACAAAAAATGTAATAAAATTATTTAAAGTTAAAAGAAATTCTAAATCGCAAAACAATTTGAGGGTTGTACCGAACGTATTTATGTTTCTAGAAGAAAAATTTTGTTTACTTATCAAATGTCTTTAAATTATCAGCTCGTCTAGAGAACAAAATAAATAAAAAAATTATTTCCGAGCAAAAATTATTCTTAGAAATATAATGGTTGCCAAATACACCATAATATTTAATCAAGATATTTCTTTTCTTATTGTCTGCATTTATAGTGATTGCTTGTATCTCACTTTAATTGTGTATAGTGATTGATATATTATCTTAGATGGTCATCTATTAAAATTTATTTAGCACTGAAATATACTGAAATTCCACGATTTCTCTCTTTTTGCATTATTTTTATTTTAACTTTTGTCTAACCAGACTAAAATGCACAGCACGACACAAAGCACACCCTTTGGAGCCGACATGAGCAAAATATGCCGTGTCGGATTTGGGTGATCTTTTGCACATGTTATAATCATGTCCTGTCAACAAGTTTACCAATCTAATGGGCAATCTTCACAGATTGAGACTTTATTACCGAACATTTACTAAGTACAATTTTGATTCTTAAAAGCTTCGGATGCGGGGGCTGCAGTGTTAAGCCATTAGGCATGAAAACATAAGCAGAAGAGAGAGAAGTACTAACCGGTGCGCATGGCAACGCTTCTGAGCTGGGGAGTAGTTTTTTTTTGGAAATGCTTCTTTTCTATTTCTATTCAGGGACAATTTCTGGGTAAAAAAACCCGTTTGGTAACTATACAAAATTTCTATTCTAGAAATAGAAAAAGAATAGAAATGCGTTTGGTAAAAAAAGTTTCTTTTTTATATTTATTTATTTTTTATTTTTGTTGGCCGATCGCCGCCGGACGCCGCCGCCGCCGCCGGCCGCCGCCGCCCGCCGCCGCATGTCGCCACCGGCCGACCGCCGCACCGCCTCCGGCGGCGAGGTGGCCGCGGGAGGTGGCGGCCGATGGCGGTGCGGCCGGCGGCGGGCGCGGTCGGTCGGCGCGACGACATGCGGCGGCGGGCGGCGGCGTCGGGCGGGCGGCGGCGGGCGTCCGGCGGCGGCCGCAGCGGCTGGCGGCGGCGGCGGCGGCGGGGCGGCGGCGGCAACATGCGGCGGCGGGCGGCGGTCGACCGGCGGCGGTCGGTCGGCGGTCGATCGACCTCCGGTGGCCGACGGCGACATGCGGCGGCGGGCGGCGGTCGGCCGGCGGCATCCGGCGGCGGCGGCGGTCGGCCGACCGGCGGCGGCGTGCGGCGGCGAGTGGCGGTCAACGGCGGTCAATGGGCCGTGTGCAAGAGAAGAATAAAAAAAAAAATTTTCACTTATTTCTTAAACTTGTTAGGGGAACCGAAGCAACTTTTTTTTTACTTGGTTTTTGTTCCAAAACTATTCCCGGGCTAACTTTTTGTTCCCGGGAATAAAAAAACAACTCGACGTTACCAAACGGATTTCTGCTCTTTTTTTATTCCGGGAAACAAAAAAACAGAAATTGGGAGAAGTAGAAACGTTACCATGCGCACACTAAATATTCTTTCATTTGAGAAACCATTTCTCTGCATATCACGTTTCCAAGAATTAAATAAGTTGATTTTCCAACTTTCCAAGATTTAACACGATTCTCTGTGCAGTTCATGGTGCTATTCCACAGCTACTTAAATGCTAGCAAGCCAAAACAACAGATGTACAAGAAAATGTGTTATGCATACCTCATCCAGATAATATACAACCTTACTACTGTATTGCATATTTCTTCTAGTCAACTCTGCAACTACTGTTTCCTCTGCACTCATTTTAAGCGAGGATCTTCCTCGTCAGTGACGTTTACGAATGCTTTGATGTGTTTCTGGAAGGATGATGCAGCTTGCTCTCTCTCTCCTCTAGTCGTCCCAGCTTGTCGAATGTGATGGCCATCAGGTAGAATGTTTCTGCTGCCAATTCATGAAACTGCTTGCAACAGTACAAAAAATCAATCGAGTAAACGACTTCACCGATGCCCATGAGAGCATGCAGTCCCTATTCTATGGCGAGACCAGTGCATAGGACAATGCGATGAATATTCACCCACAACGCATGAAGATGAGATGGGTAGAGACTGGTGAGTGATGGAAGTACTCGCTTTGTTCTTCTTTCTATGTTGCAGAAGACAGAGGTGAGCATTATTTGTTCAGCTAAGCTTATAATGTTGGAAAGGTAGGATCTTTTCATTTTTTATATCCAGATCGCAAGCAGTTAGAAGTGATGACCATTACTGAAGTTCTTGCAAGGATAATCGCATGGCTTTAATAAAGGTTTCCATATGAGACAAAGGGGCAAGATGCTTCATATATGAAATTTTCAGTTTCTCCACGAACCCCGTTTCCATAGAATATAAGGGCTCTGTAACTTGGCTTGAAGAAATTAATGCAATGAGCACCCCTTACATGAAGGAGTTGACATGCCTCTAGAATTTGAAGCTCATCGTAAGTGTTGAGATAGGACGAGCGATCGAACAATAATATAGACGGAAGAAGAAAATAAATCGGACAAGGATTTACATGGTTCAGTCGTAAAGACCTCAAGATTTGTATCGGCTACAAACACTAAATCTTCTTGGATGTAATTGCATGAACAAGAACGACAAAGAAAATCCCTTCCAAACACTCGACGACAAGACGGCGCTTCAAGACCAATTCTTCATGATCAACGGCGGAACACCAAGCACTCACACGGTGCTTCAAGACAATTTGTGATCCACACCTATCACCCACGGCCACAGGTCTATATATAAGTGAAGCCTGCCAACTTCTTATAGGATTATGTTTCCTATTTTAAACGATTTTATTCAAAATATATCTCTATATATTTTGAACAAAATCCAAATCCAAGTCGAAGTTGGACTTTCCTATTTCAGACGTCCGCAACATATCAATTTGGAATTTCTCATTGGACTCAAACTCGAGACATATTTCAACAGTAAGCTTGCTCAGAAATCCAGCACGATCCCTGAAGTTTTAGGAGCTGCAATCAAGATTCAGAGAAATGTTAGGAATGGCATTATTGTGGTTGCATTAAAAAAAAGTAATAAATCCCTGCAACTACAGATAACAACACTCACCACGCCTGAAAGCCAAGAGTTGACTGAAGGGATACATCATGTTGAATTTCTGTATTGAGATGCACAAAATAGTAGCGAAGAATTATACGGAGACAATGCAGCCTCTTTCAAGGATGCATTCAAAAAACCGCCGGTGCTAACAGATATGGAGCTCAATGTCGCAAATGTGCTCAATGCCTCTTTATCTTCTAATGCAGCGTAAGCGACACTTTGAGCCATGACAGATTGGCAATATTGGAGGAGAAAACAGAAGAGGTAACTATTTGGAGATAAACTAGTCCCCAGAAGGGTAACCAATTTTATCCGTTCTTTTCCCTAGTACCACAGTCATGCACTTCTGATGGCTGGTTGATCTCAATTATGCCGGGAAAATGATACTAATGATGCCATAAGTTGTGTACGGCGCTCACTTTGGTGCCAAAAGTTTCCGTCGAATCACTTAAGTGCCAAATCGGAGGAAAAACGATCACTTTGGTGCCACCGGCGAAAGATTCCGGCCACCGGCAAAAGATTCCGGCCAAAATCTGATGTGGTCTCAAACTCCGGCGAGCCACATCAACGTACGGAACCAATAAAAAAAGGCCACATGGATTTCCGGCCGATCAGATCGGTGTTGACACCAAAGTGAGCGTTTTTCAAATTTTTTGGCACTTAAGTGATCCGATTGAAACTTTTGGCACTAAAGTGAGCACCATACACAACTTATGGCACCATTAGTGTACTTTTCCCCAATTATGCTTGATTCTACATATGGTTGAGACTTCAATGCGATGCAGACTGAGCTGTTATACTTGAATATAGCAGTGCTTGCAAAAAGAAGGGGCGCTCTACTTAATGCCAATGAAATGTTGGCGATTTGCTTTAGAATTTCCATACCGAACCATCTAAATGATTGAATCTTGATTTGAGATAACAGCTACATCCGGTAAAAGGATGTCTATGTATTACTCTGCTGAGAAAATTTCCTACACAATAGTGAGATGAATCCTATAAAATGAGCGTCGACCGTCTGGTCCATCAAACATGCTGGCCATAACATACCCTCTGGTAGGCCGTTGGGCATACATTCACCTGTAAAACTATAACTTTTCCCTCGAATCTTGGGATGAAAAAGAAAAGAACCGATACTTTGGATCGATAGCTCCTTAGTAACAGCAAATGCAATAGTATCCAGAGTGATTTTCGTTTCCGAATTTTCAGCTCCTCTGATCTAATCCAGTTTCTTAGATGTACATCACAATGAATTCTACTTAATGAAAACTCACCAAATCCCCAAATTGCAAGAGGTTTAGGCTAAGCCACCATCTTCTCCATCTCAAAGGCTTTCCATCTTAAGTATAAGCATGTCGAGGCCCAGGATGTACGTTTAGCCTAATGATATCACTCCTAGCGAAGTCCTCATGAAAGCAAGGTTCTGTACCTCGCTTTGAGATAAATATTTCATACATTGCCTTTGATTGTTTCAATTTTGAATATAGAGCAGTGAAAAAATGATGCAACACACTAATGGGGAAAAATTATCAAAAAAGTCCTAAACCCATTATAATTATGTCTATTCAGTCTTAATTTTTTTAATCAAGTCCTAAACATTTTTAATTTGCAACAATTCAGTCAATCTAGCCAATTTTGATCGGCCGGTATTGACATGGACATCGATTGTCCTGGTACCATCGGCATTAACATAAATAATTTTTAATATTTTCCAGTTTTTTATTTTTTTTCTTTTCTTTTTATTTTCTTTCTCTTCTTTTTCCCCCATAATTTCCTTCTTCCTCTGCCAGCTAGAGGCAAGGCCGGCAAGGTCCCTCATTGGCTTCGGGCAAGCTTGGCCATGGCTAGGTGATGCTTCACCTCACTAAAAATAAAAGAAAAAAATTTTTAAAAAATATTATTGAATATCGTCCATGTCAATTCCATTCGCATCGCGTAGGATAGCCAACGTCCACACCATTGCTAACCAGCCGAAATTAGCTTGATAGACTGAATTGACACAAATACAAAATATTTATAACTCTATTGACAAAAAAAATGTGTAGGACTGAATTGACATAATTACAATAGGTTTAAAACTTTTTTAGTAAATGATGGACAAGATATTAGGTATATGTTGGTAATGAATGTAAAGGAAAATTACTAAGCAAATAAAAAGGCAATTATCTAAGTTGTGGAACAGGCCATCTCGGGTGCAGCAAGGAAGATCATCACAAACCAACACGATCGGATCGGAATGGGAATTAAGGATAAGGCGACCGAACATGAGAAGGAGCGCATTTCTGCATTGAGGACGGCCAATCGCGGTCAATACCAAAATATCTCAGTTGTATGGAAACTTTATGAAGTACGTGCCTAACCATTTCGAGTAAGGACAACCGAAAAAGATGTTCATCTATTTCCGGATCCTCATTTCACAGAGAAAAATCACCGCCGCAGGGCAATCACTGATTAGTTGGATGAATGGCTGTTTGGGAAACCACCCCCAGTTGGAGGCACTCGAGAAGGAAGAATTCGAGAATGATGAAGCTATTGACTAACGCGACCGAGGAAGGCCAGAAGGTTGCCAGGAACGGTGGGCAGACATTTCAAGCAGCATACAGACGCAAGGTAAAATCTCTATGACAGAAATCGACTAACGGCTCTATGCCTGGGTACCAGCGGAAATTTCAAGCAGTGAGTTACTTATGTAGTTTTTCATAACTGTCCTTTGGAGCTCACAGTATCGAATTTGTTAGGGTTGCTGTCACATGAAACACCTTATGAGTTAGGAGTATCAGAAATTTCAGAAGGGGTTCATGAGTTAGGATATTCGAGTTTCAGTTCATGGTCCTTATTTTTGCCCTCCCTGCGCAAATTATGCGAAAGCCAGATGGTTAGTCTTAGATCATACATCTGAAAGGTGATTATAGTCGCGGTAATCTCCCAAGCTACTTGAGCTATTCTTCATGTCATGGAAGGTTTTAAGGGGCGATTGTGATGTTTGAAGGCCAATCATAATGTCCAAGATGGAGGCAGTAAAGAAGGAACTATCATTATCAATCTATTCACAAAGTTCATCCTTCTTTAATGGGTTCGTGCCTTGAACCGGAGAACTTTCCATTAGTTAGAGAAGCACAAACGCATCCCAACTTTTATTCCATCATACTTAGCACTCAGACGCACGGTGACATACTATGCTTCCATTAGAAACCCACACATAAGAAAACGAATGGCCGAAGGCGTCCATTCAGGCAGAGGCCAGTGCTCATACTTAGCACCCAGACGCACGGTGACATTCTATGCTTCCATTACAAACCCACACTTAAGGAAACGAATGGCCAAAGGCGTCCATTCAGGCAGAGGCCAGTGCAGCAACTCGTTGGGCGTCGAGCGTCTTCTCATACTCCTCAAGGGACTTGAAGAGCTCCGAGAAGTTGCCCTTCCCAAACCCTCCGCACGCGCCCTTCTGGTACGATTTTCCATGATTGTCTGTCAGCATGCACCCCACTCTCTGTATGATCTCTACGAATATGGTTGGCCTGCACATTGCGGCACCAAGAGAAAACCGATGGACCGCATCAAGGGAGGACCAACAGATACTTCGGCCTTAGAAAAGATCCATGTCATGTACAATTACTCAAGTTCATCCTCACTTAAAACGGTAAATAAATGGTGATTTTGGGCTCCCGATGTCAAATTAGGGTAGCAAATTCGACCGAAAATCCACGAAAAAAGTTAGGACTTTGAGTAACTTGGGTAACTAATATAACTGAGGGACTATTCTATTCTTGTTTGGTTCAGCATTCCCAAGGGGCTTTCAGCCCCGAAAGCCCCTTGGGAAAAAATGGTGGTGTTTGTTCAATATTTTTGGGGCTTTGGGGAAATGCAATTGCATTTCCAAGGCTCTTGAAGGGGCTTTAGGGGAATGGAGGCTTGGAGGTCCATTTCCAATGGGCATTTCCAGAATGCAACTTCCTTTGCACTGTTCACTCGCGGTTACTGTTCATCAGCGAGGTGGACCACCGCACGGAGGCGGACAACCGCCGGCCAAGGGGGTCGTGCGCGCCGGCGACGCGCCGGCGACCACCGCCTGAGGGTCGCCTGACCCCGGCGACGATCGCCGGACCTCGGCGGACGCTGGGTTGCGCGATTCAGGCCATCGGTGGCTTGAATCGCGCGACCCAGCGGCCACTGAGGTTGCAGCGGTCGCGCGACCGCGCAGCGACCGTCGCTGGGGTCGCTCGACCCGGCGACGGCAGGGGCTAGATCCGGCCATCCCGACCGTCGGCCGGCGGTCCGCCGCCGGATCCGGTGGCCGAGACTTCAAAAAAGGAAAATATAAGTTTTTGTTTTTATATTTAATAAAAGTCATTTATAAATACAATTTTTACCCAACGGTATTTTGGCCAAAGTTGTATCTCAATGCAAATTTTACCAAACGATATTTGTATTTCGGAAAACCCCATTCACCCAAATGTATTTGCATTTTGGCAAATGCATTCCCCAAAAGCTGAACCAAACGGGGCATGCATTTCACGGTAATTCCTATCTGAAGTGTCATAAAAAAATTTCGATAGACGATCGTAGCCAAAAGAGAGAGCCTGCATGAAATGGATCACATACCTATCACCCACAGGCTTAGTGAATATCTGGAGCAGTGTCCCCTCGTGGTCCCTGTCCACCATAATCCCCAGCTCCTCGCACTCCTTGATCTGCTCGTCCGTCAACACGTCCCCTGCTCGGCCCTTCAGGTTCCGGTAATACGTGAACGGTGGCGGAGGCATGAACTCGAACCCACCAATGGCGCTCTGCTTCCTCATCTCCTTCAGCGTCCAGAAGATGTTCTCGCTCATCAGCGCCAGATGATGCACCCCCGGGCCCTCGTTGTGCTCCAGGTATGTTTGGATTGGGCTCCTCCTCTTCGTCCCGAAGACTGGCTCGATCAGCGGCAGGAGGACCGTCTCATCGTTGCTCGCCAGCGTGACCGAGTTGAGCCCACTCTCATCAGTCCCGATGTCGTCCTTGGTGAACTCAGCGAACTCATGGAAGCCGGTGAACCTCTTCAAGTACGAGACCACCGGGCCGAGCTTATGGACACTCCCGACGGCATGGTCGAGCCTCCGGATTCCAAAGTCCAGCGGGAAGGAGGAGACCTCGTCCAACGGCTTAAACCGAGGCAGGAACCAGGAGTCTGGAGAGGAGTTGTCGCAATCGGAGGCCGGGGTTTTGTAGCTGACGTAGCGGAGAACGACGTCGCCATAAAGTTGGACCTCAGCGATGGTGGCGGCGCCGTCGAGCACGGCCGGCGGGGAGACCGGCTTTGCACCATGAGTGATGCTAGTGTGGAAGGCAGCGGCGGCATCCTCAACCTCGACGGCGATGGCACGGACGTTTAGCCCGTGCTTGGTGGCAAAGGCGACACAGGCGGAATAGGAAAATGAGGGGATGGATGCCACGTAGGAGGTTTCAAGGTCGTCAGAGGTGGCAACGGATGGGGAATAGGGAGCAGTGAAGAGGAGGCAGAGGTCGCCGGAGCGGCAGAGGTAGGAGGCATGAGTGGCGTTGCCGGTGGAGAGGTCGGACTTCGCGACAACAGGCATGCCAAGGCCCCAAGAGAAGCGGCGAGAGGCGCTGGTGGCGTCGGTGCACCAGAACTCGACGTGGTGGAAGTGGCGGGCGGGGAAGCGGTCGGACCGGGGGTTGGACCCGACAAAGTTGGAGAAGCCGACGAGCTTGAAGTCGTCGGAGCCGATGGTGACGCCGTCGTCTTGCCTGCCCATGGCTTTTGCGGAAGCGAGGGTTGCTGGCTTTGTTTTGGAAATGGCGTCCGTGACCAGGAGCGGGGTGGGACTGTGAATATATATATGGAGGTGGAGGGGCAGGGGAAGGGGAGAGCGAGTGCCGGGAAGACCCTCGTGAAAAACGGAGCGCCGGTGCGATATCTTTGGATTCCTCAACTCAAACCAGTCAAAGTGAAACTGAGATTTTATAACGGGGAGGGACAGTAATTCAGCCTCTCTTTTAGGCTAGGAGAAACCACTGTCTCTCCTCGTCACATTTTCAAGAAGCACACGAGTTGATATTTACGGATTCCTCCAAATCAATTCATCGCCCGTCGATCATGGTTCGCAAGTTGCTAAATTTGGGAGCCAATATTTGAATTAGGTAAGTATCTTGTCTAATTTGATTTCCGAATATTCAGTTTCCTTAATATCGTCGATTTATACGATTGGAATTCCTGATATGTTATCATATTCGATTTCCTTCATGAATTAGGAAATCTTCCTAATTTCACAACGTGATCGACAGTCTGATTTCATGCCTGAAATATGACTCGCAATTGCACGGAAAAATCACCAATCTGATCTCACACTCGAGATACAATTCGCGATTTTTGTTTAAATTGGCCAATTCGATCTCATGCACGAGATACGATCCGTCAATTTAGTAAATGGATATCAATCATGTCTTGTCTGATTTGTTGTCGTGTTGTTTGAATTGATTTTGTTTCCGTAAAAGAAAATCCAAAAAAATATATTTGAGTTAGATTAGGTTCATGTTAGAATATTGCTTATTGTAGGGTTATTTTGCATGTTTAGAATAGGAAATTTATTTATTTCGAATTTTTGAAATAAAAATCCCGAAAAAGAAAACATTAATTTAAGATGTTAGTTTTTCCTTTTATTAATTTAAATTGCATGTTTAATTATTGAGTAATTTTAATTTCGAAATTTAATTAAAAATAAAAGAAAGCATAAAAATTATCATGCAGGAGTAAAGTAAATCTCCCATTACTTTATTTGGAATACTAATTAACCCACCAAAAATAGATTAGTGGTGACTCTTAATTATAAAATTATTTACATGTTAGGAACTTGAATCTAAGTTGTAAATTAGTATGGGCTTATGAGAGCCGAGCTAAGTTTAGACTTAATAATTTATTAGCCAAATCCTAAGTGATGCATCTGAGATTGAGTCGCGTCATATGTGAATCACGTATTGACATATGAACATGATCTTTCCCCTCAACCATATTTTGATTTTCGCTTTGACTGTTGTTGCTAGCATGTCGTCACTATCATGCAGAGGGCTAGAGTGCGTATGGCAGTACTATCTTGCTGGCCATTGGCTGTCGTGATGCCACCCCCTACTAGGCCTTTTGAGTTTGCATTTTGCAAGTAGATCATCGTACAGAGATGCCGACCAGATGTTGCTTGTCATCTGTTCTTTTGGGTTCCTTCAAATATGTGATTGATATTTTGGCAACCAGACGTCTCTACAGGTAAGAGACATGATAGAGAAAGAGATTCTTGCTCGAGCTCAGAGCAGCAACCCATTTTGCGATTCTCACTTTCCTGTTTCCACTCGCCTCAAGTCAGTTTAATTTCTCTACTCATTACCTTCAGCTGTTCACTTCTCCATCTGATGACGATAATCCCGAAAGGATTCAGTTTGCTGACACTGGCTGCCGCTTTGCAGGGTTACTTGTTGCTCTTTCAACCCTATCTCCCCACCGTTGGCACCGATAAAAATTGAACTAGACCTCCTATCATAAATTTTGGCAACCCATTTAGTCGTTGATTACATAAAAGGATCAATCCCAAAAGTTAAATAAAAAATATCATTAATTTGCTTATTAGGAACATTTTATTTTAATAAACCCATATAAATTGCATTCTGATTGGACTAGAGCTAAATGGGTTTAAGCGGAGAGGTTTTGAACTTAATTAAACTATCTAGACTAAGCCTGCAAAAGCACAAAGTTCGGCCAAGCCCATTATGAAAGTCCATTTCAAAGTATGTTTAGACAAAATGATGTTTGGAAGGCTTATGTTCACAAAGCACATTTATTAATAAAAAAAGAAAAAAAGATATTAAGCCGATAAGGGAAGTAGCTGCCGGCGATATGGGATCATCAGCCACCGCCATCAAGCGGCCCTTATAAACCACCGCCAAGGGTCGCCTGAGGTCAGGCGACCGTCGGTGGGGGTTGCACGACCCCCAGTGAGACCTCGCCTGAGGTCAGGGGACCTCGGCGAGGAGGCGAGGGCTGCGCCTGGGTAGCGCGACCTAGCATGTGGTCGCACGACCCCGAGCAACTGTCGTCGGGGCCACGCGACCCTCGTCGGTGGTCGCGCGACCCTGAGCAGCTGTCGCTGGGGCCACGCGATGCTCGCCTGAGGTCATGGCGACTCAGATTTGAGCCATGAGGACCTAGATTTGGGCTGCGCTTGGGTTGCGCGACCTCAGCGAGGGTTGCGCCTGGGTCGCGCGACCTTGCCGGTGGTCGCGCAACCCTGAGCAGCTATCGCTAGGGCCACGCGACCCTCGCCTGAGGTCGCGCGACCTCGCCGGTGGTCATGCGACCCCGAGCAGCTGTCGCTGGGCCATGCGACCACCGGCGAAGCCGCGTGACCCTCGCCGGTGGTCGCGCGACCTCGAGTAGCTGTCATCGGGGCCACTCGATGGAGTAGATGAACAGTGTCTCCTCAAGGCAAAAAACGGAAAAACAAAAAGTTCATAAGGACAATTTCGGGAAAAAAAAAAAAAAAAAAAAAAAAAAGAATGAACAGTACCCGTGAGCATGCCGAGAAAGCCAAAAGCCCATGGCAGGTCCTCACCTGCCTTGGGCTTTCAGCCTTCACAAGGCTGGCATTTTTCAAATGAAATTTTTTTGCCAAACACCCCCATATTAACCCAAACATCTTTAGGGGCTTAAAGACCATTGGTAAAGTGGTTGCCAAATGCAGCCTAAATACCCTACAGGCCCTAAAATCACATGGAGGGCTCATGGTCAGTGCCAAACTAGGAAAGATTGCAATGTTTCATCAAAATTGGAGGGAATAATGTTATTATCCTTGGATATTTTAATTATATGGAAATAATGAGAGGACAATGTCTTAGGTATTTTTATGACGAGAGAGTTCATATGTTGACCTAGCCACAGCCTCCCTCCTGTTATGGCGAGACCGGCGACCCCACAGAGCATGGCTGACTCCCCACCAACGATGGGGCGGCGGCTAGCCAGCCCTCCTGCCTGTATTTATTTTTCTTTTCTTAAAATTTTTTAATTTTCTTAACTTTTAATATATTAAACTAAAATTTAGGTTACGATTGTTTTTGGATGAAAATGTCGTTGACCGACAGGAAATTTTAGCATGTTGACAAAGTTAAACCCTAATTTAAAATTGTCATGGTCACTTCATATTCTTATTTAAGAAAATGTAGACATTTCATACTCTTATTTTGGATGTTCTCCTGAAAATTGACCAAGACTATTTGTAAAACATTTTTTGAAATAAAGAGAAAAAGTATTGAAAGGCGAAAAAATAATCTAGCGTAAACAACTCTCCATATCCACAAAATATGTGATTAGTAAAAATGAAATGTTAATTGGATTTTTAATTGCCATAGTAGATTAGTGTCGACTCCAAAATAATTCAAATTGCATGTATAAAGATACATAATTAAAATCCCAAAGTTGCGATTAATATGAGCTAGGAGTCGGTACTAGACGATGTACCCTCTCTTTAACGGGTAACCATTTATGCCCGCCTAGTAATCCATTGGCTTTCTATGGTGATTCATTGTTGGAAGGTCGCAACAAGACCGAGTAAGACACAGCGGAGATAGAATTTGCTAAGTGTTGAGAGTTCCTAGTCTGACCGGTATGGATGATCGACAAGATATCTGGTATGTGCAATGGCAACGCCGCAAAGGAAAATTACTAAAGTTCTGAGATATGAGTCTCTGTTAATGAGGTTCGGTCAGGTCGATGAGAGAGTCAAAGCTGAAGTGACTTGCAATGAATTGTAAGCAAGGCAGTTATATAAGTCGTGGAACCGACAATCTTGAGTGCAGCCGTGAGGATCAGCACAGCTGTAATGCCAACATAATCATCAAATCATGGAGCCATAGAACTCGGAAGCCATTAACAGTGGAGGCTGAGAAAGACGGCTGTTATGATCGCTAGAAAGTGGAGCCACAAGCTGCAGAAGTAACTACTGTTGTTGGGCGTAAAGAGCATAAAAGTAATGACTATCGAAGAAGTGGGCGCTTTCTTTGTGGCCATTGTTAACTGTCGGTAATAATATAAATGCTTGGATCGTAGTTTGTAGCAGAAACGGCCAATTAAGCAATGAACACCGGTTGTTCAATTCTGCTTCTCCTTTATTTTTGCATTTCTCTACACATGGCTGGCCTCCAGCCTCCATACTTTTACTTTCTCGTCAAATCGTGTTTTCTGTCCAAGAATCAATAAATGACCCTTCGCATTCTTTCGTGATTTCCATCTGGATCCACACTTTGAAAGGCTTTTTATCCGTAACTTTTCGAAGATAACCCACGAAACACCCACAAACTCATGATCGGGATGGAAATCAGGGACAAGGTGACCGAACATGTGATTGAGGGCGACCAATCCCGGTCAAAGCGAAAAATCACCGACGCAGGGGGATCGGCCCTCACTTGTTAGACGAGCGTGCATAAACTATGGCTGTCGGTGGCACAACTTGCGCTATCACAGATGTCGAAGAACTTGGGAGAATGGATGAAAGGCTGTTTGGAAAACCACCCCATGTTCGAGGCACTCACGGACGAAGAACTCGAGAAAGATCCAGCCGTTGGTGGTGAAAAGCTTTTGTTCAGTGCAACCGAGATAGGCCAGATGGCCGCCAGGAATGATAGGCAGACATTTCAAGCAGTATACAGAGGCGTTGCTCCATAACTGTCCTTTGGAGTTCGAGGAATCGAATTTGTTAGGGTTGATATCATATGAAACACCGCTTGAGTTAGGGTTGTCAGAAATATTAGAAGAGCAAAAAAGAGTTCCA
This sequence comes from Eucalyptus erythrocorys, assembly GCA_014182555.1. Taxonomy (NCBI): domain Eukaryota; kingdom Viridiplantae; phylum Streptophyta; class Magnoliopsida; order Myrtales; family Myrtaceae; genus Eucalyptus; species Eucalyptus erythrocorys. Next base: position 36,803,935 of record CM024597.1, read on the forward strand.
TGAATCAAAGGGTATGCGACTTGCAGTTCACGGTCCTCATTTTTGCCCTCATAGGGGCGGTATGAATTAATTAGCTGTGCAAATTCTGCAAATAGCCAAACCGGTAGTCTTAGATCATATATCTGAGAGGTGATACAAGTCCTTGTAAGCTCCTAAATTGCTCGAGCTCTTTCTTATGTCGGGGTTCCTACTAATACCAGACCCGACCCAAACGTGTAAGATGTATGTCTATCATGACTTAACCCGAGACTCAACTTAAAATAGAACCCGAAGCGAAAACACAATTCTGATATCGTATTCAAGAATAGAAGGTACAAGAGTCACTTTTTTACGGCAAGGTTGCACGAGACTAGGTTAAAAACAAGTCATGATTACTCTTAAAAGAGTTTTACACGTACTTTGCAAATTCGTAGGCCTCTTATACTAAACTACATGTTGGTTAGTGAATTTTGTTGTCCCATCATTGCTTCGGTTCATGTCGAGCACATATTTCCCCATAGGTACATGAAACCAACATTCGTAAGGTTGGCTATACGATCTAGGAAATTGATATATTAAGTGATGCAACAGATTGTAAAGTGTGCATTTCAATAAAATATCACGTCACCCAACATATTGACCTTATATAGCAATCATGATATGCTTAGTACATAAGATATGGCCCCACTTACTAAAAATATGGCACTACAATGACAAAATATGAGATCGCTCAATCAACCACCGGCATAATTTATTCATAGCAGTATCATCCTTCTTTGCTGGATCATATTTCATCGTGAAGCACGCACTCACACCAGGACGAAAACACGGCAATAGAAGAAAGTTTTCGTGAATACATATCGGCGATGGGCAAACGCATCCGACTCCATCAGCTAAGAGCCTTTATTTTAACATGCACCAGCACTCAAACATACAGCGACAAACGATGCCCACACTTAAGGAAAGATATGGCCAAATGCAACCATTCAGGCGGAGGCCAGCCCGGTAACTTGTCGGGCTTCGAGCGTCTTCTCGTACTCCTCAACGGACTTGAAGAGCTCCGAGAAGTTGCCGTTACCGAACCCTCCGCAACCACCCTTCTGATACAGTTTTCCGTGATCGTCCTTGAGCATGCACCCCAGTCTCTGTATGATCTCTAGGAATAGGGTCGGCCTGCTCGGCAAGGCAGCAAGAGAAACCAGATGAACAACATCAAAGGAGGGCCAACAGATACTTTGGCCTTAGAAAAGATTGATGCCGTATACCATTACTCAAGTTGATCCTCACATGAAACAGTAATCTATGGCAATTTTTTTGCTCCTAATATCAAGTTAGGGTGACAAATTCAACCGAAATACAAGAAAAAAGGGACTTGGATAACTTGGCTAACTAATGTAACCGAGGGAATATTCTGTCAAGTTCATGCATGTCATGGTTATTCCTATCTAAAGTGTCATCAAAAGTTTTTGGTAAACGATCGTAGCTAAAAGAGAGAGCCGGGCATGAAATGGAATACATACCTATCGCCCACAGGCTTAGTGAAGATCTGGAGCAGTGTCCCCTCGTCGTCCTTGTCCACCATAATCACCAGCTCCTCGCACTTCTTGATCTGCTCGTCCATCAACACGTCCCCTATTCGGCTTTTCAGGTTCCGGTAATATGTGGGCGGTGGTGGTGGCATGAACTCGAACCCACCGACGGCGCTCCGCTTCCTCATCTCCCTTAGCGTCCTGAAGATGTCCTCGCTCATCAGCGCCAGATGCTGCACCCCTGGCCCCTCGTTGTGGTCCAGGAATGTCTGGATTTGGCTCCTCCTCTTCGTTCCAAACACTGGCTAACTCATCGGCAGGATGACCATCTCGTTGTTGTTTGCCAGCATGACCGAGTTGAGCCCGCTCTCATCAGTCCTGACTTCATCCTTGGTGAACTCAGCTAACTCATGGAAGCCAGTGAACCGCTTCACATATGAGACTGCTGGGCCGAGCTCGGGGACATTCCCAGGGGCATGGTCGAGCCTTCGGATTCTGAAGTCTAGTGGGAAGGAGGAAACCTCGTCTGTTGGCTTGAACCGCGGCAGAAACCAGGAGTCTGGGGAGGAGTTGTCGTGATCGGAGGCCAGGGTTTTATAGCTGACGTAGCGGAGGACGACGTCACCATAGAGGTGGACCTCGGCAATGGTGGCGGCGCCATCGAGGACGACTGGCGAGGAGACCGGCCTGGCGCCTTGGGCGACGCTAATGTGGAAGGCAGCATCGGCATCCTCGACCTCGATGGCAATGGCTCGGACGGCGAGGCCGTGCTTGACAGCAAAGGCAACACAGGCAGAGTAGGAGAAGGAGGGAAGGGAAGCGGTGGAGGAGGGGTTAAGGCCTTCGGAGGCGGCGATGGAGGGGGAGTAGGGGGCGGTGAAGAGGAAGCAGAGGTCACCGGAGCGGCAAAGATAGGAGGCATGGGTGGCATTGCCAGTGGAGAGGTCAGACTTGGCGACGATGGGCATGCCGAGGCCCCAGGAGAAGCGGCGGGAGGCGTTGGTGGCGTCGGTGCACCAGAACTCGACGTGATGGAAGCGGCGGACAGGGAAGCGGTCGGACCGAGGGTTGGATCGGACGAAGTTGGAGAAGCCGACGAGCTTGAATTCGTCAGAGACGGGAGTAGTGTCGTCGTTGTGCTTGCCCATGGTTTCCGGAAGCGAGGGGATGGCGGCTTTGGTTTGTGAATGGTGTCGGTGGCTGTGAGGAGGATGCGGGGTGGGACTCTTAATATAGAGGGGAAGATGAAGTTCACGGAAAGACGGGTGGGTGAGGGAGGGAATACAGGATGGAGAACAGGTGATGTTTGGGTGCGTTTGGTTCAGCATTTGCAAGGGGCTTTGAGTCCAATGCAAATGCTGAAAGCCCAAAGCTGCTTGGAGGAAATGTAAAGACTGTTTGGTAAATTTTACTTTGAAAAGCAACTTTGAGAGAAATGTTGTTTGATAGAAAACACATTTGCAAAGCCCCTTTGGTGATTAATTTAAACATTTTAATTTTAAATTTTTTAAAATTTAAAAAAATAATGTTTGTGACTTTTTAATTTATATTTGACAACAATGTTAAGAATGTTGTGTAAATAATTTTACTAAAATTAAAATTTCTTATTTTGTTAAAAAACATCAAATGGAAAAAATTTACGTACTCTCTTTCTCAATTACATGAAGAATACTTTCATTACAATAAAAACATGATAACATATGATTTGAGGAAAGAAGCGCATTATCCTTAAAAATTACAAATATCCTTAATTATTTCCTAAATTCATAGTTATTTGATCACGTAAATGTGCCATATCAGATGCTACATCATCATTTAAAGCATTACTCTCCTCACTTACATCATTAAAATCCGTTGTATATAAATTGGGATCCAAATCCACTCTAGCAAAATGTACATCATTCAGGGCATTTCTTCGTATATAATTGTGCAAAGTCATTGTTGCTATCACAATCTTCACTTGCTTTATATATGGATAACTTGGACAACGAAATGCAAGAGAATAGTTTTCCCATCAGTGCCCTTCACATCTACAAGTTTGAGAAGTGTGTCCAGCTTGAATACTGCGCATCGCCCGGTTGGTACCTACATTCATGCGGTTCCCAGTCTTAAGCACGGCTTCCAGTAGCTTCAAGAACATCTTGCTGTTCCGGGGTTCTTGACAGGCTGCCTGTGAACATTCAAGACGTGAGCAGCTCCTAAAGGATGACAAAACCATCCTTTTTTTTTTAGGATTAGTAGCGATCAACCAACACGAAATGGAAAAACTCCTCTAGAATTTTGAACACAAGAGAAACGCCACTCATCTTACTTAATGGCACCAGGATCATGAAAGAAAACATAAATCATAGTTCAGCCATGTGTGAGGAACATCAAAGAATGGAATTGCAACACTAAGGATAAGCTTATTCGTTTGAGGGTGAAGAAAGGCGGGATTCAGATCTTGGGCCATTGACAAGGCCACCATCTTCTTTTGATTTCTCTCTGAAGTTGTCATGTTATTCACATAGGAGAAGAAGACAGAGCAATAGCTCAGTAAAAAGCTGTTCATAATAGTTTAGCCATGTGCAAGGAGTTTTAGGAAGTGCCGACGGAACTTTTGCGATTTATTGGATCATTAAGCCAAGCGGCAGAATATCGAATGCGAAGGTATTCCAACATATTAGATGTATAGTCTAAATTGAACAATTAACAAAAGCATTTCCGAGCTCATGTCCGGATGACCTAACATTGATCCAACAGCAAATTCTAGCCTTTCTGATAGTGGTCATACATATATTATACATACACAACGCAGGACATTATCCATTAGTAAGCATAGTAATGTATCCAGAGAGAAAAGTCCTACCATTGGGCATTCTACACCATAACTGTTTTCTTGAAAGATCAAAATAAAGTACAAGAGAATGAGGTAAACATATAATACTTCGATTTGAAAGTCGGTGAAAGTAAATATCTTGTGATAGTGTGCTTGCTGGCAAAAGCGGAATGATTGAAACATAAGACATTGGTCATGGTTTGAGCACACAAGGAGTAATCAAACTGTCCAATAGATGATAAAAACTTAAAAAGGATGGTCACGGCTTAGACATCACATAAGACCAGTGAATCCTAATTATTTATCCAAGAAACGTCTTCAGAACACATTCATGCCACTTTGATGACAATGGTAGGGAGCGGTTACAATTCACATGAGTGGGGTGCAAGGAGCGACATATATTGACATAGTAAATAGATATGCACGCATTTTGCCACGATCTAACAAAAAAATACCTTCAAAGTTTCAAAAGACCGTCTCAGATATTCGATTTTTGCGTCAAAATTGGCGATGTAGAGCATTGCATCAACCCTTTTAAATGCAAAAGGTATGTCTAGCAAAGCCTTGAGAAACTTCTCAACTGGACCTAGTTTAAATGGTGATTCATCTTTGAACTCTTTCAATTTATGCTCTTCTTCCTTGGTCGGGGCCATTTTCAGCAAACTTTCAAGTAATTCACTCCCCCAGAGAATCGGCATTACCTGTTTGAAAGAAGCGAAATGCTTCAAACTAAGAGTGAAAGATGGAAAATCAATAAAAGGCAGCTCCTGCACAATTACGTAGAACACTGGTTTCTTTTTTTCCCTCCTCACATTATTTCTTTCAGCAAGAGAAAAGATAAGTGGCCACGTTCGCAATGCTGACTTACCTTGTTTTCAAAAAAGAAAATCGAAACACTAATTCAAACAATTTAAAACTCATTACAAATAGATTTTGGGATATCATCAGGTTGAGATCTTACCAACTACATGATTTAAAGAAGCACACATTATTTGAACAGAATCAACATAGGTCTTTACCCAAAAAGAAACAGGCTGGAACGTACAACAGTCCGGTGAAGAAAAGCACTTACCCTCTAAGAGAGCTTCACATACTTCCTCAATGGTCACATTGAGTGCTCTCAACAAAATTGCTATGTTCTGCGACTTTTTAGGATCAAGAACTTGGTTCTCCGGGTTCAACGAAGTCAGAACAGAATGCGGAATGCTATCTTTGGGACCTAATTTTGAGCTATTTACCATAAATAGGGTCTCAATCATCTCCTCATTGAGTCTGCAAACCAAACCCAGATTCAACAAACTTATAAATCTCTGCAGAGACCAAATCCACGCGTTGTTCCAAAAGAAGACACGTTAGAGCAACTTTCTATATCGAATATGAAAAGGATCGATCAAGGAGTAGCTAATATCTATTCATCAAAGAAATGAAAATACTTACTGAAAGGAGCTAGATCTCAGCTGATCCCACACCATAGCCCGGTCCGAGCTGGCTCGAACTTTATCCTAATGCAAAGGCTTCAATTTTGGCCTGGGGGTCTCGTCACTCAGCCTAGTAGCCTCAACATTGCCACTACCACTCTGCATTTCGTCATTCGACAAGTTTTGAAACACAGGAGGTCTTAAAGGTGCGACGAGAACCGGAGGTCGTCCCGTGATCGGATCATGAATTGGCATCGGCTTCTCCCAAAATCTTGGTGGCGGCATAGGAGGAGGCGGCGGAGGAAACTTCGGGACGCTCTGAATTCCCACCACAGGCTCTATATTCACACCTGGAACATTTGAAGCTACTGCATTCTTGATATTCTTGATAACGTATGAACCTCTCCCTACTTCCGATGTTTGTGAAGAGGAGGAAGACCACGACTTCAGAGAAGGGGTTTTTGGCGGCAGAATCATCGGCTGTGGCCGGGAAGGAGCCAGAATTTTGAGGAAGGCATCCGGCAAGCTCGAGTTCAAGCTCCTGGGACTGGAATTCAGAGGTGGAGAAGGACTGTGAGACAGAGAAGGCCTCGATTGGAAGGAGTTCAAGCTCCTGGGCTTACCGATTCAGCCGGCTCGATGGTGCCGATTGGAAGGAGTCGTCGATGGAGCTGGCGAGCGGGCAAGGTGTCGACTCAAGCTCTGCCGCTCTAGCTCGCTGCTTTCCCTTGGACTCTCTGTCACTCGAGCAAGAACTGGTATCACGAGGGAGGAGAGAGCGACCGAAGGGGAGGAGAAGGGGAAGGGAAGGAGGGAGGAGAGAGCGACAGAGAGCTAGGGTTTTTGTTTTAATAATGGACAAAAGTGGGTTTTCAAGAAATTTTTAAGGCCAAAATCGACAACTTAAATATTTTCATTAATTAAAGCTTCAGCATCCCCAAGGCCCGGCTTTCATTTGAAAGTTCCTTCAAGATTGTTGCCAAACACCCGAATTTGGGCTGAAAGGGGCTTTGGGGCTTGGATGGGCTTTCTAAATGCCCATCCAAACGCACCCTTTGTCGGATTTCTCAGCTCAAAGCAGTTGAAGTGAAACTGAAAGTCATTTTCTCTCTGACTGGTGGGAAGAGATACAGATGGCCCAGCTTCTATACGCGACGATAGGTGCACATTATTGGGTGACGATGTTAAAACGAATTAATGTTACGGACTCCCAAGGGTTTAATATGATTCTCTACGCACTTCACGGTGCTATTCCACAGCTACTTAAACACAAGCAAAAGCCAAAACAAAAGATTAACAATAAAATGTGTTATTCACACCATCCAGATACTCTACAGCCTTACTACTGTATCACATGTTTCTGCTCATCGACTTGGCAACTGTGGTCCCCAACCGTACTCTCTCTACTCTAGATGGCCCAGCTTGTCAAATATGATCACCATTAGGTAGAATGCCTTAGCTGCCAATCCATGATACTGTTGCGGAAATTTGATTGCTGATTAAGGTAGAGAGTAGTAATAGATCATTGATACTTTGATGCTTAATAACAATCACTATTCTTAAGGTATTATTTGATCCCACTATTATTGTTGTTGGGTTTGGAACAAATATACCTCCAAGATATATACCAAAGCCATAGAGATCGAAGTTCAGTAATTACTTGATTTTCTCTCTTGGAACTTCACATTTAATGTATTAAAGTTGCATGTATGGAAAAGAATGAGAGTTATGAAGAATAAGCATTTATGAACAATTATGATTATTATAAATAATATATGAATTGGTCTTACTCGTAGATAACTAATCAATATATTTGTTGGGAATAGATACTTTATCCCCAACCATACTATTCTTCATGGCATGACCAATTTCCTCTCATAATTACCAACAACCTCATTTTTGGACGAAGAATCATCTCTTTTAATATATCGAGAGTCACATTTTCTTTGATCATGAGTCATGTATTCTCTTAACCAAGAAATACATCTTTTATAATAACAACTTATTTCAACAATCCTCCACTTAGTTTATTATCTACACTATTTTACATAAATTCATACAAATGAAAAAGTATCTATTAAGATTTGAACCTTTAATTAGTGTAAATACTCCCATTAACGAAATCAGTGGTAGATAAAACTTTGAACCATGATGCCACTTGTTAATCAAATTATCACACATAATGAATTTATACACATTTGGTAAGAAATTTCTTATGCATAAGAACTTTTATGGCCTTGTGCTCCTCCTACATTCATGAATATTTACAAAAGTTCATCTAACATTTGCTAAAAGCAGCACCACTTCTTTTGTTCAAGTGAAGTTCCTAAATTTGTTATCTTAGCACTACCTTACTAAAACCTTGAACTTCATTAAAAGTGTTTTGTTATAGTCATCCTCCTAACTTTTCATGGTACCGACCTTGTATCCCAGTACTTGATCACCATCAAATTACAATAGCTTGTTGTTACCCATATTACTTTAATAGTTTCGTTAAACATTATAAAGTTGGGTTTCCACTATGCTTGACTATTATTATTATTATTATTATTGGTAAAGATGCTTGACTATTATTAATCCTTTGACAGTACTATTTATTAAATCTCTCGAGAGTCCCTTAGTAAATGGATTAGTCAAGTTATCATTTGTTTGAACATAAATTACTAAAATAACTCCATCAGTAATTAATTATCGAACATACTCAAGTCACAAACTAATATATCTAGATTTTCCATTGTATATTTTATTGTATGCCCTACACATAATTGTCTCACTATCATAATATAAAGATATGGCTCCCATTAGTTGTGGCCACAACTTTTTTTTAATGACAAATTCTGTAGCTGTTCACTCTCTTTACCAACCGCCAATAGTGATATAAAGTCATATTCCTTCATTTAATGAGTCATACATGTGAGCTCCCTTGATGCCCAACAGGCTGCATCATTGGGAAACTTAAAAAACTCATTCAAATGTCAACTTGTTGTCAATTATGCTAGTTGGGACTAGCATTTGAATATCCTTCTAGTACTATTGGTTGTCTTCCATAGAATAAACCATATTATTTTCTTTAAGTGACCAAAAATTCTACTAATAGTCTTTCAATGCACAATATTAGGATCACTAATAAATTTGGACAATTGACACACAACAAAAGCTATATCTGGTATAGTGCAATGCATAGTATACATTAGACTTCCAATTACACTAGCATATTCTAATTGTCCCGAAGGTTGCCCGATATTTTTCATCATTTTTATTGCACATCATTTGATACATTTCACTCTTTAATTCTCAAATGATGATATCTTTGAATGATTTTCTCCTCATAGTGGCCTTGACTTACGGTATAACTCCCACTATCTTCAATTACTTTGATACGTAGAATGTATCCAATTCTACCAAATCTTTTATTTTATATTGAGAAGACGAATACCTTTTAGTTTTATTTATGTCAAGCATATTTGTACCAACAATCAGAATGTCGTCTACATATAATAAGATTATAAACTCTGCATTCTTTGGTAAATTTTGAGTAAATGCACTTATAAGCATTGTTATGCTTAGATCAACATGAAAATACCATTGAATCAAATTTTCTCATGCCATTGCTTTGGTGCTTTCTTTGTCTCTACTTGTGTTACCATTATCAACAAAATGCAACTTATTTACCATTATCAACAAAATGCAACTTATTCACAACTTCTTTCACATAATTAGCCTAATGATCCCAAGAACCTTCCTTAATTCGAATGTGTTTTATCACACTATCCGTGGTCAAGTCCTCAATTGTGTAAAGAAGTTTATTTCGATAATCATTCAAAGTTTAAGAAAAGGCAATTTTGAAATAATTGCAGCAACTTGAAGAGGCTCATGAACTTCAATCTTAAGGTCTTTGAGTTTGGCAATATATATTTAGACATAGATTTTCCATTAATCATGGCAAATTCAAAATATTTCAAAGCAGTAATTTTATCATACCTTGTTTGTCAACATTGTAATTTGGTCTCCAAAGCATTCCAAATTTCACTAGTATTTGTGTTAGATCGAAACATTTAATAAAGATGATTTGATAGAGTTTTGCGAATCCTTCATTGGCACTTTCTTTCATTATTCTTTTTTTAAGACTATCACATCACTTTTATTCATAATTTTCAAAGTAGTATAGCCAACATGAGAATATCTAGTGTGCCACAAGGAAGATGACTCAAATAGATAAATAGAAACAAAACTTTCATTGATATTTATATGTCAAGACTGCAAGCACTTGATACATCCACTATCTCCATCTCCATGAAAAAATAATACCTTAAGATTGTTAGGGAAATTTGATTGCTGATGAACATAGAGAAGTAGTAATAGATCCTTGATACTTTGATATGTAATGAAGATCAATGTTCTTAAGGTGTTATTTGCCCCTATTATTATTGTTGTCGTGTTTAGAACAAATACATCTGCAAGATGTACACGAAAGTTACAAAGAAACGAGTTCAGCAATTACTCAATTTTCTCTATTGGAATTTCACATTGAATATGTTAAAATTGCGTGTGTAGAAAGAGAAGAAAAGAGAGTTTTGAAGAAAAAATATTTATGAACAGTTGTGGTTATTATAAATAATATATGAATTGATCTCTATTTACAAACAACTAATCAACACATCTCTTCGATATAGGTACCTTACCTCCAAGCATCACCAATTTTCATGTTAAGAATTACTTCTTCTCATAACTATCAATAATCTCCTTTTTAGACAAAGAGTCACCTCTTTTCATACTCAAGAATTATGTCTTCTTTGATCAAGAGTGATGTATTTTCTTAACCAAAAGATATCTCTTTTATGATGACAAAATATTTCAATGGATACTACATTCGTATATGATAAATTAATCAAGTAGTGTACAACTTCTCAACAATGCCCAACTGTGAGATCTATGCATAAGACAACACAATAAACAATGCAAGGGAGAAGCTGGCAAGCATAATTAAGCTCCGGCAAGATTTGATGGCAAACAATTTAAAATGGCACGCGTGCTCAATTTGTTCCTTTTTTTAATGTCATGTGGGAAGGAAAATGGAAGCATTATTTGTTCAAAAATTTGGCTAAGTTTTTACATTGATTTGTTTGTGAATGTTGAAAGGTAGGATTCCTTTTTTCCCCCTTATGTTAAGCTAGCAAAAAGTTAGGAGTCATGACTACTATGGATGTTCTTGTAAGGATATTTGCATGGCTTTTTTATAAAGTGTTTCCATACGAGACAGAAAGGGGTGAGATGCTTCATAAATGGAATTTTTAGAACTCGATTTCCACATAATATAAGAGCTTTGCAACTAGGCTTGAAGAAACAAATGTTTTGACGCCCAAGCGGCAGTGCGCAGGGAGGAGGGATGACGGTGCATCCGCACCTCGGTCCCCGGACGTGTGCAGAGAAGGGTTCCCTCTCTTGCCCCACATCACTTAGGGGAGGATACTTGAGCTAGTTTATAGGGCGTAGGTCCTCTAATTTGTGTAACGCGTTTTAGAGCCATGAGGACACAATGTCCAAAGCAAGTAATATTATACAGTGAGACCCGGGTCATTACAAATGTAATAAGTGGAGGACAATATTACACAGTAAAGCCAGAGCCGACTCCCCACCGGGTTGTTACAAGTGGTATTAGAGCCGACTCCCGACCACGTGTGAGGCCATAGCAAGGAACTCAGTGTCCAAAGCAGACAATATTACACAGTGGGGCCCGAGTTGTTACACAAATGTGACCACCGTGTGTAGGTCAAAAGTGGATAATATTACACAGTAGGGCCCGAGTCGTTACACAAATGTGACCACCGCGTGTGGGTCCAAAGCGGACAATATTACACAGTGAGGCCCAAGTTGTTACAAATGTAAAAGCATGCTTACAAGGAGTTGACGTACCTCTAATATTTGAAGCTCATGTTACACAAATGTGACCACTGCGTGTGGGTCCAAAGCGGACAATATTACATAGTGAGGCCCGAGTTGTTACAAATGTAATAAGCATGCTTACAAGGAGTTGACATACCTCTAATATTTGAAGCTCATCACAAGCTTGTGCCGGATTGAAGCTCATCACAAGCTTGTGCCGGATTGAAGCTCATCACAAGCTTGCCAGTGGAGCCTAGATCGTTACAAATGTAGTAAGCATGCTTACAAGGAGTTGACGTGCCTCTAATATTTGAAGCTCATCACAAGCTTGTGCCGGACTGAAGCTCACCACAAGCTTGCCTCAGAGAATCCGGCACGATCCTTGAAGTTTCAGGATCTGCGACCAGCATGATCGTGGTGCGCTTGGAAAAAAGTAATAAACCCTTGCAACTACAGATGACACAACTCTACAGGCCACGCGGCAAGAAGTTAATTGAAGGGATGTATCCATATTGAATATCAGTAATGAGATTAACAAAATAGAAGTGATGCAGCCTCTTTCAAGGATGCATTTGAGAAAACAACCAGCGCTAACAGATACGGAGCTCATTGCCTTATCATCTTGTAATGCACAGCATAAGCGACACTTCAAGCATGATCCAGTCAGTAATGCTGAAGCTTTTGACCGGTGCAACCAAGAAAGGCCATAAGGTTGCCAGGAATGGCGGGCAGATATTGCAAGCAGTATACAGATGCATTGCTCCATAACTGTCCTTTGGAGTTTGAAGGATCGAATTTGTTAGGGTTGCTGTCACGTGAAACACCGCATGAGTTAGGGTTAGCACAAATATTAGAAGAGGGGGCAAAAAAAAAAAAGTTCATGAGTTAAAGGGTATGTGACTTGCAGTTCATGGTCCTTTTTTTTGCCCTTACCGGGGCGATATAAATTGCTTTGCGGTGCAAACTCTGCAAATAGCCAGATCGTTAGTCTTGGATCGTACATCTGACCGGTGATATGAGTCCTGGTAAGCTCCTCAATGACTTGAGCTCTTTCTTATGTTATGGATAGGTTTGAGGGGGAGGGCAACTTGAATGCGCCAATGGTGATTGGAGTTAGCATTGGGGGTGTCGATGGTTTGGGTTCCCACCGTTACCTGACTTGACCAGAACCGTGGATATATGTCTACCGTCACCCTCGACTTGAATAGGACTCAAACCGAAAACACGGTTTAGATATTGTATTCAAGAACTGAAGGTACAAGAGTCATTTTCTTTATAATAAGGTTGAGAGAGACTAGGTTAAAGCAAGTCGCAATTACTCTTAAAAGAGCTCTACGCGTATTTTCGCAAATTCTCGTTGTGTCCTGATTACTTTACGTCGAGCACATGCATTGTCATTGGTACATGAAATTGACATTTGAATGGGTAAGTATGTTGAGAAAATGATCTACAAAATTGATATACTAAGTGATGTAGCAGCATAGGGAAAATTACCTAAAAAGTTCTAAACCTATTGCAATTATTCCAATTCAGTCCTAAACTTTCTTTTTGGTCAATTTAGTCCTAAACCTTTTATAATTGTGCCAATTCAATCCATCCGGCCAAAATTGGCCGGCCGGAGCTGATGTGGACGCCGGCCGGCGAGCAATTTTTTAATATTTTTAATATTTTTTTCGAATTTTTGGATTTTTTGTTTTTGAATTTTTTTTTTTTTAGTCTTCTTCTTCCTCCGGCCGGCGAGGTCAACCTCGCCGGCCACCGGCGAGCCTCGCCCAACGACGGCGAGGCCGCCGTCGCCCGCCCGAGGCGAGGCTCGGCCTCGCCCGGCCGTGGCGAGGTCAAGCCTCGCCAGATCCGGCGACGGCGGCCTCGTCGTCGCCCCAGCCCCCAAGCGAGGCTTGCCTTCGCCGGTGGCCGGCGAGGGCGACCTCGACCGGCGAAGGCAAGCCTCGCCCAACGACGGTTAGGCCGCCATCACCCCGCCCATGGCGAGGTCGAGCCTCGCCAAATCCGGCCACACGCCGCCGCCCGGCCGCCTAGCGACGGCGAGGCGCCATGGCGGATATGGCGAGGCTCGACCTCGCCATGGTCGGGTGACGGCAGCCTCGCTCGGGCTGGGCAACGGTGAGGCCTGTCGCCGGATCCGGCGAGGCTCGACCTCGCCACGGCTGGGCAAGGCCGAGCCTCGCCTCGACTGGGTGACGGCGGCCTCGCCGTCGCTGGGTGAGGCTCGCCTTTGCTAGTGGCCGGCGGGGGCGAGCCTCGCCGGCCCTCGCCTCTAGCCGGCCGGCACCGGAGCCGGCCAAAGGAAGAAAAAGACTAAAAAAATTCAAAAAAATTAAAAAAAGATCCAAAAATTCGAAAAAAAAAAATATTAAAAAATATTAAAAAATTGCTCGCTGGCTACCTGTCCCCCGGCGTCCACGTCGGCTCCTCGGATGGATTGAATTGGCACAATTATAAAAGGTTTAGGACTAAATTGGTCTAAAAAAAAAGTTTATGACTGAATTGGAATAATTGCAATAGGTTTAGGACTTTTTAGGTAATTTTCCCTAGCAGCATACAAGTGTGCAATTAAATAAGTGGGTCGCGATAAGTAACTATAATATCATATCACTTAATATATTGATTCTATAAATCGATTATGGTATACTTAGCACGCAAAACATGAGTCCACTTAAAATATGCGATTACAAGTACAAATTATGAGATTGCTTAATCAGCCACCAGCACAATCTTTTCACAAGCATAGATAACGTTTTCATGAATACATTCTAGCGATGAGTAAAAGCATCCAACTTCATCATCCAGAAGCCTTTGTTCTATCATGCACCAGCACTCAAAACATACAGCGAGAAACGATGGTTCCATTAGAAACCACACTTAAGGAAAGAAATGGGCTGAGGCATCAATTCAAACGGAGGCCGGCCCACCAACTCGTCGGGCATCGAGCATCTTGCCGTGCTCCTCGAGGGACTTGAAGAGCTCCGAGAAGTTGCCCTTGCCGAACCCTCCGCACACGCCCTTCTGATGCAGTTTTCCGTGATCGTCCTTGAGGATGCACCCAAAGTCTCTGTATGATCTCTAGGATTAGGGTTGGCCTGCTCGGCGAATGCAGCAAGAGAAACCAGATGAACAACATCAAAGGAGGACCGATAAACACTTTGGCTTTAGAAAAGATGAATGCCATATACCATTACTCAAAGTTGATCCTCACATAAAACATTGATCTATGGCAATTTTTTAGCTCCTGATATCAACTTAAGAGTGACAAATTCAACCAAAATCCAAGAAATGAAACCGAGGCCCTATCCTATCAAGATCGTGCATGTCATGATTATTCGTATCTGAAGTGTCATTAAAGTTTTTGGGTAAACGATCGTAGCTAAAAGAGAGGGTCTGCATGAAATTGATCACATGCCTATCCCCCAGTGAATATCTGGAGCAGAGTCCCCTCGTCGCCCCTGTCCACCAGAATCCCTAGCTCCTCTCAGTCCTCGATCTGTTCGTCCGTCAACACATCCCTGCCCCGGCCCTTCAAGTTCCGGTAATACGTTGGCGGTGGCGGCATGAACTCAAATCCACTGCGCTGCTCCAGTTCCTCATCTTCCCTTAGCGTCCT
This sequence comes from Eucalyptus erythrocorys, assembly GCA_014182555.1. Taxonomy (NCBI): domain Eukaryota; kingdom Viridiplantae; phylum Streptophyta; class Magnoliopsida; order Myrtales; family Myrtaceae; genus Eucalyptus; species Eucalyptus erythrocorys. The sequence goes on from CM024597.1 coordinate 36,819,184, forward strand.
GAAGGTGTCCTCGTTAATCAGCGTCAACTGGTGCACTCCTGGGCCGTCGTTGTGCTCCAGGTATGTCCGGATTTGGGTCTTCCTCTTCGTACCAAACACTGGCTCGTTCAATGGCAGGAGGACTGTCTCATCGTTGCTCGCTAGCACGACTGAGTTGAGCCCGCTCTCATCGGTCCCAACGTCCTCCTTGGTGAATTCAGCGAACTCATGGAAGCCTGTGAACCGCTTCACATACAAGATCGCCGGGCCAAGCTCAGGGACATTCCCAGGGGTGTGGTCGAGCCTTCAGATTCTGAAGTCTAGAGGGAAGGAGGAGACCTCCCCCGTCAGCTTGAACCGAGGCAGGAACCAAGAGTTGGGAGAGGAGTTGTCACGATCGGAGGCCACAGTTTTGTAGCTGACGTGGCGGAGGATGACGTGCCTGTAGAGGTGGACCCCAGCAATGGTGGCAGCACCATCGAGGACGACCGGCAGGGAGACTGGCCTGGTGCCACGGGTGATGCTAATATGGAAGGTGGCGTCAGTGTCCTCGAACTCAATAGCAGTGTCCTCGAACTCAATAGCAATGGCCCAGACGGCAAGGCTGTGCTTGGTGGCAAAGGTGACACAGGCGGAGTACCAGAATGAGGGAAGGAAGGCCATGGAGGGGTCAAGGCCGTTGGAGGTGGCAACGAAGGGGGAATAAGGAGTGGTGAAGAGGAAGCAGAGGTCCCCAGAGCAGAAGAGATAGGAGGCACGGGTGGCATTGCCAGTGGAGAGGTCAGACTTGGCGACGACAGGCATGCCGAGGCCCCAGGAGAAGCCACAGGAGCTGTTGGTGGCATCGGTGCACCAGAACTCAACGTGGTGGAAGCGTCGGATAGGGAAGAGGTCGGACTGAGGGTTGGATTGGACAAAGTTGGAGAAGCCCACAAGCTTGAAGTCACTGGAGCCGGTAGTAACGTCGTCATTTTGCTTGCCCATGGTTTTCACGGAAGCAAGGGGTTGGTGGCTCTGGTTTGTAAATGGTGTCCGTCACTGTGAGGAGGGAAAGAGGTGGGGCTGAATATATTGTGGGGAGTGAGAGGAGATCGGGGAAGAGAAGGCTCAGCCTTTCTTGAGGTAAATGAAGAAATTTCTGTACAATCACGTTTTCAATATTTAATATGATTCTCTGTGCACTTCATGGAGCTTGTTCCACAGCTACTTAAAAACACAAGCAAGCCAAAACAAAAGATGAACAAGAAAATGTGCTATTCACATCATCCAGATAATATATAACCTTACTACTGTATCACGTATTTCTCCTCATCGACGCCACAACTGCGGTTTCTTTTTGCACTCATTTTAAGAGAGGATCTTCCTCGTCAGTGACCTTTTCAAGAGCCATAATGTGTTTCTGGAATGATGATGCAGCCTGTTCTCTCTCCTCTAGTTGCCCCATCTTGTCAAATGTGATCGCCATTAGGTAAAATGCTTCAGCTGCCAACTCATGATACTGCATCCAATGATACAATAAATTAATCGAGTAGGCAATTTCTCACCAATGCCCACAAGAGCATATGTGGTGCCTATGCAATTGTGAAAACAATGCATAAGACAATAAAGTTAAATATACACAGCACATGAAGAGAAGAAGGGAGAAGACTGGCAAGCTTACTAAGATCCGAGAAGATTTTATGCCAGACAATATAAAATGGTACAGGTACTCGCTCTGTTCTTTTTGTAACGTTGCAGGAAGGAAAACGTGAGCATTATTTTGTTCAGAAATTTGGCTAAATTCATACGTTAAATTGCTTGTCACTGTTGAAAGGTAGGATTCTTTTTCTTGTTCTTTTTTATGTCCACATAGCAAAAAGTTAAAAGAGTCATGACCATTCCTGAAGTTCTTGTAAGGATATTTGCATGGCTTTATTATAGGGGTTTCCATATGAGACAGAAAGGGGCAAGATGCCTCATATATGGAATTTTCATGATCCCAATTTCCATAGATTATAAGAGCTCTGCGGCTAGGCTTGAAGAAACTAATGTAATAAGCACGCTTCCGAGAAGTAGACGTACCTCTAATATTTGAAGCTCATCACAAGCTTGCCTCAGAGAATCCAGCACGACCCCTGAAGTTTCAGGAACTGCGACCAGGATTAAAATAAAAGTTAAGGGCAGCATAATTGTGGTGTGCTTGGCAAAGGTAATAAATCCCTGCAACTACAGATAACAACACTCACCAGGCCACACAGCAAGAAGTTAACTAAAGAAATGTATCATATTAAAATTTGTAATGAGAGGAACAAAATAGTACCAATGCACCCTCTTTCAAGGATGCATTCGAAAAACAGCCAGCGCTAACAGATATGGAGCTCGATGTTGTCAATGTGCTTAATGCCTTATCATCTTCTAATGCGGCATAAGTGACATATTAACAAGGCATGGCACAAAGAACTACAAAGGTATCATTAGCAATTAGAACAGCAAATACCTGAAAAACTAGCATCAGACAGATGGCATTTTGCTTCTGCAATGTGTGCACGAGCTCGAAGCTCCAAACCTCCATGACCAAGAATCATAGGAAGGGCAGAGTGTATGAGGGTTAAGGCTCTTTTTGCATGGATTGATCCGAGAGACAGCCAGAGCTCAGCCAGGGTTAGAGTAGCTGAAGCTTTTAGAAGATCTAGATTGAATGACTCACAAAACGAGAGGCTGGCCAATGCATATGGAATTCCTAAAACAGCATTGCCTGATTTCTGATAAGAGAGAAAGTTAAATGTCAATAAACAAAAGAGGACATCAAAAGGAATAGTGGCATTCTTTCCATTCAGCATCATACAGTGGTTTCTAAAACATAAATTGACATAAAATTTCTACTTTTGGGCCAACATTGACATGAAATTATTAAAAAAGGAAATCTAAAGCTCACCCGCTCACTCTATAAAGCAAGCTGGAATTGCTATTTACTGCTGTACCTTGTGTATTTCAGCAAGCAAGAGGAGGGTACTGGCATCTTGTACTCGCAGATTAAATTTATAACACATGCAGAAGAGTCCATGCACAACAGCTGCAGCCTGCAAAGACAAGTACATTAAAACAATCCATCAAGATGAAAAACATAAAAACATTCATCTTTTATTCCATTTCCAGAGTTAAAACTAATGGCAACACCATGCAGACATTAGTACTACATCTAGAGTATGAAAAGACTTTTGGCAGATGATGAAGGAAACCAAATGGCAAATGAGGACTGGCAAATATCATGGTTCCTTCTCTGTTAATTTATATCGAACTCATAGATGCTAAATGAAAATTGTGTGGTAGGTAAACTGTGTTCATATGTATTCACGTAACACCCTATATAAATATCACTCAGTGGAAATAAGAAGTTGTTTAAACATGTCAAGACCTCACTGAACTGCTTGGCAGCAAGCAAAGTACGGGCATGACGAAAACTAGCTTCTGCCTTCAAATCCATGTCAACACCTGTGACAGGCGATGCAAGGACTGCAAGCTCATTGCATACTTGTTGGGCCAACTTCAAGTGTCCACTGCGTCATGAGTCATTTGATAATGTCAATTTTTAACAACTAGAGGTTGAGTTAGGTTTCAAAAGCACACATACCGATGTAAAGCGCGCTCGTGAAGTAGCTGCAATTTCAACACCATAATTTGTGATTTTGAAACTGATATAAATTTCTCCTCTGCGGTCTTAAGGGCAGCAAAAGCAGCTAAAAGATAATAAAAAATAAAAAAAATCATTAAGGACGATGACATGAAGAGTCTATACAAGCAAGCACATAGGATATCTTCCTGTGCATCCATGAGAAGATAAGAAAGAATTGAACTGTAGATAAAAATTTAAGGACAGGATAATTTTACAGAAACTGAAAGGATCTGACAAGAACAGAAATTTTGCTGAAAAGAAACATGGAATCAAAGTCAAATTTTCTCCAATCTTCACTCTCCATATTATGAAGATCTTGCATGTAAAAGAGCAAATAGAAAATAAAGGTAAAAAGTACAGTTAGCATTTAAATGTAAAACTTCACCAAATTGCAAAACCTGATCTAACTAAAATCTAATCAAGCCCTCTAGTTAGCACCACATCAATACTCAGAAAGCAACCACTACCCTTAACATAAAGAAAATTCAAATCTAGAAGATAAGATGGAGAAGCTAACAGATCAAGAAGTATTAATGGCCTGGCTACAAAATTCCTATGAACTCTCATAAAGCCTATCAACTTCCTGTTTAAGACCTTCAAAAAGAAACAGGCAAATAGCAGAGTCTCTCAAAGAAATTATCTGAGAAAAAGGACAGAATCCTATAGTGGCTCTATATCTTTTAACCTGACCTTTATATCCTTTGTATGCTGCTAAATACTGAATAAGCTTTCCATAAGCCACTGCTGCATCAACTGAACTGCAAACATGAATAGTGTAGCAAACCTTAGGTCAAATAAGCGTGGATATTAAGAAAAGGCCTATAGAGGACATATATGTATCAGAGATGTACAACTTACCTGGCACAATCTGCAAAGCAAGTCGCATAAACCAAAGCATTCATTCGAGCAAGAGGTGCACTGCAGGCATTATAAAGGTGAGGCTAAATTGGAAATAGAATGCCCAACGAAAATTCCTTTTTAATAATTCAATGAACATGACATTTGTATCAATGGTAAAATTAACAAAAAATTCAATCAATCAATGAAGAGTTGACTAGAAGAGAAGATGCATGTGCAGCCTATGCAGTTTAACACATTCTTCCCAAAAATAGAACTAATCAGGTTTCAAGCAAGTTTTGATACAAGAGAAGTTTCTACTGTTGCATGAGTTCACATATGATAAACTACTGTAAACAACCAATATCTTTAACAGTGTAAAGCTTTCAGTTAGAAAAACTTCTCTCCTTGTTGGAAAGAACTTCTCTCCTTTCTTCATTAAGTCACACAGATGGTAAGATAATAGTTCATCATCAAGCATAAAATTATCTACCATATTTCACTAACAGAGAAACAAAGTCATTGTTCTAAACTATATCTCCAACAGAAAAATCTAATGTCTAGTAAAAATTTTCAATGACAGGAAGATTTAAAATGTTCCTCATTAAAATACAACTGATAGGAAATTCCACAGAAACCTCTGCAATATGTCTGGGCAATTGCGGATGCAAATGATCTCATTGCAGAGAGGACTCAATATGCTTAAATAATTGCTTAAATTGATTAAAGATAAAATTGGGCTGGGCCCTCATTGTATGCTTTATATATTAATAACAGCATGACTCAAAGACTGAGTTAGGCAAACATGATACTACAAAACAAAATCTAACAAAAACACAGATTTAAAACCCATATAATTTGGAATATCCATTTAAATATGAACCAAGATGGATGAATGCCTACTCAATGCCCTCTTTATCCTTGAGAAAAAAAAATGGCACCATACATTTGCACCACTCAGTATATGCTTTACATAGAGGGAGAAAACCTCCTAAGCAATCATGAAAATAGAAAAACCTAGACATACTTTACAACTTGACAATGGACAAATCAATTCAAATATTTAATTAGCGCTTCCTGAGCTAAAGCTCACAAAATGTACTATTAAGAATTAGATCACAAGAGAGATATACTCAAATGATTACATCTGCACATGATTGGCTTAACACAATAGTACTAAGATGCTCTATTTCATAGCTCAAAAAGAGAAAAGCTAATAAATAAGGACATTCTATCAACCATAAACATCGGAATTACCAAATATAATCAACAGGTTCAATTATACACAGCAGTTCTTTAAACCATTTGTTCCAATGGCAACTTAACCTCTGAATGAAGTATTACCTGCCATACATTTCCCATGCTGTGGCACGGAGCAAATATGAAGCACCAACCAATTGTGACACAGATCCAGGAATAGAATTAGGTTGAGAAAAGAAACTGGAAGCGTTAGATCTATTCCCAGGTTCAGTTTCTTCAAAAATTACCGATGAACCTCTTTGTCTGTGTAAATTCTTAAGCCAAGTAGTGCTCAATGAACCGTCAGTTATCATCATGGAACTTTCAACATCAAAGTCACTAATCAAATTAGAACTTAATCTCAGTTCCTGCAATAAGAATTGGAGGAAGCAGGGAGCAGAATTAAGAAAATTACGAGGTAAACAAAAGCTTGTGGTTCATGAACAGGTAATAGCAACACATATTCTAAACTAAAAGACATTACCTTGCAAACATTAATTGGGCTTGTTATAAGCTTCATGGAAGCTTTGGGACCAAAGGATAGCACAGGTCTTTGTACATGCTGCACATTGTACCAGAAAGCAACAGGGTTACGACATGTCAAACCCTCTCAAAAAACCACCACCCCCCTCTCCCGGGGGCGGGGGGCCACAGGCACACAAGAAATCCACTGACGAACTGACTGATGAAAACCTCAGTTAGTAAAAAAACAGTCATTAACTCAAACACCACATCAGACATTTTACATAGTTGAGCAATCATTGCCCCTTCTCCTTAAGGGAGAGGATATGCATACAACAATACAAGAAATGAATTTTTATCTCACCATTAAATGAAATTTAGCCATTGCAAGATGATTGGAAGCCACCAGTCGTTTTAGCTTCAAGCTTTCAGCTCTCTTTAGAGATTCTTTCAAAAGTACAAAGAGCTGCTGGTGGATTGATAATGATGTTCCCATGTTGGCAACAGGCGAATATGATGATCCAAGCAATCCGCTTGCATTTGATATACCGATCTCAGACAGCAAGTTACATATAGCTGCCAGAGTGTAGGCAAGACAGGTATCATTACTGTGCTGCACAAGGTAAAGAAATTTAACCTCAGTGACAATGTAACATTTGCAAATTCAAAATGTGCCTTTGTGCTAAAGACCCAAATGGTTTCTTTTAGGCTAGCCATGAACAAACTTAGAGCAAAAAAACAGTATCCAAAACAACAGTTACCATCAGAAACGCCACTACCTATTACTTCCAGCACAAATATATAATTCAGGCCGAAAACCAAGAAGGCTATTGTTTTTCCAGCTTATCTCTAAATTATAGATCCAGAATTTCACAGTTTAGTTCTTTTGCAGTGCCCCTTAGGCATTGTATGAGAAAAGGAAAGAAGGATTACCTAAATGATGGTCAAATGTGCATTAGATGTAGCATATTGTTATTTTATAGTAGCAATGGCAATAATTAATCTCAGACCCTTAACAGTCCATGAATTATGTTTTTTCACAGTATACTTGTCAAAGTGGAAAATGAACCAAGGTTTGGAATCAAACAGAATGCAGTCCTCTCATCTTAAGATACATGAACTTAAATTTTTACATAAGTTAATCTCCTCAAGCTGAAAATAATAGACTGGGAGGTCAATTGATGATTGGTCAATCTATGCATTCTCCTCACCCCTCATTATGACCAATCACACCCAGGCTCGGCTTCTTAAAAAAATGTGAAGCTTTTGAAATCGCTCTCTTCAAGCCCCATCATAGACAGTACTGACTAATCTCCAAAGTAGGCAAAAATTGGTGCCAATTTTTGCCTAGATAAGTCTCTAATAGCAATACTTTTGAAAGAAAGTAGCCTTACTGATCTCTAATCTTAAACAGCTGACAAGTTTTCCTTCCAACTTATTTTACAGTTAATCCACAATATATGCTCAAATATTCAGAACTCCCATGAACAGCAGGTTCTGGAAAACACATGGATACTATATATCATCACAAGACAAACTTACAACGGATTGTCTGGGTCAATCTATCTTGCAACATGCTTATGACACATCCATAACTAATTTTCCCAAGAGGATATCTGGCTACACCAATACACATCTGATTCATTCTTAATGAATTCAAGTACTTGCCACTAGGTAGTCACGTCAAATTTTGAATCCATATTGAAAATGAAAGTGCTGATCAGATGATAAGATGAGTCAACAAGCAACCATTCCTATTTATATAACAGCAAAGAGAAACTTCAAGCAGAAAAGAAAGAAATGAATGGCAAATTTGTATTGAGGGATGAGATTGTGGATTACCTGTTGGGAGACACGAACTGCTTCAGTCAAAGCCTAAACACCAAAAAGAGAAAAAATATTCTACTTATTAAAGCATGAAAAAGGATGCTGAACCTGATTGAATCTGACTCGAGGAAAACAGGGAAATAGAGTTGGTTGCTGTTTTTCACGGATCATATTAATAAGACTGCTCTCCAGTTCTTACCTCCACAGCTTGCTTAGGATGACCAAAGTGAAAATGCAACATCCCTGAACATAATAAAGCAATCTCATATCTTCCAGAATTATTGAAGCCAGATGAGGGAGGAATACCATCAAATCCTTCTATCCCTGCACTTTTATGTTGACAACATTTAAATTAGCATATTGTCAGAGATCATTTACTACCAAATAGTCAGAAGAAGCTTCAGGATAGATACACAGGAATCCAAAGTTTGACAGAATAATAACTTAAGATACTCAAAATTCCAAATGGGATGCTAGCTCACAATTATGACAATCCATAAGTCCTGAATCTGAAGTGATCAATTCACTTTGTATCAATCACTTCAGGAAGCAATTTTCAGGAGTGCTCAAAAATACAACTGGACATCAAATTACTGTTTCAAAGCCTGAGTTTATACTAAATTAGTTGCCTTTTTAGCTTCTTACTAATCCAAAAATAGAATAAAAATAATCATCATCATTAAGTCTATTATTTTATGCGTTCAGCCATGAAGTTTCCAATTTCAACTAAAATTTCAGGATGGAGTAACAAATACTTAACAGAGACGAGAAATCTCATGCACGTTATGCAAGGACTAGATGTCACAACAACTGAAGCACCATGGCATCATCATTTAATACATCAATATTTACCTATAATCAAAATATTTATGCAGATTCTCCAAAGCAGAGGCATAGTCATCATGGTATAAGCTGTTTAAGTATCGCAAAAAGTGTACCTGAAACCAAAGCCACCATCAAATACTTAGCTTCCAGCATAGAAGTCAACAACTTCAAAGAAAAGGTCAAAAGGATATAACCAACAGCATACTACTCACACGATGCAATTCAGGTGCCAACTTTTGAAGTTGCCCAAGCATAAACTCTAAAGTGTTCAAAGGGAAAGAGCTACCATGCCTGTCATTGAGATAAAATACAAAATCATGTGCACTCTTGTTTAGAAACACAAAAGATATAAATAAAAAGAAAGGAAAAATAGGAAAGAAATACTTCTCAATTGCATCTGTTTGCTCTAGCAGGTATCCTTGTATTTGCCAATTTGAACGCAGGAAAAAGCCCTGATCAACAGCCCCAGATGAATCATCAAGTGTCATTGCATAAGAACTAGCCTCTTTCCCTTTTGCACTCTGTTTAAACGTTGGTTTGGCTGAGAGTTCGATATCTGTATCTTGAGGTTACCAATAAGCTGTTACTAGCTTGCAACCCTTCTGGGTGGACAGGTCTTCAACTAATAATAAACAGTGGAGCAATAGCACTAGAAAAAAATACACCTTTTCTTCCCATAAGGTGACTCCAAACCATGACCTGATCTCATGTAATCTCTATTGGCTTAGGCAAGCAAAAACAAAGCCAAGACTCTGATAAGTAGTGCTTTCAGAATTTTGAAGATTCTAAATTTTTGTTAATAGTGATGATACCATGTAATGACCTTCAATATGTATTTCCTATCATAGCCTTCTTCAAAAGTCTTCAGCATTTTAAGATGCTATATAAATAATTGAGCACCTATACCAAGGTGCACTACACCCATAATTATCAAGACTGCCGGTACTCTTAGAGGTGCTCTCTCAGAAAGCATTTAACAACTTGCATCAAATGCTTTAGAAATTTTCTAGTTTTATTGCACTGACAAAAATGATCTGGTCAAAAATTACTTCTCATTGTGCCATTCTACCCATATTCACAAGCCATTACCAAAAGGTTTGCCACCTGAGGCACACATCATCATTCAAAATACTCTCTTAAATTACATGCAAACATCTGAAATAGTATTGCCGTAAAGGGAAGGTACTATTAACGAAGGATTCTTTTAAGTTAAAGTTACCTTCAACCAAACCAAAGATTGGAGTGGGCACATGAAGGTGAAAAGGAATCCGCTCTCCAGCCTTCTTCTTAGCCTCGATTTCTTCATTAACTTTCTCAAAAACAAAATTTTCGAGGTCCATATTTTCGTACTCTGATGCTTCCATAAGATTAACACCAGAACCATCTAAGTGGGCCTCATGAGGAGCACGGCTTGATAGGACTTCTTTACAGTACAAAGCAATATTGGTCAAAAGATGGCAAACACCCTGCATATTTAATATTTCTCTTTTCAAATTCACAATAATTGCTCAGATAAGATTTTCAGACTGATCTTCTGTTACCCCATGTGAAAAAACGATATTTTGGGGATTCATGTGCTTGCAGGTACAGGAAGGTGAGAAAATGAGAATTTAGGAGTTCTAAAGGAGGGAACAAGAGTACCTCAAAGGAAAGGAGATTAAATGCAAGTATGCAACGGCGAAGAAATATTCCAAGGTTGCTATTTGGGTCCAATATAATCTGGTCATCTTCAACCACGCCAGCATCTTGGCCAGCAAGGACTCCTGGGTAATATTTCCCATAATGTTAGACTTACAATTTAACTCGTACTCTTGCAGAAAATTGAATCATCAGAACTAGTTCATGAGAGAACAATGCAACATGTCAAGTACCGAACTGAGAAGATAAAAAGATAAAGTAAGAATTTCCTAAGTAACAATTCAGTGTCCACTAAATGAGGCACTTTCAGCGAGATCGACAACCATTTAGAATTCTTTAAAATGTTCAAAGTATTTATGATATTTGTAGAATCCATAACTCAAGGATGACATGCTTGTCTTCAATTTAAGCATAAAACCAATTGGGCAAATGAAAAATACTCGCCAAAGAGTTGAAGGATATTGCCCACAAGACTATGTAGGATTGGGATTTCTAATCGCCATTTAGCTTCCCTCTTTTTCTGTGTTCTTAGGCTTCGCTTTAGCATTACTCATGAGCTATCATTACTTAACAAAGTGAAAGATAGGTAAGGAGGTGCAAGACAACAATGAAGCAGCACGTTACCCCCCCGGCCCTCAAGTATTCGCAGGAGCTAACTCACCAGGCATCACACTCATTGTGCGAACACGGAGAGAAATGAATAACAATACACGAAAGCAAATTAACTAAACTGACCTCGCATTTCTGTGAAAAGGTTAAATAGATCATCCGGAGAAGACAGAGAGGACAGCCTACTGATTAAGTGGTCAGCTAACCAATCGATCGACGAGCTTCCGATTTCCCTCAATTGATTTATCAGCTCATGCAACTTTGGCTCCAAAATATCGTCACACGACTGCATCACGGAATCACACATCCAACTGTAAAAACGAGCTCATACAAACCTTAACAGGAGATAGCCAACTGAGCAACATTCCCTGAGCGCATCGAATTGGAAATGCGGATAAGAAAGCTCGACCTACGAGCTGCTCGTGGAGAGCAGCATGAGTACCTTGGTGAGGGCCAGCAAGAAGAGGCCGAGGCGGTTGTGCTGAGCGAAGGAAGAGAAAGGGAATGGCACGAACACTTGATTCGGAGAAGCGTAGACCTGCAGGAGTATGCAGAGCGACACCTTGTGCGGAGTCACGTCGAACGCGCCCGGCACCTTCAGTATCCCCGCCATCGCCGCCGCTACGCGAGCACCCGCAGGTGCTACGGATCGCTGCCGGGCGACGATCGCGGCGATGCCGGCGCGCCTGAGGAGAGAGAAGGAAGAGGTTGGTGAAGGGTTTTTCCGGCGAAGGAGCGTCGCCGGATCAGGATTTGCCGACGACGACGACGACGATGACGATGTTGGTGATGAAATGGGTTTTAGGGTTTTAGGGGGATTTTCAAAAACAGAGGGACCGGGAAGTTGGCTCAAGATCCGGGTCGGGTCGGACCATGTCGGGCACTCGCAACCCCAATCAGTTGTGCTCGCAAGACCGGACCGGACCGGACCGGCCGGCTGTTGACTTTTAAAATGGAAAAAATGGGCATGATGACATAGAAATGATCGCACTGACCGAACAAAAAAAAAAAAAAAAAAAGCCATAGAAATGATCGCCGTCTGGTTTTTTTTTTTTTTTTTTGGTCGGACGACTGGTGGTATTTTAGGAAGCAAACATTATTACGATATGTTTATTTCCCAAAATTTTTAAAAAATGAGAAATATTTTTTTACAAAATAATTACTTATATCATCTATAAAAACAAATTAATGAAAAATATTTTTATTATCCACATAAATATTTAGACATAAATTATGAGATGTAGCATATTGTTATTTTATAGATAAATCATTTATAAAATTAATTTTCCATAACATAAATAAAGCAATAAATTATATTTCATTTATCATTTTTAAAGAAAAAAAGTCCATTATCATTATAGTGGCTATTTATTCTACCGCAAGAACATCGGTAATCCATCATCTCTATCTCTTCCAATTGCGCCACATGGGAACTTGAAAAATACTTACACACTACAATATATACTAGACAAAACACCAATATAAATCTTCAACTATGATATTCATTTTTTGCATTATCAAATCTCAAAAACTCGTGCCGGTATGACAAAAACATCCTCTTTCAATCCAAAATCATAAATTTTTCTCATAATAACATAATGTCCCGTACATTTTCTTTCCGTTCACCAATACCCCAAATTTATTTCAATACGACAAAAATTTAGGTATTTTTTATCATGTATTTAGAAGTTAACACAAAAGAAAAAAATCCAAATTCATGGTATCACGACAAGCATGATTTAAAATTCTTTGGGACACAATTAGAACTTGGGGTATTGATATAACAGCCGACGCAATTTCGAGTTTCCACCGACCCGACCCCATCTTTTGATGGGTCTATCTTAGATATGATCTTAAAAGCACAGGGGCTTTATTGAAAAATAAATAAACACTTCCGGGGCGTAAGCGCGAAGAAATAAAAAATACACACGATCGAAAAAGGGAAAACGAGAGACAAGCGTAACGTAAGGAAGACATCACCATCTTCACCTGCAAGTCCATCAAAAAAAACCTAACAGCCTCGTCGGAGCGAAGGAGGCTTTGGAACCTCGCTCGCTCTCTCTCTCCCTCCCTCTCTCTCGCAGCATCGACGGGGGAGAACTGACGATTTCTCCAGCTGATTCGGCCTCCCCGGGAAGCCTCCGCCGCCTCGCCCGCCTCGCCATGGCCTCCAATGGCGCTTCTACGGTCAGTTCCGCAGCACTACCGCCTCGTAGTCTCACGCGTGCGTGCGTTCATTTTTGGTTTCTTTTTTTTTTTTTTTTTGGGCGGGGGGGGGGGGGTGTGTGTGGCGCGAGAAGCTGAGGAGATTTTGCGATAATCGTGGTTTTTCCAGACGGCGGCTGCGGATGCGGAAAACAGCTTGGACAAGATCAAGCGGCAGCTCGCGTCCGGTTCCGGCAGGAACTTGCTGCAGGGCCCACTCCTCAAGCGATCCGAAACTGTAAATTCTTGTTCTCTCTCTCTCTCTCTCTCTCTCTCTCTGAGATTTCGCGATCTAGTCTTTGTTTTCGTTGAAATGTCGCCTGGGTTTAGGTTCTCGTTGCTGTACGGCAGCGATTCGAATCGGGGGTTTGGCCTCGATCTTCCTTGATCACTGCGCGAATGGGAATTGCATTGTGTCTATTGGCGTCGTGTTCTTTGTCCCTCTGATTTTGCGAGTGTGATTCGAATTAAGAGATATGGACGTGGTTCGAGTTAGAGGAGGGCATGTGCTCGCTTAAAATTTGACGGAGAATTATTTCTCAGGGTAGAATTCGGAAGGATGATTGTGCATGGGATGGAAGAGCGCCAGTGTCTTGTAGTTTGGGGGGACGGGTTTTCTATCTGATGAATTAGGAGTAAGAACCAGTTCATCTTTTGTGTCATAAAGTGACTGAAAAGTTTGCTAGCTCTTTGCAATAGACATTAAAAAATACTCATTGATGCAGTAAAAATTCTCCACTTTGATGCCTCTCTAAAAAATCAAATAACTTCCATTTTCTGGAGTCAGGTGCCTTATGGAAATCTAGAGGTTTTGATTATTATGAACCAACTTACTTGACAGCTCAAACTATAGATGTCCTCCCCTCTTTTTACTCCGAGGCTGTTGCCGTAGGGGAGAAGTGAGATCTATGTCTTTTCTTGTCAAGCAAGAAATTCAGCTTTTTGCATTTCGACTTCGAATGCCTTTGAAGTTAGCTTAAGTATTTTATACAGTTTACTTGACTTTAGTGTAAGAAAGGCACTTACACATGGTCTTCCAGCTTAAAATTTACATCCATCTCACTTAGTGGCAATGGTATTAGATTATCAGCCAGGCATGGCCACTGTCAGTTTTACTATCTCCACTGATGAAAGTGTGTCTATTTAAAATGTTTTACCTTTCCCTGGCACATGATCTGTCTGATTAAAAGATCCTGCATGTGATTTTATCTTCTTAATAGATAAGGAAGTGGAATGAGCGGTGGGTGATCCTCGACCCAACAACTGGAAAAATGGAATACAAGTTAGTCATTTTAAACTGAAATATTCATTCGATCAAAAAAAAAAAAAAACTGAAATATTCTGTGCTTTCATTTGTAAAAATCTGTATTTATCATTTAAATTTCTTTGTTGTTTGTTTGTATCAGAATTAGGAGAAATGAGCCAGCTGTGAAGGGTACCATAATATTTGATGCTAATAGCACAATTGCAGTGTCTCCTGTAAACTTCCAGTAAGATTTATTCTTTCAGAACTCGTTCTACAACACATTTCTGTTCTCATTGAGCGAATTTGAACTTTGGTTCATGATTTATGGTTCTTAAACCTCCTATTCATCTATGTTTCAGTGGATTGCCGAAGTATGATGGCTGCTGTTTCTGTATCCTCTTGGCCCAGAACTTAATTGCTGGCTGTGAGCCTGTTATTGTCAATTGTAATTCTTCAAGTTGATATGTTTCGGATACAGTTTTCAATGAATCCGTGTGCTTCTTAACCTTATTTCCTAGACATTGGGACTCCGACAAAGAAAGATTACTTTCTATGTGCTGAAACTCCTGGTGCAGCCAGAGCCTGGGTATCTACTCTTCAGTAAGTTAAATCTTGTATTCTGTTTTCTTAGCTTAACAAACATTGGCTCATTTATTATTAGCTGTTGCAGAATTTTTTGAAAATTTACATGTAAAGGAAGTTTTCGAAGGGTTCAGGAACTCTGTTACTCTGGTGGTTTGTTCTTAAAGCTGAATCGGGGAGGAAAAACTAAAGATTTGTTTTGGCAATAATGAGATCTCCACTATCGGTGGACCTAATATAGATTTCTTTTTCAATACTGAATATCGCAGATCTTCACCAATGTATACATATAATCTCTTACAATCATTAGAAATTTCTCATGATCAGTTAAAGTCAAACTATATTTTTGCTATAGTTTTGGCAGGAGGCTTTGGTATCCATCCTTGAATATTATCATCATGATATGGATTCTCTGTTGGCTATATACCATGGTCTATGAATTTATTTTTGTGATGAAAATTTATTTGTGGAGTACACACTATGTCTTTGTATAAATATTTTCAAGCCACAGTAGATGTCTCTTTGCGATATTCCATTTTCCTCAATTTAATTTGTCGCTGTTGCTAAATTTTTCCTCTCGTTATAACTTAAGAAGTGCTTAACTCTCTGTGTGACCATATCAGTTGTTACAGTTCTCGCTTTCTTACTTTCAAAAATGAACCAACCACTATATATACCAGAAGAGGAAAATCTCTCTCTCTCTCTCTCTCTCTCTCTCTCTCTCTGTGTGTCTCTGTGGGGCAATCACTTACGGTTCTCTATCTTTCCATCTTCCAATAATCAGTGCATCCCAGTTGGTCCTGAGGGCTCATAAAGAAGCTGTAAATTCCTTAAGTGGGAATGGTTCTGCTAAATTAGGAACAGTTGCAACTGTAGTTGCTGCAGCTAATTCAACAGCACTGGAATGTTCCAAAGAAATTGAGGCAGCAATGCAGATTTCTATGAGAAATGCTTTGGGGATGATGATAAATAAGCCAATTGATGGTCCAGTAGATGATATGACAATCATGAAGGTACAAAATTTGAACTCCTCTTATCTTACCCTTAAAGCAGTGATGAAAGGGGTTTCTGTGTGAATACTTGTTGGCATGATGAGATCCTTTCCCTTCATATCCAACTGTTCCTCACTTTGGGCGTTGGACATCTTGTTGATTTGTCTTTGGAATATACATCAGTCCTTTCATGTAATGAATTTCTCTATCTGCAAAAAGATTGGACTTTCGCCCTATTCAAGGGTTATCAATTTGTCATTCAAAAAAAAAAAAAAAAAAAAAAAAGGGTTATCAATTTGCATTATATATCCTACTAGTGATTATACTTAGCCCAGCCTGGTGGAAATGGTCTCAATTTTAGATCCTCAGGCAGTTATCATGCTTGACGGGCAATGGTAGTCCACATGTCTTTTTATTAGTGGCGTATTTGTTGAATTATAAATGCTAGAATATTTTGCAGGAGACACTTAGAGTAAAGGATGAGGAACTGCAAAATTTGGCAAGGAGTGTTCGGGCACGAGATTCAACTATTAAAGAAATAGCAGAGAAGCTTTCAGAGACTGCTGAAGCAGCTGAGGCTGCGGCATCTGCAGCTCACGTAATGGATGAACAAAGAAGAATAGCTTGTGCAGAAATTGAGCGTTTGACGAAAGATTACGAGAAGCAGGTGGAAACATCAAAACTGAAGGTAGTTCAGTTTTCATATCTTGGATGTTGTCCAGCCACTCTGAGTTTATCACGCGTTGGTTATTTGGCACCAAATACCTTATAAAGGATACATGGAAATGCCATCTAGCATAGATAGCCGAGTTCTGTCTTTCTCTAGATGAGTTTTGTTTTCTTTCCAATGATTGATCTGTAGCTAATCTGTATTTAGCTTTGTATGTGCAGTTGAAAGAGTCTGAAGGAAAGATTATGGCTCTAAGCAGAGAAAGAGATCAACTAATAAAGCAGAGAGATTCTGCTCTTCAGGAGGCACAGTTATGGCGTTCTGAGATCGCAAAAGCTAGAGAGCGTGCTGTTATCCTGGAAGCAGCTGTTGTCAGGGCTGAGGAGAGGGCCAGAGTTGCAGAGTCGGATGCTGGTGCTAAAATAAGGGAGGCTGAGCAGAAAGAGGCCGCTGCAACAAAGGATAAACAGGAGCTTCTTGAATATGTGAATGTGCTTCAAGCACAGCTTCAAAGGTACATTCTTTACTTTTGACAACACCCATGAAGAGTATCATTCCCTATTGTTTTCCTAATTGCATCTCTTTACTGGTTGTCATGTTGACCTATTTGTATTCTATACATGTAAATTCATCTGAACAGAGATGCCATGGGAATAGTTAGAATGGTGTAGAAACCCTTTCTTATATGATGATTAGATCAATTCTATCTTATTAATGGTAAGTCATAATTTTGTTGCTGTCACTCATCTAAGGGCCATTGGTGAATTGATTTGCTTTATTTGGACAGACAACACATGGACACAAAGCAGGTTTTTGAGGAAAAAATCACATCTTGCTCAGATATGGGGAGTGCCCTTCCATTGACGAAACATGTAGACTCCTCGGAGGAGAATGTGGATAAAGCATGTCTCAGTGTCTCTCGTGCAACATCAGTTTCTGGAGAAAATGTCATCCATATGACTGGTGATCAACAAAATCTCCAGCCAATTGCCGATGGGGAGTGGAATGATATTCAGGCTACAGAAGCAAGGATATCTGACGTTAGAGAAGTTGCTTCCCAGACAGAAGGACGGAGCTTGGACATTCCTGTTGTTAGTCAACCAGTTAATAATGATCAAGGGCAAGGACAGAACACATACCATCAGGCTTAATGTTTGATCGTGTGAAGAGACTGATTCAACAAATAAAGCCATTAATAGCTTCAGGAAATGTAAACATGGGGAGTGGCAATCTACCTGAAAAGGTAAGCTTGAGAAGAACACGAACGTCAAATCTTTCGGAGTTGATTCTTTTCTCCCGTTCTGGAATTTCAGAAATTGTTAACTTTTCCCGTAGCGTTGGTATTTAAGAATGTCTACCAGAGGCCATGCTGAGTATTCTGCTGGGTAAATTGGGATCAACTATGACTCCTAAAATGTACATGTAGAGCAGATGGTTGGAACTGAATGTAAAATTTTCAATCAGTCTTGAGGTTGCTTGAAATAGTTAGTATCTTTGTCTTTCGGATTTTTCCAGTTAAGGTATAGAGAGTTAATTTGTATATGAGATTTGTTTAAGAAGAAGGATTGGCACCCCATGACAACGCGTGCTGAGGGCTGAACTTGGGTTTGCACAGAGAGAGAGAGAGAGGGAGAGGGAGAGGGAGAGGGGCGCCGGCCTTTTTCTATCGAGGATCATGTGGATAATACTCACGAGAGTTAAAGTTTACAAAAGGCTACTAAATGGCACATAATTTTTCAAAAAATAGAAAATTTCGGCTTGTTGGAACATGTTATATATTAATTTAATATATAAAAAAATATAAACATGATAAATTATCATTTTACTGTTATTTTAATCTAATTAATTTGATTCAAATCTAAAAATTAATAGTGTAAAATGAATTCACACTAAAAATATTAATTTACTATGTGTTAATATTTTTTATTTCAATTTGACAAATTCAACTTTATTCCAATAACCTATGAAATTTGGAGGAAAAAAATTAATTATTCACGTTCTGGACTTGCGAGTTGGAAGAGGAGAAAAAACAAACTTGGGAAGTAAATTGTGTGTCGTGAGAAATGAGAGTATAAAGAAAAAAGAAAGATTCAATTTTTCTTTTTTTCTCTTTATTATTTTTATTCTTTTACATATTTACATTTTAACTCCTTATTCATTGAAGATTTCTAAACTTGAACCAGTGTGTATGGAAATTACAGGTCGGAATTTTGAACTCGCATGCTAAAATTTCGAACTCCTGTATTGGAAAGTGTCGAAAGAGTTAATCAGGCGTTGGATTTTCAACACCTATTAACCAAGTATCGAAAAATATTGGACACTCCGACACGATGAAGAGTGTGAGTGCTTTCTAGCTTAATAGACTAGGATCCATCCCAATCCGAATTGTAGTAATCCCTAGCCTCTCAAGAACCGATGCCTAGGAAAATTGGAAACAGACTTAGCTGGTTTTGCATTGGTCTCTTCTCAGGAGCCCACTACGATCGCGGCGAAAGGGTTCCCTTAGAAGATGTAGTCTGTTCAATGTTTGCGCAAATTACGTTAGCTTTGTCGCCTGATGATGATTCGACCAAACACATCACCACGTCAAGTTATTCAATAGTCAGCCCACGTTACCACGACTAGTTATTTAGGAGTCAGCCCTTTACCGGGGAAAAGTATAAAAAAATAAAAAATCTTAAACCTATTATATTAATATAAATTTGATCATAAACTTTTCAATTAGATCAATTTAATCATAAATCTTTTCACATTAATATCAATTTAGTCCATTTGACCGATTTATGTCAGAAATTATTGACATAAATGCCAGTCTCCCTATATAATATAATCGATGTTGACGTGAACAATTTAAAATGTTTTTTTTTTTTTTTTATACTTTTTTCCTATTTTTCTCCTTTGGATTGTGGTTAGTATCAATTATGCATAAGCAAGAGTTGGCAAGGGGATTGCGGCCCTTACTGAATTTGGTAAGGGCATGACCCTTGTGGCGTGGGTGAGAGGGGCCCTTGTCAAATCAGGCAAGGGCTCAGCCCATGCTGCCGTCGAGCTCTTGCCAGATTCGACAAGGGCAGCCCTCGCCGAAGATAGTGAGAGTTGACCCTTGTCACGTCTAGCAAGGGTTGAGCCATTGCCAGAGAGTTGACCCTTGTCACATCTAGCAAGGGTTGAGCCATTGCCAAATCCGGCAAGGGCTCCTCACCTAGGCTGTGGGATTCGTGCCCTCGCTAGATCTGGGGAGGGTCATGATGCCTTCGTCAACCCTTGCCTATGGCCAATTGATGGCCATTGTCATGCTACGTAAAATAGCTGGTGTCTATGTTAGTAATTTCCGACTTAAATTAGTCGAATGGATTTCATTTGTACCAATATGAAAATAGTTGTAACTGCATCGATCTAATTAAAAAATTTAGAACTGAATTGATATCAATACGATAATTATATGACTTTTTTGTACTTTCCCTGCCTTCATCGCTAGGCTACCCTTCTTCTTGATCGTGACAATATTCGTCTGAGCAACTTCGGCTTTTGCTGTGGTCCCGGTTTCTCGACAATGTTGTCCACCTCATGACAACATTGCTAGCAGAAAACCCCATACAATGTCCGTCCCACGACAACCCCCCACCTCGCCTGATGTCGGCAACTCTTCTTGTAGAGGAGATTAGACCTGCGGAGAACGCCAGATGGCATCAGCTATAGCCGTCAGCTGGGAGAAATATGTGCATGTTTAGTCACTTCAGTGTTGGATAGCCAAGCGCAACAGGACTTGCTTTTCTGAACGTGAACACGATGATTACAAAAGAACCGCTGCCGTAAGCGTGTAGGGCCCTTGCTTGCCATGACTTCCGGCAAAAATTTGGTGACTTGTGCTGTATTGCTTAGACATCGGCATCGAGCAAGTTCAATGAACAATAATTCAGGCAAATGAGAGAGGGTTACCCAAGTCAAGGGGTTTGCCGAATAGCCGTGACATTTTTCTAGTGAAGGGAGAAATAGAAAGCATTCGATTGACTGCCGATTCAATTCGCACCTGTACGAGTGGTTCTCTCTCGTTGCGTCGGCAGCTGAGGTCATTTTCTCGATATTTGCTTTGTGATTTTTTCCTTCTCTCACCCACCCAATGCGAAGAACATTGTAGAATAGCGTGTCCTTGGTATCGAGACGAAATCGATCGAGTCTATTAATCTCTCTCTCTCTCTCTCTCTCTCTCAAAGCATATGAAATGAAGCGGCTAAACTCATAATTGAAAATGCGAAACTAAAAGAGCCATCGATCGAATAATGCTGTAAACTAGAAACTTTGATCAGTACAAGTTCGATCCCTCCTATCTACAGACACATCGAACAGTACATATCAATCGTGGCTTTATGTTGTGAGGAAGTTAGAACCTTTACACAGTGTATGCCTACTTATCCATGATATTGGCGGAAACCATATCAAGGCCGCCTAACGGAAGCCTTTTTTATTTGGCAGATTCAGACATATATATGATGCCCCCTCTCCCGAGAGGAGGGCGTACGAGCTCGATTGATGAAGATATGTTATTTTCGCATTTACCTCCCGTCGAAAGCTTGGCAAGGATCGATGGCGACTCGCTCGACTACTGACCTTAGCTCGTCCCAGCAGTTCCCGTGCATAAGAAGGTCCTCTCCATGCAGATTCCAGAGTTCGGAGTAGCCCGGTGCTGGAAACGGCGCCTGAGATATCGAGTTCAATTGAGTAAAGAGCAGGTAGTTCCGGTCGTCAAAACGGTCCATGATGACCGGCTTCCTCTCATTGTTGGCGGCGATGGCTGAATCCCCGAAGCTCACGTACTGCTCGGCTGATTCAGTTTCGAAGCTGCTTGTATTAGAGCCTGAGTCAGTCGGGTTCTGCTTGAGGGTGGTGTTGTGCTCTTTCAAGTTCGGCGTGTACTTTCTGTGTGACGGGATTCTCTTGAAAATCCTGCATAGCGTCCAGACCTCCTATGAAGCCCACCAAAGAAAGAAAATCAAATTAAGGGTTTTTTTTTTGGGTGGGGTATCGAAAGTCAGGCACAGTAAGAACATGAATATCGAATTTTCGTAAGATGGTGTATGAACTCATTTTAGAAATTTCAAGATTGTATGCTGATCTATGGAATATATTATTCTGGAGAAGACCCGTTCACAATACATACCATGATTTATTTGACCACTTTATCGATTAGAAAAAGAGCAAGAAGACGACCTTTCAATCTGATTACGTTTGACATTCATCTAGAGTGTACAAGGAAGATTTCCGTTTATTTGATCAATCTCATGGCGCTGTCTAAGGTGGAATTTAGGAACAGGTTATTGATTTGAGCATTTTCTTACAGAAGTGAGCTAAAGACTTAAAAAGAAGAGAGAAAAAGAAATACCCAGAAACACTTAGCACGAAAAATCTGATGAAAAAGAGCAGTAACTTTGAATAGAAATTAATGATGATCATGTCTGTCCTCATCATTCCCATGCAACGGCGTAGACGATCTTTGCAAAACTCCCGTAGACATAATCTAGAATGTCGAGCAACACCACCGTGAAAATGGATGAAGTGAGAATTCTTACCGCTTCTTGAGCAATGCTCTTGTCTGAGGGGAGACTATCGTGGGCGGTTTTCCCCGACGGCGGGAGCCGGAACTCGTGCATCATCCAATCGGTCTTCGTGCCTTTCCCGGCGCTTCCGCAGTAGTAGACCAAGGACTTCTTGAGGCCGATGCAGTCGTGGGGCTCTTTGGCCGCGTATATCTGCTTGTCGATGCCGGTGGCTTTCCAAAACCCGGACCCTGTGACTCGGTTGGGCCTTATGCTGTTCCTGTACTTTCTCCCTCTCATGCAGAAGAAGTACCATTCTTTCTCCCCAACGGTGCTTACTTCTTCAAAGTTTTCACAATATGATGGTGAACTTCAGTGATATACAAGTTTGAAACTTTCGATATAGTTCACAAACTCAGTATTAGGTAGAGCTCTAAATATATATATATATACATGCGTTCGTATGTATTTTTCGCTGTGAAAATAGAAAAGAAGTCCCATTTCCTTGTTTACCGGCAATAATCATCATATTTTCGAAGAGAAGGAGACCATATAGCTTTTCATTTTATCAGGCGATTTTAGTGATCATATGTGGTTCTTTCACTTGCTATTCACAGTTTCATCAAGGTTATTATGTATCGGGTAGGGAGGGATCTGTCTGAGAAGAACCATCTGATGATCAGACCTCTAGGAAATGGATAAGATACATATACATGGATATAGATAGTGATCCCGTAACTTTTCACGTATAGGGATTAAAAACCAGTTCTCTTTTTCTGCCGAGCAAGCAAGAATTAATAGAATTCTTCTGACCATCTTGTGTGCCGTCCATCGTTGCCGGCTAAATAAGTAGCTAGCTTTCATGATGAAAACATCTATCATAAGGTAATCTAATGAATATTAATCCTTCGGTTGTTCAGACAGATTCTCAGCTCAAACTGACCAACTGACATGTGTTCATCTATGCATATTGAAACCAAAAAATTTTCTTCTTTGGATCTTTTCTCTAACTCTACTTTCTTGGGTCAATTCACTTGAAGGGTACATGCGATGAGCTGTAGGGTTACTGGAGAAAATCAAGAAACGACATATTAAGGTCGTTGATGATACGATTAGAAAGTTGACTTTTCTGATCAATTCAGGATGAAACACACAAACTGTGCAAAGAGGAAAACGAATGAATGAGAAAAAGAAACTTACTTGGAAGATCCCAAGGGTCGTACTTGTAGATATCGACATGCTTGATGAGCTCGATGCTGAGCGGCTTCTTCTCCACCTTCCTCTTGAGGTAAAACGCCACAAGCTCTTCGTCCGTTGGGTGAAACCGGAACCCTGGGAGGGCCGTCCCGCCTCCATCTTCATCCTCCATAATCCTCTCTCCACTGCACTCGCTCATGCTCTTTTTTTGCATAATCTCCATATCTATCTCCCTCTCCCTCCCTCTCCCTTAATTCTTTCTCTAGTGTTCTTTGTCGTCTCTTCGGAGTGCACTAACTCATCATACAGGTCTCGAAGCAGGAGCTTCTTATAGGGCGTGCGGGAGATGAGGATTTTTGCATATGAGAGAGATCATGTGGTTTGCCTTCGGTCAAGTACGGACTTTGATTATTAATATGAACCATTAAATGATCATCGAGTCGCCATCGCCCGAGAGAGAGTTCTTCATTTCCAAAGGAAAAGAAAATCGGTTGGTTGGGCTCATTCTACGGTTGACGTGATCATCTGATCTACCCGATCACTGGTTAAAGTAACATCTTGTATTCTTTCTCTGTTTCTCATAAAT
Source organism: Eucalyptus erythrocorys (assembly GCA_014182555.1). Classification (NCBI taxonomy): domain Eukaryota; kingdom Viridiplantae; phylum Streptophyta; class Magnoliopsida; order Myrtales; family Myrtaceae; genus Eucalyptus; species Eucalyptus erythrocorys. Next base: position 36,843,264 of record CM024597.1, read on the forward strand.
ATAAGTGCTAGACTCGTGTCGTCTCTCTTAAATTCAAGATGTCTTCAATTCATTGAAATAGTTCTCAATAATTATTTATATACTGCTTAAAACTTGAATAAAGAAATTATGAATGTGATCCTTACTGTTCCATCAAGAATGGTCGATGTGATAAGCACGATTAATCACGGTACAGCAAGTTTATTATTCATGAAGCTATGAAGTTTAGAGTGAACGAAATATGGTGAAACATTTATTTTTGCTTATAACCTGATTGATCTACCAAATGAAGTTTAGGACCACCTACCGCGTGCTAGATGGTAACTTTATCAACATGTTCACTTCAGGATCATGTATGTCTGGTGAAAAACCTGATGCAAAGGGATATTTCTTGAATTTCTTGGAGTTATTATCGTTCATTGCGTAAATCAACTGGGTAAAGTCAACCTGAGTGGCCCTGATCGTTTGACTTATTCAGGCTGAGTTCCACTTGTTTTTGTCCTTTTCATTTGGACAGTTTCAAAGGAGGGAGAGAGAAAAGGGGTGGGAGCCCTCTCTGTTGGTTTAACATATCTGACGATTAAGCTTTCGTAACATGATTATTTTACCTCTTTTAATCAGATTAGATCTAGAGGAAACACTAATCATGTCGCTTCTGAAATGAAATTCCACACCCACATAAAAAAATTTAAAAAGAATGAACGAAAAAGGTGTTCAAAACGCTCCTAATCTAAGTAGACTAGCTTGGTGAGTTTTCTTCATTTGACTCGGAATTTGCAACGTTATGTGCTTACTTCTCCAAATGTTTGGTTAATTTAATGATAAAATTTCGTATGCTTGCTTAATGTCGTAATATTCATTGAATAGAAGAAGACAATTCAAAATCACTGTAGATTATGTTTGTGCTTGCACGTATTTAGGTTTCTAGTGGCCCCTTTTTTGCATTTTTGAATTACTATCATTTGACAAACCGATATATACCCAAATAGAATCAAACTCGAGACCCATGCTTATTCAGGCGTAAGATACCCGCCATTTGATCATTAAACCAATCCTTGAAAGTTATGCTGTCAAATTGGTCTAATAAAACGTCTTTTGTCTATATTATAAATGAAATTGACACATAAAGCGATCAAACTTTATATATCAATTTACAATTAGATGTCACGTTATTTATAACATCATTTCTAGAAGGTTGCTTTTAAGAAAATTTAAGAATTATACGCTGAATTATTGCCAAAATACAAAAGTACGACCTGAATATAGATAACCTTTGAGGACTCGATTTTTCAAACCCATCAAACTTATTCTGTGCAAAGAATTTTCTGCGTATGCAACGCAATTCCGAGCGGTGTGTGGAGTTAGAAGCATAACCAAGTCATGAATCTGTCGCAATCTATCTAGTACAATCGTACAATCGGGCAATTAGCCATCTGAACATGCGATCTTTTTCCATGCCAAGTGTCCTGAGAGCCAACGAGCACAAGGCAGACGCTGCCGTTCCGACTCCCGCAACAGAGAGAGACCGAACGAAGGCCTGACCATGCGTGGCCATAAAATTGACTTAGCGATTGAAAAATCAACGAGTATGTGAGCGAAGCGCACATCATAAATTCAATTGATCGTGCTAAAAATTATTAAGTAATTTCATATTCCAATTATCCGCTCAGATCATTACTTGGATTTTACCTTATTCATAAGTTTAGTCAGAGTAACTTTCATAAGTTAGATTCCATATAACTTGGCAAGCTTTCGATTTCCGGACTACCTTTACGTTGTGATGCAGCTGATTTCTCTTGAACCCAAGCAATAATTTAAGTTGCAACTTACACACGATTTGAAAAGTATATTTTAGTGTCTGTACGAGAGACTACAATTGATCAGCTGATCAACCACAGATGTATGTGTACTAGCTATATCATTCTGATTAAGGTTGTATACATACGTAAGATCCTTCTAACGAGGACGACTCGTTCTGGGCACTTGTCCCCAGGCATGCCTAATTCCTCATCAGGGTTGACCCAGCATCATGAATCACGAATTAATGATGTTGGATTTTAACCGAAGAATAGGGCTAGGTCAACAAACGCAGCTGCTCGAGATAAAACAAATTTCTTGGAAAAAAATCTTGGTGAAGGCCACGCCTTTCTGCATATATCTTTCAACCATAGGCATCCATTTGGATGCGCTCCGTGTCCCTTACTGTATGATGGGAATGCAACCCGCATGACATCGTTGCCCCATACGATATCGTTCATATTTTGAGTTATAAAGTCTTGATCACTTCATCAAACTAGTACGTGGATTCGTTGTGTACATTTGGGAAACGATCATGTGTTAAATCGCTTTGATCATGAACTACTGCAGATGCACACATATTGTATCCGACAGCGGAGTTCTTCATGGGGAAACACCAGCAGATGCGCTGTTCGGGGCCCTTATGCGGACATCCAGAACATTAAGACCATAGTGTAATAATCGACATATCTCTTTCGCACGCTGTGTCCACATCGATCGAATAATGGTGTGAGGCCCAGATACATATTTTTCCAGGCATATGCATAGAATTATGGGGACTGTTCTCCCCACACTGAGCTTTTTTGTACGTGGTCCATGGGACGGAAAAACAATGGGTACGGCCAAGAGGGGAGAGAGAGACAGAGAGACAGATGCAGCAACGATAATGAAGTAGGTTTCGAGTCAATGGAGAGAGGATAGAGAAAGAATATATTTTGTTCGGAGCACGACTATGCCCCCATAAAAAGAAAGATCTGATGGAAAAAGTCTTAAGTCCTCGATTGATATTATTGTTATGGGTCAAGTCCTCAAAACTTTTGGCTCCAGAAACACCCCAAAAGTCTATTCGGAACCTTCTTTCCTTGCCTGACAAACCAGGCAATAGAAACCCTCGGTTTTCTCGAATGCCCCTCGCAGCAAACTTGTGAAAACTTGTCTATTCTGGCTCCAACAGGAATGTACTCCTCTCCAACCGTAACATCTTTTGATTTTTAAATTTTCTGTATTGGAATTTTCGGGTCTTGCTGTCGTTTAACATGATATTTTTGAAATCAAATCCTGGAAGTCGCTGAGAATTTTTTACTGTGATGTAATTGGAAACGAATAAGGTAACATATCCATAACAGGATCACACCCCTTTTATGGATGTCTTTTGGATTATTTAATTTGCAGGAGACCTCCAATATGTCTAAAAGGAACCCAACCTTTTGAATTGATTTCTTAAGAGGGTTTGGCTCAAATCACATATCTTTAAGACAATATAATTTTACACATCTCTCCCTCTCTCTCTGATGCACAGTCAAAGAAAGAAATCATGCATGTTAGATCAGGTTCCATTTGATGGCCGAAAGCGCAAGATTCTCTATCTTGACGAGCAAACGATGCAGTCATGGAACCATACAAGACGTTAGTCTGTGCCCGATGATGAGGTTTGATGACTTACGAGATATAAAAGGCCCCAGCGTCTCTATCAACTCAGTTACTTCACAGGAAACTTGTTGCTGAGTTCTCTAACAAAATAAAAAAAAGGAAAAAAAAAAAACAAAACAAAAGATGTTAAACCTTTGGAGTGAGTATTATCTATAATCATTTCTACTAAGCCATGTCAATCGTACATTGAAAGTCCGTGACACTAGAAGACATTCTTATGCAATTTCTGCACCGTCATTTATTTTGGGGAGAATTGTGCAAAAAGTCCTAAACCTATTGCAGTTTTGCCAATTTAGTCCTAAACCTTTCAATCTTACCGATTGAGTCCTAAACTTTTTGTTAGTTTGCCAATTGAGTCCATCCGGCCAATTTTAGCCGGAAAATGCTAACGTGGACGCTGGCGGTGCCACGTAAGGCTCCGCCGGCGCCGACGTGGATAATTTTTAATAATATTTTAATATTTTTTTAAATTTTTTTAATTTTTTAATATTTTCTGTTTCTTTCCTCTCTTTTTTTTTTTCTCTTTTTGGCTTTTCCCTTGCCTTTTCCGGCGACCGGCTATCGGCCACAAGCGATGGCCGGCCACCGGACACGGCTCGCCGGGCCGGGCCTCGCCCGCCACGGGCGAGGCCGGCCGGCGACGGCAACGGCCGGGCGAGGCCAACCCTAGCCCTAGCGAGGGTTGGCCTCGCTAGATCTAGCCGGGGAGCCCTTGTCGGGGCTCGCCCTCGCCCGAGCAAGCGTCGGCCTCGCCCGGCCGGGCTAGCGACGGCGGCCACCGGCCACAGCCGACGCCCGGCCCAGCCCGGGAGCGAGGGTCAACCTCGCCGGATCCGTGCAGGTGAGGCCGACGCCGCCCGGGCGAGGGCTCCTTGCCGGATCCGGCGAGGCCGGCTAGGCGACGGTGACGTCGGGCGAGGCCACCCGGCCCCGGTGAGGGCCGGCCTCGCCAAATCTGGCGAGGAGAGCCCTCGCCGAGGCTCACCCTCGCCCAGGCGAGCGTCAGCCTTGCCCAGACCAGATCTAGCGAAGCCGGCCCTCACCCCTGGCCAGCCCGGCGTCGGCCGTGGCGGTGGCTGCCGTCGCGCCGACCCCGGGGCGAGGCCAACGCTCGCTGGGCGAGGGCGAGCCCGGCGAGGCTCCCCTCGCTAGATCCGGCGAGGCCGGCCCTTGCCGAGGCCGGCCGGCCTCACCCGTGTCGCCGTCGCCGCCGGGCCTCGCCCGTGGTGGGTGAGGCCGACCACGGGCTATGCCCGGTGGCTAGCCACCGAAAAGTCAAGGGAAAAGCCAAAAAGAAAAAGAAAAAAAAAAAGAAAGGAAAAAAACATAATATATTAAAAATTGTTCATGTCAGCGCCAGCAGTCCTACATGGCACCGTCGGCGTCCATGTTAGCATTTTCTGGCCAAAATTGACCGGATGGACTTAATTGGCAAACTAACAAAAGATTTAGGACTCAATCGACAAGGTTGAAAGGTTTAAGACTAAATTGGCAAAACTGCAATAGATTTAGGACTTTTTAGACAATTTTCCCTTTATTTTATACACCATGTTCAGAAAATAAGTGTATAACACCTCTTTTTTCTTGCAAGGTACACCTGGGGCATGCGCTATTCTTCAAACATGCTATATGAGAATGGAAGATTCTACTATTTCGTTTATAATAAACTTTTCCTCACTTGTAGAATTGTAAAAGAGTTGATAAGTTAAAAAGGTACTTGACAAGAAAATTACCAGTCACTAGATTTATGGATAACTTGTTTGTAACTTACCAATTCTTCTATGAATTTGTCCACCATTTTGATGATTTGCAAATTACCAACTTTTGTTTGTCTTTCTTACTAACCCCTTAAGTTAATTGGCTCTTACATGAATTTATGAATCTTTATTTGAGTGACTTACCCACTTTTTCCATATTAAACTACCAACTAGATTTGGTAATTTCATTCTATAGTCCCACCAAAAAAAAAAAAAAAAAAAGCTTGGTGAGTAACTCAAATAAAGGTTGGCATCCCAAAACTAGTTGGTGACTTAATTGGAAAAAAGTCGATCAATCACTCTAATTAAAATTGGTAATTACTGAAAGGAGCTGGTGACTTTAAGGTGTAAAAAAGAATTGCAAATAAATTTTGTAAATGACAAGAAGTTGGGAAAACTTAAAAATGTTGGTGAGTAACTCAAACAATCACTTGAATCGCTCTCTTATGATGATCATCCTGACTTGTTGAGGGCTGAGCATTTCGCTAATCAACATTGTATTTTCTTATCTCTCGCGCTGCATCTATGAACATAAGCATTTTGATTGGGACATTGTGTGTGATTATTAGGGTGCGTTTGTTTCACGAAATGCATTTTCGGGGAAAACATTTTCCTCATTTTACGGAGTTTGAGTTGCTCAGGAAAATGAGTCAACAGAAAACGTTTTCATAGTTAATAAAAAATGTTTTCCTAACAAAGCTTAAATTCAGGAAAATAATTTCTCCTTTGAAAGAATCGGAAAATGTTTTCCAAATCAATGCTTGGTTTACAAAAAATTATTCTTATAAAAATATATTAAAAATTTGAAATTGAATTTTTATTTTTTAAAAAATTAAAATTTGGAAAACATTTTAAAAATAAAAATAAAAATACGAATTTGCTTCTTTTTCTTTTCTTCCTTTTTTTCCTTTTTGCTTCTTCTTCACCCGTCACCGGTCACAAGGACAGCCGGTGAGCTCTGGTTTCACCAGATCGAGCAATCTCATGGCCTTCGACAACAAGGCTTGAGCTTACCCGAGGCCGATGAGCCTCAAGCCTTGCCAGATTGGGCAAGCTCGCCACCTTTGGCGACAGCTGGAGCTCATCCCTTGTAAGCCAGCCCGAAAAGAATTGCCAGAGGAAGCAGAAGGGATGGCGTGAGAAAGCAAAGGAGTGAAGGACAAGAAGAAGGAAAAAGAAAAAAATAAAAAGAAAAAAAGGAAATAAAAAGAAAGAAAATAAAAGTAAATAAAAAACAACGATATTAAAAATTTGAAGTTTTTAAATTAAAAATTCACTTTTTTTTCTGTGATGAAGTGTGAAATTATTTTTTAATGGGATCCAAACGGTAGAAAATATTTTCAGTTATACATCATCAAACAAAGGAAAACAAATCTTATTCTTGAAAAATACTAAGCATTTTCCTTTATCATTGAGTTTTCCGTGAAATAAACGCACCCTTAGTTCGTGTATGCAATTGTCATCTGCCCCCAAAGTCTTTTCGTGTGATTGAATGTTAATGGACATATCGACAAGAGTTGCTATCACTACATGGTCAAGACCCTAAAATCAGCATGCGAGCGTAACCATCCATTGAAAACAGAGGCCATCCCCCTTTGTCGAACCCGTCTCAATCTTATGAACCGCATCCCCTCTCAAAGCAAAGTCAATTTCCTCGAGTCATCAACCGGGAAAACCCTTGGCTAAAAGAAGCACACAGTGCCTCAACACCTCTATTTTCTTCGTGGTGCTTTTTCTGAATGATTACAGCTAATTGTGACGTAATAAATGCTGCAGTCCTAATACATTTGATTAAAGAAAGTTACCCTTTTGACCAGAGAGAGCAGTGGCTCGTGCCGAGGGAGTTCTTTCCCTTCGCACCCGAACTTAACTGTGATTTAATGAGCTTTAGTTCATTGTCTTCAGCCATAAAGCGTCTTTATAATAATGTTACACGTATGTTAATTCTAATCACCGGAAACGGAACTAACATAAACTTCAACGTTTATATACATGGTATACCTAACCATGTGCATGAACCCCGAATTTCTAATGACCCAACAACCAAAATCTAGGAGGGCTGACTTCTATGTTACATCATCATCGGACTTTAGAAATATATATGTACCGTCCTTCCACTTAATAGCTCGAGTTTTATATTGGGCCTTCTAACTAATGAACAGTATGAATTATTTAAGCCAAACGCCAGTGATCGCGGGATATGTCTAAAGATTCTGCCATCTTAATGAATTTTTTCGTATCAGTATGGTTCGACGAACGGTTCGCCTAGCATGGCATTACAGTACAAATCGCCAGCTCGACCTCTCATCTTTATCTGGTCTTTCCCATCCGGCTTTGTCGGAATGGTCATCTCCATATCCTATCTATCTCAAGCACGGGCAATCTTGTGGGCGAGGATGAGCATCGAGAAATACCCACAAGACATATATTCATTGAATGTTAATTTGTCCCTTATAGTTTGAATTTCTAGAAAAGGTAACACGCGCGGCACACATAATGATCACAGCTATACTCACGGGTCAAAAAATTTCTGTTCAGCTTAGTATGAATTGGAACAGCTGCTTTAACTGATGTTTTTTTGACCTACATGTTCGTTAACGCAACAAAACTCGAAGAGATTTCAAATAGGGCTGCTCCAGCAGCTACAACTTGCGTTCCTTTCTCATCGGAGGAGGACGCAACTGTGTGAAAGTAGAGAGAAAACGCGCTTCCATCATTGGAAAAGCCTGCGCTGCCGGATGGAATCTGATGCTTTAATTACTACGTACACATTTGAACAAAGCTCTTAGTGCTTTCTATGTACTTGCCAATGAAAGAGAGAATTTTTTTTTTCTCGTGACTTGACTTTTGTTAAGGCGGGACAAGCCAGAATGCAAAAAGAGTAAGCCCATGTGCTGTTCGTTTCTCATTCAGAAAGGGGGCCCAAAAATAGATGCTACAGGAGTTATAGCTAACGCACAGATCGTATCGCAGCTGAGGAATTTTCTCTTGATATTACTGATCCATGCAATGGTGGATACGTCTATCGTCTCTTCAACGCATGACGCTACACCGTGCATTTGGTCGTTTTAACACGGGGGAGAAAATTCTTTAGAGCTGGATAGGCAAACACGCGATGACTTACAATGAAAATCGAGTATAGCTTATAATGAGACTTGCATTGCTTAGCTGTGGGACAAATGAGACCTACTATGAAAATCGAGCATAACTTATAATGAGACTTGCATTGCTCAGGTATGGGACAAATGAGTCTGATATGTGTGGACACAGGACATTTAGAACTTGATGGCTTAAGCTTTAAGATTGATAATGGTATCTAAGCAAGTTCAAACCTCATTTTATCTATCAACTAAAGCAAGTGTTCTTCTATTAACACGATACCCACCTGCAGTGCATCGATTGTCTTTCAATTGTTTATTCGTTTGTTACCTCAGAAACGTAGTCGCCAAATTACTGGACAGGTACATGTTACACTCGCTACCTCGATACACTTAAAGGTTCCATATCTGCCAAATGCCGTTGAAATATTGCGTTATGAACCATGGAGCATGGTACTAAAAGCTCAGGATTTACCGACTTTGATGAGATAAGCCATGACGACACGAGGGAGTAAAAAGAGTAATCTGTTGTCTAGACAAGATGGAAACCATGAGCAAACAAAACGGTATATTCACCATCATCCTGAGGAATATCCATTAAACATGTAACATATCCATGTATCACAGTCCTTCAGCAATGCTACAGGCCGATGAATAAGCAACCTTTGCATGGCTGATCAAGCAGAAATAGAACCATGCAAAGATTCAGAATTTCCTACGACCAGACAATTTCCATCACCTGGGTACAATGCAAGCAGCTATCCATCTAGCAGCCAAATGGCTGAAAGCAAAGATGCCTTCAGAAATCACAAAGACGGTTGCCATCTCAAGCTTTGATGTAAATTTCATACCTTTACTCTTCTTGATATGTTCACCACAATAATTACACGCACAAGTTAAGCATAGATGCATAGCCAAATGATAAGCTAGAATGACACAACAGACTCGGAGTGGACTGAATTTCGAAAATGAGATAGAGCAGTGTCACTTTCCTCATCCCTTTCAAAAGTTAATGGCATTCCTTGAGGTTGCTTCCTGGAGGCCAATTAACATGAAAATAAGGTTCAAATATTCTACAAGAAAAGCAAACAAAAGCACAAGCAGAAATGGGTATGCAATGCAAGTCAAGTCCTTCGAAAGCAAACTTTCTAGGAGAAAATAGCAGGTACATGAATTATCAGCAGAACAAATAAAATTGAAACTCGATGCTTAACGCAGTTCCAAAACATATTTCTGCAGTTGATTTCTAGACCAAAATATTCATCTTGGTGTTTATATTTCACCAAATCCACATCAAATTGCCAAAAGCAGAACAGGCTACATGTGTACCACACATGTTGCCATCAGAGACAAGACCAGAACCCAGAGCATTGCAAGTTTCTTCCAGTCTAAGATTCTGACCTCGTTTGCTATCCTATCCCTCTTGTACCTCTTTTACAGAGCTTTCAAGGTAAGGGTGCACAAATGCAGTTTCAATTTCTCAGTCAAGAGTCACTACTTAAGCAAATACACGTAATGACATGCCAGTTTTCAAAATATCACCGTGCCAAGACAAAATTCAATGTGTCAATACCTTTGAGAGAGAGAACTTTCTTCAGACAATGCCTTCTCCAACCTTTCCTCAAATGGCGTCGCGTGCCAACTCACCTTTTGATCCTGGGGGAAGAAAAACAGACTGGTTGTCTCAAGGAAAATTTCTGAATTAGAGTCACAAAGGAACAGACAGGCCATAAAGAGATACCTCCTTATACTTGTTAGTTGAATTAGGGATCCCATTACCATCCCACCACTTTGGCAAGGTTTGAGTTTCATTTTCATTCCAATGTGCTGCAACAAGACCAATGATTGGCCTATCACTAGGAGTACCATGAAATTGGGATTTTCTGGTAGCTACAGCCCTAAATTTGTGATCATTGTCATCCCATTTGTTCTGAGGTGGTTTCAACCAGGAAGATAAGCTTGTTTCCACTTTTGATTCTTTTCTCGCTAAAGTTTCTTCAATGTGCATTTCAGATTTTTTTCTCGTGCTTCCGGGTTGCTCAGAAGAGTCCTCCAACTCTTCTAAAAGTAGATTACAATTAGACTCCCCATCCATTAGTGACTTCCACTGTGAGACGCTCTGTACAGGATTCAGAACTGAATGCACATACTCCGACCTAATACGTGCCTTTTGAGGTGATGATTTCTCCATGTATGCAGGAAAAACGGTTCCAGGAGTCTGCATTTCCTCTGTTAGCTTCATTGGTGTTGGATGAGGCCCAGCATTTGAGTTATTCTGAATATTAGGTGATTCAGATTCTTCAAAACTCCGGCTTGCAATTTCAGATGTTGAATCTCTGGACGAAGACCCATCAATGCCACATTCAAAACGCACTGACTTGTTCCTACACTTAGCATTCACAGTGGATTTGGAGGGTGAAAGTGCAGTTGCAATACTATCATTCTGTCTCTTATGATGCTCGCCAGTTGTTTTGACGTTGAATGCCCAACTGCCCTCACTGGAGCTAACGGAAGAAGTTCCCATGTTCTGCTCATCTAATATACAGCTGCAATAGCAGAAAGAAATAATTTCTTATTTTCCCTGAATACTGAGTTCTGATCTGATTATCAAACATATCATGGTCATATTCTTTATAGAGCATCTAACCTGCTAGCTGTATGCTCATCAGAATTTGAACCTTTTCCCCACTTGTCAGAAAGTTTTAGAGGTCTTGGGGACAACTCATGTTGTTTGTTTAGCTCTAGCTGAAGCCTCTCAATGGATGATACTGGAAGCCACGAGTGAAATTTTGAATTTTCAGAATCTCTACCCTTATTTGGTGAAGCCATTGACCGGCCAGATGCTTTCCGAATTTCATTAGGGGTTTCCTGTAACGTTCCACATGCTTTAAGGAACTTACCCTGTTAAAGAGAAAACTGAATGTCACAGAACCTACAGACTGTCGAATATCAAGACTAGAAATTCTAAAATATGAAAATATGAATGATCTCAACATTGGAGACTGCATCCTCTACGAAATAAACATTCCTTCTTTTCAAGTAATTACAAACACAACAACTACAATAAACAATATTCCAAGAATTAATTGGCTCTGCCTGCAAGAAACATGATCCCAACAAATTACCTACCAACCTTCTTAAGCTTGAGTCAAAAAAGAAAAAGAAAACCCTCTTAATCTAGTTAATGATCCTCACTCGCTAAACATTTTATGTCAGAAACCCAAAGATATGTCAGTCCTGAGACAAAGTAAACTTGAACCAGTCTAAAACTTGATTCAATGAAAAAGAAGAGGTAGATTCCCACTAGAAGTGGAAGGCTAAGGCATGTAACTGCAAGACCCTGTTGAAAAATGCATGGTCCTCTTCTGACTTCAGTAAGTTACATTGTCTGCCAAAAGTATGACAAGTCCAAGGCCCGGGAGATGATAACTGCATGTCTCAATAACCTACTCTACTTCATCCAGAAACTCTAAATGGTTCTGAAGAATTTCTCTACAAATTTGAGAAATGTTTCTTTCAGATAAAAGTTATACCATACGTCATCTGATGTGTATATAATCTTGTGAGCTTTGAACTCAAGCAAAATCTCCTCTCAGCAGGAAATGAATTTTGACACTAATCTTATATGACAAAAAAATGCGCACAAAAGGAACAAAGTGGTGTGGCTTATGGAGATATGAAGGCCACCATATCATGTATTTGACAATTCCAATGCATACAGACCCCAATGTCACCTACTACCCCCACTGGATTATTCCCGCCCTCTCACCATATATATTAATTTTTTACAATCTGTATAATCTGTGATGACTCAAAATGTTAATGTTTGTGCTTCGGAAAGATTTAACGTCATCAATGCCAGACATAGTCAAATACTAAATGTTAAAAGCAAAAGCAGAAAGCCACAACCACTCCATCCAAACCCAAACTACAATTCCCTTTTGCAAAGAAGTAAGACTGCAAAAAAGAGTGGAAGACAGAAGTTCCAGAGCTACAGGGTGAAGCATTCATTAACAGCTTAGCGCTTCAAAGCAGATTGACATTTGCTACATCTTTCACAGTAACTACAGACAACAGTCAGGCAGCTATTTAACAGTGTAAAATTAATATATATGGTTTCCGAATCAACCCTTTTCTCTGAAATTCTCTAGTTATATCTAGTGACCCCTTCTTAGCTAGAAGTTCCAGATGAACATATGCAAACCCAAATGGAAGATCCTGAAAAAGCACACCTCGTCTCTGAGCTCCTTGCTGATGAGTGGAGATCCATAAACAAGATTTTCACTGTCCTTGCAAGGAGAATCCTCATTACCTTATTCAAATAAAGAAGCAAAGTGATTGCCACTTCATCCTTGAATCAATTCACAAGTTCATTATAAAGGAGAAAACTTACCATCAGACAGAAATAGAGCCGCTAAGGGGTTCCGAGAAACGACAGCTTCCTGGGCGGGATGCACAAAAGAAGACAGCAGTGAGCCTTACATTTAAACAGAACCTGCCGTCGCCGCCGAAATGCGGCAAGTAAGCATAACAGATGCCAAAGCACACGGAGAGTTAACTATCTCCAGCAGCATTCTTGATAAAACAGATAACCAACAACGACTACTGCAGAAGCTGAATTTTGACCCGACTGGATGAATAACTTAGTCCATCCAGCTATCCTAATCAAAAGCAACAATAAACACTAAATAAACGAAACGAAAAAAAAAAAAAAAAAAAAAAGAGCTACTACAATCGCCCGACGTATTCTGAGAAAAGCACGAATGCAGAAGAGGCGGGAGAGCCTCGCTCTCGCCCGTCCTCTTCCACAATCCTCTCGCGACGGCACGGAATTCGCTAATCTCATCCGCCGGCAATAAGGTCCCGTCGCTTCCGCGAAACTAATCACAACACGGAACGAACTACGCACAAGCGACGCGCTCCGAGCACGAACGCACGCATCAAAAGAAAGAAGAGAGACTTCCTCCCTCCTCCTCACTCCGTCGATCGGACCACGGCGTCAAGAGCTTACGGTGGGTTTCTGGTAGCGAATGGAGCGAGGGAGCCGAGCGCGATCGCGGTCGTCCTCCTTCACGCGGAAGCAAGCGAAGAAGCAGCCCATCCCTTCCTCTCCCCCACCCCCTCCCGGCCGGGAAAGCTCGATCTCTCGGGAGAATTTTCCAGAAGCCAAAGCCGGACCCTGCTGCTCCGAAACCCTAGCCTCGAACGCAAGAGAGAGAGAGTCGTCTGCACAGCAGGAGGGTGGTGGCCGTCGTCGTCGTCTTCGTTTCGGCCGTTTCGAATTTGAACGAAGGGGACGAGGGAAATGATTTGTGGCCCGCCTGCAGACGCATCATTCGCACTCTCCCCCCGTCAACGTACGCGACGATTCCGGCGGTGATGGGCACGCGCCGGTTTGGCCCATTTTTTTGACTGGCTACGTGACGCGTTACGAGACGATCCTTTCGTCGGTCCAATCCGAATTGATGAAATAAATCTCAGAGATTATTATTACCATTGAATATCGTATCATTAATATCTGATGACGCATTTACCGTAAATATCTCACGGAGGGTTTTAAATTAGTACCGGTCAGGCAAATCCATTCTTCCTTAGTATTTCGTCCGATGTATTATTAAAATGCATACGAGCTATACATGAAAATGTTTTTTAACTAATAAAAAAAAAAAAAAAAAACGTTACTCTCTACTTCATATCATCTTTGTAACGGTCTGTCATGCCTATGAAAAGTATTTATTAATACTTCACGAAGGCGAATTTGAAATTGAGGATGTGATCTTTTTTTTTTTAAGATAAATGTGGCGTAAAGTTATCATCATGAAATTTTCAATGGTATGATTTCTAAATTTTGATATTATTGTCTTCTTTTTTTTTACATAGACCATGGTCGAAATTTTTGCTCAAAAAAATTTAAATTATAACCACATATAAACTGACCTATATAATGAGGATTGTCTAGGCACCGTGCGGTGTGCGCCCTCATTTCATTATTATTTTGTTGATTATTCTCTACTGCTGCTTGACGTCCAGCCCGAGATGATGTGCTCGGCCCGATTGGTCACCATCGAGGCCCCCAACTTGAAGTTGGCTTTCAAAGACGATTTTATTCCTCCTCCATGAAAAATATTTTTGGGACAATAACACAAATTATCCCTAGAGTTTGATTTGATATACAATGCCGCCTCTGAAATTTTAGTTTGCACAATCGGTCCATAAATTTTGACGCGATGTGTAGTATCATCTCTAAATTTTTAATGTATTCAATGTGGTTCATAAATTCGATAAATGTTCAATGTTATCTCGAAATTATATGAAAATGTTTTAAAGTTCAAAGATCATATTGAATGTCAGACTAAACTTCAGATACTATAAATTTAATGAATTTAAATTTCGATAAGATAATGAATAGAGATCAAAACTCATGAATCATTTATGTCACATTTTCGATCTTTTCCTTTTCTTTTCTTTTTTTGGGAGGGGGGGTTTGGAATGGAGCAAAAGGATGCTGCAAGATTAATAAGAGAAAATCCAACATTAAGTCCCTAATAACTTGCATTTGGCAATTAAGGCCTTCATGTTAAGATAAACAGAAGAAACACGAGCAAAGCAAGCCAATCATGAACAAGTTTCAGATTCGGTTCAAGCTCTTGGGTATTGAGCTCATCTTCGAGACTGTGTAAAATTGTTGTTTTAGGTGTTTGTGTGATCATTAATGAGTTCCATACAATGATATGTAATGAAATCTGTCTATTGAGAACCATCTTGAGAAATGAATCGGACAAAAAAATCCATATGATTTATTATGGTTGAATTCCATTGTTGCGCCGTCCAATAGCATGATTGGGCTCGCACGATTTACTTCCTATTGTTTTGGTGTTTGGATTTTGGATGGCCTAAGTCACATATTATAGCATCGCCTAATAATCCTTTCGTCCACAGCATAGATAAACTTTATGCCACGTAAATTATATTATGAAATAATGGGTATAGCTAGTTTATGTCTATAGTAGGTATAGAAGGCCTTTCCATTCAAATTTCGATATGCATAAACTAATGCCAAACTAAATAGTAGAACAACACTAGTTAGTCGCTATTTACGTAGAACACATGCCTGACTAGAGCCAACGGCATACAAATTGAAATGAATAGTTCCAGAGCCATTTAATTTATGACCCACTAAAAACAAACTTTGAAAAGATTCTGTATAATCATTGGACGTTTAGATAAACTTATATGTATAATGTAGGTCATTAGGTATTTATGTCATGGCAATTTGCGCATGTAATATTGCTAAAGTGTTTTGAGTTAGAAGACAAGGATATTGACATCTATTAATCTAATGAAGTTAAAGAATATTTTAACACTCTGTAAATTATTAACATCATATCTTCTTGACGCATACTAATTGTATAAATTACAAAAAAAAAATTATAAATACTTTGCATAATGATTTTTAATTTTTAAAAAGGAGAGCAAAATCGAGAAAAAATAAGTAAAAAATTGGGTTAAGAAAGGTAGAAAAATGCACAAAGTGGAGTAGGTACTAGGTTGTCAGAACCCCACCCTCATCCATTCTGTACTCTAGTCTCTCGACACACTCTCCAACGAGGTCTCAAACGACCCTCCTTCCATCCTCTTTTGTTAGATACTAGATTTTGATTGTAGTTTATAAAGATAAAGTTTCGAATATATGGTTTGAATCCAGACCACAACCAGAATCTTGTCCATTATGTCTGTTCTTTGGGAAACGATTACAATTGATCACGATGGCTTTAAAATTATCCAGATGTGGTCTCGACTTCGAGTCATTTCTTCACATAGCAACAACAAAGCAAAAATAAAATAAGAATGAGTAAAAAACCACGTAGTTAAAGTGGAGGATATATATTGATAACCATAGAAAAGAAAGAAAAAAGCAGCGAGAAAAATGAGTAATATAAGTGAAATAATGAGAGTGGGGAGATAAACACAAGATGGATGAAATATTAGAATATAAGTGAAATAACGAGAGTAGGGAGACAGACACAAGATTGATGAAATATTAGAAAGATGGTAAAGTCATAAAAAATCATAAACTATGCTCACTCTAGTATATTTACTTTGAAATGTTTTTATGATATAAGAAATCCCAATACCGTGTTCATCATGACACATATATTTTAAATTTTTCCTGTAATATTAAAAATTTCAAATGTGTATCTATATGACTTTCAAATTTGTATTTATATGACACATCACCCCGATACTCTTCAGTCAAAATAATATCGTTTTTATTTCATTTAAACCATGGAGACTCCATATCAATAACGTTTACTTTTCGTCAATATAAGCAGAATTTTTATAGTTCTCATTCATAGAATTTTAATTTTAACGAATGGTAAATGTGTGTGTTATAGTATGCATGATATATGGTTTTTGGTAACTTTTATTCTGATTATTATGATGTGTATTGGAAATTGAAAAGGAACAAGAGGAAAAGTTTTCTCTAAGAAAAAGTCAAAAGCAAGTGGGAGTGGGTGAATGAAATACGGGTGTACCTAACTCTCTCCAAGGATCTATTTTTATAGAAAACGAATATAAAAAATGACAAAAGTTGTCAGAAAGGCCGAAAGCTTTAAGGATGAATCATGCAAAACATTCTTGAAATTTGGGGTAATTCGTGAAGAATCTTGAACTTCGAGGGAATCGCTGCACGACAGTCCCTTCGCTTTTCCGATTCACATGCACTTCACACCTGAATTTTAAGGAATAGAAATTGTAATTTGTTTGTTTTCCTTCAAATGTAGTGTCTTCTAGTCTACTATTGTTATAAGAATCATCGAAACTTCTTCTTTGAAGGTTCGTGATATTCTCTACATGCACATTAATTGTTATAAGAATTATTGAAACTTTCCTTTGAAGGGTTCAGGGTTTTCTCTACACGGCACATGAATAGTGACTTATAGATAAAATAGGCTTGTTTTGCCAAAATAATTACGATGACAATGACAACGATAAAAAAAAAGATGGCTTCTCATGTTTTATTTTCTACGGAATCGGCGTAAGTTGAATTTTCTCCCCAATCACGTAAGAATCATATAATGATTGAAGATTTGAAGAGGCGTCGACATGCGCTATCCTCAAAAAGTCATGACAGCTTTGCCGCTTTTTTTCTACTTATTCTTTTGCTTGCAATGAAATTATTATAAGAAAGGCAATACTAAAATGAAAAATTAAGTTTGATTGAAATTTTCATGTGATTTTGTCAAACTCATACCTAACTCTAATAATACGATCAAGGTCTATGCACGAGGCCATAGGGGCACGATTTCGCCGGCCAAATTCATCCAATCCACGTCTTCAGATCTGTTCTTTTAAATGAAGACGTACATCAAGGTCATGATCAAAATTGAGGAGCAAATGAAGAAAGAAGACAATCCACCTAACTGTCCGACACCTTGAAAACCGATCCACGTTCGTAAAGACTCCACAACCTTTTCGTTCCTAAGGCCGAGAATTCGTCCACGTGGAGGATTCGTAACCTAAAATTCAGGTACTTTTTCTACTTTTGGGCGCGCACTTTTGCATGGAAAGAAAGGAAAAATAAAAGAAAGGAGTTTCCTTGCACTCTCCGGGCGATCGAAGCGTGGAGAAGCGATGCTCCATCTGTCACGGGAAACGCTCAGCCGAAGTCTCCCCCGTTGAAATTGTGCCTAGAAAAAATTAGGAAATCGCACCACATGTTTCGGTCGAAGCTAAAACAAAAGACGACACTGTCGTTGTCCGCTTGTGGCGTACAAGTAAAAGGGCATCTTCCCTCTTTTTCTTTTTTCTTTTTTTCTTTCTTTTTCTTGATGGAAAAAATTGATTTTTGGTTGTTCCAATAAGACAAAAAGGTAAATGTCACGTGATGGAAAAGAGAGGAGAAGAACTAGATGAATTGAAACTTTTTGTATTTCTAAACTATTAGCTTGTATTGATTACATGCACGGCGCTCCTTATATGATACAGAATATGAACAATAAAAGGAAGGAAAATCTCCTAGACGAATAGTATGGATTCAAATATAATCTTAGATTAATTCATTTACTCAACTGTGATCTTGAATTGATTTAATGTATCACTTATTATGGTCGATTTAAAATATCTTCTAACAATAATAAATTGAATAAAGCCAGACATAGAATGTGCGTAGAGGGGTCTCCTTCACGAATCTATCTTTCAACCATCAAATTGAGGGTTGTTTCTACACCTTTTCTCTTTTCTCATGAAAAAGAAAAGAAAAGAAAAAGAAAAGGAACACTAAAAAGTCATTTATCTTTTTACATATTTAAAAATTTCCTCGAACTTGAATTTTGGTGGCATTTTTCTTTCTCCCTTCTAGACTAGGGAAGCTAATGATTTTTCGTTAATTAATCATTTTCAGCGAGAGAAATGCATGAAGACCTAGAAAATTAATTCATGAAAAATTATTTCAATCAACAAATGTGTTCCTAAAATTAAAGCCATCCTAGCCACAATTGTCATGGCCCAAAAAGAAAATCCAACCCAGAAAATTTATGCCTTCTTGGGTGAAATTTCGTTTTTTTTTTTTTTTTCTTTTTTGTGAAGATAATGCAAATGAAAAATTCAAAACTACCTTGGATCCAAGTAGAGCCAAAGTGTTTTAAGCCATTTGCCAAATGGGTAGTTCACAGGAAGAGAACCTCAACCTTGTACGCAACTCTTAACATTTCCATTGCAATGTCTTTCGTTCTCTACCGTCCCATTCACTACCGAGTCCACGACAACGATATGTCCGGCCATATTGATGTTGCCCGGGTGCAATGCATTCGCGACTCGCCGTCGTACTTGTACACCGTGTTTAGATGTAAAACAGTTCACGCAGCTCCGCGGCTTACTATTTCGGATAAAATCGATTGCTAATAAGTACAAGCGTCGTCAAGAAATGCTATGTTTGCCACCGCAAATTGACAGAAGCTCTTACAAGAAATGATGCAACAAACTCTCATCAATCATTGAACATGGCTCGCTTGTTGAATTACTCACTTGTAGTCTGTTACGTCATTTCAATTATTACATGAACTTTCTAAATCGGCTTTCCCACACCGAGCACTTCTATCTCTCTCTCTCTCTCTTCCCTTGGAAATAGGTTAATCATCTAGACAATCTCGCTCTATTAATATTGATGTATTTTAAGGTTTTTAATGGTTAATGATGTAGTGATTTCGAGGTCAAATTTGTACACCTGTTATTAAAAAAAAAAACAAAATGGGCCAAACGTGGAGTACGCATGCCTACGGTCTAGTCCAAAACGCTGTCCCCACCCAACCACCTCGAGATTAGAGAACATAAGCTCTTGTTTTGGCTGAATTTTTTTGGTCGTAGTTTAGGCTTAATTAATGTGATAGTCTTCTTCTGATAACAACTAGACAAGTCCAAATCCGTCAAATCCAGGTTCCTCGGACTCTAATTTAATGCCTGAAAATGGATTTCCCTGCTGCTACGCACTACGCACGGAAAGAAAGTACTTGAGTGGGGAATTGCCGAACGATGCATGCACAGTATCTTTGATCTCGACCTGACACGGTCTTTCCAAATCACTTTGTTTTTATACGCCAAGGGATCTTAAACGACACTGGTGAAGTTTGGAACAGTTACTTCTTATTTCATGTCAACCAAGGTTTGCTTTTTAATGTCAAATAGATTTTCAACGATTCTCGTTAACGGAATTCTGACGAAAGATAATGTGTCATATATGTATAAATTTGAGATATCTAATGCGGTAAAAGAAAAATTAAAAATATATGAATCATGATGAACATTATTTAGATTCCCTGCATGAGGCCATGGGGGCTGAATTCACCTTTCAACCTGTCCATTTCACATCTTCATATATTATGGAGATAACCATTAAGGTCATAATCACGATTAAGGAGCACTATAAAAAAATCAATCCATCTCGATCCACATCCATGGAGATATACCCCACCCAACCCTTTTCGTTTCCTAAGGTCAAGAACTTTTTGTCCATGTAGCGGAATCATGATCTAATGATATGGTAAATTAGGTATTTTTGCATTAAAAAGACGAAATGCCTCGTCTCTTCATTAGAATTTAGAAAATCTCACCACATGTTTCAACCATGATGCGAAATGAAAGACGGGTCCGTCATTGCCCGACGGCGGAGTAGAGTAAGGAAGGGGCATCTTCCCTC
Organism: Eucalyptus erythrocorys; assembly: GCA_014182555.1. NCBI lineage: Eukaryota > Viridiplantae > Streptophyta > Magnoliopsida > Myrtales > Myrtaceae > Eucalyptus > Eucalyptus erythrocorys. The sequence goes on from CM024597.1 coordinate 36,863,741, forward strand.
TTATTTTCTTCATGAAAATATTGTTGTTTTTTGGTTTTTTTCAACAAGACAAAACCAAAAACAGAAGGATAAAAAAAAGGAAAAAAAAAAAGAATAAAGCCAGAGGAAAAACCAAACGAAGAACGAGTGTGGAGGTGTCCTTGGCTAATTCGTCTTGTTAGACCATCGATTCGAGGATTGTTTCTACATTTTTCTTTGTTCTTATTTGTGAAAAAGAAAAGGAAACACAAAAAATTCATTTCTCTTCACAAATTAAATTCACTCGAATTTGAATTATGGAAATCTTATCTAAGGACGTGTTCATTTCGAGGAGAACTTCTTGATATAAAAAAAAATGCTTTCATTGAAAATCACTCTCGTTTCCACTTTGCAGATTAGGAAGTTTGTTTTTCTAAATCTAACCATGGATATTCTCTTTAATCCAGTAAACGACTTTGCAAATTTTGTTTTCCAATCGAGAAGTTTTTTTATTATTTAAGAAAATGCAAATAAAAGTTTGGTACAACCTTTGCCAAATGTGGAGTTTACAGGAAGAGAACCTCAACCTCGTCCGGCCGTATTGACGTTTTTGTCCATGTGCAGTGCACTCGCACTTGTAGTTGCACTAGTACATCGCTTTTAGATGCAAAGGCAGTTACTTGGCCACTTACATGGCTTGATTAATGCTAATGTGGATAATTTTTTTTATGAAATTTTTTCTTTCATTTTCTTTCTTTCCTTCTTCCTCTAGCTGGTCGTTGGCAACCAGCCACGGGGAAGGCTATTGGGAATGCGCAACATAAATCCGATACCTTCTTCAAGAGATTACCAAAAGAAAATCCAAGTCTAAGCTCGTCATTAATCCCATTGGACTTACATTCACGCAAAAACTTAAACCAATGAATTATGAGTCAATTAGAATATATTAACTGCTCTATATTACATCAATTCTCCGATGTGAGATTTCTTTTACATAACTCACACGTGTATTCTAATAATCTCCCTCTCACGTGTAACTCAGTTTTATGTCCGCTCTTCTCTTAATTCAAGCATCCTTCTACATCAACTTCCTTGCCTACCTAGAAACGTAACCATGGGCTCTGCACTGTTTGCTCAGAGCACGCATTAAAAGTTCAATACCTTCTTTCGGAAGATTACCAAAAGGGAGCCCAAGTTTGAGCTCATTAATATATTCAGTTAGACTCACATTCACGTAAAAGCCGGGAAGATTTATGAGTCAATTATGATATATTAACTTCTTTATATTACATTAATTCTTAAATGTGAGATTTCTTTAACACAACCCATACATGTATTTTACCATGGGCTTGACCTCATAACCTTGCTCGGGGCAAGCGGGCTTGTTCTCACTACCTCTAGCTAGTAGTTGGGGAGCGACTAGTTAGAAAAAAGAAGGAAAGAAAGAAAATAAATAAAATAAAATTAAAAAAATTAAAAAAATTAAAAAAAAATCCATGTCATCACTAGTCACTTGACTGTGCCATGTGGGATGATCAATAATGATTAGATCGCTACATTAGCGATTTTTGGCCAATATTAATTGAAATGATTAAATTGGTAAATTATTAAAAGGTTTATAACTAAATTAGTATAATTAAAATGTTTTGAATTGAATTGTCAAGTTGTCAAAAGGTCTAGGATTAAATTGATAAAATTAAAAGATTTATGATGGAAATGGTGATCTTACAAGAAGTTTAAGTTTTTTTTTTTTGGCAAAATTTTCAATTTTAGTTATATTTAGGTAAATTTTGTACACTTATAATAAACAAAGGCCGAACATTGATTTCAGTCCTGAAGCGTTACCTGCACCCGCCTTGACATTAGAGGATTTATTATTATTTTTTTGGTTAGTTCTACTCTATTCCTATTCTAACTCTCACGCTTAGACTTTTGCTTATCTCGGACTTGGGAGTTGAAACTCACTACTGAAACGAAATCATCTCCATCCCAACTCCCTTGAGAAGGTGGAGATTCAAACCGCCCACATCTTTCTTCCAAGTTGAAAGGGTGCCCAGTGGTTAGAGGATTTACTATTGAATTACTTCATTTTATAGAGAAAAATTAATTTAAAAAATAAGCTTTTTTTTTGCTTAATTAATGGGGTAATCTTCTATTAACAACTGGACTAGTCCAAGATGTCAAATCCAGATTTCCTCGGACTCGCATCAAGGCCCGAAATGGAGATCCCCGCTCCTGCGCCGCACCTCGCGCAAAGGGAAAATGCTAAAACGATGCAGGAACAATATTCCTGTTCTCGACGTAAAACGTCTTTCCATATTACTTTATTTCATATGCACAGTGGGTGTTGTCGGTTTTCAATCCAGTCTGAATCCACTTAAAGAACCGGGAAATTGATTGGGAGGACTAATTATCATTTTTTGAGACAGAGAACCAGATCGATTAGTCTTAGGACTGAGAATCGGATGGGATTGACTGGTTCGGTCCAATGGAATTGACCACTTAGCAAAAAAATCATAAAAAATAAAATACTAGAGTTATTACAATTTTAGGAGTTATTACTATTTTTAAGAAATTAGAAAATATAGATATTCTAAAATAATCGGTCCAATCCGTTAGTTTGGTTCGGTCCCCCTAGAATCGGGAATCGGATTGAAAATCACCGATTCCATTTTTATGAAACTAAAAATTGGATTGATACATTTGCGAACTAGACCAAACTAGCAGGTTCGGTTCAGTCCGATATGCTCATCCCTAATGTGTAGGGATCTTCATTGAAGTTTGTGAAGTTGGAGTAGTCACTTTTTACTTTGAAAAAATGAAAGAAAAAAAAATAAACATGTGGTTTCGATTGAATTAATAATAGAAAAAAAGTCACAAAAATCTCAAATTATACTTAATATAACACATTTACCTTAAACTTTTTTTTTTCTGAAATAAAAATCCCAAACAAAAATTTGGAGGTAAACACATCACACCATAGAATAATTTTAAAGTAAATGCGTCACAATGAACATATTTTAGAATTCTTAATGTCTTTTTCCTTAATAACACCCATGAATATGCACATCCAATTCAAGTATATATGGTCAGGCTCCTTCTTTGGAAGTCATCTTGATTTAATTGTCATGATTGATGCCTGTGAAAAGAATCTTAAACTGCGTTCACAATATCACGACGATTTAATAAAAGAGGTCATCCCTTGAATGTTTAGTTGTTTGCGTAATTTGCACCAAAAGTTCTAAACGTTTTGCCTCACGGGCAATCAAGTCTTAAAGATTTGGATTTATGCAATTAAGCTGTCTATAAGTCATCCCGACTAGTTCACAGTCAAATTTACCGACTTGGCATGTCCATTTTTAATGTATCATTTCACTAAAAGAACTTGTCCAAGCGATTGTTAAAAACGCTTGAACGTATCGGATCCCGAAAAACGTTCAAAATTCAGCTACTCATAAGACAAAAGGCAAACAGAAACATAGCATAAACTGACGATACTGAGCAAAATTTATGACAGTTGGGTACGTGCGTGTGGTGTTTCGGGGGGCGTGTCGCTCTCGCTCCTCCCCATTCGCTCACCCCTTCGACGGTGTCCGTGCCTCCACACTTTAGGCCCCACTTCTCCAGCCACACAATCCCATTCACAGGGCCCAAATTCACACCAACTTGCTCCCAACTCTCTCTCTCTCTCTCTCTCTCTCTCTCTCTCTCTCTCTCAAGAGGCATCTTCTGGGACCGCGTCGATGCTGCTGTCACATGTGTGGCCATCCTGAACCTTGCTGAAGATTGACCGAAATATATTAAAAAAGTATATACTGGAAGGAAATCGCACCGAGGCTGATACGCTCACATTTTCTCGAGGACATTTGACTCACAGATGATGCTTCCAAATGCATCTTTCTAGTACCCATGTTAAGGGCGATGTTATTTTAGCTTGACTAGCCAGGGTTTCTCCCTTTTTTTCTCATTTTAATTATGGCACCCCTATTATGATATAAAAAAAGGGGATCAATCTTCACCAACTCACTCAGTCGAAATTATATTGTTATCAATGGAGAGACTCCAAATCTCTTCATGACCAAAATACTCATTTACTAATTTTGCTCGGATGACCCGGATCTTTCTTTCCTACTAATAGTGAATCAAATCATTCATGGTCGGTCCTCGTTAGTATTTTGCTCGGTTACATGACGGACTCAACTTTCCAATCTTGTCCATAAATTACAAACCTTTTTACCCTAGACAGCATTGGAAAATTGTTACTCGTCCTTTTTTCGTTTTATTCAATTGAGATGTGAAAGTTCTTGAGTGTGTACAATACATGTATTGACGTACACCTCTATCGTGGAGGGGGAGGCCTATCGTATTTGGCGATGTGCACGCACCACGCTCACTCACTCAATAGCCTTTCTTTCGGACCGAGGCGTCGGTCGAAACTTCCAAAACACCGGCCACACATGGACCAGACCCATGTGTCGGATCAGGGCAAGGAAGAGAGAGAGAGAGAGAGAGAGAGAGCATATTCACGCTGAGAGAGAGAAAGCATCTCGGTTTTCTGTGCCTCCAAAAACTTTTTGGAGTCGTCGTCACTCTCGTCCCATTTAAGTGGAGGGGATCAGCAAAACCAGCCATTGGTCGCCCGTTTGCTCAAAAGATTGCTTTTTCAAGAGACCATTCTCCTTCTCCCTTCTCCTCTGTACTGTTCCATTTCCACTGGAAAGTGGGGATCTTCACCCAAGGGCGAAACCCGAGTAGAGAATTCAAAGCTCCATTCTTGCCCCTGAGAGCTCTTCGCGAGAGAGATGTCTGGCGTCCTTCTTTGGGTGGTTGGCCCCAAAGGGAACGCCGCATCCCTGCTGAATCTCGAGCCCAGGGCGAGCAAGAAACAGAGGAGGCCGAGGCTGTACCCGGCCCGGGTGCGGGTGGTGAGCGTGGTCTCGGCCATTTCGAGCTCGGTGGCCAGCCCGTCGAGATCCTCGGTGGAGAGGGTGTACGAGGTGGTGCTGAAGCAGGCGGCTTTGGTGAGGGAGCAGAGGCTGGAGGAGGCTCTGGATGTGAAGAAGCCGGAGGAGGCGGAGGGATTGACCGGCGGTGACCTATTGAATGAGGCCTACGAGAGGTGCGGCGAGGTCTGTGCCGAGTATGCCAAGACATTTTACTTGGGTACACTTCTGCGCTCTCTCTTTCTGCGGGTATGCGTGTGCGGGTGGTGCTACTTTTTCCTATTAAGATTTGGATAATGCCTTCATCTTTTTGATTATGAATTCTAAAAGGTTGATGTTAGTTAAAGCATAAAGAAGGGAAATAATATCATTTTATCTTGCTCAAGAAAACTGGGTCCAATGAAAATGCGCCCTTTCTGGCTGGCCTTATCTCCAGCATTGTCTCCAACTTCCTGAGCTTCCTTTGGCCTTCACCTGTAACAAAATGTTGCTGAGTTTGATTTTATTTCAGCCACCTTCAATTCCAACTATCTGGTTGAAGATTATTTATTGAAATGAGCATCAACTTGCATCAAATTATTTAACTGCGCTTTTGTGCATTCGGAAATTGGGTTTGAGGTCGATTTTGGTGGTTTGCTGCCCGTCTCCATTTGCAGGAATTCGACAGTTTCAGATACTTCAATATGTGTGAAATTTACTTGTCAATACCCTATATCGATTTCTGCGTAAAAGATAGGTGAACTAAATTATCGGACGCAATGTTCAAGTCATTTTGTGATAGATTAGCTAACTGGGCTGCTTTCCTCACAAATTTTAGGTACGTTACTGATGACACCGGAGCGACGAAAAGCTGTTTGGGCAATCTACGGTATTGACATAACCATTCTTTTCGAGCATGTGCTTGTGACCATAGTTCGTTTTCACATCTTTTTTTTATCCAATTTGTGTATATATGTGACAGAATCAATCATATTATCCATGCATATGTAAAGCAGCAATCTGCTATCCTAAACATTTTGACAAATCTCTAAAATTGCACTGCCGAATGGTCCCTTATGATAAGTGGGGTTTACAGACAAATGAATAAGCTGGGTCACTGTATGTTGCAGTGTGGTGCAGGAGGACTGATGAGCTTGTGGACGGACCAAACGCCGCGCACATCACTCCAAAGGCTCTGGACAGATGGGATAAAAGACTGAATGATCTCTTCGAGGGCCGCCCTTATGACATGTACGATGCTGCCCTGGCGGACACCGTCTCGAAGTTCCCAGTGGATATTCAGGTAGAAGTCCAATCGCTCTTTGAAATCACCACTTCGATTTTTGTTTCTATGATTTTGGTTAAGAGTATCATACACAAATCACTTGATAACTGGACCATAACTACTTCAATGCAGCCCTTCAAGGACATGATAGAGGGCATGAGGCTCGACTTGAGAAAATCAAGATACATGAACTTTGACGAGCTCTACCTTTATTGCTACTACGTAGCCGGAACAGTCGGGTTAATGAGCGTACCGGTCATGGGGATCGCACCTGAATCGAAGGCATCCACAGAAAGTGTCTACAATGCTGCATTGGCACTCGGGATTGCTAATCAGCTGACCAACATACTCAGGGACGTCGGCGAAGAGTAAGGTTTTGCTATTACAGTAGAAAAGCCTGCTTGAATTTAAGTAGTTTCATATTGGTTTTATTGTCGGACATCTTAGCTTGGATTGTTGAGGCAATTTGAGCACAGAGATTTTATTAAAACTCATCACCCTGCAATTCAAATCGTTTACACAGTGCTAGGAGAGGAAGGATATATCTCCCGCAGGATGAGCTTGCGCGTGCCGGGCTATCTGAGGAGGACATATTCCGGGGGAAAGTGACTGACAAGTGGAGGGCATTCATGAAAGAGCAGATAAAGCGGGCAAGGAAGTTCTTCGACGAGGCCGAGAAGGGCGTCGTGGAGCTTAACGCGAAGAGCAGGTGGCCGGTGATGGCGTCCTTGCTGCTGTACAAGCAGATCCTGGACTCCATTGAAGCGAACGACTACAACAACTTCACAAAGAGAGCTTATGTGGGGAAGGCAAAGAAACTCCTATCACTCCCTGTGGCTTATGGAAGAGCACTTGTGGGGCCTTCAACAGATTGATGAGTTGATCAGGAGTTGACTGAGAAGAACTTGGGTTTTTGTGGTCCATTTTTTGAAAGTGTCGGGCTTGTAGCAGAACAGGTTGAGCTCTGTAAATTCCCATGTTATATAGATGAAGCAGTCACGTATAAATAGCCTTAAGTGGCTAGTGAAAATATAAGGGTACGTGATCAGTTCAGGGTTGATTATTAGTTCCTTCATTGTTTGAATTAGGGAAGGAAGAAGCAGTGAATGTAAAGATCACATGTAAGGACCAATTAGTTCTTGTACAATCTCTCTCTCTCTCATTTGTTCTTGACACCATATTTTAGTGAGACTGTGTGAACGGTAAATTACACAACCTGAACAGGCCTCGCGTAGTGCCTACCTGATTGGATTTCAATTGAGATTGATTGAGTTCACATGACATCGCGACCTAACCGAGGCTGCTTGCAAGTGCTGTACCTATGACCATTGAAAGTTGTAGCTAATAAAAAGGGTTAATACTAAGAAAAATCTCAAGCTAGTATACTTATGATAAATTTACTAAAATTTATTTTTTTGATCACAAAAAACTCAAACTAGTACGCTTATGATAAATTTACACTCTGTTAGTTTTTGTTAAATTTTACCTTTAAATTGCTAAGTTAGGTGATACATAGCAATTGACAGGTTTATCAATTTGTGGTTTTATTTTCCCTTTGCCACATGCTTACTAATTAGGGTTTTTATGGTATTAATCCAATTTAACGAAAACTTATTAAAAACTAATAGAGGATAAAATTATCACAAATATACTAATTTATGGTTTTTTGGGTCAAAATATTTATTTAGGATAAATTTATCACGGGTATACTAGTTTAAGATTTTTGAGGTCAAAAAATTAATTTAGGATAAATTTATTATACATGTACCAATTTGAATTTTTTTGTGGTATTAACTCCAAGTGAAATGGCAAGAATTCAAAGTAGTGATTCCAAAGTTAGCACTTTCAGCACTGCATGACTGATGGGCCATTGGGCCTCCTCCTGTGATCATGAGCCATTTCACATCTCAGCTTAATGGGCCATTTCTCCATGCAATTGGAATTTACAGTTCAAGCTGATGATACCCACCTCTTTTCTTTCGATGATACTTAGAAAAGATGAAAGATTTAAATTAGAATCACTATAAATGTCCATTCTAACGCGACTACTTGACTCTTGCAATCGTGAGATCGAGTTAATTTACATGGTGAAGCTTGATATGTCGAGGCTACTCGAGACAATTGTGCTTTGGACATTCTTTATTTACCACTATTCTGGCCAAATTGATGATCCCAATTTCCGAGAGGGGAAGCCTTTTGTGGCAAAACTGAATTCTCAATATCAGCTCTGAAAAATGAATGATAATCGTGTAAATGTACGTCGGCACATAATTACTAATGGCAGTCCCATAGGATCGGTGTCGAACGATAATCCTAAATTAACTACTCTATGACGTGACACAGTATGCCATTTCTCTTGGGGGAGTTAATATCCCAGACAGAAGATGATGAAAAAAGTCTATCCGCGTTTATCATGACATATTTAAAAACGGATCTCACTGACAATTTTGTTCTGTCTCAGTCGGAAATTGACCGAGATCTCACTGGCCATAAGCATATGTGGATTTGTGGTACCCTAAGCCAGTGAGAACAGAATGCAAAGCCCTTGCTAAGGTCTTAAATTTTCCTACAGGCATCAATCTTGAACCTTCGAATTATGCAAGAACCAGAAGCAGTCCCACTTATGTTGTCGCAGAAAAGGTCAGCTCGCTCGGCGTGCGTATGTGTAGCTCGCTTTTCCGTGACGACTTGCGGCGATTCTTCTCTCTCTCTCTCTCTCTCTCATGGCCTCGTTGGTGTCATATGGTGGCATGATCACGCTTCCAAGAAATTTCATCCTTCCCACTCATGGCGTCCAAGAACTTATTGCTCAAAACCCTAAAAGATCGCATGTGTTCTACAATTCTTTTTGACTCTTCAACTTTGCACCAATGAAATTGTCGTCCCCCCTTTGGTTTTGTGCAGAGTTTTGTTGTTCTAGGGTTGAAATTCTTGCAATAAATGTGGCGTTGGATGCGGAATTTGAATTAAAAGAGTGGTACAATATCTTGACTCATCGGAAGATATACAGAAATTTCATATGATGTTGTATAAACCGCATAATGAATATGCGAAAAATGCATGCGAGATTCAAGGAGGAGATGGCTCTCTCTAACTCCCCTCAGTTCGTCATCGAATAAAGAAGTGATTTAGTATTTACTATCATAGTAATTTCTTTGAGGGATTTTAGTAAAGTCATACATCTCATACTAAAAGTTATGTATCTATATAGAAGTTAGCTGATTAATGTGATGTTTGTTTATGCTTTATTAAAAGCAAAAACGGCCCTTCGCTTTCTCATTAATATTTGAAAATCCATACATATTTTCAAAAAAAATTATGAAGAAAGTATATGTGAATTCACGTGTCAAAATTTATATATTAAAAAAGTTTAAATGTTATAGGGTAACAGAAGAGTCAAAATGTGCTTGCTGTAAGATTTACAATAAGAAAAAAACAAGAAAAAACTAAAAAGTAAAAAGTTAAATTTCATCCGGACATGCACTACTCATATCTACTGCTCGATGCTCTTCAATATGGGCGAATTATGCCCGGAAAGTGTCGGGACGCTCTTCGACTCTCGTCTTGTCAATTTTTCGCCCCTCTTTTTGAGAAAACACGAAAGAACTATTTACGGATCGAACTTATATTCCGTCTTGATCATGAATCTGCCTGCATTCGATTCTACGGGTCAAGTACATGCATGGGCGCTCCACCTATTCGTCCTTATTGATTGAGATCTCGGTGAGATTCATTAGATCTTAAAGACTGCGTTCTCCAAAGGGCAACCCTAAAGTCCTTTAAGGATGTAGGGATGCTGCTACGTCACAGACAGCATGCGGAGACTTCCAAACGATCATGGAATTGACAAGGTGAGCCCCGCCCCGTCTGAACAGTTAGATCCAGATGTCATCTAGCTAGCTTGCACTATGAGATTCATTGGATATATTAATTCAGACAGGTTGATTTCTGGTTTACTAAACCAAACCTGCCAAATCTGCTTTATATCAACCCTTTGACTGCTGCTTCCTCTCGAGCTACCCTTCTGGAATCAAGGGCTCTGTGCTTTCCATGTGGGTCGCAATTCTAGGTCAAGGTTGAGATATTCCTTTGCGCATGGATGGGCGATAGAGATCTGGCAAGACATGCGGAGACGTTTGATGATCTCTTTTGTTTATTGTTTCTGGTCAGAACAGAGATTCTTCCTCGTTATCATTTGTTTAATGTAGTAGTGACGAGGAAAACGTCTTGATTTTATCTCCATTCCTCCATTGTATAAAAGAGCATGCCACTTCACTTTCTCAATGTGACCTTGAATTAACCGAGATATCGGCTCGAGTTGAACTATATAGAAGTATCCGGTGATATGACTAAGTGTTCATTAATGGGTGTTTGTGTATTTGGTAACCATGTTAAGCAATGGAGATCTAACTTTTTGAAATTTATTGTTATTAAATATGTTCGATAGCTTCTAATTGCACACAAAGTAATCAATTATTTCAAGTCAAAAATAACTCAATGACCTACTTAGTTGGTTAAGTGATAAGATATCCAATCTCAATTAACATTTTACCAATTATATTGTCGAAACCTTCCAATTAAGTTCACTGTTCCATGTTTGATTAAAAGCCGGCAGGATTTAATATTTAAGCTATTATTGGACAATTTTTTATCTTCTTTTTCAATATTTACATACTACAACACTCGATATTCAATCTTTACCTAAAAAAAAAAACACTCGATATTCAATATTTAAATTTTCTCTACTTATTTTCCAGTTTTATTATATGAGCCATAAGTGACACGTGGATCCGTTAATCTATACTACTAAGGTAGCAAACCTCATGGCCAATTCAACCTCAAACTTCTACAAATAATTCTATGGGAATCCATGCATATAAATTATAGGTGGATAAAATCATGATTTGCGATTACCAAGGTGATTGACAAGTGACTGATAAAAATCTTACCTACTCTCGATAATTGTCAAGTGTTCCATAACAGTTGAAATTATACTCAAAAGATGAATTGACATCTTTACATACGAATTTGTTCTTTATTAAATTAATAATCTCATTATTTCTCTTCAAAGCAGCGCATGTGCTATTTTTATCTCTAGTGTCAAGCAAAAGACAACGAAGCTTGAACCCTACACATTCAACCACCGCAAGAACCCAGAAGAAAAACTTCTCATGTCATTTTCTTCTCTGATCTTGCTTATCCCATTAATCCACCAAAACCAATCGAATCACATGAGTTGTATCGATAGTGATAAGGATGCTCTAGCTCTCGAGACATCTATCTGTCCTAGGAGATGTATATATCCTCTTGCCAATTTAACTTTTTGGAGAAAATGATTCTCAAAATTTATCAATCAAATTAAATTTTACAGAAGTCTCGACCTTTATTTGGGCATTTCACATTTTACTACGAGAAAAAAGCTATTATATTTACAAATCATGAGTCAAACAAAACTACGGAAATCCCCATTTTGAAGTACCAAAATTGATGTACACATCACATGAATTAGGCTTACCTTCAAGGACAACCTTCTAGAAGATGCCATCAGAGAGAGGACTTGAAATCAAAGAGCATTTTCAGACGGATGGAATGATGTAAGCAAGCACAGCCGTAGAAGACACGAACATTCTCAGCTACTATTTTCCTCCATGGTCGATCGATATGATGACAAGGTTTTGACATATCAAAGCGATGCTCTCATTCCCTTTTACCTCTTTCCATACACTTGCGCTCACATCTGCCAAAATAGACATGATGATGATAGCGAGTGTTTCCATATCAGATCTGCGTCTCTAGAACGGAAGAAAACATTCTTCATCATGATGGAGAAGAAATGAAGGATTCACTATAATTAATGCAATCATGTTCCCTCTAGAAAAAACTCCGTCGTTCTAGATGCTTGATACTATATACCATGATTAGGGGCATTTAGAAAATTGTAACGGCTTAGTGGTTAGGTAACATCCCAGGTTAATTTTTGCATACCAAATTAGGTTTTACTTCTTACTATATACCATGATTAGGGGGCATTTAGAAAATTGTAATGGCTTAGTGGTTAGGAGGCATCCCGGGTTAATTTTCGCATACCAAATTAGGTTTTACTTCTTCGGTCCAATTGAAAACAGGTTGTTCACGTTGAACCTCGGGAAACTTGTAAGGAATAACTCTTTTGTGGCATGAGCCCAAGAGATTGTGTCGAGTGGGAACCAAACCCATCAACCGACTGGCCCCGACCTAGAGCAATTTTGAACTGTGTTCTTCTCTTGGCGTTGTCAATAGAGATAAGCATTGAACGATTAGGTTTTATACAAATGTTTACTTTTTCCAGCTACCAAGCCAGACTATTACCGTCTAGCGGAAGGGGACGAAGAGGATTAATTAGATAATGGCTAGATGATGGTTGAGCCATGATCGGATATTAATCAAAAGAAGATATTTGCCAATAGCTTGATGATGGTTGAGCCATGATCGGATATTTATCAAAAGAAGATATTTGCCAATAGCTTGATGAACTAGGAAAGCTTCGTGACAACATCAATCTTACTTTCAGCAGTTTCCGATGCGTGATGAGAACGGCGAATCAATTACGAGGACGCACGAAACGTTAAAATAAGCCAGAACGAGGAAGCCCCAACTTCAAAGATTCCATTTGACTAGGACAAAATAAAGCAGCTCGATGACAACCAATAGTTAAGCACTCGATCGTTCTTGATTAGGGGAAAGCGGATAAAGTTTCACTCGTATAAGTGAATTTGAACACGACAAAGTACTCGAAAGGACCACAAGGAAAAAGAAAAAAATATACAAATGTAAACAGAACCGCAACCTTTTTTCGTATATCAAATGATTCGAAAAGCTCGTCTTATTCTTCCTAGGACACGTTATTCACATGCCTATTAAAACGCTATGGAGAAAGAGAGAGAGAGAGAGAGAGAGAGAGAGAGAGAGAGAGAGAGAGAGAGGAATAGGTCGTTGTATGCATTACGCAAAGCACGTTCTGTTGATCACCTCTTGTGTACTGGAGAGCATATTCAATGAGTGATGGGCGCATTCAAAGACGTGCATGTGAAAGCGTTCGCATTTTCACACTAACTTGCGGCATCGTAGCTTGAGACCGTATACCTAACTCTAGGGCTAACAACGGTCCAAATTATACAGCGGGTATATTACACGTCACGTGGCTTGAAAAAGCTCCAATCATGAAGATGATGAACACATTTATTTAGCAAGGTCTAAATTTGGTCTAGGACGTCTCTCTTCCATTTGGTATCCAAAAAAAGTCCTCAGTTGCCTTTTTTCAGTCAAAAAAAGGTTGATGTACATATATCTTGTCCTAGGCCCTGGTGTCATCGAGCTTCTAAGCTTAGAGGCACGACGTGATTTGTCCGAATTGACAACAACGGTGTTCTTTCCAACAGCCCTCGTACCAAAATGATGCGATTTACAACACAGTCACTTATTCACCGACAAGAAAAACGAACCTCTTTATGATGAAAAACCACTCCTTGACCATTCTGAAATACCCGCGTGCTGTGATACTCCGTCTGGAACCGTGATGAAATACGCTTGCCGACGGTGCGTTCGCTCCAGGTCCTTCGGTCGTATCTCCCTCTTTGGTTGCCCGTCTTTGGGACCATTATTATACTGACGAAGTAAAGGCAGATGCAGTGAATTCTTTGTATGAAGACAATGGTTCTGTTCAAAAATTCTTGCACTTTGAATTTGGGAGAAAAGTGAGTGTGGAACACGGCAATGGCATAGATTGATTAAAGTTCATATTGAGGAGTGGGTCCAAAAGTAGGCACCGTCTTTTATTGACATTGAGAGTGACAGAAGAATGATTTCTATGCCTATTTCTACTCTGTTTTTTTTTTATTCACAACCTTGACTAATCAATTCCGAGGTCACATCTAAATTCTCTAAGCCATTTAACGGGGTGATAGCTTTTTATCCTCGTCTTGACTTGATTCAAGGTATTGTTTTGCCATTTTTCAAAGACTGGTCTTTATATCCAAGGCTAGCTCATAGTCACAAAGTTATATGAGCACACAACATCGCACCTTTCCTAGGGCTTCTCTTGTTTAATTAACTTATCTTAGGCTTGATCTATGCATGCTAAGTCGAGCGAGCGATTACACATGTATGCTCATCACTTCATCAACGAAAATGTAAATCCTTTTCCTTTGCTGATTTCGATTAGTTGTGCAAAAGGTCAAGTATCAAGCCATTTAAGAATCAGACTAATTGAATCTTTTATGCACTTGACGAAGTCACAAAGATGTAATCTTCTACATTTACATCCCAATTAGTTAAGCAAAAGATCAAGTAGCTACTTCATATTCAAACTAATTGAAAGGAGTCATTCATTATATAATCACCAGGAACTAACCAGCTAGCTAGTTTATATTGCATGCTGAACAAAATCGTTGGTTCAATATTTATGCGTAGGCCCTCATCATGTGGGTCGGTTGTTCGAGACAAGTTGACTCGAATCCTACATTAACCCATTATGACCGGCGAGATCGTGCTTAGAATTTGTCGAAGATTCCCTTAAAGTTTTAGAACTTGACCTTTTTGGGGGTACTGAACGCTAAATGCACGTTGCCATATTACATTAAAAATCATAAAGCCTAACAATGCGCTGAAGATTTATAATTAATCTAGCCTAACTTCATCCATAAAACCCAATCACTGCGGAAGACAAAGCAGAGGGTCAAACTAAGAGAATCCATCTATTTAAGTTATGCCCTCAAATGGGCTACTCTATAAGCGCAAGTTTCAAACACGAGACAATGTGCCCTAAGAAACAAGAAAACCCAATAAAGAAAGAAACAGCAATTTTCAAAAGAGGTAGGGCTAGCTATGCTTTGCTTCTACAGTACGTATCTCGTGTGTTAAGTAATTCCACGTACAATTATAGAATAGATAGATAATGAAGACCTTTTTGCATGTACCAAATGCTAAAAGTCTATGGTCATAGACTTGCCCATTATTTCGCACTTGGAGTTAAGAAATATTTATTATATTTCGGGTCCAGAAAGTCTTAGCCCCATTTATAAGCCATGTCGACCAAACTGAAGTCTCTCCAAAATGAACATTTTGATGATCATGACGAGCCCAGGTGCTGAAATGAAAAGGTCTCGGAGAAGCGAGGTCAGGCGGTACAGCAAATCGGAGGTTCCCCGCCTCCGGTGGACACCGGAGCTCCACAATCATTTCATCGAGGCTGTGGAGCAGCTCGGAGGAAAATACAGTAAGCTTCCCAGCTCGGATCTTGTCTATATGAGAGGGACTCTCCAGGAGAGGACGTCACACGCATGATCAAATTTTTGCTTTCGGGGGCATAAACTGAAAAGATGCAATTTAGTTTCTTTATGTGAGTTTGTCTGTGTATGAGAGAGAGATATGAATACAGTGATTTTCCTATCTTTTTATTTTTTATTTTTTGCTCGAGCAGACGCAACACCGAAGCGGATTCTGCAGAGGATGAGCGTGGAAGGACTGAAGATATCCCATGTCAAGAGCCACCTTCAGGTACAGATTTTCTGTTTTTCACGTTCTTTAAAAGGGGGGGAAAAGGCAAGAGTGTCACAAAGAGCCACCAAGATCAGGAAAGAAAAGTTTCATCAACTGTAAAATGATTACCAGTACAAGAAATTTAGGGTTCAAGAGAATGAATCATTCTCTCAACTGTTATCAGAAAGCATGCGAACGTGGTTCCTGTGTATACTTTTCTCTCTCGCCCGGAGATTGGGGTGGATCTTTTTGCATATTACTTTTTTGATTCTTTTAGGATGAGCAACGAAGGATGAATGGCTTTCGAGCAGATAAAGAAACCCTAGAGCTCATCATGTATTACATCATCTGTTTCATTCTTCGCATGCCCTACATGTTTTCTGTTTCCTTTTCCGTTTAGATACAATACATGTTCTACTCTCTAATTCCAGATTTGGCAACATTTACAAATTGACCTTCGTTAAACAGATAGAACTCGTCTGCGGAAGTGGATCAATTTCATTCTCTGCGATGAAAATTAAAAATTGGAAATAAATGTCGCCTTTTTCTAGTTAATTATATTATATTATATTATATTATATTATATTATATTATATATATACGTATGCCTTTATTAACTACATTAATCTTTCATTAGAAGCCCTAAATTCTTGTCGCCCGATCTTCATCTCAAACATTACAAGTGCATATAGCCAAGAATTAATACTGCTAGAGAGATTAAATAATATTAACTTACAAGACTTAATGCACATAAGCTTCTGTCGCTATGTATTACCTAATGTACAAAGCCCTCTTTTTGTTGGATTTGCATCACAAGAAGGCATAACTCATGGCGACCATTAAGGTTACATATAATCATGTAATTTTTGGCAACAGATTATATAGCCTCATTGCCTCAATTTACCTCTTGTGCTCTCTTCATATTTTGATGTAGCTACTCTTTGCGGACATCTTCTTCTCTACAATCTTAGAGTAGTTTGTTCACTAGATTAGTGAATTTTATAATGTTGATGAAGCACAAAAAGGAAGAAAATTTCTTAGTTGGTCCCACAAATAGTATTTACATTTGTTGCCGTGTCTTACTTGTCGTGTCGTTTGATATATTTTCTTATGGTGTTAGGTTTGTTTTTTGAGCGGTCAAGTGGTGTCCATATCACTATTCGTACACTTAAGATGTTAAGTCTAGAACTAACCATGTAAAGTAATTACGCACATAAAAAAATATATAAACAACTCGGGTAATGTCAACTCATTCTCAACATAGCATCATTCACTTCTTTACATCGGACAATGTGCTCTCCTTGTCTGTTTTTCTGGTTTCCCTCTTTTGTCTTACTAAACTCGAATACTCCAACAGTTGATGAGCTTTCTGGCTTCTTCCATTGTTCTTTCTTTGATTGTCGAACCTCCGATATCATCTAGCTCTATCATGTGTATTCATATATGTATCTTACTGAAATGTGGCGAAATATAGAAGGAGAATCGTCGGTAATTACTAGTTACGAAGGTCATGCTAGAGAATTCCCTACAACCCCAAGAGTTCTTTGATACTGCTGTATCAAAGTATAAAGCTCCTATCCTTACCAAAAAAAAAAAAAAAAAAAAGTATAAAGCTCCTAGTAGTTGATCAAGGTTGACGCAAATTTTTTTCAGTTGTGCCTTGAAAAATCTGAGCTCCCCCTATCTGTTCAAAACTAGCAAACCGTTGACATTGCTTACACGATAGATGCCTTGAAGATAACACAGTATCCATTAAATTTCACGTGATTTTTTTCATAAAGAAAGGATTTGACAGAAAGTAGTAATAGTTGATGGCGACTTTGAGCTTCAGTTTGGATCCAAAACTTGTTAAATTATTATCATGGTTCTATTTGATATAGATTGAAATCTCTCTCTCTCTCTCTCTCGATCTCGACATATATGTACTGAAAAATCAATGGGGATGCAGATGTACAGAAGTTCAAAGGATGGTAGCAAAGTGGCTAATGTAGTGCTTTGGCCATGGGAAGGCTCTCATGTTTATAAAGCAAATCATCAACAAAACGATAAGCCTCAAATCATTTGCACCAACAGGTCAGCCTTTTTTTCTTTATTTTAATTATTATTATTATCATTTCCACTTAACTCTCCAATTATATCTCCATTCTCCCAAAATTGCTAAGTGCATGCATGTCTCCATTGAGTGGAATTAGCTCCATGTGCTCAGTATTATGCATGGGTTATGAGGAATCTTTAGTCTTTTCTAAAGATGGTTCTTCCCTCCTAGAGAGTGACGTTGTGTCACTTTATGAGTGGGAGAACCCTCCTTTTCTTTTACAAAATAATTTTTATTTTGTACCTTTACATACTTCTATAAGGAATGGCACATGTCACTCGGTCACATAAACTTGCAAAATGTATAATATGAATACAAGTTTATAGCTATAGTCGTAATTCTATAGAGGTTTGTGAAGCATCCGTTCACCTATAGGACCTATATATCTTTCTACATTTTACTAATTCGATGAGTATAAAATTGTGCAATTATGAAATCACATGAATTAACAAAATAATCCCAATTGTCGACGGTCCTTATTTCGTTGTATATTACAAATCCTACACACACTTGCCAAAAAAGTCTAGGTACATAGATTCACTTTTACAATAAACAATTCAGGATATGGAAGCAATAGAAATTTCTCAAGAAAAATCAATATGAAGATTGAATTAGTGTGTATGGATACATTGAAAGAGAAAATCATGTTGAGATTATCAATATTTCATGATTATTGAAATGACTGTGCTAGATAGTACTTTCTAATCTCATTATATTAGAAAATTAGTTATACCAATGTAAAGTGTGCGGGACTATAATATATAAGATTGTCAATACAAGTGTGACACTTCTACCCCCAAAGGAAGTATTGAGAAAATATAATATTAAGATGTGAGTGAATGTCTCATTTTAAGAATAAATATGGTGACATGAAATGCATAGATCAGTGGGATCAAGTAATTTATACATCTGAAGTTTATATAAACAACCATTCTCTCGAAAAGCTTAATCCATTAGAGTGCGGTGCAAAATATATTTTATATCTTAGCTAGTAAAAGGATGAATGATCTCGATCTATCTTATTCCCACCCAAGAATTGGTCCCAATTCGGTTTCTGGGTGGGTACAATTTCCCTTGAGATCAATCGCATCATAATCTAAAAGAGCAGCCCTTCTCTAGAAAGTCATGGGAAAGAATTTTCCTTGCCTGTCCTCAAAGGCCTAGTGTCGATCATACTAGCACTTTATCAACAACTACATTTTCCACTCTACCTCTATAAAATCCTTCAAACTTCTACACTAAGTTACAAAACGATTCAGAAGTACGTAATCGAGAACTTCATCATGCATTGCTAAAGTTGTCAAGGAATTAAGATTAGATTTAGTTTTTAGTATTCAGCATATTTGTAATAAAATTATAAAAAAATAAATAATAATAATCGGTTCAGTCTAGCTGATCAAGGTGAGTAGTTCTACCCTTGAAAATGAGAACCAAACTGAATTTGTTCTAATTTTATTAAACTGGGAACTGGATCGATAATCTCATAACGGCCTGGAACCAATCGTTCGTACTAGTTGAGGTGGTTCCTTTTGCGCACCCCTATTAATTGGTACTTCAATAGTATCCATCTAACTGATAATGAGATCCAATGCCTGATATCAAATTGCTGCTGAGAATACAAAGTTCGTATTTAACTCATTCATAACTTAGCTCAAGCAAGGCCGTGCGAAACACCATCTCAGTGTTTACTCTTTGCAGGGTGGCGGATACTGAATGCTACGGATGGCCTTTGCAGACAAAGAACGTCGATGATAATGAATATGAGGTTGCGGCTAGTTTCCTTATATACAACGGCTTTCGCATGTCAAACAAGATTATGTATATGTGCGTGTGTGTTTGTCGATAATCTTTGTTATTATGCAGAAGGCTAATCTTTCACTGTTTTTTGTTATGCAGGAGGCGCAGACGTCAGGGGAAGAAGGTGATGGTGAGCTTAGCGAGAATTGCGAGCTCTCGCTATCGTTCAATTCGTCGGTGACGACGCAATGTGTAGCAGCAGAAGATAAAGAGCCGTCATGGCCGTTGGTGGTTGACGATCCCATCTCCCAGTTCGGTTCCGACAGCGGCAATCGTCCTCCCCAAGCCAGTCGCTTGAACTTGGACTTGAATATCTGAAGAATCGAGGTTTCGTCCCCGGCTTACCAGCCTCAGCTAGTGCTAGAAAGAAATAGGCATTATATTGAGACCTTAACTCTCATGTTAATAATCCTGTAGAGACAATCGGCCTTCATACCGAGAGTGGTGAATTTATCTATTAGCTAACGTTTCATCCGTTCCAGTATTTTGTTCTGTACGTATACGTACGCCCATAGTTACTTCTATTTATTGATGAAGAAAATAAGTTTTACCTGCTCCATCTCTATATCGATCATTCATTTCATTATGTCTCGGTGACATGCTCCGACCTCGTCTTCGGACGGCTAAAAATAAACCAGGATGGCACCGTACTCAAGCCGTTGGGCCTGAACTAGAGAGTTCAGAAATTCAGACCTGAATGGTTCGCTTCTGAAAACTATTAATGGACATTATATCTGGAGAGAAGCAATTGAGAATGACAGCTCAATTACTCCAAAATAGCAATCTCAAAACAGAGGAGCCTAGATCGGGACTGAACCTGAATTCGGTAATACATATAAGGCAGACGGTCTTTTAACCTCGACCAAAGCGATGTCTGCACAATCTGATCGAAAGGCTTTGTTGTGGTGTCATAATTTCCACGGTGGACAGTATTCGGGTTATAACGCATGCAAGTTAAAGGCCGAAGAACTCACCAGTAATTGCTTTGATCTCCAGCAACTTCATCTCCATTTAAATCCAAATAGATAAGCAATTTACACTTATATACATTGGTTTAGGAGTGGAGTTCAGGATACAACCATACGATAAAAAACTTCAGACACCGGAGATGCTGTTACAAGCAAGTCCATTGTCCAAATTTCTCCATCTAACCTAAGGGGTCCTGAACAATTTTCATCTTTCCCTTACTTTTTTACACAAGGGAAAGTTGAACATGAGTCGATCAACTATATTTCTCTAGTGACCTGCAGAATACCCGACACACCTTTTACTGCGTCTTTGCTATAGTCTTCTTCAATCCCTTGATGATCTTTCCAAACCACAATAAGTTCATCACAGTTAGTGCCGATGGTACAACAAACACCAAGAGTTTCCCAAACACTTGCAGCTGGTTGACCTGCACAGAGACAGACCATCTAGACTGATAAATGGTTTGAGAATTTTAACAGGGATATACCACACGGCAGTCCACAACCAGGACCGCCACTATAAATATAAGATACAGAGAACCACACCCCCCAAAAAAAAAAAAAAAAAAAAAAGAAGCATAAGGAAAATTAGCATTTTATCTGCCAAGACATTATTTTACAAATGTAAAGTTCTTCTAACCAATAATTTTTCCACACAGAAGACCAACCTTAGAAAATATTACTAATGAAACTTAACAGAAAGACTATGAGAGGCTATTACCTGGTCTAAGTGCAAGTAGACATGGTAAAATATGTAGACAAAAAGAAGAATTCTGGCAACCTGCCCAGATGTAATGAGAGTGTTACAAAAGGTCAAACAATTACAAGATGCATTAAAGTTACTAGCTAACAGAATCAAGTTAACAATTCAACAGACAGAAGTAGCGTGAAGTTACCAGCCAAGATAAGAAAACGACAACACCGTTGATAAGATATGTTTTTGACTTCTTCATTCCAACTGTGTCAAGGTACCTGAATCAAAATAGTGAAAATGATAATATAAATGAAATAAAGGCAAGAAGCATTTATCAAATTCCCGTAGTTCCAAATACCATCTCAAATTGATTCCAGGGGTTGTCGTCTCAGAGATAAGAACCATAAAGGTGTAGACTTGTCCCTCACTGGTTAACATAGCATATGCCAATGATGCTATTGATAGGAGATGATGAATTACCTGTCACAGGCAGTACCAATTTTAAATAACAAGAGCAATAAAATAGTCAAAACCCAAGAATTTCTTCATACATGAGAAAATTGTAGATGGAAACTATGACCAAAAGTTATCAGAATCAACACAAATCAGCATCCACCCAGAAGCAGAACATGCTTGACACCAACTTGGGAGTTTCACAATGAAAAATGTAGAACAGTGAAAACACTAAGAAGTCTTATATGACTTCCACCTAAATTTTAAAGATAGCATACTTACATACTCCATGCCACCTAGCGATGGATAAAACCAGAATATCATCCCAAGGTCGGTGAGAAAGTATCCAACAGAAGCCTGCAAGTAAATCCATAGTAAAGCCAAACAGCAACATTTCAGATTACTAAATTATAAGGCATTGCAGTAAATCTTGCAGGAAAGGATATATTTCAAAACGACTATGTCTTTAGTCCCCATTAGCGTATTGACAAAACAATGGAACTGCATAGTGTTAAACTCCAAAGTACATGCCAGTTGCAAATTGAACCATAAATCAGCCATTTGAGCATAATTGCCTCTTCCCTATGGATAAATCCTATTTTATTAAGGTTTTCTGCAGTGCAGCAAAACAAGATAGAGATGTAACTGTGCTAAAGAGATAAGCCTGCGAAACAGAATACCAAAAAAATGGGGAAAGAGAAAAAATAAAGTAATCAACTTAAAAGGCTTCCCTTTCTACAGTCATAAAATAGTAAGGTATAGTTATAGGCACAGCAATTTTTATGGACCAAAAGTGAACCATACATACAACAAGAGACTATTCACGAGCAGAACAAAATGACAGAAGAAAAATGCTTAGATATTTAACATAGGATCAAAGATTGGATGCACTCAACTTAAATTCAATTGTTTCTTCACAAGCTTTTAGTTACTGTAAATTCTACAGCTCTGAATTTCATCCAAAAGTTTTTCACTTTTTATAAAAGAAAAACTTAAACCAGTTACATAGTCTCCAGAATTTAAGCGCTGCCTCTTAATCTACATCACGAGTGCCCTAAGCTCTCAAAACATGGGAAACTAACAAAAGGATAGAGCACAATTTTACGGATCTAAAAGTCTGTAACTTGATTTCAGCAAAAAAAATTCAGTAACTTGACGTTGATACCCTAATCCTTTGAAAAAATAGGCTACCCGTAAGCATCCAAAATACATCGTCCTTTATACTCGCCACACAGCGAAATACTACCCAATACTCTTGCTTCAGATTACGACATGATGCACTAATTTTTTCCCACTGCTAGGTAAGGAGTAGAAAGTATTGGGACGGAAAAATGGGAGTGGAACCTGAGACTTTCCTCAATTCTTTATAAGGGTAGACAATCACTAGATCAAACATATGTTTCATCTGTCAATACCGGTACCAAAGAGGAGCCCACAATTAACTCCAACAGCAAAAAATTTTGAAGAGGTAAAACACTAAAGGCATCCTCACCCCTAGTATGGAGGTGGATAGTGAAGAACTTCGATATGTAATGAGGTCATTAAGTTGGTAATCAGCAAATAAATCTGACCAGAACACCAAATACAGTGATAGAACAGTGATGAAAATCGCATGAACAGTTGATATGGCCCTGCACAAATGACACGTGTGAAAAACTCCACGTTATGAAATATAAAAGAAAAGGTCGACAGAAGGCAATGTTTCAATCACCGATTATTCCACTCAACGCGCTTCATATAGGAAAGGCTTGGATAGCTCTTGAAGTTCAATGCACTAATCAACTGCGTGAGGTCATAAACCTGATGTGAACAATCAAAACAGAACCATATTAAAAAAGAACATAAGATAAATAATAAAAAAGAAATTTGCCAACTTTGACAATTTTCTTTGCTTTAGGGCAAAAACACTACTGATAATAATTATAGTGTAGGAAGCAACATGAAGGAACTAGTACTTCACATGCCCCGCATGGCAATACTAGTAAAGCAAATTGTGAACCTACCAATTTGCAAGCAAGAATCCCACCAACAACAGATGTGTAAGGAACGAAAGGATCTGCAAGCATATAATCCTTCAGCAGATGTTCAGCCTGATTTTGGTAATAACTAACTGCCATTGCTCCACTTTTTCTGTCCAGAAACACGTCAAATTCTGTGCCGACCAGAGTATCCCTACTGTTTTATTCTGCAATCCTCTTCTCTAAAAATTTGAAGAAAAGAAGTGGATGAGTGACAAAGAAGAAACAGCAATCAGAAGTCAATTAGATAAGTCTAGGTGAAATGGTGCAAATTCTAACTCCAGCACCACTTGATCTGTCAATTGCCAGAAAAATTGATTATTCAAATGGAAACTCATGTCCAGAGGACAACAATGAACATCACAAAATCACACATAAGTAGTTTCCACAATCAACAAGAAACCGATTAAGGTTTGGACCAATAACATATTTCAGGCATCATTTGCTGGCCTCGTTTCCATCTAGAGTATCTTCATTCCTTGGAAAAACAAACAGCAATTTAAAGACACAGAATTTCACAAATGAATGCCGGTGTAAGAAAGTTTTTAAATATTCACCTCTGGATGATAGTCATGCGTACTTTAAGATGATGATGTAACTAAATTCGTCCATATGCCAATCATCCAATGATAAATATATTACTCAGTTTTTTCACTGGCAATGGACCTAATAAAAATCCATGAAATTATTGATAGAATGCTTCCACACATTGCAAAAGAAGCTAAGGAAGTGCTACCACCAGAGATTTGCCACAATTATGATTAAACCAGATTGGTTGAGCTTCTTTTCAATGATGGTTACCAACTATTTGTATTGCTGGTAAATTCTTGAAACTCTGGGAAATAATAAGAATATTTTATAGTAAAGTCCATCTCTAGGGCATTAGGAGCACTTCCAATTGACTAACAACAAACCACGGAATGAAAAGGAAAACATGGTGACAATTGACATGGTTGCTTCCTGTCGGAAGATGAGAAAGATCAACCACAAAAGTATAATGCTTGAAGTGACCTGTCTGAACTACTCATCAATTGCAGCCAGAGGAAAAATGGTTCCGATCTCAGTCTGCAGTAAGATGCTTCTATAACTAAAACTGATGCATCCCTGTTCCAAAGATACTATTCAATTACAGAAAAAGAATCAAATTCGGGCCAACACTTTAAGCTTTAAACACCCCCCCTTCCCCCCCCCTTCCCCCAAAAAAAAAAAAAAAATCCAGCTTTGAAGAGCACAGGACATGACATCTTAAAGCAATGAGCAAACAAAGCTGAATACTCGCAATGGTCCAATACTCCGAAAATAAGCAACAGCAAGCACACCACATTGCTCCTTCAGAAGCCGATAATCCACACCGCGCACCCCGGAACCTTGCATGTATGTCTACCGTCATGACAATCGACTCATCAATCACAGAGCAAATCCAGCGCCACCGCGACCATCCACAGAGCGAATCAACACGGCGGACGGCACTCGCAACACGCAAGACACACGCACACGAAATCAAAACCTCCTTCAAGCTCAAGCCGGCTCCAGAACGCGAAAAAGAAAAAAATCCGAAAAGACAGACGAACGAGCGAGACGCACTGCTCGCCAGCACGCAAAGCAGGCATGCGAGCGATGGCGGACGATCATCATCGAGGCACGAAACGAACCTCAGAGGAAAAGGACGACGCGACGAATCCTTCCACGATCGAGGCTTCGCCGGCGATCGGCGGAGGACGACGGCGGAGGACGACGGAGAGTGGAGGAGAAGATTCTGGAGAGGAGTGAGGGGGGGCGACAGCGACGCTTCGGAAGGGCCGGGGGAGTGCGCACGCGACCCGCCACGAATCGATGCTTTCGCCTTTCCAGAAGCAGCAAACGTCCGGCTATCGATAGCGAATCGAACCCGGAATTTAAAAAACAAGAGAGCACGGAAAAAAGGAATAAAATCCCACCCCCCCGAGAAAATATTTTACTGCAATTGGGCAGGAGGTGACGTGGCGGTCAAACGCGTCACGTCAACATCGGGGGGCCAATCAGGGACGGGCATGGACGGACCGCGGACCCCACCGACCCATACATCCCCCATCCCCATGCCCGTCTGCGTGTGTACGGCGTCTGCCCGATATCTCGAATTGATTTCTAGTGAATGAGGCGTACATAATTTACCCTGGCTTCATAAATGCACCATATTCAATGCCGAACGTATAGTCCCCAGGCTGAATTTCGGATCTTTTAGTGTATTTAATGTGACTTCTAAACTTGCGGTAAATATTCGGTCTAGCCCTTTTGGCTATATATAAATTTTTGATGTTGTCCCTGAATATAAATTAACTAAACAATAATATTAAATATTTTCATAAAATTCAAAAGCTAATTGAACGCGTATAAAAAGTTTAGAAATCGCATGAAACGAATTTAAAGTTTAAGGATAATGTTACATGTTGGGTTAAAAGTTACGAGATACATCGAACAAATTAAAAGTTCGAAAGCGACGTTACATATTAAGTCAAAATTCATGCATCTTTCGTATCATTTATCCCATATCCAGCGATACACGATATGAACAAAAAAAAAAAAGAAAATATACACGGATAAGTACTTTTCACCTCATGAGAAAGTGGTAAATTAATCTCTAGACCCAATTAATTATTATTATTATTACTTTAATCGAATTATATATGATGAACATAAATTCTCCATGAAGAGAGAGCAAATGAAGCGTTACATGGATATGACTTCTCATTAACTAATATTTCAAGGATTTCATCTACGGTGTTCCGAGACTTTCTTCCATGCTAAGAATATGTCTGGCTATTTGAAAAATGGGAAACCCATAGATTCGGCTCCTAGGAAGTACAGAGACCAGACGGGACCATTCCAGGCGTGCAGATGAGGGCTGACTACATATTAATTTATGTTTTATGAACCCGACATTCGAATTGATTGGGTCCAGCAAAGTTCGACGATGGAGATTTCTTGATAAAAACAGATCAGAGGACCATAGTTCTGTTGTATTCTTTGCGTACGACATGAGATGATACAGCATGGACCAAACGTGATGGACGAGACATTGTTCTGACAGAGATTTATAACTTGCCTTCGAGAGGAAATGTTCTCCCCGTTGTCTCAAACAATTTTGTAGGAGTTGACAGTCGGAATCAATTTAAAAATAATTACGTGGACAAACATTTGATCGACGTTGGTCCTTGTTATAAGTTTAGGAAATATTGCAAAAACAATAAACAAAAATGTAGTCATATTACTTCCGACCGCCGGCTTGTCTCTCTAGCTTCAAGTCTTTGACATTCAAAAAATAGAAAAAAGAAAAAGAAAAATATTCACGAAATTAGCTTATTAAGTTATACAAAGTCATAATACTTTGACATGTAAAAATTTGTTATGCTCAGATTCATTCCAAATGTCTTGATAAAATGCTAATTTTTTTCCTTTTAAAAATGTGATGTTTGAATAAAAATGTAACAAATCTCAATTGGCGGATTCACCGATAATGTTTGAATATTCTCAAGACATTCGTTAACAAAACTTAGTTGACAAATTTGTTGGAAGTAGGCGTACAAATCTCAAGAATGTATTCTGACATTTGATTCACCGGAAATAGGCAAGTATAAGCATGCGTTGTTAGAATGTATTCTCAAGACATTTGTTATAAAAACTTAGATAGATTCGTCAGCACCAGGTAAATATAAGCATCTGCGAGAATCTAGGCCCCCAAAATAAATAAATAAAAATAAAAGAAGCATGGGCAAGAAATGTGCCACACCTACAAAAGTCAACAACAGTAATCTACCCACTATTCTATTTGCATGAGTAGGACCATTTTTGTTTTGGACCTAAGTAAGTCCTTAAAAGGTTTAAGCGGAAGAAATAGGCGGAAGAATCATCCTAAGGTGGAAGAACAAAACTTAGTTGACAAATTCGGAAGTTGGAAAAGTAGGCATTATATATCGATTGGGAAGACAAATATAAACTATGGAATTAGAAGGCTCTTCAATGGTGAAGGTAAACATCACATTGAGAATTATTTCTTTGCTATCACCAGGCAAATAGGTATAGTAGTCTCATGCACCTGAGGTGAGAAGAGGTAGGTGAAAAACCCATTGCTATTCTAGCTGGTTTAAATGCCAAGTCTACATAATGGATTGCTAGAACAATACCCCTACTTATGTAAACCTAGTTGACGATTTCACCAAAAGTAGCTAAATATAAGCATTCGCAAGATTACGGGCATCGGAAAAAAATGAAAAAAAAAAAAAAAAAAAAAAAACAAGAAGAAGAAAGCAACATGGGCAAGAAAGGTGCCACCCCTACAAAAGTCAACAACATTGACTACTACCGTAAATCCACCTGAAGAACAGTAATCTTTTTGCATGAGTAGGACCTCTTTTGTGGCAAATCCAAGCTATTTATCTATTTTAAGATGGCCTTACTAGCCATAAACCGATTTGTACTTCTTGGATATATTGGTAAGCAAACTGTCTTCATTAGGTGAAGTTGGTGGGATAAGCAAAAACCAAAAGACTTCTCTGTTTTTTGCACACGAAAAAGTCAAGATAATTCAATGCGTTTTGACAGTTTCTTGTGAGATATATGTAGTTACATCACGTCGTCGACATGGGTGTAGCAGCAATAATGTCGGTAAAAAGCTTTACAAGCCATTGATCAGGTGACACTTGCATGATCAATGACCCCACAACATCACCCCCACATTCCTCCCAGTTGGGAAGACAAATATAAACTGGGGAATTAGGAGGTTCTTTAGTGGTGAAGGTAAACATCACATTGAGGATTATTTCTTTGCTAATGTTGGGCATGTAGGTATAATAGCCTTATGCACCTGAGATGAGAAGAGATATGTGAAAACCCCATTTCTGTTCTAACCATTTTAAATGCCAAGTCTAAATAACCAATTGCTAGAACAGTACCCCCACTTATGTAAACCTAGTTGACGATTTCACCGGTAGTAGGTAAATATAAGCATTCGCAAGATTACAGACTCAGAAATTTTTTTTTTTTTTTTAAAAAAAAAAAAAAAAGGAAGAAGAAAGAAGCATGGGCAAGAAATGTTACAAACGTCAACAACATTGACCATTACCTAAATCCACCTGAAGAACACTAATCTTTTTGCATGAGTAGGACCTCTTTTGTGGCAAATCCAAGCTATTTATCTATTTTAAGATGGCCTTACTAGCCATAAACAGATTTGAAATTCTTGGATATATTGGTAAGCAAACTGTCTTCATTAGGTGGAGTTGGTGGGCTAAGCAGAAACCGAAGGACTTCGCTGTTTCTGCATGCGAAAAAGTCGAGATAATTCAATGGGATTCGACACTTTCCTGCGAGATATGTAGCTAAATAATGTCGTCGACATGGGTGTAGCAGCAATAGTGTCGGTAAAAAGCTTTACAAGCCATTGATCAGGTATGATCAATGACTACATAGGCCCAGTCCATGTGACCCAGGTCCAATCAAGTCTCACCTGTTCGTTCGTCGAAGGGATCCATTCAATACGAAATCCCAAAGAACAGAAAACACGCTGGTTGAAAAAGGGGGTGATAGGAATTAATGTGCAACAGTTTACACCCTCAGGGAAATACCAGCATCGCGTATCAAATCACCAGTTTCATGATCAAAGCTCCATATGATTCATCTACACCTCGGCATGAAAGTATTTATTAGTACAAAACACAGGACAAATTCTTTCTTACAAGTAACAACACATCTGGAAATGCCAATCCATGGAGGACGCGGACTACTGCATCCTTTTCTGATGTAGTTTAGTTCATGCGAAGACAATGGCTAGAATCACTATTGATATATCCTACATAATTTACAGGGCACGCGCCTTATTGCAAGGTAAGTTCAGAGTTACCACGTTACCACACAGGCGAAGACGTCTGTCCTTCCAAATGAATGCTCCCTCTCCACTCAGATTCTTACAAATTCTGAAGATGTGCCGGTGAGAGAAGTTCACTTTTTCTTGATCCTTTGTCTTGGAGAACATGAGGATGATGAGGCAGGAAACCGACCTGATTTCTTGTTCTCGGCCATGTCCTTGCTAATGGCCTTCTGGAACTCTTCCTTCAGTTCCGTGAAACGCATCTTTTTACTTGTCTTCTCTTCAGATGTGCCCTGATCAAGGAAGAAATCATCGGGAGCCTCGTCCAGAAATTTGTCTAGAACTTCTGAGCAATGAGGGAAATAGCGGCGGCCCATTTCCACTGCAATCACAGTAATTTCCATGAGCTGTCGATATTAGAATGACTAACGACCTTATTTAGTTATAGAAATCAGCAGACTAGAATTTCCACATTGTCCCAAGGTTTCTAGTCCAGTTCACAACTACATCATCCCGCTGTATACAAACATAATCCTTCAAGGTTTAGATTTCTCAGGTAAAAATCCTGGTGCAGAAGCTTTTAGTGCTTTTTTACAGTGCTTTATTGCAAAGCAAAACAGACATCTATCGGCATTAGTGACAGCTTACAAACTAAAAGCCACGAGCTAGAGAAATGCTTTGGGCTGGTTATGCTCATAATACGTGGATCTGTGTGAGCATGTACAGTGAGTTCCCAATCATTTGCGTACATCATCCAGGGATTAGAAAGAAACCAATCCATAAAAAATAAACTTGAATACAGACATCTTGAGTACCTGTAAAATGTCAGAATTTTCATTGTCAGCAACGGTGGCTTTTTAATATAATATCTGATTATGTAACGGTAGTTGTGCAATAACATATCAACCGTGGGACTGGTGAGTGAGACTTTATGTTGAGACGAAAAGCACAGCACAATTCGCTAGACCGAAATCAAGCAGTTTTGTGTCGGTAAATGTTAAATTGGCGAATAGCCCTTAGCTTCAATGGAACAATGATAATCCCAGAAACAAGATTGGCTGACATTGGAAGGGCTATTGTCTAGGATCTTCGATTGAAAGCATTCTCATTTGGATTACACCACCCGTAGAGGCAGGGAAAATGGGGAGGGCCATACTTCTAATAGAGAGAACAGCAAAAAAGTTCAGTACCCCAGTAAATACATTGAGTTTGGGAAGATATTTCCCAAATTATGAGCAACAGCTTCATTAGTGACCACTTGAGAGTTGCTCTAGATAATGTTGTGAGATTTTCATGGACATATTTAATTAGGGAGAAAAATGGGGCCTATGAAGATTTGAAGTTGGGACCTATAACTCTGATACCATGTGAGATTTCGTAGAGCCACAACTGACCATTCTAAAAGCATAAGTTTTTAGATGAAGGTGTGGTTTCATATTTAATTATTCTAAGAAATGTCATCCAGGAAATAAAGATAGTAGACATCTCTTTGGGCTCTATATTACTCAAAAGATTCATGCATTCGTATGAACTTAGAATGTAAAGGGTCATAAATCAATAAACCAGTTGGCACCTGTTTTACGCAGTGCTTGAAGTCTGTTAGCAAGGAAAGCAGGGCCTTCATTCAAATCAACCTCCTTGAACCCATTCAAGCTTTTTGATGCTAAACCCTTATACAATGAGGTCCACTCCGCATCTGCAATCTCCATAGCTATCTTGGCTTCAGCAGGAAAAAACATCGCTGCAAATTTTACTGCCACCATGAAAGCAAGCAGTGATCAAAACCAGGTAGATAGAACATCCAGTATTCTCTCAGATAACCAAATCCATATTTGCAAACCAATGATGTGGGTGCCAGGACAATGAATTTGACAACCAGAAGACTGTAGTGTAAGTTCCAAAGTGTCAATGGAGTTAGTGTTGGCCACACATGCAATCTCAGAGAGATATATTCTTTGAGTTAACTTTGAAGATAAGAGTAGCTTTTCTCTGATGAATTTGTGAAGGAATTACCCAACTTCTACTGATAGAAAACAGGAAAACACTTGGGATCACAACAAGTGAGTGGCACAGTGAAGTGCATAATTCCCTTGATTAGATGCTCCCATTAAGTTGATGGCAACGATATTGAACCCGAGTTTGGGTACACACCTCATTCTTTCATGAAGTTATGGGCGCATTTTGTGCACCTAATATTTACCCGCATAAGGTGAGGTTCCTCAACATCCAAAAAAGGAAAGCAAATCGTGCCAAAGAAATAAAGATCAACTCAAGGAAAAACATAGCAAACGATTCTGCACTTGGGTTTACCTCTGCCAGCCAGGTAGTCAAGCCTGAAAATGTCATCAGTTGTTGCACCTGGTGATATTGACATGTACCCAGCCACTGAATTATGTTGTGTCTCCCTTTCAAGGGCATCGATGCATATTCGGTCTTTGTTAGATTCCTGCCCTTGTTTTGTCTCCTGGTAATAATCCTTGGGCCTTGTTGATCTCCGACAAATTGTAACAGCTGTTTGACCATCTGATGTGCTTTCCATTACACAGGCACCCTTATGCAGCAGAGGCATTAAAATAGACGGTGCCTTTCGCCTCGCAGCCACATGAAGTACTGTGTATCCCCGAGAGTCCTTGAGGTTGAGGTCAGCCAATCCTAGACCAAGCACCTCCTTGAAAATCTTGGGATGACAGTAAGCAGTGGCATAGTGAAGAGCATAAGCATCATCTAGAGTGACAATCGATTCATTTAGGAGACGCCTGACCAATTCGACATCATCATTGTCCAAAGCTTTGTGGATCTGCTTGATACTCTTTTCCAGCAGAGGATTCACTTCGGTTACCATTGGTACACCAGCCTCGCCAAATCTGTCACGTTGCACTTTTATTTCAGCATAAATCTCGTGAGGAAGCTCCTTTTCTAACACAATACTGTCCATATAAGATCTGGCAACTGTTTCAATGCAGAATGGGAGAAGCTCCAACTGGAAGTTGAAAGCAACCTTAAGTATGGGGATAACATCTTCAACCGCGGCCTTCCCGATAAAGTATAAAAGACGACGCTGCAAGAATATGGGTCGACCAAGCTTTGATTAGATCTATTACCAAACTACTGGCAAACACATTTTCGAAAATGAAATTATTCTCTGAATCCTGAACCACCATTCAGCATTTGCCCTTACTATCGTATTCTAGCCTGCCACTTGAAACCAGAGATTAACATATAGTTTTCGGCACAGTTTTTGTGAATAAAATTCACTTTCACAGAACGTTCCTTATGTCAGTTTCCCATCTAGTTTGTCCTGATGTGCATCCAACAATCTAGCCACCAACCCAAGATCATCTTATTAATTTGCAGTTCGGCCCTACATAAATTATCAGAAGACCTCAACGTGAAATTAACTTTCGTACAGAAGCTACAGAAGAGCAGCCTGTGTCCAGATTAGTAAGATATATTTGCAACAGTAATCAATCCAGGCAGCAAAAGGAAAAAAATCAATCTAGACGCATGGAATACCTGAACAAGCATCTCTAACTCTGCTATCAGAAAAGTGGCCGAGGCATACATCAACTCCACGGCATAATTAATAGCAGGGCCGCACACGTCATGCGCGCAACTGCCGTCCACGCACGTCGACACCTCCGCTGGAAATGGCTTGAGCTTCCCCGTGTACATGTAACTTAAAACATATTTAAAAGCCTCACATCCAACATGACCCTTCCTCACCAAGTCCGACATGAGATACCTCGGCTTTCCTTCCCTTGCATTGTCGCCCCCTCCCTGCTTGAAAACCTCATGAAAATACCGGCTCCGAGCCGCCAACAAGCACCTGTGGACTCCCACAGGGACGCCCTCGACCACTATCTCCGCGTCAGTGTAGCCGTAATCGCCATCAACCAGCAGCTTGTCGAGACTATCGCTGAGCTTGGTCAAGCTCAGAAGATCAGGGTTATTGCCCGACTCCGGATTCATGACGGGAACCGCCGCGTCGTGATCTGTGGACCCGTTCGACAAGTAAGACGACGGGGAAGACAGTTCATTCCCATATTCCATTTCACCAAAGACCAACCGTCAGCAATCACTCCCTCCCCAACAGTCTCGACACAACCAACCAAGCCTAGTAGACGCTACACAAACCCGGACGGCAACTTCATTCGCCCGAACTCGCCGGCGATCACAGGCATCAAAAGAATCGGCGGCGGCGGACCCTTTGTCCCCACGAACCTCTCCACCAACTCAAAACGACAATCCCTTCGTCAGAACAAAAAAGGGCAAGATAGCAACAAGAACGGAAGAAGCTCGAATCACCTACTGAAGCGACCCCCCCACGCTCGACTCGGCCCGGCGCGGCGACGAAAGAGGGAGCCGAAACCTCCACGAAAACCTCGCGCGCTTCGAAACGGAAAGGAACCCAGGAACCCCGAGATCCCGAGGACTGTTGGGTACGCGTGCCTTGGGGGAGGAGATGATGGGCGGACGGCTGAGCTCGAGCGGAGTGTGTGAACGCGGAAAAAGCAGGGGAAAGAGAGAGAGAAAGAGGGAGATGCCGGGTGGCAGTGATTCCGAAGATCACAAGAAAGTCAAAAGAGAAGGAGAGGAAAGGGAAGCGAATGTCGGGGTGGGTTCTTTCGTTCTTCTTCTCTCTTTTCCCGCAGCTCTGGTCCGACGCGATTGACTAAGGAAGAAGAAACCGAATTCGCCATCTTTAGCGCGTAAAAAAAAAACAGAGTAGGACGACCAATCCCCATCCAGTCTGCCCCCACTTCCTCGTTTCTTCCTTTTCTCGCGGGACGAATCGAGGGGACACCGAAAAGGTTCCCATTTCACGTGACACCAAATATATATAATAAAGATAATGACATAAACCTAACGTTAACCCAAACGTGAAATATTATTCATAAATTTATGATATTATATAAAAATATTCGATATTATCCTTTCATTAATTTAAATTCAATCTCAATATCGAAATTTTACAAATTTAAAAATGATATTTACTTTAAAAATACATCATTCTTTTAAATATTGTGCTATCATCATGGTAAATTAAGAAAACGTGACTCATAGAACTTGAAAAAGACATTCTTTCTGCGAAAAGACAAATTCACTTGAGAATCCCAGCGTAGGTGAACTATTAATTGATTAGTTATGTAGTGTCGATTTTAAGACATGTGTTTATATAGATCGAAATGACCATCAACCAAAGTACTCGTAATATTTTCTCGTCTTTAACATATACAAACGCCATCAGTAATTTCGCATTTACACTGATTTATAAAAAGAAAACAACCAATCCCTCGCCCACCCCTCTCCCCCCGTGGCGGGGATGATCACTGCCGTTGAACTCTCGTCCCGATCCGACGGTCGCAAACGCCATTCCTGTGGTCGTCCGAGAAAGTATTCCGACGCCGACGCGCGCTTCATCACCCTTCACGCGCAGCGCTGCCGCCCCACCGGCCCCCGCGGACGGCGGCGACGAACTCCTCCGCCGCCGCGGCGCCGCCGTCGCCTCCCCTCGTCGTGTCCACCACCAGCCTCGGGACGCCGCCGAGGTCGTACTCCGTGCACCCGCTGTACGCCTCCAGGAGCCGCTCCAGGTCCCGCCACGTGGCCGGCTTGTGCCAGCTCCCCGCGTCGCGGCGCGCCTCCAGCCGCCGCCGCCACTCGGCCTCGTCGCCGGGCCTGCACTCGACGACCGCGACCCGGGCGCCGTGGGACGACGCCAGCCGGACCAGGCGGTCCAGGCGGGCCCGGCGGGAGAGGGGCGAGTCGACGACGACGGAGAGGCCGTTGGAGAGCTGGGTGGCGGCGACGGCGAAGACCACGTCGTAGGCGAGGTCGTTGAGGAGGCCGTCGGGGGGGTGGTGCCGCTGTTGGAGGGCGAGGGTGCAGTCGCGGACGTCGTCCTTGTCGAGGAGGGGGATCTTGAGGGCGGAGGACAAGGCGCGGGCGAGGGTCGACTTGCCGGTGCCCGGGTGGCCCTTCATGGCGATGACAATCGGCGTGCCGGGTCTGCGATTTTCTTGTTCCTTAGCCATCTTTTCGCCGAATTCGATGGTGGGTGTTTGCGAAGGCCAGTAGTGAAGTGATCTTGACGATGGGATTTGGATAAGGAGGATGCCGGTTTCAAAGGTCGCAGTCAGAGTGATGTGGCTAGTTCTTAAGGACGAAGTCAAGAAACAGAGCATGAGAACAAAAAAAAAAAAAAAAAAAAAAAAAAAAACAGAGCATTAAACATTCCGCAGAAGATATACTCATTTGCATTTTCCAAGGTAAAAAAAATATTCATCTCGCTTACAAGAAGACGGAGATGGTCCATGACTTTCCATGACCTTCGGGACATGACGACGATAAGTATAGAAATAAGGGAATACGGACATTACATCTTGTTGGGGGAGAGGGCTTAAGGTTATTTTTGGGGGCCAGATTTACACAGAAACAGATGAACACCTATACAAGAAAGACGTCGCTTTGACTCTGTTTATTGGGCTTTTCGCCCGTGCTCGCCGTGCCGGGGATGGAAACGGGTCGGTCTAGTGTCCCTTGGAAGGCAAGGGAACGAATTTGCGGTACTCCGCGAGGGCCCAGACGGGGAAGATGTTCCGGTATGCCGAGTAGTGCAGCATGCAGTTCCTCATGAAGACGCCCATCAGCTCCTGTCGATGTAAAACGGAAGCACGTCGGCAATTGCAGCTCAGAGAAAGCAGGCAAGATAGATATGGATGTCCTGTCACTGATCTTTCCATTGTGCAGTGTCAATTTGAGGAGACGAGACGTACCTCTTGAGGGAAATCGCCATCATCTAGTTGAGCATTGATCAGGATCTTTGCGCCTCGGTGAATGGGCGTGGGATCTCTGTCGACCTAATCAAAAGCGCCGCCACCAATGTCAATTTTATTCTGGAGAAATGCAACAAGTTTATGACATTTCGAAAGCGGTTGATCGACTGACCTGCCCAGCATGGATCAAACCCATCATGGCCAGTGACGTATGTATCAAGTTAGTGTGACCGAGAGGCTTGTAAATCTGTCACGAAGAACACAGATGATCCAGTTAGCCAAAGAGGAGACACAAACACAGAGAGAGACATTACTAATGTAGAGAGGAAACTGATTGAAACCAACCTTTGTGGGGCATGAAAGGTAGCTCTCTCCCCAACCGCCGTCTTCATTCTGAGCGTTAAGCAGAAAATTAACCCCTCTGCGCACGGCTTCGCAGTTTTCGTAAGTCTTGCCGACAGCCTCCAGGCCAGTTAGCGCAAACCAAGTGCCATAAAGGAAACAAATGCCCCAATTGCCGTACCTGCATAGGGGTTTGATTCAGCTCATCTCTGTCGGACCATTTCTAACCTTAAACTGGTAAAAATTTCATACATCTAATGATCCTGGAGATAAAACATACCACGAACCGTCCGGCTTTTGAATGTCTAAAATGAACTGAGTAGCATTAACAATGAACTTGTCGATCTCCTTCTTCCTGTGCCCAGGGTATAACTTCCTAAACAGAAGTAACGCCTGGATTGAAGATGAAGTACACTCCACGTACCTGTATCCAATTTTAATTAATCATCAGAAAAAGTTTCAAGCCGAAGACGATCCGCAAAATATAGAGGTCTGTAACTTTACGTACTCGTACTCAATGACGAGGTCCTCAAGAAACTCCACTGGATTAAGCCACTGAAGAAGGAACAAGTAGAAGACAGATTACCATCTGATAGCTAGGGGAACACCTAAGAAATTTGATATCAGAATTTAAGAAAGTTGGGCAAATACCTCTAGCCATGATCCAGCTCCTGATGGCTCCCAGGCTGACAGACCACCATTCTTGCTCTGTACAAATTGTTGATGATTATTAGCGACGCTAATGCTTGTCCAATGTCCTCAGATGAAGGACTATGAAGCATTAAGCGGAATTTTCTAATCTTTACACATGCTACTCTCCTTTTTTAAACATATATCAGTTGTAAATTGTAATGTGACTCATTGATTACCTGTAAAGAGAGGATAACATTGACAGCATCATATAGCTTTTCAGGTTCCATCTGCTGTCCAACAATTTCTGGCGGCATCATGGCAAAAGTGAGGCAACACTGGAATGAAAGAGAACTTGGTTAGGAATAGGAATAGCCAAATGGAGGGAGTCAGTTATTCAACCTGAACACTGAAAATAAAGATATTCACCTTCAAACTTTCTGCTGTGCAATCCGAAACTTGCCATCCATGATCTTTGTCCGAGAAAGCCCATGCTCCTTTGGAAATGTGACGGTACATTTTCTTTAAGTCGCCAGAGGGGTTTCGGTCGATCTTTTCAAATTACAGACGAGCAGTTTCAGTTAAATTTATGAGGAACGACAGAAGGTGAGTGAACTCTTCAACTGGATTGAAGAAATAGCTCAAGGCCTAACACACCTGAGATTCCTTCAGAAATTCATGTCCTTTCTTAAGGACGGGGCCAATTTCATCGGTGAGATCGCTTGCAAGCAACGCTTGAAGGCTGAGACCACAGTCCCAGACTTGACTTCCAAAGCTCTGCAACAATTGGAAAGTCTTAAATTCTCGACAATTCAAGTAGCTTCTTTATGTTAAGAAGCCAAAAGGCTAAAGATCTCCCTTTTAGGACTCAGTTTTTGGTAGCTGTAAAGACGAACCTGCATCTTAATTCCATCTTCCCCAACCCAGACATAATCTGGGACTCTGGCCAGATGCTTCTTAAAAGCTTCCCCATTCGGATCCTCGACCCAACAAGCAAGCATCATCAGCGGCTGTTCAGTTCAATTGGAAAGCAGAGTATTAGAAACACTATACATGTCATTGCGCATCAAGTTATCAGAATCATACAACTCTTTCATTCTTGGAACTGGCATTACCTTTTCCACACAACCGATGGTAATGTATCTGCTGTTCTCGTCCTCATAGTGAATGTGCTCCATCGTTTTCTTAATGGCAATATCCCTGATCTTCTTGAATGGCCACCGATTGAGAAGAGGCTCGGTGCCAAAGTAGAGAGTGTCCCACATGAGGGTTTGCAATCTCGTGTGAGGATAGTGTGCATCTTCCTGAAATTGCCGTCACAATCCTTTCAGAACCCGCGCTATTACATCACAATATGATCATCTAACAAAAAAGTGATCCGTCGAACTTACTGCTGCACATGAGTGGCGGACTCTCCACCACGAGATTTGATCATAAGGCTCATTGTAGATTTCTTCTCTGATTTGCTTTATGAGAGGGGTGATCGGACCAACAAACTTTTTCCCGTACAGATACGACATGGGCATGTAAGTCAGACGGCAGTAGCAGAACATTTGTGCTGCAATAGAGGTTACCACGTAAACGAAAGTCAGAACCAGCAAGCCTTAATAGAGATTACGCGACAAGCCAATTTGGCATCAAACAGAGGAAACAGGATCCTCTGGTCAGAGGCCTATAAGAAAGCTCATCCGGGCATTAAGCGGAGCAAATTGCTTACCCGGACTCATGAACGAAGGGAAGTCCCAAAACTCTGGGGGCATTGGGTGGGTTCCAGTCCATTCATAACAACCAATAATCTACAAGAAAGATATCCAAGTCCAACTATCAAAATAAAGAACAAATGCCATCATGCATTTCACTCAAACGGAACAAAGTCGTTAAAGATCTAATCATGATTGAGCAATTTAAAAGTACCGCGAGCCAAGTTTTTCCCCAGGAGGCGGTTTTGGTGGCACTGCCGTGGTCGAGGATCCACTTCCTCCCTCTCTCACAGGCATTGTCGAGGCCTCCATCAGGCCCTTCACCGAGAAGACGCATGCAGACGTAGTTGAGGACCGTCCCGATCATCGTGCTGTGGCCTTCAATGTGCAGTCCCCAGCCACCATCTTCGTTCTGCAACACGTACACACGATCATTTTCAGCAAAATCCAGCTTAATATAACGTAGTCACAACCCGCATCAAACGGCTTTAACCTCGTAAGCAGAGGCGGTCTAAGGATGTTCGACGTTACCTGATGGTAGTAAATGTAGCGGAGGATCTCCCTGCGATGCTCGGCATGGAAAACGTTGTTCAGATGTCCAGTCACGTAGAGACTCATGACCTGCAAATCGCAAACCGCAGCTTCGATCATCACAATGAACAACCAAAACAAAAACCAAAAACTACGACGTCACGACACGAATCGTTCGCTCTAAAAAGTCAGTCAGTTTGACAGGATAATCACCAAGGGAGGGAAGTAGAACGCAATGGGGCCGGCGTTCTCGGCAGGCCAGTGGCCATGGCTGGACTGCAGAGCAGACCAGAAGCTGACGGCCCGCCGCATGGCCGCGGTCGCCTTCTCATGGGTGATCTCCTCGCCATCCTCGATCTTCACAGGAGGGATCGTCTGCTTGAAGTTCTTCTCCCTCAGGAACTGCAAAAAAAGAAAAGGCGGGCGGCCAAATTAAGCGGACGTTGAAAAAAGTCAGAAAGTCAACGGACGCCCAGCAGAGGGCAGTGCAGAAGACAACGTCATCGCGTAATCAGATGACTACAGGACCGAATCTCGACCGTCGGATGCCCTAAAATCCAACCCGGTCCCACTCAAGAATCAAGGTCCAAGGTGAAATCTTTGTGCTGACGCTGTTTATAACAGTGATGATCCCACAGCCAAATCCCAAATCCTAGTTCTCTAATCTCTGCACACGTTCTGCTTTTGTCCCTTCTTCGGACCATGTTCAGAAGACATTAGCAATATCCAGGGACAGGAACAAGGGACTCCTCGCACAAGTAAAGAACTGTCGGTTGGTGAACGAAGGGAGGGAGGACGCGAGCGTCCGGAAGACTCGGCTCTCTTTTCTTTTCGTGCGGACAAAAGGAGAGAGGGGGTGTTGCAGGAAGTCAAAAGCTTATGTCGCCGAACAAGATGGGACAAGAACATCGGACCGGCTCGGGTGATGCTGCTTTGCTGGAAGTCACCCGAAAAGACGACGGCGATCTTTTTCCCCCCACTCCATCGCTTTCTTAAGGATCGCGGCGAAAACGATGCGGATGCGGGGGGGAGATCGGGCAACTGCGTCGAGGACTCCACGTCCGACTGGCGAGCGGGCTGTTCTTTTCCTGCATGTCGTGACTTCGAAGAAGAGGAGTAGCGCGGTGAAACGTTGAGGACAGAAGAGGAAAGAAAAAGGGGCACGTGTCGAATGTGTGGATCATTTCACCTTTGACGTATCATGCTATATTATTCATCACAAGTTCCGAAATGGAAAGCACCTGA
Source organism: Eucalyptus erythrocorys (assembly GCA_014182555.1). Lineage (NCBI taxonomy): Eukaryota > Viridiplantae > Streptophyta > Magnoliopsida > Myrtales > Myrtaceae > Eucalyptus > Eucalyptus erythrocorys. The sequence continues at coordinate 36,904,513 of CM024597.1, forward strand.
CATGACAGGAATATGTTAATACAATATGTTAATATAATATCCCTGGCGATATAGGTGTCGGGGTTATTACAGCTTGGCAAGCAGCACCATGTCTTCTTTTCCTTTTTTCCTTCTTGTTTTTTTCCGGTTGTTTATTGATTTGGGACGCCCACCAGACGATTTTCATTTTGACGAGCTTTGATCTTTCTTTGGACCAACTAGGGTTTTGCGGGCCAACATCAGAAAGCGAGTTCCTTTTTGTCTAAATTGACGTGCGGACAAAACGTGATGCACGAAACCTGTGGGAATTCTACTCATCCAGCCATCGTTGGCGACTCGATCAAAATGACCAGACCGTTCATGCACTTCACTGGAAATTCAAACCCTAAGGGACAAATTAGCTATCCCAGAAATCTAACGACATCTCATGGGCCATTGCCATAGTGGTATATGCAAAAGATGGGATACCATATGTCACGTTACATGTTATAATTTTGTTTGTGGAAATTTTTTTGTGGATATTTGTTCGTTAATGGTATGATAAGTTAAGCTTGGATCCACCAGACCATTCAAATTTCGGGGACCTTATTTGATTAGTGAATTGATGTGGACGGACAACATGATATAAGAGAAAGAAAGGAAATGATAAATCTCTAAGGTTTTTGGATATTTTTTCCCCATAAAGTTTAGCTCCTCACCGCCTATATAGTTCGCGCGTGGAGCCCGCAAAATTAATGAGCTCAACAGTATCGTCCCCCGCCCCCCGCATGTTGTCGCAAAGATAGATTAAGAACTCGAGAAGCCGTACGTGGCCTATGAACACAAATGGAAATAGACATGTGGTGATGTGCTACGGTATACAGAGCATGCATACTTCTAAGTCATGTTGCTCCCATTAGGCTCTCGATCTCGTTCGGATCGAGCGGATCGGTGGAAATTCCCGCGAACAACAAATGGAGAAGATACGAAAGGAAAGTTGTGAGGACATAATTGAGCGATCTAAGGATAAGCAAGAGGATAGCTATCTAAGGTCTTTATCGTGTGTAAGTCCTCGAGGCTGGCTGGCCATTCATCGAACCAGGCCCATGCATGTCGCGATACTGACAAGCCAATGGAGAGAGAGAGAGAGCCAAAGAGAGGAACTCCAGGGGAAGGCAAACATCAAAAGCGAACGATCTCGTTCATCGGAGATCGCTACTGCTTCATTGCGTTCACCACTAGGGAAGAAAGTAGAATTTTCCAGTGATTTGGTGTGGGGCTCGTACCAATGATATCAAGAGAAGGGCACACAAAATTGATGTGAATCATGTGAAAATGTTTTCGATGGTGATAGCGAATGGAACGAAAGATTATCCGCCGATACGCATCCCGACGCTTAGATCGCCATCGCCGTCGATGAAACGGGGAAGGCATGTGCACCGAGTGCACACAAGCGCGGCTCGAGAGAAGAGAGAGAGAGAGAGAGAGAGAGAGAGAGTGTATACCTGGAAGCGCCAGAAGAGGTCGGAGCTGGGGCGGACCTTGAAGCGGTTGTTGTAGAAGTTCTGGCGGGCGGCCTCGACCTCGGCCCTCTCCTCGGGGGTCCCGGCCTCCGGGTCGAACTCCCATGTCTGCCTCCCCACGAAGTTGTTCAGGCTGAACAGGTAGGGGTCGTTCGCTCCCTCTCCAAGCTTGAGCTTCCACATCTTCGCTCTTTTCGCGTCCCCTTCCCAACTGTTATGGCCTACACACAACCCTCAAAGACAATCAAAACGCAACGCTCTCCTTAACACCTCAAGCAGGAGCTTCTTCATGCACTTCTCCGTTCAAGATCGAGAGAGAGAGAGAGAGGAGCGAACGTACGAGTGGATAAGGACTAGGGTTCCGACAGATCGAGCCGGAACTTCCTCTCGCTCTCAGGACACCAGCAAGAAAACGGAGGAGGAAAGTGAAGAGGGAGGGAGAGGGGCCCTCCGGTTGTGCGCGTGTTTCAGAGTGATGAGATAGCGAAGCTGGGGGGGACACCCTTTATATAAGCGCAGAAGCACCGGGGCGAGCACGATGCGCACAATTGGAAGAGGTTGCTACGGGACACGACATGGAAGAAGCAGTACAAATGGCCCCTTCTTCTTGGGGGCACTTTTGGGAAAACTCTCGAGCTCAGTATCGATTTAAAAAACCAAAGTATCGGCAGCCACTGTTGAACATGAGCTGCAAATTTTTCAAAAGGAGGGAAAAAAGAGAGGGTCGTTGGTGGCAACTGTTAATTGAAAAAAAATGAGAAAAGGAGAAAAAAAGAACATGATGCAGAGAGCCCGAGCGACACGCAGCTATTTGATCCTTCCATGATGCATGGAAAGAAAGGCCACTAACGAGGGATAAAGGCAATCTCAACAGTTTCCCCTTTCTTTCAATTTTCTTTCGTTTCATTGTTTAAAGTCGATTCACTAGGTGACGTATGTGAGTATGTCAAAATTCAAAAATTTAAATCATTAAGTAAAAAAATTTTACATATATATAAAAGAGATTTTATATATATATATATATAAAGAATATACAGATCCAGCAAATAAGTGATATGGAAAATGACATAATACAAAATTCTTTGGATAAGCAGCGTGGGATATGACACCCCATTTCATGTTCAAACGAAATTAAGAGCAGCACATATAATTTAATAAATGGAGGGCTTTTATTTGCAAAATACTAAAATATGACCTATCTCCGATACAATATTAGAAAGCTCGACATAAAAATTTGAGATGTAGAAAAGCATTTAATACGTAGGCACTATTTTATTTAATCTTTACTAACCTCTTCTTGGTGGTCTTCGGTCAAAGCCGGGGGCGGCACTTTCTTGGAAGCAAGCTCGTAGGGGGTGAATTATACTTTTGGGTACCATTCGGGAGAAGGGTATCTGTGTAATTCCATGCGGGACAAATATCTTTATAAGGTACTACATACACTGATCACTTTTTTTTTTTTCTTCTTTTTCTTTGCTTTTACACCCCTGGTATGATCAACGGTACCCCGGTAAACGCCAACATATATGGGCACCGGTCAAAATCATCCTTTGCAGCTTTATCGTAGTTACAATGGTGCAGCATCTGGGACCAAATTGAGATTGTCGGGGCGGCTTGGAGCATCGTATGAAACCGCAAAATTTAACAAACAGAACGTTTTCACTATACAAATGTTTTACATGTTTATTTTCTCGTGCGACATGTGAACACATTATAACACATGACTAGCACAATTGTCTTCTAAAGTGATCTCTTCGAATCTTGAATCTCATTTTACGGAGGGAGAGGGGTAGGGGAGTTAAGGAGCCTGAAGCACATATTACTAGCCTGGTTTTGTCAATAGTTTAAGCCAATGAATACCAGGTGTCAACATAAATTCAGTTGCATGATGGTAAAACCTAAATCCAGGCAACCTTAATGCTTTAAAAAATCAAGGAAAACTCAAGGACAGTCAATATTCACGCATTGAAAATTGAGGTGTTTCTCAACTATCTATTCTACGAATATATTGGTGATACTCGTTAACAGTTTCTTTATTTTCTAAATTAACTCTATACAAATCTCACTTTTATTTCAAATAAGACGATATCAGATATTTTGCAAGAATTCTAAGAAATTGTGCATTTCATGAGTATACAGATTCTATATGCATGTTCGCGGCGTGGTAATCAACATCCTCACTCCCAAAACAAATATAAATAAATAAACAAATAAAGAAGAAAAGCAAAAAAAAAAAAAATGTGTTCAAAATCAAGTGCTGATGATGGAGCGGAATCTGAGGCTCTTAATTAGATGACGCGCCGTATTTTTCTGAAGTTCTTCATTTGATGATATTCATAAATTAAACGTGACAAAATGCGCAAGGAAAAAGACAAGGGGAAGCGTTGGGACAATGAAAGTAATAGCTGCCCTAGTTTTTTCTTTTTGTCTTAACTAAATTCACTGATAAAAAATTAGGACCCCGAAAGTTTTCCATACGTCTAAAGCTAAAGAAAAAACATGGCCATCTATTAAAGTCGTTTCTCGTTCTAAATGGGACAAATTATTTTCATGAATAGTATGAAGTATATGAGATTGATTTATAAGTCGTAACATAAATTATTTTCATGAATAATATGAAGTACATGAGATTGATTTATAAAGTCATACGAAATACTCATAATGGGTATCGAATATGATTCGCTCGTTCAAAATCTTACCCACAGTTGTCATCGCAATAGTTTGTAAGCTTCTTTTAATATATGGAGCATTACTTTCTGTTGTCACAATTTCCGCTTCATATATGCTCTTCAAATCAGTCTAGCTTGATGAAGAGAGCCAATATTTGGTGCAGATAATTTGGAGCCAATCAAGTTACTTCCTAGTTGGAACCTACCACACAACTAAGAAGCTTATAAAATTTATGATTCAAGTACCATTTTCATTTATTATTATAAATTAATAGTAGAGATGGTTGCATTGGTGTATAAGACTCAAAAAATGTAGTGAATATATCCATGGAACAAGTATATAGAAAATCACCTGCTTTTTCTACAACAATTTCTCACGCGGAAATCTCATAAAATAAGCTTTTTATCTCACGTATTTCCCAACTTGTTCCACAATTTCAATTTTTCTTCTAAGAAAGCACGTTGATTTTCTAACGATTACCCATGACACTATAGACTGCCTTGATGGCTAAGAAGCAAAATTCATGGCACGTGTTAATTAAGAAGAAGAAGAAGGAGAAGAAGCAGCAGCAGCAGCTTATAAAATCTATGATTCAAGTACCATTTTCATCTATAATTATAAATTAATAGAGGTAGTTGCATTGGTGTATAAGACTCAAAAAATGTAGTGAATAAATCCACGGAACGAGCAACCTACATTTGTACAATAATTTCTTGAACAAAAATCTCATAAAATAAGCTTTTTATCTCACGTACTTCCTCAACTTGTTCCACAATTTCAATTTTTCCTCAAAAAGCATGTCGATTTTCTAATGATTACCCATAACACTAGAGACTGCGTTAATGGCTAAGAAGCATCGCACGTGCCAATTAAGCACGCGATATAAATTCGATCGTGCCACCCGAGTGCCGGCAAATCCCTTGTCCGGACCGCTCACTCTATCTCCGGCTCGCGCATCTCGGGAAACCCGTAAAACTCGTGAGGTATCATCCGCACCTTAATCTATCGCGGGATTTCATCCGCGGTAACCCCTGCCGGACAAATATGGATCGACATTTCTTGCTCTTTTATCCCTAGCCAGTTAATGCCCTCGCGCGTTGTCGCCATCGAAAGAGGGAGCTCCGAGTTGTGGACCGCGACCCGAATTCTCTACAAGCCTCGTGCATTGACCGCGCTTGTCTTTGTCTTCCCTACCGTGCCCTAGTGACTGTTTAGGGAGGGGAGCGGGGCATAAAGTTGGCTTTCCGATCCCGCTTTTTGTCGCCGGATGCGCCGGCACAGTGCGTCAAGGTCGTCGACGTTGCGTTCGCTTTTGACTCCAGGATGCGGATACGTGGAGTGAGCCATGCTGAGTACCTCTGTCTTGACCTCGCGAGGTCGGACGATACTACCTCTCCCGCCGGCATGCGCGGTTGACTTGACCGACGCGCCACCCTCGGCGGAGGCGCGTCGCGCGAGTCGCTCCGAAACCTAAAAGGGCGGTCGAAGGACGGGAGCGGTGGAACCTACCTACCTACCATTACGACGTTGATTTCATGTGGGGCACCACGCCCACCACGTACCCCCCGGGGTCAAGATTGGAGGGCGCTCGACACCTGTTAGCGTGGCGTTTTTAATGCTCGGCTCGAGTCGTGCGTGGACCGGCAGCACTCGCCCCCGCGCGATGGGATCAAAACCCTAAAAAGGCTACGCCTAAAGAATCTTTTTTTAATGCTTCGCTTTCGAGCGTCGATGTTGTCGTTGGTGAAAACCCAAAAGTGGCGAAGATTTTCAGACTTCTTTAGTTGGCGGAAGAAATCCTTGACTGGCGTTTCATCGCCCGTCTTGTGCGCCACGCTGGAGTAAAAAAAAAACACAGATTGCTTGATATAAAAGAATTTGCGAACTCTTCCACTGCATGCGGACGATCCCTCAGCGAGTGGAGTCGGGGCAAGCGACGACTGGTTTGGGCGGTGGCGGCGACGGCGACGGCGACGGCGACGGCGACGGGGGAGAAAAGGGCACGTGTCGTTCGTTGGGATGAGGCGACGGAGTATTCGGATATGGTATGGTATCCGGCCAGGTCTGGTACGCCGGATCCCCTATCGCAATACGGACAAAATTAATGGCTTTTCTATGCTGATCCACTTTTTCCGGCAACATCTCATCTTTGGAAAGAGTAGGGACCAGATCGGAATATCCTCCTTTAATCATGCTTGGTTGGGGGGTAGAGAGCTTGCCACCAAGACCATTTATTAGCCGGACTCGATAATGTCAAGTCATATTCAAATTGAATGCACTAATACCTAATTTTACTGCTCGGTTGCAAAAATTGGGTGGGGGGTGGTACGACTGAATAAGATAGATGCCATTAGTTTTGGTTTTTCTTTTTTCTTTTCCCTTAAAGATTTGCTTATGACAAGGACTTGTGAACACGTGTTTAAGTCGTCTGCCCTTTGTTACTAATGTGTAGCACGGACATGACTAAATCCTTCATTAGTTTATAGACTGTTTCGGGCGTTTCGCTCAATTAGAAGCCACTGTAATTGCTTCCAAGAGTTTTTTTTTTTTTTTTTTCCGGCTAAGATTCTTTGATATAGACAAGGAATGAGTGAATTAATTGTTTTTCCAACAAGATCACAAGGGACAAAGCTAATGTATTTAGCTCCAATAGGCTAGCTTCACTTTGGGATTAAACCACAATGAGGATTTTTTTTTGTTTTCTGCCTTCTTCTTTCGTTGTCGATGATTTTGACTGAAAATAAATGAAATTACAGCTGTCATAAATTATGTATGTTTTCATAGGTACGAGGAAGGTGAGCCCATTGAACATTGCGGTATCTTGGCTCAGCATTAAAGATTGTAGTGTTATACAACAGCCGTATCAGGACAGAAAGTACAGATTATATCCCTTTCAAATAAATTCCAATGACTATTGCAAGTGTTGAAAACTATTGGTCAATTTTGTTGGTAACTTGTCAATGCGCTCATGAAGTTACCAAATTTTGTTACACATGCTTCACATGTAGCAACTCATGAGAAATTAGTGACCTAAATTCAAGTGATTTGCCAAAAAGTTTTCATTAAATTAATCATTAGTTGTAGACTACCAACTTTCATTGGAGTTACTTACAAATGTTTAATTTTTCTTTTAATTTTATAACTTTTCTATTGAGTTATTAATTTTTCTTTGCCTTGGTTGCTAACCCTTTGTATTTACTCACTCTATTAGAAGTGACCAATCTAAACTAATGCGATTCACCAACTTTTCTTATCATATACAATTATTTATTTGCTTTCTTAGTAATGCCTTACAACTTTTTAAATAAATTGTCAATATCAATCAGAGTGACTTACCAGCTTTTCTCAGAATGGGTTATCAACTAATTTGGAGCTACTTAACTGTTATTTTAGTTACTTATCGAGTTTACTTTTCATTTATTACCACAACTTTTCTATCTTTTGCCAACTATTTACTTTTCTTCATTCAACGTTATCAACTTTAATTTCAGCAATCCATCAATCGACTAAATTTGGAATACACTCTCATTTGAATTACTTTCCACCATGTATTCATGTTTTTTTTTAGTTTATTAGCTTTTATATTGAGTCACTTAACGGGGAAAAAAGAGGAAGCCACCAAATAGATGTGGCAATTCATATGATGTTTGGTAAATATATGGTGTTGGTTGGTACGAAAGTTAAATAAAAAAGAGAGAGAGAGAAATTAGTATTTAAAAAACCCAAATAAGAGCTATTAATAAAAAAAACTCTTTTTTATTTAATCATAGAAAAGAGTTAGATAAGGCAAATAAGAATAATCATTCGATAAAAAAAATTAGAAGTCCAAAATATCCAAATAAATATCGGTAAACAACTCAAATAATTACTGATAACCAAAAACTTGTTGCTAATTTAATTAGCGAAAATTCAGTAAATGACATAGGAAAGCCAAGGATTTCGTATAACAATCGGGAACTCTAAAATTAAAATACGAGTCAATGGTAAAAAAAGGAAAAAAAAAAAGGAAAAAAAGAACCGATTATTTTTTACCAAACGCTTTGTATCCCTTACTTTGATGGTATGTGGAGTGAATGAATGTGAAATCTTACCCAAAATTTATTTCTATCAAGTGGGACTTTCAGCAAGGTTCTATCTAGTCAAATTCACACTTAAATCCATGAGGACAACTGGCTTGGATCCTTTGGACGAACCGAGAACACGTCATTACGGGACATGACATGGAATACGCACTGAAATTGACCCCTTGTCTCGTGTCAAATTAAAAACCGAAAGTATAGGTAGCCACTATTGAACATAAGCTGCGATTTTCAAAAGAGGAAAAAACCAAAAAACCAAAAAAAAAAAAAAATGGTCGTTAATGGCAACTAATAATTAAAATTTTCAGTCTTGTCCTTTTGGCTTTGTCTGGGTGAGATTTATACTAACCAGTCACCAGGATCTGTTGAATATCCTCCCAGGATTGAGTTTTTTCATTATTAAGCACGAGCATTACCTTTTTTTTTTTTTTTTTTAAATCTACTCACTTGACCTACTTAATATCCTCCCGGTATATTTTCAATAATTTGTCAATCAACTAATTTTGGGTTACACTTTCATTTGAATTACTTTCCAACCTTCATGCACGTTATCATCACCGGGAGAAACGCTTTGAGAATCCAAAGAATCAAGCATTCGAGGAAGGAATACTGTCTTTATCCGATAGCGATCATTTTCCGTTTTCGGAATATTCGATGAGATCTAAGACCTCTTTCTCCCTAGAGCATTGGAGAGGAAAATTACCCCATAAAAAAAAATCCTAAATTTTTTAATTTGAGCAATCCTAAAAAGTTTGTCAATGTAGTCATTCGGACCAAAAATTGTCGATGTGGATGCTGACTGTCCTAAGTGATACGGTTGTCTAACACGGTGGACACCGGCATGAAAAATTTCTGCAACTTTTAAATTCTTTTTTCGAGTCACATTTCCATTGAAGGTGGCTCTGACCGAGAGCATCCCTTGGAGAATCATTAATTTTGGGAGTCGACAATCACCGGATCACAAAAAAATATATATATAATAATGAATTCCTAAACTTAAAATATGAGTTGATGGTAAAAAACGAAGAAAAAAAGAACCAACTATTTTTGGCTAAACTTTTTATATCCCTTACTTTGATTGTCTATGGAGTGAATGAATGTGAAATCTTTACTCAAAATTTATTTCTATTAAGTATGACTCTCAGCAAGGTTTTATCTAGTCGAAATTCACACTTAAATCTAGGAAGGCTGCCGGCTTGGATCTTTTGGACGAACCGAGAACACGTCACTATGGGACATAACATGGAATAAGCGGTGGAATGGTCCCGTTGTCTTGTATCAAATTAAAAGCCGAAAGTATAGGTAGCCACTGTTGAACATAAGCTGCGATTTCAAAAGGGAAAAAATAAAAGTCGTAGATGGCAAATAATAATTTGAGAGAGAGAGAGAGAGAGACAGAGACAGAGACAGAGAGAGTAAAGCAATCTCAACTGTTTCCTCTTTCATTAAAAGTTTCCGTCTTGTCCTTCTGCCTTTGAAGCAATATCAACTGTTTCCTCTTTCTTTGAAAGTTTCCGTCCTGTCCTTCTGGCTTTGTCTGGGTGAGCTTTATTCTCGCCAGGATCCGCTAAAGTATCCTCCCGAGATTGAGTTTTTCATCTTCGAGCACGAGCATTACTTTTTCATTTTTTAAAATTGACTTTGCTTGATCCTTGTTATCACATCAAACTAAAAAGTTTAAGTTACCCCATAAATAAATTACGTAGAATGTGCAAGCGATATATAACATAACATCTCATCTCACATGTAAATTGAATTAAGAACGACACGTCTAATGAGATAAAAAGGCATCCTACATGTTAAATAAATTGTGATAAGACCTCTTTCTGCCGCAATATTAGAAATTCCAACCTTAAAAATCTACACTAGCATATGAGAAGGCACTTAAATGACATTGGCACTATTTTGTTTTTCCTAACTTTTCTCAGTGGTCTCTAGCGCAACGAGAGCCAGGAACCGGCACTTGGCTGGAGCACAGCCCGTAGGTAGTGGATTCTACTTTTGAGTAATTATTGGAGACAAGAAAGGGTATCTATGTAATTGCATACGGGACAAATATCGTTATTTGGTCATCCATACACTGATCATCTTCTTTTTCTTTTCCTTCGCTTTTGAGCCCTTGATATCTTCAACTGTACCGCGGTCCACAGCAGGACAAGTCGGCACTGGTCAAAATCATTTTTTGCATCTTTGTCCTCATAAGGCGAGATCATAGCTGGAATGATACAGCATCTCGAACTAAATCGAGGTCGTTGGTTCCGACCATGTGCAGTCGTGAAATTCCCAATCATTTATCAGACTAAACATTTTCGATATGCAAATTTGTTAGGTATTAATTATCTTGGACAACATGCGAACATCTTATATGATATAACTAGTACAACTATATTTCGAGATGATTTCTTCGAGCCGGAGGTTCTTGAATTTCAAACACATATCATAAGCTCAGTTTCGTCGATAGTTTAAGCCGATAAAGACCAAATCTCAACATAAATTCATTTGCATGATGGTAAAACCTAATACTAGGTAATCTTAATGCTTTAGAAATAAAGAACTACTCTAGATTTGTCAATGCGCGCATTGAAAACTGAAGTATTTCTCAATTAGCTTTTCGACAATAAATGCCTTGGTCACACTCATTAGTAGCGTCTTTATTTTCTAAATCCACGACGTGCAAATCTCATTTATCAGTTCAAACATGACAATATAATCACATCTAATGTTTTGCAAGAATTGACAGAAAATGTGCATTTCATCTATACAAAGATTTTACATGCATCTCCGCAGCAGGGTAATCAACCCCTTCACTCCCAAAACAAAAATAGATAAATGAACAATTAAAGAATAAAAGAAAAAACGTGTTCAAGATCAAATCCTGCTGATGGAGATGAATCTCAGGCTCTTGATTAAATGATGGACCATATCTTTATGAAGTTTCTTTGTTTGATGATAGTCATGAATTAAACATGACAATAATGCACAATAAAAAAGATTAAGGGAAAGGTTGGGACAATCAAAGTGTTAGCAACATTAGGATATTTAGATACCTCTTAGAGATATTTAGGATATTACCTCTTATTTCAATTTCTATTTTAATTATGCATCTTTGATTTCATTTTCTTTGGGAGAAAAAAAAAAAAGAGAGATATCTAAATATTTTAATATCACTACCAGGAAGTATTGGCTACCCTACTTTATTTCTTTCTTAACTAAATTCACTGGTAATCACTGGGATTCGCCCCAGTGACCACCCTTCCAATATGGAAGGGGGAGGTGAGGTTCAAACCCCCACCTTCTCGGGAGGATGGGGTGGGGACGCGCAAGTTTCGGGGTGGGTTTCGACGCCCACGCCTTGCAAGAGCGGGCAAAAGCAAAAGTCTAAGAGTGAGTGTAGAATAGGACTGACCGAAAAAAAAAAAACTAAATTCACTGATAAAATATTAGGAGTACGAAAGTTTCCATATGTGTAAAGTTGGAGAAAAAACATGGCTATTAGATGATTAAAGTCGTTCCTCGTTCTAAATGGGACATCAATTATTTTAATAAATAATATAAAGTATATAACACATTGATTCATAAAGTCATACGAAATATTGTGTTAGAGATTAAATATAATTCACTCGTACAAACTCTCATCTGTAGCTATTATCATTATACTTTGCAAGCTTCTTTTAGTAAATGAAGCATTTCTTTATATCATCTCATTTTCGGGTTCACACACGGTCTTTAGATCAGTCTAGCCTGACGAAGAAAACCAATTTTCGGTGCAGATAATGAGGATCCGATCGTGTTACTTCCCAGTTGGTGCCTACCACACAATCGATTTTTTTACTTAAAAAAAGAAGAAGAAGAAGAAGAAGAAATCTGCTGGACCATCAAATAAAAGGGTGAAGTCAACAGAAATTCTGTATATACTTTCCGACCAAAATTTCTGATTAGAGATCCATTTTTCATTGATTATTATAAATTTAAAGAGGTGGCTGCCTTTAGGGTTAAACAAGTCCTGCACGCATCAAGGTGTAAGCATCAAAAGATGGAGTTAGTGAATAAATCTCATAAAATAAGCTTTATATCTCACCTACTTTCCTAACTTTTTCTGTAATTTCAATATTTCTTCCCAAAAAGATAGATACGTGGACTTTCTAATGAGAACCCACGACACTAGGGTTTTGGCTTAATAGTTCAAGTAGAAAATTCATCGTACATGCCGATGAAGCGCGTGATATGAATCTTGATCGTCCGTTGAGTGCTGGAAATCCCTTGTTCGAACCGCTCGCTCTATCTCCGGGTTATGCATCTCGAGAAAACCGTAAAACTGATGAGTTACTATCCGGACCTTAATCTACCGTGGAGTTCGATCCGCATCAAACGAAACGAAGAAAAACCTCGCGACGTATTGAGATATAAAACTATAACTCTCCGCCTTGAATTCTTTGTAAGCGTCGTGCTTTGGCTGCGCTTGTCTTATTCTCCCCCTCATCGTTCCCCTGGCAACTGTATAGGGGCACAAAGATTAGTTTATTGAATAGGGAGCGATGTTGACCGCCGACTGCTGAGTACCTCAGACTTGACCTCGCTGCTGCTTCGGACGACCCTTCCTCTCGCCATTTGGCATGCACGATTGACTTCACCTCCTCTTCAGTAGTGGGGCGTTCTAGCGGATCATTCCGCAACCTAAAGCGCCGTCGAAGGATAGAAAATTGAAGCTTTACGGGCGTTGATTTCGCAAGTGTTCTTGTCCTGTTCCTCGTTCATCTCCACGTGACGGCCCACCACCTACGCCCCTCCGGGTCAAGATTGGATGGCGCTCGACTCCTGCAACATGACGTTTTATTAAATGCTGGCTCAAGGTCGTGAGTGGACCGGCAGCGCTCGACTCCATGCGATGAGTTCAAACCCTAGAAAGTTACGCCTTGGAGAATCTCTCTCTTTCTTTGCTTTGCTTGGAGATAATGTCATTTGGTGAAAAGCCCTTGGGGGGGAGAAAATAATAACTAAATTCCTGTCGCTAGTGGAGGAAATTCTTGACTGGCGTTTCATCATACTTTCTGTGTGCCTCGGTAGGGTTAAACTACTGTTGGTTTCCGTCGCTGACCCGCCTTAGGTTTTATTCTTTTTAAAGAGACTTTATGTTTGGAATCAAATCGAGTTAACTTTTTTGATGAAAAAACAGCGCGTTTGATGTAAAGATTTGGAATTCCTCTTAATGTATTCCACCACCCTGTCATCGGACACAGAGAGAGAGAGAGAGAGAGCATGTAGCAGTTGGACCGCGGTGGGGCTGTGTCGACGGAGCAGGGCAGGGCGAATTGAGAGAATCTTTTCGTCTGGTTGCTTTTCTCTGCAAATGCCCTTTCCGGTAACAATTCGTCTTGGAGAGAGAGGGACCGGATTGAAATCTTCTCCTTAATCATGCTCAGTTGGTGAGCACTGTGCAGAAAGCACGCCACTAAGACCATTTCATCGGCAAAGACTAGATAATGTTCGAGTCATAGTCAACTTGAATGCACTAAGAACCCAATTCTTTTTGCTTGGTCGCCAAAATCCGGCGTTGGTGGTATGATGGAATCCCACATAGATGTCATTAGTTTCTTTTTGAAGATTTGCTTATGACAAGGACTTGTGAACTTGCGGTGAATTACCAAACAAGGTTTAATGTTGGTTACGAGGGGGAAGCTTTGTCCGACTGTTGGATCGCAGAGTTAATTAGCTGGATCTTCGTTACTAATGTATAGTGGGAACATGATTAGGAGCCTCTGTAATTCCTTCCAAGATTTTCTTCTTTTTTTTCGGGCTAAGATTCTTTGTTATAAACAAGGAATGTGTGACCAATAATTTGCAACAAGATCAAATGGGACGTAATTGATGCAGTTTGCTCGGAAAAGGTAATTGATGCAGTTTGCTCGGATAAGTTACTTACACTTTCGGATTAACAACAATGGGAATTTTTTTTCTTTAGTTGTTGGTCGTTGGGAAAAAAATTAAATCGCATTTGTCATAAATTATGTATGTTAATTAGGTACAAAGACAAATGGACCCATTGAACATTGTGGTACCTATGCTCAGCATTGAGACAAATATTGTTGCTTTAAAACAGCCGTATTATGTCGTTTCGCACCAAAAAGTATGGATTATTTTCCTTTCAGATAAATTTCACTAAGTATTGTAAGTGCCAGAAAAAAATGGTAAGAAAATATGATTCATTTAATTTGTTGGTAACCTATAGACGTGTTCCTGAAATTACCAAATTTTGTTATAGTTTGCAAAGTAGTAATTTTTATACAAAGTTACCAGTTTTTTTTTTTTTTTTTTGCATAGCTTATCAATGCTTCACATGTACTAACTCTATAAGAAAATAGTGACCTAAATTCGAGTGATTTGCCAATTTCTTTCACTAGATTATCCATTAAATTTAGATTAGCAATTTTTGTTAGAGTTACTTACCAATTTTTAATTAGTCTCCAATTAACTAACTTTTCTTTTGAGCTATCAATTTTTATTTGCCTTGGTTGATAACCCTTCGTATTTACTCACTCTTTTAGAAGTTACCGACCTAAATTAGCACCATTCACCAACTTTTCTGGTCATTCATAATCTTTTATTTGCATTTCTTAGTAACTTATATTTACCAACTTTTTAAAGAAAATGTCCATATTACTTAGAGTGACTCACCAACTTTTCTCATATTAAGTTATAAACGGATTTTGGGCTTAACTATTATTTGAGTTATTTACCAAGTTCATTTTCTTTTCATTACCACAACTTTTCTATCTTTTAACAATTTTTGCCTTTCTTAATTACATGTTGTCAACTTTAATTTCAATAACAATCAACTAATTTGGGTTGCACTCTAATTTGAATTATTTTCCAACATTTATTTTTTTTATTTTTCTCTTTTTGTTTTTTGTTTTTTAAATTTTCCATTGAGCCACTTAATCGGGAATAAAGAGGAAGTCACCAGATGAATGTGGCAATTTCATATAATGGTTGGTAAATATATGGTGTTGGTAAGAAAGTTAAATAAAAGCTGATAAGTAATAGAAATCTCTCTTATCAATAATAAGAGAAGCTAGTATTTTTTTTTTTAAGGAAAAAAAACCCCTTATAAGATTTAGTAATACAGAATTATTGGCGGTTCAATCATAGAAAAGAGTTAATAAGTAAGGCCAATAAGAATATCCACTTAATAAAAAATTAATAGTCTGAAAAAAATTAAATAAACCTCAATAAATAACTCAAATGATAAGTGATGACCAAAACCCAGTTGCAAATTTAGTTAGCAAAAAAGTTGGTAGATGAAACTGAAAAGTCGAGGGTTTCATATAATAGTTGGTAAGTCTCAATTGGTAACCTTGAATTTAAGATACAACTCGATGGGAAAAACCGCAAAAAAGGACTATTTTTTAGCCAATCATTTTATATCCCTTACTTCGCCGGTGTGTCCAGAATGCGAAATCTTACTTACAATTTTGTTATTATTAAGCGAGAATTTCAGCAAGGTTTTAATCAGTCAAGAAACCTCACCTAAATTCAAACTCGAAGCTGGGAAGGACATGAGAAGATGATGCCTTTAAGTTATTGTTTCAACACAGTTGATCGGGACCCGGAAATTTGTCGGCGGGGAAAGGAGGAGGATGATGTGTGGGACGTCAAAAATGAAGAGCGCCTGCCGCCTCTGAATTTTCAAGACTTGTCGGCGGGCGATAACGACCAGACTCTGTCTTCTTCTCCTACTCTTCATGCATACGTCGTGACAGATCACATCATCTTACGTTCGAAGCGGAAAACGTTCACCCGCCCCGCCATCGGAGATGGAGGAACTTTCCTCTCAGGGAGAGGAGGGGAGGAGACGAAGGTACGGGCGGATCGTCTTTACAATAAAGGCAAAATGTCGCACCACGCAAGGCCACACAAAGCATGCATGCAGCCATGTGGTTCGGTTTTGGGGTTTCGCACCATATGAATTTCATAATGAACAACTGCATTCTAGCATGAACATGGTTGTGCCGGGTGTCACGCCACTCGAGATCTGGCCTTAAGATTTGCACAGATTTGATGCTTTTCTTTACTAAAAACGTGGTTTGACTTGTCCAATTTGGGTAAGCATGGTACAGTCGCACGTGGGGTTGAATGCGATAATTGCACAGTCCGATCTCTGTATGAATGAGATGCAGTAATCAATTTGCGATGATAACCAGATTTGGCAAAAGGCGGAAGGCTGGTACTCTGGTGGTTTGACCTAAGTCCCAGTTTAAAAAATTTAGGCTAGCATTCACTCGGAAGGAGAGCGACGAGCATTTCCTTATTAATTCTAGGATGATTGGTCTTGACTATCATATCCATAATAAATTATCTTTCTCGCTCCATGTACGTCCCATAAAGTGCCAAATGCAATAAGATTAATATCATTAAAAGTCCAAACGGACACCCTCCGTAATATATTTATCTAGAACTCAGTGCAACAAAAATTCAAATTGGTAGCACATAAACTTTCTTTTCACGAAAAAACCTAAAGCGATACCATTGACCCAAATGTAACATATGCCAGCATTCCACCCAATATGCTGTTAAGGTGCATACGTGTTAACATACGTGGCGAATAAATGCAAGACAAATCTAGCGTGGAAAATCCACGAGTGTTGACATGTAAACATCTTAATAGATGATAAATTTGGAATAGGAGCACGATGTTGGGATTTTTTTGTAAAGTCGTGGGTATCAATTCAAGATCCCTCGTGATACGAAAAACTAAATTTGGGTAAATGTATCGTGGGGGTACTAGTTTGGTTTTTCAATGGTATTGACCCAACAAAATACACAAGATCTTGTTATGATATCATCAATCTCATCATGCATCAACCATTCAAAAGCTCGGTTCGAGCATTTAGAGATAAATAATATTCACAAGAAGTCTTCTCGAAATCAAGAAATATAGGCTTGCCTACCATTCACATGAAGGATAAATTGACTTTTCAGGAAAAACCCTACTAGTGGAGGGTGTGTATGTTTACCCGATCTTAATAAACTAGATAATTGCGAACCGAAATGAAAATGTCTATGAATATACCTTAAAAAGGTACAGGAAAGTAGCCTAGAGGGATCCTGTGTTAATGGGGTCAATCCCAATTCGATATGCTTGTAGGACTACAACCAGCGTTGTGCATGTAGGTCTAGAGCCGTAACCAATGTTCAAACTCCATTTCTTAACGAGGTCGGTCATGGATATCCATTTCTTTATCTTTATCGATACATTTTATTATTCAGACATCTCACCAATCAAAGGAATACTTAAATTTTTTATTTTTATTTTTTTGGCAATGGTTGAATATAACTTCAAGCTCCATAGGTCTCCCTGATTTGATATCACATCTTTCTTGGAGTTCGCTGCACATTTTTATTCTCTTTGTGCTTCTGCTGGATGCGGACCAGAAGTTCCTTCAAAAATAATTGCACCGATCGACATGAAAACCGGAGGGCTAAGCCTATCTCGTAAACCCTAGTTTCACTGTCATTATGCACCAAATTTTCGACGAGCGGCATCTCGTAGATTATCATAATCCTGGCTCGATTACCAAGAAAACGACGACTCGACGTACTGTTTCCCTTTTTTCTTTAAGTGTTGGGAGATGCATGTGCATCGTCAAAAATTTGCGCCGTCACTAATGAGGATAATTAGGAAGGTCTTTACCTACCACAACTAATTTATGCAATAGCAAATCCATGAAGTCCACCTTACTTTTTGTCCCGATACATGTTCAGCTGTCGTACCTTGAAACTCGGCCCATATTAAAGATCTAATTTCATGTGTGTACACACATGTATGTGCATATATATAATTTTATATAAGGTCAACTGCGAATGGTTGGACTTTGGTGATTGTACTTGCTATTAAGTACGCATTGGAGAGCAGTCCATATGAGGGAAAAAAATGGAGGAGACAAGGGGAATATCAGGGCGGAGAGTCATCGCAGTACAAGTTTGAAAAACTTTGAAGTTTGCCTCGGTGGTCGATGTCCAGCCAGCTTTCATTGCATATTTAATCAAGAGAGGTCTCATGTTCAAGTCACCTATCAAAAACCCTGAAAATTAAGCCAAGTTGAATGAGAGATAACATAGAATAAAAGAGGCCAATCACGCCCAGCGCATCACATCCACATGGGAATGGGAAAAGCCTGACTAGCTCTCAAAAGTTGACTATAGCCACGATAATTGCGACTTCATATGATTGTTTATATCAGGTCGGAAATTTTCGAGATGGGTGTTCAGTAATGATTTGATAGCGATACTAAGAACATGACAAATGTAAATCGTAAGTATATAAATCTCGTAAACAAACGATATAACATACTTTAGCAATATATTTGTCCTTTTTTTTTCCTCCCTCTTTTCGGTGGCTAGGCAGATCCATAATCAGTGGGATTGGAGGAATTCGATCAGTTGAACTCGTGCAGGCAAAGATGAGCGTTGCGCATCCTTGCTTACTTTTGCTTTTAATTTGACTTAAAATTTTGAACGTGGAAAGTCGGACTTTAAAAGGTTTTGAGGAGTTGTTACCGATAATGGACTATTAAAGAAGAGATTATCGCCTGATAAGACAGACCAAGGACCTGATCACCATTGCAAGTGTACAAAGAAGATAAACGAAGAACGAGAAAAGGTCAATCCACATGCTTTCCTTGGCTTTACCCCATTAATTTCAGAATGGATTTATTATGGACTTCCAAGTTCCCAAGTTCCTTTTCACGTTAATCAAGCAAATTCGAAAACTACCACGCTTGTTGATCATTTCTATATGGTTTTTCTAGTTGCATATTTAAGAGGCTTCATTAATTAGTGATGGATGGAAACCCTAGTGCCGATCAATATTATTTTGAGCACGCTGCTACGATGAAATCGATAGACGATACGAGTGTGTAACCAAACCGGTTTCACCCCGAAACTGATTCCAACCACCATGAAAACAAATCCGGGAACTGACTCATATTGGAATTGGTGCGGGAATAAGTTCTAAAAATTTGGAATCGATTGGAATTGATCTGAGAACAAGTTCCAAGTAAATACCCACTTGGGAACTGAATTGAATTGCATTATTTTGGAACCGATTTTAAAACTGATTTTATAAACTGAAAAGTCAAAATCCTAATTTCTTTTTCTCTAAATTCTAAGCTCTTGACTCCTTCATCTTTTGTTCTTTCTTGAAACTCCTCATCAGTCTTTTTTCTTTCTCTAAATTTTTATGGATTATGTTACGTGTTTGAACTTTTTATACGTGATTACGTATTCATCTCATGGAATATTGTTTTTGCTGGATGGGGATTTATGTTGTCCATCTTAAACTTTGAATTATTTTGTTACTCATAACCTCATATTATTTTGCTGCAAAAAAAAAAAAACCAAAAAAAAAAAGAAAAATAAAATAAAATAGATTCTTGAGTAAATCCACCAAACTGGAAATATTTGATAGGTTCCAAAATTGATTTCAAGCAAATAGAGTAGGTTTCAAGTCAAAAAACTAGGAACCAATAATAATAGAGAAGGTTCCAAGTAACAGTTTTGGAACCTATCACCCTAGAACCGATCATCCCTAGTAGACAAGCCATTCTCAGGAAGCAATCTGGCATAAATCTAAATGAGTGGTGGCATCATCTTTATATAAGCAAATCTAGACTTGATCATTCCTATATAGTTTTTCTAGTTGTGTATTCAAGAGGCTTTACTAATTAGTGATGGACCGAAATCCTAGCGCAAATCGATATTATTTCGAGCACATTGCTACGATGAAATCGGCAAATGCAGTGTTTTTAGGAAGCAGCGCGGTATAAATCAAAGCGAGTGGTGGCATCGTCTTTATATAGGCAAATCTAGGCTTTGATCGTCTGTAAAGGGATCTCACAAGGTTCATTTTTCGATTTTATTGTGAAACTTTTTAAGCCAAAGTTCCAATTTAACTTTCAAAGCTCTTCATTACCGTCCTAAAACTTTTGATGGCAGTGCATATACAAGCCAGCCTTTGCTACAATGTCGTATATCCAGGTAATTATCAGTTGGCTTTGGTACCCATAAATTCTTTTTTGGAACTTAATGTTTATGTCACGTACTCATTAAACACACACACACACACACACCCTTAATAACAATTGAGGCGATATACTAAAAAGACAATATAATATTTTTCACACAATATAGGCCCACAAATATCTTGATCCTGGAGGGAGAGAGATTGAACTCTGGCGTTATGGTGTTGCCACATCCAACCGATTATGTTCACACAATCTCAGGACTGATTAAACCGGCAACTCTCAGGACTTCGATTGTGTTCCCACCTCACGTACTCCTTCCGAAATGAGGTCTGAAAAGAGTTGCTTTTTCCGAGTTTCATCGCAATTTTTCTTCTTTTCCGACTCACAGGTCGGGCCAATCAGGCCAGTTTTTCGCGCACTTTGACTGGTTCATCTCTCCATACGGTCTTAGGAACGCGCAATTCGTGAGACCCGGTCCCCCCTCTCCCGTGTCGTCCCGATGGATTCAGGGTTTCACACTTCAGGTGCCCCCGACAAGGCCGCACAAAATGCTACGATGAAAGGAAGTCCCCCTACTACCTAAACTCTTAACACATTGACTTCTAACCAAATTAATTCAGATAATTTTAAGAAAGCTAGTGCTCGTGCCATCTTAGACAACTTCCACCGTTCGTTAGTAAAAAAAGTTCGAACAAATTCAAACCAAGAGTCCGTTCGTTTTGCGGAAAATAGGTCATTTCCGAAAAATATTTTCCCATAAGTCATTATCCAAGAAAATGATAATATTTTCTGGTGTTCGGCTAAAATTTGAGAATATTTCGAAAAATGTTTTTCAATGTTCGGTAAGAAAAATATTTTCCGCTCCCAGATTGGCGAACGCGAGCATCAAGCTCAAGGCTCGCCAGATCGACGAGCGCGAATTTGAGATCGACGAGCTTAAGGTTCACCCGATCCGACGACTAGCTAAAAAAGAAGAAGATGAAAAAGAAAGAAAAAAAAAAGGAAAAGGAAATTAAAAATAATTCGAATTAAAAAAGAAAAAGGAAATTAAAAAACAATTCGAATAAAAAAAAGAAAAGAAGAATAAGAAATGGGAGGAAGAAGTGAGGATTTATAAAAGTGTGAGATAAGAGAGATCAAGTGAGGAAAATATTTTTCACATTTCAAAAGTGGAAAACATTTTCCCTAGATATTTTTCTTTTGATGGAAAACATTTTCCCCAAGAAATTCATTTTCCTTAAAACAAACGTCGGAAAATTTGAAAAATGTTTTCTTGGAAATTATTTTCCGCGAAAGGAACGGAGCCCAAGAATATAAAGATGGACAAAAAGAGCTAGAGAATCACCCTCCCCTACTAATTGCCTCAACGTAGAAAAAGCAGGTTTTTGGGAGAAAAAATTTGAAGTTTCTTCTACCATACTAAATTGTCTTGATCATACCGAGCATCGATCCAGAGTTGAGTGTGGACCAAACCCTAGACCGGCCTAACCTGGTTGGTCTTAGTCCAATTCTCATAAGGATTAGGTCAACCTTTGGTCCTAAAAACTTTAAACTGTGCACTATGCGTGTTAGTATTTGGTCCTGAAACTTTAAGATTGATCCAACCTGCACCAATCCTATATATATATATACATACACACACTAACAAAACCCAAACACCTCCTTCTCTATTTTCTTCACAATTTAGTTTGTCGTGTAAATTAGAAGGAATAAGGAAACCCAACCCTAATTCAACCCCAAAAAAAAATAAAAAATAAAAAAATTAGCAACTCTCTTCACTCGCCCTAGCCTAGCTCGCTTGCTTGCCTTTGTTGGCTTACCTTGCTTGCTTTGTCGCTCGCCTTATGTGTTCAAATTTGCAATTTATTACTTTTAACAAGTGTTAAATTTCTGTCATTACCTTATTTTATATTTATGTTTGATATGTATTGATATTCATAGTTTGGTTGCTTAATGTCGTATTATTGATGGATATGTAAATTGTAATAATATGTTTGTTCTTTCAAAGAATACAAAAATAAAACAAAAAAGTAATCGACTGGTTTCGAATTAACCCTAAAACTAGACATACCCATAAGGTTGGACTAGTCCTCGGTCTTAAAAATTAAAAACCAACATTGTGCAAGTTGATTTCTAAGAGATGTGTTGGACCGGCCCAACCCAAATCATACTCAACTCTACTCAATCATTTATCTATGTACCTACCCAATGAGAGGCAAGGTTATCAAAAAGAGGGAAAATTAGAGCTGAACGCGATCAGAAAATTTTTTGTCATCACCAGAATTTTTTGTCATCACCGGTTAAGACATTGATGGTGCGTCAAGCGATCAAATTGCTCATGTTAGTTCATTATGTCCATACGCCCAGGTGTACACTTATGAACAAGCATGGCCAGAACAATAACACGGGCTCATCATACGGACTTGCAGCGTTTGCTGAAACCCAAAGAGACTTCAATCTGCTAAATCCTTCAAAAGAAAACGGGTGTACATACATCATGATCAAGGTCGGAAAGCTGTGGTACTTGAAAGCAGATTTCGGCACCAAATTCTGCTCTCCATCATAACTATATCACGAAGAGCCAGCAATAAATCAAAACCCGACAGTTAGTTCACCTCAGGAAACAAGTACAGGAACGTGAGCTGTGACCCCTCGCCATCGTCCCGGACCACATAAGGAATCTTCTCACTGCAATTTCATGACATGAGACCCTTCTCAAAAGGCTCATGAAAACGTTAAAACAGTCCCGGAGTAATTCAAATTCATCTCATTTCCCTTTCTCAAGCAAAAGCTAGATCTCAGCATGCGACTATCTGTCCAGATCAAGGGAAGAAGGCAGAAATGCGAGAAAGAAAAGAAATAAACATCCTAACTGATCACATTCACTCTAGTATTTTCGATATGATTAAAAGAAAAACTATCATTCTAGCGTAGCCAACAGCGATGGACTGCATTAGTCATTGACCAAAAAGAGGGGAAAGAAGAACAGACGTGACTCGTCTATAAATAAAATCCAAGCAAAAGAAAATGATAGCATACAGTAGAAGCAAGGAATGGCAGAAGGCCCTAAGAAAAGGCATGAGCAAGAAGCCGCCTGCTGAAGAGAGGTCCCATCTCAGAGTCAAAATGCAAAATTCATTACTGATGCAACCCTGCCTAGCGTTTCATTTGATATTGGACTCTCAAATGAGGATTGGAGCGACTTGCATCTTTCAGGTCCAATTATCTTGGTTTCGGCTGAGGTACAGAGTACTGCATCAACACCTGTCAGAATCTTCTGCTGTGTTAGCACCTTTATAAAAGCCCCAAATGACCTATTCAAACTTTTCATGCATCGTAAGCATTGCTAATTCAGTGGCCATCATCGATTCCATGAGTTCCACTCTATCAATTACTTTGCTCAAGGCACTTTTGTCCAACTGTTGATCAGTGACCACCACCTTAACCAGAGCCACTACCACGCTGCCTCTTAAAAGAATCTCCCCTCGGACCATAAGGTCCGTACATATTTGAGCCATAACCAACTAAAGGAGAAACTTTAGCTGGAGGTTTCGGATGCCCATTCATAGAATCTGAAGTTGAAGGCTGTTGGCTATTTTGACTTGACAAGCCATTATTTTTCTGCTTCTTCTTTGATGCAGATACTCCAGGTTTCGGACCTCTTGAACCGTGGCCAACTGAAGCAGAAACTTCAGATGGAGGTTTCTCATGCCCACTTGTAGAAGCTGAAGACAATGGTCGTTGGTTATTTTGAATTGACAAGCCATTAGTATTCTGCTTTTTCCAGGATGCAGAAAACCCAGCTTTTGGACCTTTTGGACCATGGGGCACTACATTAGAAACTTCAGATGGAGATTTGCCATGTGCACTCGTGGAAGCTGAAGAAAATGGCTGCTGAATATTTTGACTTGGCAAGTCATCATATATCTGCTTTTGCCTGGATGAAGTATTCTGCTTTTTCCTGGATGCAGCTAACCCTGGTTTCTGACCTCTTGGACCATAGCCAACTGTAGTGGAATCTTCAGATGGAGGTTTCGCTTGCACACTTGTGGAAGCTGGAGAAAATGGCTGCTGAATGTGTTGATTTGACGAGTCATTATTGTTCTGCTTTTCTGTGGACAGAGATGACCCAGCTTCCCAGTATGAATATGTTGAGTTATGATGTCTGTCAGGCCTCATCAGGAATCCAAGGAACTCGCCAAGTTTCCTCCTCTCTGGCATGAGTTCATCACTCTCATCTGCCTTCACCATTGACATCGATGAGTCAACATGTCCTGAGGGTGACAAGATCCCTGATAAACCATCATAAGATAGGATGCACGCTGTTGCATATACATAAGCCCCAAGGACTGGAGGAAGAACCTCATGTGGATGAATGACCTATAAAACAATGTTCAATTGATCAAAATCATGAAACAGAGTGAAACAATCCAAGTTTAAGAATAGAAACATCAGAAGAAAATCCCTCACCTTGAATAGGATTGCTGCAGATAGTTGCTCTCTCAAGCAGTATATCCTCGCAATATCAAGTGCAGTGAAACCAAAGGGAAGCCATCGATCGACAACCACTGTTACTGGTGCATCAGGGGAGGACATGGTCTGTTCTCCATCTCTTCCTTGTGAGTTGTCGTTATTTTTTGTTTGGTTCTCATCGCTGTCTTCATCATAGTCACTTTCATCATCATCACCATCGTCGTCGTCATCGTCGTCGTCAGAGTTCCCAGGAGCCACAGCAATCTCAGTACCCAGCAACAAAACTGGAAGTGGCCCCACCACAGTGCAATTTCGTATAAGAGTACCCCCATCCCCACGTGTTATCTCATCATACATGAACAAGGGCTGATCGTCAGTTTTCAAGAATGATAACTTGTAGTTTATCGAATGAGGATGTAAACGAGCTCTATCACCATTAGCAGTCTCCACAAAACGTTTTCCACTTCTATGACGCGGTACTAATCTCCCAACCATTGGATATAAACCGGCAACCAGAACAGCATGAATTATACCTGGATCATGCGCATTCAAGCTACAAGTAGAAACATCCTCAGGAATGAACCGATTGCGTGTCAGCTCCATTTGGAGCTGTTTCCGCATGCCCGATAACATTCTCATAGTGCTAGAGGATACAAAGAACTGAGAACAAAAGCGTGCTTCTTGACCCTTGTCCTTAGCTTTCTTCCAGCACTCAAATGCTGCTACAACTGCTAGTTGATCACTCTGCCCATAGTACAGTGAAGCCAGCTCAGCTTTAGCTGCTGCTGACTTTTTCTTTTCATTTGGTAACATTGGCAGGGTGAATGGGTCCCTGTAGTCAGAAGCACATGCAAGAGTCAATGCTGGGTCGAGGCAGTTCATCAATATGGCAAAGAGAAGCATCTTGCTTGTCAGTGGATGAACAGGCAGAGAACCAAGCTTCTCCCCAAGGTCCGTCAATTTTTCATCAAGAGACAAAGCACCAATATCCTTGAGTATATTGACCGCATTCCGTATGGTTTCAAAAACCGGAGGATCCAAAGTCTTCATTAAAAAGTCCTCAAGGTTGCCATTTGGATTAAGCAACTTCACCTGCCAAAAGATATTAGCCAAATTAATACAGCACCCTCTTGGGCTTGGCATGGTTTTTTGCTATGAATACCCACTCAAAACTATCAAAGCAAGGAGAAACATTATGAGCATGTTTTGATGCCTTAAACTTCTTGCTCTGACATTTAGACTGGATGCGTGATTTATAACTGTTGGCTTTCCCTTTGACATTTATTTTAT
This sequence comes from Eucalyptus erythrocorys, assembly GCA_014182555.1. Lineage (NCBI taxonomy): Eukaryota > Viridiplantae > Streptophyta > Magnoliopsida > Myrtales > Myrtaceae > Eucalyptus > Eucalyptus erythrocorys. Next base: position 36,930,526 of record CM024597.1, read on the forward strand.
TCTAAATACAACAGTAAGAATTTATAACTTCTTGAATTACCATTTTGCATCTTTTATTAATTGATCTTTTCTCACATATATTTCTGCTCAAAATTTCAATAAACACAAGAAAAGGCAAAAAGTAAGAGGGAGTAACTTCATGTTTTTGTCTTCTACATCGAAGTTTTACAGGTTGCTTTTTCAAATAGCATGGTCAATTAAAAGCTAGAAGTGAGAGGCCCCATAGACATGCTTTCCCCTATCTAAAAGAGCATATAGCGGTTGCACAAAAATGATCACCTGGAGACAAAGTTCCTCAATTGGCATTCTTCTGATCTCAGGTACTTGGAAATCAGGCAAAGAAGCTGCTCGTAATTTCGAATAAAGATGATAGCATGTACCAGGTTGACAACGGCCTGCCCGACCCTCTCGTTGCTTTGCACTGGCTTTTGAAATCCATGAAGACTGGAGAGTCGACACATTGTTATAAGGATCATAGCTTTTCTCTTTCATTCGACCGCTATCAATAACATAAACAACATCATCTATGGTGATAGCAGTCTCAGCAATATTAGTTGACAAGATGATTTTGCGGCAACCAACAGGTGGGCGTTTGAAAACCTTTTTCTGTTCCATAGACGGGACCATGGAGTGAAGAGGTAAAATGGCAAACTTAGAAGTATCTTTGAAGAAGGGGGACATAAGTAATCTACTCTTGGCTCTATTGATATCATCCCATCCTGGAAGAAAAACAAGGACTGCTCCATCTTTTGAATCAGTACATATTTTCTTCAGTAACTGCTCTATAAGAACTACATCGATTAGTTCAGGATTAACTGTCGAAAGATATCTATCAAGCAACAGTTGTTCATCCACTGAATTTGATGAGGTAATCTCCATTTGCTTTCTAATCAATTGAGCAGCTTCTTGTTGGTTTTGACTTTCAGCCCAATCCAGTGCAGTTGCACCATCCTTTGCTTTTAAGTGGCAGTCTGCACCAAAAGAGAGCAGCATGCAGACCTCACCTGCCCTACCCTTACCAGCAAACACCATTAGAGGTGTCATCCCAGTTAAGGAATGCTGGTAATTATAAATTTGTGGCGTTCCTTCCGAAGAAACTAAATCAAGTAGTGGGTCAAAGTCATCGCTGGACCATGCCAAATTAATAGCATCATCTAAAGCAACCTTATCTTCCTCTGTCAGCATTTGGTTTTCATCAGCGACGCCGAATGTAGTGGAATCCAGGTGATTGTCTTGTATTGATTTAAGCATTGTCAGTACATCCTCCAAGTAAAAAATCCTGACCTGAAAAGCAAAGCAGAGTATAACTACATTCAGTTTGCAGGATAAACTAAACCCAAAATGAGAAAATTGTAAGAAAATCATTGTAGCCGTTACAGGGTAAGTGAAGCCCGGGACACGAATAACTGGGCAGCCACCAAAATAGTTGGAGAACCGTTCAGCATCGAGAGTGGCACTCATTAGTATCTGTAAATAAATTATTGAGAAAATTTAGTGTATGATATGGAAGAAAAAGAAGAAATGAAAAAGGAGGCAAATGTTCTAACATTCAGAGTATTATTAACACTAATCCGTGGAGAAAATTAAGAAAGTCTATTCAGGATTATCATCCCGTTATACGATGGAATAGTAGATTGTCCATAATTAAATCATCTAAATCCCGTTTTAATATCTTTAATACAGAGAAGAAGGAAGAAAGGGACTAACCAGACGGAGGTGTGGGTACGATGGAAGCATGTCTCTGCAAGAAATATACAAGTATCATAACTGCCACTGTATTCACATCATCACACTAGCTAGACTTAACAAAAGTAGTATTTTAACATCAAACGAGAACATCAAATTTCATCAACAGTCTCCCCATTGTTTTTGCTGCCAACTCAAGCAGCAGTTTTAGTCCTACCCAAGTTGTGCTACACACACACCAGAGTGTCCAACATCGATCTTCAGCCTCCAACAATGCCACCAGACCTTCAGCCCACCAGTGGAAATGGCATCATCAACATTCCACACAATTCAGACCATTGCTAGCATAGTAGCGCAGGTTTACTGAATAAGCCCACACAACACCTCTTACTGATTTTTACTCTAAATAAAGTGGACCCAATTTACGACATATAATGTACTGGTGCATGCAGACATGAAAACTGCTATTGAATTGAAGTGGTGACTCCTAGAGATTCCATATTAATCAAAATTACCTTAGAATTGCCAATATAAAATCCGAGAAGCGATCCCTTTCGTGAATTTCATCCTACCAAGTGAAAAGGAAACATTACCAGTTTACCAGGCAAAATGGTTTTTGTTCACCATCAAAACAGGTAAATGCTGTGATTGAAATAGTAATAGAAAATGTAGAAAGCAAAGATATATATGGCTGGATAAAACTGGCAAATGTCAAGTTCCAACAGCACGATCTTTCTAAAACCTCTTTGACCGATACTGTCGGCCAAAGACAGCTTGCCCATAGTCATCTTCAAGACATAGCAAGATATAAACCCGTTTTCATGATAGATATTAAACAAATCTGACACAATATTTATGAATCCCACTAATGCCTTACAAAGACTAGTTGCCTATAGGGGGTACCATGGGGGTATTGTTCTGGATGGCTTGGCTTGTAACCCTGGTTAATCCCAGGATGCATCCTATAGCAATTGCTGAAGTATGAATGCTGTAGCTGCTAACAACATGGTTTCCAAACAGCTCGACTTTCATCCTTAGAAAGAAAGGTGCAAATCTTATTTTGCTGGTTTGCAATACTTTAGAATTCAAGTCATAGCATACGATTTCAGATACTTATCAGGCTTGTGCTGTAACTGTCACCATAGTTCCTTCTAACCCAAGCTAGCACCATTTCATGCAGACTTATGTCCCCTTAACTTGAACTTAGGTGATCAGGAACACTGAAATACCAAAAGTTTGGGCAAAGATCCTAGTTCCCTCAGAAACCCTGAGAATGATGCTAAGAAATTGACTTCGAATGCCGCTAGAACCATCTTGAGTTGGATACGGTCTGATTTCTCTCATATGCTACAGCAATCAACTTCTCAGCCATCAACTGATTCAAATATGACTAACTCATACCAGACCCAACAAAGAGATGCTGCTAAAATCAATATTCAGTCACTACCAAAGCATTATGTACAGTATCCTAGAGCAAGGGTAACTGCCCAAGACTCCACATTTGCAACGCTGTTATCTCTTCAGGTTGATAACAAATGACTGTTGTCAATTAATCCAACCAGGAAAAGTCGTCCTTCATACAAAGCCTCTACTCATAAACAAAAATAGAGAGGTTCATGACACAGTACCACAATTATGTGAGTTATGTCGGATAAAGGATGCCTCAAGTGCCTATTGGAGGCTTCACCATTTGATTCACCAGCTCCTTTTGAAACTAACACTCTCAGTAAGACTCCATTGGTGCAAAAAACAATTGAAGAGTGCTTCCCTCCCCTACTTTCCAGCCGTATCTGACATTTTGGAAGCATATAATTAATTACCAGCTACCGACATATTCAAAAAAGGTAAATGGATATAAAATCAGTGTCATAATGAGAGGAACTAATGTTCCTCAATAGTCCAATCATAAGTTCGTTAAGACCTGTAACAAGTAAAAAGCAAAGGAATATCCAGTGAAACACATTAAAATTTGAGAATAGCGAGACAGGCTACAGGAATTTCCAATTAATTCGCAACTTCATAAGCATTGTACATTAAGCATTGCCAAGGGTTTCTTTAGGATTCAATTCCAGCGGCTCAATATAACAGTGACGAAGGAATTGAGGGTAAACCTAACACAAGCTGATGCTTGTCTCAGAAATAGCCGGTCCATCTCTAGTTTAGGAGAGACCAAGTTTTGCAGCCAAACAAATGTATCTCGTCACAATTACTCTTCAGTTGACAATTCAATTGCTGCAGTTTGATGAGTTGACCAAAAAAGAAAAAAATATATGCTCAACCAATAGAAGATTTTACTGCATCCTAGAGTACCCCAACTACATAATATAACAGTAACAAGAAAGGTATAATACGTGGACAGGTCATAACCAAGCATCTATGGTTCACAAAAAAACAATATCTCACCTATGCATTACAGAATTCGACTTTTCGCTTCATAAGGTCCATTAGGTAATTGAAATTTGAACATAGATGCACTACACTCAACTAGCTCGGAGAGATATGACTGATTACCTTGTATCCAATATCATCTCCAACATTTTCTCCTCTTTCAGAAGATATTCTCTCAGCAACTACACAGAAACAGAAGACAATCAGTTTCTAACATAAGAGTCAGATAGAGCGAGTTTTAATCAGCCAGACTAACGCACCGGATGTCGCAGAGATACGCCGAGGTTGGGTACAAACAATCTTACACGCCTCACCCTTAGCCCACATCGAGTCCAGAAGAAACTGAGGGACCTGAAGATTACATGCTACATTTAATCCTCAGAATGTATTGGAAATAGCAAGAATCTGCTTCTTAAATTGTATAAAGATCTTAAATAATTAATGTATAATTAAAAGCATCCACTTGGATCAACAATTCAAGAAACCATCTCCAAATGTCACAACTTACAATCGAAACAGGTAATGTATCGACACATGTAAACCCCGATATTTTCACCGTCAAAAACACCAAATCAAAACATGTAAGCCCAGATACTTTCACAGCATAATCACCCAACCAAATCATGTGATAACAAATGCAATATACAGTCGATTGATGTCATCCTATAAACAAAGTCAAACCACTTGGCCTCCATGTTGGACACCAGAGACAATTGCCCTTCATTTAATCACCTCAACTTAAGGCCACATAAAGTCAGCTTTGAGATGAGCAGTTGAGATTGCCAATTTGAGATTGTTGTTTGCTTGAACAAAAGATCGAAACATGTAACACTTGTGCCACAACAAAATGGTGTAATAAAAACATTTAACGGTTATGTCATTCCAAGCAAATTCATCTTTCTAAAAGCACAGGTCCTAAAAAAAATAGATTCAAAATAAATTAACTTAAGAAAAACACTAGGGCTTGCCTATTGGCCACCATCTCTCACGAGAATGGGGAGGCAGAAGTACGACTACCCCTCCACATTCGGAAGGTGGAAGCGTGGTGATAAAGAATAGTCTTTGAGCTATTTGGGGCGTTGAACCAGAGTTTCAAGCTTTGCAAAGGATATTATCATACCCCGATAAAACCAACTCTACAGTTTGCTGGGAACCAATGAAATTCAATCTTCAAATAAACTTCAACATAACCATAATTTCCAAAACTGCGTCAAAACGGTAATATTATGTCTTCCGATTCTTAAAGTATTGAGGAATGCGACAGACGATTAGGGCTTCAATTGGAAAAGCAACAGCCACAGGATAGCAAGCATGCCTCCGCAGAATATTTCAGATTAAACACGATTTATGTACCATAAAGAAAACAAAACAAAGAGTTGGTAACCTTACCTGTGTGGTCTTTCCGCATCCAGTCTCACCAGATATAAGAACTACCTGCTTTGGTTACAGAGCAAGCAATGAGTCCAAGGATGAATTCAAGATTATAGTCAAGCGTATGTCCAGAAAAGTCCTTGAATGACAACATTGGAAATCAGCTACTAAAAACAAATGCATATGTTTATAAGAATAGCCTATATGATATTAAGCATAAGGCAAAAATAACCTGATGACACTCTACAGATGATGTGATGACATCCCTGAAGGATGCAATGGGAAGCTTAGATCTCTCTTCAGTAATCTGCACGTGTAAAATCAGACAAGTTTCGATATTACCATGGATTTCTTATAAACCGTATTCCAACCAATTGAAAACACCAGTAAAGACACTCCCAAACCAAGAAAAGAAATCTATAAATTGATGTGAGCAAGATAATAGATCCGGAACCTGTTTCAGGTTTGCAGCCTTCTCTAATCTAGTGGAAAGTGATTCCACCTTCCTTGTGATATCTGCCTTATCCATCGGAGGCCTGCAAAATATGTCATCTCTCTGCCTTTCTTTTCTTCGTTCGCTTTTTTCCGTATGTTTTACAGCAATTTGCTCACTAGTCCCTCCCTCGCCTGGTGGGTATCTTATGAACAGATCATTCAAAATCTCCTTAGCCTCCTGAGATAATGTCAAATTAGACATACTCCCCTTCTCTTCTGAGTTTTCCCCCTTCCCTTTAGATTTGTAAATAGAAACACGCCTTTGATTGCCACGCCTGAACCATGACCATCCAAGAAAAGGAATCCCAAAAGCGAATTATCAATATCAGCGCCCTTTTTTTTTTTTTTTTTTTTTTTTCAGAATGAGCTTACCCAAGTATAAATCACTCGAGAATGTTCATAGTGACACAAAAAGTTTACATCCTAATACTCACCCAGAGCTTTTAGATGTCATTCCCATCTTCCTGCAGACTTCATGCACTACAGCTCGTTCATGATTTGACAGGTTCTCATCAAATGTTAACACTGCATGCAATGTTCACAAAATGACAAAGGATTTTTCCTTTCCTTTTTTTTCCCTTCTAAAGGCACACTCATCCAAACAAGCAAACCGCATAAATAAAATGGAGAAACCCAGGAAGCAAGAATAGCCCTAAACCAGAACATCCCAGTGAATTCAACCAAAACTAAGTTTCCAAAGCTTGTTATTCATCCTGATAAACAAAATACAATGAAAGCATCTAATTGAAGATGTGTTAATTAGAGCATAAACAGAAGTACTCACAAGAAGAAAATGAATAGTCATATATATGTTAGAAAAGAAAATTGAGATAATGATTCAGTCAATACTTCACTAACCTATCAAACGATGAAATAAACAACATATAGCTACACCTTGCACACATTTAATATCTCCCTAGGAAGCATTATGACCTATTGCCATAGAACAGATTGAGATAATTCATAACAATCAACCCTAAAAATCCCCGAAAGAGAACCCAACTGAATGTTCGTATGTATTGGTGCAACTGGTCAGATATAAAAAGGGGAGAAAGTACTTGGACTTCGTCCGTTTATTTCTAACTTTCAGGAGCGATTCTTCGTGACTGAGAACAGTTTTGGACGTTTATTAACCCATAGATCAGTTATCCATCCTAAGAGCACTGTTTTTCTCATGGGATACCACCTCTTCTGAGGCAACTACGACATGGTAGGAACATGAGACATTCGGAAAACACTCTCCCATCCTTTCACAACAGATTATCTCCCATATCATATGAATCGCCTATTGCAAATACATATGCATCGTTACAAATAACAAACAGCCATCTAACTAGACTATGCCATGTTCCAATGATCTTCGAAAACCTAAAGCATTAGAAAGTGAAGCAAATTCAGGGGTTCAATGCAGTAGAAATCCTAAAGAAAGACGGAAAAATCAAAATTTCTTTTTTCACACCGCTCAACAACATTGAGCTAGACATTCTGCCTCATCACTCCGGACCCGCTCGCTCCAAAACCTCAGTCCAAGGTCTCCACTCCAGCGAAATCCTCATACACACGCGAAAATCAGATTGAAAAGCCCCAGAGCTCGTCATGCTCAGACAGCATTCAGCAGCAACCAAGCTCAAAACACCAATCACAAACGAAAGCGAACATCGACTCCGAACGAGCTCTCTCACGCAGCCACTCCCCGGAAAGAATGAAAAAAAAAAAAAAAAAAAAAACGGAAAAGAAAAACACCGACGCGAATCGTACGAGCGAACGCGACACCGACGACGAACGACAGATTTCTGGAGCTGACTAAAGCGCACCTTGCTGCTTGGAGGCGCGAAACTGCTCGAGCCTCTCGGCTATCCGAATCCGCGTCAGCTCGGCCACCTTCCGATTGGGCTTGTTCTTCCCCTGCTGCTGCTGCTGCTGCTGCTGCCGCTGCTCTCCTTTCCTCATCCTCTTCTTCCCCATCTCCGCCCCGCTCTCCGCTTCCCCTCGCTCGCCGGAATGCAAATCCGCCGCTCGACGCCGGGAGCCGCTATGCGCGGAGGAGGTCCGGACGGAGCCGGCGGAGGTTCCGGGAGCGTCGTCGCCGGCGGCGAGCCTGTGCGGCGAAATTCGGTGTCGTTGCGGCTTCGAGAGATGTGGGGAGGCGAAAGAGCATATGCCTTTTCGTTTGTGCCTTCGCCGCTTCGCGATCGCGGGTTCTTCTTCGTTCGTGTGGGAACCCACCGCAGCGTTTTTGAACGACAATTTATCGTTTCTTTCCTTTCACCGCCGGTTATTTATAAAATTTTTTTTATTAAATCGGCTGCCGGTCCAAAAAAATAACTTACCACACAAATGATCAATAAATTTAGCTCGAAGTACAATATAATTCAAAACTTTTAATTTGATCAATATAATCCCTAAAATTTAGCCTAATACGCCATACGGTTTTGTGAATATTTAATTTTTTAATGAGATCCATAGATTTTTGGTACATATTCGAAGATATTCAATATTATTCTTTCATTAATTCAAGTTTAAAAATAATATTGAACATTTTAGGCTAAATTGAACACATACTAAAAGTTCATGAATCACATTAAATAAATTAAAAATTCAAGAATTAAGTTGCACATTGAGTTTAAGTTTATGGATCACATTGAATAGATTAAGATTTTATTAATCATATTACACATTGCATTAAAATTTAGGGATCATTAACTGTAGACGCATTTACAACTCATCCATCAATAAATGGGTATTTTTTTATAATAGATAGTGGATCCGGAATTTCCAATGTAAGACAGGGAAATGTATTTGCCGAAAACAACTGCATAATAGATCGCACGCTAGAGCTTTCCTTTCGCGGAGTTCCCAGGGGGTATAGATTGCCTCATATATCAACAAGGGTAAATGCCTAAAGTGTCGCTCCAGTTTCCCCCACCGTGTCCTCATGTGAAAAGGATCGAAAACAACATCGACGATGGCAAACTTCCAATTCGGGCAAGTCGGACTAGACTTCCTCAATTAGAATCACGCGCTATGGCCAGTCCAACTTGTTGGCCAAGAAAGGGGTCGAAACGTGGCCAATCCGAGGACGAAAGCGGCGTGGCGAATGAGATGGGGAGACGAGCGGGACGTGCTATCCCAAGTCACCGCACACGTGCACGGCCGCTCTTCCCAGACTTTCCGGATCTGTCGGTTCCGTGTCGCTGGAAGGATCTCGCCGTATGGTCCGAGGACGCAACCAAGACCGTCCCTGAAACTGATTCCGGGGAGGTCGTATGTGTTCTCGGGAAAGAGTACCGCCTATTGACCAGCCCGGCAAAATGAACTCCGGGTGCTCGGATCTTTCGAACGACGCTCCGGGATCGCGGAGTGTCGAGTCGTGCCGGTTTGAGGTGAAGGGAAGTATCTGCTCTCGCCATGGATGTCGTCCGGAAATTCGTTGGGGGTGTTGCCGAAGTAGATTGAACGACGGCTCGGTTAGGAACTCGTGTTTCAACTACTTCAAAATTCGAGAAATTTTGAAAGCTTGAGCCATGTAATGAGACGTTTCGCGATTGAAGTAATTTTCTGATGATGAAAGATGCTCTCCGATGACCCTTGGACCTCTGGTTGTCACAATTGAAGTAATTATCGACGTCAACGTTGGCTGTGTCGCGTAGGATAAATTAGGAGTGTGCAAAACGAATTGCCAGAATAGGAACCACTCAAATCGAACTGGACCGATCGATTTAGTTTGGTTCTCGAGAATATCAGTCCAGTTCTCAGTTTCTTAAAGTGAAATCAGTGTTCGAATAGTCCGATTCTTAGTTCCCAATTCGAAAGGAGAATCGGACCATACTTGTTTATGTATACTTTTATTATTATTATTATTATTTCTCAAAAAAATTAGTAATGCGTGAACTAAACACTATATTGGTTTGGTTCCAAGTAATGGAAAAAAAGTAATAGGACAAAAAATAGTGATCAATTCCATTAGATCGGAATCAAAATCAGATTGGATGGATGGTTCGGCCCGATTCCCAATCCTAAGATCAATTAGTTCAGTCTTTGATTCCAATTTTTGGGAACCGGTCTTCTTAATTTGATTCCTAGTTCAATTTTGGAGTCAAATCAAATCAATAACCGATCACTTAGAACGGGCAACATTCACTTGATTTTTAGTTAAATTTGTTGAATAGACTCAATTGACATAAGATGAAAAAATTTGAGATTTAATAAAAATGTTAATATGATAGAATTGGACAATACGTGTGATAAGGTCAAACTTTTTGAGCAAATTTCCGTGAGAGATTGTCCCGGAATCAAGTTATGGAGATTGTCCTAGAAACAAGTTATGCGTGATTGCCCCCACTTGCCTTCGTGATCCTTGTCCAGAAGGATCGTCTCCTTCTTGTTCCATGCCTTTTTGACTTCATATATTTTTTGTTATTCTCCTTTTGATTTTTTAATTTTTTTCGATAACTCCGACCTTTGAAAAATAAATAAAAACCGTTTTTTTTTTTTTCTTAACATCCGCTGCATTGGAAGGCGCAAAGACTTATTTGGCCTTTCCACATCATCCAAGTACTACCGCCTAACAACCTCCTGGCCGAAGCCATTGACTCTTTGGTTGGAAAGAATCCCGAAGGATCCACTGAAGATGGCATCCTAGAGGTCAATTTCACGCACTAAAACATGGTTTGGCCAAAAAATCTTTGCATGGGAAGGATGAAGTTTCCACAAATGCACCTATTTGGAATACTCAATAGATATAAATATAATCTCGACAGGATTAGTCTAACAATATAATTTTAGAGAATAAACTCTTTTCAGTACACATCTATGTCAATATTAAGGGCAACAAAATAAGTCATGAATTCATATTTTAACTTATTTAACAGCTTGAGTAATATATGAGTTACCTAAAATTTGGTATATAGATAGAAATAGGTCTAATGAACCCATGACCAAGTAATGGCGGGTTCCAATGGGTTTGGAAAGAACCCACTTTCGACCATTTAACTAAAAAGAAAACAAAAATAGCTACTTGTATGCTCTCTAATATAATAAGAAGAAAGTCAGTTGTACTAATTTTCTCAATAACATGTAGGCACAATACATACGTACATATTGGATTACCGAATATAAATTACATTGCTTTTTTATAATTAGATTTTTTAGAATAAATACCGGAACACACAATTATTACAAAAAAAAAAAAAAAAAAAAAAAAAGGTAAAAGGAAGAAAATGACTCGTTGATGTTAAAAACTTTTTATGTCCGTAAAGCTAAAGTGATGATGGTCTTGATCTTTAACTTTCACTTCAACTTTGAGATCACAACATCGTCATTCTTTGATTTAGGGCCCATCATCCTTTTTCCTTTTTCTTTTTCTATATCCAATTTTTGGTGCCGAGGCGGAAGAGAAAAAACATGTTGATCTTTACCAATTATATATATATATATATATATATATATATATATATATATATATATATTGATGATGAAATAGAAGACTTGTGTTTGAAAGGTTTTGAGATTTGGGAATTTCCACTTCTGTACCGTTGCTCTTATTATTTGTTAAGCTTTTGAGATTTTTTAGACAAAAAATGTCTTTCAATTTTTATTAACTTTATTCTTTTCATATTTAACTATATATACTAGTTTGTCACCCAATGCCAAGATAGATGCAATAGAATCATGGGATGATGACAATTAGGGGGTGAGCATTAAGTCAGGTTTAACTTATATGACATTCATCCACATCTTCATGTAGCTCAGGTGCCATGCGAAGTCCTAGCCAATGTCTTGACCTGAGCACCCCAGCTATCCCGTTGACTCGGAGAGCCAATCCATGAAGTCAACTAGTCATCGCAAACAACAATTTATATAGAAGAATTGATGAACACTGAAGTTTGGATTGGGTCGAGCATGGGCAAAAGATTTGTATGGTATAAAAATGAGTCAATACTAGTTAAATGGATCGGGTCGAGAGTCGGCCAAAACTAATCTCATATTCGATCAACTGATTTCACCAAATTTCAAATTCGATCGAAGCTCGAATCAAGCAGATAATAAAAGATACGAAAATCCGACTCAAATGGAACAATACACATAATACCATCACGATCGCATCCCGAATTCTTTTTCCTCTAAATTATCTTCGAGAATCCATTCTAATCCCCTAAATGAAGGGTAGAAAATCCGTCCCCCCCAATCAAAAACAGACCCATCATTCCACACCCGAAAAACCATCATCGGGTCGAGTTTCCAAGACGCCCGGATCCGAAAAGGGCCGAGCCCAACGTGAAACCCACCCGAGCAGGCCCAAAGCCCGAAAGGCAAAAGCCCCCAGCCTTAGCCCCACCCTCCGGCATCCCCATTTCCCGTGCGCCATTATCCCTCCTCATCCGCCATCATCAAGAAAAGAAGCTGAAACACTCCCCACACCCCCTCTTCAAAACTCCCCCAAAGACGCAAAGAGGAAATGGCGTCGCCCCTATAAAAGGGCCCTTCTCAAAACACTGCCTTGTAGGGGTGTGTTTAGTCGGTTTCCTGCACGCAAAGGAACACAACACCAAGCTCTCTCCTCTCTCTCCTCTCTCTCTCTCTCTCTAAAAAAAAAAAAAAAGAACTCTTCTTTCGACCAAAGGTACCCTCCCCCCTCCATCCATCATCAACATCATCATCGAAGTTGTTTCTTCTTCTTCTTTTTTTCCCCTCACCTCCCGAGCACAGGAAGGATCGTATCCTCTTTTTGTGACCCTCTTCGCCGGTTCCTTCTGTTTCCTCCTCATCGCTACTTCTCGTGCCCCCAATTCGTGTTCATCTGCGTAAATTTCGTATCTTTTAATTAATGCCCATCGTCGCGACTAGTGTTATCTGCTTATTTTTTTTTTATTTTTTTATTTTTTTTATCTGGGTAGCGAAGGTCTCCCATCCCGTCGTCTTCTTCCGCCTCGCCGTCGTTTAATTTAATCCGGTGCTTGCGTGCCTACGCTTCCTCCTCTCGGTGCTTGCCGACAAGTCAGATGAAAGAAAATGGGGACGCCGTGTTGCAGCCCCTGCGCATCTCGCCTGTTTCCACCCCACTTTTGGCGGTTTGCTTGTTAATCCGCGTCTGCCCGTTTCTGGGTTCCCGGTTTCTTGCCCTGATCTGAATCGGGTTATCGTTTGCTTAGTCGGGGTCTTGGGTATTCAAGATTTCTGCCTTCCAGCTTCTTGATTTCCGATGTTTTGTTCTCTTGGTTGTTTTAAGTCGATTGTGTTGTTATCTGCGGTGATGACGGTGGTTTTCTTGTCCCAGTTGCATGTTATTCTCAGTGAGTCCTGGGATTAGTTGGACTGGGTATGGTCCGTCGTTTGACCCTTTATCGAGTCCAGCTTGGCGATTTGTTCAATCCAGTGGCCGATATGGCCAGATTCTTCGTTTGGTCCTAGGTGTTTCGATGGACAGCATACATCAATGTCGGGTTCCTTGAACTGAATTGTAGCTCGATGACTCGATGTTTGTATAGGAGGATCTAAGCCATAGGGGGCAGATGACTTGGATTCGAGTAAATGGGACAGAATGTACTAGCATACTGCTATATGACTTGAGATTTATTCTGCAATCAAACACTCGACATTTAGGAAGAGCAAAACCACTTTACTAATCTGAGGGGATGGTCGAGGTTCAAGTTGTTTTATTTACTATAACACTGGCAGTTCCTCTGTGGGTGTTATCAGTAGGCTAGTTGCCTTATGCTTTTGTCGTTGTTGAGATTCTTGAGAACTTTCATAATTGAAAGTTTTATGTTCTTGAACATGCCTGTTCCCAATAAATGTCATTTTTTGAAGTTCCAAAGAATATTAAATTTGCTAAGCAGGCGAACCTTAAGATCCAGCACAACTACGAAATACAAACTGAGAAAGTTTGACAAGCATAGTTTCATTATATGCCCACGATGCCTTCTTGTATGGAAAATATCCTTATGTAGGATCTTTTCACAGTAGGTGGTTCCACTTTGCAGAAGCTTCTTAAAGTAAGGAAATTGTTTGACTCATGTTTATGGGTGGTGGTGGAATTGGTAATGGTACTAGTCAGAAGGAAAGAAGCTTGACCATTTAAAATGAGAATGACTATTCTTAACCAATGGAACTGAAGTGGATAGGTCGAATTCTTCTTTCACTATCTCTCTGGGTGAAAAATAGCATTCTTCCAGAGGAATTTGAAATCAACGTCGTACCATTTCTGGTATTTAGTGTTTGGTATGTCTAGACTGCTTTTCATTAATCTAAGGTTTGTTTTTGCTGAGCTTTTGTGGTAATGCAACTTCAACAAGAACTGGCTGTTCGTGCATTGTGTGTTGTATGGTGAAGTAGTCTCTTATTTCACTTCAAGAATGTTCTGTGAGGTCCTTTAAATCCCTTAGACTTCTTAGATTGGTGATTTGTCCTAGACAGATGGGAATGCTGATTTACATTTTCTTTTTTAGGCCAGAAGACTGTTTAATACTCATGAAAGCAAAATGGAGCATTTCATCTGACCTCGGCTCGACTATTCTTGTTGTTTAGGGCTGTATTATCAAATGACTCTGGTGGATAGTAGGTGAAGAGTTTATAACCCACAAACCCTGCCCATCCTACAGCAGCCAACATTCTCCTTACTCTATCTCCGTGAGTCCATGGTGATGTCAAGTTAAAATTGATATTTCCCTTTAACTATATATTCTAGTAGTCTTTATTTGACATGAATACATTCATTTTGCCAATAACAAGGTATGGCGTACTAATAACCTGGCTTGTTCTAATGTTCCAAGCTCAAACCACTCAATAAAAAGATGCCTTCTTCTGGCTGTTCTCAGTGTTATAGTCTGTGTTGTATGTTTACCTATAATATCAAAGTCTTGATGTTCTCTTCTTAAGTGTCTGTGTAGACTGGTGAACCCGGTTCTCATCCGGCTTAAATTAAAATTAGCATCTGTTTCAAGCTTAATCTGAAGATTAGTTCCAGTGGCTGCCAACAATATTGGAGTTGGTATCTTGCAATTCACTGCCAATCAAAAGTTTCTAGTGCCAAGCTCATGAAGCTTTTCATACTTCTTAGAAAGTTCAGAACTTTTACTTGGGCATAGGATCGATTGTTTTAGATGCAGATGATTAATTTGAATTTGGATAATGCGTCACAAATCTTTAGAAAGTGACCATGATATTATGCAGTCAAGGGAACTGCTGAAGGTGACTTTGTGATGTATGCTATCTTCAGATCCATCCCTAATACAGTGAAGAGCCTGGGAAGAATTTTGTATATCCTTGAAAAGGAACTTGGGGAAAATGCTGTTTACATTAATAAAGATGATCGGCTGACGTTATTGTAGTTGAATTCCAATTTCTTCGCTGCATTAATCACTTATTTGTTTAGCTTTGCATTGTTATAGCAAAGACATATCTGGAAAGGTTCTTTTTTCTCCAACAGATGCGAAATCTTAGATTATTCAATGCTTTCTTTTGTTTTTTTGGGCAGGGAGTGGTCAAAGCAACTTGTCCATTACTTTGGATCATAAACTTCTCCTAAGATCTGGCCTTTTACAAGCTCAATAATTTATGGGCTGAGGTGCACTTTTCATGGGAGGTGTTGAGGATGAGAGTGAACCAGCCTCAAAACGCATGAAGTTATCATCCAGAGCTTTGAGAGGTCTTGCAAACGGTTCATCTCGTACAGAGCCTGTAGCTGGCTCTTCACTAGGTTTAATGGCTCGGCCCCTACCAATTGAAGGGGACGAAGTTATTGGTTCAAAGGGTGTGATCAAAAGAGTTGAATTTGTACGAATTATAACGAACGCATTATATTCCCTCGGTTATGAAAAAAGTGGTGCTCGCTTGGAGGAAGAGTCTGGGATACCGTTGCAGTCCTCTGTGGTAAATTTGTTCATGCAACAGATATCTGATGGGCTTTGGGATGAAAGCATCGTGACGTTACATAAAGTTGGTCTCTCAGATGAAAATTTAGTAAAGTCAGCCTCTTTCTTGATATTGGAGCAGAAATTCTTAGAACTTCTAGACCAGGAAAAAGTCATGGATGCTCTGAAGACATTAAGGACGGAGATCACACCTCTTTGCATAAAAAATAGTAGGGTACGTGAGCTCTCGTTGTGCATCATCTCTCCGTCATCACGTGGGCTTCTTAACCAGAATAAAAGAAATAGTGCAAGAGCAAGGTCCCGTTCAGAGCTTCTGGAGGAATTGCAAAAATTACTTCCTCCAGCAGTTATTATTCCTGAAAGAAGGTTGGAACATCTGCTGGAGCAGGCCCTTGTCCTGCAAACAGATGCATGTATGCTTCATAACTCTATAAATATGGAAATGTCACTGTACACTGATCATCAATGTGGTAAAGAACACATCCCCTGTCGAACTTTGCAGGTTAGTGCATCAGAACATTTTATGCAATGGTTGTATTTTAATTTATTTGACTTCTTGATGAGAGCTTAAAAAAGTGTTTGTATCCTATTATTTGTCAGAAATTTCTAGTGAGAGCTTACTATATATAACTATCTTTTCTGGAACAGATTTTACAATCACATAACGATGAAGTTTGGCTCGTGCAATTTTCACATAATGGGAAATATTTAGCTTCTGCATCCAATGATCGATCAGCAATCATTTGGGAGGTAATGTTGCTTGCTTTGAGGTTCTTTTTTTTTCTTCTGGTTGAGGGGAGAGTGCTTACTTTTGAGTGTAATTACCATCCTTGAAGTCAAATTTCTATCCATCCACCTTTACCTAATTTGGCTCATCCTGCAATCTGATAATTAATTGGATTGGACTTAGTTCTGTTGAGTTGCTAAGCATTTGTGATTTGTAACCACATTCAGTTGCATTCTCGATGTAGAAGTTTCATCTACTGATGTGAAGATATCATTTTGGGTAATCTTTTTACCATGTCAAACTTTCTGATCTTTCTAATTTCTTGTGCTGATAATTTTTTCTTATCTGATGCGGTAAATTTGGAATTGTTGCTTAGCACCCAACCTTATCTGGCAGGCTGATGTTTTGTAGTGTTTGGTTTATAGAAGATTGCATTTCTTTGAATGTAGTGCTTTCTTCACATTCATGAATGGAGGAAGGGCTTTTTAACTTAAATAAAAACTCCCACTATATTGGAAGAGAATATGGGTCTCATCTCATGAGACAGGAATTTGGAATGATATTTTCAAGAAATGACTATCATGAAAAATTCGAATTAGTGATGATTGTGAAAATTTGAGCATGCTTATTCTCTGAAGAGCAAGGATGAGTGAGGATATCTGGTTTCTTTTGGTAAGCGACTGAAATTGTGTTTTTTTACTAAATTTTCAGTCACCAGCTACTTTGTGGCTATGAACTCCTTTGTGATTGTGAATGGTGTTCTAATTGTAGGTTGATGAGAATGGCAGTGTCTCACTGAAGCATAAATTGACTGGTCACCAGAAGCCGATTTCTTCTGTCTGTTGGAGTCCAGATGACCGACAGCTTCTCACTTGTGGGGTTGGTGAGACAGTGAGGCGCTGGGATGTCTCTTCTGGTGAATGCCTTCGTGTTTATGAGAAAGCTGGCCATGGCCTTATTTCATGTGCGTGGTTTCCAGATGGAAAATGGATATGTTATGGTGTTAGTGATCGGAGCATATGCATGTGTGACTTGGAGGGGAAAGAGATTGAATGCTGGAAAGGGCACAGAACTCTTAGTATTTCTGATTTGGAAATTACTAGCGATGGAAAGCAGATCATAAGTATATGTAGAGAAACTGCAATACTTTTACTTGATCGGGAAGCAAAATATGAAAGAATGATAGAAGAAAATCAAACGATAACTTCTTTCTCATTGTCAAAGGATAATAGATACTTGCTTGTTAATCTCTTGAATCAAGAGATCCATCTTTGGGATATAAAAGGGGATTTCATGCTGGTTGCAAAGTACAAAGGTCTTAAGCGCAGTCGGTTTGTAATCAGGTCTTGTTTTGGTGGACTCAAAGAGGCCTTTGTTGCCAGTGGTAGTGAAGACTCACAGGTGTGTATTTTCCATTTGATCTTTGGTTATAAAGATGCAAGGCTTACGCCTGCTCTTGGTAGCACAGAAGCACATATGCATGTCTCTTGGTTACATGGAACTATATATACATGGAACTCATTAGGTGACTCTTTCATATCTGAACATGCTGGTCTAACTCAATATAGAATTCTGCTTTAGGGTTTGGGAGTTAAGAGTAGATGGGTGCATTACCTGTCAGTTTTTCTTTCTCAAAAGTTGTTAAATTTTTAACAGCATGGCCTTGCACACTTGCATAAATTAAGCAAAGACTGCATGTTGTTGGAAATTCTACTTAAGAGGGTCTTGTGCTTACTGTTCACTTCAATGGATCTGTACTGGTGATGCTGTTGATTAGGAGTCTCGTGGGTTTTTGCTCATTCTCTCTCCCTCTCTCTCTCTCTCTCTCTCTGGGGTACATTATTGGCTCAATCATCAACTCATGTCGTTCACTTCAATAATGGCTGTCCAGTATCAGTGGCAAGGTTGAGAGTCAAATCTTTTCCCTTTAGTCGCTCATGACATTTCTCTAATCTTATGTACTGTTGTGTACATGAGCATGCAACAGCAAGACAAGGTTTGGTAGGAAGTTTTAGAAACTTATCATGTGAAAGTTCCATAGTGATACTTTATTGTCGGTTTGATTCTTTTCCTTTTATTTCTTATATTCACCAGTTTGGTATGACAGAGGAGATTTTGGAGGCTGAAGAAATTAATTTTGTGTATTGAAGGAGTTTTCAAATCCTTATTTGTGGTACTCTCTAGTCATGATGAAGTTTCTTGTTGTTATGTTTTAGGTTTACATATGGCACAAAGGCTCGGGTGAGCTGATCGAGCCATTGCCGGGTCACTCAGGAGCTGTGAATTGCGTGAGCTGGAACCCAGCAAACCACCACATGTTGGCATCGGCCAGTGACGACCGTACCATCCGGATATGGGGCTTGAATGAGCTAAACACGAGGCCCAAGGGTGCATGCCCCAATGGTGTCCACTACTGTAATGGCAATGGCACCAGCTGAAGAAGAAGAAGAAAGATGCATGGCTCTAGCTGAGAGTCCTGATGCTGCTTTCTTAGCCATTGCTTTGGTGTAAATACGTTTGTTCATCTAAAAAGCAGACACATTCATGTCAGACCAAGCATGTGAATCTTCAGCAAACTTCCTGGTAATAAATTTTTACTATTTCATCTTAACTTGTGGGCATCTGGTGAATAGAGCATCAATCTCTCAGGCTATGCTCTGATCAAACACTTCATAATCCATTTCTTGATTTTGTTTCCATATCAGATTAACATGCTACTTGCTCGGGCAGATATTGAACTGGTACTTGTCTGTAGGCTTACCATTATCCGGTTATTGCAAGTTCCAAATGTAAAAAAGTCTGCATCTTTTCTTTTACATCAATTCTTTTGCGGGCTAAAGGAGTGCGTTGTGTATTGAAAGTAAGAAACTAGAAAAACGGCCATTCACTTCGACCGGGGACTACTTTCTCATTCTTCTATATTATCAAGAGATTGTGTTCCTTTTAGGCCTGTCTACTTGCTATCATCGTTTAGATCATTGTCTCAGGAATTGAGCTGTCTAGTGCAGGACCTAGTGGCCTTTCCTGCATGAATTTCGGCATCCATTTCCAAGTTCTTTTGCCGTAATCTTGTCCTTGGAGTTTGGCTTCTAGTACCCTTGTCAATTGTCATGCCATTGTAGTTTCCTTCAGCACGAGGAGTGAACATTTCCTTTCAGAAGAAGTGTAGGATGACACTTCGTATTTACACTCTATTCAAGTAATCTTTTTGTCGCCTAAGTCACTTATAACGAACAAGAGCAGAATGTTCGGTTGCTATAGGTTTCTCCATTAAAGACCAATTTGGATGTCGAGCACTGAAGGAACAAATGTGTCGCGAAAATATCTATCTAGAGGCCAAATCTAGGATTTCATTTACTATATAGCTTGTAACCTTTCAGCAACGAGCATGTGAAATTTTTGCTCTAGGATTTATCTGTAGCAACAGATATTTTGTCCTGTCGTTTGTTGTCTATGGATCGCTTTTCTTGGGTTGGTAAACCAGAGCAAAGTACAGTAAGAAGTGTTATGATAGGTGAACTGAAATAACCAAAATTGAAAAATGAAATTACGAAGATAGGAGAGCAATATTAGATGTCACTGAAAAGATTAGAGAGAGACAGAGAGAGAGAGGAAAACAATTTTCTTGGTTTGACGTTCAGACCGCTTTTACAACTTTCGCTCCAATGTTAATGCGATTTGGCCGTTGGATCAGAAGAGAGAGAGAGAGAGAGAGAGAGAGAGAGAGAGAGAGAGAGAAGAAGAAGAAAACAATTTTCTTGGTTTGATGTTCAGATCGCTTTTACATTTTTCGCTCCAATGTTAATGCGATTTGGCTGTTGGATCAGAAGTCGAATATTCGAACAGCAGTTCAAGTTGCAATGGACTGTAGGAGTGAACCTCATCTATGTGCTATGAAAATGACTGGCAACTTTATTGGACTAATCTTTTCTCATATCAAATTACCTAGCAATTTTTTTTCTAATGAAATTATTAGCTAATTATAGGGTGCAGACTATTCGAGCCGTTTATAACTCAAACTCTCGCATGAAATCACCAATTACTTACCGATTTTTTCTCTAATATAATTATCCACTAATTTTAGATTGCTAATTTTTTAAAGCGGCCCCATTTTACCGAGTCTAATAAGTTTCCCCCTCGACACGAAGTCTGTCCTATTCAAAACGAGGATGGAGAGGTCGGCGTATCTGTTCGACCGATCAACGTCCTCTCGATGGTTCTTCAACCATCTTCTTTAGGTCGTCGATAACACGAGTTTTCGAAATGGCTTCTCGATCAATGGAATATAGCTCAGATTCGGCCGCCCTTGTTCCGAACATCATGGGAAAATACAAAGAAGCTGGTTAGCGAGGATGCTTTCCCTCATGCATTTCGTCACAAGAAAGAGGATTACATGCCTTGGAAATGTTCGATATCAACAAGGTTTCCTTGATTCAACTTCCTCAATATGATTTACTAATCTCTGGATACTCCATAACCAAAAAACAAGATGGGGCCCAAATCCAAGGTGGGGGATTCATTACACTGGACATTGATTTACAAGCTAAAAGCCCTCCTGTCCCGGCGATCTCTTCTTCAAGCCACGCTGAACGAGCTCGCGGCGCTCTCCACAAACTTCCTGGCTCCCTTGAACCATCTCTTGTCCCCAGCTTGAGCCTTGCAGATGTATAGCTTCCCGTCTTTGATGGAGGCGGTGATCAGCTGGTGCTTCCCTCCCTCGTCCCCGTCGGCGGTCCTCGTCAACACCGACACAAAGTAGTATTTATTCCCGCCGATCTCGGGGGTTGACGACTCCAAGATGTTGGCTGTTGCCACAGCATCGCTCTCGAAACCGCCCTGCACACCAAATCTTTCTTAGGTTTGCTATAAGAAAAAGATGTCATTCTTAATTATGTCGCACGAATTTGGCCAATGTCTTAACCATCAGTGATATATTTACTCCATCATCTCCTATGGAGCTTCAAATTCCAGAGAACTTGCAATTCGGACGATCCATAGGACTTGTTTCTAAGGCTTGAATATTAATTGAAATGGTAACGCGGGATTAAAGACTACCTCAGAGTCAGTCTTGCCAAAGTAAGCTTGCTTGCCCAGCAAATAGTTGACCTGCAAAGAGATGAGAGGCGTTGTTATCAGGTCATCGTGTTCTCGGCTAAAACACTTCGCATTTCGCTTGACTCTAGAGAGGGAAAGTTTCGGGGCTTTACTTCGCCAAGGAAGTTTTCGGGAGAGCCAAAGTCGGTGATGGATTTCTTGTCGGTCGGGGTGACCATGACGGTGACATTGCTGGTGGTGTCGAAGTTGTCCTCATACCGGAGGACCTGGCCGGGGTACTCCACCTCTTTGCTCGGGTTCCACTTGGCCGGGATCAACAGCTTGAACCCGTTCCCGTTGTACGGCAAGAAGTCGGTGTTGGTCTTCGGCTTCCCAAACACATTGGCTGCATTAGTCTCGCATCCAGAGATTCGAATCAGGATCTCGCGAACGCCAATGCGGCAATTCCAAACTCAAAAACAATACTGCTTTGCTAACGCCGCAGGCAAGTTTGCGCGGCGTAGCTTTGCATGATTCTTTTCATTTAAATGAGCATGTGCTAAGACTCCGACAGTTCAAACTTCCGATCCTACTCGACTTCGAACGGTATCCGAGCTTCGAGGGCTCTCGAGTTGAACTCCTCCCGATGCATTGCGCCTCCGAACACTCCTCTTATCCACTCATGTAAACTATACAACTTCAGCTTTCATCATCTTAATCAGTGCCGATTTCTAATAGCTCGACCATGTAGTACAAGATCAAGCCCTCAGTTCGAAACTAAACTATCGGAAAATAGTCCTAGCCTCGAGCGTGTACATAGATCATCCCTCGAACAACAAGCAGCTACTACTTAAATATATAATCTCGCGAAGAACGGATGCACCAAGCAATGACCATCTAGCAGACACAATGAGAAAACAACGAAGCAAAGGGGAAACTGCAGCGTACCAGCTTCGCCGTAGGCGGCATCGGCAGGGGACACCTTGGACCCGACGGCCGCGGCGCCGATGAGCACCGTGAGGGCGAGGCGGCGTGACACTTCGGCGGCGCTTCCCTCTTCCTCGCCGGCAGCCTGCTTCTGGGCCCGGCAGGCCACCTGGGCGGGCTTGAAACTCGGGGCGAAGCGCTGCGACGGGGTCCTGGCCGGAGTGGTGAGCGCGTTGTGGTGGAAGAAGCATGTTGTCGACGCCATTTTTCCCTTTTTCTTTGCGATCTCTCTCTAGCTCGCGACTGACACTTCGGGCTCTTTGTTATGATCGATTATGAAAGACGTGCAAGAGAAATGGGGGATGAATATGTGAAGGGAATTGGTCGAGCTCGGATACTGGATGTGGGAAACGGATGACGAGCGGATTTCATTTTCGATGTGGGATAAGGCTTTGGTGGTTCTCATTGGTGCCACGTCACGCTTCGTGGCTCCGGCGATTGCCACGTCGTCCACGTGGAGACATGGTATAAGCGAGAAACAAAAGACGGGGTCGAAAGCACGTGCGACACGTGTGGGAGGCCCAATTGGTGAAATTGGGCTCGTCTTCAAATAGCCCACTTATTTTAAGATAACCCTTCTCTTTTCCTCCTCCCTTTTGATAAACTACTTTCTACGGGATTTGTTTTGAAATGAAATTTGAGGTGTGTTTGTTTCACGGAAAACGTAACGTTTTTGGAAAATGTTTTTCGAAAAATCATTTTCTAGGAAAATGGTTAGTTTTCTTTTGTTTGGTGATATGTGATTGAAAGTATTTTTAGTGTTTGGATCACATTCGAAAAATGATTAAATGACATTTGACCTAACGATCGACAATAGTGTGCCTCTTACTTCCAAATTAATTTGTTGAATCCATGACCTTTTTTAACTTTATAAAAATATTTATTATATATAAAAGCGAAATTATAATTATTTTTCATATTTCAATTTTTTTCCTTTTTTCTTTCTTTTTATTCCTTCCTTAGCCGGTGGCGGCGGGGTGACGGCGGCGCATTGGTCAAGACAGGCCAGGCGAGATCGAGCCTCGCCCGATGCCGATGAGCTCGAGCCTCGCCGATAACCGGTGAGGCTCAAGCTCGCCGGCGTCGGCGGGGCCTCGGCCACTTGGATCGGCGAGATTGAGCCCCGCCCGACACCGACGAGCTCAATCTCGCTTGTGTCGGCCGCCGGCCATCATCGTGGCCGTGGCCGGCCGAAGAAGAAGAAGAAAAAAGAAAAGAGAAAAAGAAAAAATAATGATTAAAAATTAAAAATTATATTTTTAAAAATAAATAAAAATTATATTTAAAAATTAAAATTCGATTTTTTTAAAAATATTTTAAAATGAATTATAAAAATTTAAAAATATATCTTTATAAGAATAATTGTTTGTAAACCAAGCATCAAATCTAGGTTTTGGTAAATTCGAAAACGTTTTCCGGTTCTTTTAAAGGGAAATCATTTTCCCGAATTTAAGCTTTGTTAGGAAAATGTTTTCTGTTGATTAGGAAAACATTTTCCGTTGACTCATTTTCTTGAGTGAACCAAACGCTGAAAAATGAGGAAAATGTTTTCCCCAAAAATGTATTTCATGAAACAAACACACCCTTGGTATCTTGATCAAATTTGGCCCACCTGATTTCTTCCATCTCTTCAATCCGGTGGAGGGTAGATGATCTACAGCGATATTTAAGAAGATTATTTATCTAGAATTGATCTCAACAGGGTTAAAGCATGTACTAATAGATATCTTGCTTTTCATGACTCAAAATTTCGATATTTGTCAATAAGTTAGGGTGCATTTGGTAAAATTTCTGTTTTTAGGAATAATTTTTTTTCAGAAACACTTTTTTTTTTGTTCCCAAAAAAAATTTTTGAACATTTAAACACGTTTGGTAACTATATAAAATTTTTGTTTCTTGGAGAGAAATGCGTTTGGTACGACGATCAACCAGAGAAAGGCTAGCAAGGTCTACCTCGAAGGAGGCTCGCTAGCCATTGGCGAGGTTGAGCCCTATCGTGGTTGGACGAGTCTCAGCCTCACCGATGGCCGGCAAGGCTCGCAATGGTCGGGCAAGGCTTAGCCTCGCCAAATCTAAGCAAGGTTGAGCCTTGCTTAGCCACAGCGAGGTCGCTAGCCGGCGCTGAGGCTGGTGATCGGCTAGGGGAAGAAGGGAGGAAGAGAAAGAAAAAAAAAAGAAAAGAAAAAAAAATTGATTCTTGATTCTTATTTATTAAGTTGTTCTCGGGATTAAGAAGTAGCTTTTTCTGTTTTTTATTTTTGTTCCAAACCTGTTCCCGAGACAAATTTGTTCCCAGAATGAAAAATTTACTAAATGCATTTATGTTCTATTTCTACTCCCGGGAACAAAAGAATAAAAACACCTACCCCATAGAGCATTACCAAACGCATCCTTAATAACTCGTATACCATATTAAAGTTCAATAGAACATAATTTCCATTTGTTGGAGGAAAGTGACGTCCAGCATGATGTCAAGCGAGGCCGATCCCTTTTTTTTTTTCGGTCAGTAGGCCGATCCTTTACTTGATCATGTTCAGCATATCTTGACGTGAGGGGAAGTTCCTTGTTTAGAGGCCAAGTCTCTCGGGGAATGGAACTTTAGGAGTCACTTCCAGTAAAGGATGACCAGAATCCAATTGCATTTTCTTACTTGAAGCTTAGGAAGACGGTGCAGTAGACGTTACTTACCGTTGCGTTTGCTTCGCATAGGATCTCGTTTGCTCAATCAACCCTTTGAACGGCATCGGTGTTGGTAACCTGAACGTGCGATGAACTATGCCGAATCTGGATAAGCTTCTTCGTTCTTGTCTAATCGTTCTTTTTACAGTTTTCCAAATGCCGAGCAAGTTTTCCCTTGCCCCGCCGTGTAGCCGCGTAAGCTTGGCGGAAGCCGCGGTCAAATTCGGGGGGATCGCCGGCCGGGGGAATTGGGCGAAGCCTGAGGCTAGGGAGGCGAGATGTCAAGATGAATTTCAAAAGCTGAACAGATCCCTCGAGGAATCCAAATAATTTTCAAGAATGGTAGGTGCGAGAGCCAGACGAGTTGAAGAACACGAGCGCTTCTTCCCCTCTAATCCGGTCACGTGCCTCGACGGGATTACGATATAATAGACAAAGAGAGATTCTCCCATTATCGTAAAGCGAAAACATGCTTTTCCCCAGGGAATTATTCCTGACGCTCTTGTCAACTTAAATTATAAAAGGGTTCAGAAAGTGTTTGCGGAGTATCTTTGAGTAATTAGGCCCAATGGAGACGAGGAAAGTTCCAAATAAATGCATTAATTATCCTCATTTTTTTCAAATAAGAACGTGAATTAAATATTATTTCAAAAAAAGAATTTAAAGTATCCATGACAATTTTGATAAAGGTCTAAAATGATCATGACAATTTCAAATGAGAGCCTTATCTCCTGGGACAGCTCAATTTCCGGTCATTCAAGAGTTTTCTATCCAAAAATAATTTTAATCTAAATTTTAGTTAAGTCAAATTAAAAATTAAGAAAACTAAAATATTTTAAAAAAGGAAAAAAAAAATACATGGGAGAACCCTGCTAAACCTTGCGAGGGGGAGGGCTAGGAGACCCTCGCTAAGGCACCCTGATGGGGCAACCGCCACAAGTGAAGAGCTTGAGTTTTTCTTCCTTTTATTTTATTTTAAGTTTTAGCCTTCTTTTGAGTCTTTTTTTTTTTTTTTTTTTTTTTTATGGAAAAGAAAAAAAGGAAAAAAAATGAAGAACAAAAATGCCCTCAATTAGCAAGTGAGGTTGTGCCTTTTTTCAGACTCACTTTTGCCATTATTTGAGAAAATGATAATGTTTTAAGTTCTTATTTGATAAAGAATGAGAGTATTTTAAATTTTTATTTAAAATAAAGTTCATTTCATATTTTTATTTTAAAAAATAAGGATAATTCAAGTTTTTATTTAGAATTTTTCTTGCCGATAACTTTAATACGACGTGACTCAACACGTCACGATTCATTTATTTCTAGAAACGATGTTTTCACCAAATTCATTGACGCGACACCATTCAATTCCCGATTCGGACCAGGTGCCTATTTCACTCAACGTGGGCGCACCCTGTACATTTGCAATTACTACTTATTACTTATTGCAGAGCTAATGAAGGGTCCATTACTTATGTCGACTATACCAACTACTAACCAACCGTGCTATCATAAGAAACATCGGTAGGCTACAGCCGCCGCACCACTAGCAAAGCATATGCGGCACAATTGTGGGCTCTCCGGACCGGATCTCTAATTAGCTTGCCATTACTCCATTAAAAAAAAAAAAGAAAAAGAAAAGGATCAGTACAAAATGCAAGGGATTCCTTGTTATAATATGTACATTATTGCACTCTTTGCACTTGTTCTAGAGAGTAGCTTTCTCTTTTCTTTTTTTTGGGTCTAATACGGGAGAGTAGTTCACTCGTGTAATTTGTTAGTCAAGCAAATAACGATAACTTGACAAAATATAAGTAAATTTATGACGTGTACACACTTGAGTCGCAAAAATCCTAAATCGATACCCTCATAACAACTCTCTGTCACCTCTATCTAATCTCCTACCTAAGTAATGAAATAGTAATTAAGCAACAAAGTCAATATGGATGGTGTCAGTAGCATTAAGCAACTTATATGTCTATTTTTTGAAATTAGTTACCAAGCAATGAGGCTTGTTCCTTGCGTAAAAAAAAGCCACTTTCCGTGAAAAATGATTGGGGCGATGTGGCCAGTGTGGTGACGTGGAATGGACTTGCTGAAACGCTTAATGAACATTGTTGAGCGGTGATGAATTTATCTAGATGCACATGGATGTTCTTCGATGCGCCGGGTGCTATGGGGCCCATAGGGTGTGGGGTTAACACCAATATGAATACGATATTTTAGACTAAATTTTTTTTTTTGGTTATTTAATGAATTCTATAGTCACCAAGGAAAGTACTAGTTTAAATTCCCTTAATTTGTTGAAATAAATGTCAATTTTTTAATCAAATTACCATATGTTTGGACAGCTTCCCTTGGACGCAAAGCGAAGCGTTTAATTAAAACTATAGAAAACTCACGGAGGACAACAAGATCACCTTTGAGCTTCCCGTCCGTTTCGATTTTTCCTGAAAAAAAATCACTCATTATTTTTACTCTCCAAACGTCCAAAATAATGGGGAAAAAAGTGCTTTTAAGCTTTCCAAAAATTACCAAGAAATTTTAAAAAAATGCACGTTTCAAGATAAATCAGAGTTATTCAATATCAGAGCAAGAAAAGCAAAAAAAGAAAAAGGCGAAAAGGAAAACCAGAATCCGTGATCTCGCTTTAATTTTCCCCGGAGAGAGCGAAAAAAGAAAAAAGAAAAACCGGCAAATAAATAAATTTCGAGAGTCAATTCGAGTCAAGCGGCTTCCACGGGCAAAATATCTTTTCTTTTCTTTCATTATTATTTTCGTGCACGAAAGCGAGAAAGACGCAAGAAAGGAGGGGGCCCCAAAAATGACAAAACTGGACACGACAGGCCGCCTGTCTTATCAAGAATCTTTCCATAGCCTGTCGAGTCCCAAAGCCTCCCCTTGCTCCCCTGCCTTCGATGCTCTCGAGCTGCTCCTCCCTCACCTCCTGATCTTCACCTTCAGCAGCAGCAGCAGCAGCAGCAGCAAGAAGAAGAAGAAGAAGAAGAAGAAGAAGAGCAGCGCTCCTTCCCGTCCGGTTCGTGACCCCTCTCGCCTCTTCGATTTCGCCGCTCGGTTCTTTCGCGTGGCTCGTTTCCGTTCGTCCGCCGGTTGCGACGGCTCGATCGGTGTCGCATTGATCGCGGCCGGGTTCTCTTCGCTCGCTGAAGTGAAATTGCGTTGGCTTATTCGTGTGATCTTTCGTCCTTCGCGAGTCGGCGATTCTCGCTTTTCGGAATCCTGTAGTTGTCGTGCATCTTTTTTCCTTTGCTTTTTCTTTTCTCCTTTTTGGATCCGAGCTAGTCGCCGTACGATTTCCTTGTCTGTGCGTTTTGCTCCGCCGACGGTCTTTTTTTTTTTTTTTTCTAAACCCCTGCGTTGGAGTGAATGTACGCCGTGGCTAGCTCACTGATCGCGGCGGTTCTGTTGTGCGTGTGCGACGACGTGCTGTTCTCGGGGGGACGGGATTGACCGGAGAGAAGAGATGATTTTCGCGCGAAATGCTGCCTTGGAGTGGTGCTTGACCGAGACGAGTCTGGTGTATGTCAATGGCTTGTGTAGAAGTTTGCTGTTCAGACCTAGGGCACGGCAGTGCCATCTTCCGCGAGCATTTTGGCAAGAACATGTCGATTCTTGTTATTGATGGTTGGCTTCTGCAGCTTGTTGATGCCAGTATCTGCCGTGCATGACGGTGGAATTTAATCAACCCCTAGGCGCCCTAGGACCATCTAAGCTGCTCCGGTGTCGGCTCATGGCCGTGGTTGTTATTTTTTCAGATTATACAATTGGTGAATCCGATGATTAGGTTTAAAGGTTCAGTTCTGTGGAATTCCAGAAATTGAAAAGTAATGCAGCACCATGGTGCTTCAGAATTGATATGGTGCAGCTGCTGGTCAAGAATTTCAATTGTCGATTTTTTTTTTTTTTTTTTTTTTTGGCTGTTGGAATGGTTTATAATATGAACAGGGTTGCCTCTGCATATAGAATTAACTTCAGGAATGACTTCACAAATTTGTGTGTTATTTTCGCATGATTTTGCTTCCACCTATCTCGTAAGGATTAAGACTTATGCATTCTCTTTCATGACCTAAATGTCCGAAAGGTTTGCTCCATTGAATCCCAGGAACAATGCCTGAGAAAATAACAGCCGAGAATTTATTCAACGAGATTAAGGAAGCAATCGCTGAAAATGTTCCTAAGCAGAAGTCTGTTTCATTCATTGAGGGGGACAAGGCCGACGCAGTTGCTTCTCAATTTAAAAGGCTCTTTGGACGCCAGAAGCCGATTCACCGTCTATTCGGGGGTGGAAAATGTACGATATCGTTATTAGTTTTATCAATTTGGTGAAGTTATGATGCTTTTCTGAATGTCTTCCTGACCAAATTGTCCAGCTGCTGATGTGTTACTGTGGAGGAACAAAAAGATCTCAGCAGGTGTCTTAGCCGGTGCAACTGCTGTATGGGTGCTTCTTGAGTGGCTTGACTACCACTTTCTGACGCTTGTATGTTTCGCTCTCATCCTTGGCATGCTAGCTCAGTTTCTGTGGTCAAATGTTTCTGGCTTACTGAGCAGGTTAACAAATTCCTATATGTGTTCTTCCCTTTTTCTTAATTCGATTTTCAATACCACTAGGTTCTAAATTAATTTTTTCTTTTCTAGCAGGTCAGCATCCAAACCCCCTCGTCTTGTGGTGCCTAATGATGTCTTTGTTGACATCGGGAAGTCTGTAGGAGCTGAGGTTAACCAAGCTTTGAAATTCCTTCAGGATGTTGCTCTGGGAGGAAACTTGAAGCAATTCCTCATTGTGAGTTCAGTGTTTCCTTTCTCTATGTGGTTGTTGTCATTGTATGTCTACAATATCATGTCCTTGATAGTAGTCCTTTTCTTCTTTTATTGTTGCACACAGCAGGGCAGTTGGTTGTCAAACATCTCATGTTTGTATGTATCATTTGTGTAGCTTGAAGCTGATGACCAAAGGAATATAGCATTAACATCATTATTATTTCCGTGGCTGTGATTGGCTTTGTTAAAGATATTAAAATAGACTACACTATATCAACATTCTAAATTTGGTGTACTCATATACAAGTGTTTTATGTATCATTCTTGGTAGAGAATCTCTTGATGGTGGGTCATGTCTCTGCTGGATTTCGGTATATGGACAGTATCTTGTGTGTTTTGGATCAAGGGTGTTTCTCGTCATATATATCCAATCACCACTAATTGCACAATGACTATTTGGAAAGTCTTAGTTCACTGACTGTGGATGATTAGACTATCATATGCCATCAGTGCAAAAATCAAATTGTGGTATGAGAGAGCTTTCTCTAATCTGCATATGATACGATATTGCAATAACAGAACCAGCATAGCTTACCCTCCCACAACAGGCTTTGGCACATTTAAAATCTCCTTTTTTTAGATGTGAATTTTTGATTTCCCTGTTTGTTGTGTGATGTCTTACAAGCCTAATTTGGTCATCGGCATGTTGTTGCTGCCGTTTCAAATGTTTTGTGACATTTTAATTCTTTTCGTGGCACGCTGATAGTTTTTAATTCAACACTTTGTCTATCGTTAAGCAACAC
Source organism: Eucalyptus erythrocorys (assembly GCA_014182555.1). Classification (NCBI taxonomy): domain Eukaryota; kingdom Viridiplantae; phylum Streptophyta; class Magnoliopsida; order Myrtales; family Myrtaceae; genus Eucalyptus; species Eucalyptus erythrocorys. Next base: position 36,961,335 of record CM024597.1, read on the forward strand.
AAGCTATTTCGCGCTCAGCTTCTAATGCTTTTCGGATGTAAGAAACTCATTATATTTGTAAGTTGCAACAAGCTTAGAAGTCAGCTTGTCTTGGTAATGTTTGCTCTGACAATGAGATGCTTTGCAGGTTGTGGGGAGCCTTTGGGCAGCAGCTATAATAGGGAGCTGGTGCAATTTTATAACAGTGTTGTACATTGGTGAGAAGATATTTACATGATAATATATTCCTCCATAGCTAGGATTATTTTAGCTAGTAGTCTGGAGTCCGATAGCATGGTGCCTGTGTCTATCTTGATGGCTGCCTTAATTTCATGTGAAATCAGCATCACTGACCCTGACAGTGAGCTAAATCTTGGAATACACACGATGTGTTTCATGTTAAGGATCAGGGACAAAGAATGATCAACACTTATATTGTTCCTTCCATCATAAAATCCTGGAAATTTTCAACTTCCTGCGGGAATGCACTAGCCATGCTTTTATACACAATTTTCTAGAAAGCATATTGATGGTGGGGGTTTATGTAATTTTCAGGAACTTGAAAGAATTGATAAAAGATAGGATAATCTCAAGGATAAAATCAATCACAATCAGGGCCTTCACTTTAGCATGATATTTTGCTGCAATAGACCATAATTAGTGAAAGAGAGCTGTTTTCTTCTTCCACGGCAATAGACCAAGTTTTTAGTGTATAAGCTAATTCATTGCAGTAAAACACTTCTACAGGACCATTTCACTTGTATCTTCTCATTGTTCATACTTCTATTCAGTGATCATATGGCTAAAAGTTTTTTCTTGCTGAAGGTTTTGTTGCTGCTCACACATTACCTGTTCTGTACGAGCGATATGAAGATCAAGTCGACAGCTTCGGTGACCAGGTCCTGGACCAGCTTCAGCATCACTATCGTAAATTGGATACTGTTATTCTCAGCAGGATCCCCAAAGGGAATATCAGGGGCAAGAAGTTTGAATAGATTACCCTAAGAAAGTGCATGAGATTGATTGATACATGTCCTTATCATCTCTCATGCCTGCCATTCATGGGCCTCGAGCAGATATAGCTATATGAATAGTCTTGACCTGATCATATTAAGCCTGCACAAAGTCGTTCTTGTGCCTTGAACTGTGGCTTATGTTAATGAATATTCCCCATTACGATACGCAGCAACTCACAATGAAGTGGGAAAATTAGAAGAAAAAGGTTCAAAGGCTGGCTTTTGTTCGTTCGCTGGTCAGTGTTTTCTTTCTGCTGATTCTTTTCCTCTAATGAGTTGCTCATGGTAAGACTGGAAATTCATTGTCATGATTTCAAAGGCGATTTGGTCGAGACACGATGATAGCTAGGGGTGCCGGTGCTGCTTCCTTGAAAAAACTTTTACCTGTCCTAATTGGAGCAATTGTTGACAATAACATGGAGAAGGTCCCACAGATTCGTATACGAATATTTATTATGGACGTCACCCCAAGGGTTTCGATTGCATTCAAGAAATTTGGGGATTGTATGTACCAAAGCATTAACACTGGAACTTGGCCACTATACAGAATTTGTAAGTCTTAAAGATTAGTGGACGTCTCATTCTGAACAAGACCGGATTGCTTTCTTGGTCATACGCGACTTGAATCAAGTGGATTCTCCATCCCTTTTTCATTGGCAACGTTGCTTTTATAAAATAAAGATCTCGACAAGCATTTCAAGAAGATGCTAAAGCTATTATATGTCATAGACGAGACCCGAGTCTCATTCCAGAGTTACTATCGTCCATTCCAAAGCAGATTGCTAAGCACTCAAGGATCTTTCCAGAACAAAAGAGTTGTAGATTCTACGCTCGGAGAAATCCGGCAAAATCCGGCAAGCAATCCATATGCTTTCGAAGGAAAGCAATTATGGACTACTTGCATCATAATAGGGAATTCGCCAAAGCCTGCCAAAGCCCGGCCTGTAACTGTAGCGTCCACATAACGCTTCTTCTTGTACATGCTCCGGCAAGAAGAAGAGGCATTTAACGAAATATCAATTCAAATCCTCCATACGATAAAAACTGGAGATATCTCCTTGCAAAAGGAGATCCGCAGGCAAAGAAGAAAAAGGATAGATGTTTTATCTATGGACGCAAAGGGCATTTTGCCAAAAGCTGTTGTCAGACTAAAAAGAAAGGCATGCATATGCTACGAAAATTGACAAGAAAGCACATAGTATTCTTCCAAAAAGATTATCTTGAATTAGTCTTCTCTTTGGTAGATGAGCCTTTCGGATAAAATTATCTGTGCCATTTAAACATTCGCGGAAACCGGTGATACTGATTGGTCTAGTGAGCCCAATCCAGATGATGGTCTGAATTTTTTCTAATAAGGCCCATAACTCATATACATAAATCTTTATAAAACTCCCTGTGCTACTGAACCATAACCTACCCTTCCAGATATGATCAGCCCGTCTCAATAATTACTCTCGTGAATACAGAAGCCGATGCTTTCATTCTTGATCCTAAAATCCTTCAACAAGAATCCATGAAGCGACACACTAGCGATTTGACCTCAGCCTCTGCTAAAACATTCGCCATTAAAGTAAGGTGCACATCCATCAAGATTCAATTCTTTCCTCAACGCTCTATTACCACCAAAATCATTGGTTCCCCATCCTCGGATGAAGATATCATAATTGATTGGGATATTCTCAACAAACTTCCCAAGCTCAGAATTCTATCCAATGGTCTCCGATGCAAAGGAAAATTCAAAGGGTTTGTTGATACTAGAAGATTATATCTCATCGAACTTGGTAATCTCGATCCAATCATCCATGCTCTCATAAGCTCATGTAATGAGTCTCATCCTGAATTTCTCCCAAAGTGCTCTAATGCATCGTGGAAAAATGAAGACTTCTTCGTCCACTTGCCTTACAAGAAGAATAATGAAGATATCAATCTCACTAAGGCGGGTCATTTTGGCATGATTCCCGAGCATGCACAACTTGCTTAAAAGGAATGTGAATGGTTAGTCCACTAAGAACTAATTGAACTAATAAATTCTTAGTGGGTGTGTGAAGCCTTTTATGTCAATAAGTGACCAAAGCAAACCATAGGCAAGAAAATGTAGGTTATTCATAAACGGCCTCTAAGGATGCCTTTGGTAATAATTCTGTTTCCGGGAATAAATTTAATTAGAAATGGTTTTTTCTTATTCTATTTCCGAGAACAATTTTTGAGTAAAAGAACGCACTTGATAACTGTTCACAATTTATATTCCTGTCGCAACCAAATTTTCGGGTGAACCACCTAAGGTTTGGCTAATGGATTGTTAAGCCTAGACTTAACTCGGGCTCTCCTAAACCCATACCAATTCGCGATTTAGGTTCAAATTATTAACATGCAATTATTTTTTAACTAGGAGTCGCCACTAATCTATTTTTGGTGGGTCGATTAGAAATCCAAGTAAAGTAATGGGAGATTTATTTATTCCTGCGAACTAGAGATTCTAGATACGGGGACTTGATTACACCTCTAATGCTCTTTCGGTACCATTCTTTTATTTTGAAAAATGTTTAACAGGCAGTTTAAATTGATTTTAATTATCTCCCTAACATGTGAGGTGATGATGCGGGTGCGCAATCCATCAATTTAACACCCAACAAAACAATGAATAAGGTTAAGGGGCTTACCTTGTAGCAACGAAAGTATCTGCATCGTTAGATCAGAATTCATATCATCAACCCTAGATATGATTTCTAATTAACACGCAATTTCTTTTGTGTTTTCACTTTGTTTAATGGGAACTTAATCTATATGCAATGCATGCCACTAATTTAACATAAAATGATATGACATGGCAACATGACTTGGCTATATGACCTAAGCAATATGACATAAATAAGCATGTAGTCTATCCTAAGCATGAGATGGATTTATTCTAAAAAATAATTTTTTTATATTTTCCATGAGATTCGAAATTAAAGAAATGCAACACTTAAATATGCAATCTAAATTAATCTAATGACCTAATTCTAATGATTGACAATTTCTAATTAAATGAACCTAACAAAAATCACTAAATGACGTGCATTGTATGAACCTAATTCTATATGACGTGCACATGGTTTTTATTTTCTTAGTAAGCATGCGCTCTATGCAATGACGTGCAAAAAAAATGCCCTAAATTCTACATGACATATGCATGATATTTTTTATTTTTTTTTATATGGGAGCAAACAGATAAAGGCATCAGGAACAGCACGGCAACAAATCAAGCAATATATCATCCATGTCCATTTAATTTTGGGAAATAAATTGGCGAATCGTATCTCGCGCATGAGATCGGATTGGCCAATTTTTAAATAAAATCACGAATCGTATCTCGAGCGTGAGATCGGATTAGTGATTTTTCCGTACGATTGCGGGTCGTATTTCTAGCGAGAAATCGGACCATCAATCATATGTACGTTGTGAAATTAGGAAGATTTCCCAATTTAAAAGGCCACTCGATATTTTGTGGATATGATGGTATCATTCAAATATTCATACGAGATAATCCCATAAATTAGGCAATAAAGATATATGAAAATAGAATCTAAAGAGATTCTTACCTAATATTTGCCGTCACGTGGACCGCGTTGTGAAGTTTGGTCGAATGATGGATGGCGGGATGACTCACGGACGGATAGGATGGTTCGGCATCGGTGCCTCATTGGAAAATCTTTTACGCAAGTTCTCCATCACAATTTGGTCGTGATATAGTCTTTAACCGATTTCCATGCATGATCACGATGGACCTCCCTGAGATTTGACTAAAGAACACCTACAATAAGACAAATTCAAAGGTGACAACGATAAAAACTCGATGAAGAATGATCTCGGATGTGGGGGTTCAGCAGCCGCAGGAGCGTGATGTTAGGATTACAGACAAGGCTCGTTCGCAGGGCTCGGACTAAAATTCAATGGGAGATCTGGATCTCGCTGAGCAGTGCTTGGACTTTGCTGGAAGTTGCTCACCGGCCTGGAATTGCTGGAGATTCTGATTTCGCTGCAAGGACTGACAAACCAAGCCAAAAATCACCATTTTGCTTCGTCTCTCAAGGTATCGAGTTCCCTTGTATTGGTCTTCCGTTGACCTCCAAAGAGAAAAAGAAGCAAGAAACTTTTTCCTTTTTTACGTCTCCTCCCAATCGTGGCTATCGTTCTCTATATCAGGGAATTCAACCAACATTAGAATATTTCAAGGAATGGCAACAGAATATATGGGAACCAAATTGACCAAAATTCTTAGCTAGCTCTTGATGTCACTCGGATGTGTTTCCAAATTTGGACTTGTCGGACGGCAGGAGTGGGGATGGTCACCGTGGGATACTCATGAACACAGTGAATAATGGCTATAGACGTGGCCAACGAGGACTAAGAATTTGGCACGACCAAACAAAGAGGCTTGATGATAGCGTGCAAGCACGGATGGGACTTATTGATTGCAGCTCCGGGGGGGAATCTCCCCACAAGGCTGTTCTGAATATGGTGGATGACCTGCAAAAAAAAAAAAAAAAAAAAAAAAAAAAAAGTCAGCTCGAGAACACGATCGTGGACTAGAGATGCCGAAGGGATGCTTGACCGCTCTCCGGAATTGCAGGAGCTCGTCTAGAATCGCTAGGCGTTCGTTGGTGGGACTCCTGAATCATTGCGACACTCGGCATGGCGATGCATGGCTTGTGATCTCGGCAATGCTCGGCTTGTTGAATTCTTGCCATGATCCGCAACTCGGACAAACCGGCGGGTTGTCCTGTAAAATAGAGAGAATAGAAACGCAGGTCGTGGGGCCAAGAGGAAGCAACAACGTCAGGCTCAATTCGGCTGAGGAGACGCGCTTGAGGAAGAAACGCTTCCTCTCTATTTTTTCTCTCGCTTTCTGTTGGCCGTGTATTCGATACTTGTGGCCCTCCTCTTTAACTTTTGTCTTGTTCTGTCTTTTATAACCCAAGGAAGTGTGGATATCTCCAGTAGATAACAAGATCTTTTAAATATTACGCACACATGTGCCAAATCGTCAAACTCATTCAAGAATATATTGTAACTGCCCTCTCTTCATATTCTTTTTCTTCAAATAGCTGATTACGCACAAATATAATGACGATTGTGCCGATTGTTTCTCATAGTTGCCTCAATCTCCTAAGATTTGTATCAAGATAATATAAAGCTTAATTGCTCCTCAAGTTTGCCAAATTTTCATAAACTGATATCTTCCAACTTGGCCTTTTCTAATGAAAATTTCATGTCCATGGGCTTGGCCAAGAATTTCCTTCACCATAGGCTTAGTCCAATTAAATTTAGAGCCATTCACTCAAATTCTTCAATCACCGATTCAATGCAAATGGAAAAAAAAAAATACTCATAAAACTATATGTTATGCGATTTAATTCTAATATTTTTGTTTAGGGGTTAAAAATTAACCCCTAATTTTTATGCTATAAATAAATGACTGGAGTCGCCAAAATTTAGGTGTCAACAATTCCTAGGATAGAAATGCATATGGTAGGATTCATAAATTCTTTGTTTATTTTAATTTTTAATACTTTTATTATATTTTTCTTAATCTTCTCTTTTTTTCTCTTCTTCCTCCTTCTTTGTAGTCGGTCGTTGACCATGGCAGTGGTCGGTGACCGTCGACGACTGGTTCTGTGAGATCCGGTGAGCTCGCCGTGATATAGGCTAGTGAAACCACCTAGAGGGGGGTGAATAGGTGATTGCGGAATTCTTTTGGAATATTTTACCGAAGAATACTTTAATATAAAGAATATATCAATAACAAATAGGTCATGCATTCATAAAGTAAATAGAGTAGGGTAAAAGAGAATTGACACAATCATTATAGTGGTTCGGCTTATTGCAAGCCTACGTCCACTCTTCACACTGACAGCCAACTGGCTGTAATCACTATATAGCAAATGAGAGCTTGTTACAATTCACGAACTAGACTTCTTTAGTTGAAAGTCTCTCTTACAGCTTCTTGTTGTTTCGCACTATAATTGTCTCTCTTTGATACACAATTTGAACACGAGAGATTTTAGAGAACAAGAGATTTCAGAGTTTCTAACATCGAGATTTTTCTATCAATTCTCTCATTATTTTTGAGCAACTTCGATCCACCTTAAATAGCCTCCGTGCCTTCATACCCGTTGGCACTTTCCAAGAATTCATCCAATCAACCCGTTGGACTGAATCAATTTAAGTGATATTCACGTTGTCGAAAATATAAGTAGACAATAGCTCGTCAATCCGGCTCGCCCATACAATCAGGATCTTGAGTTCCCAAAATTAGATCCTTCCAAAAATTCGTTTGATCTTCAACAAATAAAATCCAAAGAATAAATCTTCCGAGCTCACAATCACAGCCAGAGATATTTCAAGGATAAGTTAGGAAATATAATATCCAAATCTTACTTTCCGTAACCATAAAAATAACTTGCTGTCAGCCTGGCAAAATTGCAAACAGTCTTCAGACTGAGATTTGGGTCTGGAGGTCTTCATACTGTAATTGAGTCTGACTGTCTTCAGACGGAAAAACTTCAGACCGAACTTTGGGTCCGTCTGTCTTCAGACGGAAAACCTTTGGGTCTCGAACTCTTCAGACTTAATCGACTGAGTCTTGGATTCTTCAGACTTTACTGACGAGGCTGTTTTGTTAACTTCAAAACTTCAAGGAATTTTTCTTCAACACGCCGGAGCCTCGCCAGGCCAAGGTAAGGTTCGCGACCTTGTCGAAGGCTTGCTTGGCCACTAGCAAGGCTTGACCTCGCCTAGACAGCGCGAGGTCAGCCTCACCTTAGCTAGTGAGGCCGAGCCTCACTGTGGCTCGGTGTCACCGGGGGCTAGCGATGCTCTGACGAGGTCGCTGGCCATTGTCAAGGTTAACGACTGGTCAAAAGGAAGAATAAGAGAAAATAAAAGAAAAGAGGGGAAAAGACAAAAATAGGAACTGATTATAAGAATTGTTTCCGCAAACAAAAAGTTACTTTTTTATATTTCTTGATTCCGTTCCAAATTTATTCCTGAAAACAAAAAAATAAACTTTTGTTCCCAAGAATAAAATTTTTACTAAACGGATTTCTGTTTTTTTTTTCGTTCCAGGGAACAAAATAACATAAATTGTTGTTTCCCAGAAGGTTACCAAATAAGGCCTATATCAATTTCTTTAGGATGATATATTCCCTTTACCAAATAAAAGGCTTCGTTTTTTGGTCTTTCCAATGCCAAGATATTCCAAATTAGATTTAAATGCAGGATGTTAGCAACTTGGTATTCATCCTAAAGATATAAATAAAATTGGACTTTGCATCCCCAGTCGGCATTTCGAGTGGATAGTCCTCCTATTTGGTCTCAAAACTGCGCCATCATTATTCCATAAGGCTATGTGCAAAATATTCCACTCTATTACTACCATCTTCCACATAAATATTCTTGATGTTCTCCTCCACAATCCTAAAGAGGATTCTCATTGTGAGCTACTCAATCAGTTTGTTGATTTGGCCAAGCAGTATATCATGATGTTATCATAGAAAAAGATGGTGATTGTGCAAAATGAGATCAAATTTCTTGGTATGCATTGAAAAATGGTGCATACGGACCAGGAGAGCACATTGCTAAGGAACTACTCGAATTTCCTCATGATATTTTCTCACAAGCAAGTTCAGCAATTCTTTGACATTGAGAATTATCTTAGGGACTTTGTCCCAAAGATTCCAAAGTTCATGCACCTACAGCAAAAAATGCTAATGAACGATCCATCTCCATGAAAAAAAGAGTTGATCGAAGCCATCAAAACCGTAAAAGAAAAACTTCAAAATTCACACCATTTTCAAATTCTTTTATAGGACAATCGAATTCTCCACACTGATGTAGTGATAAATACTAGGCAGTGGTCCTCTTTGAGTAAAGAAATAGTAAGCTGAGAATCTGTGAATACAAGAGTTGAAAACTCTCCGAAGCAAAAATTTATTACCATTCCACATTTAAGGAAATATTAGTAATTAAGTATGGAATAAAAAATTTGGATTCCATCTTATCAATCATCACTTTCCAGTGGAGATGGACATGTCTTTCTTCCCTCAAATGATCAAATTCAAGTAAAAAGTAAACCAAATTCGCCGCTTTTATATTGGCCAAAATGATTTTCACAGTCCTCCTCCCTCCATGTGATCATTTGTGAATTTATATAAAATCAAACACGCTGAAGTGAATGTTATCTGTTTAAACAAAAATTCTAAGATAATAACTTCCGTGACTTGCATAAAATGTCTTTTAAACAGTAATGGTGTTATCGGTTTACGTCATTTCTGGCTCATCGATATTACAGGTGGAAAATCATCTAATTCTATGAATCAAGAAACATTTCTTTGACCATTTGACTATGCCACGTGTCAATGACAAAACAAGTCAGCTGGTATCCGAAACATAGCGTACTCTCTCTCCCAAGGGAGAGCTCTTTGGCCCGAAGCTAGAAGCCTCTTTGAGACCGTACAGGTTCCATGCTGTCAATGCACCTACACGTGAAAACGGTGCCAAAGAGTGTGCATGGAATGGTGCTTCCATGTGTGGAATGTGCATGACAGGCACCTTCCATGAGCTCAGCTCACGCATAAGTCCCCCACCTGCCTTTAGGGGCTAGGTGTGTGGAAAGTTGCTTGACCATGGCACCTCTCAACCCCTTTCATCCACAGATTCGTGCTCTAAATTCTCCCCATATTTCCTATATTAGTATTTTTCCCCTGAAAAGTGAAAAGAGAGTGGAGGGGAGAGAGAGACGGAGAGACGGAGAGACAGAGGGAAAAGGACTGGAATATGAGAATTGACCCATATGTGTCCCTGCGGAGATTTTTGAATGCACTGACAATGCCACTCCTTATTTCATATTGAGCTGTATAAATACAAGGCTCCGTGGCTTCATTTTTCATCACTGCACATTGCTTGGTTTAGACTTGTGCAAGGGATTGTTCACACATAACACACCAATCATTTACATCATGGTGGTCGTCAACAGCAAGCAACCTGGTTTCCCCTGCGATATGTTGGTCGTCAACCACTTCCCGGTTTCTGTTACCCTCTCCTATGTCATTCACTTCAGAGAAGATGATGCGGATGGTGACGATGATGACGATGACGATGACGATGGTGGGGTTGCACCAGCAGCTTAGATATTGCACCGTTGCTCGGAGATTTGTTGCTGCAAGTACTAGGGTTTTTCTTTCATCAAGAGAGAAGAATCAGCTTTACCCATAATATGTATGCTGGGGGAAATTGCTGATTGAGGCTTCCCAAGTGCGATGCTCACCAGCAGCCAAGCTGGGACAACCACTTGATATAATCCTAGTTATGTAAGGTTTATCGTTACTGTTGAGTTCATCTATGGTAATCCATTGTACCTGTTAGTCATGAGATACGAATAAAACCAACATAAATTAGCAGGCCTAGCTGATCAGGGAGTTAGGGCTACCCGTCCCTCCCTCCCTCTCTCTCTCTCTCTCCCTCTCCCTCTTCCTCTCTCTCCCTCTCCCTCCCTCTCTCTCTCATATATCTTGAGGTAATTGAACGGAATTGGAGTTCACAATTCCACTTTCATCTGCGACTGGATGATTCTCAGATGAAGTTTTCATCTGAATTATTCCTTCACAAGAAGTTTGAAAGAAAGGGAAATATAAGAATAATTTTGCAAGCTCCAGCTCCTGATTTAATTTGCAGGGCTGGTTCATTCAAGGCTGTCCGAATATAGTGGATGCTGAATTTGTAGCGCCAATTCGAATTCATCAGTTGAAAGCTTATCAGTTGAAAAGTCTCCATCTCATTGCATACGTTTGTCATATCGAATGGATCAGTAAAATAGACAGTGACCAACGCTTGGCAATTTCATGCATACTGCTAGAATCAATGCTTCTGGCGAATGCTTTTCCTTACAGCAAAAAGAAGAAATGAGTTGTCCTGATCAATTTTGTTGACACTAGCGCATGCACGAAGGCACTGAGAAACTAAGCAGCTAGTGTTCACAAAATAAAGAAGCTATTGACATTTGATCTTTGAAGTTAATAAAAAATATTTATCTGGAAGCCCAGATAACTTCTAGTTGATTCTTTTGATGTGCCGTCATCGATGCCTGGATATATTAAACACTGTAATTATTATTTACGTGTCTCCAGAAGAACTCATTAACCCTAAACGGAGCTTGAAGGCATGTACTTTTTGACGTTTCTGGGTGTGAAGAACTCTTTGGCTGGGGAAAGGGATGGGGGAGGATAATAAAATTCCTGTTCATTATGAGAAACACCACCTCTATGAAACTGTTCTCCACAAACAACATGCTAAATACACGATGTGCATTTGATTTTTGCTACATAACACTATCCTAATTATGTAAATCGCAAATAAGACTTGGTGAGATGCAAAGAACGTTGTCATCTTTTCAAATGCGTGTACGAAATGATTAATATGCTCTGGTTTCTTCCTCGTGAAACTTGAGTGGTTCTGTTATGGAAACATGTCTTTCTCATGACTTCGGCCCTAGCCAGATGTTAATTCTCTCCATGAGATGATTTCGCATGAACTGCAAGTCATGTTGATGGTACTGCTAATTGAAAAGGGCAGCCACCGGTAAACTGCTAGATAGTTGATAGTCTTTGGCTTGGCAAATTGACCTGTTTTGATGAATAATCACACTGATCGGACCGACAGAATGTCACTGGAGCGAGAACTAGCTTATGATCTTATATGAAACTGTCAATGCTATATATGAAAGCCTAACTTATTATCCCGTGAAGCTCGTCCTTGCATTCATACCGATATGTTACCCTCAAGGACTTGGGTCTGGACACGATGTGTATGCTTGGTTGAGGCTACAGATTCTCGCGAAAGAGCGACAGGAAACGAATTCTATTGTTACAACCGTTGAATGTGCCCTGAGCTTTACCTAGTCCCTCTGTGGGTTCGTGAATCATGACCCAACTCGAAATGGAGCGGGCAGAGAATGCCTAAAACAAGTCACGATCTGGCGAGCTCTCCGGGTGCACATTGTCATGAAATTGCCAACCGAAGGGAGCATTTGATCATCTGATTTCTCTTGAAATAGGGTTTTCTGTTTTAATGGACCCTTTTATTCATCAGAGCTGAGAGCTGCAGTTTGGCCGCTCTCTCTTAATTGAGTGGACGCATCATTCATCGCACTCAATAAGAAGAAATTTACTCTTTAAACATATATTAATATGTAGTTATTATTTTATTTGGCACTAGGGGCCCTCTGAACTTAATTTTCTGGGATTCGCTCATCTATAGTTCCAGCCTTCTAGATAGGCAACAGTGGCAGACCTCTTCTCTGATGATGGCCATGCTATCAAGTCGGTGTTAGAGTTGTGGGAGTACCCCCCTTCCCACCTTGTCTCAGAACCCAAATTGTTTTTGCTAGAAGGAGAACCCGTCGGGTGAATTTACAGTTGTGACGCCTTGGGAGGCCATTAGGTGGAAGAAGCCCTGTGTCTTTTGGCATGCATCTGTCTGAAACAATGTTATCACGCCTCGGTACCGGTTTAACCTTTGGCTTATTACCAAGTGCAGGCTTCCTACCCAAGCTCTTCTTCTATCTTATGGTAGAATAGATACTAGCTCCTCCCCTTTTTGCAATAATATGCCTGATTCTATTGATCATCTGTTTTTTGGGTGTCGAGTTACGGCTGGCATTGCTTTTTTTTGGACGGCCAGATGCAATCTCCCATGACGTAACTGGTCTTGGGGTGAGAATCTTCGTTGGGCCATTACCTTGTTGTCGAGCAAGGATTTTTATAAATGGATTGCCCGCTTTTCTTTTTGTGCGCTTTGCCATATTATTTGGAAATACAAGAACAATATTTTCTTTAGAGATGAGCCAATTTCCGTCCTGGCCATGAAGAAGCATCTTTTTAAAGTTGTCAAAGACAAGGCTGTCACCTTCAGGAATGTGGGGGATTCTTCTAAGAACAGGAGGTTGCAGCGCAGTTGGGACTTGGACCTAATTATATTCTCTTCCGGAGAACTTCAACCTCCCGTTTAACCTTCACCTGGTGCCTGATGGCTTTCTCTGGTCTTGTACCTTAGTAAGGTTACTGTTGCCTGCGGTGAGAGGCGATTGAGTCACACCTTTCCTGCCCCGGTCGCTGTGTGTTGATTGTATCTAGTTGCCGGTTGTTCATGCTTGTGTTTCTAGTTCTTCTAGTCTTGTAGTTTCCTCACCACTTGGCTCTTTTACATCTCGGCCTACTTCCACTCATAATGATTCTAATCATCTTGAATGCAAGTTTTTGGTGCTGTGATCGCTCTGGTACAGTTTGGGCTTTCCCTATTTTATTACTTACTTTTGCCAAAAAAAAAATAAATAAAGCTTAACGAGCCCAAGTTACCCCAATAAAAAAAAAAACGTCTTCATCAAAATCCACTCAACTCTTTAGACTCAATATTGAAAACTGAGTTTCTTTTATTTATTATTATCTTCGACCTTTTACGATCATAGGCTCTAACTTTCAATCGCATTGAAGTTGGATTTTTTTATTCTCACGCTTCGTAAATTATAAAGATATTTCAACTTACTTTGTGATTGATTTGCATATAATTTAGGTCGAGATACTTATTTCATGACTTAATTAACTCGGTCAAAATGTGCACAAGGATTATAGCATATGTTCGACAGGAATGTTTGAAGGTCGCGGTAAAAAAAATCGATGTTCATCTTAGCATTTTCTAAGATCTAAGTTGATTTTGATTCTTTATAAACCCAGTTTCTGCATTTTCTTGCTAAATGTCATGTTTATTAGAGCATCTAGGCATGTTATGTTGAATTTTTTTTTACACTATAGGTAAAACATAATTCGCAAAAACTGGTGCAAAATGTACATAAGATGTTATAATTTACTCCATATATATATATAATGCTATTGAACTTTCGGTTTCTTACCCCAAAGGACATTTCTTTAAAAAAAAAACTCTTTGTTTATCCGTCTTTACTGTTGAAGAAAAACCCCTTGAAGTTTTGAAGTTAACAAAACAGTCTCGTCAGTAGAGTCTGAAGAATCCAAGACTCGTCAGTAAAGTCTGAAGAGTTCAAGACCCAAACGTTTTCCGTCTAGAGACAGTCGGACCCAAAGTTCGATCTGAAGTTTTTTCCGTCCGAAGACAAGTCGGACCCGATTACGGTGTGAAGACCTCCAGACCCAAATCTTACTTTCCTTAACCGTAAAAATAACCTGCTGTTAGCCTGGCAAAATAGTAAACTGTCTTCAGACTTAGATTTGGGTCTGGAGGTCTTCAGACTATAATTGGGTCTGACTGTCTTCAGATGAAAAAAAACTTCAGACCGAACTTTGGGTCTGACTGTCTTCAGATGGAAAACGCTTGAGTTTTGAACTCTTCAGACTTTACTGACGAGTCTTGGATTCTTCAGACTCTACTGACAAGGCAGTTTTGTTAACTTCAAAACTTCACAGGATTTTTCTTCAACAATCTCCCCCTTTTTGATGGTGCCAAAACACCTCCGCAAATTTGCGAATTTAAAACCTGCAAAGAATAACTTATATATATTTGGAGGATTACTTCTGCAAGACAGAAACTTGTTAGTCCAATAACAATTATCCTCAAATAAAATGTTCCTGCAAATTCACAAGTCTAATAATCCAAACATCAAATAAGCATAAAGTCATAGAGGTTCAAATAAACAGCCCAATCCAAATCCAAATAAAAAATAATGAAAACAGTCTAAGTAAACAAAAGTAACAAAATTAAAGTTCAAAACAAAAACAAATTTCAAATCTGCAAAACTCTCCCCCTTTTGTTCCATCAAAGGAGGTAGAGTGGATAAGAGATGGTTTTCAAAAGATTCAGGGCTCTCCAGGGATGCGGACAAGCTAAAATTTGCGAGCGTCTCGTATCTTGTCTTCTCGAGATTAGCAAGAGCTTCTTTCACTGAAATCAACTCTGCACTATTTTGATTTGATTCCACTTGAGCTCTAAGTGCGTTGATTTGATCTTGCATATTCACAGAAGTACTCAGCAATGCCTTCTTTAAATCCCCCAGCTCAAAATCCATTCCAAAAACTCGCTTCTTTAGGTCCAGGATAACATCCAACAGTTGTGTAAAAGCTGTTGAGTTAGTATTACCTCCATTAGGACCAGCAAAGTCAGTTCTTGGAGTTTGGAAACTTGGAGTATCCTTCTCAGCCCTTTCCTTCTCTAATTGAGAGGATTCTTCATGTTCTGGGAAATGAGATGCATAGACATCCTCAGCATCAGCACCTGACCTACTCACATCACTATAATGTAATGGCGATATCGTTCCCTGATCCACAACAACTCCCCATATGTTGATGCTAGTGGGTGGAGTCGAATATTCCTCGCCAACATCCATATCAAAGACCGTGATGTTTCTCGTCTCTTCCCCAGATTGAGCAAATGATGGCTCAAATCCTGCAGCCATATCCTCCTGTACTTGGCTCTCCTCTTCATCCTTCTTCCTTCTCTCTTCCTCTTCTCTTCTCATCTCTTCTTCTTTCCTCTGTCTTTCCTCTTCTTCTCTCCTCTGTTCCTCTTCTCTCCTTCTTCTTTCTCCTTCTTTTCCTCTTCTCTCTTCCTCTGTTTCTCAGCTTCTTTCTCCTCTGCTTCTTTCCTTGCCCTCTCTCCAGCATCAGTTCTCAAGCTGACTGAGCTCCTCAATTTTGAGAGAACAGACAAAGTCATGGCATCATCAAAATCTTCCTCATCCTCTTCGTCCTGCAGGATGATTTTTCAACGTTTTTTTCTCAGCCATGGGCTCTTTGCCCTTTTCTTTGAAGAAGCAGTGGGGATCTCCTTTGAGGGTGTCTTTTCCTTCAACCTTTCCAGTGTAGCATTTAGCTCCGGAAACTTCATCTTCATCACCATCTTGTAACCAACAAGCATCAGACTTAAATTTGTTAGGCATAGAGGTGCAGGAATCTGAATTTTGAAATGCCTGAACAACTTGGTGATGATCAATGAATAAGACAATTGACCCTTATCCTTAACCACAGTTCGGTACATGTGGAAAAGAATAACGTGTGGGAGAGAAAAGGGTCTGCCTTGGTTGATGGCAAACATCAGCTTGGCTTCAATCTTGGAGACATCGGTTTTTGGGGTTGTCTTGAGCCTGATACAGTTGATGATGATCTTGTGCAGCAATACGTTTGTGGCATTCATCCTTGTATAGGATATTTTGCCTTCTACTTTTCTATCCCGCACAATGTCAAAAGTTGCAAAGGCTGTGGAAACTTTTATTGGTTGGAAACTCCTTCTCTCCACCCCAATAACATCAGCCAGTGTGTCAATATCAACTATATACTCTTTGTCTATATAAGAAAAAGACAACCTATTCGCATCCAGAAACGACAAATTTGAATAAAAATATGCCGTAAGTTTAGGATAGGCATTTGTCGTATCCGTGCAGAATTTCTCCAACTGCAGCCTAGTAAACTTCCCTCTAAGATTTATCTCAAATGAATCAAGGAAGTCGAAGTACACACTCCTCGGATTTACTACACCCCTCTTCAACAACTTGGTGTACAATCGCTCATGCTCTTTAGACCTAAAAAGACTTCCCGAAAGATAAATTGAGTTCACAGCCACACCCATTCGCGGCTGGAAATGAGAGAAAAGTCTCTCATCATCGTCTAAGGTCTGGCTTCCAGTACTGTAAAGCGGATCACCCGAAATATTTTCAAGCATTCTTTGAGCAGTTCCTTCCTTAACGACCTTTAACTTCTCCATTTCTCGCAAGAAGATATACTCACTCTTATATCCTCTTTATTTTAGAAAGTCCTCGATCGTCTTTGGGCTTACTTCCCCAACCTTTAGCCTATTGTAAAGATCAAACGCAAGCTGAGGTTTTAGGGTTCTTACCGGCTCTGCTTCAGTGATCTCCTCCTCAAAATGCTGACTTTGGGTCTCCCTTGGTGGAGATTCTTCGCCTGTGAGGTCCACTCTTGTAGGACCCTCTGGTTGTCTTTATGGTCCCCTACCAGCGATTCTGGAAGACTTTTGAGACAACATTCTTGGATTGCAAGCAAAATTTCAACTTGTTCGCAAACAAAAGTTGGAATTTTTGTCGAGAAAGGTAATGGAACAGGAACGGCAATGGAGTTTTTTTAGGGTTTTGAAAGCGAGAGAAAATGGAGATGGATTTCAAAAGTGCTGTAGCGGATGAAGATGACGATTCGAAAGTATAAATAGTAAGAGAAAAAAAATAAAAACGAGATATTGAACCGTCGCCTAAAAGGAAAAATAAAAACTGCCAATTTTGAAAAAGTAAACTGCCATTTTGAAAAAGTAAACTACCATAATTACATGTCAGATTTCGAATAAAAAGAGATTTCGAAATTTCAAAAAGCAATTAACAAAAACAATTACATGCAAATAATACGTAAAATTAAAATACATAAAAAGACTTTAAGTCAGAGTCTGAGAGTGTTAAGACTTTACCTCAGAGTTTGAACTCTTTCAGACCTTACCTTAGAGTCTGAGCACCATCAGACCTTACGTTGAGTCTGAACCCCTTCAGACCTTGCGTTGAGTCTGAACTTTTCAAGACTCTAGTTTTGAGTATGAACATCTTCACGTCTTACAATATTCAGTCTTGAGCGAATTGATTCAAAGTGAGCCTTTTCTAGGGGCTTTGTGAATATATCTGCTAATTGATTCTTTGAATCAACGAACTGAATCACCACTTCACCACTTTGAACATGATCTCGAATGAAATGATGCTTGATTTCAATGTGCTTTGCTCTTGAATGAAGTATTGGATTCTTTGTGAATTGATTGCGCTTGTGTTGTCACATTTGATTTCTGTACTCGTTTCCTCAACTCCAAAGTCTCTTAATTGTTGTTGCATCCATAGAATTTGAGAGCAGCAACTTCCAAGAGCTATGTACTCTGCTTCAGCGGTTGAAAGAGCTACGGTACCCTGTTTTCTTGAAAACCAAGATACCATCATGTTTCCTAATAGTTGACAAGTACCTATAGTGCTTTTTCTATCCACCCTACAACCAGCAAGGTCAGCATCAAAATATCCAAGGAGAGTAAAGTCTCATTGTTTGGAATACCACAAACCTAATTTAGATGTAATTGCAACATATTTAATAATGCGCTTAACAGCAGTCATGTGAGATTCTTTAGGATCAGATTGAAATCTAGCACAAATGCAAACACTAAATAGAATATTAGGTCTAGATGCTGTAAGGTAAAGAAGTGAATCAATTATACTCCTGTATAGTTTTTGGTCTATACTCTTTCCTTCTTCATCTTTATCCAGCTTTGATGAGCTTGACATAGGAGTTTCTGTTTTCTTGCAACTCTCCATCCCAAACTTCTTGATAAGGTCTTTTGCATACTTTTCGTGGTGGATAAAAGTTCATTATCTTGATTGTTTGACTTGAAGTCCCAAAAAGAAGTTCAATTCACCCATCATGCTCATCTCAAATTTATTCTGCATACAACTTGAAAAATTCTTGCAAAGCTTTTCATTAGAAGAACCAAATATTATATCATCAACATAAATTTAAGCAAGTACGAAATCCTTGCCTTCTCTTTTGATAAATAAAGTAGTATCTACTTTACCTTTAGAGAAACCATTTTGAATTAAGAAATTACTTAACCTTTCATACCAAGCTCGACGTGCTTGTTTTAAGCCATATAAGGCTTTCTTCAGCTTGAAAACAAGGTTTGGTTTTCTAGGATTTTCAAATCCTGGTGGTTGTTCCACATAGACTTCTTCTTGGATAATTCCATTTAGGAATGCACATTTCACGTCCATTTGGAATAACCTGAAATTTTTAAAACAAGCAAAAGCAAGAAGTAATCTTATAGCTTCTAACCTTGCCATCGGAGCATAGGTTTCATCATAGTCGATGCCTTCTTCTTGTGTGTAACCTTTCGCCACAAGTCTTGCTTTGTTCCTTACCACTTTTCCTTGTTGATCAAGCTTGTTCCTGAAAACCCATTTGGTACCGATAATTGATTTACCTTTTGGTTTAGGAACTAGCTCCCAAACATTATTGATTTTGAATTGATTCAATTCCTCTTGCATTGCTTCAATCCAGCTTTTATCTTTCAATGCATCTTATATGTTTTTAGGTTCAATCTTAAATGAGTGCGAGAGCACTAGATTCTTCACGCCTTTTAGATCTTGTACGAACTCCTTCATCAATATTGCCAATGATGAGATCTGCAGGGTGACTTGATTTGTGTTTCCAATTTGTAATTGGTTTGTCACTTTGATCAAGCTTTTCTTCAGTTGGAGCTACTGAATTGGTTTGCGGCTGAGTGTCTGAGATTTGATTTTCTTCAAGAGAATTTGTAGACACTTGGCCAAACTCATAATCTTCAGGTTGAGTCTGATTTTGAACTGAGTCTTCAAACTTCACATTCATGGATTCTTCCACAGTCTGAGTCCGTTTGTTGAAAACTCTGAAAGCTTTGCTTGTCATAGAGTAGCCAAGGAAAATTCCTTCATCTGATTTTTCTTCAAACTTACCAATTCGATCATTAGAATTCTTTAGGATAAAACATTTACAACCAAATACATGAAAATAAGAAACAATAGGTTTCTTACCTTTAAGCAGTTCATAAAGTGTTTTCTCTAAAATAGGTCTTTCCGTTTATAATATAGTAAGCATTTGAAGTAGCTTCAGCCCAAAAATGAGAAGAAATATTACTCTCACTCTCAATCAAAAGAGTTATTGCCATTTCTTGCAAAGAACGATTTTTCCTCTCTACAACTCCATTTTGTTGTGGAGTGTATGGGGATGAAAAACTATGTTGAATACCATAGTCATCACAATATTTAGCAAAATCATGATTCTCAAATTCTCTACCATGGTCAGTTCGAATACTTGAAATTGCATATCTTTTCTCAATTTAGATTTTCTTTGCAAACTTAGTAAAATAAGTTAATGCTTTAGATTTATTTGCAAGAAAGAATACCCAAGTAAAACGAGAATGATCATCAACTATTACCAAATAATATCTTTTACCTCCAATGCTTTGAGTTCTTGTTGGACCGAACAAATCCATGTGTAATAGCTACAAAACACGATTAGTGGATACCTGATTTATAGATTTATAAGAATTTCTAACCTGTTTTCCAAGTACACAAGGAGTGCATAATTCATGCTTTTGATACTTCAGGTCAGGAAGTTCCCGAACAAGCTTTTTGGATGAAACTTTTGCAATTTGCTTCAAGTTGACATGTCCAAGCTTCCTACGCCAAAGAATGGCTTCATCTTGAATTGATATCAAGCATTGAGAACTGTCAGACTTTATATCCAGCAAATAAATGTTTCCATATCTTCGTCCAGTAAAGGATTGTGAGAGATCTTTGCTTATTCCAGAACAAGTATCTTCTTGAAAATTGATCTTGTATCCAGTGTCACATAATTGACTAATACTCAATAGATTATAGTTCAACCCTTCAACCAGAGAAACATTATTGATTGTGAGGTTTCCTATCTTCACGGTTCCTCGACCAACAATTTTTCCTTTATTGTTGCCACCAAAAGAAACATTTCCTCCTTTTACATGAGAGAGATTTGTGAAACAATTTGAGTCTCCCGTCATGTGTCTTGAACAACTACTATCCAAATATCACTTGATTTTCTTCTTGATAGTGACCTGTATTTAAATGAAAAACTCATGTCTTCTTTGGTACCCAAACTTTCTTGGGTCCATCGTTGTTAGTACCATAAACAATCTTTGCCTAACTCTTCTTAACGGGTCTTCAAACTTTGGGACATTCTTTCTCAAAATGTTCTACGCTTTTACATTTTGAACATGTAAGGGCATTTCTACCAACAAGCTTTACAAAAGCCTTCTGAAAATGATCCTTATAAAAAGATTTTGTTGGCCTATTCTTGATTCTTTCTTTTACCTTTGGAAAATCAATCAAATGAATGGTTTCATGTGTCATTCCTAGACCAGATTTATTAAAATAAGGTCTTTGAATAGAAAGAATTTTATCCAACTTTTCAAAACCCATTGAAAATTTCTTTGTAACTTTCAACAAATCTTCTTTCAAGCAAGCATTTTCTTTTGAAAGTATAATCTCATTTTCTTTTGAAATAGCAAGACACTTGTCTAGACTTTCAACTTTTTCAACCAAAGTCTTTTCTTGCTGTTTCAATTTTGAATTCTCCCTTTTTAGTTCAGAGATCCTTTTAAGAGAGCCTTTAGGACTAAGACAAAGTTCATCAATGTAATTTGATAATTTGGTAGGAATTTTTAAATTTCTAACCTTGATACCGCTGTTTGAGTCTGAGTTTGAATCTAAGCTTGAGTCTGAGTCTGAGTCTGAGTTAGCCATAAGACAGATATTGGCATACTCCTCATCACTCTCCTCACATTTGGTGTCACTCCATGTTTTAGCTTTGAGTGCTTTCTTGAACCTTTCTGATTTTCCTTTCTTTTTCTTTAATAAGGGATAGTTAGGTCTGATGTGTCCCTTTTTCTTGCATTCAAAGCAAACAACCTCCTTATTGGTATCTTCTTCTTCATTTGATTTCTTTTGAAATCTCTGATTGTTTTGTTTCTTTCCATTGAACCTTCTCCCTTTTCTATTTAGCCTTCTGAACTTTCTAATCAGAAGTGCCAATTCCTCATCATCCAAGTCTTCTTCTAAATCTATAGCATCAGAATCATCATTAGATTTTAAAGCAATTGACTTCTTACCTTTGGTGTCAAATTCCTCATTGAATTGCTCGACTTCATATGATTGAAGTGTGCCGACCAACTCATCTACCGAAAGAGGCATGATCCTTTGTGTTTCTCTTATGGATGTCTTGACATGATTCTAATCTTTGGAGAGTCCTCTCAACAGTTTATTAACCTTCATAGGTCCTGAAATTGGCTGTCTTTGGTATGCCAAGCCATTTACAATTTCTGTAAATCGACTGAACATATCCGTAATGGATTCTCCTGGCTTCATTTTGAAGGCTTCATATTGTCCAAGAAGAATATTGATCTTGGTTTCTTTGACTCGATCTGTTCCTTCATAAGTGACGTGCAATCTATCCCAAACTTCTTTAGCTGTTTCACAAGATGAAATTCGATTATACTCAGTAGGAGATAATGCACAATATAGATAATAGATAGCTTTTGCATCAAGGGCTTGTCTCTTTGGAATATTGGTTCGTGACATTCCCACTTCATTAGGTAATTCTTTCCTTGTGATTGATGCAGCTTTAGGAGCAATTCCATTCTCCACTACATCCCACTCCTGAGGATCTTTGGATCTTAGGAATGCATTCATCTTGTTTTTCCATACGTTGTATTCCTTTCCATCGAAGTAAGGAGGTCTGGTATTACTTTGCCCTTCAATTAAACCTGGAGCCAAAACACTAGCCATAGATTTTTTGCTTTAGAAATAATAACACTTCCAATAAATAAGCAACCCGCTCTGATACCAATTGACAGTCAGACCCAGATACAGTCTGAAGACCTCCAGACCCAAATCCAAGTCTGAAGATAGTTTACGATTTTGCCAGGTTGACAGCAGGTTTTTTTTCTGGTTAAGGAAAGTAAGATTTGGATATTATATTCTCTAACTTATCCATGGAATATCATTGGTTGTGATTGTGAGCTCGGAAGATTTATTCTTCGGATTTTATCCGTTGAAGATCAAGCGAATTTTTGGAAGGATATGATTTTGGAAACTCAAGATCCTAATTGTATGGGCGAGCAGGATTGACGAGCTATTGTCTACTTATATTTTCGACGACGTGAAGATCACTTAAATTGATTCAGTCCAACAGGTTGATTGGATGAATTCTTGGAAAGTGCCAACGGGTATGGAGGCACGAAGGCTATTTAAGGTGGATCGGAGTTGTTCGAAAGTAATGAGAGAATTGATAGAAAAATTTCGATGTTAGAACCTCTGAAATCTCTTATTCTCTAAAATCTCACGTGCTCAAGTTGTGTATCAAAGAAAGTCACTTATAGTGTGAAACAACAAGAAGCTGTAGTAGAGACTTTCTGCTGAAGAAGTCTAGTTTGTGAATTGTAACAACTCTCATTTGCTACATAGTGATTACAGCCAATTGGCTGCCAGCGTGGAGAGTGGACGTAGGCTTGCAATAAACCGAATCACTATAATCCTTGTGTCAACTCTCTCTTACCCTACTCTTTTTACTTTATAAATGCATGATCTATTTATTATTCATATATTATTCATATTAAAGTATTCTTCAGTAAAAGATTCCAAAAGAATTCCGTAATCACCTATTCACCCCCCTCTAGGTGGATTCACTAGCCTATATCATTTACTTCGGGTTAATCTTCACAATTTCAATTTCTCTTTCTCCATCTCTACATTGCTTAAATAGATCAAATGGAAAAGCATCTCCTCTTTTCATGATTCTCGCAGTGAAATTCTTATTGATGTTGGCATTAAATTCAAAAATGTTGTGGTGATGATCGTGCATATAGAATGCTGCATGAGGGCATGTGAAATGGAGTAGTCTTTTGTTTAAAAACTACCAAAAATTAAAAGATGATTTTAAATGATAATATTTAAAAGGAAAAAATTTATCAAAAACCCCAAACTATACGTACTAGAGGTTAGCGGTTTTAGGTTCCATATAGGTTTCACTTAGAACCTAGAACTTAAAACTTACCAGTTGAAATAGGTTTCTCAGTTTTTGAAACCCAGAACCTACCCTGCATATCCTAGAATTTGAAACTTATCCCGTCACAAGTTTAGGTTCTACACAGGTTCCATATATATATTATCAATCGAACTATTGCAATGAATCATTATTTAATCCATTGGCCATAACTTATATTTAGACACGCAAAAAATATAAAATACTCACAAAATAAAAGTCTTAGTCATAAAATGGAAGCTCAGACTAGTAGTTTTAGATTTTACATTTACCATCAAATACCATGGAATATTGCATAATCGCATGAAGAAATAGACCAAGAAAAACACAAAAATTTGTATTAAATTCAGGTTCCAAGTTCCACCTACCTAGAATATAAAATTTACTTGTCGAAAAAGGTTCTCCAATTTTTGAAACCTAGAACTTATCCCACATATCTTGGAATGTGGAACCAGACAAGTATCCACTGATTCGGTTTTTCAATTTTAGGTTTTACCCTAGAATCATACTCACCCCTACTACACACTACCGTACATTTATCTTGAACTTTTTTTTGTGATACAAAAATTCTTGAATTTATAGTTGTGTGACACATTTACACTATTTTTTTTTAACACCAAATAACCCAAACTTGTACTCGTATGAGACATTTACCATAAAACTTTTTTGTGATACAAAAAACCACAACTTATACCCATGGGACTACTTACATGGACAACAAAAAGTAAACAATGTTGACGTGGTATCCATGTGACAAAAATATGCCAACTCATTGGGTGTTATTCTTTTCTTTTTCATTTTTTCTTTTTTTCTTTTTTTTCCCTCCCTCCTTCATCTTCTTCCTTGGTTCGCACCTGGTTGGCACATCCACCACTACCATGCTCACCATCGCCATTGCTAACGAGTTTGCTTTGTGGAAAAGGAAAAAGGATGAAGGACAAAAAAGAAGAAGAAGAAGAAGAAGAGAAAAACATACAATGAGTTCGCACATTTTTGCCACATGAGCACCATGTTATTACAATTTGCCTTTATTGACGATGCTCGCCAATAGAATTCTAAGGGAGGACAAACGTATCATATAAACAAAAATTTATGATTTTTTGTGTCATAAAAAAGGTTTGGAGTAAGTGTGTAACACGGATACAAGTTTGAAGTTTTTAGCGTCACAAATAAATTAGGATAGATATAGTTTGGAGTTTTTGATAACTTTTTCCTATTTAAAATTCTAAGGCCCTATTTGGTGATGTGCCAAACAGTGCCTGATTATGATTTTTTGTTACCGGAATCAGTTTGGGACGAGAATCGCGTTTGGTAAAATTTTTATTCCCGGAATCAGTTTGGGACAAGATTTGAGAATAAAACAAATATGATTCTACGTCCAAGAATTAAAAAAAAAAAAAAATCAACATAGTAAAACTCTTCTTCTTTTTCGCCATCCTGCGATCGCCGGTCCGGCGAGCTTGCGGAATAATTTTTGAGCAAAAGAACATGCTTGATAACGGTTCAAAATTTATATTCCTAGGATAGAAATGCATTTGGTAGGATTCATAAATTCTTTTGTTTATTTTAATTTTTAATACTTTTATTAAATTTTTCTTAATTTTCTAAATTTTCTTTTTTTTTTTTTCTCTTCTTCCTCCTTCTTCTTTGTAGCCGGTCGTCGACCATGGCGGTGGTCGGCGACCGGTTGGGTGAGGTCCGGCGAGCTTGCCGAAGCCTCGCCAGGCCAAGGTGAGGTCCACGAGCTTGTGGAAGGCTTGCTCGGCCACTAGCAAGGCTCGACCTCGCCTAGACAGCGCAAGGTCGGCCTCGCCTTGGCCTAGTGAGGCCGAGCCTTGCTGTGGCTCGGCATCACCGGGGGCTAGCAACACTTTGACGAGATCGCTGGCCATAGCCAAGGCCAACGACTAGTCAAAAGGAAGAAGAAGAGAAAAGAAAAGAAAAGAGGAGATAAGACAAAAATAGGAATTTTTTTTTTTTTTTGGTAACGAGGTTATAGGAATTGTTTCCGGAAACAAAAAGTTACTTTTTTATATTTTTTTAATTCTGTACCAAATTTATTCCTGAAAACAAAAAAATAAATTTTTGTTCCCGAGAATAAAATTTTTACTAAACGGATTTTTGTTCTTTTTTTTGTTTCGGGGAACAAAAAAACATAAATTGTTGTTTCCTGAAAGGTTACCAAATAGGGCCTATAATAATTTCTTTAGGATGATATATTCCCTTTACCAAGTAAAAGGCTTCGTTTTTTGGTCTTTCCAATGCCAAGATATTCCAAATTAGATTTAAATGCAGGATATTAGCAACTTGGTATTCATCCTAAAGATGTAAATAAAATTGGACTTTGCATCCCCAGTCGGCATTTCGAGTGGATAATCCTCCCATTTGGTCTCAAAACTGCGCCATCATTATTCCATAAGGCTATGTGCAAAATATTCCACTCTATTACTACCATCTTCCACATAAATATTCTTGATGTTCTCCTCCACAATCCTAAAGAGGATTCTCATTGTGAGCTACTCAATCAGTTTGTTGATCTGGCCAAGCAGTATATCATGACGTTATCATAGAAAAAGATGGTGATTTTGCAAAATGAGAACAAATTTCTTGGCATGCATTGAAAAATGGTGCATACGGACCAGGAGAGCACATTGCTAAGGAACTACTCAAATTTCCTTATGAGATTTTCTCGCAAGCAAGTTCAGCAATTCTTTGACATTGAGAATTATCTTAGGGACTTTGTCCCAAAGATTCCAAAGTTCATGCACCTATAGCAAAAAATGCTAATGAACGATCCATCTCCATGAAAAAAAAAGTAGATTGAAGCCATCAAAACCTTAAAGAAAACTTCAAAATTCACCACCATTTTCAAATTCTTTTATAGGACAATCGAATTCTCCACACTGATGTAGTGATAAATACTAGGCAATGGTCCTCTTTGAGTAAAGAAATGGTAAGCTGAGAATCTGTGAATAAAAGAGTTGAAAACTCTCCGAAGCAAAAATTTATTACCATTCCACATTTAAGGAAATATTGGTAATTAAATATGTGACAGAAAGGAGGAAGGAATTTTGGTAAAATATTTTCTCTGTATATTCCTGTATAACATTACATTGTACACTTATAATGTAAGAATGAAAGAGTAAAATAGGAAAAATAAAATGCAAGAATCAAAATTCTAAATTTCCCTATTTACTGTTTAATCAATGATCTACTATAATCAATTACAATCTCTAGGATCTTCCAACACTCCCCCTCAAGCTGGTGGCCTATATATGTCGAGGACACCTAGCTTGCTCAATAAAAACTTGTGTTGTCTTTGGCACAGCGCCTTAGTGAAAATATCTGCAAGTTGATTTACTGTTCCGATGCCCTTTGTCACGAGAAGTCCTTCTTTGATCTTGTCGCGAGTGAAGTGACAATCAACTTCTATATGTTTTGTTCTCTCATGAAAAACTGGATTTGCTGCTAGCTTAAGTGCAGCATCATTATCACAGAACAGTTCACTCGCTCCACTGACCTGTATTGAAAGAAGTCCTCGTATCCAGACTATTTGACAAGCAGTTTTCTCCATGGCTCAATATTCTGATTCAGCTAATGACAATGACACGGTAGATTGCTTATTTGTCTTCTATGAAATCAAGGACTTTCCCAATTTAACACAAAAACCGGTGATGGATCTCCTAATCATTGGGCAGGTAGTGTAATCGGTGTCACAAAATGCTGTCATCCTCATATCACACTCACGAGATAGAAATATACCGAGCCCTGGGCATCCCTTCAAATATCTTACTACTTTCAAGGCTGCATTCATGTGTGACTCCTTTGGCATATGCATGAATTGACTGAGTATTTGTACTGCGTAACATATATCAGGTCTTGTCATGGTAAGATATATCAACTTTCCAACAAGTCGTTGATACCCTAACGGATCCCTAAGTAATGGATCCTTGTTTGGTGAAGAAGAATTGAGATCGTACTCATGTGTTGTCAGCTTGATATTCTGTTCAATGCGAATTACTGCTGGCTTGCAACCCGATAATCCAGCTTCGGAAATGATTTGCAAAACAAATTTCCTTTGACCGAGGGAAATTCCTTTATCAAACCTGGCAATTTCAATGCCAAGGAAGTATTTGGGAGGCCCCAAATCCTTGATGTGAAAATTGGAGTACAAATATTCCTTGAATTTTGCAACATGGGAATCATTGTTTCCCATAACCAATATGTCATCAACATATATCAGCAAATAAATCGATGAACTTCCCTTATTACATGTGAATAAAGCATGATCATGTTTGGAATGCTGGAAACCTGCATTGGTCAATGCAGCAGCAAATTTGGCATACCACTGTCTAAATGCCTGTTTTAACCCATACAAGGATTTGCGGAGACGACATACCCGATACTCCCCCTGTCTGCGTAATCCTTGAGGAAGATCCATGTAAATCTTGAGGAAGATCCATGTAAATCTCTTCATTTAAATCACCATGAAGGAAGGCATTGTGGACATCCATCTGATGTAATGACCAATTGCATATTGCTGCAACAGAAAAGAAGGACTGGACGGTAACCTCCTTTGCAACTGGGGAGAATGTCTCATGATAATCGAAGCCTTCCCTTTGAGTAAACCCTTTGGCTACCAATCTTGCCTTGTAGTGTTCTATGGAACCATCTGATTTGAACTTGATCTTGTAAACCCATTTACAACCGATCGATTTTCAATGCGGTGGTAAGGGAACAACATCCCAAGTATGATTCTCCATGAGTGCAGTAAGTTCGGATTCCATTGCACTCCGCCACTTGGGATTCTTTACTGTCTCAGTGAATGAGGATGGCTCATGTTCTTCTGAAATTCGATTGATACAACACATATGTTCGGCAGATAATTGGTGGAATGAAACATATGATGAAACAGGATATTTTGTACCTGAAGAATTTGCAGTAGAACATATATAATCTTTAGTCCATGTGGGTGGGCGAGTTTGCCTTCCAGAATGACGAGGTAGCTCATCCACATTCTCAGAGGCCATGGATGATTCAGCAGCCATTTCTATTGTGGCTACTGCTAAAGTAGATGGAGAAACTTCCTCGGATGAGTCTGGTAATCCTGTCTCCAGATTTGAGAATTCCACTGGTGTCGTTGTTATAAAGGATGGCGGCACCATTAGAAAACCATGCACTAATGATAAATCTTCATCAAACAATAAAAGTCGATTGTTTTCTGATGAATTGTCTTGTGATGAAAGTAGTTTTTCTTTGAAAGGAAACGTGTCTTCATGAAAAACAACATCTCTATTGGTAAAGAAATGTCCTGTAGAAAATTCCATGAGACGATAACCCTTCTGAAGAGAAGGATGTCCCATAAAAACACATTGTGTTGCACGAGGGCTCATTTTATCCCGGGGACCATAGTTGTTGCATAACATAAACAACCAAACACTCTAAGATGGCTATTATCTGGTTGTAAAGCATCTCAAATGGAGTTTTACCATGAAGAATTCGACTTGGCATGCGATTAATAAGATATGCAGCTGTCACCACACAGTCTCCCCAAAATTCTTCAGGGATTGAGGCTTGGTATTTAATTGCACGGGCTACTCCTGAGAGATGTCTATGTTTTCTTTCTACAACTCCATTTTGCTGCGGAGTATAAGTACAAGAATTTTCATGAAGTATCCCATGAGTAGATAATAATGTTGTGCAATCAGAAGTGAAAAATTCTCGCCCATCAACTGTATGAATTCGATGTACAGATTTATCAAATTGATTCCTAATTAAGGAAAGAAAATTTGATAAATGAGTGAATGTCTGACTTTTTGACTGCATAAGATATAGCCAAGTGGCACGACTATAGTCATCAACGATTGTAAGGAAATACCAAGATCCATCACGATGATTAGTATGATAGGGACCCTAGATGTCCATGTGAAGCAAAGAAAATGGACTTTTGGCTCGAGATGTACTAACAGGAAAGGATGCTCGAGTTTGTTTAGCTAAAGGACATATGGGACATTTTGGATGGGGAAATCGAGCGCTATGACCCAGTCGTTGATGCAAAAGGAGATTTTTATTATAACTGATTGCATTACAGGAAATGCTTTTATTCAATAATTCTAAATCTCCTGGAGAATTGACCCAAAAGTAAAGCCCTTGTGCCTCATTACCCAAGCCCATCACTCTCCCGGTCGAAAGGTCCCTGAAAGATACAATTTTGGGAATTGAATATAGCTTTGCAGGAATTGTCCATACATACTTTTGCGATAGAAATAAGATTAAACTCAAAATCTGGAATGTATAGGACATTTTTAAGGACAAAGTTTTGACCAAGATGTACAGTACCAATTTTGGTAACATTCATAATGTTTCCATTTGGAAGACGCACCGTAACAGGAGATTGTGTGTTTTGATGGACATGAGAAAATAGGTGCTTACTACAAACTATGTGGTCACTTGCGCCTGAATCGATAATCCATGCATCAATAGATAATGAATTCCTTTCATGGAGATAAGTACCCGAGAATCCTGCACCAGTGTTACCAGTATTGAGTTGGCTCAAAGCTTGTACAACATTTTCATATTGTTCTTGAGTGATAGTCTGCTGAGACGTTCCGCCACTCCTTTGTGCGGCATCCTGATAGACTGATGACTCTTTTTCCTTTTTATTGTTGGGTTTCCCATGTAATTTCCAACAGGTATCAACTGTATGGTGTGGACGTTTGCAATATTCACAATATTTATTTTTAAATTTTGAATTTTGTCCACTGACCTTCCCTGCTGACGTGGCATTTTGTGTGCCGTAGGATCCTTTATACACTGGTGCTGACGTGGCAAAGTGTCGAGCGTTCGATTCGGCCGAGTAATTCATGAAGTTTAAGCCGTCCGATCTCCCACGTCGATCCCAGCCGTCCACTCCAGAAGAGAGATCCTGCATGTTCAATCCACTGCGCCTCCCCCGACCATCGGATCCGACGGTTTTATCTAGGCCGTCCGATCCATGCCTGCGATCCCAGCCGCTCATCCGTGGGAACCTAGGGTTTTCTTCCCCATCTTTCATTGCCACAGCCGCAAACCCTCTTCCCCGCGACTGTCCAGTGGTTCCGAAACCTCCTTCGGCTCCGGTGGCGTTTTCTATCAAGACGAGACCAGATGGAAACCCCGCAAATCCTGTTTCTTCACGGATTCGAGCTTGTTCAGTCGCAGCGACTCGCTGGTTCTCTTCCTGCATGGCCAGTTGGAAGATCCGGCCGAGTGGTGGTTGTGGTTCCATCGCAAGAATCTGCGAACGAAACGTGGCGTACGACTCGTTCAAGGTAAGGAGAAATCTTGTGGCCTTCTCCTTTTCCTTGATTTCGTAGTACTGTCGGAGAGTGGCCTCCGGTCCCTCCAACTTCTCCTCAGTGGCTTCAATCTCATTCCATAGGGCCGATAATCGATTAAAAAGGGCAGTGATAAAGAGATTGCCCTGTTTTAGTTCGGCTAGGGCTTGTGTTAATGAAAAAATTCGCGCTCTATCTGATTTCCCATACATTTATTGTATGTTTTCCCATAACTTCTTTGAATCTTCTGTCGGGGGGAGGCCGGCCGCAACATCAGGAGCCAAGCAGTTCCCGATCCAAGTGCGCACCAGTTGATTGCAGCGACGCCAGTGTCTCTGCAGTCGCTCGTCCGTCGAGTAGGGCACGGTTCCCTCGATGAAGCCCTCCTTGGACTTGGTGACAAGTGCCCGCCGGAGATCCCTAACCCAAGAGTGGTAATTCGCCGGTCCGGTGAGCTGCTGGCTGATCAGGCATAGCTCCGGCCCATCCGCCGGTGAGGTGTAAAGCGGATCGCCAAGTTTAGGGCGGCCGCCGTTGAACGGAAAATGGTAAGGCGGTCCATGTGGAAACGGGTAGGGCTCTAACTTGGGTAGGGCACGGTTCCCTCGATGAAGCCCTCCTTGGACTTGGTGACAAGTGCTCACCGGAGATCCCTAGCCCAAGAGTGGTAATTCGCCGGTCCGGTGAGCTGCTGGCTGATTAGGCGTAGCTCCAGCCCATCCGCCGGTGAGGTGTAAAGTGGATCGCCAAGTTCAGGGCGGCCGCCGTTGAACGGAAAAAGGTAAGGCGGTCCATGTGGAAACGGGTAGGGCTCCATTCCCTGACCCGGCGCGAATCCAGGTCTGTGACCTGCAGCTGTCTGGCCCGACTCATCAGTTGGATCAGTCGAGTTGGTCCCGTATGGGTACTGTGTCCATGTCTGTCCAGATCCAGTTGTCCATTAAGGAGGGTACCACTAGGTTGGGGGCAAATAAGTCGGCATTGGAATCTGTACTGAAGCAGGGGAAGGAGCCGAGACAATGTTGGTCACTTGCTCTTCTCTAGTCGATCCAGTTTGATCAGAAGGTGGGATCATCTGATGCTGGAATGATGAGTCTTCTACTGAGGGACTCACAACATTTTTATCCTTTGCCATGGTATCTAGATTGAATTCCTAATCGCTTCACTGGTTTGTTCTACAGGAAAGAAGGTGCAGCCACGGACCAGAAAAAGACGATGGCAATACAGAAGGTTGCGGAAGCAATGAATTCCTAATCGCTTTGATGGTTTGTTCTACAGGAAAGAAGGTGCAGCCACGGACCAGAAAAAGACGATGGCAATACAGAAGGTTGCGGAAGCAATGAATTCCTAATGGCTTTGATGGTTTGTTTTGCAGGAAAGAAGGTGTAGCCACGGACCAGAAAAAGATGATGGCAATTTAGAAGGTTGCGAAAGCAAGGCCAGGAAGCAGCTGCTCTAATACCATGACAGAAAGGAGGAAGGAATTTTGGTAAAATATTTTCTCTATATATTCCTATATAACATTACATTGTACACTTATAATGTAAGAATGAAAGAGTAAAATAGGAAAAATAAAATACAAGAATCAGAATTCTAAATTTGCCTATTTACTGTTTAATCAATGATCTACTAGAATCAATTACAATCTCTAGGATCTTCTAACAGTATGGAATAAAAAATTTGGATTCCATCTTCTCAATCGTCACTTTCCGATGGAAATGGACATGTCTTTCTTCTCTCAAATGATCAAATTCAAGCAAAAAGTAAACCAAATTCCGCCGCTTTTATATTGGCCAAAATGATTTTCACAGTACTCCTCCCTCCATGTGATCATTCATGAATTTATATAAAATCAAACACACTGAAGTGAATGTTATCTGCTTAAACAAAAATTCTAAGATAATAACTTCCGTGACTTGCATAAAATGTCTTTTAAGCAGTAATGGTGTTATCGGTTTACGTCATTTCTGGCTCATCGATATTACAGGTGGAAAGTCATCTAATTCTATGAATCAAGAAACATTTCTTTGACCATTTGACTATGCCACGTGTCAATGACAAAACAAGTCAGCTGGTATCCGAAACATAGCGTACTCTCTCTCCCAAGGGAGAGCTCTTTGGCCCGAAGCTAGAAGCCTCTTGGAGACCGTACAGCTTCCATGCTGTCAATGCACCTACACGTGAAAACGGTGCCAAAGAGTGTGCATGGAATGGTGCCTCCATGTGTGGAATGTGCATGACAGGCACCTTCCATGAGCTCAGCTCACGCATAAGTCCCCCACCTGCCTTTTGGGGCTAAGTGTGTGGAAAGTTGCTTGACCATGTCACCTCTCAACCCCTTTCACCCACAGATTCGTGCTCTAAATTCACCCCATATTTCCGATAGTAGTATTTTTCCTCTGAAAAGTGAAAAGAGAGTGGAGGGGAGAGAGAGACAGAGAGACAGAGAGACAGAGGGAAAAGGACTGGAATATGAGAATTGACCCATATGTGTCCCTGCGGAGATTTTTGAATGCACTGACAATGCCACTCCTTATTTCATATTGAGCTATATAAATACAAGGCTCCGTGGCTTCATTTTTCATCACTGCACATTGCTTGTTTTAGACTTGTGCAAGGGATTGTTCACACATAACACACCAATCATTTACATCATGTTGGTCGTCAACAGCAAGCAACCTGGTTTCCCCTGCGATATGTTGGTCGTCAACCACTTCCCGATTTCTGTTACCCTCTCCTATGTCATTCACTTCAGAGAAGATGATGGGGATGGTGATGATGATGACGATGACGATGACGATGGTGGGGTTGCACCAGCAGCTTAGATATTGCATCGTTGCTCGGAGATTTGTCGCTGCAAGTATTAGGGTTTTCTTTCATCAAGAGAGAAGAATCAGCTTTACCCATAATATGTATGCTGGGGGAAATTGCTGATTGAGGTCTCCTAAGTGCGATGCTCACCAGCAGCCAAGCTGGGACAACCACTTGATATAATCCTAGTCATGTAAGGTTTATCGTGACTGTTGAGTTCATCTATGGTAATCCTATTGTACCTGTTAGTCATGATATACGAATAAAACCAACATAAATTAGCAGGCCTAGCTGATCAGGGAGTTAGGGCTACCCGTCCCTCCCTCCCTCTCCCTCTTCCTCTCTCTCCCTCTCCCTCCCTCTCTCTCTCTCATATATCTTGAGGTAATTGAACGGAATTGGAGTTCACAATTTCACTCTCATCTGCGACTGGATGCTTTTCAGATGAAGTTTTCATCTGAATTATTCCTTCACAAGAAGTTTGAAAGAAAGGGAAATATAAGAATAATTTTGCAAGCTCCAGCTCCTGATTTAATTTGCAGGAGCTGGTTCATTCAAGGCTGTCCAAATAATAGTGGATGCTAAAATTGTAGTGCTGATTCGAATTCATCAGTTGAAAGCTTATCAGTTGAAAAGTCTCCATCTCATTGCATACGTTTGTCATATCGAATGGATCAGTAAAATATACAGGGACCAATGCTTGGCAAGTTCATGCATACTGCTAGAATCAATGCTTCTGGCGAATGCTTTTCCTTACAGCAAAAGGAAGAAATGAGTTGTCCTGATCAATTTTGTTGACACTAGCGCATGCACGAGGGCACTGAGAAACTAAGCAGCTAGTGTTCACAAAATAAAGAAGCTATTGACATTTGATCTTTGAAGTTAATAAAAAATATTTATCTGGAATTCCAGATAACTTCTAGTTGATTCTTTTGATGTGCCGTCATCGATGCCTGGATATATTAAACACTGTAATTATTATTTACATGTCTCCAGAAGAACTCATTAACCCTAAACGGAGCTTGAAGGCATGTACTTTTTGATGTTTCTGGGTGTGAAGAACTCTTTGGCTGGGAAAGGGAGGGGGAGGATAATAAAATTCCTGTTCATTATGAGAAACACCACCTCTATGAAACTGTTCTCCACAAACAACATGCTAAATACACGATGTGCATTTGATTTTTGCTACATAACACCATCCTAATTATGTAAATCCCAAATTAGACTTGGTGAGATGCAAAGAACATTGTCATCTTTCCAAATGCGTGTACGAAATAATTAATATGCTCCGGTTTCTTCCTTGTGAAACTTGAGTGGTTCTGTTATGGAAACATGTCTTTCTCATGACTTCGGCCCTAGCCAGATGTTAATTCTCTCCATGAGATGATTTCGCATGAACTGCAAGTCATGTTGATGGTACTGCTAATTGAAAAGGGCAGCCACCGGTAAACTGCTAGATAGTTGATAGTCTTTGGCTTGGCAAATTGACCTGTTTTGATGAATAATCACACTGATCGGACCGACAGAATGTCACTGGAGCGAGAACTAGCTTATGATCTTATATGAAACTGTCAATGCTATATATGAAAGCCTAACTTATTATCCCGTGAAGCTCGTCCTTGCATTCATACTGATATGTTGCCCTCAAGGACTTGGGTCTGGACACGATGTGTATGCTTGGTTGAGGCTACAGATTCTCGCGAAAGAGCGACAGGAAACGAATTCTATTGTTACAACCGTTGAATGTGCCCTGAGCTTTACCTAGTCCCTCTGTGGGTTCGTGAATCATGACCCAACTCGAAATGGAGCGGGCAGAGAATGCCTAAAACAAGTCACGATCTGGCGAGCTCTCCGGGTGCACGTTGTCATGAAATTGCCAACCGAGGGGAGCATTTGATCATCTGATTTCTCTTGAAATAGGGTTTTCTGTTTTAATGGACCCTTTTATTCATCAGAGCTGAGAGCCAGCAGTTTGGCCGCTCTCTCTTAATTGAGTGGACGCATCATTCATCGCACTCAATAAGAAGAAATTTACTCTTTAAACATATATTAATATGTAGTTATTATTTTATTTGGCACTAGGGGCCCCCTGAACTTAATTTTCTTGGATTCGCTCATCTATAGTTCCGGCCTTCTAGATAGGCAACAGTGGCAAACCTCTTCTCTGATGATGGCCATGCTATCAAGTCGGTGTTAGAGTCATGGGAGTACCCCCCTTCCCACCTTGTCTCAGAACCCGGATTGTTTTTGCTAGAAGAGAACCCGTCGGGCGAATTTACAGTTGTGATGCCTTGGGAGGGGCCATTAGGTGGAAGAAGCCCTGTGTCTTTTGGCATGCATCCATATGAAACAATGCTATCACGCCTCGGTACCAGTTTAACCTTTGGCTTATTACCAAGTGCAGGCTTCCTACCCAAGCTCTTCTTCTATGTTATGGTAGAATAGATACTGGCTCCTCCCCTTTTTGCAATGATATGCCTGATTCTATTGATCATCTGTTTTTTGGCTGTTGAGTTATGGCTGGCATTGCTTTTTTTTGGACAGCCAGATGCAATCTCCCATGGCGTAATAGGTCTTGGGGTGAGAATCTTTGTTGGGCCATTACCTTGTTGTCAGGCAAGGATTTTTATAAATGTATTGTCCGCTTTTCTTTTGTGAGCTTTGCCATATTATTTGAAAATACAAGAACAATATTTTCTTTAGAGATGAGCCAATTTCCATCCTGGCCATGAAGAAGCATCTTTTTAAAGTTGTCAAAGACATGGCTGTCACCTTCAGGAATGTGGAGGATTCTTCTAGGAACAGGAGGTTGCAACGCAGTTGGGACTTGGACCTAATTATATTCTCTTCCGGAGAACTTCAACCTCCCGTTTAACCTTCACCTGGTGCCCAATGGCTTTCTCTGGTCTTGTACCTTAGTGAGGTTATTGCTGCCTGCGGTGGGAGGCGATTGAGTCACACCTTTCCTGCCCTGGTCGCCGTGTGTTGATTGTATCTGGTTGCTGGTTGTTCATGCTTGTGTTTCTAGTTCTTCTAGTCTTGTAGTTTCCTAGCCGCTTGGCTCTTTTACATCTCGGCATACTTCCGCTCATAATAATTCTAATCATCTTGAATGCAAGTTTTTGGTGCTGTGATTGCTCTTGTACAGTTTGGTCTTTCCCTATTATATTACGTACTTTTACCAAAAAAATAAATAAATAAAGCTTAACAAGCCCAAGTTACCCCAATAAAAAACAATGTCTACATCAAAATCCACTCAACTCTTTAGACTCAATATTGAAAACTGAGTTTCTTTTATTTATTATTATCTTCGACCTTTTACGATCATAGGCTCTAACTTTCAATCGCAGTGAAGTTGGATTTTTTTATTCTCACGCTTAGTAAATTATAAAGATATTTCAACTTACTTTGTGATTTATTTGCATATAATTTAGGTCGAGATACTTATTTCGTGACTTAATTAACTCGGTTACAATGTGCACAAGGATTATAGCATATGTTTGACAGGAATGTTTGAAGGTCGCGGTAAAAAAAATCGATGTTCATCTTAGCATTTTCTAAGATCTAAGTTGATTTTTGATTCTTTATAAACCCAGTTTCTGCATTTTCTTACTAAATGTCACGTTTATTAGAGCATCTAGGCATGTTATGTTGAAGTTTTTTTACACTATCGGTAAAACATAATTCACAAAAACTGGTACAAAATGTACATAAGACGTTATAATTTACTCCATATATATATAATGCTATTGAACTTTCGGTTTCTTCCCCCAAAGGACATTTCTTAAAAAAAAAAAAACTCTTTGTTTATCCGTCTTTACTTCGGGTTAATCTTTACAATTTCAATTTCTCTTTCTCCATCTCTACATTGCTTAAATAAATCAAATGGAAAAGCATCTCCTCTTTTCATGATTCTCTCAGTGAAAGTCTTATTGATGTTGGCATTAAACTCAAAAATGTTGTGGTGATGATCGTGCATATAGAATGCTGCATGAGGGCATGTGAAATGGAGTAGTCCTTTGTTTAAAAAGTACAAAAAATTAAAAGATGATTTTAAATGCTAATATTTAAAAGGAAAAAATTTATCAAAAACCCCAAACTATACGTACTAGAGGTTAGCGGTTTTAAGTTCCATATAGGTTTCACTTAGAATCTAGAACTTAAAACTTACCAGTTGGAATATGTTTCTCAATTTTTGGAACCTAGAACCTACCCTGCATACTCTAGAATTTGAAACCTATCACAAGTTTTAGGTTCTACACAGGTTCCATATATATTATCAATCGAACTATTGCAATGAATCATTATTTAATCCATTGACCATAACTTATATTTAGACACGCAAAAAATATAAAATACTCACAAAATAAAAGTCTTAGTCATAAAATGGAAGCTCAGACTAGTAGTTTTAGATTTTACATTTACCATCAAATACCATGGAATATTGCATAATCGCATGAAGAAATAGACCAAGAAAAACACAAAAATTTGTATTGAACTCATGTTCCAAGTTCCACCTACCTAGAATATAAAATTTACTTGTCGAAAAAGGTTCTCCAATTTTTGGAACCTAGAACTTATCCCGCATATCTTGGAACGTGGAACCAGACAAGTATCCACTGATTCGGTTTTTCAATTTTAGGTTTTACCCTAGAATCATACTCACCCCTACTACACACTGCCATACATTTATCTTGAACTTTTTTTTCGTGATACAAAATTTCTCGAATTTATAGTTGTGTGACACATTTACACCATTTTTTTTTACACCAAAGATCCCAAATTTATACTCGTATGAGACATTTACCGTAAAACTTTTTTGTGATACAAAAAACCACAACTTATACCCGTGGGACACACATTCATCTTCCTTCAAATTTTATCAATGAGCATAGCTAAAAATTGTATATGACTACTTACATGGACAATAAAAGGTAAACAATGCTGATGTGGTATCCATGTGACAAAATTATGCCAACTCATCGGGTGTTATTCTTTTCTATTTTTCTTTTTTCTATTTTTCTATTTTTCTATTTTCTTTTTTTCCCTCCCTCCTTCATCTTCTTCCTTGGTTCGCACCTGGCCGGCACATCCACCGCTACCACGCTCACCATCGCCATTGCTAATGAGTTTGCTTCATGGAAAAGGAAAAAGGATGAAGGACAACAAAAAAAAAAAAAAAAAAAAAAAAAAAAGAGAAAAACATACAATGAGTTAGCACATTTTTGCCACATGAGCACCACGTTATTACAATTTGCCTTTATTGACGATGCTCGCCAATAGAATTCTAAAGGAGGACAAACGTATCATATAAACAAAAATTTATGATTTTTTGTGTCATAAAAAAGGTTTGGAGTGACCACCCGCCGTGGTGGCTCCGCTGGATAGGCTTCAGTCTTCCTTTCGCTGAGAGGTCTGGAGTTCGAAGCCCCTGCGACGCAAGTTGCAGAGAGGCTGGCGTGAGACATTGGTGACTTACCTGATGGCATGTGTGTGGTGGCTAGCATGTGTCGCCCCCAGTGGTTTATCTCTGGCTGCCGGCCGTGCGGGGTTCCCTGGGTCATAAAAAAAAAAAAAGGTTTGGAGCAAGTGTATAACACGGATACAAGTTTGAAGTTTTTAGTGTCACAAATAAATTAGGATAGACATAGTTTAGAGTTTTTGATAACTTTTTCCTATTTAAAATTCTAAAGCCCTGTTTGGTAACGTGCCAAACAGTGCATGATTCTGATTTTTTGTTCCCAGAATCAGTTTAGGACGAGAATCGCGTTTGGTAAAATTTTTGTTCCCGGAATCAGTTTGGGACAAGATTTGAGAATAAAAAAAAAAAATATGATTCTGCGTCCAAGAATTAAAAAAAGAATCAACACAGTAAAACTCTTCTTCTTCTCTTCCGCCATCCTGCGACCACCGCTCGCCACCGGTCGCCGACTACCGATTCGGCGAGCTTGCCGGAGGCGAGCCCAGCCACCGGCGAGGCTCGGCCTCGTCGGGGCGGGCGAGGCTCGCCTGGCCGGCCACCGGCGGGGCTAGGTGGGGCCCGCCTGTCCACCGGCGAGGTTGGACTAGTAAGGCCTGCCCATCCCTGCTGGTGGCCAGGCGGGCCTCGCCTAGCCCCGACGGGGTTGGCCTGGCCATCGGCGAGGCTGGGCGAGCCTCACCCAGCTGCCGATGAGGCTCGGCCGACGAGGGCCGACCTCGCCAAGGGCCAATGACGCTCCGGTGAGGTCGCCGGCCCTTGTCTGGCTGGTCGCTGGTCCAGCGACCGGCCACAAGAAAAAGAAGAATAGGAGAAAAAGGAAAAAAAAAAAAAAAAAAAAAAAAAAAAGTAAAAAAAAAAAGTATTTAAAAATTAAAAGAAATTAATTTGGAACAGAATCAATGAACACGTTATCAAACACAATTCTATTTCAGAATCAGAAATTTTGGAAAGTTACAAAACGCATTTTTTTACTCAGAATCAGTTCTCGGAAACAGAATAAAAAATAATCAATTCTTGTCAGAATCAGTTTCCGGGAACAGAATTGTTACCAAACGCGCCCTAAGAGTATTAAATAGGACAAGCTCAATTAGCATTGTATTTAAGAATCTATAATAACATTCTTACCCATTTCCTTAATAATTCACATTAGTGTTTTATGCTTTGTCTCACTACAATTCTATTTTTGTCAAAAGAAAATTGTATTTATTACTCAAAGTGATATAGAAGTACATAGTCTTCATGATAAAGCAAAATGAAACAGGGCATGAATACTAAAAACAAAGTCAAATTTAGAAAATAATAAGGATCAATGGAATACTGGCAAAATTAAGCATAAACTCGTTTAACAGAAACGGATCTGTCAAACAAAATCGGTAGTTGATCACTGAATATTGTGTCTCTGTTAGTGATGAACACATGTCAAAAATTCCTTCTCCAATAATTATAATGTTGCTAGTTCGCGATACGCGCCTAGGTTCAGTTTCCTGTATACCATCATCTCACGGAGACAATTAGAATAGGTTAAACAAACACAAATCAAACTTGGGGAGGAGTAGATCTTTGTAGTTCAATAAGATGCTAAAATTCTTGTGATCATTATTGAGGTTTGAGGCAGAGAACAAC
The DNA here is from genome assembly GCA_014182555.1 of Eucalyptus erythrocorys. Classification (NCBI taxonomy): domain Eukaryota; kingdom Viridiplantae; phylum Streptophyta; class Magnoliopsida; order Myrtales; family Myrtaceae; genus Eucalyptus; species Eucalyptus erythrocorys. The sequence continues at coordinate 37,002,205 of CM024597.1, forward strand.
GTGTTAGATCACCAGAAGGATATTTATTAAACTCCTAGATCTAGATGGGGAGAAGACAACATTCAAATCTAAAACTAGATTGGGAGTTTAAACTCTCAAATCGAGAACTAGACTTGGAGAAAAGAGCTCTCAAATCTTAATTAGGAGAGAAGAAAAAGCATAGAAAAAAACAATAAAACACTAAAAAAAAATCAAAAAAAGATAGGATAGGGTGAGACTATCTCAAACCCTCCCCATGATTGAAGGTTGAAGAAGACAATGAGAAAAGGGAGAGAAGTGAGGAAGAGACTTTTCAGCTTCCTTCCAAATTAGTAGAACATATCTTATTTTGTATTGAAAATAGAGAAATTGGCGTCAAGATCAATCATAATTTATTCACAAATATTGGTATATTATTATTCATCGTTAAAAAATAATGAACAATATTAAATAGTGAAGAGAGTTCACCTACTCTCTCTCTCAATGTACATAACTATATAAATTGTCCAGTAATTTGACATATCTTGGGGGTCAAGTTCACTTGCCCTCTTAATAAGCACTTTTCTAGGAGAAAGTTATTCAAAAAGCTCTAAATTTATTATATAGCGACTAATGTTGTTATAATCTTTCAATTTAATCAATTTAGTCCTAAATCTTTTAGCATTCTCCAATATAAACATTATGATCGATTTTTTTCTCTCAACTCGAACCAAACTCACTCTGCTACAACTGTGAAACAATTAGGTAAATAAAACAAATTGTCCATAAATCTAAATCTTCACTCAATTTTGTCTTTTGATTTGTAGTTCATTGTTTTGAGTTTCTAGGTCCTTGTTTCGCAATTGTGAAATTCATCCGATGCTTCATCGAAGAATGCTTCTTCAATTTCACCGTTCATGTGTTCGTTGAATAAATCATCTATGTTGTAGGAAAATAACCAAGGAAGTTGCCCTCGCCGGCCACCCCTTGCCTACGCAAGCTTTACGAGAGCGAACAACATCCATGACTCTGTGAGAGAGAGAGAGAGAGAGAGAGAGAGAAAAAAAAGGAGTGACCTTCGCATATTAAGAGATCGGAGCTAGAACAAAGCATGACCGGGGAAAGGGAAATCCAGAGTTACCATTGGGCGCGGCGTTATTGGAGAAAACTTTGTGATCGAGGCGATTCCCGCCACTTTTGATCAAAAGGTTGAGGACGAAAAGAAAAAAGAGAGAAGGAAAATTAGAAGATTACAAAAATTGGCCATGTCATGTAAGATGACTGATGTCTATGTTATTGATTTTTGATCAAATTTGACCAAAATGATTACATTTGTAAATTGTCAAAAAATTTATAATTAAATTAGTTGAATTGAAAAGTTTAGAATAGAATTGACTATGCTATAAAAAGTTTAGAATTTTTTGAAGAATCACCCCCTTTCATAGATGGTAGGGCCAAGCGATTTTAGTATTAACTAGCTTTGAAATAAGGGTTCTATCAAGCAATGTTGCGACGACTTATCGAGCAATTAAAGAAAAATAAATCCAACTTTATGGTGCTTACTAAAATCCCAAAGGGAAAAAATTTTCGCCGATCTCCATGCATTGCTTTTGACATATAATTAGTACATTAAAAATTACGATAACTTCGCTAAAAGGTTTAGCAAATGATTAATATCGTAAAAAATCTTAAATTGGTACATTTATGACAAATTTATTTCGAATTAAATTTTTATTATCAAAAAGTAAAAACCTTAAACTAGTATGTTTGTGACATATTCACTTTTCATTAGTTTTCCTTAAATTTTATCATCAAATTATTTAGTTCGATGATAGTCAACAGTTGATAAATATATTAATTGATATTTTACTTTCCGTTTATTACAAATGTACCAATTTGTGGATTTTGATTATATTAATATAATTTGACGAAAATTAATTGAAGATAAATTTATCACAAATATACGTATTTGAGTTTTTTGGTGTGTCACATGTGTAATTTTTTTGTGATATTAATCTTATGGCTAGCCAATATTTGCAAGATGCTCTTTGATGAGACCGACAAAAAAAGAATAACCATAATTTTTCGGTATCTCAAATTTTCGTCGTCACGTCAATGATTCAAGCATTTCTAATCTAATAACTTCATAAATAAGTTAAGAAATGCTTTGGATCATACTCATCACATGGTTATGTGAAATGATGATGAGATCGTTGAAGTGGACAATCAGTACCCAATACATATAACTAAACTATCGCTTTCGTTTAGTTTCTAGCAACTTGCCCGATTGATATGAATTAGTAAAACAAACACATCAATTTACATCATTCATGTCGCTGAAATATATATAAAAAAATATAGGGAGAATTTTGGGGAAAAAAAGAAGAAAAAAAAGAAGAAGAAATATTGCGTGATTGACGATTAAGACCTTCCAATTCCATTTTCTTTAAGAGTTTCCGCTTCCCCGGTCAAATTTCTATCATCCTAACAGCAACCCGCGATTTTGACTTGACGCGTGAAATTCCCAAAACACCCTCGTCGCCCCTCCGATCCTTACCAGCCCTGAACCGGCCATCTCCGATCGGGATCCGGCAGCCACGAGGAGCGCTTCTTGACCGCCGCCGCCGCCGCCGTCGCCGCCCCGCGCTCCTCCGCCTCTCGTCGCCGCGGCCGCCCGTCGCGGCCGGCGGCCCTCCCTCCGAAGCCGAAGACCCTGGTGAGGAACGACGCCACCCTGCCGCCCGTCCTCCCGCCGCGGCCGGGCCCGAAGGTGCCGCCGCCGGGGTCGGTGCTGAGCCTCGTGGACTCCGACAGGCGCTCGTAGCCGGCGATCCTGGCGCATTCGGCGGAGACGGACTCCGACAGGAGGAGGGAGCCGTTGGATCTGCCCAGCTTCGAGAGGGACCGTCTTCCTTGCAGCCTGAAGCTTCCGCCGAGCTCCATCATCGTCAGATCTTAGAGAGAGAGAGAGAGAGAGAGAGAGAGCTGGGTTTGAGGAGGGTTGCAGGAATTTCTCTCTCTCTCTCTCTGTTTTCAGGCGTGGCCTTCATGCACGCGAGGTTATGATGTGGAAGCGATGGAGGGGAGATTACTGTTTTTCCGGCTGGATGATTACTTTAAGGATTATTGGACGGGGCTGCAGTACGACATTGACGAAGGTAGACGTGGAATTCCTAGAGAACACAGAAAGACGTGTCGAGATTGTCCGGTACAGCTATCCTCGCGTATGTTTCCGGCGTTGACCTTAGATCGAGGTCGCCGGCTACTATTTGATGGCCTTGACGTAGAAGCTCATTTTGAATAAAGGAAACGGCGCCGGATAATGAGAATCACTCATCGTTGTAACTTTGAATCGGAGCAAATTTTGAATGTGACCATGGAACCAACTAGCATGAGGCATTAGAGCTGTCTAAATTCTTTTTTTATGGCAAGTTTGAGTCACGAGGTCATCTAAGTTCAAAGTAAGATACATAGAGAGAGAGAGGGAGAGAGAGAGAGAGAGGAAAGTCTGTAGAGGTGAGAGAGGGGTCGAGAGTGGCAACGATAAAGATAGATAGCAATTGGGCAGTCGGAAGTGGCAGGACGATTGTGAATAATGATGGGTGGAGAGGTTAGCATTTACGATGGTAGGATTTTGTGAAATAAACTGGAATCGGAGGCTAAAGTCTAAATAGATTGCAATCCGTCTTTGTAGGGTTTTCTCATGGAATGTGAAGGGAATTTTTTCAAATTGGGGTCGTCAAGTGATATTGATGTAAAAAGTGGCGACAATAGCATCTAATGCTTCTATTTTGTCTCGTGCTTCGATCTTAACTCAAAGCGAACACTTTAAACCTTTCCAACTATACAATATCAGTACCCAGATTGATTTTTCTTAATGGCTGATGTTTGGACCACAAAACTAGCGAGTAACGTTTTGCTCAAAATAGCTAAGAATAAAAACTAAATTCGCTTTTGTTTGCAAACTGAAGTGGCTTCCCTAAATTCCTAGTCAAGAGAGACTTCCCCCTTCGCCAGAAGAAACATTATAAGGAGGAGTTATTTATTGGGGTCGTTATTTCCTCAAATAATGGGGGCCTCGTCAGGGGTAATTTGGTCAATATATCACAAATGATGCTTCCCTAATTTTTTTATCATGACTTATACTTGATTGCTTGCTTCCACGAACTGTCCAAGCCATTTCGCAAGTTGACGCAATCACAAATATAGGGATGGTCATTTTTTAAAAATTATTTATTTTTTTGAAATAAACAGAACCTAAATTCAATTAATGAATCGTGAAGTTTGGGCTTGGAGCCACTCATGTGCTGAAGTCAAAACCGTGTCCAAGGAATCATACTGCGTCTATAATAGGCCACTATTTGTAATGTCTAATCGATTTCTTTTTCTTGACTTTGTTAACCTTTTAATCATTATAAATTTCTTAAGAAATAATTACACAAATAATTCATAAATTTTGATCTAAACATCATCATTAACTTTTAATTTATTTAATACAATTCCTAAATCTTTGATAAATGTTTAATCTAGTCTCTTAGATATATGAAAACATCAAATGTTGTTCTCCCACCAATTCAAGTTCAAGAACAATATGAAACATTTTTATATAAATCGAGGACAAAATTAAACACATGTTAAAAGTTTATGAGTTATATTGAACAAATTAAAAGTTGAAAAACGTTATTATACATCAAGCCAAATTTTAGAGATTATTTGTGTCATTTTCCCATTTTCTTAGTTCAGAGACCAAAATTCGATATTATTTAGACCAAGGAAAATGAATAAGACTATTTTTAAGCATTACATAGCAGTTATTCAAATGGAAAGACTCATGACTATAATGAAAGATAAAAAATTAAGAGGATAATCCGTATTTTTCAAAATTGCGAGTTATTACACAATGATACGGAAATTCAAGAATAGTCGGTGAGCTTTCAAAGCTCCAGGCCCATTGCGCAATAACACCCAAGTTCGCGAGGGATCTTAAGCAAATTCCCAAGCAATATTGAAATGTCAATAAGAATTGTATTGATCCTCTCGATATTTCGATAAATCTCAACCGTTGAAAGATAATCTCAAATTTGTAAGTCCAAGCAAAGAGGGAAAGTGATTATGACGTGGATTGCCAAAAACCACGTTTCGAGCTCTCCTCTCGGCCGACCAAAGTTCCCGGTACGCTCCCACCTCCCTTCTTCACAGCACTTGTCTGAACTCTGCTCTGTTTCCTCTCTCTCTCTCTCTGCATTCTCCATATCTTTCCGTCTCGGGCAGAGCTCGGCTGTCGAAATCACGAGACCCCATTGGCTTCCTCGCCTCTGCTCGCGGCCGGAAGAGGAAAAGGAGGAGCCTTTTCTCGCGCTCGGTCGCGCTCGGTCGCGGAGTTTGACCGGATCGAAAGTGGGGGTGGAGACATGGCTCTGCACCTGAGCAGCGCCGCGCCGGCCTGCTTCGTCGTCGCCGACCGCCGCGCGAGGAGTCGCAAGGTGCGGGCCGTCGCGCCGGGGGACTCCGCCACCTTGAAAGCGGAGGAGGACAAGGTGAAGCTGGGCGGTTCCGATTTGAAGGTGACGAGGCTCGGGATCGGGGCCTGGTCTTGGGGCGACACCAGCTACTGGAACAACTTCGAATGGGACGGTAATTGAGCTCGCCGTACATGGCCATGATGATAATTTTTTTTTTCTTCTTGATATTGATGAATTCCTTGATAATTGGTGCTCAACTATGTCGAACGATTCCATTCTCGGTGACTCTTTGGTCAAGATACATTACAAGTCTGGTTAAGAACTCTAAATTCTATTCAATTTGTTGAGAAGTTAGTGGACCGTTCTTTTTTTAAAGAATTCTTTTGAAGCCTTTTTTTTTTTTTTTTTCTTTTGGATACGGTTGGTGTGATGTTGTTATTAAATCGTGAGTAATATGAAATAGCAGTATGCCAGTATCATCCTAAGTTGATACGATAATGCTGATGTTCTGGGTTGCTATTGAATGCTGCTCGAGTGAGGCTTTGCCTTTTGTTGAAAGAAGTGAGTGTTGAGAATGTCGGTTGAAGCTGTTGGGTCTTAGAGCGGTATGTTTGTTGCAGTTCATTTGGTTGGGAAGCTCCACATGAATGTTTAATTTGGTGGATGTGATATATTTGCTGCTTCAGTTCTAGCTTCTATTCTAACATGAAGATTCATGGTCCGTCATCGCAATTATTATTGCATTGTAAAGTGTCGACGTTCGTTTGAACAAGACCATTCCGTTGCTCTATCCTTGAATCATCTATCTCAAGCACACTGACCATGTAATTAATCACGCCACTAATTTTGTAAATTGTAAAGTGTTCGTGTGCCTGAGGTACGTGGTCCGAGGACCCTGTTCACAGACTTCTAGCTTTATTCACAATGATTGGGCTTTATGATTTTTTGGAACTGCAGAGATGCCCAAATTTCAGCCACCCTATTTTTGGCTTTCTATTTTTGCATCTTTTGCTGAAGTACAATCTGAAACCCACAGCCATCATACCATGCCTTAAACTTTGACTCACACCTCTCTGATATCTTTTCAGGGGATCATCTTTTAGTACTGTCAGGTTCTACTTTGAATAGTCTCTCTTGAAGGATGAAACTGAAAGTGAATAAAAAATAAAGTGGTCATTGTTAACCTTTTTTCTTGCAAATGTAAGCATGTAGCAAGTTAGCGGCTCCTCATTTATAGGAAGTCCTCTGCTTCACTGAGAGCACTTACTGAGTTTCCTTTCCCGCTTCTTCTCAATCATGTTGTAGTTTCATTCTCGTTTTCATATTATCCCTTGAGATAATTCATGTCAAAACTTTGTCTTGTGATTTAATGGCAGATAGGAAGATGAAGGCTGCAAAGGGCGCTTTTGAGAGCAGTATTGATAGTGGAATAACCCTGTTTGATACAGCTGAGGTTTATGGGTCGAGGGTGAGAAGTGAATCTACACTGCTCTGTTTGTTCGATAAATCTATGGAAATTCAGTAATTTAAGAGAATATCACTGTAGTCTTGTTTTTGCAGATGTCGTTTGGTGCTATAAACTCAGAAACTCTACTGGGCAGGTATATTATATTCTAAGTGGTGTAGATTTTCATCTAGTCATTCTGACATGAATTGTGATTGTTGCTGTTTGAATTCTTGAAGATTCATCAAGGAAAGGAAAGAAAAGGATCCAGAAACTGAGGTTGCTGTTGCGACAAAGTTTGCAGCTTTGCCGTGGAGACTGGGCCGTCAGAGTGTCATTACTGCCCTCAAAGATTCTCTTTGTCGCCTAGGACTTGATTCAGTGGACCTATACCAATTGCACTGGTTTGTGCCTTTTGGCCTTGTGTAATATTTGCCTACTTTCATCCTGCTATAAAGATCAAGAAAAGTGACTGATGAAAGAAATCTGCTGTTTCTCAGGCCTGGAATATGGGGGAATGAAGGTTGTCTGTGTATAACATTTTGTTCCATTGGGCACTCTTATTGGGCACTCTTTGAGATAGCTAAGACAATTTTGCTAAAAAATTATTGTCAGGGTACATTGATGGTCTTGGAGATGCAGTTGAGCAAGGTCTTGTGAAATCAGTGGGAGTTTCCAACTACAGTGGTATATTCCTTGTTTCTAGAGCATGCTCATAGATACTGTTTCATGGGCGACTTGCTACCCTCTTTTTTGCCATTTTTAAAGAGATAAGGTGTCTTATCATGAGGTTAAAATCTTCTGTATATTATTACTTCATAAATAAGCATATTCTGATATGTTCACTAATGTCCAGAAAGGAGACTCCGTGATGCCTATGAGAAGCTTAAGCAGAGAGGGATACCACTGGCTTCGAACCAAGTGAACTACAGCCTCATATACAGATCACCTGAGGAGAATGGTGTGAAAGCCACCTGCGACGAACTTGGGATCACTTTGATTGCGTATTCACCAATAGCTCAAGGTAAGTGCCGATCGCTTTTGTCTACTGGGGAAAATCCATGAAGCTATTGTCAAGGACGACAGTAGTGTAGGGATCTGTTCCGCATTGGCAGTCCTGGAGAAGCTGACTCTCCAGTTTTTGCAATCTTTTGGCATTTAATAATTTGGAATCTTTTGGCCAGTCATCATAACATCTTAATAACTTATCATTATCCAGACATGATACACAATGAGTAAACAGAAACCACCAAACTAACATTCTGTACTTTATTAGGTTCTTTGGTTGTGCTTGAACTTGAAAAGAAAGAGTGAACCAGCCCACCTTGAATATGTTATTGGTAAAGCGAGCAATGTTTATTATTTTGAAAAAAGATTTATGGTCTTTAGTGACAATGAGAAGTGCTTAAGAGCGAGCTAATTTATAATGCTTTCACTATGCAAACTGTGTGGCCCAGTTAGTGTGAGACAAGTTGGGAATTAAAAAGACTGGGAACCTTGATTCATATATTAACCTTCCATTTCATTATTGTCAAACAGATAATTGGAGTGTACTGTAGTTTGTTGATTATTCATCTCTATCTTCCTCTGTTCTCGATTGGGCTTTGAAGATTCACATGGTGGTTCAACTTATGCAGGTGCTCTTACTGGAAAATATACCCCACAAAATCCCCCAAGTGGCCCCCGTGGTCAGATCTACACCCCTGATTTTCTCATTAGGGTAATCCATCCGCTATTTAAGAAGCACTTTTATCCCTCAATCCCTGAGATTCATTCTTGAAGATTTTTTCTCAATGCTTGCAGCTACAACCTTTGCTGAACAGAATAAATGAAATAGGAGACAGCTACAAGAAAACTTCAACGCAGGTAACTATGCTCCTTTCTTCAAAAAAGGTATTGCAAATAAAGTAATCACCACGATTGAGTGCAGAAAATGCACCACCTACAAAGAAGTTTGCATATAGTTGCAGTGCATCTGCGCCATCTTAGGTTATTCTTGTACTCAAATTGCACCAAGACACTTGTCAAACTATACGTGGTACCCTGCATCATGCCATGTGTACGGCCACTTCATGTTTTCGTTTGGCATTCCATGTACGTGTCTCATAACGAGCTCCTGATGGAAAAGACTAGTTAACACGTGCCTTCTGTCTTGATAGGTTGTCCTGAATTGGCTCATAGCACAGGGTAACGTTGTCCCCATTCCCGGAGCCAAAAATGCTGAACAGGCAAGTGAATTCGGGGGTGCACTTGGGTGGAGACTGACCAGTGCAGAGGTCGATGAGTTGCGATCACTGGCCTCGGACATAAGACCCGTTGTAGGCTTCCCGGTTGAGAACTTGTGAAGCCGGCGTCATTTACTGGACGTCCCCACCATGATATGTAACTACAGATTTTTCATTATCAATTGATATCAAAATGCCAGTATAGTCATTTAGTGCACGTTCCCAGCAATCAGAAGTGGTATTATGATCCTGAGGAAGCAAAGAGGCAGTCTCTTTCATCCCATCTTTTGACATGGAAAGTCATTGGAAAATTCTATGTTCACGAACATTTCGATGTAAAGTCCCTTGAAGGGTATCGATATGGCATTGCTATCTTACTAAAAACCCTACCGCATTCACCGAGCTATAGTAGCACTGAATCATTTATTTTGTAAGAGGAGATAAAAATTTTTGATTCCTATGTTAGTATAAAAATTTTTGATTCCTATGTTAGTGTCACCTGGAGAAAGGGTGAATAGTTACAAGTTCGTACAGATTCAATCTGGAACTTGCCTGTTGAAACGGATTTATCATTTTTTGAAACCTAAAACCTATCTTGCATATCAGAACATACTCCCTTTTAGGTTACAGGGTCGATTCAGGGTCTGTTCAGATTTCACTTTTATTATTAATTGCACAATTATAGTGAATTATCACCTTTAATAATCATCACTTATTACTATAATTCACTTATAATAATTTGTGTTTAGACAAAAAAAATATATAAAACATTAACAAAGTAAAATGGAGATTTGAACTAGTGGTTTTAGATTATACATTCATCATCAAACGTTATGTAATATTATAAGATCACTCGAAGACAGATTAAGAAAAATACAACAACTTATTTCCGGTTTTAGATTACAGGTTTCAAGTTCCATCAATCTAGAACTTAAGACCTACCTGTCGAATTAGATTTTTCAATTTTTGGAACTTATAACCTTATCTTGAAATATGGAATCAGACAAATTCCCATTAGTCCGGTTATCAGATTTCAAGTTCCACCCTAAATTCATACTCATCCATAGCCTTGAGAGCACAACCACGGCTATGAATAGTCAACCTTTTGCAGAAACTCGTGTTTCATACCATGATGGGGAGTTATGAAGAGACGAAATTCTCTGACAAGGAATGAGAATATGAATTAAAAGTGGTTAGACTTTTTTGTCATATGAAAAAATACGTTCTCATTAGAAACTTATCATTGCACATGAGATGTGGAATGATCGGTGAGACATCTTGTATTGTTCCTGTCGCGGTTGATATTGAAGTCTATGGATACCTAAACGAGGACATAGGTCTTCTCAATCAGTTTTGTGTGTACAGACAAAAGAACTTCTGTCTTGAACCGTCATGAGGATCAAGTTTCCGTCTTTTTAAGGTTGTAAATCTCGAATAAGGTGATCTGAAAGGAGATTAAGGGATCTTAATGACCATACCAGTGTTCTTCCATTTCCCTAAATCATCTACTATCGTCACTCATTACCAAACAACTCCGTGAAGTCCGCAATCATGTCTACTTATCACGTGATTCAATCACTGTGTGATTAAGCGATTCACTGGATTTATATGTTCTTGTCGATCGAGTTAATTTGGTTCTTAAATTGTAGGGTCCAGCTTTCATGGGACACAAAGTCAAATTCCTTGACAACGAGCTGTGATAAACAAGGCGGAGACAGACCCACTTGGTTCTGGCAGTCTTATGGGGCCATCCTCTCTTCCTTCCTTATCCACACCAATCAGATGCGTCTGAATCTGAGCATCTCTTCTTTTTTATTCCTTTTTGTTTCCCTTTTCTCTCATATGCTTTTTGCTTCTTCTTCCACCACCTTGGCCATATGAGAGCTTAGAGCTTCTCTGAGAAAGGTCTTCAGCACGATATAAAAGGCAATGCTCCAATCAAAGATGCCCAGATAGTGGTTCCCAGGAATCGATCGAGCTGTGACGGGTTTCAACCCGGCGTAAACCCTCGAGACTAGGTTAAGACGAAGTAAATTCTCTAGGATCTCCGAGTTTATGGTGTTGATAGCATGTTTTTCACTGGAACCATATATGAGGGGGATGGACTTAGGGGCGGTGTTGGCCTGGCGCTATGACGCGACATCGACGGTAGAATGAAATTTCATAATAAGGCCGTGAAATGGGTGGATGCAATGATCTTGCCGATTAATTATTCTCTTTTGGCGCAAGATGATTGGGATATTTAATGACCTCCTACCCACAACAACTCCTCAAGAAAAATAAAATTTTTGTAGCTCAGAAATGCATCCCCAATCTAAAAGCAGTGGCATCTCTGGGCAAAGCAGTGTGATCCTCTACTTTCATGTGAAAAATGGACCATGTGGTCCAAATCATTTGTTTTTCATGTGTTTTCTCCCACTCAAGTTCTAGAGACGATCAAGTTCATGAATCTCTTCCTTCCTGAGGCTGTCCACTTCCCTGATTCATGGACCACACCCAGAAAGATTTTCCTCAAAGACTCCATAATTCATGCTGTTTTGCTGCATTATTATACAGGAAATGATAGAATCTCCTTTGATCTCGCAGGGGACCAGAAAGTTTTGGAAATACCCTGTAGCTTGGTATCTTGTAGACCGTAGATAGGCCCAGAAGAGGTAAGTAAGATTCCAATGTAACGAATTTGACTATTAATAGCACAAGAAATACATCCGATTACGACACTTGCCCGTAATATCTGGCGGATTTCGTGTCCTTACAACATCATTAATGAACAATAATCTCGCTTTCTATGTAAAAAACTCGTACGCATGTCAAGCCTATCTAGGAATCTTGATGATCAGAATCTTCTCAACTTCTCTTCACTTTCACAACGCTTTCCTCTTCGTTTTTCAGTCGCCGATCCCTTTCTTTTCCACAAAGGAATATCATGACCTGAGCTTTATGCCAAGTCGCTTTGATGCTATGCAACTAATCCACTCCGGCCCAAAAGAGAATGAAATCCTCATCATCCCTCCCCCCCCCCTACTTGTTCCCCTATTTGCTGCTCAGCCACCCTTATCGTCTTCCTGATAAGAACAAACGAACGTTGCCACCAGATGTCTCCTTACGCGCGTACACACCATGAAGCCTGGCTCTGAAAACCTTAAAATAAGCTACCATAACAGGGGAAAAAGGAATCCATCTTGATATGCATTGTTCGTGCGTGTAAGCACCAGGAATTCATTTTTTTGAATCTGCAATTACCATCGCCGTTTGCCCAACATGTTGCATATCCAGATAAACTGTCTCCCCAGATTTGGGCCAAGTTATTGTATATCACCATGAATGAGTTGTCGCAAGCTTCTCAGAATTTTTTTTTTTTTTAATCAAAAACAAGTTAAAAAAAACAAAGAGCATTTTCAGAAATCTTTTGCCTCTGACAATTCTTTCCTTTATCAAGATCAATAAACTAACAATGGCAACTGCCCACGTGGCACCACCCTTGTGCATCTTCGTTGCACCTCCAATGGGTGAGAAGTTGTAGATTTCCCAAGCCAAATCAGCCTCCCAAAAACGATCGAAGGAAAAACCAAAAGAAGAAAAAGAATTACTAAAACCACTGTGGTCCCTCGTGCACAGTTTTTCTTTTTCTTTTTCTTTTTTTCCCCATTTTTCGGTATTTGGGGGGAGGTGACTAAATTATACGCCTTGTGGGAGGAGGCCATTGTGCGTTACAGTACTCAATTTATTGCATAATTCTAACCCTCCTTCCGTCTTGACTCTCTGTGTGCTGTCCTTTTCTTCCTAACTGGAGTTAAAAGGCTCTGGTCTTCGGTCTTCTCCCATTTTTCTCATTACTTAATCATTTCGCAACTGCTATGCTTTGTGTCTCTGAGAGAGAGAGAGAGAGAGAGGGTATTGGAACTTGCAATTCTCTTAGATTGTTCTTTCTTATTACCCTGTTGGGAACAAGTCAAAGGTTGGCTCTGGTCAGGTTCGTTTGATTTCGTTTCACAGTTTTCCATTTTGGGTATTTGACAAAACTCCTCCTTTCTGAAGTCTAGTCTGTTCCCTCGAATCTCTCTTTTTTTTATCTGGTTTGAAGTTTTCCACTGGTTAATGGGTGTCTCACGTCTTGTTATGGATCATATCATTGCGAATTATTTAATTAATTTCTTAATTGCAGCACAGTGCGTTCGATAGCTTCAGCTCCTGTGTTCCATGGCTCTTTCTCCCTCTCGCTAGAAATTTTGTTTCTTTAATGGTTCTTTTCTCTGTTCAAAGAGATGGGTAGATTGTGGGTGTTTGATTATTTTTGTCTTTCGTTGTCAAGTAAAAGGGACTGTTGCTGAATTAAGAATAGTATCTTTGCCTTAAAAGTTCAGTTAAGTGGGTTGCCGATTTCGTTATTGTTCCCTTCCTGCTTTTCTCATGCGTTGATTGCTGTGCTTCCAAAAATGGTGGTGATCTTTTTTTGCTGTTTCGGTTTCATGTCCAAGTCAACCAATTAAGTGTCAGTAAATTAAATTAAATAAGGTCCCTAAACGGCATATTCTATAAATTAACTGCTTTGCTGCGTTTTGGTTAAAGCTCCTTTTTTGTGTTTCTGTGCAGAAACTTTTTGTCTGGTGTGCAGCCATGAATCCTTGCCTTCCTGATTGGAACTTTGAGTATGATCTCCCTTTAACCAATCAGAAGAAAAACATTGGGTACTCTCTCTCTCTATCTCTCTCTCTCTCTCTCTCTCTCTCTCTCTCTCTCTCTCTCAAAGGACACTCTCTCTGTTTCTATGTCAGTTTGGATTGATTCAGTTTTATCCTTCTGTTGATGAATTGGTCAGGTCTGACCAGGAGCTGGTGGAGCTACTATGGCAGAATGGCCAGGTTGTTATGCACAGTCAAAACCATCGAAAGCCGAGCTCAAACCAGCATGAGAGCAGTCAATTGCAGAAACATGATCAGCCGATTATGAAAGGCAGCGGGTCTTATGGGAATTCTAGCAGTTTGATTCAGGATGACGAGACGGTCTCATGGATGCATTATCCCGTTGATGATTCTTTCGAAAGGGAATTCTGTTCGAACTTCTTTGATGAGTTACCGGTGCCTCATCCGATGGAGATTGATAAGGCAGTCAGGCAAGTCGAAGCAGAGAAGATCGTGAAATCAGGCAGTTTTAATGATGCCCATAATACGAGTAACCAGCAATCCACCATTAAGCGCGCACTTGTCCCTGAAATTTCTGGGAACCAAATGCCGCCTCCACGAGCTCAGTTTGCCAAAGCCGCTCAACAAAACAATGCCACTGGAAACTTGGGAAAGGTTGTGAACTTTTCTCAATTCGCATCACTCGTCAAGGGGGGTGATCCGAAACCTTCTAGTCTTCACTTTGGAGGTGATGCTCGAGAGTGTTCAGTTATGACAGTTGGGTCTAGCCACTGTGGAAGCAACCAAATTGTAAATGACCCAGATTTTAGTAGGGCATCGAGCAATGCGGCCGGCACAGCTGGCTTTTCTGCCGGGACTTTTAAGGAAGATGTCCATAAAAACGTAGTTTCTCAGGGTGAGGGGAGGAAAACAGAGACACTTGAGCCAACTGTTACTTCATCGTCTGGTGGATCCGATAGTAGTTTTGGTGGAACCCTCAAGGAATCCGCTGGTGCGAGTAGCCACAAGAGGAAGGGCAGAGATAATGAGGAATCTGAGTGCCAAAGCGAAGTAATGATCCCTCTTTCTTCTTTATCTATCAAATTTCATTTTGGTGATCCTAACATCGGAATTATTCAGGCTGCTGAACCAGAAGCTGCTAGTGGAAAGAAGCCAGCAACGAGGTCGGGATCAACCCGCAGGAGCCGTGCTGCCGAAGTGCATAACCTCTCTGAAAGGGTGTGGACGCAATCCCATGAAAATTACTTGTCATGTTAAACCAAATTACTCTGCATTTTTATTGGACATAACAGTTGGGCCGTTAATGCAGAGGAGGAGGGATAGGATCAATAAGAAGATGAAGGCGTTGCAAGAGCTTATACCTCACTGTAACAAGGTCTTCCTTTGTTCTATCCGCATCATTTGATAATTTCTTGATTCTCTCGGAATCTGTAAATCATTGCTTCTATTGGATTTTAAATTCCATTTTCTTTGTTGCTCCTTCAATTAGTGCTGGGATTGATAGTCTTATGCACGCCATAATTAGACACGTAATTTCTATGAGTAATCAGAGATGATAAATCAGCCCGCCAAAGTATCTCTAGGTACAAAAATGGCTCATTCTGTATTATAAGAAAATGTAGCAGCAAAAACTGTTCTGGAGTTTATTTTATCCATAACTTTACCAAAAAAAAAAAACTGTTCTGGAGATGCTAATAAGTGAGTTGCTTTGTTTTGGCAGACGGACAAAGCATCAATGCTTGATGAAGCAATTGAATACCTGAAGTCTCTTCAGCTGCAGCTACAGGTATGTGGTACTTTCTGGAACCATGGAACAGAAAACATTTCAGATAAGCAGTCCAGCTCAACATGAGGGAGGGTCATGTCTTCCCTATCATTGCTGAGTGGAATCTTCTTCCTTCTATGGAAGCTTTTAGAAAAGGCACTTGCTGTTTGGAGAATTAAGGAGTTGGCCTCATATTTGTTGTGCTCGAAGTTAAATTTTGACCGTAAAACTCAGAAAATAGAAGCACCTAATCATTTCATGGAAATCTAAAAAACCTTGGGTTGTTGGTGTTTTAGGTAATGTGGATGGGAGGTGGGATGGCTCCGATGATGTTTCCTGGAGTACAGCATTATATGTCCTCGATGGGTATGACGATGTGCCCACCATCTTTGCCCACTGTACCCAACAATTTGCATTTGCCTCAAGTCCCGGTAGTTGATCAATCAATCCCAATGGCTCCAAATCCAAATCAGTCAGTAATTTGCCATACTCCAGTCCTGAATCCCATGAATTTTCAGAATCAGATGCAAAGCCCCTCATTTCCCGAGCAATTCGCGCGTTACATGGGCATCCACCCCATGCAAGCCGCATCACAGGTTTGAAAGTCCTTCTGCCATCGAAAAATGTTGCGGCACTTTGGGGCTGATTATGGTCCCTTGATCATGTATCAAACTTTTCTTGCAGCCCATGAACATGTTCAAGTTCAGCCCTCAGACCGTACAGCAGATTCAAACAAATTCACTGCCCGGCAGTATCAGCGGGCAATATAGTGGAGCTACAAATGATGCTTTAAGTGGCAAAATGGGTTAGTCACTTTTGTCATTTGTCCTTCCAGATATATAATGAACTGGGAAATCCCTAGGTTATTTCTTCATAACAGTTTAGGAGTCGGGACATCATGGGTACTCTCCGAAAATCCTATAAGAAATGCCGCAAAAGATGCATGGGTAGATTCTAATCATGTCTTGTTAAAATAATGGCAGGTTAACGAGTGGCCATGCTCATTGGAAGCCTGCATTCCCGCTAATATCAGATGGTAAGAGGTCATACCCTTCAGGGGGAAGACATTGAATGGCTGCTGCTTGATCCGTATCCTGGCTAATTGGTGATTTATGTACCCATCTCCTTGATGAGTTTACTACAACTACTATGAGGGCTAGTGAATACGGATGAAGCTGGCTCCGTTACTGCTGTTGAATCTGCCGCAATCAGCCTGATAAGAAGACCACCTTCTTGGTCCTTGAGATTTTTTGGTCGCAATTTGCAAGAGTTACATGGTTATTTTACTATTCTTACCAAGCACGACTGTAAATTTCTGTACATTGCATGTTAGAAGTGGGAGAACTGGAGCTAACACCATTAGAAGCGCAGAATTGATGGAATTGATGGAGGTGAGATTTGTAATGGGAGAGGGTTGATAGTGGGAGCACAACTACACATATTTTGTTACTTTAGACTTTCTGTTCTTTCAGTCCTACTAAATAAATTCTTCAATTATGGGTCAGGAAATGGTCCGTATTTTCTTATTGACTATTCGCCCCACAATATACACTGAAGAATTCGAGGTTTTAATTTACCCATCCCGGTTTATTCGTTGGCATCTAATCGAAGTTAGCAGTCATCCTAGCGTATTCCTTTCTTCAAGTACCTTTCCCGAAAATTCTGTGCAAGATTGAGTGATCTTTCTCCATCGACCGAGTTCCTCCATGCAAATAGAAAGTGCTTTCCAACATCCTGAATCTCTAGCAGTTCCCGATCCCATGTTAATGGCTGCTTATTCTTACTTCCAATAGCAGAAACATGTCCCTGCCACATGAAGTAAAAGGACCCATGATTCGGCCTATCAGTGCGTCACACCCCTCGCATCCTAGGTTGTCGATGCCTACGCAAGAGCGAGCTTTGTTGCTCCTTATCTCCTCCATATTCTATCAAACACTGAGCGAAAGCAACTTCCTCTCTTCCAACCACTTTCCAGCACTAAAGCAAAGACGAGATGCTCATGATACTGTTCATGGTTCCACTGATGCTAACTTTCACGGAAATGGCGGTGGTTCTCTCAAGTCTCATCGAATTTTTCAGTCGGGATTGGTGGGGAAGTGCTGATGAGTACTTCACTAGGGTGTGCTAATGCTGATTCTGTGTGTAAGTTATGCTAGTTTTGCGTATGTCAACTAATGAATTATTAAGAGCAAAGCAGCACTTGTCATGTTATCCGATGATGTTTTTACATGACGAACATGTGAGATTAGACTTTAGTTTTGGTCGCATGGTGTATGGGAAAATCAATCGAGACATCTTTTCCTATCATATATTTCGGTAAAATAGCATCAAATAGGAAGTAAAAACGTGAGATTGACTCAATTCGCGAACTGAAAACCTCACCGACATTGCCACGCAAATGTTGAAGCTTTTAAATGTTAGTCCATCTCGACCTAGATAGACGTTGGCACAATTGCGGGATTGACGCGATGTCCTATAAGTCTTCTTGTTGCTTTGTGGAAGTCATTTCCAGCATTTATGCACCGATCATGTAGTACTGACTGGACCCTACGACGGCGTGAACATCGTTGCCCTACACATCTTCAAAGGGTTATTGATGCCATACAAGAAGGGTCATCGTTCCGGTCATTTAGGAGGCAAAACGTTTGTTCGATGCCAATCCTATGATCGGTGTAAAGCGCAAGAAGCCATCTCACGGGTCCATACATCGCTGACATGACGAGCCAAAATCATTTTTCTCGAAATTTGAAAAGTCTAGGACGCGGCTGTCGTGCCACACACACAGACGACATATTCCAAGCCAGTACGTCCACTGTGTGGTCACAGGAAGATCTTTCACTAGGCAGCTTTTCTTGCACAAGTGGGAGCGGTGCAAAAATGCCTTCATCTTCCTCATCACCATCATCTCAACTGTAATATTCTCAGTAAGCATCATAGTCCTATCTCCCACTTTAATGTGTCTGTTCTCTCTCTCTCTCTCTCTCTCTCTCTCTCTCTCTCTCTTCTCCGAGTTGCAAAAGATCCCGGCTCTATCTTCTCTTCACCAAGTTGCATGTTAAAAAGAGAGAGAGAGAGAGAGAGACAGTTTATGGAGTAAAACTAGGTGTGAGACTATATCAGCATTATGATGCGAAAGTTGGCTAATATTAGGAAAGTATATATATACATCTACATATATATATAGATATATATATATATAATATATATATAATATGTAAAAGATTGTCCTTTAAATATAAACATATGGGACAAATATAGGGGTAGCAAGTTCCAACACAAATTGACATGTTTGAATACGATCATAAGATAAAATGAAAACTTATGGAATTTAAGATACATAAATTCCATACCATAGTTAATAGAAATGCAGATGATGTAATTCAATTTAATTGTGAAATCAGAATATAGCACGCCAACACGAACTGTCAGCACCTAGAAAGTACTAAGAAAGACTCGAACCTTGTCAAATCGAAACTAACACAACTTGACGTCTACTGACCACTTTTCGCAAGGAAAAATTTTAAACCATAACTTAAATAGATCAAGCCACTTGCGCAAATATAATAATACGATATTTGACGATGGTCCACCTATATCTTTAGGGAGGGTTTTGAGGGGAGGGGGAGGGGGAGGGGGCTTATTTTGTGTGGATGAAAAGGGATAATATATTCAACTAGAGCCACTTAGAAGATAGTGGCTCAGATTGCTCCGGCTTTGTTCCCACATATCCCCCTTGCCCCCGTCTTTTTCCTTTCTGACGTTACAAAGCTCGAAAGGGAGAGATGTCCCGAAATTTTTTGGGGACCCCCCCGGCGCTCTTGTACCGATCTAATTGCCCATGTTTCATGTCCACAAGCTGGGGACTTCATCTTGAGAAGATTGATGCCCCATCAGCATCGCACCATCCAGCGCGACACCAACTGATGCATCCCCCCCTCTTAAATGCCCACTTACCCCACTTCACGTCAACCCCTATGCCGATGTGAAATCTTAGCGGGGGGAGGAGAAAAGTTCTCACTTTTCCCCTCTTCTCAACGTGATCTGCTGATCCTGTTTTGCACTACTTAATCCAGGGTTTTTGTTCAGTGTCGTGATCTGATGACCTGATCTTAGGGTTTTTTGTTCAGTGCTGTGGGCAGTTGGTGAGACAATGCATCATGCAGTTGCGCCTCTCTGCATTCTTATTATGGCGTTTCTTCAGTCAAACCCCACGATCGAAACGTGGCAATTGCCTCGTGTTGTTTGTCGCGGGTCGAGTACGAATTACAAAGATAGTGTGAAATGTGGAATTACAACGTTGAAGAGAGCGCATTGGAGGTCTTCATAGACCTAGAAAGGACAAGACAGTAGACTTAGACTAATTCAATCGCACTGTAAACATATGCGTAATGGCCAGTCTGGTGGTCCTGATCAGAAGACAGGTTCCAGTCAACTACGTTTGCATTTGTTTTCTTTAGCTGCCGCGACGGAGAGCGACGCGAGGTTGTCCTTCAAGTCGTCGCGGAGCTGCATCTGTTCGGTCGCGACGTCACATAGCTTGTCGTGGTTACATTTACCAACTGCCTGCGAGAGAAAAAGAAAAACATGGAATAGGATCTGTGAAGAGCAAAAAGGGGGAATGATAGCGGGAAGATTATTTGCCGAGGGAGAAGAAAGAAATGTGATTGTTCTTAGTTAGGAATTTTCGCGTCTCTACCAATTGGACTCGCACACGACAATATAAGTATATATCTGAAAACATGCATCCGATATAATCGATCATGTTGTGAATTATCTATGTTCAATTGAGATTGTCAACTGTCCGTTGTATCTATCTTTCCTCTGACAAGGTTGTTCTAGCTTTGAATTGTCACCGCCTAGCTCGTGGACAACCGAACCTCTTAAAATATGCTAAGATATAGATAGACCCCATCTATACCTACACAATTGATGATTCGTACGTATGATCTAAGATGAACGAGGTCCAACATACTTCACGCGCATTCCAAAAAGTGACCTCTAGAGAGGAGAACCATTTTCCATACCTTATCGGAAATGGTGTTTTGTCTATTACATCGTACGTCGCTTGCATGCCATATCGGTAGATACACGTAGTTAGAGTAGTCGAAAATCAAGCGCGGCAATTTCTCGTACTAAAATATTGATCAGAAATCCTCCCGATGTCATCTGGAATGAACTTATCTACGGAAACGATCGTGCCAAAATTACTAGCTAGCTGAAATCACCTGCTTGAGGATTGCAGGGTTGTCGTTGATGGCACCACCTTCTTCTTGCCTGCAAGCTTCCGCTTCATCCCGTCTCGGTTGCACCTGTGACATCTTCTCTTCTCTTCGGTTTGATACAATCTTCTTCACGACAGCAACGTTCGCACAACGGCGATCGGACATTAAAAGACATGGAGGTCTGCGAATTCATCGGATGCGGGCGGCAATGCGTGCACAACGCGTGTCGCAAGCGCGCTCGGTCGTGTACCGTGTCTCAAGGGGCGTCGAAACCTACGTACTTCCATGCACGTAGATGTAGGGATGAAATTGGGGGAGAAGGATTGAGGGGGGAGATGTTCGAAAGAAAAAAGGCCCATCGAGGCCCATCAAAGGGAAAAGCCCGTTTTGGGCCCAATAGACTGGAGCTGGATCGTGTAACAAGGGATTGGCCCAAGTACGAGAAAGAAGAGAGGCCCGTCGAGGTCCATCAAAGGAAAAAGCCCGTTTTGGGCCCAACAGACTGGAGCTGGATCCTGTAACAAGGGATTGGCCCAAGTACGAGAAAGAAGAGAGGCCCATCGAGGTCCATCAAAGGAAAAAGCCCGTTTTGGACCCAACAGACTGGAGCTGGATCGTGTAACAAGGGATTGGCCCAAGTACGAGAAAGAAGAGAGGCCCGTCGAGGTCCATCAAAGGCAAAAGCCCGTTTTGGGCCCAACAGACTGGAGCTGGATCGTGTAACAAGGGATTGGCCCAAGCACGAGACTGTCTCTAGCTTTGATAGTGTGAGAGATTAGATTAGTGTTTAGTGGCAAAACCATCACTAATCATTAATCACTTTGCAAATTATATTGATTTAGACTCCGTTTGTTTCATGAAAATTATTAGGAAAATGTTTTTCTAATTTTTCGGTGTTCATTTCATGGAAAATAAATTGCTTGGGAAAAACATTTTTCATGAAGGAAAAAAAATTCTAAATTAGGGAAAAATGTTTTACACTTTTAAAAAGTGTAAAACATTTTTCTTACTTGGTTTCTCTTATCTCACACACCTATAAGCCCTCACTTCCTCCTCCTCCTTCTTCCTTCTTCTTCTTCTTCTTTTTTTAAAAAAATTACTATTTGTTTATTTATTTATATCTGAATTTTTCTTTTTTTCTCTTTCTTTCCTTTATTTCCCCGCTTCTTCTTTATTGGCCAATCAATGATTGACAATAGGCGAGCCTCGAGCTCATTGGCAAGCCTTGCCAGCCTTTGGCCTAGCTAGATTGGCCAGCTCCGAGCTTGCCAACGGGCACGATCGACGAGCCCGAGCTCGCCGAGGTGAGCACCTGTGGCCGATTCTTGCCGGCCACGTCGTCGACCGTGGCCGTGGCCGATGACCGACCAAGAAGAAGAAGAGGAAAACAAAGAAAAGGAAAAAGAGAAAGTAATTTAATAATCGATTTTAAAATATAAAAATTAATTAAAAATCAATTTTAAAAAACAAAATAAATGAAAAGGAGTGTATGGAGAAAATATAATTTTCTTACTTTAACAAAGTGGAAAATATTTTTCACTTTATTTTCAAGTTTCACTCGAGTACTAGAAAATGATTACATTTTTTTAAAAATAAATGGTTTTCTAGAAAATATTTTTCGACAACGTTATATTTTCCGCGAAACGAACAGACCTTTAGTGTCACTTGTCATGATGATTCGACTAATCATGTAGGCCCATCTAGACTTCGTTTGTTTCATGGAAATAATGATTACTTGTATCATTTATAAAACATTGTCCACTAAAGAATTTAAATATAAATTATCGTTGATAATAAAAATATGCTTATTAATTAATTTATTTTAAGTGCTTGATTTTAAGAAAATATCTTCAGCGGAACAAACAGGCCTGTCTCGCCAAGCATGTTGGCCACGAAAGTCTCCAACCAACAATCACTTCACCCCTCTAGGATATTTTTCTGGCAATAGCTTTCATTATCTACTGACATCCCCCACAAAAGAAACTCAATCATTGAGATCAGTACGTCCGAGATATTGACAACTCATACCTCACACTGATGCATCGCCAATTCAATTGAAAGTTCTTATTTTAAGGATATGTTCGTTGCTCAACGTGCAATACATGCACTTTGCAAGAAACATTTGATCAATTAGTAGTATCAAGTTAATGCGTTATGCGATATATTTTTTCCCGATCCAAAAGGAGAAATACCATATCTTGCCTAATGAAATTGCAAGCGTAGTCTGGAAATGAAAAGTTACAAATCTCATATCATATTAAAAAAAAAACCATTAAAACCTCTGTTGTATATCTATTTTTTTTCCCTAGACTATAAAATCAATTTCTTCTCGAGTTTACTTTACTGAATTTCATTAAATTCTATAATCTGTCGGCCAAGTTATTTTTTGGCCCTGAGAAATAAATGGTTGCCTTATTTTGCTTCCATCATGCGTGTAGGACATGCGGCCCACTGTTCATGTACATCCCTGAAAGATATGACCTTGAGACCATGGGGCGGGTCCCCAGGCTGACAATTCACAAATCATATCAACATGGTAAATTTGTCTGAGCTTTTATAAGACGCAATCTAGCCAAATACAAAATGAGGGGGCGCCAAGAAGATTCAAGTTATGCGGATAAGTTACTGAGGAAGACCTCTTTAAAATGTGGATCAATATGGAATTCGATAAAGGATATGTTGAACAGTCCCTTGATAAAGGATATGAGGAGTCTCTTGTTGATTTTGGAGGAGAAAATAAATAATGAATTTCAAGGTGTAGAAATAAGAAATAAGTGTGTCTAATTGTAGCAAAATAAAGATAAAGAAATAAATAATCGTGTCTAAAACCATGATTATCAACTTCACTACTTAATGATCATTGATTCTACTCCTTGACAACTATTGCCTCAACTACTCAAATTAATTGTCAATTACACTATCCGAATAGTTATCGATTTCACTATCTTGATGGTTACCCTTTTTATGGTTGCATTTGAAATTGTTGAATCCACTATTTCATAGGTATGTCGCTTCCATTTCCTTGATGGTTGCCTCTCCGTCGGCTATATCCGAGAATGTTGACTAAACACTTGGACTTTTTTTCTTTTTGCGTCAACACAAGCCCCCTTATTCGTTTGAATTATATAATCAAGAATCATCATATGCCTCCTTATTATTTGCAAATTTGATTTTTGCCCAAATATCATGTGGGTTAAATTCATCATCTTACTCATGTCTTTCCTTTGAAGCTACATTTTGTATAAAATCTTCATATGACCCTTTATCTCTATCTCTCTCCAATTGCTAATACTTGGACACTCTCCTTGTCAATTAAAATAAGACAACAAAGTCTCAGCCTTCAAATCTTTTCCTTAAATTAAAATTCATTTCATTAAAGGCCAAGTTTGTAAATTCATTTTCAGAGAGTGAAATAAGGCATATTTTCCTAGCCTTTTTTAAACCGGGCAATAAATTGGTCAAATGACTCATTGCTATATCGATGAAGTCTAGCTAGGTCAACAATCAAGTATCATTTTATACAGGGAAAATGCCACAAAAAACCCTAAACTATGTACAAAGTGACAAAAATACCCCAAACTTTTTTTTGCACCACCAAAAACCCCAAACTTTGCCATCCGTGACACATTTATCCCAAACTATTTTTTGACACAAAAACCCCAAACTTTCATTTCGTGACATATTTACCCTAAATCTTAAGGGCATTTTGGTCATTTTGCTTTTAAAAATATTTTGCTTTTTTTCTTTTTTCTTTTTTCTTTTCTCTTCCCTCCGCTGGCTCCGGCGGAGGGAAGCCAGCGTCCGGCGAGGGCTGCCCTCGCCAGCATCGGCCCTCGCCGGCGTCGGGCGAGGGTGGCCCTTGCCTGGGTCAGCGGAGGGCCTCCTCGCTGCGTCGGGCGAGGGAGGCCGTCGCTAGATCCGGGCGAGGGCGGCCCTCGTCGGCGTCGCCGGCAAGGGCAGCCCTCGCCGGACGCGCGCTTCCAGCGGAGGGAAGAAAAAAGAAAAAAATAGAAAAAAAATAGAAAAAATAGAAAAAGACGAAAATACCCTTAATGGGGTAAATGTGTCGCGGATAGTAAAGTTTGGGGTTTTTGGTAGTGCAAAAAAAAGTTTGGGATATTTTTGTCACTTTGTGCATAGTTTAGGGTTTTTGGTGGCATTTTCCCTTTTATACAATTGAGAATGGAATTGTTTTTTCATCTCTACTCAATTACACATCGAATTAGTTGATAAATTAGTATGCCAAGTGAAATCAATTTTCGACAAAGACGAAGGAAATAATACAAGTCTTAAAAATTCCATTCGTTCCTGCTTCTCCATATTACCCTAAAAATCGAGCGACGTGTTCAATGGTCAATCGTTCATCTTCGTCGATGAAGATGGTAAAGTCAGTAATTTTAAAACCCCTATGAAAATGTCAATTATCAACCCATTCTGGATAAGCTTTCTGGGTTCAGGAGTGAATAGACAATCATCATATATCGCGTTTCTGTTCATCTTCGTCGATGAAGATGGTAAAGTCAGTAATTTTAAAACCCCTATGAAGATGTCAATTATCAACCCATTCTGGATAAGCTTTCCGGGTTCAAGAGTGAATAGAGAACCATCATATACCACGTTTCTCCTTGTCTCCACCTCATGTGCTTACCATAAAGCATGACCATATGCTGGAGTGTGTGAATGGAGGTATCCGTCATGATTTTCTGAGGAGAGTCGTGGGAGTTGATTTTCCATGTATACGGACAAAGGAAAAAGTTAAATCAGTCCCGCAGGGCCACGGAGATTGGGCAGTTGCCAACACGTGGGGGATTCGATTCCATTATGGAGTACGAACGCGACAGCCAAGCTTCGGGGCCATGGCTGACCCAATCCCAACGTCCTTTCGGAACCAAAGCAAAGGCCCAACTCAAATCAGAGAGTCTTTTTCAATCTTTTCCCGGCCACTAGCGATTGCCATTTTCCTCTCTTCTTTTCTTTTATTTTTTCTTTTATTTTTTCGTTCTTCCTCCTCCTTTTACTTTCTCGAATAGGAAAGAACGGTAGGTGCGACTCGAAATGGAACGGCGAAATTTTTCAAAACTCAAGGTGCGAATTCACACGAAGGCGATACATAAAAGATATTTGTTTTCTCGAGACTTTTTGTACGAGCCAACATTTTCATCGAAATAATAATTAATAATCGAGTGGGCCGAGGACACGTCGTGCTCGCCCGTTGCGAAATCGGAATTTGTCTTTTCTTTTCCTTTTTTCTTCCTGCCAATACGCTGTGAACACGTGGAGTGGACAGATGGGGCGGTTAGTTACCTCACCTTGGAGACGTTTTCCACGTTGCGCGCACGAAAGGGGTGTTCTGGTTTTTCTGGAAAGGGGCCCCCCCCCCAATCCCGCGTGGGGCCCACGAAAACGTGGTCGGTCCGGCGACCGGTGACGCGCCGCATCGGCCCTGTCGCTTCGCCGTGTGAAAAGCTCACGTGCGTGGCCGCGTTCCGGTCCCCATCTCGGGAGTTTTCCACTTTCATCGCGGGATGACGTCTTCCATTAATGCCTGGACTTTGACTTGCCCGGCGACACGAAATCGAATTGAAGGCGTGAGTTTTCGGGCCTTCCAAATTACATGCGTGAATTATTTAGGGGGAATGGCAACTAGCTCCTATATTCAAACTTGCACGCCTACGGAAATCCATTAGGACATATGCTCGAGTGACGATTTCTATTATTACTTTTTTATTCTGCTAATGGAACATGGTCGTATGAGTCGACATCGTTAACTATCTAGATAAATGTGCTAATGTGAATTTATCTATATATACAGATAGATTCGTTGCTTGTAGTAAGCATTCTGCTTTTCGTTGACAATGTCCCATCATCGAATTAAGTTGGATCGTGTGTTGTAATTTTCATAAATTTGCTCTCTTTTTTGCCTGGCATTGTTCTACGTGAACTTCAAAGGTTTGTGTTTTTACTTGTAAAAGGTAAGCCAAAAAAGTTCGAACAATCGGATTAGACCGGACCAAACCACACTTCATGGTTTGGTTTAACTTTATTAAAATCGATACAGAAAAATATCATGATACAATAATTTCTTAATAATTTTTATAATTTGTAAGTGAAGTAGCTTGTCTTTTCGAATTTCAAGTGACATTAGAGAGAAAGAGAGAGTGGACTCATGATTTCGACCAACCAAGCCCTCATCTCTGATTTGACTTGCCACTATAAGCAAGTCAAGGTGGTTGAAACATAAAGCAATGGCCCTACTCCCTCCCTCCGTCTCGACATAGGTAGTGGCCACCCTCGCCAAAGCACAGCGACAATTGTAGCCTCTCAGCTAAAGCTTTGCGAGGGCTAACGACCATCGTTGGTGGTTGGACAGTCACATAGGCCATCCTCCTTTCTTTCTTTACTCTCTCCCTCTCTCTCTTCCTCAAGATGTTTCTTTTCATTCTTTTTTATTTTATTTTCTACTTCGCTTCACTATTTTGGGTCCAGCCCGCACAAACACGGCAATGTAAGTCAACATATTCTTACATGTATTGAAGCCTTAAGGATTCGGGGCTTGTTTTTGCCAAAGAAAGGAAGTACAAGAGCATTATTAAACATTAGAAAAGAGTTTAGAATATAATTGAAATAGTCCACCCAACCCCTTGAAATATCTATGCATATATATTTTTTTACCGAAATATATAATTTACCTTGAATTTTCGACCATTGCTTGCTTAGACCGGTCCATGAGTTTTAAGAAAAACAGGGAGTGGTCGAGAAAAAAGTTACTTGTGGACAGTGATTTTTGGATCATTCGGATGCGGCACCGTGCCACTCCGAAAAGCTCACCAGCTTTTGAAAGCTCTTGTCCGTGCTCTGGGACAACTTTTTCAGATTCCCCGCCAAAAGAAAAGACAACTTTCTTTTTTCTTTTTTTTTTCTTCCAATTTAATGTAGTAACTGGCAAAGTGACTGATGACGTAATTATTCTCAAGAGACTGACGTTGATATCCTAATTGGTGGAACTCATTTATAACCAGATGGACCATGTATGAATTAGTTAAGTTTTAATTAATGAATTATTAATAAATTTGGATTGTATGTAAATCTAATCGTACATGGATTTGTATCCTTTTATTTATAAGTCCAATCATAAATGGGTTGTTAAAAACTTATAAGTTAAATGAATTTGTCTTTAAACTTATTTACATCTATTTAAGTTATAAAGATTATTAGTTCCTCTTGAGCAGTTTTCATTATTTTTATTTTTTAAAATTACTTATTTTTCTTTATTTCTTTTACTTTTTTCCCCTACAAAGTTGGGCATTCGACCCCCACCGCCCTCCAAGCAAGGGCCTCGAAGCCCTCCCCAATTGCACTGGCAAGCCTTGAGATCACCATTCAAGCAAAGCCAATGCCTCGCCAGCTTTAGGTGAGCTTGAGCTCGCCAAATCTAATGAGGCCGAACTTGTGGACCTTGGTGCTGGAAAGACTCCAACCTTCTCAATCTAGCAAACCGAGCCTCATTAGCCTTGGGCAAGGCTTGAGCATGCTTGTTGCATACCATGGCCATTGTGGTTGGCAATCGAGAGAAGAAGAAAGATAAAGAAAATTAAAAAAAAAAAAGAAAAATAATTTAAATTATATTTTAAAATATAATAAATAATAAATACTTCCAAGGAGTGCAAAGACAATCAAGTAAGATTTTCTATGCTAAGTGAAATCAATTTTCTAATTCATTTAAAATTTCAACCAAAACATTGAAAAACATTATCATTTTTGGAAATACCACATTTTTTCGTGAACTCAAGTTAAAAATTGTAAAATTTACCCATTAAATGAAAATATTTTATAATATGGATCAAGCTGAGTATAGGTTTAGTTGGATATGGGTTAATTTGGGTAGAATCATTTATGACCCTACCTAAACCTGACCCGATTCACTCATTTGACGAGTCTATTCATCAACGATGAAGAAGGCTATTCAATGAAAGGGTGCATCGCTAATTCATGGGGTTATATGCTAATTCGCTAATTTCTTGATCTTCGAGACATTGTAAATTTCATGACATTAACTTTACATGGCGTAGTGAGCCCAGTTGGAAAATTGCATCCTTATAGTTCGAGCATCATCACATGAGATTTATAATTATCCATTACAATTCATTTTATAAGGTGAAAAGGCAAGAATAACGAATTGAGGGATAGTATTGCATAGAAGCATCGTGTTACTCGTAAAATCATCAATTGGTGAGATGGAGCCTAGCCCTCACTGCATTTGGCAAAGGTTGAGCCTTGGCGGCCACCCCTGAGGTCAAGCAGCCAACTAGAGAAAGAAGAGAGAGACAAGAAAGAAGAAAAAGGAAAACAGAAAATTTCAAAAAAATGTAAAAAATTTGACAATGTCAACATAAGACAGTTGACATTGACCAAATAAAAAAAAATTAAAAAAATGTAAAAAATTGTTAATGTCGACATAAGACGGTTGACATTGACCAAACCACCATGTCAACGATTTTATGTTAAAATTGATTGAAATGGCGAAATTGACAAATCATCAAAAGATGTAGGAGTGAATTGACATGATTGATAGATTTAGAACTAAACTAATCATTATACAATGAGTTTAGGACTCATTGAATAGATTTTCCCGAGATCTAGAGAATACATTCAATACTTACCCTAAACTCCATTTATTTTGCAGATTTTTTTATTTGCAAATATTTTCCTAAAAAAAAATTGCTTGAAATTAATGTTCAATAAAAACTTTCATTATCGATAACAATTTATATTTACATAATTTCGTAAATGATAAAATTATTTTTTCTTTATTTATTTTTGTAAGCGATACGAGTTATTGTAATTAAAAAAAAAATTTCTAGATCGTTTTTTTTTTTTTTTTTTAATCATTAAAAGGGTAATGAATGGTATGCGCGTGGCATGGCCTATTGGAGTGATTTTCAAAAATTTGGTTATTCTTTTTAGAAAAATTTGGAAACATGCCGATATTATTTACCCTCCCTACTTTTGGATGTTACTCTATTTTATTTAATCCGAAATATATTGGGAACAATTGAAATATTTCAACTTCTACTAAATGTATTTTCAACTTTTATACTTCACTTTACCAAAACCTAAAATTACTAATTAAGTAATTGGGATAATGGGATAGGTAAAAGGTCATATTTGTAGAGATTCTTCTTCTTCTTCTGTAAGTAAACCAAGTAGGTAGAGTTGGTATTTGCATTATGAATGCATATCACATAATATTGTTGACACCCAAATATATACTATAACAAAACAAACTATTAGGTCATTAAATTATAACGGAGAAAATTATGTGTCCTTAAAACATCAACGCGTTCCACGTTACCTTTAAATTAGAGCATCAAATTTTATTTTATTTTTAACGGCAAGTATTATCTTTACTTGTGAAACTGGATCAATTTTATTGGGCAATACGTACTATAATTACAATCTTCATCTAAAACCGAAAAACTTCATTTTAGTAAACTTTCATGGAGTCGCATGTTCCCGTGCGGTGCACGGGACTAGTGATAAGCGAAAGCAATGTTAATTCTCTATTATCAGGGATGTATTACTTAAATGTCAGCTGCTTTAAATTAAAATCCATAGACTTATCACATTTTAAAAGAACTGATTGTGTCATCCCATGATCTATTCATGAATATTTTGGATACTAGTGAAAGTGCGAGGAAATGGAAGTCCGACAAGGAGCAAACTTAAATAAAAAAATATACATAGATATTTAAAATTGTGCTCTTTTAGTATGGTTGGGGGAAGCATCTCCATCCATAAGCTAAAAGGGTCAATACACTAAATTAAATAAAAATAAAATAGCTATTAATTAGTGATTTGCATGTAACGTTTGACGCATTACGTTCACTGATTGAGACCCGCAACAAAAAAACTTTTGAAATGCGGGTGATTAGGTATTGAGTGACTGTAGCCACGCTAAACATTCGACTGGTCGATCTTAATTATATTTTATTTCGCCTTTTTCACTGGGTACATGTGTTAATTTAAATAAATGTTTTTTTTTTTTTTATATCAAGGATCCTGGTGCAAGACACCTTATGGGTATCCATGGTTCACGGAGGACCACCGACTATATTTAGGGATTTTTTTTTTTTTTTTTTTTTTTTTTTTTTTTTTTTTTTTTTTTTATATCGAGGATCCGGCCCGCACACCTTATGGGTATCTATGGCTCACGGAGGACTACTGACTATATTTAGGGAATGTTTTTTTTTTTATATCGAGGATCTAGCCTGGCACACCTTATGGGTATCCATGGCTCACGGAGGACCACTGACTATATTTAGGGAGGGACTAGCACAGGACTCCACCGTTATGGCCCCCCACTTAAGACGCAAATGGCAACGCGGAGATTTGAACCTTTCACCTTTTGGTCAGCTACTCAGAACATCTCTTCCAACATAGCTGCCTGCCGGTGGGTTTAAATAAATGTTAATATTATGAAAAATCTTAAATTAATATACCCGTAATAAATTTATCCCAAATAATCACAAAAAACCCCAAACTTGTACATTTATAATAAATTTATCCAAAACTAAATTTTTGATTGTTAAAAATTTTAAACTAACATATTTATGATAAATATACTGTCGTTAAATTGAATTAATATCACAAAAATCACAAAATTGGTACAACTGTGACAAACGAAGAATAAAATCCTAAATTGTTATATTAATAAATTATCACATATCATCTAATTCAGCAATTTAATAGTAAAATTTTTCAGAAATTAATAGAGGATAAATTTGTTATGATTTGGGGTAAATTTATTAAAGATGCACAAGTTTGAGGTTTTCATGGTTAAAAAATTAATTTGATATAAATTTTCCATGGATGTATTAATTGGAGGTTATTTGTGGTATCAATCCTTTAAATAAATGCTTGTGGAGTTTCGAACGTAATTTGGCAGTTTTTTTAATGCAATGTGCGATGTTGAGTAATCGGATGTCGCGATTTTATTTGACCGACGAATTTCAGGCATATATAAATCCGCGAGGTGGCGAGGTCCTGTAGGTTTGTGCCGAGAGTGGAGAAATTAAAAATCATATTTTATGTGCCACTAGCAATTACTTAATCTTATTGGCCACGAAGAAATAATTTTTTAGAAAAAAATATCCAGCTGACGATTAGGCATGAGAAATTAAAGAGGAACTGTACTTGGAAGGTTGCTTGCGCTTACGTTCTCTTTTTCTTCTCTATATACCGAAGTTTTGACTAATGAGCAATACAATTTGGTAAATCAATCTCGTGAGTCTTATGACACGAAAAAGGAGAAAAACTGCCTTTGCCCCAAAGTCATCTAGCTTAGCCTTTGTCATACTGCTTGTTTCGGGTAGTCGAGCCAAAAGCAAGTCGATTGATATGGGCAGGCATGCCCTTAAGATCGTATGGTAAAGCGGGTTGATTAAGTTGTGCAAAAACGGATTCGAACATCACCCGATTGTTAAAACACGGAAAGAATTTGATTGTTTGTGAGAGTACCGTGAGAAATCGCCGCCATTTGCAAAGGGGATTATCATGACAAAAATTAATATGAAATCGAAGCCGTGCATACATCGATTAGGGTTTGTTCGATCTATCGTGATGATACTCATTAAGCAAGATCGCAAGTTACCTGATTGGCCTATCCATGATTCATTAAATGCCTTACCCCCCCTACGTCAAAAGTAATCCAAATAGGCAGGTCAAGAGCCAAATTGACAACATGGTGGATTTATGTGAATTAAATCGTACATCAGTAATAGATTCACCTCGTAGATATTTCTTTTTGAGATATGGTGAATTGACATGAGATGGAGTGTTTTCAATTAGATCTTTGGGAAAGGGATTAATTATCTAATCGAAACTATTTGCCAAGAAAATACACAGGTCACCATCATCATCCGGATAATCATCTTTGCGGGCCTTATAAGGAAGTAACTCGCGGCCAAATCTTGTGATATTTTTCCTTTCATTGATGGAAAAAAGACGACAATAGTAGTAGCAGATTTTTCATTTGGATTACCATATCTTGCATCGAGGTCATCGATTTATTAGTATGTATATAATATTCTTAGTTCATATAAAGATATCTTACTTTTTATATATTATTACTAGCCAAATAGATGAACAATAATGATTAGGAAATTTTTTAAAAAAAGGCTTAAAATACTAACGTTTTCTCAAATAATGATTTGAAGTGGATTTAATTACAAATAAGAGTATGAAGTGGCCAAATCATTTAAAAAAAAAAAGTCTAAAATGTCAAATCATCTCAAATAATGACCTTTGTCGAGTTGGTGACTATTTCGGTAACTGGAGAAAGGGTATTTTGGTAAAAAAAATTATAACCATATATATTTTTTTCTTTTTTTCCTCTTCCCTCTCTTGGCCATCGCCGTCAATGGTCGACGGAGGTAGCTCACCTCAAGCGAGGGTTGCCCTTGCTAGATCTAGTGAGGGACAAGGGTCGCCTTGCCTAATCTGACAATGTTGCCCTCGCTTAGGTTGGTGAAGTACAAGGCCGCTCTTTGGTGATGGCAATTGTCGTTGGCATTAGGCTGTTATTTGAAATAAATTTCACTTCAAATTTTTATTTGAAATGATTTAACCCCTTCTTGTCCTTATTTAAAACAAGATTTACTTTGAGTCATTTTTTGAAAAAAATGAAATTATCTTAGATTCTCTTTCCAAATTTTCCCAATAAATTACCCACTTTTCAGTGTACATAGTAGAAAGATATCGGTCGATGCTTACCTTCTCTAATATAAAAAATTCCGTATCAGCTCTAATAGGTCGAAAAGTAGATGCTAATTCAACTTTTAAAAAAAAAAATTATTCGGCATGGAAATCGTGGCTTAAATGAAGAGCCAAAAAATCATCACGCGGTTTCGTTATCCGGGACGTGAAATTTGAACTTCGCGATTCACGTGGACTTAACATCGCCATGAAAAAAATTGGCCTAACTTTATACATTAATCTAATGAAATCTTCAGCCTTTAATGCGTTTCCCAGATTTTTCTCAGCGAGTACGTAGATTCTTATAAAGCAGAAAAGTTCGAGCCGGTGGAGGAACCGAAATTACCGAAACGCCCCCGAATTCCGCCAAGCGTCGCGTTCCTAGTGGCCCAGCCATTCGATCGCGTGCAGACGCGCACCAGCACGCTTTTTCTTCCCGTCGTTCCGGCAGGCTAGAGAGAGAAAGCGAGGGGAGAAATTCTATAAAGGCAGCTGGAGATCGCGAATTCAGCGAGACGCTCGTCGATCCCTTTTTTTTTCTCTCTCTCTCTCTCTCTAGAATTCCTCTCTTCTTCCTCTCTCTCTCTCTACTGCGCTCCGGAAGCGTCCTCGATCGCCGCCGGCGATTGGAATTGATCGGAGCACCTCGGAGTGCCGGGGGGGGAGGAAAAGCTTTTTCTCGCGATCGTCGATCAATCGGGATCGGTTTCGATCCAGCCTCGAGCGATCTCTTTTTTTTTTTTTTTTTTTTTTTTTTTTGTTTTGTTTTTTCTTTGAAAGAGAGAGAGGGAGATAGGGACGCAGACGGGGACGGTTTCGATATCGGTGGGAAAAACTCGAAGCGCATGAGCTGGTCGGGGAAGCTGGGTATCCTGAATTCGAACTCGAACCATTTCACGACCTGCCTCCTGATCTTCATCCTCCATTTCTCCCCTCAATTGCCGCCGTGCCTCTTCAAATTCGAGAACAAGTCGCTGGACCCGTTATTAAGACGGTCGAATTCGATTCCCTCCGGCGGTAGCGGCAGCAGCGGTAGTAGTGATAGAAGGAGCGGTGACGATTGTCGGTATGGAGTCTGGAAACGGGAGTAATCGCCAATCGAGCTCAGGTTGGAGCCGGTCGAATTAACGGGCATTTTTGAGCCATTTCCTTACGATTTCATGTTCTTCTTCGATCAGATTGTCGGTGGATGCTTTTATTCTTTTATAATTATTATTTAAATTCGGTTCCTTTTTTGGCCCCCGGATTTTGAGCCTTAGTTCCGCTGATTTTTTCGAAAAGGACATCCTCTATGCCAAACCTACTCCCTGTCTCTGTCTCTGTCTCTGTTTTTTTTTGGGCTTGATTTTATTTCATTTTTCTTTGAAACAGGGAGCTTAGACTTTGGATTTGGAACGTTTTGTAGGACTTTTTTTTCCCTCAAAGCTACTTTTTTATTTTTATTTTTATTTTCCTTATTTGCTGTGTATTGTTTTCCAGTGATTGAATGCCGAGACTGGCAGTTGCAATTGTCCTTTTTTATGTGAATAATTTATTTTGATCCATTCACTTTTGCGACGATCAAGCTTGCGTTGCCCGGACTGGTTATGAGCCGTGTCGATCATGTGCTTATAACTTGTAAGTGCAGCTTCGACTCTGACTAAAGTACTTATGAAAAAAAATTCCTTCTTTAGCCTGGTGCAATGGAATGGCAATACATGGGAGATTGCATGCTTGATGTTAGAACGTCATACGAAAGCTTGAGGCTTAACTTAGGTGCAAGGACTTTTGGTTGCTGTGATTTTCTCTGGTGTAGGTATTAAAAGTAAAATTGGTTTTTTTTTTTTTTTCAATTGGGTAAGTTGTGGGATTTCTTTTTATTCAGATTCACTATAGGAACAGTTTAGTGATTTAATTGGGGTGTCTCTTTATTTATGCAACACTTAGTCCTCAGTTTGCTGCTTCCATACCACTTGGCGCTGGTATTCATGCTTGCTTTGTTTTCGCATCAATACTTGATCTCAGGAAGTGAGTTACTCAGAGGAACTTCCAATGTTGCATATTGCTTGTACGGATTGATAGGTGAAATTTGCAATGTCATGCGTGAACGTGTTATATATTTGCTTTCTTTCATTCTGTAAATGGTCGTTTGAAGAGGACACATCGTGCAGAAGTTGCAAGCCTGTGAATAGTCAAAGTGCATCGTTGAGATGGGTTTTACTTGCATCGTGTGCTGTCACGTGTTAACTTTTAATCTGGACTAATTATCTAATTATCTTGATTGGGGATTATTCACCCATATTCCTAATTGGAGTTCAATATGTTGTTATGTAGCTTTGTGCTATTCATCTAGTACAAAAGGAAGACAGGCAAGGTCACCATCAGTAATTGTAATAGGAGGTGGCATTGCTGGACTAGCTGCTGCTCGTGCCCTTTATGATGCCTCATTTCAGGTAATGAAAGATGTGATAAAGTGGGAGAGTATTTCTAGTTCTACATAAGATTCTGTACAGGGAAGTCTCTCTCTCTCTCTCTCTCTCTCTACAGGTGTGATATTACTATGTTTCCTGCTACTTTGCGAATCATGCCCAATATCGAAGCCTAATGAGAGAGTTTGTAGGTTGATGAATTTAAAATTAGGATCAATAGTCTTAAATATGACCTTACATATTGCTGATAGAAGTACCATTTTTGTTATGTAATATAAATAACATCAGAATGGCATTGCAAACTAATCTCATCATTTGCTTGTGTCTGGCTATTTTGTAAAAAAACACGATGCACTTGTTGACTAGTTAGTCCCATCTGTTGTATGCAATGTAGCCTTTGATAATACATAATTTCGCATATTTAATAAAATAGTGATGAACTGTTGTATAAGAAATTTAGAATTGGAAAGAAATGAGTACTTGAAAGGTCTAGCTTGACTGGGTTCCTGATACGCATGTTTCACAGATTAGGGTTTTATGGACAATTCTCATTAGCAGTTTCTTATTGCCTTGTCAGACATTAGTCATGTCCCATTCTGGTAAACTTTGTTCAAAGAAGCCACACCACTTTTGGTGCTTAGGGCTGCATAACATTGTTCAGATATTGCAAAGTATATGTCTTCCACATCTACATGTGAGGCTGTTAGATCTAGTCTTGCTAATTCCTTCTTATTCATCTAACCAGAAGTATCTCCATGCCTTGTCACTAGTTATGTCGCTGCTCGACGGTTAACTTTTCTGACTACAAGCATGTCGAGATTATTATGATAGACTTGATTATGATACGTCACTGTTTTGCAAGTGGTGTGATAACACAAAATTTCTAGTTCTTATAGTAGTCAAGTCTCCTTTTCCGAGGTCCAAACAAGAAGCACTTCAGTTGTAAGGCAGCTTATGGTTTGGCCTCATGACTTCTCTAGTCATGATAGCACTTGCCACCAGGGAATTCACACGAAAGGGAGTAAAAGATCCCGATTTAGTCTGAACTTGGACTTTCAGGAAACAATTTTGTTTTTCTGTTTCACTCAACAAGTTTCCCATAAATTTACAGGCTCCCACGGTGTCTGCATGTTGATAATCTTTTATAATCTACCCCTTCCTGTATTTTTTTTTTTTTTTTTTTTAAGTAATTAATTTTAGATGTATGGATTTTGACAGTAAGTCTTTCTTCCCCTCTGAACTGATTTCTCTTTTTGATTAGGTCCTTTTGCTGGAGTCACGTGACAGACTTGGTGGTCGAGTTCATACTGACTTCTCCTGCGGCTTTCCTGTGGATCTTGGGGCCTCATGGTAAAATATTTTTGCTTCTCGCGCAAGTGTAATGTGAGAGTATGATGAGTCTGATGTTATCTTGATCTTCCAGGTTGCATGGGGTGTGCGAAGAGAATCCTTTGGCGCCATTGATAGGGAGGTTGGGTTTACCGCTGTACCGAACCAGCGGTGATAACTCCGTCTTGTATGACCATGACTTGGAAAGGTACCTCTATTGATAGTGTGCTAATCTTTTGGGTTGGTTTGTTCTCTTTTGCTGTCTCTTTGGTTTTTATATTTTTCATTCATCTGTCCCCTTTCTAACTGCGTGAAGTGTTTCTAAATGGAATAAGTTGCTGTTGTGATTTCCAGTATCCTGTACAAATTAGATTTCTAATGCTTCATGATTTCAGAATCATGAATTTAATCTTAGCTCTCTATATCTCAGTTGTGGAAATTAGGCATTTGACTCTTCTGTTTGCAGCTTGGCTGTAGTTATGTTTGCTCTGGATTGGACTTTCCCTCATGTTATGTTCCTATGGCAAAGTGATGATTATAAAAAGTGGGTTTTTTCAGCTGTGGGCCTAGAAATACTATACTGACAGTTCGTGTTTTCATTGTATTGATTTTCCAACAGTCATTGACATGTTTCTTTTCAGTCAAGTTCAAGGGCTTCGTTTTGCAAAGGTTGAATTTACTACTTTACCTTCAGAGAAATCATTTATTGACCGGACCTTATATTTCTTGCAGTTATGCACTCTTTGACATGGATGGCAAGCAAGTTCCTCAAGAATTGGTTGTTGAAGTTGGCAAAATATTTGAGAGTATCTTGAATGAGGTATGGCTTCTAGAGGATCTCGTTTCCCATTTTTTATAATATGTTGCAATTTGTCCCTTGCAAGTTCTGCAAATTTGTATGCCTGATAGGTTGTAAAATTTGAAGATCAGGCCCACAAATGATATTGTGCTGTGTCTTACGTTCTCCTTTACTATTAATTGACTGCAGGCGAACAAAGTAAGGGAAGAGAACAGTGAAGACATGTCCATACAACAGGCTTTCTCTCTAGTTTTTGAACGGAGGCCAGATTTAAGGTTTGATGCAAAATCCTTTACTAGTGCTGTTTCGATTTTGTTTCTTGATTTTTGTTTGATTTGTAACATGGCTTACAGGTTGGAAGGGCTTGAATTCAAGGTACTACAGTGGTATCTTTGCAGAATGGAAGGCTGGTTTGCTACAGATGCTGATAACATCTCGCTGAAAGGCTGGGATCAGGTTAAGTTACAGTCTAGCTGATTAATTGATTGCTTGTGATGCTGTTGCTACGTGATGAACTGCTTGGAAAGGTTTATCAGTTTGTTTTTAGACCGTATATGCCATTATGTAATTGTGACTCCATTTGTTGACACGTGATGTACTTTGTAATACTGCATACAGGAAGAATTGCTGCCTGGTGGACATGGATTGATGGTTAGGGGTTATCTACCTGTTATAAACACCCTCGCTAAAGGTCTCGATGTCCGCTTGGGCCACAGGTCTATGTTTGTCCTTGAAAATTAGAAGTTCAAATTAGGTGTCTGTTGTAACATTCTCACCCTTTAATTATTGATTTGTATTGTAGAGTTACCAACATTGTGAGGCGTTACAATGGAGTGAAGGTAACTGTAGAAGATGGGAGAACGTTTGCTGCGGATGCTGCAATTGTCGCTGTGCCTCTTGGTGTACTGAAATCCCAAAGCATTAGGTTTGAGCCTAAGCTACCTGATTGGAAGGAAGCAGCAATTGCGGATCTTGGTGTTGGGATTGAGAACAAGATTGTGTTGCATTTTGAAAAGGTGTTTTGGCCCAATGTGGAATTTCTGGGAGTGGTTGCTGATTCATCTTATGGGTGCAGCTACTTTCTAAATCTTCACAAGGCAACGGGTCATTCTATTCTTGTTTATATGCCTGCTGGGCAGCTGGCTAAAGACATCGAGAAGATGTCTGATGAAGCAGCAGCTAATTTTGCTTTCATGCAACTAAAGAAGATCCTTCCTGATGCTTCTTCCCCGGTATCTTCTGCAGGCCTTATCTTGTCTTTTAAAACTGAAACTATATTCTTCAACTTTTTACGATAGCCTTTCTTTCTCCCCTCCAATCTTCTTTCAATCGTTTAAGGTTGGCCCATTGTTGGTCAGCAACTGAATATCTGGTTGTTAGAGGATCTCACGAGTATGTTTGAATGCTGCAGATTCGGCATCTTGTGTCTCATTGGGGTACAGATATTAACTCACTTGGGTCATATAGCTATGGTGCAGTGGGGAAGCCCTATGATCTTTCTGAAAAACTAAGAATCCCGGTGGATAACCTATTCTTCGCTGGAGAGGCAACAAGTTTGAGTTACCCAGGATCTGTGCATGGTGCATTCTCTACTGGTCTGATGGCTGCGGAAGATTGCCGAATGCGGGTTTTGGAGCGGTATGGGGAATTGGATCTCTTCCACCCAGTTATGGGTGAGGAGGCTTCC
This sequence comes from Eucalyptus erythrocorys, assembly GCA_014182555.1. NCBI lineage: Eukaryota > Viridiplantae > Streptophyta > Magnoliopsida > Myrtales > Myrtaceae > Eucalyptus > Eucalyptus erythrocorys. The sequence continues at coordinate 37,041,900 of CM024597.1, forward strand.
ATCTCTGTCCCTCTCTTGATCTCCCGTATTTAATTCCTGGGCTGCCTCTCTACTCTTAACTATGAGCGTATCATGTCGTCTTTGTTTGTGTCCGTGGGATATGGCTAACACATTATTGCCAATTTGATTGGCTTAGTGGGAAATGTCTTGGAAAATCAGCGTTTTCCAGTACTTTGCTCAATCAAACTTGTCGCTAATGTGTAGTGACTTATTATGACTTATTATATGTATTGTTGACTCTGGAGATATAATGAATGAAGGCATTTAGTATTGTAATATATTGTACCTTGTCAAACTTGTTATAGAATGTGCATGCTTTTTGGATTTCGAATTTGAGACATCAAACTTCTTGCACATATTCGTTTAGATGTACTTGGAAATTCCAAGTTGGAATGATCAATTTGTCCTCCTCGTTTGTCCTCAAGAATTGATGCTTCTTTTTATAACAGCAAATGACTTTTAACTTTGTGATATCACCGAAGAAATTTGATATACCATGAGATTCTGGAACTTTTTTCCCATTAGATTTTAGTGACACAATCATGTCATTTTAAAGCTGTTTATAAGCCTTAACCAGTGACTATAGTATAATAATAGGATACAATTCTCCTACACAATATGATTGATGAGATGGAAAACATTTGAGCAGAGTACGTCGATTTGAGATCGTTCTAAGCCATCATCCTCTTTTTCTTTTTGATAAGAAAAGGGGTAGAGACTAAAATAATATCATTTTTCTCCTAATAAAATATGATCCAATATGATTCCCTAACAATGAAGGAAGCAACCCTATTGATTGTTGTGTTGGATAATCTCATCTATTAGCTAATTTGCAGATGCATTTCCTTCCCTAAATTTTGGAGAATTTTGATTTGTTGAAAGTACTTGAGCATACTTCCAATTTGAAAAATAAGTATATTGTCAAAATAAAGTGGTGAAGTTGATTTATTAAGCAAAGAAATGGCCGCTTGCGAATCCACTTCCATCATAATTTTGGTAATATCCAGTGAAATTGCAAATTTGAGGCCCAAGAGGATGCCTCACAATTCTGCTTTGAGTGAAGAATATAGTCCGAATGTGCGAATTCAGCAAGCCAATTATGTAAGTCATCACGAATAAGTCCACCGACTGAAGTTGGACCCGAGTTGCCTTTAAAGGTGTCGTCGGAATTGAGTTTGGCCGAACTTGGAGGGAGGTCCAATCCACAAACTTATCTCTTGTATCCCTTTTGGCGAACAATCTGTTTTCTACAAATCAAGTAGATAGAATATTATTGATATATCCTAAGATCATATTCATAGGTGTACCTGGAATTCAAAAGTTTGTTTGGAATAATCTTTGATTCCTCCACTTCCATAAATGCCAACAAGTTATACCAAATACGAGTGGCCTGTCATATTCTTTTACCAAGATTGTTGCAGTTGACAGCTTTTCTAACCACCACTTATACAAATCAAGAGTAAAGAAATGACCCCTTAAACCTGTAAGCAAAATCTTCTGCCAAATGGCCTCTGCATACTAACAATCTCGAAGTATGTGTAAGGTGGTCTCAAAGGATTTTGGGCAAGAAACATAATAAGGGTCCGCTATGATTTTACGATGAAATGTTTCATGATTGATAAGTAGACGCTGGTGTGAAACTAGTCACAGAAAACTACTAATCCTTTGCGGTCCTTCCCATTTCCATGCTAAGCTCTAGAGTTTATACGTAGACATATGTTTGTTCTGATGATATTAATTCATAAGCTTCCTTAACGGAAAAATTCCCACTGCTATTGCTATCTCAAAGCAGCAAATCATTTATAATCACAGTTTGTTGGTGGTGGCATGGACTGAAAGTCTCAGCAAAATTAATTGAGGCAGGATACCCACTAGACTGGTGAGGTTCCATTGATTATGACAAACCATATCATGAGCAAAGCAGTCGAGGTCCTGAACAGGAGCATGTGGCAATAATTCAATGGCTAAGGGGACCGATTCCATCAGCTCAATTATTAGTCCAGAATTTGTTCTCCCATTAACCACTATCTTCGAGATGAGGGATACGTATAGAGTACATAAATTGACTAAGGACACCAACTGCATATGCAAGAGCAGGTTGCACGAAAGGAACTGACATCTCATCTCATCTAATAAGGAATAGGAATCAGCGTAAGAAGATGTCGATGAAGGCGCCATTATAGAATAGTTCTAGAAAAGCAACCTTTCGCACTGCTCAAGCAACTTGACTAAGCAAACGTAGTGAGGAATCATAATAAGAATCATTAACAATACAAAAAAAGGAGATATATATTCTTTTATCTCTGGATGAAATAACCTCATTTTCAAGGTTTAAGCTTTTTTTGTTCGTAATGGTTGAGGCTTATGGCCTGACCAAACCACGATCCATCTCATACCTTACACCACGTTACGTCACCCCATATTTCAGAATAAGCTTTCCAGAGTGAAGAATGGGTGACATGAGTTGGGACAGAAGCAGGGAGCAGATCAAAGCAGTGATGTATATTTCTGATAAAAATAACCCACAAGGCCTCTGATTCTTTATTCCAAATGTTTTAAATTCCAGATGACCAAATCATTAAAAGGGAAACTACAATGAGATTGCCAGGGTTATTTCCAGTCCTTACAGTGACGGTTGATAATGATTTCGATTTAACATCTATTTGTCAAACTTAAGACTCAGGAAACCAAGGATGCAGGAATTCACTATAAATGCCACAATTTGAATTATGTAATAAAAAAAAAATATACAATTGATACATCAGGAACCATCATAATGAAAATGAATAATTTTAATTCGCCTCCAACCCAAATTGCCCAGTGAAAACAGCACAAAAATTTACATATCTGAGCAAGAATGGCAAAAATCAATCAGCAGTTACAAAAATCTCTTCCAGACAAAGTCCTCTATGATCATATGGTTGACTCATGCCGTTTCTTTTCTTCTTTTTCTCCTCCATTGCATTTTATGCTGTCCTTCCCTTTCATTTCTTTCTCTCTTCCTCGAGGAGTAGAGGCTGTGTAAGACCAAAGACCTCTAAATGAGTACCAGCCAAAATGTATCCTTAAGTTAATCCCTACTCCAAATCTGAACAGGTAACCGCTCCATTAAAGAGTATGTTCAAGACCGCACGGGCTGCATTTTAGAGATGATTCATTATGGTCAATAAATCAAATGCATCAGCAGTACATCAAAGATAAAAACATATCCAACCTGTGATGGGAAACATCAATCAAACCAAAGTGCTGAAGCTTTCCACTGGGTCGGATTCTTCTAGCATAGAGGCTGCCTGAAAGCAATCTGTGGCATCAGCCATGCGACCATCATCCTTGTGAACCAGACCTAGGTAATACCAAGCCAGTCGGTTGGTAGGTTCTATCCTTAATGCATCTGCAAGTAAACCTCTTGCAACAGGCAATGCCGCCGGGCTCATCTTCAATAAGAGGCCGCTGATCAAAATCTTACAAGGGACATAGCCCGGTTCCAATAAAAGAGCATTAATGTAGGCAGACAAAGCTTCATGAATTTGTCCCCGTTTCTCATACATTATACCTGGCACAAAACCCCAGACAAAGCCATTATGGAGAATCAAGGTCCTAGTTCTAGCTTTGCAAGAACAACCATAAGAAAAATCCCCATAAGATCTTCATTCTTCCCTTCATGACATAAGCTTTTAGACCCATTTCAAATAGATTATAGAAAAGCACCGCCTATCATTTAACATAAATATAAACACCAAGCTAATCCACATTTCAGCAACCAATGCACAAGGTTATAATTTTCCCTCACCTTTACTGAGTTTCAACAACCAAGGTCAGGAAAGATCCACTAGAATTAGTAAATCAAGGTATTTTTCCAGAAATAGTCTGAAACTGTCCCCAATTAACCTAACAGCATTTTCCATCGCAACTCATCAATAAAGCAGCAGCACTCAGAAACGAAACCAATGGCATTGTGACAAATGAAGCATGCCCCGATTTTTTTCATGGGATAAGCTATGGCCTATTTGAGAAGGCTGCAAAATATTTAGCCACAATTGCATGAGCTAAATCTTATGGCATGTGTTACCTAAGTTGTTTTTTTTTTTTTTTTTTTTTTTTTTTTTTTTTTTTTTTTTTTTCCCAAAAAGCATGCAAACCAGTCAGGGCCAGATTATATGACAACTTCTCCAAGAGGGAAACTTCAGAATAATTTGATCGAAGTAACTCACTTCCGGATCTTGCAGAACTAACTGATGTTTCATAACAGAGAGAAAGCTGTCACCAGTTTTTTCACATTGCCTTAGATGCGGTATAAACCAAGTCCAACAATCTTTATGCTTCTCGGAAAGAAAGAAAAGCTCAAAACAAAGCAGGAAAGGAATGGATTCAGTATCAATTTGGGTGTGAATCTCATCACAATGCAATTCAATATATATTAGCAAAGTGAATGAACATATAGTGGCGGCTTTTCGAGCTGATGTCAAATGTAGCATCTCTGAGGAGCAATGTAATCATTAATGGCCCACTTCCATAAAACGCTATATAAGCAATGCTATCTTTTGTCAGCTAATGCAAAATTTAACATATCAATTAATCTTTTGTTTTGTTATACAAGATAGATGCTTTCACCATCCCTAAGGGATTCAAGCAAAAAAAGTCGGATAATGCTACCATTATGTGCAAATCAGGACATAATGATGTCGCTAGCATATTCAATACATAAGAGGTCAACATAAAATAGATTGAACCTGCGGAAGGATTTATACCTTCAGTTTGTAGAGCTTCAGCTGAATATGCTTTTGACTCTCTGGCTTTTGCCAAGCATATCTCTGCATCTTTCCAATGTGAAAGGCTAGAGTACAAAGTTGCAAGACCATGCCAAACTTCAAACTCATTATCCCTATCATCCTCCGCCTGCCAAGCAAGATGAATTACAGAATAAGAATATTAGAAGAAAAAAACACATTGTGCACCCATCCCATTCTTCCATTATTCTAAATGCAGGAAAGAAAGAGACAAAGAATTGGCACACCAATCTGGGAAAGGAACTGCACCCGCTGAATCAAGAAATACAAAAGCAACATCAATCACTCTAACCCTCAAACTACCATTATGATTTAGGACATAATTTAGATAAAGAAAATATGATTTGGTGGTCTAAATCCCAGTGAGATTTATAGCTTGACTCAAGCCTCTAACACACTGCACAGTGCATGCTATAGCAGATATATACCTAGGCAGAAGGATCATTCACTTCTGCATAACTATCAAATACAAACAGATCACATCCAATGACACTGTTTTACTTCTGACCAAGATGCCTCTTTGTTCTTTTTTTTTTTCTCCTTAAGTTTTATCAAAACCAAGATGTCTGTCGGTCGGTAAATAACTGTCCATTCTGAAACAGAGACCAGGTATTTGTGAAATACAAAATTTTACCTGAGAAATACTTCTTGCAGGCCCAAAAGATTTCCTCTGGGCTTGAACCAAGGCAAGAAGGTATTTGTATGTCTCGATAGCATCTAATGGTAGTGATTGGGAGATTCTGAGCTTTGCCTTCAATCGAAGCAAGGGTCCCTGTTCCCATTTTGCATTCTCATCTAAAGCAGCATCAGTGACCACTTCAGCCTCAGAAAACCTCTGTTGAGCGGATAAAACTAGAGCAAGTAATCTCCAACCCTTCAATACTGAACCTCCAGTTGCATCAATGAACAGCTTGGCAAAGCGCAATGCTGTATCTAGATTACGTTGCTCTGCATATTGAACTCCTAACTCAAAAATCAAATCTGTGTTGTTGGGCTCTAACACTAAAGCAGCCTCTAAAGATTTTAGAGCTTCAGATTGAAGACGAGATCTCTCAAAATCAGAGGAAGATACTTTGGCTTGCTTTCCCAAACATAGACCTAGTGCCCGCAGGCTAACACCTTTCAAATGCTCTTCCATTCCCTTAGAAGCAGTAATTGCCCTTTGTGCATATCCAACTCCCTCAGCAGCAAGCAAGGAATCATCAGAGCAGATTTTGGCAGCCAACAATAATGCTGTTAGGTCATCTGGTCGTTCATGTTTGTGCAGTGATTTCCTCAACAGATTCAAGGCAACTCTGTTCTGTCCTGCCCCACTATAACAAAGAGCCAGGGTATTCCATCGATCTATGCGATGGTATACTCCAGGCATGATTTCTTCAACTTGCTTAGCCAACACAGAAGTTTGCCCACATAGACACAGTGCAAAAGTGAGGTGCTCCATGACTGAAGGATCCCATGGGACAACACCTAGGTAGAACTTTCTCATCAGAATCATCAGAAGTAGAATGGCCTCTTCCAAATTATTCTTAGGGACATATGATCCATCAATTTGAACAGCTAGACTAGGTGGGCCAGCCTCCACTCCACTATACAGCAGAAAGACTGCAAATGCTTTCTGAATTCTTGCACAACAGTCATTGTCAAGGTTCCACTGGCTGAGAAGGGCACGTCTATAAGATAACATTGCTTCAGGATAGCACCCAGCCTGCTTCCACAGCTCTGGGAGAAGCTCCACAGCATGGCTAACTGTCTCTTGTAATTTGAAGTCCACCTGCACATCAGGTATTCCCTGATGGAAGATCCTCTCAACAGCATCAAGAACACTTTTACATTCATTTGCAGCCTCTGTAAAATAGAAAGGGCAAAGTAGTCCATTTTACCTCATGCTTACAAAAAGATCAGGAAGAAGCAAAACAGTTATATCTGGACGCCTGCAAGGCAAAAACTGCAGACAAAAGGACTTTACCACTCAGTCTGCCAAGCTTTTGTAAAGACTTTGCTTTCAAATATATGGCTTCAAGGACCAAGCTAGCAGCATGCTGTGAAACCACATGTGGTGATTCTGTTCGAGAGCGGCTCTTCCTGGAAGTTTGTTTCTCAGCAGCAAATGGTTGCAGCCGCTGTATAGCTGCCTGGAGATCAATGCCCTCAAACACACGAAGAGCACCCTCTACATTTCCCCTTTGATATTCCAACCTCCCAAGAAGAGCCCTTGCTTCCTGAAAAATTTAGGGAGGAAATGATGTAGCAACAGTCTAACATGATGTCAAATACTGAAAACAGCTCAAAAGGACAACTACGGTTTTCCTCACCTGTACATGCAGTAAATATGATCATGACACGCGAATCTCTTGTCCAGAAAAAAATCAATTCATATAAAGAAATGCCAGCAACTGAACATATAGATAAATAATACATTCTAAGGGAAGGGCCATTACATTCCACGCTCAATCCCATTGAAAATCTGTAATCAACAGAGGATACAAAAGGACTAGTTCATTAGTAATTATTCAAGGAGTGAAGGGCCTTGGATTGAATTCAAATTCTATTAACGAAAAATTTCAAAGGGCCAGCTATTACGTCTCTAACAATACATCAAACCATTCATGGTTTACATCCATGAACACTGTGACACACTTTTCCTACAGCAAACTCACTAGGGAGATTTTTTAAGGTTAGCGTTACAAGAATTATGAGAGAGGATTTTGCCATCAAGATATATGGCAGCACAAGCAGAATAACCTCTACCAATCAAGCAAGAGTCACTTTACTTAAGATTACATAACTTACATTTCAAATTATTCCATAAAACTGAACAATTTGATAAACATAGAAAATTTTAAACTACTCGGAGAGATTTTCCATAGAAACTAATTACATGCACACCACACTGAAGCAATCACTCATAATGGTTGGAGCAGAATAATTTTCAGAGCAGTCAACACCTTAATACCACCATGTTTACATTGAAAAAAAGTTTGTAGGCAAATCAATGCCAAAAGTTAGAGAGAAGCTTGTAGATACAGTTATCAGCAAAGAAACATGTTTATATAAAAAAAACTGGCTTTTGAGAGAGAGAGAGAGAGAGAGAGAGAGAGAGAGAGAGATATGAATGACCATGAAACGCTCTGATAGAAATCCAAATCGTCGAGAGAAATATTTTAGCTATTACATAATACTGCATATACACATTTCATCAGTTAGCTCAATAAGTTCTGTTTTAGTGATAAGCCAAAAATATGTAATATTGCAGGGAAGCCATCTTTATTGAAAATTATGCCCAAAAGATTGTTTCTAGCATTGCCAACAAACTAAGAGTATTGGTTTGCAGTGTAAGAAAGCTCTCAGGTAGTTTTTTTATAGTCAAAAAAGAGAAAGTAGACCTCGACTCAAGCAATCCCCGATTGGCCCGCAAAAAAAATGAAAATTTTTAAACTCACCTCAAAATTAAGCGACAAGCCCTCTCGTAATGACGATTCTGCCTCTTGAATATTTCCTTCATCAAGTTTTGCTTCCACTTCTGTAGTTTTCATGCAAAGCCCATTGGCACGGACTTCACGAACTGATGAGTCATCCCCATGCTCACTGAACTCTGTGGATTGGCTCCGTGGCATCTGTACTTTCAACAACCTCTACGCATTTCACTCCCTTCCGTTCCTTTATTTCCCTATAAGTTTAGCTTTGATGAAGCTTCTTCTTCTCTTTTCACATACAAAGAATCAGGAATTTCAGCTCAAATATACTCAATAACCTAAGACAATAGCTAATGATGCAGAAAGCTCAATCAGCCTCGCTTGCAAACGAACTAGACACACATATCCACAATGGCACCATGATTATTGAGTCATAAAACAGAATCATAAGGCACATAGCTAAAGCCCAGGCCAGGCCAGGCAGGCATTGGCAGTAACATACAAAATTTAAATTTGCTTACATGCACCAAACTTCTAATTCAAATCCACGAACATCTAGCATGGCTTCCATGTCAATATAGAATGAAATCGGCTTGCATTGTTGAAAGAGTCCCCCCAAGGGGGGCTAATTCAGCTTCATTTAATAAGCATTCCAAAGGCCAAAAGGTAAATTTTTGCATGTTTTGGTTTCCAGTGACACGAAACGCTTGTCTCAAAAAATCATCAATTTCTGTAGTTATCCATGTTCAACTAGTGCCTCGAGGGCTGGCGAACAAAACCTTCAAGGAATAAGTCATGCCAGAGGACGTTCAATTTCTATTCAACCGAAACCATCGAAAAATTCACCGCTCAACCGGAATAGCAAACCGAAATCAGCCATTTCTTCCAACTAAACACGAATCGAATCCCATTTTCCGTTCTTCTCCAGCAACATCGACAATGCACCCGACGCACGAATAGGAAATCGCTTCTCCAGATCCAATCACGTTACGAACACAAAAATAAAAAAAAAAGAAAGAAAAACCAAAAAAATTTCAACTTTTTCCCCCAGAACTAGAAAGTCAAATCCCCCGCTCCTCCGGCCAAAAAGAAACAGGCTTTCTCGCGAATTCCAAATTCAAATCCCACGAAGCCATCGGGAACGACCCGACGGATCGCAATTGAGGCCACGCGGGCGGACTTTCCCAAAATCGAAGCACGGGTCTGACCTGAGCGGGTGATCCCCGAGGAAGACGGCGATCGCGGAGCCCGTCGGACCCCGCGGAGCGAAACGGGATCGGCGAGACGGCAACGGCGGCCCTCCGCCCAATTTGAAGCGGCCGGGCCCAGGGACGGCGGAGCTGCTCCCGGGGGCGAAAAAGCAGCGACCTTTTCCCCTTCAATTTTACGGCAGAAACCGCAGGGAGAAGGGAGAGAGAGAGAGAGAGAGATCTGGGAATGGAGGTGGTTGGGGCGGGCGTGGAGGTTCGATATTGAATGCGGAGATGGTTTAATGGCGAGGGGGAGAACGAGGCAGAGAGAGAGAGAGAGAGAGAGAGAGAGAGGAGGGTGGCGATCCTGTACGCTGGCCTCCTCTCGTGGGCCCCGCTGTTGCTTTCCGGAGCCACGTCGGTCAAAGGTCAATCGGGTCAAGACGGGGAATTCCGAGGCCGGCCGTCTTCACACCGGCTTCGGTTCATTATTTCGTGAGTCGTTGTGAGGACGTGAAAAATCTCGAGACATTAGTAATATTTCCATTTTTTGTAGATTCGCGGTCGGCCGGAGAAGGATGTCCTACGATCGAGGGCGCGAGCCACTTAGTTTGGCGTTCGCGCCGCGGGTGAGTAGCACGTGCCGGCGAAGCAGCATGATGGCGTTGCGAATAATGGGAGCGGTCAAAAAACCAGCTTCGTTCATCAATGAATCCGTCATTGATGGCTGTTATTATTGTTGCTGTCATTATGTCGCGTTGTGAAGCGCAGATAGCGTCAAGTGTCTAGGCAATGATGTCGCCCGAGTTCACTGGAACAACCGCATTTTGAATTGAACAGCAGGAGCATGAAGCGTGATTGATCCACTGTTCCATTGCTCGATTGAATGAAACTTGATGTACGAATTGTGCGACTTGTCTCATCATTCATCTTCTCTTTTTTGCTGTTCTTTCCATCCCGGGCAATTGATTATTTGTCCTGAGGGTTGTCGTTTTGATGAGCTATGTAATAGAAGAGCTATGTAATTCATTGCACACAGTGTTTGTAACGACATTGTATTGTTCTCTTGCTTCTTAAGTAAATAGTGTAAGACGCAAATTGCGTAACCCCAAGATCTTCATAATAAGAACAAGAACACATCCAGAGAGTAGAAGATTAACGCACCTATTTTAGAATCTTGTTCTTGAAAGCGGAAGCGGAAAGGGATTGCCCATACTCAAGTGGTTTATCCACGCATCAAATCCTTCTTCTCTATTGCCCTTCGTATAACTGGCTCAATGAGGCGGCCCCTCACGATTGATATTAGAATAACGTCCATTAGGTGAGGATATGTGAGAATTAGGGTTAGAGGAGAGACTTGAGTACTATTTATAGAGTTTCCAGCCAGTCCCTCTCATTACGGGCCAGGTTCAATTCGGCCTACACTAGCCAGCCCCATATTAGACTAATTAAGAAATCTTCTATCTCACCTTAGACCAAATCTCGTAAGACGGTAAACATTAAACAGTAAATAACAATGTCAATTAATTTAGTCCACATTAGAGGAAAACTCTTACATTCTCCCACTTGGACTATATTAATTGAAATTGTATTGTATGTGCGCACATTGGTCTAGAGATAATTCTTAATAGTCAATCCTATTCCATAAAGTCTCTAACACCAAATCATGGCGGTAACTGCATGTATACACACAGAGCCTTTCATAGTCACAAGTGCTTTCAACTTTATTGATATGGATTTAATATGATAGTGTGGCAAATGGATAACATCTCTCATAGAGAGATCCATTTGTCAGTCACCATTCTCTTATTTAGGCGACACAAAAGCTTGTGCCACAAGAGAATGAAATTATGGTTCCAATGAACCCACATATGTCTTGTTTTTATGGTTAACCTTTCTTTATGTATCATAAGACATATGCACAAGGCTAATAACCAGATGCCCCTAGCCTTCGCTCAAGGTTTAAGTAATACATTGAGACTTTATCAATATGTATTCAACACGATAACAACGCATTCAAAAATATTTTATTGAATGCAAAAGTTGATACATATCAAACCGTTACTAAATGTAACGAACCACAGATGTGAACTTTATTAGAGTAAAGCCAAAATAGCTCCCACTAAACAACAGTATCCGAAGATATTCCTAGGCCCATGCTAATGACATGTCACTCAAATACACATGGGCGTAGGCTTTTGATTAGTGGATCTGCAACCACATCATCTGTGAAAATATGTTATATTATAAGTCACCTTTCTGTACCGTTTCTTTATAGTAAAAAATATTTGATCATCATATATTTAAACCCCTTGAGACATTTGTTATTAATAAACAACAAATTTATTATCTCAATACAACCGTATGAGTATATCCATAAAGTCAAAACGGTCAACTCCTTCATAAGGTTCCGAAACATAATAGCTCAAGTAACAGCCTAAAAGAAAGTTACAAGCTCTACTTACATAGTAGATATAGATCTTTATTTATTGCATTGCACTTCCCGTTAACATAAATATGTATCATGTACATAGAATATGAAAAAAATAAATTTCCTCCCACTGACCTTGCAGTATATTGAATAACTTTGTTCTCAATTGAACAAAATAACAACACTATGAAACTTTATTAATATTGTCTGGAAACTTGCATAAAACTATTAATAAGACTTTCAGTCTACACACAAGTTTACTTAAATTTGTTGCAAAATCCTCCAGTTGTACTATATAGATTTTATATCTATTTGGCGTAACTCCATATAAAAATAAATGCCACATTCACTCGAAAGAATCTTTTAAAGAAATAATTATTTTTTTACTATTAACAATCAACTCATCTTTTAGAGTGAAAACTTTAGCTACCGGTTTGGCTTTAAATTCCACAATTTTTCTTTGAAACCCTTTTAGTTTTGTACGCCAATTTGCAACTAAAGAACTTGTGATCTTTAGACAAGTCAATAAGTTTCCAAACATGTTTGATAGATTGCATATTGCCTTTTATGGCATCTAAACACATACTTAATTGATGATAAGAAACAATATTTATTTATGTCGCTAAATCAACCATGTAGTGGATATTGTGGTCATGCTCTCACAAATAGACTATGGGTGCATTTGGATGGGCATTTAGAAAGCCCATCCAGCCCCCAAAGCCCCTTCAGCCAAAAACAAGGTGTTTGGCAACCAGTTTCAAAGCCCCTTCAGATGAAAGTCAGCCCTTGGGAATGCTGAAGAAACTTTTTTTCTTTCTAAACTATCCTCATTAATCTTTCATATTTTCGTTATTGCCCCTGTATTTATTTATTTTTTAATTAAAAAATGAATTAAAAAAAGGACCAGCCCTTCGCCGGTCCGGCGAAGGGCGACGGCCGCCGGTGAGCGATTTGGCGCGGCGGTCGTCGACTAAGGTCGCCCGAGGTAGGGCGACCTCCGGCGAGGGTCGCGCGACCCGGCCGACGGCCGCCGGAGGTCGCCCGACCTCGGGCGACCCTCGGCGAGGGTTGCGTGACCCAGCGGCGTCGCTGGGTCTCGCGGCCGCAGCGGCCCTCGCCCGGGTCTCGCGGCCGCGCGGGCGGCCCTCGCCCGGGTCTCGCGAGGGACGGCGACGTCGCGCGACCCTCGGCGAGGGTCGCGGTCGCCCGAGGTCGGGCGACCTCCGGCGGCCCCTCGCGGGTCGCGCGACCCTCGCCGAGGGTCGCCCGAGGTCGGGCGATCTCGGCCCGACGGTCACCGGCGCTAGATCCGGCTCGCCGGCGGCGCGCGACCCTTCATTGGACCGGCGAAGGGTTTAGCTGAATTTTCCATATATAATATATATATATATATATATATATATATATATATATTATACCCATCAAAGCCCCTTGTGAAAGTTTTGTTCACCAAACGCACATTCAACTCAAAGTCCATTTGCAAAAAATTTTTACCAAACACATTTGCATTTTCCCCAAGTAGCTTTGGGCTTTCAGCATTTGCATTGGACTCAAAGCCCATTGCAAATGCCGAGCCAAACGCACCCTATATAGTCTAATGGAATAACTGATCGTCTTTTCCTAACAAATCTCCCGAGTAAATCTACAACCACTTCATTATATACTTGAGAGGAAAATTTCATCATAAACTATATCAAGAATAGTACTTTGAACCTCATCAAATTTAGTCTATGGTACAGGAGATTCCACAATTGTCTGTTTAGACAAAAAATAAAGATATAGTGATTTTTCATTGTACTATTATCCTTAATAGTCTAAGAGCAGCTATCCTCGTCAATTATGGTGCAATTATGTCTTTCAGCCAAATCTTTAGTCAGGATTTACAGGTATAGTAATTAAGTTACCAACCCAGAATCTACCAAGTATTTGACAAATGACCTTATAAGCTATTTCGCATTGTCATACTTGCCAAAATACTCACAGCCACTATTAAGCCTGACAACCTTTTAACCATATACTAGATGTATATGTCATTAGGACTTAAACGCAATTTTTGCATATGCATCCTAATTTCGGTATTAGACAAGACATAATTACAAATCACCAAAGCTTCAATTATCTCTTAGCAGTGCAGTTAGTAGGCAAACCACTTTTCAAGTATTCCAGAATGGAACGCTTCATGGACAGTAAGCACATTCTATTGCTCTTATCCCAAGCAATAATTCATATGTCCACAACTTAAAAACCTCAATAATAGTGGAGTTATTAATTATAGAAAATGTGACTGAAAAACAAGCAATGTATATAATTAGCATCATGTGAGCACTGTGTAACTTGACGTACAAGTACACATCCAGAGAGTTACACGCATAATCATATAATCACATTTGGGCAGAATACATGACATGCAGTTGTACACTCCCCACATGATAGTGGTTATGAGAATATGTTCCAATTTTCGTGCGGAATACTCGAAAAAAAAGACTTGCTTTCTTAGCCAGATTTCTTTCCCTATGCTAGACAGCTACAATTATAGGATTATAATGCTGTGATCTCATCTGCTCCAATCCCCCTCCCGCAATCATATCCAGATTTCATTTTCATCGCGCTGATCTGAGATAAGCATGGTAATAATAATAATAATTCAGCCAAAAGAAAGAAAAGGGAACAGAAATAGAGCTGAGCAACACTTAAAAGTTTTTTTTTTTTCTTTCCTTTTCTTTCGGGGAGAGGGCCCCGAGAAACGAGAACAGGGGCACGGATCCATTCGCCATTACAGGTCAGGATCCTGCTGGGGCTGGTGTCGCCCAAGTGCGAGCTCCGGGTTGTCCATTGCCGGTCGGGCTAGCTCGGGTCGAGCTCGACGGGCTCCACGGATGGTGGGTTCCCCGATATTTGAATCTTCACGGTATCGACCTGTAATGGCGGATGGATCCGCGCCCCTGTTCTCGTTTCTTGGGGCCCTCTCCCCGAAAGAAAAGGAAAGAAAAAAAAAACTTTTAAGTGTTGCTCGGCTCTGTTTTTGTTCCCTTTTCTTTCTTTTGGCTGAATTATTATTATTATTACCATGCTTATCTCAGACCAGCGCGATGAAAATGAAATCTGGATATGATTGCGGGAGGGGGATTGGAGCAAATGAGATCACAGTATTATAATCCTATAATTGTAGCTGTCTAGCATAGGGAAAGAAATCTGGCTAAGAAAGCAAGTCTTTTTTTTCGAGTACTCCGCACGAAGATTGGAACATATTCTCATAACCGCTATCATGTGGGGAGTGTACAACTGCATAATCATATAATCACTTTTGGGCAGAATACATGACATACAGTTGTACACTCCCCACATGATAGCGGTTATGAGAATATATTCCAATTTTCGTGAATTCATCACCTTTGGGCAGATGAACCATTAGGACTGATCACTCCTCCACCACACCATCATGTATCCCTCCATGAACTAATACACAATCACCTCCTTTGGGAGTATGACCATGCATTAGACCAGGAGACATCCCAACCAGCGTACGAGACCGAAATTTCTTAAACACAATCAAGCGTGCCACTTTGACGGTCACTACTCAATTGAATCCTTGAAACTCTCTCATACTAGGGATATATTTACATCTCACATACACCATATACATTTGATTTCAACTTTTAGTGATAGGGGCATATATCACTGAAATCACATATCATGCTAATTACATTGCCTTATTCATTAATAAAATGAATAATACATATATATATATAAATATATATGTATATATATATGTATAGATATACATATATATATATATATAAATATATATGTATAGATATACATATATATATCTATATATATATACATATATATATATATATATATATATCTATATATATATACATATGTATATATATATATATATATATATATATATACATATGTATATATATATATAATCTGAAAGATAGATTCCAATGAGATCACCAATCACAGCAACACAGAAAACTTCTCTTGTGCACCAAAAGTACAGATTTCAATAATTCTTTTTAATGTTGATCTAGATAATCTATCACCAATCAACATCAATAGCAATACATGGTACATCATATCGAGAAGTTTGACAGCTGATCTATTATTGCTCATGAGTTTCATAAAGTAAAACATGACTCCAAGGCCAACAACTAATTTATTAGTCAATTTTAAGTAACAAATATCATTACTTCAACCAGTGGCCTATAAATTAAGTCAAATCACAGAACCAAATATATAAACTATAATAGTAGATACTATTGCTTTGCATAAATATTGCCATACTCCATAACCATAAAAATATTCAATTTGATGAACATTAACCAGTGACCATATGAGTTAAGGTACAATATGCAATAACTTTACTAACATGCATTACCCACCTTCAGCAGATGTGTAAATCAATACAATCAATTTGGTCACGAGTTCTTAAGACGTCCATCATTCAAAGATTACCAATGTGTAAAGGAGTATGCACGAGCAACAAAAGTTTCATGACTTAAACTATTTTTCATTATCTCAAGATATAGTTCAATTACCATCTCTTTAAGCCAGCTTCTCATAGGATTCGGTTTCCTATCTTAAATGATTTTATCCAAAACATATCTCTATATATTTTAAACAAAATCCAAGTCCTAATGAAAGTTGGACTTTCCTATTTTAGCGGTCAGACTCTCTAACGCAGATTCAAATTTTGAGAATTTGATTTTCGGATCTTCTTTGCTCGATTTCAAATGTTCGTAGCATATCCAATTTGGAATATTCGGAATTTCACATTGGACTCAAACTCGAGACATATTTTAACAATCTCCACCTTGGCTTGACGTTTGAGCCAAATCGCAATCATTTCGCAAAAATTCAAACTCTACCGCTACTTTCCCAGTCCGAATTTGTGATTTAATTTAATTTTTATTGAATGAAAAGTCTCGAAAATCACAAATTATAGCAAGATCCGTACTAATTAGGGTAAATTCATACAATTTAGGGCAAAATCAATTAGGGTTCAAGTTCTAGGGTTATGGAGGCTCTGATATCACATGTAAGACGCAAATTGCACAACCCCAAGATTTCCATAACTAGAACAAGAACACATCCAGAGAGTAGAAGATTAACGCACCTGTTTTAGGATCTCGTTCTTGAAAGCGGAAGCGAAAAGGGATTGCCCACACTCAAGGGGTTTATCCACACATCAAATCCTTCTCCTCTATTGCCCTCCGTATCACTGGCTCAATGAGGCGGCCCCTCACGATTGACGTTAGAATAACGTCCCCTAGGTGAGGATATGTGAGAATTAGGGTTAGAGGAGAGATTTGAGCACTATTTATAGAGTTTTCAGCCAATCCCCCTCATTACGGGCCAGGCTCAACTCGGCCCACACTAGCCAGCCCCATATTAGACTAATTAAGAAACCTTCTATATCACCTTAGACCAAACTTCGTAAAACAGTAAACGTTAAACGATAAATAACAATGTCAATTAAGTTAGTCCACATTAGAGGAAAACTCTTACAAATAGGCCAAGGGGTTGTAATTTTGATGAGCTATGTAATTCATTGGACACGGCAGTAATCATAATATATCTAAAGTGGAACGAATAATCAGTTTTGTAACTATACTATATCTGAATGAATAATCGGTTTTAATGTTGAATTGTTCTCTTGCTTCTTAAGTACACAAACTAAGGGTTTGTAGTTTTGATGAGCTACCTAATTCACTGGACACGGCATTTGTAATGGCAATGTATCAAGTAGAATATGTTTAATTTAGCAATGTGTGATAACTATTGTCACGTGTAGGTTGAACTTTGGCCAAAATTTAAAGCGCGGAAAATGTGTAATTTGGGAAGTAAATAGGTGTCTCGAAGATTCAAATTTAGGACCTCTTACTCTAGTATCATATGGTAATTTGTAGTATCTTTGTCGACTAATCTAAAAATTTGAGCTATTAGGCGAAGATATGATTTATTATTGAAATATTTTAATAATAAGAAATGGCAGAAGGAGAGTTCGATTGGTGTGAATCTCTGTTTCCCAACCTAGGTCTCGTCTTTTCTCACTCTTCCCATCTGTTCAAACGAGCTACGGCCCTTTCAACCTGTGAAAGCATATTCATTGAGTATTCCCTATATACGGGAAATGATGGAGATGTGAGGTAATGCAGAGCTGGAATTACCTCATTGTTCCAATTTGTTCTTGCAGTCAATATGATCAAGGTTGCTGTTTGAAGAACAACTCCGATGATCATTCCCCACCAGATTCCCTCAAGATCCAAAAGCATTTGAGACAGAGATAGAGCCAGAGAGCGAGAGAAAGAGAGAAAGAAAGACATTGTTGATTTACCCCACTTCTAAGCTAGTTTTGAAACCGAGAACATCCTATGGGGAGACCAACAACGTAGTAAGCGGTCAGATTTAGGTACGCCACCACGGCTTGCCACCCACTTCCAATTGCCACACCTGCAGATTCATGGAATGCATGAATTGGAGTTCGGCCTTGATTTGAGTTGTTAAAACATCAAGTGCCAAGCCTCACAATGTTGCCCGCAACCGAATTAGACAACAACATAAGACAGTCTGAAAAAACGTTTGGACAGAGAACTTTGATATGACATTGCTTGTTTAACTGAAAATTTTGAACACAAATAACTGCACTCCTTAAGAATGTACTGGTTTATAATTAAATGAATTGGAACAAAAGAAAATTAAATATGTGGACATGAACTGACAAGGCATGCCAGCAATTACAATTATAAACCATGCATGATGCAACATCAGTTACCTGACAGTATGGGTTGAATGCCATTCACAGAGATGGCCAGCAGAGGCGTTTAGTCAGAAACAGCATCGATGACTTCTTCATCACCTGTGAAAAGTTTGCTCAAACCTACCCGGAATATGAGAACAATCGTAGTGAGCACTACACTAATGAGAATAGTGGTCGCACTCATTACACAACCGAAAATTTCGCAACTCTTGGATGACCTGCCCTTAACTCGTTACCAACCCGGACACTGCAATTGATCACCAAATTATCCGTAAGCTGACGTACAACAGGGATCATACTGCAGTTCGTGCGGTCAGCACAAATGGTAAGCAATGGTGCTAACCGAAATCATAAAGAAACATTATTCAACCATTCAAAATGTCATTGAACAGTCCGTAAATTTTGAAGTGACAGACCTGGCTGCTGCACTTAGTCCTGACATAAACTTAGGATCCGTTTGTTTGTATTTCTGTTCAAAAATTATTTCAAGAAATAAAAATAAGGAACAATTTTTGAACTGAAGAATGTGTTTGGTAAATTTGTTCTAGAAATAGAAAAAGAAGAGAAACATGTTTGGTAAAATTGTATAATTTTTTTGTTTCTTTTAATTTTTTAATATTTTTATTTTATTTTTCCTATTTTCTTTCTTATTTTTCCTATTTTTTTCTTTTTTTCTTCCTTTTGGCTGGCGGTCTCGCCTTGGCCGGGCGAGCTTGAGCACGCTCGGGGCCAGCGACAATTTGGCGAGGTTACCAGCCCTCGACGGTCGGTCATCGGCCATGGCCGAGGTCGGCGATGGCCGACGACCGGCCAAAGGAAAAAGAAGAAGAAAAGAAGAAGAAAAAAAAGAGAAGAAAATAATAGAAGAGAGAAAAATTATTTCTTGGAAGTATTCTAGAAATAAGAAACAAGTTTTTTTTTTATTTCTTATTTCTGTTCCAAATTTGTTCTCGTGAACAAAAAAATAGATTTGGAACAAAAACGCAAACAAACGCGTTTCTGTTTTTTTTTTTTTGTACCCCAGAACAAAAAAACACAAATTGTGTTCATAAAGAGAAACAAAGAACACAAACAAACAGCCCCTTAATATCCCAATCCAGTAATTCATGCTGAAAATGAGGGTAAACATCAATTTACGAGGATGAAGCTAGCATGTCCAATAGAAGAAGGATGATGAGACATACCAGATGGACATTGAGTCCAATTCACTATCGTAGGATTGGAGAGGAAACCAGCCAGGAGCACCCGTCCATTGAAGTACCATATTTCCAAGCTGCATTCAGATGGAAGTAAGGTCACTCTTGCAACAGTTAGGCATCTGGGCACGATCAATCCACACAGCCAACTGGAACTGCCCTCAAAGTGTAGGTTTCCAGCCGGATTGGAATATGATTAGTTGGTTTCATGTTTGAAAGAAGTTTCTGAAAGTGGAATAGACCATAGCATAACAGAGTTGGTTCCTGGCTGTGCATAACTGTCCTGAATGAAAACTTCAAGAGTGGCAATAGAGAAAAACCAAAGTCTGATTTTGCTCTACCAGCTGTGAGGTAGGACGTCTATATATTCTGATTTAAGAAAAGATGGTTTTACAATCTTCTATTTCCCAAAGGCTGTCCTCCAGGATGTTTTTTAAGGATCTCACTTTCAACTTTAAGCCAAGCTTCCACATAGTACTGTTTTCATTAAAAGAGAAATTTATTCCCAAATTGAACACTGAGTCGAGGTGAGGTGGTAAACCAAGTGGCTAGCGCATATGACCTCAGAATTTCTAATTAGACCTAAACTATCTAATGATATCAATTTTTCATTCTTCAGGGTAAATTCCTTTCCAGAAGTCCGACAAGGAGCAGAAAACATTGACAACTACTTTAGAAGAACAATAGGTTTCTTGATAGAGCCTACAGCTGACCCCGGACTAGAAGTGTATGCAATGACATTCAAGCTTTGGAATTGGTTCCATGGGGGTAGGTTGCAAATTTTTGTCTTGAGACCTGCCCACCTAAGCCTTGCTCAGCCATGGCAATGTAAAAGACTGAACAAGTGTAGTAAGCAGTTCTGCAACAAACACGTACGTAAGCATTACCACAGAAGCGACTGTAAGCTTGAAGTAAGGCCAAACTACTGTCAAAACTCTAATCAACGGCCAGTCCAGGTTTCCTTGCAAGAGGGGCTGAGGACAATGTAAAGAGCGTTGAGGAGGACAAGAATCCACCACGAGAGGCTCAGAGTCAGGGCCGCCCCTAGAAGGCCATAGTCCAAGACATAGACCACAATCCATGTGATGAGGGCCGACGACCTCGCCAGACAACTCTTCGGCCCCTGCTGAGGCCGAGCTTGCCCAGCCATCGACGGGGCTTGACCTCGCCAGACAACTCCAACCGTGGACTCTTTCTCTGCCTCTAAGTCTAACTCTACCAACTTCTCATGCTTTTTTATTAGTCACACAATACAACCGATGCGTAGACCGCAACTCTCAACAGGCAACCTTTGCTTTCGGCACCTGGTTGGTGTCTTGATTATTTTAGACAAAAATTGATCACAATTTCAACACTTTTCCCCATTCTGCACAAGTGAACAATCAAATTGTCCAGACCTAATGCACTATGTAGTGAACAAAGGGGAAAGTAGTCCAAAAAATTCTAACTCTATTGCACTTTTGCCAATTTAGTCATAAATATTTTAATCTTACCAATTAAGTCATAAATCTTTTAATATTTTACCTATTAAATCTATTTGACCAATTTTGACTAGAAATTGCTGACGTGACCATATAGGATGGTCGGCGCGACGTGAATAATTTTTAATAATATATTTTTATTTTTTATTTTTCTTTCTTTTTCCTTTTGCTAGTGGTTGGCCAGCGGCCATAGCTTGGCCAATTGGCCTCACCTACCACGGGCAAGACCTGGCTCGTTGAGGGTGAGCCTTGGTGAGGCTCACCTAGGCAAGACTTGGCTAGCGTCGGCCTTGCCCAAGCCAGATTTGGCAAGGTCGGCCCTTGCTTGGGCATCAATCGGGCAAAGGTGAGGCTGCCTTGGCTTGGGTGAAGGTTGGCCTCCTCAAGCCTAGGCTAGGTTGACACTCGCTGAACCTCATTGGCCAAGGCTGGCTCGCTTGACAACCATCAAAAGGAAGAAAAAAGGGGAAAAAAAAAGAAAAAAACAGAAAAAGAGAGTATGTTAATAAAAAATTTAAAATATATTAAAATATTATTAAAAATTTTCTACATTAACACTGACCTTGATGTAGGATGGTTGATGTTCATGTTGGCAAATTTCGACTGAAATTGACCAAATGGATTCGATTGGTAAAATATTAAAAGATTTAGGATTAAATTAGAAAAATTAAAAGATTTATAACTATATTGGTATACATGTCCAAAACTACTAATAGGTGATAGGGGTAGAGTTATTGATGTGAGATGGATCTAGAAAAAAAGGGGTAATAGATTTAGGATTTTTTGGATAATTTTCTTGATGAATAAGTGCTCCTGAGTTTCCTCTAGTGAAAGCATGGCGACAAGTGAAATGGAGTTTTCACTGGCACTCCTCAGGCCCATCTCCTGACATATACGAAGGCTCTTTATCCCAAATGTTCGCCGTTACAAGATAAGGGTCCCCTTCACTCTTCCAAATCTGGGCTCATACATACATGATAAGCAAAACATGAAAATATGAAGCCTATCAGAACATTTCACCCCTCCACTCTCTCACATCGAGAGAAAATGGCAGGAATTGCAATCTAAATGCAGGAAACCGGATGGAGATCAAATAAGCTACCGCCATACGTCATCAACCAGGTCGAATGTTTCCACATTCACTGAACTCTTCAAGCGAGTTGCAGCTTTTTCGACTGGAGACAAGCACAGAATTAGGTGTCAGTGTCCATGTCTGACATGAAACCGGATGAGATGCACAATGCAGAACTAAAGTTGTTCTAACGGTTAATCTGACGAGGGCTGCTGTTTGTAGAACCCCAACAGTCATTCCCCACTAGATAGCCTGAAACGAAGAGCACTTATCATGAGTTAGCTCAATAAGTTTTGTTTTAGTGATGAGCCAAATGCCATTAAAATTGTGCCAATGGGGTATTGCCCCTAATAGAAAACGGTTGCAGCAGGGAAGCCATCCTCGTAGAAAATCACGCCCGAAAGATTCTTTCTAAACGCGCTGATCAGGGTGGAGTAAAAAATCTCATCCCTACTTACCAGGTGTGCTCTTTGAAAGGTAGGCGGAAGTTGGGGATTGGCTGGCCTCCGCTTCTTCTCTATAATCATTGGTGCCATTATGGACATGCGTGTCCAGCTCGTTCGCAAGCGCGGCTAGTCGAGCTTTCTGCATCATTAGCTACATTGTCACGGAAATAAAGGAACGGAAGAGCGTGAAATTCGTAGAGGTTGTTGAAAGTGAGCATGGGGGTGATTCATCATCTCGTGAAGTCCATGCCAATGTTCTCTCATGAAAACTACAGAAGCTGAAGCAAAAGTTCATGAGGGAAATATTCAAGAGGCAGAACCGTCCTTCCGTGAGGGCTTGTCGCTGGCTGATCAGGGATTGCTTACGTCGAGGTCTATTCTCTCTTTTTAGACGACAAACAACTTGAGAGCTTTCTTATGCCACAACCCATTACGTCTAGTTTGTTGGCAATGTTAGAAAAAATCTTTCAGGCATGATTTTCTATGAGGATGGCTTCCCTGCTGAAACCGTTTTCTTTTAGGGGCAATACACCCATTGAAACCATTTTAATGGCATTTGGCTCATCACTGAAACTAAACTCATTGAGCTAACTCATGATGGGTGCTCTTCACTTCGGGGTATCTGGTGGGGAATGATTGCTGGGTTCTTCCACAAATAGCAGCCCTCATCATATTAACTGCTAGAACAACTTGGAACGCTGAGGTAGCTGTAGTCCTGAATTGTTCATCTCATCTGGTTTCATGTCAGACATGGACACTGATGCCTAATTCTCTGCTTGTCTCCGGAGGAAAAAGCTGCGGCTCACTGGAAGAATTCAGCGAATGTGGAAACATTAGACCTGGTTGATGATGTATGGCGGTTACTTATTTGATCTCCATTCGGTTTCCAGCATTTAGATTGCAGTTCCTGCCATTTTTCTCTCGATGCGAGAAAATGGAGGGGTGAAATGTTTTGATAGGCTTCCTTTTATCATGTTTATCGTGTATATATGATTATGAGCCCAGAGTGGGAAGAGGGAAGGGACCCTTACCTTGTAACGGTGAACGTTTGAGATAAAGAGCCTTCATAAATGTCAAGAGATGGGCCTGAGGAATGCCGGTGAGAACTTCATTTCGCTTGTCGCCATGCTTTCACTGGAGGAAACTTAAAACACCTATTGGCCGGTAAAATTATCCAAAAAGACTTAAATATATTGCTTTGATGCTAATTTAGCTTTAAACTTTTTAGTTTTGTTGATTGAGTCATAAATCTTTCCACATTTTACTAATCGAGTTCGTTTGATCAATTTTAGCTGAAATTTGCTGATGTGGATATTAATTATCCTATGTCATGATCGATGCTAACGTATACAATTTTTACTAATATTTTAATAATATATTTTTTAAATATTTTATTAATATATATCTTTTCTTTTTTCCCCCCTTATTCTTACTTTCGTTGGTAGTCGGGCCGGCTGGCCTCACCTACCATGGGTGAGGCTCGGTGAGGGTCAGCCTTGCCTAGGCTAAGGGGGCCGACATTTGCATAGGCCAAGGTGGCCTTGCCTGCCATCACCTTTACTCAGCCGATGACCTTGCCAGATTTGGCTTAGGTAAGGCTGACCCTTGTCAAGTCTTGCCTAGGTGAGGGTGAGCCTCGCCAAGGCTCACCCTCGACGAGCCACACCTTGCTCATGGTAGGTGAGGGTGGCTGGCCAACCACTGACAAAAAGAAGGAGAAAGGAAAAAGAAGAAAGAAAAATACACTAAAATAAAATAATTATAAAAAATTATCTTCGTGAATGCGAATCATTCTACATGACATTGTTGGCATTTGTGTTAGCAATTTTTAGTCAAGATTGATTAGATTGAGTCAATTGGCAAAACGTAAAAAGATTTATGGCTTAATATACAAAATTGAAAGGTTTAAGATTAAATTAACAAAAGTGCTATAGTATTAGGACTTTTTGGACAATTTTCTCTGGTTCACCATATACTGCATTAGGTCCAGACAGTGTGATTGTTCACTTTTGCATAATGGGGAAAAGTGTTGAAATTGTCATCAATTTTTGTCTAAAATAATCAAGACACCAACTAGGTGCTGAAAGCAAAAGTTGGTTGTTGAGAGTTGTGGTCTGCAAGTATTGGTTGGATCGCATGACTAGGCAGTAGGTAAGAGCGGTAGAGAAAGGGTCCACGTTGGAGATGTCTAGAGTGTAGATTAAATGTCAAAGAGCATGTGAGTTAAACAGTAGCATTTTTCTTTTCTTGTACGAAGGAAAGGCGGTGAAATCACCAAGAAACGGGCGTGATAGCGTTCGCGTGAGGGAAGAGAAAAAACCACTCCTTCCCTTCGCGTCACCTATCAATAATAAGCAACGTCCCGAAATACTAGTTTCTTAGCTCCTCAATTATTCCACCGAGCTGCCCTCTCCGAGAACCAATTAACTAACTCTTCTCCAAGTCCCGTATATAAGCAAACAAATTCTAGCAAAAAGGTCAAAAGCAATTGATTAAAGGCAAGCAGCGTGTGAATTCCTACTGGATGTAAAGGATGGGTATGGTTTTAAGATAGAATCGAAAATCTAAAAACCAGACCGTTGGGAATCAGTTCGGTTCTAAATTCTAAGATAATCACAGTAGATTATAAGTTCTAGAAATTAAAGAATTTGTTTTGATGGATAAGTTTCAAATTTTAGGTGAAATCCGAACATATTTAAAACCAAATGGAATCTAAAATTGCTCACCTCTAATTAAATGATGAAAAATTGATGCCATATGAGAGAATTCAATCTTTTCGTTGCGCCATCTTCGTAGAGTGTCGAGCATCGAAAACGTAAGCCCAATCCAATAGGATAAGATTACTCTTCCAGGAAGAAATGAAAATGTATCCCTATCATGTCAAAAAATATCCAAATGATGAGATGCCAAAGGATGTAGCGCAGACGCACAAAAAATATCAAAATTCGTGCTCGAAAATTTGGTCAATACACTCACTGGGCTGGTTCATTCATTGCTAAGCGGGCGAACTCCCGCGCACGTCCTTTTGACGAAGTGAAGAGATTGTCCGCATCGAACGAACCCCGACGGTCGGCTACACCCATTTGCAGATCAGAAACCGGTACTTCCTTCAGGCAATATGCGGCAGCTTCTTCCTTTTCTGCCTTTTTTCCTTGCTGACAGACGACGCACCGAAGATCTTGTACGAAATGCAGGCGACTCTAGAGATGCTTCTTAGGCTCTGGACCCCATATAATGATCGAATTGTACCTAGGGGCCGTCAAAAAAGCCCAGACGTGAACCAGCATGAAATTTTGGGGCCTTTTCGGTTCGGGTCTCTTTTGGTTCAAACAATAACCCTAAAATTTGAGTATTATCACTGTTTCAGATAGGGTCATGCCAGTTCGGGCTTGTGACAGCCCTACTTCTGTGTTCCAGAGCCACTTCGCTATAAGGGCAAAAGTGTCAACATGTAATTTCACACTTATTGCAATTTTCAAATGAATGGTATCAAATCGACTTGTTTTGCGGGTCATTGTAAGGATGTAAAGGGAGAGATTTGGATTGGATCTTTCATTTGCACCTCAATCTTCTAAGTGTCTCGATAAGTCTCGGATGTTAATAAAGTTTACATTTTTCATTAATTTGAGGTTGAAATTCACGTACTGTATAGTATAGGGGATCCATGTCTGTGAACCGAGATTGGAGAAGAATGTCTGGCGACTAGAGGCACGAGTCACTAGTTCGGTGTTTGCCAAAGATGAGCATGTAAATGGGGGAAGCAGCATTGCGGCATGCAAAGAATGGAGTGGTCAACCAGTTTTGTTCATCAATGAATCTGTCATTATGAATTATTATTATTGTTGTCATGTTGCTTGACGCAAACAGTGTTGAATGTCCAGGCATGATATCCCCAGTTCACTGAAAGACCGCATTTTGATTTGAACAGAGCGAGTATGAAGAATGATCAGTCCACTTTTCCGTTGCTCGACTGAACGAGACCTGATGTATGGATTGCATGACTTGTCTCATCATTTATCTTCCCTTTTTTGCTGTTCTTCCATGGGGATGGGAGGAATTCCATTGATTATTCTGGATCGGTAGTAATCCATTGTTTGTCCTTCTTAAGTACACAAGCCGAGGGGTTGTACTTTTGATGAGCTACATAATTCATCAGACACGGCATTTGTAATAATACGGTATCTAAGTAGAATGGATAATCAGTTTCGATGTTTGATTGTTCTGTAACATATGTTATGAGCAGACTGAGTGCATCTGATATGCTCAAGGATACTGAGCAGAATGGAACAACAACTGATTGTTTATCATGGCACAACAGTTCGACCATGTGATACGATAGGAAACACTTGAAAAGAGGGTTACCAGACGTACTTGCCGAAAACTTTTAAAAGATGTATAAACTACAGTTAGTTGATGCTGCATGTTCTCTAAATGATGAAGAAATCCAGTAAGTTGTTTTTCTCCACTTTTGAGCAGCACTGCATAATTGGATTGGATTGTCGACAGGATCAATACAGATACAGTAAGGTTCCACAGTCTTGGCCTGGGATTGGGAATCCTTGTGGTGTGTGATCAGTTAACGATCACGAATATTATTGGCTGCCCAGTACTGCTTCGTTAGGATCAGGTCTTTCCTACGGGCTATATTTCTCCTTGTTACGTTTAGGGATGGTAGCAATGTGAAATGGCAGAATGAGAGTTAGTAAGAATGTAATGCGACTCTCTGTTTCCCAACCAAGTCTCGTCTGTCTCACTCTGCCGACCTGTTCAGACGAGCCGTGGCGTTTTCAACCTGAGAAAGCATATTCATTCAGTATTTGCCATATTCAGGAAATGATGGAGATGTGAGGTGATGTGAAGCTGGAATTACCTCCTTGTTCCAATTTGTTCTTGAAGTCAAAATGATCAAGGTTGCTGAGAGAGAGAGAGAGAGAGAGAGAGAGAGAGAGATTGTTGATTTACCGCCACTTCTAAACTAGTTTTGAAACCGAGAACACATCCTATGGGGAGACCTACAATGTAGTAAGCAGTCAGATTTACGTATGCCACCACGGCTTGCCAACCACTGCCAATTGCCACACCTGCAGATTCATGAAGCATGAATTTTGATTTGGCATTTATTTGATTAGTTAACACATCAAGTGCCAGGCCTCATAATGTTGCACATAACCAGATTAGACAACACACATTAAACAGTCTAAAAAATCATTAGGACAGAGATAACTTTGATATGACATTGCTTGTTTAACTGAAACATTTGAACACAAATTATTGCACTTCTTAAGAATGTACTGGTTTATTATCTAACATGAATCAGGACCAAAAGAATGTGGACATGAATTGACAAGGCATGCCAGCAATTACAATTCTGTATCATGCCTGATGCAACATCAGTTACCTGACAGTATGGGTTGGATGCCATTCAGGAAGACAGAAATGGCCAGCAGAGGAGTTATTTCTGAAACAGCATCAATGACTTCTTCATCACTTGTGAAGAGTTTGCTCAAACCAACCCGGAATATTAGAACAATCGCAGTGAACACTATGCTAATGAGAATACTGGTCACA
Source organism: Eucalyptus erythrocorys (assembly GCA_014182555.1). Classification (NCBI taxonomy): domain Eukaryota; kingdom Viridiplantae; phylum Streptophyta; class Magnoliopsida; order Myrtales; family Myrtaceae; genus Eucalyptus; species Eucalyptus erythrocorys. Next base: position 37,070,256 of record CM024597.1, read on the forward strand.
TTCACTGCCACAACTGAAAATTTTGCAACTCTTGGATGACCTGCCCCTAACTCGTTACCAACCCGGATACTGCATTTGATCACCAAACGGTCTGTCAGCCAACAACAGTACAATGGGGATCATACTAATCCACCAACTGGATGAAAAGCGTAGTGACAGTAGTCATCATCAATTTATTTGCAGTTTGTGTGGCCAGCAAAAAGAGTAGGCAATAATACTAGCAAAAATTGAGGAGATTGCTAACCAAAATTGAACATTATTCAACTATTTAAAAAGTCATTCAACAATCTGTAACTTTTGAAGTGACAGACCTGGCCGCTGCACTTAGCCCCAGCATGAACTGCATATCCCAATTCCAGTAATTCATGCTGAAAATGAGGGTAAACATCATGTTAGGAGGATGAAGCTAGCATGTCCAATAGAAGAAGAATGATAAGCTGACATACCAGATGGACATCGTGTCCAATTCTATCGTAGCATTGGGGAGGAAACCAGCCAGGAGCACCAGTCCATTGAAGTACCATATTTCCAAGCTGCATTCAGATGGAACTAAGGTCACTTTTGCGACAGTTAGGCATTTGGGCACATTAAATCCACACAGCCAACTGGAACCGCCCTTGATCTGTAGGTTTCCAGCGGGATTGGAACATGATTGGTCGGTTTCCTGTTTGAAAGAAGTTTTCGAAAGTGGAACTGACCATAACATAACAGAGTTGGTTCCCGGCTGTGCATAACTACCCTGAATCAAACCTTCAAGAACAGTAAGAGTACAACTGAATCTATTTTCACTTCACCAGCCGTGAGGCAGGATCTCTATTCATTTCTATTTTGATATAAGATGGTTTTTCAATCTTCCATTTTCCAAAGGCTGTCCTCTAGGCTATTTTTGAAGGATCTCACTTTCAAATTTAAGCAAATCTTCCACATAGTACTGGTGTCATAAAAGAAGAAACTTTTTTCCAAATTGAACACAGAGGCGCTAAAACACTTTCGCTAGCACACATGACCTGAGAGTTTCTAATCAGTCCTAAACTGTCTAAAGGCCTCAGTTTTTCAATCTTAAGGGTAAATTCCTTTCCAAAAGTCCTACAAGGAGCAGTAAACACTGACAACTACGTCCTTTAGAAGAACAATAGGTTTCTTGATAGAAACTACAACTGACCCTAGGCTAGAAGTGTATGCAACAATGTTCGAGATATGAATGGTTCCCTGGGGGCAGGTTGCAAATTTTTGTCTTGAGACCTGGCCAACTAAACCTCGCTCAACCATGGCAATGTAAAAGACTGAACGATTGTAGTGAGCAGTTCTGCAACAAACACTTACCAAAGCATTACCGCAGAAGCAACTGTAAGCTTGAAGTAAGGCCAAAGTCCTGTGAAAGCTCTACAGGCCAGTCCAGGTTTCCTTGCAAGAGGGGCTCAGGACAATGTAAAGAGCGTTGAGGAAGACGAGAATCCACCACGAGAGGCTCAGAGTCAGGGCCACCCCTAGAAGGCCATAGTCCAAGACATAGACCACAATCCATGTGAGGAGGGTGTGCAAGAGGAAGACCCCCACGGACATGTAAGCCAGAGGGTTCACTATGTTCTGTGCCTGAAGGAACCTTTGCATCGGGCAGGCGAGGGCGAATGCGTATAGCTGAGGGATCAATCCCCACGTAAATAACTGGCCCGGCTCGGTGATGGTCTCAGATTGTCCAATCGCTGGGAGTATGTTGCCGGAGAACCAGTATATGACGGTGAGAAGGACAGCTGCTCCCAAGTGCAGAACTATAGCTCTTTGGCAGATGATGCCCATTTCTGAGTACCTCTTTGCCCCATAAGCCTGGCCACAGACAGTTTGCACCGCGCTGGCCATGCCCAACTGCGTGATATCGGAACACAAGTAAAGTTTATGACTTGTTTCACATGCTTCGTGAATCAACGGAATATATAATAACACCGGCATTATGGCTTGATATGATTTATAGAATTTCCAACAAAAAGACTGGACAGTATGCTTGTGATGTCAGATAATTTAGATAAGTGAATGCAACCATTAGCATAACCAAATAATGAGCATTGAACTTTGATTATTATTGAACTGGCAGCCATAACTTCAATGAACTTCAAGAATTGGTGGGCAAATACCATTATGCCATAAGCAAGACCTTGGATGACCACGCTAGCCATGGAGGCGCCGGCAAGTTCCACCGTGCCCAAATGCCCCGCAAACATGAGCGACACGAAACTGAGCATGTAGTTGAAGATGGACACGACAATGGATGAGCCAGACGAGCCAGAGCAGCCTCGACTCCCAGGCCACTAGACGCGGCCACCATCGGAGTGGGACCGAATGCTCAAGGAGCTCCTCGATCATGGCAGATGACAAGTCGGAGATTCGACTGCAATGGTCCAGTCTGAGCAGCAGTGGCTGTTGCTCTGGCTCTACTGAGCCCATGATTCTTCGTGACAAAGAAAAACTGATAGTGCATACCGTAGTCGGAGAGACCAGAACTCGTTTGATCAAGGGTCTTAGGAAGCTTCTTCATATAAGCAGCAAGTTGATGTTGAAGGCCAACTACCTTTTTTTTGCTTCTTAAGTTAGTGTATCCCTCGCTGTCGAACAGAGAAACAATTTGTCACCCTTAAGGGATCTTCTGAAGCAGATGATATATCTACAATCTTGAAAGTGTTCCTTGTCTATAGGATCTACAACCTTTTTTTTTTAAATGTACGCGTGTCTTCCTCCATCTATTAGTGTAAATTTTTTGCTTGAACATTTTAATATGATATCAAAGCCTAATGTGACATGAAAACTGGGTCAATATAATTTGCGGTTGCAGCCTTGAGACAGAGGATAGTTAAAAGTATCACATATCGCTCTCGTTTGTAGGTACTTTTTGTCCAATTTTGCAGAAAGAAGAAAACACGTGTGGACGAAGTAATTTCTTTAGACAAGATTGTGTGGGTCTATGACGCTTGGACCACTATAAATAGAATGCGTTTGATAACCATTCTATTTTTTTTTTTTTTTTTGGTAATGGATAACCATTCTATTTTCAGAAATTATTTTTGATAAAAAATGATTCTTTTTAATTTTTTTCCTGAAAATAATTTCTAAGCATTTGAAGGGGTTTGATAATTGCCCCAAAATTTATATTCTTAGAATATAATTGCGTTTGGCACCATCTTCAAAATTTCTAATTCAAACCATTTTCTTTTAATTTTTAAATAATTTTATGATTTTTTTTTTCTTTTTTACTCTTCTTCTTCAAGCTTCGGCCAGTCGTCGGGTCATTGGTTTAGGGATGATTGGCAAAGGGGCAAATGAGGGCTAGCGACCTTATCAGAGCATTGTCGGCCCCCATTGAGGTTGAGCTCGCCTAGCCGTCGGCGGGGCTCGACCTTATTAGGCAACTCCAACGTGGACTCTTTCTCTACCTCTAAGTCCAACTCTGCCAACTTCTCATGCTCTTTTATTAGTCACGCAATACAACCGATACGAGAACCGCAACTCTCAACAGCCAACCTCTGTTTTCAGCACCTGGTTGGTGTATCGATTATTTTAGATAAAAATTGATCACAATTTCAACACTTTTCCCCATTCTACACAAGTAAACAATAAGATTGTCCAGACCTAATGCAGTATGTAATGAACAAAGGAGAAAGTTGTCAAAAAAGTTCTAATCCTATTGCACTTTTGCCAATTCAGTCCTAATATTTTAATCTTGTTAATTGAGTCATAAATCGTTTTACATTTTGTCAATTGAATCTATTCGGCTGATTTTGGTTAGAAATCGTTGACGTGGCCATATAGGACAACGGACTTGATGTGGATAATTTTTTATAATATTTTCTTATTTTTTTATTTTCTCTCTTTTTATTATTATTTTTTTCCTTTTTGCCAATGGTTGGCCAGTGACCATGGCCCGGCCAACTGGCCTCACCTATTATGTGCAAAATGTGGCCCTTCGAGGGTGAGCCTTGGTGGGGCTCACCTTTGCCTAGGCAAGACTTGGCGAGGATTGGTCTTGCCTAAGCTAGATTTGGCAATGTTGGCCCTTATTGTGCATTAGTCGAGCAAAGGCGAGGCCGCCTTGGCTTGGTGAAGGCCAACCTCCTTTGGCCTAGGCCAGGCTGACACTCGTTGAGGTTCATCGGCCAAGGCTAGCCTGCTTGGTCACTAGCAAAAGGAAGAAGAAGGGAAAAAATGAAAAAAAATAAAAAATAAAAAGTATATTAATATATATTTTTAAATATATTAAAATTTATTAAAAATTTTCTACATCAACATTGACCGTGATGTATGATAGTCGATGTCCACGTCGGCAAATTTCAGTTGAAATTAACTAAATGGACTCGATTGGAAAAATGTTAAAAGTTTTTAAATTGAATCGGTAAAATTAAAAGGTTTATAATTATATTGGCCTAAATGCAATAAATTTAAGATTTTTTGGATGATTTTCTCGATGAACAAGTGCTACTGAATTTCCTCCGGTGAAAGCATGGCGGCAAGCGAAATGAAGTTTTCGCTGGCATTCCTCAGGCCCATCTCCTGACATCTACGGAGGCTCTTTATCCCAAACGTTCGCCGTCACAAGATACGGGTCCCCTTCCCTCTTCCAAGTCTTGGCTCATACATGCACGATAAGCAAAACATGATAAAATGAAGCCTCTATTCTCTCACATCGAGAGAAAACGGCAGCAACCGCAATCTAAATGCAGGAAACCGGATGGAGATCAATTAAGCAACCGCTATACGTCAACAACCAGGTCTAATGTTTCCACATTCGCCAAACTCTTCAAGCGAGTTGCAGCTTATTCGACTGGAGACAAGCAGAGAATTAGGCATCAGTGTCCATGTCTGACATGAAACCAGATGAGATGCACAATTCGGAATTAAAGTTGTTCTAACGGTTAATCTGACGAGGGCTGCTGTTTGTAGAACCCGAACAGTCATTCCCCACCAGATAGCCCGAAATGAAGAACGCTTATCATGAGTTAGCTCAATAAGTTTTGTTTTAGTGATGAGCAAAATGCCATTAAAATTGTGCCAATGGGGTGTTGCCCCTAATAGAAAACGGTTGCAGCGGGGAAGCCTTTTTCATAGAAAATCATGCCCGAAAGATTGTTTTCTAATATTTCCAACAAACTAGACCTAATGGGTTGTGGCGCAAGAAAGCTCGAGTTGTTTTTTTTTTTTTTTTTTTGATGACCCAGGGAACCCCGTACGGCCGGCAGCCGGAGATAAATCACTGGGGGCGATACGTGCTAGCCACCACACACATGCCACCGGATAAGTCGCCAATATCTTACGCCAGCCTCTCTGTAACTTACGTCGCAGGAGCTTTGAACTCCAGACCTCTCAGCGAAAGGAAGTCTGAAGTCTACCCAACGGAGTCACCATGACGGGTGGTGAAAGCTCGAGTTGTTTGTCGTCTAAAAAGAGAGAATAGACCTCCACGCGAGCAAGTTATGATCAGCCAGCCAGCGACAAGCCCTCATGTAAGGACGGTTCTGCCTCTTGAATATCTCCCTCGCGAACTTTTGCTCCAACTTCTGTAGTTGTCATGTAGAGCACATCGGCCCGGACTTCACGAACTGATGAATCATCCGTGCTCACTTTCAACAACCTCTACACATTTCACTCTCTTCCGTTCCTTTATTTCCCTGACACTGTGGCTAATGATGCAGAAAGCTCAACTAGCCTCGCTTGCTAACGAACAGGACCCGCATGTCCATAATGGCACCAATGATTATTGAGAAGAAGCCAAGACCAGCTTGTAATGATCCGGACCTAACTGTGTAATGTTGTCTCATGGACTTAAAACGTGTTAAGCGATAACTGTGTAATATTGTCTCACGGACTTAAAACGCGTTAAGCGCGGATGGACCGCCATCCCCAGCCACGGTCTTTTCCATCAATGCTTTGTTCTTAACATAGCGGAAGAATGTGTGAAACGCGTTACACAGGTTAGAAGGACCAAGCTTTTATAAACTAGTCCAGGATTTCCCCTAAGTAATGTGGGACTAGAGAGGACCCTTTCCCTACCTTGCGCACGTCCAGGGATCGAGGCGCGGACACACCGCCATCCCTCCTCCCTACGCACCGTCGCATGGGCCGTCACACAGCTGATCCCAACTTCCCTGCTGCAACCGTTTTCTATTAGGGGCAACACCCCATTGGCACAATTTTAATGGTATTTGGCTCATCACTAAAACAAAACTTATTGAGCTAACTCATGATAAGTGTTCTTCATTTCGGGCTATCTGGTGGGGAATGACTGTTGGGGTTCTACAAACAGCAGCCCTCGTCAGATTAACCGTTAGAACAACTTTAGTCCTGAATTGCTCATCTCATCTGGTATCATGTCAGACATGGATGGACACTGATGCCTAATTCTCTGCTTGTCTCCGGTGGAAAAAGCTGCGGCTCGCTTGAAGAGTTCAGCGAATGTGGAAACATTAGACCTGGTTGATGATGTATGGCGGTTGCTTATTTGATCTCTATTCGGTTTCCAGCATTTAGATTGCAGTTCCTGCCATTTTTCTCTCGATGCGAGAGAATGGAGGGGTGAAATGTTTTGATAGGCTTCCTATTATCACGTTTATCGTGTATATAATATGATCACGAGCCCAGAGTTGGAAGAGGGAAGGGACCCTTATCTTGTAACGGTGAACGTTTGGGATAAAGAGCCTTCATAAATGTAAGGAGATGGGCCTGAGGAATGCCAATGAGAACCTATGTAGCACCGACACGGACACGCGACACGCGACATGACACGACTGACACGCGGACACGTCATTTCTTAAAAATAGAGAATTTCGACACGTTCCGACACGTTATATGTACCTAGAATTAATTTACACGAAAAATATTAAATAATATTATTCATTATTTTAATTTGTTACAATAATACACAAAACTTAGGGGAAAAAACATTGTTTAAAGAAAAATGCTGAAATGATATTTTTAAATTTATTTATTTATCATATATAGCATTTTTTTATTACTTCATTCATAGTAAAAGACTTAAAAAAATAAAACAATTCTAAAAAAACAAAACTGAAAGAAGAAAATATTGACCCCATGCATGTATATTTATAGCAATTTTATTACTTCTTTTGTGTATATTTATATTTTGACCCCTCAAGTATTATAAAATTTTAAAATTAACCCCGTGCGTGTCGGAATCGCATGTCGGAATTCTAGACTCGTGTGTCGGAGCGTGTCGGAATGAGTTGACCACGTGTCGGATTTTTCCACTCTTGTTGACCGCGTGTCGGGACGTGTCGACACGTGTCGGAGTGTCGGATACGACACGAAGGCTTTCGAGAGAGTGTCCGTGCTACATAGATGAGAACTTTACTTCGCTTGTCGCCATGCTTTCATTAGAGGAGACTTAGAAACACTTATTCGCCAATAAAATTATCCAAAAATCTTAAATCTATTACTAATGTCAATTTAGTTTTAAACCTTTTAATTTTATTGATTGAGTCATAAACCTTTTTACATTTTACTAATTGAGTTTATTTGGTCAATTTTAATTGAAATCCGTTGACATGGATATCGACTATCCTACGTCACGATTTGTGCTGATGTAGACAAGTTATACTAATATTTTAATGTATTGTTATTTTTTTATTTATACATATTTTTTCTTTTCCCCCTTCTTCTTACTTTTGTTGTTGGTTGGACCAACTGGCCTCGTCTACCACAGGCTCGGCTCAGTGAGGGTTAGTTGTCTAGGTTAGGGGAGGCTGACTTTTGCGCGAGGCAAGGCAGCCTTGCCTACCATCGCCTTTGCTTGGCCAATGTCCAACAAGGGTTGACCTTGCTAGATCTAGCTTGGGCAAGGCCAACCCTTGTCGAGTCTCGCCTAGGCGAGGGTAAGCCTTGGCGAGGCTCACCCTTGACGGGCCACGCCTTGCTCGTGGGAGGTGAGGCCAGCTAGCCCAGACATGGCTAACGGCCAACCACCAACAAAAAGAAAGAGAAAGGAAAAAGAAGAAAGAAAAATAAAATAAAATAAAAAATTATTAAAAATTATTTGCGTCAACGTCAATCAATTTACATGCTACTGTTGGTGTCCATGTTAGTAATTTCTAATCAAAATTAATTAGATTGAGTCAATTGACAAAATGAAAAATGATTTATGATTTAGAAGGCAAAATTGAAAATTTTAAGACTAAATTGATAAAAGTGCTATAGTATTAGGACTTTTTGGAAAAGGCCCTTGTTCACCACGTACTGCATTAGCTCCTGACAATCTGATTGTTCACTTTTGCGGAATGGGGACTAGTGTTGAAATTGTGATCAAGTTTTGTCTAAAATAATCAAGACACCAACTAGGTGCTGAAAGCAAAAGTTGGTTGTTGAGAGTTGTAGTCTGCAAGTGTTGGTTGGATCGCATGACCAGGTAGTAGGTAAGAGCGGTAGAGAAAGGGTCCACGTTGGAGATGTAGAGTGTAGATTAATGTCAAAGAGCATGTGAGTTAAACAGTAGCATTTTTCTTTTCTCGTACGAAGGCAAGGCGGTGAAATCAGCCAAGAAATGGGCGTGATAGCGTTCGCGTGAGGGTATAGAAAAAACCACTCCTTCCCTTCGCGTCACCTATCAATAATAAAGCAACGTCCCGAAATACTAGGTTCTTAGCTCCTCAGTTATTCCACCGAGCTGCCCTCTCCGAGAACCAATTAACTAACTCTTCTCCAAGTCCCATATATAAGCAAACAAATTCTAGCAAAAAGGTCAAAAGCAATTGATTCAGGGCAGGCGGCGTGAGAATTCCTACTAGATGTAAAGATGGGTATGGTTTTAAAATAGAATCGAGAACCTAAAAATTAGACTGTTGAGATAAGTTCTAAGATAATCACGGGTAGATTCTAAGTTCTAAAAATTTAGGAACTTGTTATGATGGATAAGTTTCGAATTTTAGGTGAAACCTGAATAGATTTAAAACTGAATAGAATCTAAAACTACTCACCTTTAACTAGATGATGAAAAATTGATGCCATATGAGAGAAGCTAGACTTTTCATTGCGCCATTGTTGTAGAGAGTGTCGGGCACCGAAAATGTAAGCCCAATCCAATAGGATAAGATTACTCTTCCAGGAAGAAATGAAAATGTATCCCTATCATGTCAAAAAATATCCAAATGATGAGATGCCAAAGGATGTAGCGCAAACGCACAAAAAATATCAAAATTCCTGCTCGAAAATTTGGTCAATACACTCACTGAGCTGGTTCATTCATTGCTAAGCGGGAGAACTCCCGCGCACGTCCTTTTGACGAAGTGAAAAGATTGTCCGCATCGAACGAACCCCGACGGTCGGCCACACCCATTTGCAGATCAGAAACCGGTACTTCCTTCAGGCAACATGCGGCAGCTTCTTCCTTTTCTGCTTTTTTTTTCTTGCTGACAGACGACGCACCGAAGATCTTGTACGAAATGCAGGCGACTCTAGAGATACTTCTTAGGCTCCGGACCCCATATAATGATCGAATTGTACCTAGGGGCCGTCAAAAAAGCCCGGACGTGAACCGGCATGAAATTTTGGGGTCTTTTTTGGTTCGGATCTCCTTTGGTTCGGGCAGTAGCCCTAAAATTTGAGTATTATCACTGTTTCAGATAGGTTTAGGCCAGGTCGGACTTCTGACAGCCCTACTTCTGCGTTACAGAGCCACTTCGCTATAAGGGCAATAGTGTCAACATGTAATTTCGCGCTTATTGCAATTTTCAAATGAATGGTATCAACTCATTTCATGGGTCATTGTAAGGGTGTAAAGGGAGAGACTTGGATTGAATCATTCATTTGCACCTCATTCTTCTAAGTGTCTCGATAGGTCTCGGATGTTAATAAAGTTTACATTTTTCATTAATTTGAGGTTGAAATTCAGGTACCGTACAGTATAGGGGATCCATGTCTATAAACTGAGATTGGAGAAGAATGTCCTGTGACCAGAGGCACAAGTCACTAGTTCAGTTTTTGCCAAAGATGAGCGTGTATATGGGGGAAGCAGCATTGTGGCATGCAAAGAATGGAGTGGTCAACCAGTTTTGTTCATCAATGAATCTGTCATTATTGGTTATTATTATTGTTGTCATGTTGCTTGACGCAAACAGTGTTGAATGTCCAGGCATGATATCCCCAAGTTCACTAAACGACCGCATTTTGAATTGAACAGAGCGGGTATGAAGAATGATCAATCCACTGTTCCGTTGCTCGATTGAACGAGATCTGATGTATGAATTGCCTGGCTTGTCTTATCATTTATCTTCCCTTTTTTGCTGTTCTTCCAAGTTTCTTATTGCAACCGGGATGGGAGGGATTCCACCGATTATTCTGGATTGGCAGCATCGATTGTTTGTCCTTCTTAAGTACACAAGCCGAGGGGTTGTACTTTTGATGAGCTACGTAATTCATCAGACACGGCATTTGTAATAATACGGTATCTAAGTAGAATGGATAATCAGTTTCGATGTTTGATTGTTCTGTAACATATTGGTTAATCCTAGAAAGATCAGTTAGTGGAATGACTCTTTCTATCTGTGCTTTTCTATGTTATGAGCAGACTGAGTGCATCTGATATGCTCATGGATACTGAGCAGAATGGAACAACAACTGATTGTTTATCATGGCACAACAGTTCGACCATGTGATACGATAGGAAACACTTGAAAAGAGGGTTACCAGACGTACTTGCCGAAAACTTTTAAAAGATGTATAAACTACAGTTAGTTGATGCTGCATGTTCTCTAAATGATGAAGAAATCCAGTAAGTTGTTTTTCTCCACTTTTGAGCAACACTGCATAATTGGATTGGATTGTCGACAGGATCAATACAGATACAGTAAGGTTCCACAGTCTTGGCCTGGGTTGGGAATCCTTGTGGTGTGTGATCAGTTAATGATCACGAATATTATTGGCTGCCCAGTACTGCTTCATTAGGATCAGGTACTTCATACGGGCTTTATTTCTCCTTGTTACGTTTAGGGATGGTAGGAATTTGAAATGGCAGAATGAGAGTTAGTTAGAATGCAATGCGCCTCTCTGTTTCCCAACCAAGTCTCGTCCGTCTCACTCTGCCGATCTGTTCAGACGAGCCGCGGCATTTTCAACCTGAGAAAGCATATACATTCAGTATTTGCCATATTTGGGAAATGATGGAGATGTGAGGTGATGCGAAGCTGGAATTACCTCGTTGTTCCAATTTGTTCTTGCAGTCAAAATGATCAAGGTTGCTGTTTGCAGGATAACCCCAATGATCATTCCCCACCAGATTCCCTGAAGATCAAAAAGCGTTTGAGAGAGAGAGAGAGAGAGAGAGAGATTGTTGATTTACCGCCACTTCTAAACTAGTTTTGAAACCGAGAACCCATCCTATGGGGAGACCTATGACGTAGAAAGCTGTCAGATTTACGTACGCCACCACAGCTTGCCAACCACTGCCAATTGCCACACCTGCAGATTCATGAAGCATGAATTTTGATTTTGGCATTGATTTGATTAGTCAACACATCAAGTGCCGGGCCTCATAACGTTGCACATAACTAGATTAGACAACACGCATTAGACAGTCTAAAAAAACATTAGGACAGAGATAACTTCGATATGACATTGCTTGTTTAACTGAAAAATTAGAATACAAATTATTGCACTTCTTAAGAATGTACTGGTTTATTATCTACATGAATCAGGACCAAAGGAATGTGGACATGAATTGACAAGGCATGCCAGCAATTACAATTCTGTATCATGCCTGATGCAACATCAGTTACCTGACAGTATGGGTTGAATGCCATTCAGGAAGACAGAGATGGCCAGCAGAGGAGTTATTTCTGAAACAGCATCAATGACTTCTTCATCACTTGTGAAGAGTTTGCTCAAACCAACCCGGAATATTAGAACAATCGCAGTGAACACTATGCTAATTAGAATACTGGTCACATTCACTACCACAACTGAAAATTTCGTAACTCTTGGATGACCTGCCCCTAACTCGTTACTGACCCGGATACTGCATTTGATCACCAAACCATCTGTCAGCCGACAACAGTACAATGGGGATCATACTAATCCTCCAACTGGATGAAAAGCATAGTGACAGTAGTCATCATCAATTTATTTGCAGTTTGTGTGGCCAGCAAAAAGAGTAGGCAATAATACTAGCAAAAATTGAGGAGATTGCTAACCATAATCAAACATTATTCAACTATTTAAAATGTCATTCAACAATCTGTAACTTTTGAAGGGACAGACCTGGCCGCTGTACTTAGCCCCAGCATGAACTCCAAATCCCAATTCCAGTAATTTATGCTGAAAATGAGGGTAAACATCATGTTAGGAGGATGAAGCTAGCATGTCCTATAGAAGAAGAATGATAAGCTGACATACCAGATGGACATTGAGTCCAATTCTATCGTAGCATTGGGGAGGAAACCAGCCAGGAGCACCAGTCCACTGAAGTACCATATTTCCAAGCTGCATTCAGATGGAACTAAGATCACTTTTGCGACAGTTAGGCATTCGGGCACGTTAAATCCACACAGCCAACTGGAACCACTCTTGTTGGGTAGGTTTCCAGCGGGATTGGAACATGATTGGTTTGTTTCCTGTTCGAAAGAAGTTTTCGAAAGTGGAACTGACCATAACATAACAGAGTTGGATCCTGGCTGTGCATAACTACCCTGAATCAAACCTTCAAGATTAGTAAGAGTACAACTGAATCTATTTTCACTTCACCAGCCGTGAGGCAGGATCTCTATTCATTTCTATTTTAAGATAAGATGGTTTTTCAATCTTCCATTTTCCAAAGGCTGTCCTTTAGGCTATTTTTGAAGGATCTCACTTTCAAATTTAAGCAAATCTTCCACATAGTACTGGTGTCATAAAAAGAAGAAACTTTTTCCAAATTGAACACAGAGGCGCTAAAACACTTTCGCTAGCACACATGACCTGAGAGTTTCTAATCAGTCCTAAACTGTCTAAAGGTCTCACTTTTTCATTCTTCAGGATAAATTCCTTTCCAAAAGTCCTACAAGGAGCAGTAAACACTGACAACTACGTCCTTTAGAAGAACAATAGGTTTCTTGATAGAAACTACAACTGACCCTAGACTAGAAGTGTATGCAACAACGTTCGAGATATGAATGGTTCCCTGGGGGCAGGTTGCAAATTTTTGTCTTGAGACCTGGCCAACTAAACCTTGCTCAACCATGGCAATGAAAAAGACTGAACGATTGTAGTAAGCAGTTCTGCAACAAGATCTTACCAAAGCATTACAGCAGAAGCAACCGTATGCTTGAAGTAAGGCCAAAGTCCTGTGAAAGCTCTAATCGACAGGCCAGTCCAGGTTTCCTTGCAAGAGGGGCTCAGGACAATGTAAAGAGCGTTGAGGAAGACGAGAATCCACCACGAGAGGCTCAGAGTCAGGGCCACCCCTAGAAGGCCATAGTCCAAGACATAGACCACAATCCATGTGAGGAGGGTGTGCAAGAGGAAGACCCCCACGGACATGTAAGCCGGAGGGTTCACTATGTTCTGTGCCTGAAGGAACCTCTGCATCGGGCAGGCGAGGGCAATTGCATATAGCTGAGGGATCAATCCCCGCGTATATAACTGGCTCAGCTCAGTGATGGTCTCAGATTGTCCAATTGCTAGGAGTATATCACCGGAGAACCAGTATATGAGGGTGAGAAGGACAGCTGCTCCCAAGTGCAGAACCATAGCTCTTTGGCAAATGATGCCCATTTCTGAGTACCTCTTTGCCCCATAAGCCTGGCCACAGACAGTTTGCACCGCGCTGGCCATGCCCAACTGCGTGATATCGGAACACAAGTAAAGTTTATGACTCGTTTCACATGCTTCGTGAATCAACGGAATCAATAATAACACCGGCATTATGGCTTGATATGATTTATAGAATTTCCAACAAAAAGACTGGACAATATGCTTGTGATGTCATATGTAAGGATTTGGACATTAAGTCCTCACGGTTTTGTTTTTCTCGTGATGTCAGATTTAAGGACATGGACCTCTCACTGTGTAATATTGTCCGCTTTGGACGCATAACCTGAACTAGGTAAATCCATGAAATCAATTCGGTTATTTGTTTCTATTTTTAATAAGCACTTGAACCTTGAATTACCCTATGAATCATCAATCAGATAGATAAATTTAAGTTCTCATGGTTTTGTTTTTCTTAGGATAGCCCATACTACCCCAAGAAAACGTGTTACATAGGTTCGGGAACTTAAGTTTTATAAACTAGCCTAGGACTTCTCTAATAAGCGATGTGGGACAGGAGATGCGCCCCCTCCTTGCGCACATCTGGGGACCAAGGCGCGGACTCTCTTCCCCGCGCACCTGGGTCGTCACATTAGACAATTCAGATAAGTGAATGCAACCGTTAGCATAACCAAATAATGAGCATTAAACTGTGATTATTATTGAACTGGCAGCCACAAATTCAATTAACTTTAAGAGTGGCGGGCCAATACCATTATGCCAAAAAACAAGACCTTGGATGACCACGCTAGCCATGGAGGCGCCGGCAAGTTCCACAGCGCCCAAATGCCCGGTAAACATGAGCGACACGAAACTGAGCATGTAGTTGAAGAGGGCCACGACAATGGATGAGCGGGATAAGAGCCAGAGCATCCTCGACTCCCAGGCCACTAGACGTGCCCACCATTGGAGCGGGATCGAATGCTCAAGGAGCTCCTCGATCGTGGCAGACGACAAGTCGGAGATTCGACCTTGAGGGTCTAGTCCGAGCAGCAATGGCTGTTGCTCTGCTGCTGCTGAGCCCATGATCGTTCGTGATGAAGAAAACTTGATGGTGCGCACCGTAGCTAAATAGACCAGAACTCGCTCGATTAAGGGTCCCAGATAGCGTTTTTAATTAGGGGGCACAATGAGGTTTAAGGTTTTTAATTCTCGAGGGGGGCCGCCTTTGAGGTTGAAGGTTAACCACCTTTCTTTCTTCTGAAGCCGGTACCTCCTTCGCTTTGGAGCAGAAAGACAGACTATTAGTGCTGATACCGCTATATTTAATCGCCCTCAATGTGTCTACCGAAGCAGACGATCAATGTGCTTGTCTAGAGGATCTACCATGTTTTATTTATTTTTTATTATTTTCACTTGTGTTCCTCCACCTATCAATTTAAATATTTCACATGAATGTTGTGACACAATTTGAAGATCGGGTTAGTATACTCAGCCTATGTAGCCTCGAGCCTAAGGACTGTTAAAAGTATCATGTATTGGTTTTTTTTTTTTTTTTTTTTTTTGGGGACGGGAGGAACCGGCTTGCGCCCGATAGTGCGCCGTAAACCCCTTGGGCGACACGCGCTAGCCACCACACACGTGCTACCGGGTAAGTCTCCCAGTGTCTCCGCCAGCCTCCCTGCAACTTGTGTCACAGGGGCTTCGAATGCTCGACCTCTCTCCGGCAGAAGAGGGAGCACCTACCCAGCTGAGCCATCGCGGCGGATGGTATCATGTATTGGTTGTTTATATATGTTTCTTGTATGATTGTTTTAGGACGTGAAACTCATTGAAATAAAATAGTACAGGAGACTGTTGCTTGGACCACCTTCACTAAATGAGGATTGTTAAACATGTAACCTATTGCTTTTTTTTTTGGGTACCCAGGGAACCTCTGTACGCCGCTTCGTGGTGGAGTAAACCTTGGAGGAGTAGTAGAGTCACCACCACCCGTGCTGTCCCGGGTAAGTCATGGGTTCCTTTCTTGCAAGGCAGACAATGCAACGAGTCAAACTCAGGACCTCTCTCGAAAGGAATCTGTGCTCAACCACTATGCCGCCACCACGGGTGGTTGTAACCTATTGCTTTTTTATATATGTTTTTTGTACTATTTTTTTAAAATAAGGAAACGTGTACAACGAAGGGAGACCTTGAAATAAAAAAGTAAAGGACATTGCTTGGACCACCTTCACTAAATGAACTGAGGAGACTCATGATCTCGTACCAACCTCCGAGGGTGTGATGGGTAGGTGGCCTTCGCATCTTCCAAAGTCTAATTTGAAGACTTTCAGACTTTAGTGTCAAAGTCTGAAGACCGCTAGACTTTAGGTTTAAAGTCTGCCGACACTGACAGTTTCCAAACTGAAGAATGAAGACTTATCCAGATGCAAGATAATTTTTATTTCTTTAAGGATTCGATTCGTATGGTTTATGGATGACTTTATAGCCGGATATAGCATCCACATGATTGATTATCTTTATTGGAATTAACTCCAATATTCACATCTTTTGGAAGGTGAGTAAACTTACAAGGTTCTACTTATGGAAATCAAGATCCTTATTGTATGGGCGAACATGATTGACGAGCTTTTATCATAATCATCTTATAACTCGAGATCTCCTTGATTGATTCTATCCAACAGGTAGATTGGAAGATTTTCTTTGGAAGGTGCCAACGGTTGTGAAAGCATGAAGGAGTATTTAAGGTGGACTTTTTAGTTGTTCGATAGTATGCGTGAAAGAAAAATTTCAAAGTCTGAAGCTTTCTAGTTCCTTACTATTCCATTCACTGAGCTCAAAGTTGTATACAAAAGAGGGAAACTCATAGTAAGACTTTGTGAGAGACTAGTAGAGACTCCTCACTGTGAAGTCGAGATCATCAAGTTATAAAAATTCTTTTGTTTCTTAGTGAAATCCAGCCAGTGGGCTGTCAGAGTGGGAGAGTGGACGTAGTATCACACCCCGATCCTCTGAGCGCGTGCCCATCCCTCACTGGTTGATTAAATAGCGACGTCTCAGGACGCGTCGCGGACTCATTCATTTTAATGCGCATGCGAAAGTAATTAATTAAGTCCCCAGATAACAACAAGATGGGATAGAAAAGTAGGGCCACAAATTTTCTTAAAAACCAACCACACCTGTATACACATACCAAGCTAATTACTAGCTGACTATATACAAAGTCTGCAAAACGGGGGGGAGTAAGCTACAGGTCTTCAGTTGGTCAAGTCTTCTTCAGAATACACCGGGGTCCTTGGGTCCGACAGGTACGGATCCACCACTGATCCACCTGGAGGGTCAACTGTGCCTTTACCAAAGGCAACCTCCAGTACATACAATGGACCTCAGACTCAGGCATGGGACATTCTCTATTCCTATTCCTCTCCTGGCGATACCATGATCTATACTGATGGGGTACCTTATGGGGTAAGGCCTCATCAACCCAGATCATAGTCTTTATCAACTCATACACATATCCTCTTGGATCCCCATGCAGCGGAATAAAATTATTCTGCTTCATGTCATTCTTTGGTTGACCAAAATGTTCAGGAGGGGTTGCCATCTAAGAACCTGAAATGTTATGTCACAACAGGGTGAGATGACGTCTCAACAAGTTCATCCCCTAAGTCTCGACTAGGAAGAAAATATGCCCCAAGGGTTGTCTAAGCACAAGCACAAGCCAGAGGACTTACCTTTATCTCGGTTCCAACCTGCAAGTGAGCACAATTCACAAATTCATTGAATCACATCAACAAATCAAATCATCACAACATATTGAATCATTGATCAATCGACTCAGTCGATTCCACGTCATCAAGACCATCACTCGGTCAATCCATTCAATACTATCTATAAAGTCCGATCATATCAAGGACTGCTCACTCTAAGTTGAAAATAAATAGTATAACTTGCACTAAGCTGATAAATAGTATACTGCTTTTGCTAAGCTGACATATCAAGCCATCGGGCTGATATAGTATAGTAATAATGCTTATCAGAAGTTGCCAAAGTGTACTGCACTTGCTAAGTTAATATATCCAAGCCTTCAAGCTGATATAGTACACTTGTCAATGCTCACCAGAAGCTACTCAGGTATACTGCTCTCGCTAGGCTGACATATCAAACCATTGGGCTGATATAGTATACTCATGATGCTCACTCTAAGCTAATAAAGTATACTGCTCACGCTAAGCTGACATATTAAAGCCTGTAGGCTGACATATCAAAGACGATCGGCCTTAGCCAAAATACAATATTTTCATTTTTGAAAATCCCACTAATTTCAATAGTCCTCAAACGCATGTTTGACGCTGTAAACCCACGCTTGGTAATTTCAAATCAAATACTGAAAATATAAAATTTTGGGATAAATACCCCAAAATTGAAATAAATACTCAAATTGCACAAAATAACAGTCAAATAAATAAATCAATCACACCATTGCAATCAGCATAAAATTCCGGTCATTGACTATTCCGGTCTAATTTCCGAAAAATAATTAATTAATTAAATAATTACCAAAAATAATTAATGCCAATAATTGTTACTTAGGTTGGAAATGCCTATATAAATACCGATCTGGGTTTGGAAAAATCCTGAACCTCATTAAATAAATACTATAGCTTATCTAGTTGCTAATTACACTACTCTAACCACTTAACATGCATTCATGATTAACTAAATCACTTATTCGTTCTAACTAACCACTTAATCCATACTTGATTTAATCTAAACAACCCTTAAACGTCATTAGCTCAATAAGTGAGGATTAGTGAGTAAACTCACTTGATTAATGAACCACTTGAACCACAACAACGGCGATGAGGAGATGATTGACAAACTTCAAAGCGGGGATGCCTTTTGGGGTCTAGAAGGGCACCAAAGTGGGCCAAATAGTGGCTACAAACCCAGGGGCTTTGGTTTTCGTTCAGTGGCCGAAGAAGCTGCTTCGATGACCAGTTGAGCTAGAAATGGGCACGACAAGGATAGGAGGCTTGGACGGGTGACTGAGGAGGTCGATGGCGACACACGGCGGCTGGGATAGCTCTGGTAGATGGTGAGTAGGGCGCTGGTGGAGAGCGTGAGCAGCAGAGATGCGCGAATAAGCGCGTGATTGAACGGCTGGCGGTCATGAGTCATTGGCTTGGTGGGCGATCGGACAGTGTACAATGGCTCTTGATGGGCGGTAGGGGGCTTCGATTGGCTGCTAGTTCAGTTCTCTGGGATTTTTGAAGTCTTTAGTTGTTGGAATGGAGGGAGGCTCGACTAGATGGGGAAGAAGGAGAGGGGGGACATCTTTGGCTAGTGGAAGGTCTCTCTTGGTCTCTCTTCTATCTCTTTGTTCCCTTGACCCTACCCCACAACTTGGCTGGCTTTTATTGCAGTTTTTCCAACCCCTTAGCTTGCCTTAGAAGCTTTGGAGATGGTCCAAAAATGTTGTCCAAGGGGGGGCTGCGAATTTGAAGCATTTTCCTCCCAAATTGAATTCAATTCCTTCTTGAATCAACTCAATTCGGCCTCTAAAAATTCTACTATTGTACTCACGATCAAATTGGAATTTTTCCTCGCTAATAGAACTTACTTGCATCTCAATTTTGCGATAAAAAATGGTCCTCTGAAATTCCCAGTTGAAAACGGTCCTATCTCGACTTTTCGCCAAAAATCTTGGTTTGCAGAAAAATTTTCGGAGGTTGAGTCAACATTCCTAAAATGACTTGTGACATGATAATTATTAATTTATGAAATCAGATTCAAATTCGCGGTTAATTTCAATCTGGCGCGATTTTAGCATGACCTAGGCTACTGAGTAACTTTTAGAAATTTTTAGTGCAAATGACTCGTGATCGATTTTTTTTGAGTCACAATGAATCTCTTCGACACATTGGCGACTCTCGGTGCTCGTGAAAATCTCAAAGTTTCAAATACGGACACAAGGTACCAGAACGATAGAAAAATCAGTCTAGTGCCGATCGACGAGAGTTTTGCAATTTAGTGGAATTACCCATGTTTAGCCACACATCTTAGTCGAACTAAACTATCGTTAATCTCTAATCGATTTTTAACGTGCCATAATGACCTTTGTAGATGAGCACGGTCGAGTAGTCGATTCCTGATCGAATTCCCAAGTCTATTGCATTAAATTCCCTTAATGACTTCTCTAGATAGTCTAATTATCTCATGAATGATCAGCTTTGAGAATAGCACTATAGGCGTGTCGATAAAATGCCGGCTTTATTAAATTGAAAACATGACCGAAATTCCAGGATGTCACACGTAGGCTTGATCTAAGCCGAACCGCTATAAACCTTGTATTCTCATTCTCTTCCCTGAACTCTATTTTATTTGAAGTTTTATTTAATTGTTTAAGCTTGAACTAGTTCATAGTCTGTCGTTTTCTAAAAGCAAATTATTTCTACTGAACCTTGTGAAAAAGTTTTTATTCACACCTACTCACCCCCCTCTAGGTGTTGATACTAGCCCTTTCGATTGTTATAAGAGCTTGTGTGCTTATTTTATTGAAGTGTTTTTACTTCTAAAGCTAAAGATCTATGGCTAGTATTTTGGCTCCAGGTTTGGTTGAAGGCCAACGTAACACCAGGCCTCCTTACTTTGATGGGAAGGAGTACAATGAGTGGAAAAACAAGATGAAGGCATTCCTAAAATCGAAAGATCCCCTGGAATGGGATGTGGTAGAAAAAGGGATCAATCCCAAAGCTATATCAACCTCATAAAGAGGAAAGAAAGTTGTAAATGTTGGCGAACTGACACAAGCAGAATTAACCAAGAGACAAGCTCTTGATGCTAAAGCCATCTACTCATTATATTGCGCTTTATCTCTTACTGAGTATAATAGAATTTATTCTTGTGAAACAGCGAAAGTAGTTTGGGACATGTTGTATGTTACCTATGAAGGAACTGATTGAGTAAAAGAAACGAAAATCAATATTCTACTTGAACAATATGAAGCATTCAAGATGAAACCTAGAGAATCCATCATTGATATGTTCAGTCGCTTCACAGAGATTGTAAATGGCCTGACATATCAAGGACAGCTAATCTCAGGATCAATGAAGGTCAATAAACTACTGCATGGACTTTCGAAAGACCGAAATCACGTGAAGACATCAATTAGAGAAACATAAAGGATCATGCCTTTTTCAGTAGATGAACTGGTAGGTACATTTCAATTATATGAAGTAGAGCAAATCAATGAGAAAGAAGATCCTAAAGGTAAGAAGTCAATTGCTAAATCAATGAAGACTAGAATCACGTGAAGATATCAATTAGAAAAACCCAAAGGATCATGCCTCTTTTAGTAGTTGAACTAGTAGGCATACTTCAATCATATGAAGTAGAGCAAATCAATGAGAAGAAGTTCCTAAAGGTAAGAAGTCAATTGCTTTAAAATCTAACGCTGATTCTAATGATACAGATTCAGAAGATGATATGGACGATGAAGAACCAGCGCTCATGATTAGGAAGTTCGGGAAGTTGAATAGAAAGGGAAGAAAATACAACTGGAAGAAGCAGAGCACTCAAAAATTCCAAAAGAAATCAACTGAGGACAATGAAACCAACAAAAATGTAATATGCTTCAAATGCAAGAAAAAGAGGCACATCAGACCCAACGGTCCTTTGTTTGAAGAAAAAGAAAGGAAGAACTGAGAAACACAAAAAGGCTCTCAAAGCAAAAACATGAAGCGATACTGAATGCGAGGAAAGTGATGAAGAATATGCTAACATATGTCTAACAGCCAATTCAGAATTAGACTCAGACTCAAACAGATTCTGATTTAGACTCAGACAAAGAAGTTGAGGCTAGCAATTTAAAAATTCCTATTAAAGTCTCGAAGTGTATAGATGAACTCTGTACTCTGTCTTGATATCAAAACATCTCTTAAAAGGATTTCTGAGCTAAAGAGGGAGAATTCTAAACTGAGGTAACATGAAACTTCTTGGAAAGAAAAGTTTGAAAATCTAGATAAAAGTTTTGTTCATTTGAAAGAAAATTCAGATTGTCTTTCGAAGGAAAATGCATATTTGAAAGAAGATATTTCAAATATCACAAAAATATTTTCAAAAGGATCTAAAAAGTTGGCGAAAATTCTTTCTATACAAAAACATTATTTTAACAAATCTGGTTTGGGTATAACTTCAGAAACTATTCCTTTAATTGATTTTCCCAAAGTTAAAAAAAGAATCAAACAAAGACTTACAAGGGCATTTTACAAAAATCATTTTCAAAATATTTTTGTAAAACTTGTTGGTCGAAGTGCTCTCAAATGTTCAAAGTATAATAGCTCAAAACATTTCGAGAAGGAATGTCCCAAGGTTTGGAGACCTGTTAAGAGGAATTGGGTAAAGACTATTTTCAGTACTAACTCTCCTAGACCCAAGAAAGTATGGGTACCAAAGAAAACTTGAGTTCTTCTTTTGATCACAGGTCATTGTCAAGAAGAAAATCAAATGGTATTTGCATAATGGCTGTTCAAGACACATGACAGGAGATTCGAGTTATTTTATAAAGCATGTTCAAATAAATGGTAGAAAAGTTTCCTTTGGTGGGAACAGTAAATGAAGAATTGCTAGATGTAGAACCGTGAAGATTGGAAGCCTGACTATCATCAATATCTCTTTGGTGGAAGGTTTGAATTATAATCTACTCAGCATAAGTCAACCTTACGATATTGGATTCAAAATAAATTTCCAAGAAGGCATTTGTTCGAGAACAAATAAAGACTTTTCTCAATCTTTCACTGGATGAAGGCATGGGAATATTTACCTTCTGAATATAAAATTAGAAAATTCTCAGTGTCTCATATCCATTCAAGATGAAGCAAATATTTGATATCGAAAGCTTGGCCATGTTAACATGAAGCAGATTGCCAAGATTTCCTTCAAGAAGCTTGTTCGTGGTCTTCCCAACTTGGCTTATCGAAAGTTTGAATTATGCACGCCATGTGTTTTGGGAAAACAGGTTAGAAGTTCATTTAAACCTATAAATCAAATTTCTACTAATCGAGCTTTGCAGCTTCTGCGTATGGACCTCTTTGGACCAACATGAACTCAAGGTATTAGTGGAAAGAGATATTGCCTAGTAATCGTAGATGATTACTCTCGTTTTACTTGGGTCTACTTTCTAGCAAATAAGTCTAAAGCTTTATCTCACTTCTCAAAGTTTGCCAAGAAGGTTCAGAACGAGAAGGGATATGCTATTTCGAGCATACGAACAGACCACGGAAGTGAGTTCGAAAATCAAGACTTTGTGAAGTTCTGTGATAAATATGGTTTCCAACATGTTTTCTCTTCTCCATACACTCCAGAATAAAATGAGGTTGTGAATAGGAAGAATAGATTCTTGCAGGAGATGGCCAAAGCCCTGTAAATTAAGAGCAAAATTTCCTCTCGGTTTTGGACTGAAGCAGTTTCTACAGCTTGCTACATCATCAACAGAGTATTCTTGAGGCCTATTCTAGAGAAAACTCCTTATGAAGTGTATAAAGGGAAGAAGCCAAATGTTTCTTATTTTCATGTGTTTAGCTGTAAGTGTTATGTTTTGAAAAATGCAAATGATTGAACTGGGAAGTTTGAAGAAAGATCAGACGAAGGAATTTTCCTTGGCTACTCAACCTCAAGCAAAGCATACAGAGTATTCAACAAGAAAACTCAATTTGTGGAAGAATTTATGAATGTTAAGTTTCAAGATTCTATGCAGAATCAACTAGATCAGACTCAATTTGAAGAATCTGAACCTGCTCCAGACTTTACAAAGTCTACTTCCCCCAAAGTGGTTCAAACTTCTGAAGATCAACAACAAGCAGAACTAGAAGATTCAACTTAAGCAGACGATCAGTAGACTCTCAAACCAACTAGCAACTGGAAGCATAAGTCAAGTTATCCAAAGGAGCTCATCATTGGCAACATTGATGAAGGAATATGCACCAGATCCAAAAGGTGAGAAAAGTCTAGTGCTTTAGCACTTGTTTTTGAGATAGAACCCAAAAGTGTATAAGAAGCCCTGTTTGATGAAAGCTGGATCGAAGTTATGCAAGAAGAGCTCAGACAGTTCAGCATCAATGATATTTGAGAGCTAATTCATAAACCAAAAGGTAAGTCTATTACTGGGACTAAATGAGTTTTCAGGAACAAGGTGGACGAGAAAGGAAAAGTGGTCAGGAACAAAGCAAGACTCGTGGCCAAAGGATATACGCAAGAAGCATGGATAGACTATGACAAGACTTATGCACCAGTAGCGAGGTTAGAAGCAATTAGATTATTGCTTACTTTTGCTTGCTATGAAAATTTCAAGTTATTCCAGATGGATGTAAAAAGTGCATTCCTAAATGGATTTATCCAAGAAAAAGCCTATGTAGAGCAACCACCTGGATTGAAGATCTAAGAAAGCCAGACTCAGTCTACAGACTGAAAAAGGCCTTGTATGGACTAAAGTAAGCACTTCGAGCCTGGTATGAAAGGTTAAGTAAATTCCTAACCCAAAATGGTTTTATTAAAGGAAAGGTAGATATTACTTTGTTCATAAAAAGAGAAAGTAAAGACTTTCTGCTAGTTCAAATTTATGTTAATGATATTATTTTTGGATCCCCTAACAAAAATCTATGCAAGATATTTTCAAGATGTATGCAGGATGAATTCGAGATGAGTATGATGGGTGAGTTAACCTTCTTTCTTAGTTTGCAAGTTAAACAATTAAAGAAATTTATCTTTATTCATTAAGAAAAGTATGCAGAAGATTTCATCAAGAAATTTGGGTTGAAGAATTGCAAAAAGATAGAGACACCGATGTCAAGTTCTTCGAAGCTGGACAAAGATGAATGAGGAAAGAAGGTAGACCAAAAACTTTACATGAGCATTATTGGTTTGCTTCTTTATCTTATTACATCTAGACTTGACATTTTGTTCAGTGTTTGCATTTGTGCTGGATTCCAATTAGATCCCAAATATCTCACTGAAGTGCTGCAAAACGCATAATCAAACACGTTGCAATTACTCAAAGGCTATGTCCGTGGTATCCAAAGAAGGAGACTTTACTCTCTTTGGATATTCAGACGCAGATTTAGCAAGTTGTAAAGTTGATAGAAAGAGTACTTCCAGTACTTGTCAATTGCTGGCAACAAATTGGTGTCTTGGTTCTCAAGGAAGCAAAGTACTGTAGCTTTATTAATAGTAGAAGTAGAGTATGTGGCTCTTGGGAGCTGTTGTTCTAAAATTTTGTGGATAAGGCAACAGCTGAGAGACTTTGGAATTGAAGAATCATGCACCGAGATCAAATGTGACAACACCAATGCCATTAATCTCACGAAGAATCCAATTCTTCATTCAAGGCCAAAGCATATAAAGATTCGACACCATTTCATAAGAGATCATGTTCAAAATGGAGAAGTAATGATTCAGTTCATTGACTCGAAGAATTAGTTGGCTGACATATTTATAAAGCCACTTGAGAAAAGTCTTTGAGTCTATTCGCACCAGACTGAATATTATATCTTCTACCGGTTAAAGTTTGAAGATGGTCAGACTCGGAATATCCAGAAATTACATCCGTAAGTTAATATCTCTTCAACGCAAGTAATTTAATTTTAGTATGAAGATTTCGAAAAGGTACATTAATATTTGAATTGCTACTTGCCTATTTTATTTTTAGAATTTATCTTTTTCGAAGTTTTGAATTTTTGGCAGTTTTTATTTTCAAAAAAGACAGTTTACTTTTTTCCTTTGTGACGGTTTGTATACCCTGTTTCACTTGCTTTATATATCGTCGAGTCCTTCTTCTCCATTTACAATTTCTCAAACCCTAGAATACATAATTCTTACTCTCTCGCTTTTACTCTCAAGTTTGCTCCACAAGTTTTCACCTTTTTCAACGGAACGTGTTCGAGAAATCCTCCTCGACTGTGAAGATGTCTTTCCAAAGGAAGTCTTCTCGGATCGCAAACAGGGGACCACAGAATATGCCAGAGGGTCCTACTCATTTTGACTTGACCGAGGAAGAAGATTCTCCTCAACAACAATAACAACATTCTTCACAGCGTCATTCTCCATAGCGTGCTACTCAAAATCCTCTGCACCATCCAGTGAAAGAGGAGATTGAGGAAAATGTCGAACTTGTAAGGACATTTAAACCTTAGTTTCTTTTTAAACTCTACAATCAGTTGAAGCATGGTGGTACTGCTATGACCTTTATTGATGAATTTCTACAAGAACGAGGATATTGGAATGAGACTCTATTTTTACGATCAATGGAAAGGTTAGGCATAACGCCTGAAGGAATGGCAGATATAACATTTGCTAACTTTCCAGTTGATCCCTGTTTTAGTTCTTCTAATCAGCCAGAGGTCAAGGACGATGATTTGAGAATGTATGCGAATTTTCAGCCTAGAATGGGCGTTGCTGCTGATGTGCGAGGTGATGGAACAAGTTTGTTTCGTTCTAAAGATCACGGGAAGACTTACTCGAAATTGCTAAAAAGAGGGGTGATGAACCCTCGATCTATGGACTTTGATTTCTTGGACTTGATAAAGGTGAATTTGAGGGAGAAACTGACTTTTCTTCAACTTGAAAGATTTTGCTATGATACTTCTATCACTTATCCTGAGTTAACTGCATATTTCTATTCGAACTTGTTTTTTCTAGACGCGAATAGATTTCATTTTACTGTGAGGGAGAAAGAGTATGTGGTGGATATGGAAACGTTGGCTGATGTTATTGGTGTGGAAAGAGACAGTTTCCAACCAATAAATGTGTCTGTTGGTCATGCAACAAGTTTTCTTGTCAGGGACAGACTTTCCGAGGGGGGGCATTACCTATTCCAGAATGACTGCCTCAGACATTTTGCTGCATAAAGTCGTGATCAACTGCATCCGACCCAAGTCAACCTCCAAGATAGATGTCTCTTGTTCAAAAGCCAAATTGATGTTTGCCATCAGTAATGGAATGAAGTTCTTGCTGCTGCACACAATCCTTATGCACATGTACAAGACTGTTATGAAAGTTGAGGGACAGCTCCCTTATTCAGTGCTGGTCACTCAATTGTTTAGACACTTTCACATTCAGTTTCCAGCATCTCTCTGCGTTAGAACCATTGCTCCTATGGTTATAGGATTGAAGATGGTGTAAAAAATGAGATTGAAGGAGTTGAATAATGCTTTGGAGCACTTGAAGGAGAAGTCCCCCATCAAAACAAAACAAGACTCTGCTACAAAGAAAAGGAAAGGCAAGGAACCTATGAGTGCACCTATCAAGAAGAGAAGAGCCCTTATCTTGCAGGACGAAGAAGAGGATGAGGATGATCTTACTCTCTCCGCATTTGCCTTGAAAAAATCTTCATTTGTTAGTTTTGAGTAGTCAGAGGATAGAGAGGAAAGAGGATGAGGAGAAACAGAGCAAGTAATAGAAGAAAGAGAAGGAAGCGAAGAAAGAGAAAAAGAAGGAAAAGAAGCAAAAGAAGGAAGAGAAGCAGAAGAGAAAGAAGGTCAGGATGACTCTGTTGAACCCTCTTTTGCAATATCATTGTCAGAGGATTTGGAGAAGACTAGGAGTGGAACTGCAGGAGATGGAAGAGAAAAAGAACATCACTTGAGAGATGAAGTTGAGAAAGAATAACAAGAAGAAAATTTTCCTTCTACACCTATAGCCATGGAAACAAGAGGAGCTTGTGCGAAAATAGGTACTTATTCTTCTGCTATTTTTATAAGTGATGATGTTAGTTGATCTCCTGTCGATTTAGAGGACGTCTATACCTCTCAATTTCCTGAAGCTGATGTTGAGGCATCCTCTCCAAGTTTTGGTGATTGACTTGCTAATGTTCCCTCACATCTCAACACTCTTGGAATTGATTTGGCTGGACCTAGTACGCAAACCGAACCAACAACAGACTTTCAAAGGCTGCTAGAGCTCCTTTTGGAGTTGAAGGCACAACAATATGGAATAGAGTTTGAGATCAAGAACCTCCAATCAGCCTTGAAGTCTACTTTAGATTCTCTACATGAGTAGGTATAGACTTTTAAGCTTCAGGTTCAAGAGATTACTAAGGGTGAAGATATTGAGAAGCTGAAAGAGACGGTGAAAAAGCTGGAGGAGACTATTAAGTCTATGGGGGATTTCTAGCTTGTTCGCATCCCTAAACACACCTAATTTGATTGAATTTTTATTTATTTATTTTTCTTCACTTTTTGTTGTTGACAAAAAGGGGGAGAATGTGCAGGTTTGACTCTTATTGGTTGAACTTTTGTTTGACTGTTATTTGACTGTTGAACCTTTGTTGTTTGGTAGTTTGTTGAATTTTTTGAACGCTTGCAGCAACTTATTTTGGTGATACTGATTATGGTTGTATAGTTATTTGTCTTATCTTTTCAAGATTAACATGTTTTCTGTGGTTGTAGAATCGATGTTATCCAGATCCTAATCAACTTATTTTTTTTATAAGATATCATGTATTGCCTAAGAGTTATTTTGCAAGTCAAAAGTTCTTAAATCTGCAGGAAAGTTTTGTCACCATAAAAAGGGAGAGATTGTTGGAGAAAACTCATTTACTGTTTTGAAGTTGACAAAACCTTTCTAAAGTCTAGTCCGAAGACTTTCAGACTTTAGTGTCAAAGTTTGAAGATCGCCAGACTTTAGGTTAAAGTCTGCCCACACTGGCGATTTCCAGGCTGAAGAATGAAGACTTATCTAGATGCGATATTATCTTTATGTCTTCAAGGGTTCGATTCGTATGGTTTATAGATGACTTTATGGCTGGATATAGCACTCACATGATTGATTATCTTTATTGAAATCAATTCCGATATTCACATATTTTGGAAGGTGAGTAAACTTGAAAGGTTCTACTTATGGAAATCAAGATCCTCATTGTATTAGTGAACATGATTAATGGGCTTTCATCACAATCATCTAACGACTCGAGATCTCCTTGATTGATCTTGTCTAGCGGGCACATTTGAAGAATTCCTTTGAAAAGTGCCAACGGTTATGAAGGCATGAAGGAGTATTTAAGGCAGACTCTCTAGTTGTTTGATAGTTTACGTGAAAGAAAAATTTCAAAGTTTAAAACTTTCTAGTTCCTTGCTATTCCATCCACTGAGCTAAAAGTTGTATACAAAAAAGAGAGACTCATAGTGAGACTTTGTGAGAGACCAGTAGAGACTCCTCACTGTTAAGTCGAGATCATCAAGTTGTAAAAACTCTTTTGTTTTTTAGTGAAATCCAGCCGGTGGGCTATCAACGCGAGAGAGTAGACGTAGGCGAGAGAGTAGACGTAGGCTTGATCTAAGCTGAACCACTAGAATTTTGTGTTCTTATTCTCTTCCCTGAACTCCTCTATTTTGTTTGAAGTTTTATTTAATTGTTTAAGGGCATAAGAACGCTTCAAGTGCCATAACTTAGCACAAAGGGATACTTAAGTGCCACATTTAAAGAAAAGTGGGACACTTGAGTACCAACTTCGGGGAAACTAGTCGGAAATCATATGTGACATTTAAATATTAATATTTCTTGCCAAGGTGACATGCCAGAGAGCGACTCAGCTCTAATTCACCCAAAATGACGTCGTCCGAGTGTTGGCCAAAGTAGAGCCCTTCAATCAGCCAAAATGACGTCGTTTTGGCATAATTTTAATTTTACTATAATATAAAAATTAATTAAATTAAATTTAAAACAAAAAAATAATTTATATTTATATTTATTTAATTTCTTAAAAAAAATGGAGGAGGGAGGCAATCGGCGGCTGAGGGCTGAGCCCTTGTCGTTGCTGCCTCCTCACCATCGCCGGAAGATGGGGAGGGTCGGCGGTGGCCCCGGTCGATCATCGGTGAGGGCCGTGTGCCCTCGCCCGATCGGGCGAGTGTTGGCCGGGGCTCGGTGGCCTCGGCCGGCCTTCCCCCTCCTTCTTCTTCCCCCACCCCACCCCACCCCACCCCCTTTTTTTTTTTCCTCCTCCTCCCTCCTCCTCAACCGCCCGCCTCCCCTCCTCCTTCCCCTCTCGCTGAATCCGGGTGAGGGCCGCGACCCTTGCCTAGATCGGTAAGGGCTCGTGGCCCTCACCTAGATCCGGCGAGGGTCGACGACCCTTGCCCGGCCGGGCCAAGGGCCAACGATTCTCGCTGGATGCGGGCGAGGGTCGACGGCCCTCGATTGGCCGGGCCAAGGGCCGTCAACCTCGCCGGATCGGGCGAGGGCCACGAGCCTCACCCTAGATCGAGGTGAAGGCTCGTAGGCCCTCGCCGCCGGTTGGCCGGGGTCACGCGGCCCTTGGCTAGGGCTGGCGACCCCGGCCGGCCCTCCCCTCCGTCGCCGGCCCTTCCCGAGAAAGGCGAGGAGGCGGCGGCGGCGAGGGCCGAGCCCTCGCCACCTCACCCCCCTTTTTTAAAAAATATTAAAAATATTATTTTAAAATATTTTAACTAAATTTAATTTTAAAAATTATTTTAATTAGTTTATATATATTTTTACTATGTCAGCTCAAAACGATGCCATTTTTGTATTATTTGGCCACGTCAGCATGCAAAATGGCGTCGTTTTGCACCCGCTTCGTCGGAAAAATGTCACGTATGCAATTTAGCCGGATTTTGGCCGGATTGGCACTCAAATGATCCACTTTGCTCCGATTTTAGTACTTAAGTATACATTTTAAAAGTTATGGCACTTAAATGTCCCAACTTGCCAAGTTATTACACTACAGGGGTCCGCACCTCATTGCTTAAGCTTGAACTAGTTTATAGTCTGTCGTTTTCTAAAAGCAAATTATTTCTGCTGAACCTTGTGAAATTTTTTTTATTCACACCTATTCACCCCTCTCTAGATGTTGATACTAGCCCTTTTAGAATCATTTTTCTTCAAAGTAAACATGACAGTGATCACGACGGAGAAAACGTGAAAATCAAATCGAATGAGTTCATATTGATGGTGCTGCATGAATATGGGATTCAAAGACATTTCATTTTGATCCATCGAACATTAATCAATTACTCAAAAGTTCTGTCTTAAATTCAAAAGTACAGATGATTCATCAGCAATGGAAGTACAGGGCGATCGTTATCTGTGCTCCAAAGCCTAGGAAGTTTCTCTAGAGTCCATTGCATTTCGTACCATGATCTTCAGTAAGTCATCTTTTAATGAGAAAAAAGGAAACAGAAAAGAAAGAAACTGCCGTGGATTGCCGGAAGAGATGCATATTTGAAGCTTTGGATTCTTATATACCAATTTAAATGAAAAAATAACACCAATGGTCCATAAACTTTATGTACAAACATATAGCCCCTCAACGATTAGTAAATGTTCAATCAAGTCCCTAAACAATGTGAAGATGTTTTCCGGATAATTTAAGTTAAGGGGATTTGCTAATGTAACTTGCAATTCATTAAGATTGAATGGTACAACAAGAAAACGTTGCATATGAGTCATCCAAGTAAGACATTTATCTTAAATTAGGCTATAATAATTCATGTCATCGAATAATGATAGCCATGCTAATGGCCTAATTTTTTTGGTGCATTTTTAAAAGTAGATGGATAAAAAGATGGATGTGTTGACTCATCAATTTTGAAAATTTAACAGAAAGGCTACATTGAATATTTACTAATAATTCAGAGATGACATTGATCAATTTTAGCTGAAATTTGCTGACGTGAACATCGACTATCTGTGACATCCGGATTTTCGGCGGACCTCGAATACATGGTGGTCTGTGATGGGTCGACAAATTTGTCGTTGGATTACATCATCAACGCCACTCGTGTATTCCGTTTCGTCACCACTCTCACTATATCAAAACGTCACGTTTTGTCACCTTCTCACGATAGCACCTCATCTAGAAATTTCTTCACATGACGTCGCTCGCGAGGCTAACATCTTCAGCATTGATACCTTACCAAGTGAGCTTTTCATACACACGGAGACATAGACTTCCGAAACTTCAGTCACATTAGACCATGCATTTCCATGCAAAGACCTTGGCCACACCACCACCGCGTTTTCTTCTTCATGGACAGCCCAGGAATGAAAACCATTGACCCTGAATTCCCATGCACGTTCCTTTCTTCTTGTTGGTCAACAGATGGAGGAGTTGGCCATGCAAAACCATGCAGCCACGTCCATTTGATGGTCAATTAAAGAGGAACAATTGACCAAGAAGTGGCCGCGCCACAGCCACGTCGTTCTTCCCTTCGGCGGGTCAACAAAAGAGAGAATGTTGACCGAGAAGGAGCAGCTACAGGCCACGTCCTTCTCCAGCTGTTGACATGCGCGCGCCCCTCTCCATCTTCGGTCAGCAAGCCTCAAAAACTCATGCATGCAGAAGACACGTCTCCACCAGCTGCCTCGTGCGCGTGCGGCCACCGGGATCTCCACTTTGTTGACTCACAAAGTCAGCGGCCGGAGGGAACAAGGAAAAGCAGTCTTCTCTTCCTCTTCGCGCTCACTCTGCATCTCAATACCGGCAGCAATTTTCACCTAAACTCCGGCACCCTCTGCTTGAGTTTCGCCACCGACCACCACACCACCCGCACCACTCCGTCATCGATCTTCTTACCATTCCTTAGCTTGCCGCAGGCTCGGTAAGCGCACCCTCTCGCCTCCACCGTAGCTCGCAGCTCACGGATTCGTCTCGTCATCAACACCGCCAAATCAAAGGCAAGTTAATATCTACTAACCTAGATTATGTTGACGTGATCGTAGCTCGATGAGACGTATTCCGCCGAAGATTTATAAACTAGTATTTGATCCATGATGATTATGTGAATTAGTGAGTTTGGATGTCGTTGAATTATCACGAATTTTGGACGTGGGAATTTATTGCATTTATGACCAGATTCGGGTCGGGGGACCGTGTGCGTGTGTATTGACATGAGTATTCCAGTAGTTCGAAATACATTTTAACGAAATTTTGGGGTTGAACCGTGAGATTGGATTTTGACTAATTCCGTATAAAATTCTCGATTTTTATAAATTGTTTGATGATGTGCGTTTGACCTTTTTCAAAGGTTAGTTTTTATATAAACGGTTTCGGACCCTTTTAAGCTATATTTTAAGAATATTGATCCAGGGATTCACTGGCTTTGATGTTGTCAAAATTGTTTAAAACCTTACGTATGAATTTTGAGTAAGACCGTGGAAAATTGATTTGATGGATTCGATATTGAAACCTTGATTTCATGGATTGTTCTCATCAATGGGAGTTGGTATATTTTAAGGATTTGTTGCTCTATGGTTTATATCATGATTCTGAGAACCAAAGGAGTTTCTACACCGGCGTTATAAAATGCTTTGACATTGAATTGTTTTGGCTATTACACCATGGTTAATACATTACTGATGCTGTCGGACCCTCGGGACGATGATGTCCCGGGTGTCGGGTTGCCTGGAGGATCGTGATGGTGATGCCTCCGAATGCTTGGGGATTGGTAAGCCCCAGAGGTTCCTCAGGAGTGTCGGGATGCTTGGAAGTGTGACGTAATACGTACGGGATGCCCGGGAGTGTGACGTAATACGTACGGGATGCCTGGGGGACATCATTGACATGGTGAGCCTTGGAGGTTTCTCGTGACGCCAGGTGGGGTGCGAGATGCCTGGAGGTGTAACGTAACACGCTCCGGATGCCCAGTGACTATAATATGGAACCGGAGGCCTTCGTGATGCCAAGTTGGGTGTTATATGTGAAAGTGCTAATAATCACACCTAGAGGGGGTGAATATGTGTATATAAAAATTTTCTCGTAAGATTTAATAAATTTAATTGCCTTTGAATGATAAAGATAAACTCATAGCGTTGAACAAATCTATAAAGCAATTGAGTAAAGTAACGAATAAGATAAGGAGATTAGGGTAAGAGAATTTAAACACCAGGTTTATAGTGATTCGGCTTAATCCACGCCTACATCCACTCTCCCGCACTGACAGCCCATTGGCTGGATTCCACTATGAATCAAAAAAGATAATATAGCTCGTAATCTTGACTTCCTTAGTAGAGAGTCTCAGCTAGTCTTTTTATAAAGTCTCACTATGTGCTTCTCTCTTTTGTACACAATTTTAGCTCAATGAATGAAAGAGCAAGGAACTATAGAGATACAAACTTTGAAATTCTTCTTTCACCCACACTGCGAACAACGAAAAAGTCTGCTTTATATACTCATTCATGCCTTTATAACCATTGGCACTTTCCGAAGGAATTCTTCCAATCTACCCGTAGGACAGAATTAATTAAGGTGATATGAGTTGTTGATTGATTGAAGATGAAAGGTTGTCAATCCTGTTCGCCCATATAATCAGGATCTTGAGTTTCTGTAAGTAGAACCTCCCAAGTTTGCTTGTCTTTCAAAAAGATATTCAAATCGGAGTAAATTCCAATAAGAATCATCAATCATCTTGATGCTATATCCAACTATAAGAACTTCCAAAAACCATACGGATTGAATCCTAAAAGATAAATCCCTATCTGGGTAAGTCTTCTTCCTTCGGTCTGGAAACTATCAGTTTGGGTAGATTTTGAATCTTGAGTCTGGCGATCTTTAGACTTTGATGGCAGAGTCTGAAGGTCTTCATACTTTAACACTTGAGTCTGGAAGTCTTCATACTAGACTTATGAAAATGTTTTGTCAATTTTAAAACAATAAGAGAGTTTTCTCTTACAATATGCCTGGAGGGACGCAAACTCCGGTCCTTCGGAAGATGGTGTTAGTGGATTGAGATAAAATGAATTTTTGAATTCTCATTGTTTTGATATGCTGTTTCGTTATTGAATCTTTCTAAATTGATGCATGTTTATTGCCATTATTATATGTGCTAATTTGGATTGCGTAGAATCAGGTAACGATAGGCTCCGTAATTTAGTTTAGTAGAACTTTAACTGCTGAGTAGTCGTACTCATCCCTCGTGGGGCTAACATATTTTAGAGTAAGAAAGATGCCGTTGCTGCCCCCATCCTCCGATACCTTCTACGGCATTCCCATCTGTTAGAGAAAACTCCTTTACTGTTTTGAAGTTGACAAAACATTTCCAAAAGTCTAGTCTCAAGACTTTCAGACTCTATCGTTAAAGTCTGAAGACTGCCAGACTTTAGTTTTAAAGTCTACCATCACTAACAGTTTCCAGACTAAAGAATGAAGACTTATCCAAATGCGAGATTATCTTTATTTCTTCAAGGATTCGATTCGTATGATTTATGGATGATCTTATGGCTAGATATAGCACCTACATGATTGATTATCCTTATTGGAATCAATTTCGATAATCAAATCTTTTGAAAGTCGAGTATATTTGGAAGGTTCTACTTATGGAAACTAAGATCCTGATTGTATGGGCAAACAAGATGGACGGGCTTTCATCACAATTATCTAACGACTCAAGATCACCTCGATTGATTCTGTCTAACGAGTAGATTGGAAGAATTCCTTTGGAAAGTGCCAACAGTTATGAAGGCATGAAGGAGTATTTAAGACGGACTCTCTAGTTGTTCGACAGAATGTGTGAAAGAAAAATTTCAAATTCTGAAGCTTCCTAGTTTCTTGCTATTTCATTCACCGAGCTCAAAGTTGTATACACAAGAGAGAAACTCTTAGCGAGACTTTGTGAGAGACCAGTAGAGACTCTTCACTAAGAAAGTCGAAGACCATAAGTTGTAAAATCTCTTTTGATTCATAGTGAAATCCATCCAATGGGCTGTCAACGTAGGAGAGTGGACGTAGGCTTGGTCTATGCCGAACCACTATAAATATTGTGTTCTTATTCTCTTTCCTGAACTCGTTATTTTAATTCATAACTTTATTTACTTAAAGCTGATTACGTTTATTTCTCTTCTCTTCTGAAGGCAATTTACTTCTACTGAATCTTGCAAAAATTTTTATTCACACCTATTCACCCCCTCTAGGTATTCGTACCAACCCTTTTAATTGGTATCAAAGCCTGTGTGCTTATTTATTGAAATGTTTTTACTTCTTAAGCTAAAGATCTATGGCTATTATTTTGGCTCCAGGTTTGGTTGAAGGCCAAAGTAACACAAGACCTTCTTACTTTGATGGGAAGGAGTACAATGTGTGGAAAAATAAGATGAAGGCATTCTTGAGATCGAAAGATCCTCTGGAATGAGATGTGGTAGAGAAAGGGATCATTCTCAAAGCTATATCAACCTCAGAAAGAGGAAAGGAAGTTGCAGATGCTGGCGAATTGACACAAGTAGAAATAACCAAGAGACAAGCTTTTGATGCTAAAGCCATCTACTCCTTATACTGTGCTTTATCTCCTACTGAGTATAACCGAATTTCTTCTTGTGAAACAACAAAAGAAATTTAAAGCAGGTTGCATGTTACTTATGAAGGAACTGATCAAGTTAAAAAAATGAAAATCAATATCCTACTCGGACAGTATGAAGCCTTTAAGATGAAGCCTGGAGAATCCATCACTGACATGTTCAGTCGTTTCACAGATATTGTAAACGGCCTAGCATATCAAGGATAGCCAATCTCAGGACCCATGAAGGTCAATAAATTGCTGCGTGGACTCTCCAAAGACTGGAATTATGTGAAGACATCAATAAGAGAAACCCAGAGGATCATGCCTCTTTCAGTAGACGAACTAGTTGGCACATTTCAATTATATGAAGTGGAGCAAATCAATGAGGAAGAAGATCCTAAATGTAAGAAGTCAATTGCTTTAAAATCTAACGATAACTATGATGGTACAGATTCAAAAGATGACATGGACGACGAAGAACTAGCACTCATGATCAGGAAGTTCAGAAAGTTGAATAGGAAGGGAAGAAAATTCAACTAGAAGAAACAAAGCACTGAAAAATTCCAGAATAGACTAACTAAGGACGATGAAACCAACAAAGATGTGATATGCTTCAAATGCAAGAAAAATGGGCATGTTAGACCCAACTGTCCTCTATTGAAGAAAAAGAAAGGAAAAACAGAGAAATATAAAAAGACTCTCAAAGTAGAGACATGGAGCGATATTGAATGCAAGGAAAGTGATGAAGAATACGCGGGATAAGAACGCTTTAAGTGCCATAACTTTGCATGAAAGGACACTTAAATGCCATAACTTATGAAAGGTACACTTAAGTGCCACATTCGAAGAAAATGGGATCACTTGAGTGTTAATCTGGCGAAAATCCGGCCAAAACGCCTATGTGGCATTTTTCCGGCAAACGGAGCCCAAAACGACGCCGTTTTGCCCACTGACGTGGCCAAATAATGCAAAAACGACGTCGTTTTGGGCTGATGTGAAAAAAAATAAATGAAAAATAAATAAATTAAATTTAAAATTAAATTTAGTTAAAATATAAAAAATAATAATTTTAAAATTAAAAATTTTAAAAACTTAAAAAAAGGGGGATGCGGCCGAGGATCGCCCTCTCGCCGCCGCCGCGCCGCCCCGTCGCCGCCGGGAAGGGCCGGCGACGGCGGGGGCCAGGCCGCGACCCCCGGCCGACCGGCGGCGAGGGCTCGCAAGCCCTCCCCCGCCGGGCCGGGGCCGCCCCCCTCGCCACCCGTCGGCCGGGGTTGCGGCCCATGGCCGTGGCTCGGCGACCTCGACCGACCCTCCCCGCCGTCGCCGGCCCTTCTCGGCGGCGGCGCGCGGCGGCCGAGGGCGATCCCTCACCCGCATCCCCTTTTTTTTAAAATTTTTAATTTTAAAATTATTATTTTTTAATATTTTAACTAATTTAATTTTAAAATTATTAATTTTAACTAAATTTAATTAATTAATTATTTATTTATTTTTTTCCACGTCAGCCCAAAATAACGCCATTTTTGCATTATTTGGCCACGTCAGCGTGCAAAACGGCGTCGTTTTGGGCTCCGTTCGCCGAAAAAATGCCACGTAGGCGTTTTGGCTGGATTTTTGCCGGATTAGCACTCAAGTGATCCATTTTTCTTCGAATGTGGCACTTAAGTGTACCTTTCGTAAGTTATGGCACTTAAGTGTCCATTCGTGCAAAGTTATGGCACTCCAGGGGTCCGCACGTCAAGAATACGCTAACATATGTCTAATGGCCAATTCAGAATTAGACTCATACTCTAAAATAGACTCTGACTCAGATTTAGACAAAGAAGTTGAGGTTAGCAATTTGAAAATCCCTGTTAAAGTCTCGAAAGATATAGATGAACTTTGTCTTAGTCTCTTAAAAGGATTTCCGAGCTAAAGAGGGAAAATTCTAAATTGAAGCAACAGGAAACTTCTTGGAAAGAAGAGTTTGAAAATCTGGATAAAAGTTTTGTTGATTTGAAGAAAATGCAGATTCTCTTTCGAGGAAAATACTTTTTTGAAAGAAGATATTTCAAATATCACAAAAATGTTTTCAAAAGGATTTGAGAAGCTGGAAAAGATTCTTTCTGTACATAAACCTTATTTTAACAAATTTGGTTTGGGTATGACACCAGAAACTATTCATTTAATTGATTTTCCCAAGGTTAAGGAAAGAATCAAACAATGATCTACAAAAACATTTTATAAAAATAATTTTCAAAAAGTTTTTGTAAAATTAGTTAGCTGAAGTGCTATCAAATGTTCAAAGTGTAGTAGCTTAGAACATTTCGAGAAGGAATGTCCCAAGGTATAGAGATCTGTTAAGAGGGATTGGACAAAAACTGTCTTTAACACTAACTCCTCTAGACGTAAGAAAATATGGGTACCAAAGAAAGCTTGAGTTCTTTTTATGATTACAGGTTACTATCAAGAATAAGATCAAATGGTATTTGGATAATGGCTGTTTGAGACACATGATAGGAGATTCAAGTTGTTTCATAAATCTTGTTCAAATAAATGATGGAAAAGTTTCTTTTGGTGGAAACAGTAAAGGAAGAATTGTTGGATGTGGAACTGTGAAGATCGGAAGTCTCACAATCAACAATGTCTCCTTGGTGGAAAGTTTGAATTACAATCTATTCAGCATAAGTTAACTGTGCGATACTGGATCCGAAATTAATTTCCAAGAAGGCATTTGTTCGGGAACAAGTAAAGACTTCTCTCAATCTTTCACTGGATGAAGACATGGGAATATTTACCTTATGGATATAAAACCAGAAAGTTCTCAGTGTCTAAATATATTCAAGATGAAGCAAATTTTTGGCATCGAAAGCTTAGCCATGTTAACTTGAAGCAGGTCGCCGAGATTTCCTCCAAGAAGCTTGTTTGTGGTCTTCCCAACTTGGCTTATCAAAAGTCTGAATTATGCACACCATGTGTTTTGGGAAAACAGGTTAGAAGTTCTTTTGAACCCATAAATTAAGTTTTTACTAATTGAGTTTTGCAGCTTCTGCATATTGACCTCTTTGGACCAACTAGAACTCAAAGTATTGGTAGAAAGAGATACTGCCTAGTAATCGTGGATGATTACTCTCACTTTACTTGGGTTTACTTTCTGGCAAGTAAGTTTGAAGCATCCTCTTACTTTTTAAAGTTTGCTAAGAAGGTTCAGAATAAAAAAGGTTATGCTATTTCAAGCATACGAACAAACCATGTAGGTGAGTTTGAAAATCAAGATTTTACGAAATTCTGTGATGAATATGGTTTCTAGCATGTTTTTTCTTCTCCATACACTTCAGAACAAAATGGGGTTGTGGAAAGGAAGAATAGATCCTTGCAAGAAATGACCAGAACCCTTTTAATTAAGAGTAAAATTTCCTATCGATTTTGGGCTAAAGCAGTCTCTATTGCTTGCTACATCATCAACAGAGTGTTCTTGAGGCCTATTCTAGAGAAAATTTCTTATGAAGTATATAAAGGGAAGAAGCCAAATGTTTCTTACTTTCATGTGTTTGGTTGTAAGTGTTTTGTTTTGAAAAATGAAAATGATCGAACTGGGAAGTTTGAAAAAAAAAAAAAATCAGACGAAGGAATTTTCCTTGGCTACTCAACTTCAAGCAAAGCATATAGAGTTTTCAGCAAGAAAAATTAATCTGTGGAAAAAGCTATGAACGTCAAGTTTCAAAACTCTATGCGGAATCAATTGACTAGACTCAACTTGAAGAATCTGAACCTGCTCCAAACTTTATAAAGTCTACTTCTCCCGAAGTGGTTCAGACTTCTGAAGATCAATAACAAGCAGAACCGGAAGATTCAACTGAAACAGAAGATCAGTAGACTCTCAGACCAACCAGTAACTGGAAGCATAAGTCAAGTCATCCCAAAGAACTCATCATTGGCAACATTGATGAAAGAGTTCGTACCAGATCCAAAATGTGAGAAGAGTCTAGTGTTTTAGCACTTGTTTTTTTAGATAGAACCCAAAAGTGTAGATGAAGCCCTGTCTGATGAAAGCTGGATCGAAGCTATGCAAGAAGAACTCAGACAGTTCACCATCAACGATGTTTGGGAACTCATTCCTAAACCTAAAAGTAAGTCTATTATTGGAACTAAATGAGTTTTCAAGAACAAGATAGACAAGAAATGAAGTGGTCAAGAATAAAGCAAGACTCATGGCCAAAGGATATACGCAAGGAGAAGGGATAGACTATGACATGACCTATGCACTGGTAGCGAGGTTAGAAGCAATTAGATTATTACTTGCTTTTGCTTGCTATAAAAATTTCATGTTATTTCTTTACCAAAAAAAAAAAATTTCAGGTTATTCCAGATGGATGTAAAAAGTGCATTCCTAAATGGATTTAGCCAAGAAGAAGTCTATGTGGAACAACCACCTGAATTTGAGGATCCAAGAAAACCAGACTCAGTCTACAAATTGAAAAAGGCTCTATATGGACTGAAGTAGGTGCCTTGAGCCTAGGATGAAAGGTTAAGTAAATTTCTAACTCAAAATGGTTTTTTTAAAGGTAAGGTAGATATTACTTTGTTAATAAAAAGAGAGGGAAAAGATATCTTATTGGTTCAAATTTATGTTGATGATATTATTTTTGGATCATCTAATGAAAATCTATGCAAGAAATTTTCTAGAAGTATGCAGGATGAATTCGAAATGAGTATGATGGGTGAGTTAACTTTCTTTCTGGGATTGCAAGTTAAACAATCAAAGGAAGGTATTTTTATTCACCAAGAGAAGTATGCAAAAGATCTCATCAAAATTTTGGATTGGAAAATTGCAAAAAGATAGAGACACCAATGTCAAGTTCTTTGAAGTTGGACAAAGATGAAGGAGGAAGGAAGGTAGACCAGAAGCTTTACAGGAGCATTATTGGTTCACTTCTTTACCTTACTGCATTTAAACCTGACATTTTGTTTAGTGTTTGTATATGTACT
This sequence comes from Eucalyptus erythrocorys, assembly GCA_014182555.1. NCBI lineage: Eukaryota > Viridiplantae > Streptophyta > Magnoliopsida > Myrtales > Myrtaceae > Eucalyptus > Eucalyptus erythrocorys. The sequence continues at coordinate 37,111,220 of CM024597.1, forward strand.
AGATTCCAATAAGATCCCAAAGAATCTCACTTAACTGCTGCAAAACGCATAATCAAAGACGTTGCAACTACTCCAAAGTTAGGTTTGTGGTATCCTAAAGAATGAGACTTTACTCTTCTTGGATATTCAGACACAGATTTAGCAAGTTGTAAAGTTGATAGAAAAAAATACTTCTTGTACTTGTCAACTGTGGGCAACAAGTTGTTGTCTTGGTTCTCAAGGAAGTAGAGTACTGTAATTCTTTCAACAGCTGAAGCAGAGTATGTGGCTCTTGGAAGTTGCTGTTCTCAAATTATGTGGATAAGGCAATAGCTAAGAGACTTTGGAATTGAAGAATTGTGCACCGAGATCAAATGCGACAACACCAGTGCCATCAATCTCATGAGGAATCCAATTCTTCATTCACGGGCAAAACATATAGAGATTCGACACCATTTCATAAGAGATCATGTTTTGAATGGAGAAATTATGATTCAATTCATTGACTCGAAGAATTAGTTGGAAGAGATATTTATAAAGCCATTGGAGAAAAGCCTATTTGAGTCTATTTACACCAGATTGAACATCATATCTTCTACCGGTTAAAATCTGAAGGAGTTTAGACTCAGAATGTCTAGAAGTTAAGTCTGTAAGTTAATATTCTCTCAAAACAGGTAATTTATTTTTAGGATAAATATTTTGAAAAGGTATGTTGATTTTTGAATCGCTACTTGCTTATTTTATTTTTGGAAATTATCTTTTTCGAATGTTTGAATTTTTGGCAGTTTTTATTCTAGAAAAAAGTAGTTTGATTTTTTCCTTTGTGACGGTTTGTATACCCCATTTCACTTGCTTTAGATACCGTCGCAACTCTACTTCTCCATTTACGCTTTCATAAACCCTAGAATATAGAAATCCTACTTTCTTACATTTTCTCTCAAGTTTGATCTACAAAGTTCTCACCTTTTTCACTGAATGAGTTGAAGAAATCCTCCTCGACATTGACAATGTCTTTCCATAGGAAGTCTTCTAGGATCGCGAATCGGGGTCCACAGCACATGCCAGAGGGTCCTACGCACTTTGACCTAACCGAGGAAGAAAATTCTCGTCAACCTCAGCAACAACATTCTCAACAGCGTCACTCTTCACAACGTGCAACTCAAGATCCTCCACGACAACAAGGGGAAGAAGAGATTGTGGAAGATGTTGAATCCATAAGAACGTGGAAACCCTATTTCTTTTTAAGCTTTATAATCAATTGAAATAGGGTGGTAATGCAATGACGTTTATTGATGAGTTCTTGCGAGAACGTGGATACAAATAATGAGACTATGTTCCTACGATCGATGGAAAGGTTAGGCATTGCGTCTGAAGGTTTGGCAGATAGGACATTTGCTAACTTTCCAAGTGATCCGTGATTTGGTAGTTTTAATCAGCCAGAGGTTAAGGATGATGATGAGAAGATGCATGCGAATTTTCAGCCTTGGATAGGCGTTGTTGCTAATGTGCATGGTGAGGAAACGAGTCTATTTCATTCTAAGGAACACAAAAAGACTTATTTGAAGTTATTGAAGAGAGGGGTGATGCACCCTCGAACTGTGGATTTTGATTTCCTTGATTTTTTGAAGGTGAACCTGAGGGGGAAGTTTGCTCTCCTTCAATTCGAAAGATTTTGCTCGGAAATTGCAGTCGCTTACCCTGAATTGACTGCTTATTTTTATTCGAATTTGTCTTTTTTAGATGTGAATATATTTCATTTTTCTGTAAGGGAGAATGACTTTGTGGTGGACATGGACACATTGGCAGATGTTATTGGTGTGGAAAGAGGGAGTTTCCAACCAATAAATGTGTCTGTTGGTCACGCAACTATGTTTCTTGTTCGGGACAGGAATGCTGAAGGTGGGATTTCTTACACCAGAATGATTGCCTCCAATATTTTGCTACACAAGATTGTGATCAACTGCATCAGACCCAAATCCACTTCCAAGACTGATATTTCTCGCTCCGAAGCAAAATTAATGTTTGCCATCAATAATGGGATGAAGTTCTCACTGCCTCACATTATCCTAATGCATATGTATAGGATTGTAGTGAAGGACAAGGGACAACTCCCTTACTCTGTGCTTGTCACTCGACTATTCAGACATTTCCATGTTGCTATTCCAGCAACTCTTTATGTTCGAACCATTGTCCCTATGGTGATAGGACTGAAAATGGTTTCAAAGATGAGAGTGAAGGAGCTAAATAAAGCCTTAGAGCGACTGAAGGAGAAGTCCCTAGCCAAAGCAAAACAAGACTCTGCCGCAAAGAAAAGGAAAGGCAAGGAGCCAATGAGCGCACCAATCAAGAAGAGGAGAGCCCTTATCTTGCAAGATGAAGAAGAAGATGAGGATGATCTCACTATCTCCACTTTTGCCTTAAGGAATCTATGGAGTTTTGTCGGCTTTGAGCAACTAGAGACAGAGAGAACAGAGAAAGAGAAGAGATAGATTAGAGAGATGAAGGAAGAGAAGAGAGAAGAGAAGGAAGTGAAGAAAAAAGAACAGGGAAAGGAGAAAGAAAAAGTGCAGAAGAAAGAGAAGAAGAAAGAAGAGAAGAAGAAGAAGAAGAAGAAGAAGAAGAAGAAGAGGGTCAAGATGACTCTTTTGAGCCAACATTTGCTGTTTCCTTGTTAGATGACTTGGAAAAGACTAGGAGTGGAACTGCAGGAGAGGAATGAGAAAAACATCACTTAGGTGCTGAAGCAAAGCAAGAACAAGAAGAAGAATTCTTTTTTCCACTAGAAGGCACAGAGATAGGGGGAGATGTTGAAAAAAGAGGTACTTTTTCACCTTTTTTTTTTTAGTGATGATGTTAGCAGATCTAGAGGATGTCTATGCCTCTCAATATTCTAAAGCTGATGTTAAGGCATCCTCTCAAAGTCTTGGTGATTGAACTGCTGATGTTCCCTCACATCTCAATACTCCCAAAATTGATTTGGCTGGACCTAGTGCTCCAATAGAACCAACAGCAAACTTTCAAAGGCTATTGGAAATCCTTTTGGATTTGAAGGCTCAGCAATATGGAATGGAGTGTGAGATCAAGAACCTCAAAACATCTTTCCAGTCCACTTCAAATTCTCTACATGAACAGGCACAGGCCTTGAAGCTTCACGTGCAAGAACATGCAAAAGGTGAGGATATTGAGCAGCTGAAGGAGATTTTGAGGAAGTTAGAGGAGACTGTCAAGTCAATGGGGGGTTCCCAGCTCATTCGCACCCCCAAACAGCCCTAATTTTATCCAACTCTTTTTTAATCATTTTCCACCTTTTGCTGTTGACAAAAAGGGGGGAGAGTGTGTGTGCAGATTTATTATTTTGACTATCTTTATGATTGGTACTTTGAACTTGGTACTTTGAATTCGGTACTTTTTGGTTTGGACTTTGGACTAACTGACTTTGACTTTGGATGGTTTGCTGTTTGACTTTGGACTTTTTGACACTTGCAGCAACTTAGTTTGTGATACTGATTATGGTTGGATAATTATTTGTTATATCTTTTCGGGATTAACATGTTTTCTAGCGGTTGTAGAATTGATGCTATCCAATGTCCAATCAGCTTATTTTTATAAGATATCATGTATTGCTTAAGTGTTGTTTTGCAGGTCAAAAGTTCTCAAATCTGCAGGTTAGTTTTATCATCATAAAAAAGGGGAAAATTGTTGGAGAAAACTCATTTACTGTTTTGAAGTTGACGAAACATTTCCAAAAGTCTAGTTTGAAGGCTTCCAGACTCTACTGTCAAAGTTTGAAGATTGCCAGACTTTAGTTTTAAAGTCTGGCCCCACTAACAGTTTCTAGACTGAAAAATGAAGACTTATCCAGATGCGAGATTATCTTTATTTCTTCAAGGATTCGATTCGTATGGTTTATGGATGATCTTAGCGCTGGATATAGCACCTACATGATTGATTATCTTTATTGGAATCAATTCCGGTAATCAAATCTTTTGAAAGGTGAGTATACTTGGAAAGTTCTACTTATGGAAACCAAGATCCAGATTGTATGGGCGAACATGATTGACGGGCTTTCATTACAATTATCTAACGACTTGAGATCACCTTGATTGATTTTGTCCAATGGGTAAATTGAAAGAATTCATTTGGAAAGTGCCAACGGTCGTGAAGGCATGAAAGAGTATTTAAGGCTGATTCTCTAGTTGTTTGATAGAGTGTGTGAAAGAAAAATTTCAAAATCTAAAGCTTTCTAGTTCCTTGCTATTTCATTCACCGAGCTCAAAATTGTATACAAAAGAGAGAAACTCTTGGTGAGACTTTATAAGAGATCAGTAAAAACTCTTCACTGAGAAAGTTGAAGATTATAAGTTGTAAAATCTCTTTTGATTCATAGTGGAATACAGCCAGTAGATTGTCAGCGCAGGAGAGTGGACGTAGGCTTGGTCTAAGTGGAACCATTATAAATTTTATATTATTATTCTCTTCCCTAAACTCATTTTTTTTAATTCGTAGCTTTATTTACTTAAAGCTGAATATGTTTATAATCTATTATCTTCTAAAGGCAATTTACTTCTACTGAATCTTGCAAAATTTTTTATTCAAACTTATTCACCCCCCTTTAGGTGTTCGTACTAGCCTTTTCACCATCGATTTGCAGTGGGAACAATCGAAGCATCCTGATTCGGATCTGTTAGGACTGACTTTCATCCGAGTGCGGGTGATTTTGACGATCGATGTTGGCCTTCCTTCAAGCCTCGTGTACCAAGAATATGTGGGTCTATACGTTCGGAGGAATGGACGTACTTTGGGGCCGCTGCCGCTGCTGCCACCGCCGCCAGAGGACGATGACGGGGGTTCTAGTGGCATAGAGAGATCGAGGTTGCGTGGACAGCAGGAAATTTTTGGACGCCGGCACTTGATGATGGTCATCATGTGAATAGCTGACGGAAAAGTTGGTCTTTTTTGGATTTAGCCAATATAGAAAATGCTGGCTTTTGATGTACTGACAAGCGACATCTATCACACATATGTAAATAAAAAGTGCCTAGTTGATGTGTATTTCTAGTGTGCATCATTTGGAAGTTTAAGGAAGGGAGTCGATGGATCCGCTTCCACCATATTAATGTAATAGACCCCCAAACTCACGGATTTGTCGAAATCCTTTGGTATTAGACTAAAGGACATCCAGGATAAGAAAAAGGAAGTGATGTGGCGACCCTAATGGATTGGGGGCCATTGGGGGCGTTACACTATCCTACGTCACAATCGATGCTAATGTAGACAATTTTTACTCATATTTTAATATATTTTTATATTTTTATTAATATATATTTTCCCCCCTTCTTACTTTTGTCGGAGACCGGGCCGGCTGGCCTCGCCTGCCACAGGCTCAACTCGATGAGGGTTAGCCTCGCCTAGGCTAGGGGGGTTGACTTTTGCGTAGGCCAAGGTGGCCTTGCCAACCATCACCTTTGCCTTGGCGAGGATCACCCTCGACGGGTCACGCCTTCCTCGTGGTAGGTGAGGCCAGCTAGCCTAGACATGGCTACCGGTCAACCATTTACAAAAAGAAGGAGAAAGGAAAAATAAGAAAGAAAAATAAAATAAAATAATTATAAAAAATTATTCACGTTAGCACCGACCATTCTACATGGTATCGTTGGCGTCCGTGTTAACAATTTCTAGCCAAAATTGATTAAATTGAATTAATTGGAAAAATAAAAAAGGTTTATCACGATGAAATATTCCCCAGAGAAAGAGCCGCTACTGTTCATTTCCTCTGGTTTTGGGCGATTTCTGGGCGATTTTACTCCTGTTCACCCGCGACTGGTCGGTGGGCTCCTGTGGGTGCCTCGACCGGTTGCTGGAGCTGTTCTTCGGAGGCTTGAAGCGTCTTTACACCTTCTTGCTTCTGTCTGAAGCTTTTCCCTGGGTACATTCCTCTTTTGGAAATGCTTCCCGATTAGGGTTTTATTCCCCTGTTCGTAGCTTGGCTGGTTTCTTCGACTATGGCCTCTTCTGGGTCCCAGCCTTCGGGGCGTCCTAGAGATAAGTCGATTGAAGGTAGACGTGGCCAGAGTAGGGCTAGATTTGCCTCTCGTAGGCCGCCTGTGAATCGAGCGGGATTAAATCGAGCTGGCTCGACAGCACCCCAGACTCGCTCATGGGTGAATGTGGCGAGACTGTCAACTAAAGGATATGAGCTGAACTATGTCCCTCCAGTCTCGGTGGGAAAAAGAGCAGTGGTGCGGCTCTTGGAGAAGGTTAAAAATGCAACAGATCCCAAGTGGAACGACTGCCTTGTGGGTTACTTCATCGGGAAACAGATCCCTTTCAAGCTAAAGGAGACTACTTTGAGACAAGAATGGGGTAATCATCTCACGGAGGTGTTGGCAAATGATGATGGGTTCTACTTTTTCTTTGTGCCAGACCCGGAATTTAGAAAGAGAATCCTTGAAGAGGGCCATCTGACTATGGCGAGAGTTTCGCTAGTGCTGAAACAATGGAGTCCATCCCTCCAACTGAAGAAGGAATTACAGTCTTCGGTTCCTGTCTGGATCAGACTTAAGAACATTCCTTTTCCATATTAGTCTGCCCCCGGAATTAGCGAAATAGCCAGTGCAGTTGGGAGACCGTTATACGTTGATCCTCTAACTGAACGGATGAGGCGTTTGTCATTTGCTAGAGTTTGTGTAGAAATATCTGCAAAACTCGAGAGATGTGAATTGGTAGAGGTGCAGGTGGATGATGAATCATTTGTTGTGCCTATGTTGTATGAGTGGAGGCTCGACTCATGCACAAAATGTTGTGTATTTGGACATAGCTGCTCGGTGAATGAAGTGCCAAGGCCTTCGGATGAACCAGTTGGGAATTCTTCAAAGTCTACTGCTGGTGACCAAGGGAAATCCCCTGTCCCTGTACAGGCCCAGGAAGACTCTCAAATAGAATAGCAGCTGGAGTGGCAACAAGTTACAAATAAGAAGAAGAAGAACCAATCTAAGGACAAGGGTCCTGCTATTCCATCTTTGACTGTGGAAATCTCACCTGCATTTGATTCTTCCCAGTCCTCTTTTATGAAGTCTGCTCGGAAAGCCCTAGGTAATCCAAGTGCTGTCGTCTAGGAGCCCTCAGCCCCTTTAGCATTGGTGGTACCACCCCTTGAAAACGTAGCCTCAATGGCTCTATCTTCTTATGATGACTCGGACATTGTACCGAGCCAAATTAGCAGTATTGCTGAAGATAAGGATCCTGAATATCCCTCCTCATCGAGTCCCCATGGATTTCACCCTCCTGGAGATCAATCAATTCTAGAGGCTCGTCCGATTCAGGAAGATGCTCCTATAGTGGCAACTAAACCTTCTCCTTCGACTGCTCCCCCTTCTAAAGGGACAGGTCGGAAGAAGCAAGCTAAACGCCGCTAAGGGCTGTTCTCATCCGCCCTGTTTTTTTGAGTTATGATTTTTGGTGTCCGGAATATTAGGGGTCTTGGTAATCCCGTCAGACAGGCTGAGATCAGGTCTTTTGTTCGTTCCAATGGTTTATGCTGCATTGGAATTGTTGAAACCAAAATCTCCCCTGCTGCCTTCAACTCTATCTCGGCTGGTCTTCTGCCTGGCTGGTTGTGGGTTAGTAACTATATGCATTCTTCTAAAGGCAGAGTTTGGGTTGGTTGGAACCCGCTGGTTGTTTCTTTTTTGGTGGATTCTTCTTCAGATCAGCATATTCATGGCAAGTTACTTTCTCTTGCCTTGGGTAAAGCTTTGTTTTTGACGGTTGTGTATGCTCTGCATACCTTTGTTCGGCGTAGGCCGTTATGGAATGAGCTTATTCGGTTGAGTTCTAGTCTCTCTTCGGCTCCCTGGGTTGTTGCGGGGGACTTCAATGCCATCAGGGATCCCTTGGATAGGGTGGGTAGCTCGAACTCTTGGATACCAGCTTTTAATTATTTTCCTGATTGTATCTTCCAAGTTGGTTTGGATGACTTGCGATATACAGGTCATAGATATACCTGGGCAACATTTTCAGGCCCCAACATGAAGCAAAGAAAAATAGACAGAGTATTGGTTAATGCTCGTTGGAATGCTGAATTTTCTTACTCGGAGGCTACTTTCTTAGCTCCAGGAATTTCAGATCATACCCCGATGATTGTTAAAGTTCTTCCGGTTCCAAAATCCTGCAGGCCTTTTAAATTCTTCAATTTCTGGACTTCACATCCAGATTATAATCTCCTGGTTTCGCAGGTTTGGAGTTCTCCTTTTAGGGGAAGCCCGATGTTTATTTTATGCTCGAGACTTCGACTACTGAAATGCAGGTTGAAGCTGAGCAAAGACTCCTTCTCGGATCTTTCTCTTAGAACCTCTGAGGCGAGACGTGCTCTCTTTGAAACTCAAGAAGCCTTACAAGCTGATCCTCTCAATCCCTCCTTGGCTGAGGCAGAAAAACGACAGCTGCTGCTTTTCTCTGAGCTTCGGCTTCATGAAGAGTCTTTTTACAGACAGAAGTCGCGGATTCGTTGGCTTAAGGAAGGTGATTTAAACACCAAGTTCTTCAACAACTTGGTTAATAGAAGGCACATCCATAACAGGATCATCTCCCTGGATAATGGATCTTCAGTTACTACTAATCCAAAGGAAATTCAAGGCATTTTTGTGGAGCACTTTAAGGAGCTTCTCAAGGCTTCCAATTCTGTCTCCTGCCCGACGGTTGAGGATCTGTGCCCGTTTCTAAAAAGCACTCTAAATTCAGACCAGGTGCGTTCCTTATCCAGTCCTATTTCGGATGAGGAAATAAAGGATACTTTCTTTTCCCTTGCCACTGGCAAAGCTCCTGGACCGGATGGATTTAATGTTGAATTCTTTAAGCACTCTTGGGAAGTTGTTGGTGCATCGGTTATTTTGGCAGTGAGGGATTTCTTTGAGACTGGCTGTCTTCTTCATGAGATCAACACAACCATTTTAACCCTTGTGCCCAAGGTCCCTAATGCTTCCAATGTGAATGACTTTCGTCCAATTGCCTATTGCAATACGGTCTACAAATGCATAACAAAAATTATTGCTAACAGGCTTGCTCATGTGTTGCCTTCTATTATCAGCTTGCCTCAAAATGCTTTTGTGAAAGGAAGGCTTATTAGTGACAATATTATGATTGCTCAAGAGTTGTTCTCAAGATTTCATCATGACTCCTATAGGCCAAAATGTGTAATCAAAGTGGACTTCCGAAAGGCATACGATACGGTAGACTGGACTTTTATTGAGATATGCCTGCAAGCTTTCGGCTTTCTTCAGTTTCTTATTGATCGGATTATGACTTGTGTCCGGTCCCCTAAGTTCTCAGTAGCGATCAATGGAGAACTCCATGGATTCTTTGCTAGCGGGAGGGGTATTCGATAAGGAGACCCCATGTCCCCTTATCTATTTACAATTATCATGGAAGTTCACCGGTTTGCTGGACATTCAGACTTCTTAGCCGGGTTTTGGTTTCTTTTGGCGGTGTAGGTCGACTAGACTCTCCCACCTTTTCTTTGCTGATGATGTTCTGTTATTTGCAGAAGCAAAGCTGCAATCTATTGAATTATTGAAAGTTGCTATTGACCAGTTCTCGAACTGGAGTGGTCTAGAGCCTAATTTGATGAAGAGTGAGATTTATATTTCTGGAGGATCGGAATCCCTGCGGAATAATATCTTGAATTGCCTGGGTTACCAGCTTGGTTCCTTGCCATTTCGGTATCTTGGAGTTCCTGTGGTTTCCTCTAGATTGGGGAAGGCTGATTTTACATCTCTTGTAAATGCAATTTTGGCTCGTCTTCAGTCGTGGACTCACAGATTCCTTTCTTTTGTTGGCAGACTTCAGTTGATTAAATCGGTGCTCCACTCGATCCAGGTATTTTGGGCTAGTGTATTTTTCCTTCCTTGTTCGGTCTTGGATCGTATTGAGCAGATCTTTCGCCAGTTCCTGTGGAAAGGTTCTTCGCTGGGGCCTGGTGGGGCTAAGGTGTTGTGGAATGACATTTGCTTACCCAAAGAGGAAGGGGGACTTGGAATTCGCACCCTCAGAGAGAGTAATTTTGCATCGATGCTCAAGTACATTTGGAAGCTTTTTTCGGATAAAGAATCATTGTGGGTTAAATGGATTCACTCCACGTTTTTAAAGCATAAGAACTTCTATGTGGCCTCTCGGCCAACCTTTTGTTCTTGGTCTTGGAAGAAGTTGCTGAGTATGCGGGAGACTTTCCAGCCTTTCTTTAAGTGGTCCATTGGAGACGGCAAGTCTGTTTCTTTTTGGTTTGATCCTTGGCACCCGAAGGGGCCTCTAAATCACGTTTTCTCCAATCAAGACATCTATCAGTCTGGTATTTCCAGGAATGCTTCGGTCGCTGATGGTTTTTCTACTCCGCTGGGCTGGTATGTTATTAACATACTTGCTAACTGGTGGGATCCCTTACCGGTGTTGAATACTAAGGCTGATCGTTTTTGCTGGATGCTTCACCCTTCCAGCAAGTTTTCTTCGGCTTCGGCTTGGAATTTCTTGAGACATAGAGGTACGGTAGTCCCTTGGCATGCTTTTGTCTGGAATTCGTCTTTGCCGCCAAGGTACCAGACGCATCTCTGGATGATTTCACGCAACAAATTGCAAACTCAGGTTTTACTTATGTCGTATGGTAGACTTCCCTCGGTTTCCTGCCCTTTCTGTGCTTGTAGACCTGATTCTGTTGACCATTTATTCTTTGCCTGCCGTACATCTTCTTCTCTGGTTTCTTTCTGGGCAGCAAAGTTTAATTTAGTGTGGCATAACAACTCTTGGACCGAGAATCTTAATTGGGCGTCCAGGCTGTTTATGGGAGATAGCTTTTATCAGTCTCTGGCGCGCTTCAGCTTTGGAGCTTTATGTTATATCATCTGGAAGGAGCGCAACAACGTGCTTTTTCGTAACCAGACCTTTTTCCTCCCGGCGATGAAGATGCATCTTCAAAAGGCGATCAAGGATAAGACGATAACTTACAAACATGTTGAGAATACCTCGAGAAATAGGAGACTACAACAGAGCTGGGCTTTAAGTCCCTCTATATTTGATTGAGGTTTTATTGCTCTTGTTGTATTTAGTGGTTCTTTTTATGTTGGTTGTTGGGAACCACGGCACCCTCTCACTCATCCACTAGTGGTTTGAGTGTGAGCTTTTTGTTGGTGCCGGGCCTCCCCCCTTTGTATTTCTGCAAAATCTATTCATTTCTTATCTTTACCAAAAAAAAAAAAAAAAAAGGTTTATCACTCAATAGGCAAAATTAAAAGGTTTATAATTAAAATGATAAAAATGCAATAGTTTTATAACTTTTTGAACAATTTTCCCTTGTTCACCACATACCGCATTAGATCCGGACAATCTAATTGTACACTTTTGCAGAATGGGGAAAAGTGTTGAAATTGTGATCAATTTTTGCCTAAAATAATCAAGACACCAACTAGGTGCTGAAAGCAAAAGTTGGTTGTTGAGAGTTGTAGTCTGCAAGTATTAAGTGGATGGCATGACTAGTAGAACAGCATGAGAAGTTGGTAAGAGCGGTAGAGAGAGTCCACGTGGGAGATGTCTAGAGTGTAGATTAATTGTCAAAGAGCGTGAGTTAAACAGTAGCCTTTTTCTTTTCTTGTACGAAGGGAAGGCGGTGAAATCAGCCAAGAAATGGGCGTGATAGTGCTCGCGCGAGGGAATAGAAAAAACCACTCCTTCCCTTCGCGTCACCTAACAATAATAAAGCGACGTCCCGAAATACTAGTTTCTTAGCTCCTCAATTATTCCACCGAGGTGCCCTCTCCAAGAAGCAATTAACTAACTCAAGTCCTATATATAAACAAACAAATTCTAGCGAAAAGTCGAAAGTAATTGATTCAGGGTAGGCTGCGTGAGAATTCCTATTAGATGTAAGGATGGGTATGGTTCTTGGATAGCATTGAGAACTTGAAGACCGGATTATTGGGAACTAGTTCGGTTTTAAATTCTAAGATAGGCATGGTAAATTCTACGTTCTAAAGATTTAAGAATTTGTTCTAATGAATAAGTTTCGAATCTTAGATGAAATCTGAACAGATCTAAAATCAAATGGAATTTAAAACCATTCGTCTTTAACTAGATGATGAAAAATCGATGCCATATGAGAGAAATCGGTCTTTTCGTCGCACCATTATCATAGATAGTGTTGAGCACTAAAAATGTAAACCCGATCCAATAGGATAAGATTACTCTTCCATGAAGAAATGAACATTTATCCCTATCATGTCCAAAATATCCAAATGATGAGATGCCAAAGGATGTAGCGCAAACACACAAAAAATATCAAAATTTCTGCTCGAAAATTTTTTGGTCAATGCACTTACTGAGCTGGTTCATTCATTGCTAAGCGGTCGAATTCCGGCGCACGTCCTGTAGACGAAGTGAAGAGATTGTCCGCATCGAACGAACCCCGACGGTCGGCCACACCCATTTGCGGATCAGAAACCGGTACTTCCTTCAGGCAATATGCAGCAGCTTCTTCCTTTTCTGCCTTTTTTTCTTGCTGAAAGACGACGCACCGCATATCTTGTACGAAATGCAGGGGACTCTAGAGATACTTAGGCTCTGGACCCCAATAAGGATCGAATTGTACCTAGGGGCTGCCAAAAAAGCCTGGACGTACACCGGCACTAAATTTTGGGGTCAGGCCAGGTCGGGCTTCTGACAGCCCTACTTCTGTGTTCCAGAGCCACTTTGCTATAAGGGCAATAGTGTCAACATGTAATTTCGCGCTTATTGCAATTTTCAAATGAATGGTATCAACTCGACTTATTTCATGGGTCATTGTAAGGGCGTAAAGGGAGAGAATTGGATTGGATCATTCATTTGCACCTCATTCTTCTAAGTGTCTTGATAGGTCTCGGATAAAGTTTACATTTTTCATTAATTTGAGGTTGAAATTCATGTACTGTACAGTATAGGGGATCCATGTTTATGAACCGAGATTGGAGAAAAATATCCCGTGACCAGAGGCACAAGTCACTACTTCGGTTTTCGCCAAAGATGAGTGTGTATATGGGGGAAGCAGCATTGTGGCATGCAAAGAATGGAGTGGTCAACCAGTTTTGTTCATCAATGAATCTGTCATTATTGGTTATTATTATTGTTGTCATGCTGCCTGACGTAAACAGTGTTGAATGTCCAGGCATGATATCCCCAAGTTCACTAGACGACCGCATTTTGAATTGAACAGAGCGGGTATGAAGAATGATCAATCCACTGTTCCGTTGCTTGATTGAACGAGACCTGATGTATGAATTGCGTGACTTGTCTTATCATTTATCTTCCCTTTTTTGCTGTTCTTCAAAGTTTCTTATTGCAACTGGGATGGGAGGAATTCCACCGATTATTCTGGATTGGCAGTATCGATTGTTTGTCCTTCTTAAGTACACAAGCCGCGGGGTTGTACTTTTGATGAGCTATGTAATTCATCAGACATGGCATTTGTAATAAATAATACGGTATCTAAGTAGAACGAATAATCAGTTCCGATGTTTGATTGTTCTGTAAGATATTGGTTAATCCTCGAAAGATCAGTTAGTGGAATGACTCTTTCTATCTGTGCTTTTCTATGTTATGAGCAGACTGAGTGCATCTGATATGCTCAAGGATACTGAGCAGAATGGAACAACTGATTGTTTATCATGGCACAACAGTTTGACCATGTGATACGATAGGAAACACTTGAAAAGAGGGTTACTAGGCGTCCTAGCGGAAAACTTTTAAAAGATGTATAAACTACAGTTAGTTGATGCTGCACGTTCTCTAAATGATGAAGAAATCCAGTAAGTTGTTTTTCTCCAGTTTTGAGCAACACCACATTATTGGATTGGATCGTCAACAAGATCAATACAGATACAGTAAGATTCCACAGTCTTGGCCTGGGATTGGGAATCCTTGTGGTGTGTGATCAGTTAATGATCACGAATATTATTGGCTGCCCAGTACTGCTTCATTAGGATCAGGTACTTCATACGGGCTATATTTCTCCTTGTTACGTTTAGGGATGGTAGCAATGTGAAATGGCAGAATGAGAGTTAGTTAGAATGCAATGCGCCTCTCTGTTTCCCAACCAAGTCTTGTCTGTCTCACTCTGCCGATCTCTTCAGACGAGCCGCGGCGTTTTCAACCTGAGAAAGCATATTCATTCAGTATTTGCCATATTCGGGAAATGATGGAGATGTGAGGTGATGCGAAGCTGGAATTACCTCCTTGTTCCAATTTGTTCTTGCAGTCAAAATGATCAAGGTTGCTGTTTGCAGTATAACCCCAATGATCATTCCCCACCAGATTCCCTGAAGATCAAAAAGCATTTGAGAGAGAGAGAGAGAGAGAGAGAGAGAGAGAGAGATTGTTGATTTACCGCCACTTCTAAACTAGTTTTGAAACCGAGAACACATCCTATGGGGAGACCTATAACGTAGTAAGCTGTCAGATTTACGTATGCCACCACAGCTTGCCAACCACTGCCAATTGCCACACCTGCAGATTCATGAAGCATGAATTTTGATTTGGCATTGATTTGATTAGTTAACACATCAAGTGCCAGGCCTCATAATGTTGCACATAACCAGATTAGACAACACACATTAGGCAGTCTAAAAAAACATTAGGACACAGATAACTTTGATATGACATTGCTTGTTTAACTGAAAAATTTAAACACAAATTATTGCAATTCTTAAGAATGTACTGGTTTATTATCTAACATGAATCGGGACCAAAAGAATGTGGACATGAATTGACAAGGCATGCCAGCAATTAGAATTCTGTATCATGCCTGATGCAACATCAGTTACCTGACAGTATGGGTTGAATGCCATTCAGGAAAACAGAGATGGCCAGCAGAGGAGTTATTTCTGAAACAGCATCCATGACTTCTTCATCACGTGTGAAGAGTTTGCTCAAACCAGACCGGAATATGAGAACAATCGCAGTGAACACTATGCTAATGAGAATACTGGTCACATTCACTACCACAACTGAAAATTTCGCAACTCTTGGATGACCTGCCCCTAACTCGTTACTGACCCGGACACTGCATTTGATCACCAAACCATCTGTAAGCTGACAACAGTACAACAGGGATCATACTAATCCACCAGCTGGATGAAGAGCGTAGTGACAGTAGTTATCATCAATTTATTTGCAGTTTGTGTGGCCAGCAAAAAGAGTAGGCAATGATACTAGCAAATATTAAGAGATTGCCAACCAAAATTGAACATTATTCAACTATTTAAAATGTCATTCAACAATCTGTAACTTTTGAAGGGACAGACCTGGCCGCTGCACTTAGCCCCAGCACGAACTCGATATCCCAATTCCAGTAATTCATGCTGAAAATGAGGGTAAACATCATGTTAGGAGGATGAATCTAGCATGTCCAATAGAAGAAGAATGATAAGCTGACATACCAGATGGACATCGTGTCCAATTCTATTGTAGCATTGGGGAGGTAACCAGCCAGGAGCACCAGTCCATTGAAGTACCATATTTCCAAGCTGCATTCAGATGGAACTAAGATCACTTTTGCGACAGTTAGGCATTCGAGCATGTTAAATCCACACAGCCAACTGGAACCACTCTTGATGTGTAGGTTTCCAGCGGGATTGGAACATGATTGGTTGGTTTCCTGTTCGAAAGAAGTTTTCGAAAGTGGAACTGATCATAACATAACAGAGTTGGATTCTCTCTGTGCATAACTACCTTGAATCAAACCTTTAAGAACAGTAAGGCCATGTTTGGTAACCATCCAAACATTGCCAAATTCTGATTCTCTGCTCCCGGGATCAGTTTGGGAATAGAATCGTGTTTGATAAAATTATTGTTTCTGGAAACAAATTTGTTCATGGGAATAGATTGGGAGTAGAATCAAGAATAAAAACAAATATGATTCTTGTTCCAGAATTAAAAAAAAAAAGAAAAAAGAAAAAGAAAGAATCAAACTTAACTATCCTTCTCTTTTCTTCTTCTTCTTCAATCGCGCGCCACCATCTGCCCCCGTCCGTCGCCACCGGTCACCGACAACCGATCCGGCGAGCTCACCGAAGGCTCGCCAAGCCATGGCAAGGTCCGGTGAGCTCGCTAGAGGCAAGCCCAGCCATCGGCGAGGCTCGGCCTTGCTAGAAGCCTCCCAAACGCCTAGCCCCATCAATGGCCAGGCGGGCCTCGGCCAGTCCTGGCGAGGCTTGCCTAGCCCAACCGATGGCCAGGCAGGCCTCGCCCAGCCCTGGTGAGGCCGACGAGGGCCAGCCTTGTCGAGGGTTGGTGACGCTTTGATGAGGTTGCCGGCGCTCGTCGGTCGATCGCCGGTCCGGCGATCGGCCTGAAGAACAAGAAGAAGAAGAAGAAGAAGAATAGGAGAAAAAGAAAAGGAAAAAAGGAAAAAAGGAAAAAAAAAAATCATTTCTGATCAGAATCTACTTTCGAAAATATAATCGTTACCAAACGCGCCCTAAGAGTACAACTGAATCTATTTTCACTTCACCAGCTGTGAGGCAGGATCTCTATTTATTTCCATTTTAAGATAAGATGGTTTTTCAATCTTCCATTTTCCAAAGCCTGTCCTTTAGGCTATTTTAAAAGAATCTCACTTTCAAATTTAAGCAAATCTTCCACAGTACTGGTGTCATAAAAAGAAGAAACTTTTTTCCAAATTGAACAGAGGCGCTAAACCACTTTCGCTAGCACACATGACCTGAGAGTTTTTAATCAGTCCTAAACTATCTAAAGGCCTCACTTTTTCATTCTTCAGCGTAAATTCCATTTCAAAAGTCCTACAAGGAGCAGTAAACACTGACAACTACGTCCTTTAGAAGAACAATAGGTTTCTTGATAGAAACTACAACTGACCCTAGACTAGAAGTGTATGCAACAATGTTCGAGATATGAATGGTTCCCTGGGGGCAGGTTGCAAATTTTTGTCTTGAGACCTGCCCAACTAAACCTTGCTCAACCATGGCAATGTAAAAGACTGAACGATTGTAGTGAGCAGTTCAGCAACAAGATCTTACCAAAGCATTACCGCAGAAGCAACCGTAAGCTTGAAGTAAGGCCAAAGTCCTGTGAAAGCTCTAATCGACAGGCCAGTCCAGGTTTCCTTGCAAGAGGGGCTCAGGACAATGTAAAGAGCATTGAGGAGGACGAGAATCCACCACGAGAGGCTCAGAGTCAGGGCCGCCCCTAGAAGGCCATAGTCCAAGACATAGACCACAATCCATGTGAGGAGGGTGTGCAAGAGGAAGACCCCCACGGACATGTAAGCCAGAGGGTTCACTATGTTCTGTGCCTGAAGGAACCTCTGCATCGGGCAGGCGAGGGCAAATGCGTATAGCTGAGGGATCAATCCCCGCGTAAATAACTGGCCCGGCTCGGTGATGGTCTCAGATTGTCCAATTGCTAGGAGTATATCGCCGGAGAACCAGTATATGACGGTGAGAAGGACAGCTGCTCCCAAGTGCAGAACCATAGCTCTTTGGCAAATGATGCCCATTTCTGAGTACCTCTTTGCCCCATAAGCCTGGCCACAGACAGTTTGCACCGCGCTGGCCATGCCCAACTGCGTGATAGCGGAACACAAGTAAAGTTTATGAAACACATGCTTCGTGAATCAACGGAATATATAATAACACCGGCATTATGGCTTCATATGATTTATAGAAATTCCAACAAAAAGACTGGATAATATGCTTGTGATGTCAGATGTAAGGAAGAAAACACATTACATAGGTTAGAGAACCCATAAGGCCAGGACTCCTCCCCGATGTGAGAGGGGATCCGCTTTGGACATTAAGTCCTCACGGTTTTGTTCTTTTCAGGGTAACTCATGTTACCCTAAGAAAACGTGTTACACAGGTAAGAGAACTCAAGCCTGGTAAACTAGCCTAAGACTTCCCCCATAAGCGATGTGGGACAGGAGACGCGCCCCCTTCCCGCGCACGTCCAGGAACCGAGGCGCGGACGCACCGCCATCCCTCCTCCCTGTGCATCGCCGCTTGGGTCGTCACATCAGACAATTCAGATAAGTGAATGCAACCGTTAGCATAACCAAATAATGAGCATTAAACTGTGATTATTATTGAACTGGCAGCCACAGATTCAATGAACTTTTAAGTGTGGCGGGCCAATACCATTATGCCATAAGCAAGACCTTGGATGACCACGCTAGCCATGGAGGCGCCGGCAAGTTCCACCGCGCCCAAATGCCCCGTAAACATGAGCGACACGAAACTGAGCATGTAGTTGAAGATGGCCACGACAATGGATGAGCAGGATAAGAGCCAGAGCATCCTTGACTCCCAGGCCACTAGACGTGCCCACCATCGGAGCGGGATCGAATGGTCAAGGAGCTCCTCGATCGTGGCAGACGACAAGTCGGAGATTCGACCTTGAGGGTCTAGTCCGAGCAGCAACGGCTGTTGCTCTGCTGCTGCTGAGCCCATGATCGTTCGTGATGAAGAAAACTTGATGGTGCGCACCGTAGCTAAATAGACCAGAAGTCGCTCGATTAAGGGTCCCAGATGGCGTTTTTAATTAGGGGGCACAATGAGGTTTAAGGTTTTTAATTCTCGAGGGGGGCTGCCTTTGAGGTTGAAGGTTAACCACCTTTCTTTCTTCGGAAGCCGGTACTTCCTTCGCTTTGGAGCAGAAAAACAGACTATTAGTGCTGATACCGCTATATTTAATCGCCCTCAATGTATCCACCGAAGCAGACTAAACATCTACTGTTCAATGTGCTTGTCTAGAGGATCTACCATGTTTTATTTATTTTTTATTATTTTCACTCGTGTTCCTCCACCTATCAATTTCAATATTTCACATGAATGTTGTGACACAATTTGAAAATCGGGTTAGTATACTCAGCCTATGTAGCCTCGAGCCTAAGGACTGTTAAAAGTATCATGTATTGCTTGTTTATATATGTTTCTTGTACGATTTCTTTAGGACGTGAATCCCGTTGAAATAAAATAGTACAGGATACTGTTGCTTGGACCACCTTCACTAAATGAGGATTGTTAAAAGTGTACTTATTGCTTTTTTATATATGTTTTCTGTATGATTTTTTTAAAATAAGGAAATGCGTACAATGATGGGAGACCATGAAATAAAAAAGTACAGGACACTGTTGCTTGGACCGCCTTCACTAAATGAACTGAGGAGATTCACGATCTCGTACCAACCTTTGAGGGTGTGATGGGTAGGTGGCTTTCGCATCTTCTAAAGTCTAGCGGTATCAAGATGCGAGATTATCTTTATTTCTTCAAAGATTCGATTCGTATGGTTTATGGATGACTTTATGGCTAGATATAACACCAATATGATTGATTATCTTTATTGGAATCAATTCCAGTACTCACATCTTTTAGAAGGCGAGTAAACTTGGAAGGTTCCATTAATAGAAACCAAAATCCATATTGTATGAACGAACATAATTGACGGGCTTTCATCACAATCACCTAACAACTCAAGATCCTCTTAATTTGATTCTATCCAATGGGTAGATTGGAAGAATTTTTTTGAAAAGTGCCAATGGTCGTGAAAGTATGAAGAAGTATTTAAGGCAGACTCTCTAGTTGTTCGGTAGTATACGTGAAAGAAAATTTTCAAAGTCCAAAGCTTTTTAGTTCCTTACTATTCCATTCACTGAGCTCAAAGTTGTATACAAAAGAGAGAAACTCATAGTGAGACGTTGTGAGAGACTAGTGAAAACTCCTCACTGTGAAGTCGATATCATCAAGTTGTAAAAACTCTTTTGTTTCTTAGTAAAATCTAGCTAGTGGGCCGTTAGTGTGGGAAAGTAGACGTAGTGTCACGCCCCGATCTTCCGAGCGTGTGCCCATCCCTCATTAGTCGATTAAATAGCGACGTTCCAGGACGCGTCGTCAACGCATTCATTTTAATGCGCATGCAGAAGCAATTAATTAAATCCTCAGACAACAACAAGATGTGATAGAAAAATAGGGCCACAGATTTTCTTGAGAACCAACCACACATGTATACAAATACCAAGCTAATTACTAGCCGACTATATACAAAGTTTGCAAAACCCGGGGGGGGGAGTAAGCTATAGGTCTTCAGTCAGTCAAGAGTCAAGTCTTCCTCAGAATACACCGAGGTCCCTAGGTTCGACAGGTACGGATCCACCACTGATCCACTTGGAGGGTCAGTTGCGCTTTTACCAAAGGTAACCTCCAACACGTACAATGGGACCTCAGACTCAAGTATGGGACATTCTCTATTCCTGTTCCTCTCTTGACGATACCATGATCTATACTGATGGGGTACCTTATGGGGTAAGGCCTCATCAACCCAGATTATAGTCTTTACCAACTCATACACCCATCCCCTTGGATCCCCATGCAGCGGGATAAAATTCTTTTGCTCCGTGTCCTTCTTTGGTCGACCAAAACGTTCAAGAGGGGCTGCCATATAAGGACTTGAAAATGTTATTCCACAGCGGGGTGAGACGACGTCTCAGCAAGTTCGCCCCCTAAGTCTCGACTAAGAAGAAAATACACCCAAAGGGTTGCCTAAGCACAAACACAAGCCAGAAGACTTACCTTTGCCTCGGTTCCTTCTTGCAAGTGAGCACAATTCACAAATTCATTAAATCACATAAACAAATCAAATCATCACAATAGATCGAATCATTGATCAATCAATTCAGTCAATTCCACGTCATCAAGACCATCACTCGGTCAATCCATTCAATACAATCTACAAAGTCCGATCATATCAAGGACTATTCACTTTAAGTTGAAAATAGATAATATAACTCGCACTAAGCTGATAAATAGTGTACTGCTTTCGCTAAGCTGACATATCAAGTCATCAGGCTGATATAGTACACTAATAATGCTCACCAGAAGCTACCAAGGTGTACTGCTCTCACTAAGCTAATATATCCAAGCCTTCAAGCTGATATAGTACACTTGTCAATGCTCACCAGAAGTTGCTCAAGTATACTGCTCTCACTAAACTAACATATCAAATCATCGGGTTGATTTAGTATGCCTGTATACTGTTCTCACTAAGTTGATATATCAACTATCGAGCTAATATAGTATACCTATGATGCTCACTCTAAGCTGATATGCTCGCCTTAAGCTGACATATTAAAGACGGTTGGCCTTAGCCAAAATATAATATTTTCAAAAGTCTAGTTTGAAGACTTCTAGAATCTACCGTCAAAGTTTAAAGATCGCCAAACTTTAGTTTCAAAGTCTGCTCTCACTGACAGTTTCTAGACTGAAAAATGAAGACTTATCTAGATGCGAGATTATCTTTATTTCTTCAAGAATTCAATTTGTATGATTTATGGATAATCTTATGGCTAGATATAGAAACTACATGATTGATTATCTTTATTGGAATCAATTCCAATAATCAAATCTTTTGAAATGTGAGTATATTTGGAAAGTTCTACTTATAAAAACTAAGATCCTAATTGTATGGACGAACATAATTAACGGGCTTTCATCACAATTATCTAACGACTCAAGATCACATTGATTGATTCTGTCAAATGGGTAGATTGGAAGAATTCTTTTGGAAAGTGCCAACGGTCGTGAATGCATGAAGGAGTATTTAAGGAGGACTCTCTAGTTGTTCGACAAAGTGGGTGAAAGAAAAATTTTAAAATCTGAAGCTTCCTAGTTCCTTGCTGTTGACATCTAAATTTTAGCGATCCGTTTAGTCATTTATCATATAAAAAATTAGGAGTTAATTTTATCTTTGAAAAAATATTTGATTGCATGGTATATAATTTTAGATGCATTCATTTTTAATTTGCATTTACATTGGGTTGGTGACGAATGGATTTGATATGGCAGTTCAAAACTTTAATTTAATAAATTGGATTGAGTCCACGAATGGAGTAAATTGGCCCTATATATATATATATATATAATTGGAAATTATGTTATGAAGATAGGAATTTGAAATTTTTCGAGATATGATGAAATTTTTTTGGATAGGGCAAATTTAAACAAATATTACATTTAGAAAAGTGAATATCGCCTTTAAAAAAAGATATCTTCATGGATTTAAATTTAGAAACCCTAATTGGTGGTCTATAAAAAGAAAATATACATAGGATTTTTGGGGGGCCATACGTTGGATATACGGCCGGATCAAAATCGACACAAAAAAATTCTTTTCGGTGGTAGTCTTTTCTTCGTCCTTTTGGGAGCTCCTTCGATTTTTTGGGTTAAAAAAGGGGGAACACAAAACATAAAGGGGGAAGAGACGTGAAGGAGGAGGCAGAAGGCTGGGAAAGGACAGCAGCGGGAAAAGAAGAAAAAATAAAAATAAAAAGAAAAGGAAAAGCAAAGACAAGACCCCTACTTTTTATCTTCTCCAGGAGTTCTTCGCGGTTGAATTTCCGCCGGTTTCTGCTACTCAGCCCGCGTCCGCGCCGATCCCCTCGCCGCGCCTCTGTCGCAGCCCAAGCCGTTCCCAGCGGGACTCCATCACCCGCGATCTGCCGCTACACCAGCCGAGCCCTCGCCGTCCGCGACGCCTGCAGCAGCCCGTGAGCCTCCCTCGCGACACCAGCACCCGCGAGGCCCGCCTCGATGCCAGCTGCTACGACCCAGCGTCGCCGCAACCCGAGCGACTCCTGCATCAGATCTCGCGTTCGCAAGCCCCACCTTGCCGCGTCTCCAAGATTCCCACCCGTGGAGCCCTACCATGCCGAGCTCGCTGACCCCGATGTCTATCGTGAGCTCGTGAGCCACCGCCGTTGCCGTGCTAACAAATTGCTGCTCAGTGCCCTCCATCATGATGACATAAAGCACCATCGAGACTTACAGCGTCCTCACCGAACCAAATTAGACAAATATTCTGTTTTGCAGGTTTTTGAGCAGAACCAGGAGATATGGAGAACTGGGAACAAAGGACTTACTCGTTCAATTGGAAAGGTTGAGTCCACACGGTCAAACCATATGCCCACCATAGCATTAAACGCAGACTCAAGTCCTGCAAGTGATGATCTACGGCCATTACACGTGACAAAGCCTTCATATTGAAAGGTCAATAGTCAACAAAGATGAGGGCCGCACAGTTGATACATCCATGCAATTGAGGTGACCAGATTGAAAGAGAGACTTTCTTTGACAAGGTGCATAGAGAGAGTGGACGTAAGAGAAGGAAAAAATTAAAAAAGATGGGATCGTCTTCTTCCAATGGGGATCTTCAAGCGTGAAGCCCGGCGCCTGCAACTTTGACGCCCGTGGTTGTCGATCCGTCATCCACCCTTGGCTACTGTCATCATAGCAGCCTTGTCGTCGCGTCGAGGATCCACAAGCCGCCACCAGATTTGGAAAAATTCGAATTTGGTAATTATTTATTTATTTATTTTGTTATTCGAAATATTCCTTGACATAAGATTGAAATTCCAAATGTGAAGTAACCTTAGAGATTGACAGTCCAATTTTCACGCCCGAAATCCGACTCACAATCTCTTATCAAAATCGACAATCTAATCTCATGCCCGAGATTCGATTCGCGATTTAATTTAAAATTGACCAACCCGATCTCATGCGCGAGATATAGTTCATCAATTTTGGGTATTAATCTTATTTTGATTGGATTAGCTATTGGATTATTTGAATTAACTTTTGTTTTGCATAAAAGAAAATTAAAAAAAAAAAATGCAAGTTAGATTAGGTCTAGGGTTAGGGTATTTAGTTATTTCGTTTTTTAAAAAAAAAATAACAAAAATCCAAAAAATGCATTCATTTAGGATATTAGTTTTTTTAGAATTGCACGTGTCGGTTTAGAATAGGATTTTTATTTTAAATTTTTACAATTAAAAATCCCAAAAAAATTAGTTAATTTAGGATGCTTTTTTTTTTTTTTTTTTTTTTTTTGTAGATTGCATGATAGGTTATTTTTTTTTAAAAAATGCATGTTTTAGAATAGATAACATGTTCCTTTAATTTTTCACTTTAGTTATTTTTTTAGCGATTTTTAATTACGAATTTCCATAAAAAAAATCATCATGCATATTAGGATAAAATTACATGTTTCATTCTAGGTTTAGATTTTTTAAAAAAAAATAGGTTGCATATTGGATTAAGATAATGTCTTAGTTTAAATTAGGATTTAGTATGACTTAATCCTTAGTTTAAATTGGATAGAGTCTTAATCTAGTTAGATCATTTTTGCATTTTTCTTAATTCCAAATTTCATAAAAATGAAAAAAAAAATTGTCTTTGCATAAATTAGCTTCAATTTTTTGGATAGATTGCATTTTTAGGAATAGAAATATTATGTGCACGTCATATAGAATTAGGTTTATAAATGCACATCATATAGAATTAGACTCATTTAATTAGAAATTGCTCGTCATTATAATTAGATCATTTTGTTAATTTAGATTTGCATATTTAATTATTGCATGTTCATTAAGAAAACACAAAAAAAAAAAATTATTTTACTCATGTCATGTAGTTTAGAACACATTGTCATGCCATGCTATTTCATGTTAGATTAGATGCATTGCATGATTCTCATTGAAAAAAGTGAAAACAAAAAATTGAGAAATTGCATTGTTAATTAGAAATCATATCTATGATTGTTGATGTGAATTCTAATTTAATATTGCAGATGCGTTTGTTGCTATGAGGTAAGTCTTGCATTTTTGTTATTTGCTTTCTTGAGTGCTAAATTGGTGGATTGCGTACCCATATAATCACCTTACATGTTAGAAAAGTGAATAAAATTAATTCAAGCTGCCTGCAAAACATTTTTTCAAAATTAAAAGAGAAAAAGGGCGTTAGCGAAATCTAACATAACCAAGTCCATGTACCCAAAGTCTCTGGTTCGTAGAAGTAAAATAATTCTCCCATTATTTTACTTAGGGAGAATTGTCCAAAAAGTCCTAAACCTATTGCAGTTTTGCCAATTTAGTCCTAAACCTTTTAACCTTACCAATTGAGTCATACACCTTTTGTTAATTTGCCAATTGAGTCCATCCGGCCAAAATTGACCGGAAAATGCTAACGTGGACGCTGGCGGTGCCACGTAAGACTGTCGACGGTGATGTGGACAATTTTTAATAATATTTTAATATTTTAAAATTTTAAAATATTTTTAAAATATTTTTTTTATTTTTTAATATTTTCCTTTTTCCCCTCTCTCTCTCACTCTCTCTCTCTCTCTCTCTCTCTCTCTCTCTCTCTCTCTCTCTCTCTCTCTTTTCTTTTTGGCTTTTCCCTTGCCTTTTCGGTGGCCGGCCATAGGCGACGGCCAGCCCACCGGCCACAGCCGCCGTCGGGCCCGCCGCCACAAAGCGAGGCCCGGGCCGGGCGACGGCGATGCCGGACGAGGCTAGCCCTAGCCCCGGAGGGCCGGCCTCGCCAAATTTGGCGAGGCCGACACTGCTTGGGCGAGGGCGAGCCTCGGTAAGGGCTCCCCTCACCGGGGCCGTGGTGGCCTCGCTCGGCGTCGTCGTCGCCCGGCCGGGCCTCACCGTGGCGAGCGAGGCCAGCCCGGGCCCGGCGAGGGCCGGCCTCGCTAGATCCGGCGAGGGAGCCCTCGCCGGGCTCGCCCTCGCCTAGGCGAGCGTCGGCCTCCCCGTCGCCCGGCCGGGCCTCGCTTGTGGCGGGCGAGGCCAGCTAGCCGTCGCCTATGGCCAGCCACCGGAAAAAGGCAATGGAAAAGCCGAGAGAGAGAGAGAGAGAGAGAGAGAGAGAGAGAGAGAGAGAGAGAGAGAGGAAAATGAAAAATATTTAAAAATAAAAAAAAATATTTAAAAATGTAAAAAATATTATTAAAAATTGTCCACGCGCGCGCCGGCAGTCTTACGTGGCACCGCCGGCGTCCATGTCAGCATTTTCCGGCCAATTTTGGCCGGATGGACTCAACTGGTAAACTGACAAAAGGTTTAGGACTCAATAGGCAAGGTTGAAAGGTTTAGGACTAAATTGGTAAAACTGCAATAGGTTAAGGACTTTTTTTGGCAATTTTCTCATTTTACTTAGGTGTTTAATCGACCTACCGTAAATTGATTAATGGCGACTCCCTTTTACATGCTAGACATTTGAATTTAAGTCGCAAGTTGGTATGGGCTTGGGAGAGCCTGAACTAAGTCTAGGCTTAGCAATTCATTAGCCTAATTTTAGGTGGTGCACCCAAAAATTTGGTCGCGATACTTGCTGTTTCATTCACTGAGCTCAAAGTTGTATACAAAAGGGAGAAACTCTTAATGAGACTTTGTGAGAGACCAGTATTCACTAAAAAAGTCGAAGATCATAAGTTGTAAAATCTCTTTTGATTCATAGTGGAATCCAGCCCGTAGACTGTTAGCATAGGAGAGTGGACGTAAGCTTGGTCTAAGCTGAACCACTATAAATCTTGTGTTCTTATTCTTTTCCCTGAACTCATTATTTTAATTCGTAGCTTTATTTACTTAAATCGGAATACGTTTATAGTCTATTATTTTCTAAAGGCAATTTACTTCTACTGAATCTTGCAAAAAATTTTATTCACACTTATTCACCCCACTCTAGGTGTTTGTACTAGTCCTTTCACCATCAATTTGCAGTGGGAACAATCGGAGCATCCTGATTCGGATCTGTTAGGACTGACTTTCATTCAAGTGCAGGTGATTTTGATGATCGATATTGGCCTTCCTTCAAGCCTTGTGTTTAGGAATATGTGGGTCTATACGTTTAGAGGAGCGGACGTACTCTAGGGCTGCCGCCGCCGCCGCCGCCGCCAGAGGACGATGATGGGGGTTCGAGTGGCGTAGAGCGATCGAGGTTGTGTGGATAGCAGGAAATTTTTGGATGCCGGCACTTGATGATGGTCGTCATGTGAATTGCTGACGAAAAAGTCGGTCTTTTTTGGATTTAGCCAATATAGAAAACGCTGGCTTCTGATGTATCGACAAGCGACATCTATCACACATATGTAAATAAAAAGTGCCTAGTTGATGTGTATTTCTAGTGTGCATCATTTGGAAGTTTAAGGAAGAGAGTCGATGGATCCGCTTCTGCCATATTATTATGCAAGGACCAATGAAAAATGTACCCCCAAACTCACAGATTTGTCGAAATCCTTTGGTATCAAAGTAAAGGACATCCAGGATAAGAAAAAGGAAGTGATGTGGCGACCCTAATGGATTGGGGGCCATTAGGGGCACACACTATCCTACGTCATGATCGGTGCTAACGTAGGCAATTTTTATTCATATTTTAATATATTTTTATATTTTTATTAATATATATTTTCCCCCTTCTTCTTACTTTTGTTGGTGGCCGGGTCGGCTGGCCTCCTACCACAGGCTCGACTCGGTGAGGGTTAGCCTTGCCTAGGCTAGGGGACTGACTTTTGCGTAGGCCAAGGTAGCCTTGCCTATCATCACCTTTGCCCGGCCGATGTCCATCAAGGGCCGACCTTGCCAGATTTAGCTTGGCCAAGGTTGGCCCTCATCGGGCTTGCCTAGGTGAGGGTGAGCCTTGCCAAGCCTCACCCTCGACGGGTCATATGCCTTCCTCGTGGTAGGTGAGGCCAGCTGGCCTAGACATGGCTACTGGCCAACCATTGACAAAAAGAAGGAGAAAGGAAAAAAATAAGAAAGAAAAATGAAATAAAATTATAAAAATTATAAAAATTATTCACGTTAGCACCGATCATTCTACATGGTATCGTTGGCGTCCGTGTTAACAATTTCTAGCCAAAATTGATTAAATTGAGTTAATTGGCAAAATAAAAAAAGTTTATTACTCAATAGGCAAAATTGAAAGATTTATAATTAAATTGGTAAAAATACAATAGTTTTAGGACTTTTTGGACAAATTTCCATTGTTCACCAGATACTGCATTAGGTCCGGACAATCTAATTGTACACTTTTGCAGAATGGGGAAAAGTGTTGAAATTGTGATCAATTTTTGCCTAAAATAATCAGGACACCAACTAGGTGCTGAAAGCAAAAGTTGGTTGTTGAGAGTTGTAGTCTGCAAGTATTAATTGGATGGCATGACTAGTAGAACAGCATGAGAAGTAGGTAAGAGCGGTAGAGAGTCCACGTGGGAGATGTCCAGAGTGTAGATTAATTGTCAAAGAGCGGGTGAGTTAAACAGTAGCCTTTTTCTTTTCTTGTACGAAGGGAAGGCGGTGAAATCAGCCAAGAAATGGGCGTGATAGTGCTCGCGTGAGGGTGTAGAAAAAACCACTCCTTCCCTTCGTGTCACCTAACAATAATAAAGCGACGTCCCAAAATACTAGTTTCTTAGCTCCTCAATTATTCCACCGAGGTGCCCTCTCCAAGAAACAATTAACTATTCTCCAAGTCCCATATATAAACAAACCAATTCTAGCAAAAAGTCAAAAGCAATTGATTCAAGGCAGGCTGTGTGAGAATTCCTATTACATGTAAGGATGGTTATGGTTCTAGGATAGAATCGAGAACCTGAAAACCGGACCGTTGGGAACTAGTTCAGTTCTAAATTCTAAGATATGCATGGTAAATTCTACGTTCTAAAAATTTAGGAATTTGTTCCAATGAATAAGTTTCGAATTTTAGGTGAAATTTAAACAGATCTAAAACCGAATGGAATCTAAAACCATTTATCTCTAACTAGATGATGAAAAATCGATACCATATGTGAGAAACCAGTCTTTTCGTCGCACCATTGTTGTAGATAGTGTTGAGCATTGAAAACGTAAACCCGATCCAATAGGATAAGATTACTCTTCTAGGAAGAAATGAACATTTATCCCTATCATGTCCAAAATATCCAAATGATGAGATGCCAAAGGATGTAGCGCAGACACACAAAAAAATATCAAAACTTCTGCTCGAAAATTTTGGTCAATGCACTTACTGAGCTGGTTCATTCATTGCTAAGCGGTCGAACTCCCGCGCACGTCCTAGACGAAGTGAAGAGATTGTTTGCATCGAACGAACCCCGACGGTCGGCCACACCCATTTGCGGATCAGAAACCGGTACTTCCTTCAGGCAATATGCGGCAGCTTCTTCCTTTTCTGCCTTTTTTTCTTGCTGAAAGACGACGCACCGCAGATCTTGTACGAAATGCAGGGGACTCTAGAGATACTTCTTAGGCTCTGGACCCCATATAAGGATCGAATTGTACCTAGGGGCTGCCAAAAAAGCCTGGACGTATATCGGCACTAAATTTTGCGGTCAGGCCAGGTCGGGCTTCTGACAGCCCTTCTGTGTTCCAGAGCCATTTCGCTATAAGGGCAATAGTGTCAACATGTAATTTCGCGCTTATTGCAATTTTCAAATGAATGTTATCAACTCGACTTATTTCATGGGTCATTGTAAGGGCATACAGGGAGAGACTTGGATTGGATCATTCATTTGCACCTCATTCTTCTAAGTGTCTCGATAGGTCTCGGATAAAGTTTACATTTTTCATTAATTTGAGGCTGAAATTCACGTACCGTACAGTATAGGGGATCCATGTCTATTAACCAATATTGGAGAAGAATGTTCTTGTGACCGGAGGCACAAGTCACTAGTTCGGTTTTCGCCAAAGATGAGTGTGTATATGGGGGAAGCAGCATTGTGGCATGCAAAGAATGGAGTGGTCAACCAGTTTTGTTCATCAATGAATCTGTCATTATTGGTTATAATTATTGTTGTCATGTTGCTTGACGCAAACAGTGGTGAATGTCCAGACATGATATCCCCAAGTTCACTAAACGACCGCATTTTGAATTGACCAGAGCGGGTATGAAGAATGATCAATCCATTGTTCCGTTGCTCGATTGAACGAGACCTGATGTATGAATTGCGTGACTTGTCTTATCATTTATCTTCCCTTTTTTGCTATTCTTCCAAGTTTCTTATTGCAACCGGGATGGGAGGAATTCCACCGATTATTCTGGATTGGCAGTATCGATTGTTTGTCCTTCTTAAGTACACAAGCCGCAGGGTTGTACTTTTGATGAGCTACGTAATTCATCAGACACGGCATTGGTAACAATACGGTATCTAAGTAGAACAGATAATCAGTTCCGATGTTTGATTGTTCTGTAACATATTGGTTAATCCTAGAAAGATCAGTTAGCAGAATGACTCTTTCTATCTGTGCATGTTATCAGCAGACCTGAGTGCACCTGATGTTCTCAAGGATACTGAGCAGAATTGATCGACATCTCATTGTCGTTCATGGCACAACAGTTTGACCACGTAATATGATAGGAAACATTTGAAAAGAGGGTTACTAGACGTACTTGCCAAAAACTTTTGAAAAGATGTATAAACTACAGTTAGTTGATGCCGCATGTTCTCTATATGATGAAGAAATCCAGTAAATTGTTATTCTCCCGTTTTGAGCAACACCACGTAATTGGATTGGATCGTCCACAGGATCAATACAGATACAGTGAGGTTCCAAAGTCTTGGCCTGGGATTAGGAATCCTTGTGGTCTGTGATCAGTTAACGATCACGAATATTATTGGCTGCCCAGTACTGCTTCATTAGGATCAGGTCCTTCATACGGGCTATAATTCTCCTTTTTACGTTTAGAGATGGTAGCAATTTGAAATGGCAGAATGAGAGTTAGT
Organism: Eucalyptus erythrocorys; assembly: GCA_014182555.1. Classification (NCBI taxonomy): domain Eukaryota; kingdom Viridiplantae; phylum Streptophyta; class Magnoliopsida; order Myrtales; family Myrtaceae; genus Eucalyptus; species Eucalyptus erythrocorys. The sequence goes on from CM024597.1 coordinate 37,141,781, forward strand.
TAGAATGCAATGCGCCTCTCTGTTTCCCAACCAAGTCTCATCCATCTCACTCTGCCGATCTGTTCAGACGAGCTGTGGCGTTTTCAACCTAAGAAAGCATATTCATTCAGTATTTGCCATATTTGGGAAATGATGGAGATGTGAGGTGATGCGAAGCTGGAATTACCTCCTTGTTCCAATTTGTTCTTGCTGTCAAAATAATCAAGGTTGCTGTTTGCAGGATAACCCCAATGATCATTCCCCACCAGATTCCCTGAAGATGAAAAAGCGTTTGAGAGAGAGAGAGAGAGAGAGAGAGAGAGAGAGAGAGAGAGAGATTGTTGATTTACCGCCACTTCTAAACTAGTTTTGAAACCGAGAACACATCCTATGGGGAGACCTATGACGTAGTAAGCTGTCAGATTTACGTATGCCACCACAGCTTGCCAACCACTGCCAATTGCCACACCTGCAGATTCATGAAGCATGAATTTTGATTTGGCATTGATTTGATTAGTCAACACATCAAGTGCCAGGCCTCATAATGTTGCACATAACTAGATTAGACAACACACATTAGGCAGTCTAAAAGAACATTAGGACAGAGATAACTTTGATATGACATTGCTTAACTGAAAAATTTGAACACAAATTAAGGATGTACTGGTTTATTATCTACATGAATCAGGACCAAAAGAATGTGGACATGAATTGACAAGGCATGCCAGCAATTACAATTCTGTATCATGTCTGATGCAACATCAGTTACCTGACAGTATGGGTTGAATGCCATTCAGGAAGACAGAGATGGCCAGCAGAGGAGTTATTTCAGAAACGGCATTGATGACTTCTTCATCACTTGTGAAGAGTTCGCTCAAACCAACCCGGAATATGAGAACAATCGCAGTGAACAATATGCTAATGAGAATACTGGTCACATTCACTACCACAACTGAAAATTTCGCAACTCTTGGATGACCTGCCCCTAACTCGTTACCGACCCGGATACTGCATTTGATCACCAAACCGTCTGTCAGCCGACAACAGTACAATGGGGATCATACTAATCCACCAACTGGATGAAAAGCTAGTGACAGTAGTTATCATCAATTTATTTGCAGTTCATGTGGCCAGCAAAAAGAGTAGGCAATGATACTAGCAAAAATTAAGGAGATTGCCAACCAAAATCGAACATTATTCAACTATTTAAAATGTCATTCAACAATCTGTAACTTTTGAAGTGACAGACCTGGCCGCTGTACTTAGCCCCAGCATGAACTGCAAATCCCAATTCCAGTAATTCATGCTGAAAATGAGGGTAAAATATCATGTTAGGAGGATGAAGCTAGCGTGTCCAATAGAAGAAGAATGATAAGCTGACATACCAGATGGACATCGTGTCCAATTCTATCGTAGCATTGGGGAGGAAACCAGCCAGGAGCACCAGTCCATTGAAGTACCATATTTCCAAGCTGCATTCAGATGGAACTAAGATCACTTTTGCGACAGTTAGGCATTTGGGCACGTTAAATCCACAGAGCCAACTGGAACCACCCTTGATGTGTAGGTTCTAGCGGGATTGGAACATGATTGGTTGGTTTCCTGTTCGAAAGAAGTTTTCAAATGTGGAACTGACCATAACATAACAGAGTTGGTTCCTGGCTGTGCATAACTACCCTGAATCAAACCTTCAAGAACAGTGAGAGTACAACTGAATCTATTTTCACTTCAGCCATGAGGCAGGATCTCTATTTATTTCTATTTTAAGATAAGATGGTTTTTCAATTGTCCATTTTCCAAAGGCTGTACTTTAGGCTATTTTTTAAGGATCTCACTTTCAAATTTAAGCAAATCTTCCACATAGTACTGGTGTCATAAAAAGAAGAAACTTCTTTCCAAATTGAACACAGAGGCGCTAAACCACTTTCGCTAGCACACATGACCTGAGAGTTTCTAATCAGTCCTAAACTATCTAAAGGCCTCACTTTTTCATTCTTCAGGGTAAATTCCTTTCCAAAAGTCCCACTAGGAGCAGTAAACACTGACAACTACGTCCTTTAGAAGAACAATCGGTTTCTTGATAGAAACTACAGCTGACCCTAGACTAGAAGTGTATGCAACAATGTTCGAGATATGAATGGTTCCCTGGGGGCAGGTTGCAAATTTTTGTCTTGAGACCTGCCCAGCTAAACCTTGCTCAACCATGGCAATGTAAAAGACTGAACGATTGTAGTAAGCAGTTCTGCTACAAGATCTTACCAAAGCATTACTGCAGAAGCAACCGTAAGCTTGAAGTAAGGCCAAACTCCTGTGAAAGCTCTAATCGACAGGCCAGTCCAGGTTTCCTTGCAAGAGGGGCTCAGGACAATGTAAAGACCGTTGAGGAGGACGAGAATCCACCACGAGAGGCTTAGAGTCAGGGCCGCCCCTAGAAGGCCATAGTCCAAGACATAGACCACAATCCATGTGAGGAGGGTGTGCAAGAGGAAGACCCCCACGGACATGTAAGCCAGAGGGTTCACTATGTTCTGTGCCTGAAGGAACCTCTGCATCGGGCAGGCGAGGGCGAATGCAAATAGCTGAGGGATCAATCCCCGAGTAAATAACTGGCCCGGCTCGGTGATGGTCTCAGATTGTCCAATTGCTAGGAGTATATCGCCGGAGAACCAGTATATGACGGTGAGAAGGACAGCTGCTCCCAAGTGCAGAACTATAGCTCTTTGGCAAATGATGCCCATTTCTGAGTACCTCTTTGCCCCATAAGCCTGGCCACAGACAGTTTGCACCGCACTGGCCATGCCCAACTGCGTGATATCAGAACACAAGTAAAGTTTGTGACTTGTTTCACATGCTCCGTGAATCAACGGAATATATAATAACACCGGCATTATGGCTTGATATGATTTATAGAATTTCCAACAAAAAGACTGGACAATATGGTTGTGATGTCAGACAATTCATGTAAGTGAATGCAACCATTAGCATAACCGAATAATGAGCATTGAACTGTGATTATTATTGAACTGGCAGCCATAAATTCAAATGAACTTTAAGAGTGGTGGGCAAATACCATTATGCCATAAGCAAGACCTTGGATGACCACGCTAGCCATGGAGGCGCCGGCAAGTTCCACCGCGCCCAAATGCCCCACAAACATGAGCGACACGAAACTGAGCATGTAGTTGAAGATGGACACGATAATGGATGAGCCGGACAAGAGCCAGAGCAGCCTCGACTCCCAGGCCACTAGACGTGCCCACCATCGGAGCGGGATCGAATGGTCAAGGAGCTCCTCGATCGTGGCAGACGACAAGTCGGAGATTCGACCTTGAGGCTCTAGTCCGAGCAGGAACGGCTGTTGCTCTGCTGCTGCTGAGCCCATGATCCTTCGTGATGAAGAAAACTCGATGGTGCGCACCGTAGCTAAATAGACCAGAACTCGCTCGACTAAGGGTCCGAGGTAGCCTCTTTTCAAATAAGGGGGCAAAACGAGGCTTAAGGTTTTTTCTTCCTGGAGTGGGGGCCGCCACTTTTGAGGTTGAAGGTTAACCACCTTTCTTTCTTCTGAAGCCGGTAATTCCTTCGCTTTGGAGCAGAAAAGACGGTTAGTGCAGACACCACTACATTTAATCGCCCTCAAGGTATCTACTGAAGCAGACGATACATCTACACTGTTCAAAGTGCCTGTCTAGAGGATCTACAATGTTTTATTTATTTATTTTTAATTTCTTTCACTTGTCTTTCTTCAGCTATCAATTTAAATTTTTCCCATGAATGTTGTGATACAATTTCAAAATCAGGTCACTATGCTCCGCCTATGTAGTCTCGAGCTCAAGGACTGTTAAAAGTATCACGTATTGCTCATTTTACATGCGTTTCTTGTATGATTTTTCTAAAACGAGGAAACTCCATTGAAATAAAATAGTACAGGATACTGTTGCTTGGACCACCTTCACTAAATGAGGATTGTTAAAAGTGTCACTTATTGCTTTTTTATATATGTTTTCTGTATATTCTTTTCTTTTTTTTAAATAAGGAAACGCGTACATACGAAGGATTACCTTGAAATAAAATAATACAGAACACTGTTCCTCGGACCGCCTTCACTAAATGAACCGAGGAGGCTCACAATGTCGTACCAACCTCGGAGGGTGTGGCGGGTCGGTGGCATCCGCATCTTCTTTTCCAGGTAAAGCCACCCAAGTTTGACTGTGCATCACAGCGATCACGGCGAAGAAAACGTGATAATCAATTCGAGCGAGTTCACATCGATGGTGCTGCATGAATCTGGGATTCAAAGACATTTCATTTTCATCCATCGAACACTATTTAATTACTCAAAAGTTCGTCTTAAATTCAAAAGTACAGATGATTCATCAGCAATGGAAGTACAAGGCCATCGTTATCTGTGGTCCAAAGCTTAAGAAGTTTCTCTAGAGTCCATTGCATTTCAAAGACACAGAAAAGAAAGAAATTGCCGTGAATTGCCCGAAGAGTTGCATATTTGAAGCTTTGGATTCTTATATACTAATTTAAATGGACAAATAACACCAATGGTCCGTAAATTTTAATTTAATGTACAATCATGTAGCCCCTCAATGATTAGTAAATGTTCAATTAAGTTCCTAAACAATGTGAAGATGTTTTTCTGGTAACTTAAGGGGATTTGCTGATGTGACTTGCAATATATTAATATTGAATGGTAGACGGACAACAAGAAAACGTTGCATATGAATCATCCAAGTAAGAAATTTATCTCAAATTAGGCTATAATACTTCATGTCATCAAATAATGATAGCCATGCTAACAGCCTAATTTTTTTGGTGCCTTTTTAAAAGTAGATGGATAAAAAGATGAACATGTTGACTTATCAATTTTGAAAATTTAATGGAAATGCTACATTGAATATTTATTAATAATTCATAGATCATATTAATTAATAAAAAATTCAGAGACGACATTACACGTTGGATTAAAGTTTAAAGACTTGCGACATTTTTCAAGGTAAATCGACCTCTCTATGTGGGGGTTGACTTGTTGGTTATGTCGATAGACCTTTATTTGATGTAGGGGTTGACTGGCTGGTAGGACGCACTTTATTAGTTCATACAATTCAACTTCCCATTGACGTGGCCGGGCCAATCTTTGAATCTCGTGTTGTCGTTATAGCATTATTAGCTAGCTCAATAAACATCCTTGCTTTAGGAACACAGTTCTAGATATTTCCATCCATGCGTGACCAGCTAACGCCCTTCGAGATTAGCCGTCAAAGCGATGAACAATTCTGATTACGTTGATGAACAAATCTGATTACGTTGTTCTTATTGAAATTCTCTATTCCATAGTTGCTTCAATCTTCACAGTCTTGTAATTTCTTCAAGCAACAGAGCATCTGCTTCCTCGGCAAATGCAACAAAGGGACTGAAGAAAAGCGAACCGAATGGTTGAGCGTACTGATGACGGCACGAACGAAGGGAGTGTCGGTTTCTTATCTGCGGATGGGAGCGGGCGACTGTTAAGGTTCGATGCAGACAATCTCTTCAGCTCGTGAAAAGGACGTTCACGGGAGTTCAACCGCTTATCAATGAATGAACCATGAACCAGCTCAGTAAGTGCATTGACTAAGGGCGAGCATAACAACATTTCTAGAATAAAAATTGATTTCTGATCAGAAATTGAGAAATTAAAAATTTTAACTTCTTATTTCTTTTTCAAATCTATTTCTGGAATATAAATCTAATGCATAAATAGAAAAATTAAAATGCATTACCAAACGGATTTCTATTTCAAACCTATTCCGGGGAATAAGTAGACAGAGAAATAGAGAAGTAGAAATTTTATCATGCGTCTCCCAAGTGTTCGAGCAGGACTATTGATTTTTCTATGCATTTGTGGTTGGTCGCATCTCATTGTTTGGATATTTTATGATATGATTGCAAAACTTGTTTCATTTCTTTCTGTAAGAGCAATTTTATCCTATCGGAATCCTCTATGACAATGAGGCATAAAAAAAGACTGGTTTCTCTCCTATGGCACCGATTTTTTCATCATCTAGTGGGAGTTTGCACATGCTGCCTGCCCCGAATCATTTGCTTTTGATCTTTTCCCCATTCTGCACCAGTGAACAATCAGATCGTCCAGACCTAATGCAGTATGTAGTGAACAGGTGTTCCCCGGTTTCCTCTAGTGAAAGAATGGAGATGAGCGAAGTCTCCCGATGACGACAATGCGAATGATTGAAATATATGAAGGCTCCTCATCACAAATGTTGACCGTTACAAGAAAAGGGTTCCCTTCCCTCTTCCAAATCTGGGCTCATATATACACGATAAGCAAAAATGATAAAAAGAAGCCTATCATAATATTTCACCCCTCCATTATCTAACATTGGGAAAAAAAATGCGGGAACCACAATCGAAATGCTGGAAACAGAATGGAGATCAAATAAGCAACCGCTATACGTCATCAACCAGGTTCAATGTTTCCACGTTCGCCGAATTCTTCAGGCGAGTTGCAGCTTTTTCGACCTGAGACAAGCAGAGAATTAGGTATCAGTGTCCATGTATGACATGAAACCAGATGAGATGAACCATTCAGAACCACAGCTACCTCAGCACTCCAATTTGTTCTAGCGGTTAATATTATAAGGGCTCCTGTCTGTAGAAGAACCCCAACAATCATTCCCCACCAGATACCCTGAAATGAAGAGCACTTATCATGAGCATGTGTGTGTATATGTGTGAGAGAGAGAGAGAGAGAGAGAGAGAGAGAGAGAGAGAGAGATGATTTTACCGCTGCTCCTAAACTAGTTTTGAAACCGAGAACGCATCCGATGGGGAGACCAATTATATAGTAAGTGGCTAGATTGATGTAGGCCACCACGGCTTGCCACCCGCTTCCAATTGCCACACCTGCAAATCAAGTGCAATAGCAGTTAAATAGCATTCACATGATGAGAGATCATTGACTGCTTCGCTAACAGCTATTACAGCATTCATAGCAATAGTTACCTGAGAGTATGGGCTGAATGCCATTGAGGAAAACAGAGATGGCCAACAGAGGAGTTATCGCGGAAACTGCTTCGATAACTTCAGTATCGCTTGTGAAGAGTGTGCTCAATCCTACCTTGAATATCAGGATAATCGCTGAAAACACTATACTAATGAGAATGCTGGTTGCAGTTACAACCAAAACCGAAAACTTTGCCACACTAGGATGACCTGCCCCAAGCTCATTGCTTACGCGGACACTGCAATGGACAGCCGAATTCATTAGCAAGCTGACATAGTTACCAGAAGTTTATACCAAGATGCACTGTTATATTGCTTATTGTCGCAGAATGTGCAAATCTGATGGTCATAATTGTTGCAAAATCATCTCCATATCATTACTACTATTTGGAGCTATGTTTGGAGTGACAAACCTGGCGGCCGCAGCTAGCCCTAGCATAAATTGCATGTCCCAGTTCAAGTAGTTCATACTGAAATCGAAAAGCATCATCAAGTCAATAAAAAAGCAAATTCAGATTACCGCAACAAAAGAAGAAACAGTTTTGCCAGCATTACCAAATGGATATGGAGTCCAACGCTATGGTGGGATTGGGAAGGAGACCTGAAATGAGCACAAGACCTTGGAAGTACCATATTTCCAAGCTACATGAAGAAGAAGAAAACGTCAGGTCATGGTGGATCAAAGACTTCATGAACATGGTGACCAGTCCTACACACATACCACAGCATGATGGCAGAAGCAACAGTGAGCTTGAAATAAGGCCAGATTCCCTTAAATGCCCTCATCGACAGGCCGTTCCATGTCTCCTTACAAGAAGGGCTCAGGACAATGTAGAGGCCGTTTAAGATCACGAGGAGCCACCAGGAGAAGCTCAAGGTCAGAGCCGCCCCGATGAGGCCATAGTCCAACACATAGACCACAATCCATGAGAGAAGGATGTGCAAAAGGAATACCCCAACAGACATGTAAGCCAGAGGGTTTACTATGTTCTGTGCCTGGAGGAACCTCTGCATTGGGCACGCAATTGCAAACGCATACAGCTGGGGGATTAGGCCCCGCGCGAAAATCTGGCCTTGCTCAGCAATGCTGTCTGATTGGCCTATCGCTTCCAGTGCTGCACCAGAAAACCAGTACAAGAATGTGAGCAGGAAAGCCGCTCCCACGTGCAGGACTATGGCTCTTTGGCAAATGATGCCCATCGAGGCGTACTTCTTCGCACCATAGGCTTGGCCACAGACGGTTTGCACGGCACTAGCCATTCCCAACTGTCCATTGGAATCACAAACAAACCTGGGTAAGTGTTCCATAAATGGGAGAGATTATTGCCCGTACTCATTTGGATATGTACTTAACAGATCAAATTAAGGACTCATCTAAAGCCAATGAAACAGAGCATAGACAAGGCTCAGTGACCATTGTCAAGATTTTTACTGAATTAACCTATCGTAAATGGGCTCGGTACTAGGTCTATTTCATCACTAGAGTCCGTGAATGAGTCTAACTCGATAACTTCTTGGCATGTCTCTGCCTGATATTCACACAATCGTTTACTCTATTCACGGCATCAAGTCATTACTATCTATCGACTTTCCCAAAGAAGGCATAGAAAGGCAGAGCAGTACAAAATGGCGTACATGCCAGATATCTGCAGGCACAAGAGTTGATACAGCATCATCATCCTAGTACATAACCCAAGAACAAACAACTAGATTTAAACTTGAGATTGTTTCCAACTAAAGAATTGGAACTCGAATCGTGATATCACGAGCAGACATGGATTTTCATCACCGTAACTCCGGTACATAAAGCGCAGCAAGTAAAAACAATGAAAGGACACATATGCATTACCATAATCCCGTAGGCGAGGCCTTGAATGCCCACGCTGGCAATTGAAGCCCCCGCAAGCTCCAGCGAACCCAAGTGCCCAGTGAACATGAGGGTCACAAAGCTGAGCATGTAGTTGAAGATGGACGTCACGATAGACGAGCCCGAGAGCAGCCAGAGCAGCCTTGACTCCCATGCCACGAGGCGCGGCCACCACCGGAGTGCGACGGGGCGGTGCTCGAGGAACTCCTCGATCGCCACCGACGACAGGTCCGGTATCCGGCTGTGAGAGTCGAGCCCGAGCAGCAACGGCTGATACTCCGCCGACCCCATGTCCCTCCGTTTCCGTTTCCTTAGAACTGTTCCAGATGATGCTAACGGGCAATTCAGTGGACCACGGGCGCACACGCAAGCCTCAAGCGAGAGCGTTTAGTGCGAGCGCTCGAGTTTAATGAGCGAGCGAGTGTGGGCGGGTCGTGTGGTTTTGACCTGATACGAGGGCTAGTTATCAAGGAACGAAATCTTGCTCCGTAACTACCATTCCAGCTCTTGGACCACACAGGCTGCCGCATTAGGCATTCGCATGTAGGTCTTTGAGAGGGAACATTGGGGATTGTGTTAGATAAATCTAACCCCCCACGAGCCCAACCTAACACCTCGGTTGGGATCTTCAAACGAACCATTCTGGACGACTACAATATGCTATACAGGACAGAATTTTTTATTGCTTTTTATGTGGGTTGCGTTAAAGAATTGTGGACTTTGCTCTTTCCTTCTTTTTATTGATGGAATTTTCTCAAGGCAGATGATTCCTGCCAGTGCTAGTAATCTGTGCAGATTAGGAAATGATTATTTTACTTCATTTATTTAGTATTTCTATTATCCTGGGTAGTCTGTGATTATACATACATACATATATATATATATATATATATATATATATATAATTGAAAGATGGAATTGCCAACTCAACTGTTTTTGCAATCTGTCAAAAGAAATTCTCGGTAAATTCGTGCGGACATATAATATCAAAATTTCCATAATCCCCCTTTCCTTACAGTTTCGGATCAATTTTTTCGTTCAACTTTTGTTATTTCGAATGCGAGCGTGTGCGCTTTGGCTAGTGCAATTGAAGGGTCCTTAGAGAAAAATAAAAAGAAGAGGGAGGAGGAGAAGAAGAGACAAGCCAGATATGGGCCAACACTCCAACTAAATCTCCATCGTTGGATTTTCTGTCGGACTAAGTGCAGAGCAAAACTCTAGTGGTCCTTGCAACGCAAAAGTCAAGAGGAGTGTTCCGCACATTTCACAGCATTCGTGGAGCTACCGACGTCAATGGATTGCACTGCAAAGTAATCCTCTATTTGGAGGAAAAAAAAACAAAAAACAAAAACTAATCAGAAGAAGATAGCCTAGAGATCATCGCAAGTCGAGCGACATTTATGACCATGATCATTAGAGTAAAGGTAGCTTGGGTTTGACAACGTTTTCAAACGATGAATCAACGACTATTGCCAGCCGTGGAAGGGACGTAGTTCTGCAAAGGTTCTGGCCCCTTTCTTGATTCGAAAAAACAGCGGGGTTTTTAAGGTGGAGGGTCCTTTTCGATTCGACCGTCGAGTCCATCGAAGGCGAGGAAGGATAGAAGAGGAGGGCTCGTTTTTTCTGCTGTTGTGGGGAAGGGGGTTGGGGGGGTAGGTGAAACCACGTGCATAGCTAATCTCCCATCTTCGGTACGGTGGCACCGCTCGCCCGATTCAGCATTGACGCCATGCAAACGAAGAGCTTCGTTAGGGCAAATGGAGGGGTAGCTCTATTGGGCATCCCGTCCAACAAATCATTTTGGTGCCCCTACAACAGGTTGACAATTCAGTAGACCTTGGTAGTTTCAAACTCATGCAAATCTGTGTCTCTCTATCTGCCCGCACGAGCAGCTCGACTTCTTCGCGTAAGACATCAACTAGTAGGATGCAAGCAACCCTTTGTTTGAACATACCATGTCGGCTTTGACCCCTGGAAAGCTGTCTGTTGCGAGACTCGTGTTCGATCCTTACGAAAGGGCCCCAACTTTACTTATTCTTTGTTTTTATTGTGATTGTTTCCACTTATGTAAATGAACAGCGGAAAAAATCCTATATATGGTATCTTTTCGGTCTCTGCGAGCACGGGAGGATGACCAATTAGTGCATGCAAAGCATGTGAATGATGATACTCGCAAAAGGTAAATTCAGCGAGTGGGGGTTGTTAGCGACTTCGTCCGTTTATTTTAGTACTTCCTTATTAAGGGAAAAAAGGGGGAAAAAAAGAAAGGAAAAGAGGAGAAAAGGTGGAAAAGAAAAGAAAAGAAAAGATGAAAAATATTAGAATATTATTAAAAATTATCCAATAGTCAAACCACATATAATGTTAGCATCCTCCTCATTTCTGGTCAAAATTGACCAGACAGACTTAATTGACAAAACGTGAAAATATTTATAATTAAATTAGAAAATTGAAAAGTTTAGCCATTCTAATTGTTCAAATGTTAAATCAGACATTATTTGACAATGTTGATTATTATATGCTGAGTCAAATTTTTAAATATGATGAGTCGACATGCCCATCTTTTTATCCGTCTATATTAGAAAAGGAAAAGAAAATAGATGAGGGACTTCAAATATCTCATGTGGAATTTTTTTTTTTTCTAATTTGAGATGAATTTCTTCTATGGATAATTTATGTGTAACTTTTTTTGGTCTACCATTCAAACTTGAATTAAGAGGTTAAAGGTCATACCAGTAGATTTCGATAACCTGGATCAATGCAACAACAACATTAAGTACTTTCATACAACAAATTGAACAAATAAAAAATTTTAATATACTAATATTTCAAATATCATATTGAACAAATTAAAAGTTTAGATATGACATTGCATATTGAACCAAACTTTAGAGACTATATATTTAATTTTTCTTTCAATAATTTATTTTAGAGTGCTCTATTAAATTTTGAACCCAAGATCATAGGAAAAGAAGCAAACTTCCTTGCAATTTAAGTCAACACTTTATTATTACGTGGGTGGCGTGCACAATACAAGTGTACATTATGGGAGCAAAGACTGGCAACTCTTCATTTCAAATCATCTCCACACCAAAAATTTTCCCCAGAGGGTTATTGAATGTAATCATCATATTTTCAAATAATATTTAATTTTCATTGTGATCAAAATATTGTTAAATAATTTTGCTTACTTTATGTAAATATAGTATGTCTTGTACTTGATCATCATTACACTAATATTAAACTAAAGTGCATAATCCATAAATAACTATATTACTTATTAAACAAGAGTTCATAAATAATCATCTGAACATTAGTAAAATCATTATAGTGTTTGCGACTTATCAACCACGCCAGTACAATGTCAAAGAAATTGACATATTGATATATTCGTGACATGTGTATAAAGTTAGATCAATGATAGATGTCGGCAAGTAACTACTAAAATTTTGAAAGAAGTTCATCAATAACCAATTGAGCGTTAGTATTTTCATCATAATGCTCTTTAATTTATAAACAACATTTATCAAGTAATGCATTAATTCTTTTGCACGTTGGTAAATTCACCATGATATACTAACCATACAGGTAATAAATTTCTAATAAATGGTACTTTGGTAATCACAAAATTTCAAGGAAATCGGTAGCTTACTAATTGATTGAGATGTTGGGGCAAATTCTTCCTAGCGTTAGTAGTTTATAGTGCGTTTGGTAATGTTTCTGTTAAAAGATTGTTCCAGGGAAAAAAAAAAAAAAAAATCTATTTCGAGATGTAGGTAAACTCATTGCAGGTTAGTAATTTATGAGCTACACACTCGAAAAAGTTGGAAAGGAGCCGATACTTTGCTAATTTATTTGAAATGTCGGTAGATTCTCTATAGTGTGGGTGGTTTACTGATCAGACTCATAAAATTCCAAGGAAGTTAGTGATTTACTAATTTGAGGACCAGTCGCAAGCATGTACAATTTTTCTACCACTCAATGCCTTAGGAGAGACAGGGAAACCCACCTCTCTTCGACCAAAATTCCATGATCACACCCCGTTGGGTCGATCAGCCCCGGGTTGAAGAAGGCATTAAGCGCCTTCTCCAATATGACCCGCACGAACACTGTGACGCGCAACTCCATGGCCCCTGTTTATGCCGAAAACGGGAGAACCCGAGATGCGCGGAGGCTGTTCGACGGAATGCCGCATCGGGAGATGGTTTCTTGGAACACCGTGATTGCTGGGTACCTGCATGACGATCGGATAGAGGGGGCTTATCTGTTGTTTGGGAAAATGCGTAAAAGGAACCGTCATTCCATGGACTTTGATTATAAGGTGCTCTATGTGGAGTGGCAGCTTGAGGGAGCGAGGAAGCTGTTTGATTTGGTTCCTGATAAGGAAGATGTAGCATTGTGGAATGCCGTGATAGTGGGTTATGCAAAGAAGGGAAAATTCGACATAGCCAAGGTACTTTTTCATGAGATGCCGGTTAAGAATTTAGTTTCATGAAATTCAATGCTTTCGCTTGCAGGGAATACAAACTCAGAAAGTACGTTCGGCATTCTGAAATAGTGGACCACGACATTGTGTCATGGAATTTAATGCTACCTTAATTTGTTCAGCTGGGTGCTCTGCTAGGGACTTAGAAGGATTCTGGACCCAGTGTTGTTTCTTGGGTGAGTATTTTCTGTGTGGGTTGATGCCAAATGGAAGCTTCCTAGCCTAGTAGAAATACAGTTTCATGAAACGCATTGATTGCAGGGCATAGTGATAACTGCCAAATGGATGAGGCCATCGGCCTCTTTATGGAAATGCCAGAAAGGGATTCCGTGACATGGACTACAGTAATTAATGGACTTTATATATCACGAGGAATAGAGTGGAGTGAGTATCTATAATGATGGGTCTGGCCTGCATTCTTCTAGTAAATCTGCAATGGTAAATCCCCTGGACATCTTGACACACTCCCGCGCAGTAATTATGGTTGTTCAGACCATCATCAGGCACCCTTTCATCTTCATGTACCACGCCTAGCTTGTAAACAGAGGCTAGGGAAGGTATCGCGGGGATTCAGGGATGGGTCCCGTTTTTCTGTAAAAGGATTTGGCCGGATTACCCAATGAGGAGGGTATATTTCTCGTACCCCCTACGTGGTATTAGCCTAATTTGGGACTTTCATCCCTGTCACATTCTCCCTGGATTGGACTTGTCAGTTTAACGTTATGATCAGGACGTAAACGCATTGATTGCAGGGCATATTAATAACTGCCAAATGGATGAGGCCATCGGCCTCTTTATGGAAATGCCAGAAAGGGATTCCGTGTCATGGACTACTGTAATTGATGGACGTTATATATCACGAGGAATAGAGTGGAGTGAGTATCTATAATGATGGGTCTGGCCTGCATTCTTCTAGTAAATCTGCAATGGTAAATCCCCTGGATATCTTGACACACTCCCGCGCAGTAATTATGGTCTTCACATTCATTTACATCTGACAGACAGTGACGGGATTACTCAACAAATGTCTAAAAGATGGTGAATACGTGGATTATAAGTACCATAAAAAGGCTCCAAACGATTCTCTATCTGCTTCAAAACATCTGCTATCACTGTGAAATGATATGTTTCACCGATAATGTCTCTTTAAACAATTTTGTCATTTTTAGTGTGAAGGATATACAAGTACCGAAGAAGATTACCTTGGCATCCATCTGTAAGGTATGGATTTCCCCTATAGCCATAGCGGCAGGCACATTGAGCGGTCAAGATTTCAGCGAACAGATAAGATAGGAAGTCAGATGGAAATCCGCAATGGTAATCCAGGGAAGGGTAATCTAATATAGGATAGTATGTCAATCCAAGCGCATGGAGAACAGTTGTGTTCAATCTCCAGTCCAGAACAACGAGGTCCAGAACAACAGGGACATATTCCAAGTCCGGTCATAGCGTCAGTGGGTTTGTCATTTTGGCCACGAGCCACTGTCTGTCGATGGGAAAAGCATATTTGCAACCCTTTTCTCACCTTTACTGGAGTTGCTCCTCCCTATGCTCATATTGAACACGGTGAATTTTATGCGGTGAGTTTACATCCGATTAAGTGATTTTACATCTGATTAAGTTGTTTTACTTATATATACCGTAGACTTAGATGTAATCTACATGTGGGAAATATTTAAGCATGTAAGTGATTATAATTTTTTGATTCTGTGATTATTCGTTATTGGCTCTCTCTTGATGTAGCTATGGATATATGGACTGAACCACGGTGTTCTTTTTTTTTTTTTTTTTTTTTTAATTTATTTCTCTGGTGATTTTGTATCTATTTAATTATAAGATCCGGTTAGCTTTTCCGTGTTATATTAGAAAAACTTGTCTATGTTCCGTGAGATCTGCTCGTTGCTTATGGCACTACAATTTGTACAGAGAAAGTTCTTTCACTAGCACCGTTTTCTAGAAAGAGGACAATAAATATTATACTCACCGTTTTCCTGGATTCCTTGCAGGTGTCACAATGAAATTAGCAAATTGTGGCCAGATGTTGAGGAGCTTCTGCTGTCAAATCTTTTATATCAATACATCATGCTTCACAACAAAAGGTAAAAGACATGAATGGATTGAATTCAATCAGACCAGACATGAGGTTGTTCATACTTCAATACTGAAGTCTGATTTGGAATATTTTCAGAAATGACTCTCGTTCCGTGTATGATATGACGTTCTTCATTTAAAAAATAAAGTGTTAGAAGAGTCGAGGCAAGAAGCCCATGAACTCGAATTTCAGATTCAATCTACAACCAAAACACCATGGCAGTGCTTGTTTAAGAGAATACTTGGTTTATGTTGTTATCGCATTTCATTCATCAAGTGATGATCCTCTGACCATTTTTTCATGATTTGTCTCTCGTCTCAAATGATGTAGAATAATAGAGACCTGTGGCTTCATCATGAAAGATGCCAATAACCTGTTGTTTATAAGTGGATTCATAGCTATCGTTGCAAGATAGCTCAGTTGAAACTTGCAAAAATGTCACACAAGGAGATTTTCTGCTTCCACTATGGAAGATAATGAAAGTTCAAATGCATGCGCAGCGTTCTTTCGCATTTTTGTTATGACTGTCATAAGTTTGACTTATTCACTGACCTCATGAGGTCTAGCTAAATGACTAATTTCCTTTCTTCACTCGCTTATGGTATTTCAAAGTGCTGATTCCTACGCCAGAGTGCTAACATTGCTTTGCAGGTTAGTGTGCCCCTTATTGCAAAAAGAAGGAAAAATATGGCAGGCAATCAAACAGTTTAGGGTGGAAGCTAAGTCAGGAGCTTGAAAGCTTCGATACCATGAAAGAAGACAAGCGAGAATCAAAGAAGGAGAGGAAAAAATTTTAGGGAAAAATTTTGTATCTCTCTTTTCTTACTCCCTAAATATACAATGCTTTGTAAATATAGTACAAGGTGTATACAATGAAAGGAAATAATATGTCCTATGAATTAATTTTAATATCGGATTGATCTAGTCTAATCCTTGATTGATTTAATAGATCAATCTCAATCTAAATGGATTTTCCCATCTCGAGCATATCTTCAAACAAACTCGCATTTGATGTCGAACCACTTGTTGAAATAACAGTTTTCTCCAATTCCAAACGGGAAAAAAATAGCAACCTTTCCACAGTACTAGGAGCAACTGGGCTTTGCTAGAGGCCCCATGGGTTCTTCTGGTGCGTTGTGCAGTAGGAATGTCAGCAAGAGAATGGAGTGGAAAAGCCGAGGGACCAGCATTGCCAAAGGCACATACATGACTTACTTCTTCAGCACCATCATGCAGAAAGAAGGGAGTACATATAATACTTGTGCAGTTATGAGCTCGAAGACAGGATTCAGGCAGCAAACCGACAGAGTAAGATTATGAGATTGAACTAATCAAATGGATGTTTAATTTTCAGACCTTGAACCAGATGTCTTTTGCTGGACTAATAGAAGATTGACAAAGGAAATTATCTGAGTTGTGGCCAGACACTCTTGAGTTTTCAACATTAGTCCGTAAATATACTAAGAACTTCTTGCTCTGCTACAAGAGGAGGGGACTTGAATGGGTGGGGACTTCCATGGGGCAAGGTACAAGATCACCGATATTTTAAAAACTTAATTCTTTTCTTAAAAAAAATTGGAAAATTTTGAGTAGATGATGACTGACATTATGTTTATAATATTCTCTGTACTTAATGTTGACAAAAAGAAAAGGCTGAAGTCTTGGAAGATTAAGAAGGAGAAGCCCATGAACTTCCATTTGTGGTGTTAACCAAGACGCCATGGATGACCCAGTGACAGGTTATAGTGGAGAAGCTAGGAATTGAGTGCCATATCAGAGGGAAAAAGCAAAAGACAAATGAGAAAACATATGTCCTGGGAGATGGCAAATACTAGAAATCAATTCTTCTAATCAAGTACAAAATGGCCCTCACTTTTCAGCACCTAAATTCACGTCATTAGCCATAGACAGGACATCCGACAAAAAGAAGATTCCTAATAACTGGAATACATGCGAATCTGTAAGTTCGACCAATAATAGAACTTTATTTCTTCCTAAAACTAACAATAACAAACTCAACGCTGGGAAAAGGACAACCTAGACATGCAGCCCACATGTGCATTTGTGCGATGATTCCTCACGAAGATTCAATATCTAGAAGTGGATGAACATCCGAAATGATATTAGATCCACGTCTAGATCTGACCTCATGGATGTCCAAACATCATCCCAGCTGGTGTTGTTGCTTGAAAAGTCCATGTCGCTGCAGTTTTGTACATCAGGGGAAGGATTTCGCGAGATTCTTATCCTCTCCGGCTCCATGGCTACTTCCTTCATTGAAGGTCGTCTCTTCCCCTTAAGGTCTAAGCATCTCTTTGCAACGAAAGCAACTGCCATGATCCCTTCTTCCTTGCGTTGCTTCGAGACATCAGAATCAAGAATATCAACTAAATGGTTCTCCTCCATGGAAAGTATAAAGTATGTTGCCAAAACCTTTGTGCTCTTCAGGCCTAACCATGGAGATTGGCATTTGACCTGTCAAGAGCTCCGCAAGGACGACACCAAAACTGTAAACATCACTTTTATCAGTAAATTGACATGATTGGAAGTATTCTGGATCAAGGTACCTGAAGGTTCCTCGCACTTGTGTTGTCACATGGGTTTGGTCGACTTGATGCCTCGATGGTAAATCGGTATTGATGCAGAAGAATGCAAGTAAGAAAGAGCCCTGGCAACTTCAGCAGCAATTCTTAAGCGCATCCCCCAAGAAAGCACGAGCCCCTTTTCTGGGTCATGGAGATGGTGAAAAAGTGTCTTGTTGGGGATAAATTCATAGACAAGCATAGGTAGTTGCGTCTCCGGACAATACCCCAATAATTTGACCACGTTTCGATGATTAACCTGCGATAGGATGACTAGTTCATTAATGAACTGCTCCACTTTCCCCACATTGGTGACTATTCCACAAGATTTCTTGACTGCAATAATTCTTCCATCCTCCAGCATTCCCTTGTAAACAGTTCCTTGACCACCTTATCCAAGTACCCTCACTTTACCAAAATTGTTTGTGGCCTTCTCTAATTCCTTAAGAGTTGAACAGTTTTCCTTCCCCTACATGATTGCCTTCACTGGAAGAAAATTGCTGTTTGAGCAAGATACCACCATTTCGGTTGAAGAATCGTTCCTCTTGCTTTCGCCTACGCCTTATTTGTAGCAAAAAAACCGTTAGTCAGTCAAAATCCTCAGCCGCCCCAAATGTATTGTGCATTCTGTGATTAAAAAGTCTTATACATTTCATTATTGTCAAAATTTTCAAAATTCACGAAAACTGTTTCGATCGATTTTTATATTTATTTATTGCTCAGCTATTTTATCATTTTAAGTAATCCACAAAATCACAAATAATTCCATATTGTCTCAATTTAGTTAAAACTTGGAAAACTTTTTCCTATTATTTTTACATTTCTAGAACAAGCCTATGTTTTCCTTGGTCTCCAGTTGTCCGTTGCAGAGTGCCAGAAATTTGTTCTATTTACATGGCAAATTGCAATGTGCCTATTAAAGGACTACATGGAAGATTGATAAGTAGGTAAAATTGTTCAAAAAATCCTAAACCAATTGCACATTTATCAATTCAATCCTAAACATTTTCACTTCTTGTCAATTGAGTCAATTCAATCAATTTTGAAAGGAAATTATTGATGTGGAGAGCCGGCACCGACGTGATAATCTATGCGTGCAGCCCACGTGCACATTGGTGGGATGATTCCTCACCAAGATTCAACATCTAGAAGTGGATGAACATCCGGAAAAGATATCAGATCCACATCTAGATCTGACCTCATGGATGTCCAAACATCATCCCAACCGATGCTGTTGCTTGAAAAGTCTAGGTCGCTGTGGTTTTTGTACACCACAGGAAGGATTTCGCAACATTCTTATCCTCTCCAGCTCCATAGCTACTTCCTTCATTGACAGTCGTCTCTTCCCCTCGAGGTCTAAGCATCTCTTCGCAAGGAAAACAACTGCCATGATCTCTTCTTCCTTACCTTCAAGAATATCAACTAAATGGTACTCCTCCATGGAAAGTATATAGTATGTTGCCAAACCTCTGTATCCTTCGTGCCTAACCATGGAAATTGGCTTTTGACCGGTCGAGAGCTCCACAAGGACGACACTAGAACTGTAAACGTCACTTTTGTTGGTAAATTGACATGATCGGAAGTATTCTGGATCAAGGTACCTGAAGGTTCCTCGCACTTGTGTCGTTGTGTGGGTTTGGTCTATGGCAACAAATTTGAAAATCCCAAAGTCTGCTATCTTTGCCCTGTGTTCTCGTCCAACACCATTATGGTCGACTTGATGTCTCAATGATAAATCGGTACTGATGCAGAAGAATGCGTATAAGAAAGAGCCCTGGCAACTTCAGCAGCAATTCTCAAGCGCATCTCCCATGAAAGCACGAGCTCTTTCTTTGGGTCATGGAGATAGTGACAGTCTCGTTGGGGATCAATTCATGGACAAGGGGTAGTTGCCTCTCGAGACAATACCCCCAATAACTTGACCACATTTCAATATTAACCTGCCACAGGATGATCGGTTCATTAATGAACTACTCCACTTTCCGCACATTTGGCGACTGTTCCACTAGATTTCTTGATGGCAACAATTCAGCCATGATCTTACACATTCATAGGACCCTGGCCGATTCTCACACATCCAAGGGCAATTGTTAAGTGCTGGATCTTTGCATACGTCGACATCTGCACGGAAGACAATGAAAATTCTGGTCACTCATCAACATGCCTTAACTGGACAACATCATTTTTGCTAACAAAAATTTAGGCCAACAGAAGACCACATCTTTTTAAAGGTAGCTTAGCGGAATGTCGATTCTCTGGCTGGTTAAAACTTTGCAAATAAGCTATCCTCCTTGTCGTCTTATGAGTTAACTGAAAGATCAACTCTTGAAAACCAGGTATCAGTTGGGGCAAAAGCCGACAGGAACACCGTCAACATGATTCACAAAATTGTTGTTTGGTCTGCAGAAGATAGATCAAGATACATCTACTAGTAGTGGTCCTTTGCACCAGAACTTCTACGCAGCAACCTTCATTGATTGTTTCAACCGGACCATTGAAAAAGACAAAGCTAATCGCTTACAAACCAAGAAATTTCATCACATGAACAACGGAATTTGCATATCTGGGATGGAGTCAAGTCAATTCTAAGATCAACTCTCTTCAACAGAAAATTTTCTTCTATTTCGTTGGGTTGGGACACTAAACTCTTCCAATTCCAAGCAAAATCAAAATGTCATGATGAAGTCTTCAAACTTTATAATGGGTAATCTTCGCCAGACATCAGCCTAGGGAGCAGAAGATCAGTTGCGAGCGATCGGATGCAAGTACGCATTCCCGACGTAACCTGGCCTGCAACAACACCTGTGTAATCTCGGCATCGATTCGCCATAATACTCGCAACCGTACGAATCACTTCCGCTGAATCCGATCTCACTCACCATTTCTTTCGAATCCCCCACTCCAGCACTGCACGAACTCCATCTCTCTCGTCACCCTCAAATCCTTCGAGTCGTTAAACGCTAACCATTCCTTATCCGCGAGGAAAGCGAGCCTGCACTTCTCTCCGACGGCGACGGCGTCGGCGACGCTGATCCGCTTGAACTTCACACCCAACGCCCGGAGCCCCGGCGGGATCGAGGTCCTGCAGTAGCCGACGCCGGAGCAGTTGCTGAAGTTCCCGAGGCCGCCTCCGTCGCAGAGCGAGGCGGCCTCCGCTGTCACGGCGAGGTTGTCGCATCCGACAGCGAGCGAAGAAGTTGACGGCTGGAGCGCAAGCTCACGTTAGGAGGAGAAGGCCTGGCGCCATCCCATTGGTGGCGGACGACCGGGAGGTGGGCTTTGACCGCGCCGTCGTGGAGGCCGGAGGTGGTCTCCAAGGCGGCGGTGGGGTTGACGGAGTAGTGGGCCGGGATGGAAACGTTGAGGACCTGCAAGCGGAGGCTCCGGAGGACCAGGACGGCGGCGCTCCGGCCGCGGGATCGCGTACCCTGTGTCGAGGAAGCATCGGCCAGGATGGGCCGGGCCGGGCCGGGCCCAGCCCAAAGGGGAAGGGTAGGGACATGTTCCCGCGCTTGGGCTCATACCCGGCCTTTTACGGTTCGAAATGTGGGCGAGAGAAACTAACAAACGATGATGGCGGGAGTTCATCGATGGGGCATGTTTATTTTGTGTTCCCATGGTGACGAAGGTTGGTGTCAAACGCTCTTTTTGTAATCGTGTATGTGTTCTCTCAGGCCATAGACGTCTGTCCCTCCTCTCTAGAATTCTTATATCTCTCCTTCGGCTGTGTATATCAATTGTGTCCCCGCAGATGACTGAATATCGCGGAGAGGAGGGAGAGAGCTCCCTCGCGAACGTGCCCTCAATGGTGGCTGTGCATCTTAAAACCGGGGCCTCCCCATTCTCCCTGTATGCGGTCCCTTTTATACAAACGGAGGACTTAATTTCTTTGGCAAATGTTCTTTATTTTTCCTTTCCTTTTCGGCTCACGCACGAAATCCACTTTGAATACGTAATATTTGTTATTTTGAGTCGAAGAATATATTCTCAATATATGCCCCCGCGTGCAACATTCTCTTTATCTTTTCCTAATAGGGTTAATACCTTGAAAAACCCTAAACCTGACACTCGTGACAAATTTACCCCAAACTATTTTTTTGACCACCAAAAACCCCAAACCGGTATACCTTTGACAAATTTACCCCAAACCGGTACACTTGTGACAAATTTACCCTATGTTAGTTTTTATTAAATTTTATTGTTAAATTATTAAGTTAAATGACACGTGAGAGTTGATTAATATACCAATTTAGGATTTTACATTCCGTTTGTTACAGTTTACAATTTTTGTGATTTTTTTTTTGTATTAATCCAATTTAGCAAAGGGTATATTTGTCACAAATTTACCAGTTTGGAGTTTTTTGCGGTCGAATAAATTAGTTTAGGGTAAATTTGTCATAAATGTATCGGTTTAGGTTTTTTTTTTGTTAGTCGAGGTAAATTTGTCACAGGTATACCGGTTTGGGGTTTTTCATGGTCAAAAAATTAGTTTGGGGTAAATTTGTCGCAGGTGTACCAGTTTGGGGTTTTTTAAGGTATTAACCCTTTCTAATATTCCACTTGAAACTTTCCTTTTTACCAAAAAATATATCCCTCGGTGTATATTCCCTGAATATGTGAAAAATCTTGCACCGTATCGTTGAATATTAGAAAAATTAAAGATCATCTATCATCAGTCGATCCAATGCAAATGCGAATAAAATAAAATAAAAATAAATGCTCCTAAAACTATATGATATGCAATTTTAATTCTATTTTTTTTTGTTTAGGAGTTAAGAATTAATCCCTAATTTTTTATGTAATAAATGACTAAATGAGTTGCCCAAAATTTAGGTGTCAACAGATATTTTAATGTTTTGGACTTGAAGAATTATTGTCATTAGCCACAGTCAAGCCAGCTTAGAAAAGGCTGCCCAGAAACAAAGTTCCGAGCACTTGCATTCGTATACGACAACATAGAAAGAGAATATTTCTAAAACAACTTATGAGGCGTATTCTGGTAAGGGGGCTATTTTCTTGATATAATAGTAAAGCCCAGTGAAGTGTTAAAGCAAACTAATAAGAAATCAAGTGGAGATAATACGGTCAGAACATTATCTAAAAAGTCTTTAATTTATTTTACTTTATTAATTCAAACCTAAATATTTTCATATTTTACTAATTGAGTCCATTCCGCCTTTCTCACGGCCTTGCCACATAAAACGGTTGACATCCACGTTAGTGATTTACAATCAAAATTGACTGGATAAACTCAACTGGTGAAACGTGAAAATGTTTAAGACTTAATTCGTAAAATTAATAAGTTTATGATCGAATTAGTAAAAAATGCAATAAATTTAGGACTTTTTAGACAATTTTCGCAATCATCACTCATACGAGACATACAAAGGATAAATCAAAAGGGTTCATGAATCTAGTATATTGTTTCTGGGCACTTCTTAGCATAATTAACATTGTTTTGCAACTCAGGTGCAAAGGCAAATAAAGAGATTGCAATATCTCATATTACAGAAATTTGGACAAAGACAACCGAATGCATCTTCATCTCGGCGATAAGAGTGATTGATCCTCCTCCATTGAAGTCAGCTCCACTTGTGCTCCCGATCGCATCAACATGGGAATTGCACTTGAGGCATGGATAGATCCAGTTCTAATGCGATCAATCTCTTCTTCATTTTGCCGAAAGTCCGTGGGATTCCGTTGTGATTGTACTTGCTCCAATTCCATCGCCACTTCCTTCATTGTAGGCCTGTACCTTCCATTAGGGTTTAAGCATCTTTTCGCCAAATTAGACACCGCAATAATTTCTTCTTTTTCGCCATGGTCTAATACCTCCTTATCAAGAACATCAAACAAGCGGTTCTCCTCCATTGAAATGACAAAGTACGAGGCTAAATTTCTGTCCTCTTCTGCCCTCAATTGAGAAATTGGCTTTTCTCCGGTTAGTAGCTCAGCAAGAACTACCCCGAAACTATAGACATCACTTTTGTCTGTAAATTGACTTGTTTGGTAGTACTCAGGGTCCAAGTATCCAAAGGTTCCTCGCACCATTGTGGTCAAGTGTGTTTGATCAATTGAAAGGGATTTGGAAGCTCCAAAATCTGCCACTTTGGCTTGATATTTTTCGTCCAAAAGTATATTTGACGACTTAATGTCTCGATGATAAATCGGTATAGCGGCAGCAAAGTGCAAATATGAAAGTGCCCCAGCAACTTCGTTGGCAATTCTTAATCGTATTTCCCACAAGAAGGGAAATTCCTCATCTGGATCATGGAGATAGTGATAGAGAGTTCCATTGGGAACGAATTCATATACCAAAAGAGGGACTTCACTCTCTAAACAGAAACCTAGTAGCTTGACCACATTTCTATGATTGATTTGAGAGAGAATAACCACCTCATTGACAAATTGTTCGACTTGCCCCACATCAATAGATTTGGATTTCTTGACTGCAA
The DNA here is from genome assembly GCA_014182555.1 of Eucalyptus erythrocorys. NCBI lineage: Eukaryota > Viridiplantae > Streptophyta > Magnoliopsida > Myrtales > Myrtaceae > Eucalyptus > Eucalyptus erythrocorys. The sequence goes on from CM024597.1 coordinate 37,166,253, forward strand.
TGATCATTCCGTCCAATAACATTCCCTTATAAACAGTTCCTTGACCACCCCGACCTAGTATTCGGTTCTCGTTAAAATGGTCCGTAGCCATGTCTATCTCCATTGAGGTGAATAACTTGCCTTTGTCAACATGACTGTCTTCAATAGAAGATAGGTGTTGTTGCAATAGAAGTCCGCCGTTACGTTTGAAAAATTGTCGTCTGAGCTTTGCCACTCGCCTTCTTACGATGTATTTGTACAACCCCCAAGAAAGCAAAGGTAATGCTATAGCTCCGATACCCGTGCTCACCCCTGTTTCAAAAAAGTCAACGGGAATTGTGCTAATAAATAATGTTGTGAAAGTTTTTATTCTCTTTGCTTCTCGGTAACCAATTTCACCTTATCGTCAACAAATTAGCTTCCACTAATTTGAACAAGTGCCTCCTTGCTTTGAAGAGAGAAAGACAAAAAGGAGGATTCGCTCAACAAAATAATTCGAAAAATACTTTGCATCATTGATGGGTGAGAAAACTAAAATACAATCAAATTGTTAAATGCATAGATTAGGAAAACACGATTAAGTAAAAAGAATTGTTCAAAGCACGGATTATGAATGTATAATTAAATGGTAATTTTTTTCTGGATCCATGCATATGAAATTGGTGTGTATATAGACAAAAAATAAGGAGTAGGCAGTGACGTACGTATCACGGTGATGATCTTATAGTCTATGCAGGTGTATGACCCCGGTCGATTCACACACTTCCCTCGGCAATTGATGTACGGATCTTCTTTGCACTCATCGACATCTAATCAAATATTAAATGATGCATGGGATCAAAGATAGAAGCAAAAAGGACAAGCAGTTCAATATATATAGCAGACTGAACATTTAGCAGTCAAATTCGTCCTTGGATTCTCCTTTATTACTAATTTGTGAGCATCCATCATCCGATTTGAACAACATAATTATTCAAATTATGGTCACGGGTTTTTTGTAGGTTAAGAGCTTGCATGTCAACCAACCTGGCTTTGGATAAAGATGAAGGCTAAGATTTAAAATAAAAGTGAACGTTCTAATCTCACCTTGGCATCCCTCAGGAAGATAATAATTCCCTTTGTAGCCTTCATTGCAAGAACAATATACTGTCATAGGCGACAAGTCCCAAAAGCAGCCGCCGGAGCTTCCTGTGTGGTTTCTATTACTCAGCAGCTCAAAATCATCGGAGTTGATCCCCCATTCGAGCACCACTGGAACGGCCGAGGGTAGTAAACTGTAGAAATCTGTGTTAAACCACCATGCTTCCTCGACCAAGAAGGCGTAACTGCATCCTGCACCCCTTGTCGCTATGGCTTTGCCACTGAGAGTCTGGAATTCTACACTGTAGCTGGTGATTTGATTGGGGATTGAAGTAAAGCAGCAAGTGGTACCATTAAAGCACCGTGATGATTCGGATTTGCTGGAACAATTGCATCCTACGACCGCCTCGGTGCTGACCATTAAGGCTAGGCTGTCACAACCTTTGGCAACAAAATAATTTCGATGCCGGGAGTAAAAGAAAGTGCCGTTGTTGTGCACTAAGTCCACCGGGGGGTCGTTTTGCTGATTGGCCGTACAATTAGGATGGGAGTAGAATATCGGCTGGCTGACCTTAATGAGGCCTGGGGACAGTGGGGAGTATGAACTATCTGGTAGCGTGATGTCTAGCACCACCGCGCTCAGATTCTTAAGTACTGGAGTATGGATGCTGCGGGTTTGCTGGCAATCGATCTCGTACTGGGGAGCCAAGAAGCAATTGGGCCCGATTCCAAAAGGAAACGGAATGTGAGTCAGATTGCCGCATGTGTGCGGACAGCCCGGCAAGGCCAGACTTTGAGGAGATGATTCTGCTGCAGCAGCAAAAGCAAGCACAAGAATAACGAAAGGCATCTTGGATGCCGGTTTCAGCACCGTTAGGATCATTCTCTCCCGATTCATCCTTGATGGTCTGCTCCTACCGTTTGCTTTTGATTTCCGATTGATGCCTCTCGGTCTGGGGTCTCTCTATTACCGATCGACTTGACTCTGCGGTTTGATTTTTTGCTATTAGTCTCTCTCTCTCTCTCTCTCTCTCTCTCTCTCTGAGATTGATGCCTCTCAATCCGGGTTCCCCTATTACTGATTGACTTGACTCTGCCATTTGATTTTTTTCCCCTTAATGCAACCATTGGTGGAGTTTGTATCCATTTCTCTTTATGCATTTCTTCTTGGAAAAATTTCAAAAAAGGATTTCGAATATTCTCATTTTCTCAAATAAATATTTGAAGTAGATCATGTTTCAAATAAAGGCCTAAAATTGTCATAATTATTTCAAATAAGGGTCTGAAATGGCAATATTTATTTCAAATAAAAGTCTTACCTCACTAGTCATGGACCAGCTTAATTTTATCATCGATTAAGGGTATTTTCGTCTCTTTTCTTCTTTTCCAACATCAGTTAGCTACTGCCAGCAAAGGTTGGCGAGGGCTCTGTGACCCTCGTTGGTAGCGAGCGAGGGCTTGAAGACCATTGTCGGAAGTGGGCGAGGGCTGTCGAACCCTTGCTAGCCGCAAGTAAGAGCTTGTAGGCCAACCCTTGCTAAATCTGGCGAGGGTGGCCTTGCCCATGGCCAACGAGGGTTGTTGAGCCCTTGGTAGACCTTATTAATGACCTTATTGAGCCCTTGCTAACTGCGAGGGGCAGCCTTTCCTAGGGCAAGGGTCGCCTCGCTTAGGTGAGGCCATCCCTCACCGGATCAGGAGAGGGCAACCCTCACCCAGTCCTCTATAGGCATCACTGATGACTAGTTGGCCACCAAAGAAGAAAGAAGAAGAACTAGAAAAAAAAAAGAAAAAAAAAAGAAAAGGAAAATGACGAAAATGTCTTTGACTGCTGGAAAGTCAAGCCTTTATTCAAAACCAATATAACCATTTCGGTGCCACCCGCCATGATGATTTCATTTGGGTAAGCTTTAGACTTCCCTTCGGTGGGAGGTCTGGAGTTTGAAAGCCCCTGCGATGCAAGTTGCAGGGAGGCTGGTGGAGACATTGGCGACTTACCCGATGACACGTGTGTAGTGGCTAGCACATGTCGCCCCCAGTGGTTTACCTCCGACTGCCGGTCGTGCGGGGTTCCCTGGGTTACCAAAAATATGTGTATATATATATATATATATAACCATCATTTTGGGCTTTTATTTGAAACAAGATCTACTTCAGACTCTTATTTGAAAAAGTGATGGTACTTCAGTCACTTATTTGAAATAAGGTTCACTTTGAGTCATTATTTTAGAAAATGAGAGCACTTGAAGTCATTTTTTGGAATTTTTTTTTTTTTTTTCTTTTCTATCCTTTTTACTGTAGAATTGAACTTTTCCTTTTTATATCATTCTTTTACTATTGATCATTACTCATTAGGAATTTTTTGCATGCTTTGCCTAATTATTTCATATGTTAAATGTTATATTAATATTAGAATTTTAACATGGAGTATCAGGCAATGAACTAAAACCAAATTGATCTCATGATACATAAGGGCGCATATATATATATATATATATATATATATATATATATATATATATATATATTTCCCCAAATTTTAAAGCCTTTCAACAAATCTTCTTAACAAATAAAGATGATACATTTTTGCCTCAGAAAAATATTAGTGGATGTAATTAAAAGACGAAAAAATCAAATTTGACTGGCACTTTTGTCATGGTATCACATAACTGGGATTTGTAAAACTCTATATAATAGTTCTCAACATTTTTTTCCCCTAAAAAGGGAAATCAGAAAATATATTATGCAATTCATGTGATCACCTAAAAAATTATCGATATCTCTGTGAAAGTAAAACCATGAAGACAAAGTTTATTACAGTGGGTAAAACTCGCAGGGAATTGAGCAACGTCGCATGTGCAAGCTTTATCCATTAGTTTGCTTTTCAACGGTCACATTAGCAAATATCAAATCTTGGCAAATGTCATTTTGTAATATTTACATATATTTTGAAATTAACTGTTTAAAAATGATTATTTATGCATATATATTTTATTGAGGATTATTATGCGATTTTGAAAGATTTTTAATAATGTAGGGATACCTATTAGAACATATCTTATATTTGACCCAGGAGATATTTCTTCAAATATTTACATTTGAAAATTGCACATGAACAAGCACGTAATAAAATACTAAGGGCATGTTCTTTTAAATTGAAATATCAAAGATAATTTCCATAACTTTTGTAGTTCATGATGATACTTCTAATTCCAATCAATTTATGGTCGGCAAGGATAAACTTCGAACTAAGAGTTGCAATGAGTTTTTTTAATGAACTTTTGAAGAGCTCTCAACATAGTTTATCTCTTCTACAAGTCTTGAAGAAATTCTCATAATGAAGTATTCTTCACAAATATCCATCATCAACAAAAGATAAATATCTTTGGTCGATAATGACGATAGGAGCGACCATTTGGTCGCTAGAAGTCACCACGAGCATGCCTTTGGAAGCGTTCTGACGACCGTTTTTCACGCTTTCGCGGGTCTTCTAACTACCAGTTCCCTCTTCTAGCGACCGTTCTTATTAATATCTTCTACGAATCGTCGATTCTACTCATTCCTCCCAACCAATTAATGGCGCCCCTGGAAAGTCTCTTTCCAGTTTACCAAAGTCGCGATCAGAAGATGAAGGACTGCGGCCTCTACTTCTCAAGATATATCTTTAAATAGTAAGAAAATAAGCGACGAGGTTTGTTAGCTTTGCTTCGTAATTTGTAGTGGTCGCTTTAATTTATTGCGATGCTCGACGACCAGCATGGTCTGGCAACGAGTGTCGCGAAGCTCGTGAAAATGAGTGCAGCGTCATGTAGTAGCTCGAGAGATTCGAGGCGAATGCACTTCATCAACATCAGTACGAAAATGCCCCAAAAAGAGATTCCACTACGAAGATGCCGTCAAAAATTCGTTGCTGTCTGAAGAGTGAAAAGGATTTGCTCTGCGGTTGATGCTTTGGCGTTTCTTTATGTCTCTGTCCTTCAGTTCAACCTTTCTGAGAATAGTTTTTCAGAGCTTTCTGCCAGTTGGAGGACCTGGTGAGTTATCTTTAACAAATATGGTCCACAAAGGCTCATATGTGTACAGCTTTTATTCTCTCCAATATCCCCACAAATTCAAGGTGCATAAAAGATATTAACTTAATTTTGAATACAAATCTAAACCGTGTCAAGTGGCCGAGACATGGCGTCTGGTGGTTGTTTGTGGCGAAACTTCCATATCTAGCTGGTGTGAGGACAGCGACCCTAGTGGTAGTGTCGGACTCCGTAAACGTGCAGTGAAAAAGTCAAGACTTGGAGGGGTAACAGCAAGAGGCCAATGCAGCTAGTTTGGGAAAGAGTTGTTGAGTGACTACCAATTCAGCCGGTGTCGTAGCATCAAGCGAACTAGATGTCTAGCTTGTGCAAATAGTTACTGACTGACACGTTCTATGAGGCTGGCGTCGAAAGAAAGCCACCTCCATGAAAAAGCCTCGACTGGGCAACACGGCCGATGTGGTTGGTGTCCGAATATGACCATTGTGGAATAAACTCAACTAGATACTTCCTCATATGAGACTTGCGCGTATTGAGTAAACACTATCGAGCGGCGCAGATGGATTTATTTGGGTGTACACCGAGGTGCACGAATGTGCTTTTGGTACAATTTGGTTGTCGGGAACGGTGGTTTTCATACCAAGAAAACTTATCAATAGGCTTGATACATAATCCAAAGAACAAAATATGATGTTAGTCGGCTACAACGCACTTCCATCGTTGTAATATGACAAACCCATGATTATTGAGTTTCTTAACAATTTTGCTCCAACGCAAAGAAATACTAGGATTATTTTTCTCCAAAATGTCTTTTTTTTTCTTTTTCTTTTTTTTTTTCAGCATGTAAGTGAACTCAATTCAATTAGTTAATTTTGTGTAAGTGCAGATTGGTAACATAAGTTATCTTCATGATATCTAGCAGGACATTAAAAAAAATAAAAATAAAAGAAAAATCATTCCAGTTTGACTAACAATTTTGTTATCATCCAGCTCTTTAAATATTGTCCCAAAGTCCTTGCCACACAAAACATGGTAGAAAAGTAGTACATTGGCAACAAAGAGAATGTTATTTCCACATTGTTTTTCGAAAAAGTTTCTGAAAAGTGTAAATAGCCATCCTACATTAATGCTAAACACCAATTATTTTGTGGATAATAAATGTGAACAATAGAGAAGGACCAGGGTGTAAATGTGCTCGTTGACGAAAACCCGCATAAACAGATAACCCTACATCCATTGGCTGATTCTAATCAAAAAGTGTCGGGTGAGATTGATTTTTCCACAAATTATCTTAGCAGCAAATATATATGTATGGGGTATAAATTCAGTCTGTCTCGAAGCTTCTAAATACATTTCTATTTGCCTTCATAATCCGAAAACGAAGAAGTATTTTATGTGTTCAAAGTTATTGAACAGAATTATGTGATTATCCACATTGATGGTTGCATGGTTTTAAAGATGTCAGGAACAAAAAAAAAAAAAAAAAAAAAAAAAAAAAAAATTTGAAAACCCGCGTATTTCATTGTAAAAAAAAATGAGGGTGGGTGACAAATGAGGGCACGCGCCTGTTATAAAAAAATTCAGATTCTTGCTAAGCCTGTATAATTTAATCATTTGAGCAGCCTGTTTCCGGAAAATGATTTGTTTTCTCCTTCCCTATCTCGATGTTGTATGTCGGATGCTCTCTGTGACTATGCGACAGTTTACGTGAAGTTGGAGTAACCTCTGAGTATTAGATTCTGAAACCAGTTTATTGTGTCAGTGCATTCCAATCTGCCTCGTTTTCAATACTTCCTGTCTGCTCCTCAAAGCCAAGCTGCTGCTACAAACCTTTTTATGGAGATCTCTTGGACATTTTAGCCTAGGCTTAGCATCCGTTAACAGTATGAGTCCTGAATCTCAAGGGCCTTTTCCATCTTGCATATGCAGATGCATCTGTGGAAGGACAGAAGTTCTAGAAGATGGATCATAGTTCTTACTAATTTCGGACTACGATTGTCAATAATCTACGAGGAAGACAGTTATGATTACCTTTCTTCCCTCCAAGTATGCTGATCTCAATATTTGGACCTCAGTTTGGTTTTGTAGATCTTGTTCCTGAAGAGTTAAATCTAGGTCTGGTTCCCATCATTAAGGAGACTGTCTTTCAAGTTCTCCTGAGACTCTCTCTAACGAGAGGCTTGCTTGCACATGGATGCACAAGGCTCCCGGTCTAAGTTCCCATTTTTGAGGATGGGGTTATAATGGTCATTGAGGCATATGACGGAATACATGTTACAGTAGAAGGACAGGACCGGATCAATATCTACTGTAACTCTGAAAAAATAAATCCCATCTTCTCTGTCCTATTTGAGATAATTTTACTTATTTGGCAAGAGATAGAACTGATCTACACATACGCACATGTACGCACTGCACTGTGCTTGCGGGCATTCCTGCGTTCCTTTCTTGTTCTTCTGCTTGGCGAAGGTTGAAATCATGTGCTCAATTGCATAGACGCCTTCTCCTTTCCTGGATGAAAGGAATCCATTCTTTTGTTGTTTCGGGAACTCCAAAGTCACGATTCATTCTTGTTCTAACGGTCGATTGAAAGTGCATATTGCTCTTTCCTTCTTACATGCAAATGGACCTAGTCCTAATACCTGATCATAGAAAGAACAGATTCGGGATTACAACTGCCGCTTCTCCCGTCGACTTGGTTTGTGCTGCCAGCCACTTAAGTTTTTACTTATATGAGGGAAAATATTGCGAGTTTTGAAATCTTTGTAAGATTGTTTATACTAATTTGGAGAGATTTATTAGTTTTGAAATCTTTGTGCTGCCAGCCACTTAAGGAATGGCAACGTTTCCACGGCACTGGGAGCAACCGGGCTTTGCTAGAGGTGCCATGGGTTGTGCTGGTGCGTTGTGCAGTAGGAATGTCAGCAAGAGAATGGGGTGGAATTGCCAAGGGACCACTCTTGCCAAAGGCACATACATGAGTTACTTCTACAGCACCATCATATAGAAAGGAGGGAATACATATATTACTTGTGCAGTTATGAGCTCAAAGATGGGATTCGGGCGGCAAACGACAGAGTTAGATTACAAGATTGGACTAGTCAAATGGTTGTTTAGCCTTCAGAGCTTGAACCAGATGTCTTTTGCTGGACAGATAGAAGATTGACAAAAGAAATTAAATAAGTTGTGGCTAAGACACTCTGGAGTTTTCAACATCAGTCCGTCAATATATTAAGAACTTCTTGCTCCGCTGCAAGAGGAGGAGACTTGAATGGGTGAGTTCCATGGGGCAAGATACAAGATTACCGATATTTGAAGTACCTGATTCTTTTCTAAAGAAAATTCAGATAACTTCTAAGTAGATGATGACTGACGTTATGTGTATAGTATTCTCTGTACTTAATGTTGACAAAAAGAAAAGGCTGAAGTCATGGAAAAGTAAGGAGGAGAAGCCCGTGTGGAAAACAAAACACCATGGATAACCCGGCGACAGTGGCAATTGACCTAAACTTTACCTTAAGAAGCTAGGAATTGAGTGCCATATCAGAGGGAAAAGCAAAAGACAGATGAGAAAACAGATGTCCCCGAAAATGGCAAATACCAGGAATCTATTCTTCGGATCAAGTACAAGCTGGCCCTTACTTTTCAGCAAGTAAATTTCACCTCATTAGACAAGGATAGGACATCCGACGAAAAGAAGATTCCTAATGAATGGAATACATGTGAATCTCTAATTTTAACAATACTACAACTTTATTTCTTCCTAAAAACTAACAATAACGACCTTAAAGCCAGGAAAAGGACATTTTAGGCGTGCAGCCCCGTGTGCATTGGTGGGATGATTCCTCACCAAGATTCAATATCTAGAAGTGGATGAGCATCCGGAAAAGATATCAGGTCCACGTCTAGATCTGACCTCATGGATGTCCAAACATCATCCCAGCCAATGTTGTTGCTTGAAAAGTCTATGTCGCTTTGGTTTTGTACACCACAGGAAGGATTTCGCAACATTCTTATCCTCTCCAGCTCTATAACTACTTCCTTCATTGATGGTCGTCTCTTCCCCTCGAGGTCAAGCATCTCTTTGCAAGGAAAACAACTGCCATGATCTCTTCTTCCTTACCTTGCTTCGAGATGTCAGAACCAAGAATATCAACTAAATGGTTCTCCTCCAGGGAAGTTTGCCAAACCTCTGTACTCTTCAGGCCTAACCATGGAGATTAAAGCTCCACAAGGACGACACTAGAACTGTAAACATCACTTTTGTTGGTAAACTGACATGATCAGAAGTATTCTGGATCAAGGTACCCGAATGTTCCTCACACTTGCGTTGTTGTGTGGGTTTGGTCTATGGCAACAAATATGGAAATCCCAAAGTCCTCTATCTTTGCCCTGTACTTCTCGTCCAACATTATATTTGTGGACTTGATGTCTTGATGGTAAATCGGTATTAATGCAGAAGAATGCAAGTAAGAGAGAGCCCCGGCAACTTCAGCAGCAATTCTAAAGCGCATCTCCCATGAGCTCTTTCTTTGGGTTATGGAGACAGTGACTAAGGGTGTGTTTGGTAACGTTTTTGTTTAAAAATTGTTTCAAGAAACAGAAATAGAAAAAACTATTTCAATTCCGGAGAATAATTTTTGAACAGAAGAACGCGTTTGGTAAACTTGTTCCTGGAACAAAAAAAAAAAAAACAGAAACACGTTTGATAAACTTGTATAATTTTTTTGTTTCTTTTAATTTTTTGATAGTTTTATTTTATTTTTTATTTTTCCTTTTTTCCTTTTTTTCTTCCTTTTGGCCGGTCGCCGGTCTCGGCCATGGCCGACAACCAGCCGATGAGGGCCGGCGGCCTCGCCTTGGCTGGTCGAGCTCGAGCTCGCCCGGCCCAAGGTGAGGCGAGCATCACCGATCGGCGAGGTCGACCTTGCCTTGGCCGGGCGAGCTCGAGCTCGCCCAAATTCGACGAGGCCGAGCTCACCCAGCCAAGGCAAGGCCAAGTTCGCCAGGGACCGGTGACGCTCCGGCAAGGTCGCCAGCCCTTAACGGCCGGTTGCCGACCATGGCCAAGGCCGGTGACTGGCCAAAGAAAAAAGAAGAAGAAAAAAAGAAAAAAAAAAGAAAGAGAAGAAAAAAATAGGAGAGAGAAAAATTGTTTATCATAAGTGTTCCAGGATCTTGTTTTTTGTTCTTGGTTTCTTATTTCTGTTCCAAATTTGTTCCGGGAAAAAAATAGATTTATAATAAAAAAAATGCAAACAAACGTGTTTTTGTTCTTTTCTTTTTTCCCCGGAACAAAAAAAAAAAAAAAAGGAATTATGTTCATAACCAGAAATAAAGAACACAAACAAACAGGGCCTAAGTGTCTTGTTGGGGATAAGTAAGGGGTAGTTGCGTCTCAAGACAATACCCCCAATAACTTGACCATTTCAACATTAACCTGCCACGGGATGATCGGTTCATTAATGAACTATTCCACTTTCTGCACATTTGGCGACTGTTCCACTAGATTTCTTGACGGCAACAATTCTTCCCTCCTCCAGCATTCTCGTGCAAACGGTTCCTTGATCACCTTGTCCCAGTAACCTTGCCTCATTAAAATTGTTGGTTAGAGTTGAACAGTTCTCCTTTCCCTACATGATTGCCGCCTTCACTGGAAGAAAGTTGCTGTTTCAGTAATATACCATCATTTCGCTCTAAGAATCTTTCCTTTTGCTTTCGCCTCATCCTCCTCTTCATTACTCTGCATAACCTCCATAGAAGAACAAGCAAAGCTACTGCAACAAGGCCCACGCCTATGTCTTTGAAGGAAAAAAAAAAAAAACCCGTCAGTCAAAATATTCACTCGCCCAAATTTAGCGTGCATTATGCGATAAAAAAGCTGTTTTACATTTCATTATGGTCAAAAGTTTAAAGATTTTTGTGAAAACTGTTCCTTCTGATCAATTAATTTTAGTGCTCAACTATTTTATCATTTTGAGCAATGCACAAGATCACGAATAATTCCATCTTCGTCTCAAGCAAAGAGCCTACGTTTTCCTTGGTCTCCTGTTGTCCATTGCAGAGTGCCAGAATTTTGTTTTATTTACATGACAAGATGCAATGCACCTTTTGAAAGACTATACTGAACATCCTTCAACATGATGCACACGTAATATTCATTCATCTAAAAGGATTTTAAAAGCTTCTTGTATGTGATGGAATACCGATAGCGACAAATCTGACCATCCAGCCATGATCCTGGCTGATTCTCACACATCAAAGGGCAATTGTTCAGTGCTAGATCTTTGCATACATCGACATCTGCATGGAAGACAATGAAAATTCTGGTCACTCATCAACATGCCTTAACAGGACGACAACATTTTTGCTACAAAAAATTTAGGCCAACGGAAGACCACATCTTTTTAAAGGTAGCTTAGCAGAATGTCGATTCTCTGGCTGGTAAAAACTTTGCAAATAAGCTATCCTCCTTGTCGTCTTATGAGTTAACTGAAAGACCAACCCTTGAAAACCATGTATTGGTTGGGGCAAAAGCCGACAGGAACGCCGTCACCATGATTCACAAAATTGTTGTTTGGTCTGCAGAAGATTCATCAAGATACATCTACTTGTATTGGTCCTTTGCACTGCAACTTCTACCCAGCAACCTTCATTGATTGTTTCTACTGGACCATTGAAAAAGACAAAGCTAATCGCTTACAAACCAAGAAATTTTATCAAATGAACAATGGAATATGCATATCTGGGATCATGGGATGTAGTCAAGTCAATTCTAAGAACAACTCTCTTCAACAGAAAATACTCTTCTATTTCGCTGGGTTGGAACAGAAAGAGCGCGCAATCATGCGCGCCCTAAACTTCTTCCAATTCCAAGCAAAATCAAAATCTCATGATGAAGTCTTCAAAATTGATAACGGGTAATCTTCACGAGACAACAGCCTAGGGAGCAGCAGATCAGTTGCAACTTGCAAGCGATCGGAGACAATGTAGATTCAATGACGCACGATGTATCAACAAGAAAATTTGCTTTACCCTGACAATCTGCAAGGTACGCACTCCCGACGTAACCTGGCCTGCAACAACACCTGTACAATCTCGGCATCGATTCGCCATAATACTCGCAATCATACGAATCGCTTCCTCTCAATCCGATCTCACTCACCATCTCTTTCGAATCCCCCACTCCAGCACTCCAGGAACGAACTCCATCTCTCTCGCCACCCTCAGATCCTTCGAGTCGTTAAACGATAACCATTCCTTATCCGCCAGGAACGCGAGCCTTCACTCCTCTCCAGCGGCGACAGCGTCGGCGTCGCTGATCCGCTTGAACTTCACACCCAACGCCCGGAGCCCCGACGGGATCGAGGTCCCGCAGCAGCCGACGCCGGAGCAGTCGCTGAAGTTCCCGAGGCCTCCTCCGTCGCAGCGGGACGATGCATCCGACGACGGCGGAGACGGCCTCCGCCGTCACGGCGAGGTTGTTGCATCCGGCGACGGCGAAGGAGTTGCCGGCGCTGGAGCGCGAGCTCACGTTAGGAGGAGACGGCCCGGTGACACCGCATTGGTGACGGACGACCGGGAGGTGGGCTTTGACCGCGCCATTGTGGAAGTCGTAGGTGGTCTCCAACGCGGCGGCGGGGTTGATGGAGCAGTAGGCCGGGAGGGAAACATTGAGGACCTGCAAGCGGCGGTTCCGGAGAATTGGAACGGCGGCGCTCTGGCCGCAGATGATCGCGAACCGCTCGTGGGGGAAGCATCGGGCCGGGCCGGGCAGGGCTGGGCCGAGCCCAAAGGGAAGGTTACGGACATGTTCCCGCGCTTGGGCTCGTATCCGGGCTTTTGCGCTTCGAATTGTGGGCGAGGGACAAACAAACGATGATCGCGAGAGTTCATCGATGGGGCATTTTCCTTTCTTTCTTTCTTTCTTTTTTTTTTTTTTTTTTTTTTTTGGTTCCTACGGAGATAACGGTTGGTGTCAATGGTTATGTTTACATATGAATTTTTGGAGGTTAAACAGACAGTTCAAATGATAAGGATTTTGCACTTTTAACAAGTACATCATGAATAATTCATCAAAAATCTTCTAATCTTGGCATATGTGCGCTATATCAGACCAAGTTGAAATAAATCAATTTTTTTTTGGTAAAGTGTAATCCCTAAACTTTAAATCAATGTGTAATGTGATCTCAGAGATCACATTACACATTGATTTAAAGTTTAGGGATTATTCGATCTCATGAAAAAAAAGAAAACCAAGTCTTTAGGAAGCTCAAGCCAAAGAAAGTTCCCTTGTGAATGGGGACATTGACTAAATGAGACCCCTTTTTTTGGGTCATTAGACCTAATTGAAGTATCATTGATTTACATATTTTGAGGACTGCTATCTCAACAGGTATTGTTAGAGACTTGTAGAATTATTGTCACTAGCCATAGTCAAGTCAGCTTAGAAAACGGTGCCCACAAAGAAAGTTCCAAGCACTTGCATTCATATACGACAACATATGAAGATAGAATATTTCTAAAACGACTAATTAGGGTTATTCTAGTATAATAGCAAAAGCCAGTGAAAAGCTAAAGTAAACTAACAAGAAATCAAGAAGAGAAAATTTAGTCATCATTGGAAAAATTATCCAAAAAGTAATAAATATTTTGCATTTTTACCAGTTCAGTCTTAAACTTTTTTTGAATTATGTCAATTGAGTTTTAAACATTTTCATGTTTTGCCAACCGAATCGATCCAATATAAGACGGTTGGCATTCACATCAGCGATTTCCGTCCAAAATTGGCTGACTAAACTCAATTGACAATATTAATAAGTTTAGCAATAGGCCTAGGACTTTTTAGATAATTTTCCAATCATCACTGATACAAGAAATACAAAGAGTAAATCAAAAGGGTTCATGAATCTAGTATATTGTTTTTGGGCACTTCTTAGTATAATTAACATTATTCTACAACTCACGTACAAACGCAAATATAGAGATTGCAATGTCTCATATTATAGAAATTTGGACAAGACAACCGAATGCATCTTCATCTCGGCGATAAGAGTGATTGATCCTCCTCCATTGAAGTCAGCTCCACTTCTGCTCCTGATTGCATCAACATGGGAATCGCACCCGAAGCATGGATAGATCCAGTTTTAACATGATGGATCTCTTCTTCATTTTGCCAGACGATTGTGGGATTCCGTAGTGATTGTACTCGCTCCAATTCCATTGCCACTTCCTTCATTGTAGGCCGGTACCTTCCATTAGGGTTTAAGCATCTTTTCGCCAAATTAGACATAGCAATAATTTCTTCTTTTTTGCCATGATCTAATACCTCCTTATCAAGAACATCAAATAAGCGGTTCTCCTCCATCGAAATGATGAAGTACGAAGTTAGATTTCTACCCTCTTCCACCCTCAGTTGAGAAATTGGCTTTTCTCCGGTCAGTAGTTCAACAAGGACAACTCCGAAGCTATAGACATCGCTCTTGTCTGTAAATTGACTTGTTTGGTAGTACTCTGGGTCGAAGTATCCAAAGGTTCCTCTCACCATTGTGGTCAAGTGAGTTTGGTCGATGGTAATTTCTCTAGAAGCTCCAAAATCCGCCACTTTCGCTCGATATTTTTCGTCCAAAAGTATATTCGACGACTTAATATCTCGATGATACACTAGTTTGGCCACAGCAAAGTGCAAATATGAGAGAGCCCCAGCAACTTCATTGGCAATTCTTAGACGCACCTCCCAAGAGATGGGAAATTCTCTGGCTGGACCATGAAGATATTGATAAAGAGTTCCATTGGGGACAAATTCATACACCAAAAGAGGCATTTCACTCTCCAAACAGAAACCTAACAGTTTGACCACATTTCTATGATTGATTTGAGAGAGAATAACAATCTCATTGACAAACTGTTCGAGTTGACCTGTATCCACAAATTTTAGTTTCTTGACTGCAATGATCATTCCATCCGTCAACATTCCCTTATAAACAGTTCCTTGACCACCCCGACCCAATATTCGATTCTCGTTAAAATGGTCCGTAGCCGTGTCTAACTCCGTTGAGGCGAATAACTTGCCTTTCTCTGCATGATTGTCTTCAATAGAAGATAAGCATTGTTGCAGCAAAAGTCCGCCATTCCGTTCGAAGAATATTTGTTTGAGCTTTGCCGTCCGCCTTCTTTCGTTGTACAACCCCCAAGAAAACAATAGTAATACTGTGGCTCCGATAGCCGTGCCCCCCACTGTGTCAAAAAGAGTCAACCGGAATTGCTAATGGATAATGTTTTGAATGTTTTTATGTACTCTATGGTTCTGCGTAACTATTCTCACCTTCATCGTCAACAAATTAGCTTCCATTAATTTGAGCAAGTGCCTTCATTCTTTGAAGAGAGAAAGACGGAAAGGAGGATTCACTCGACAAAAGAATTCGAAAATACCGTGCATAATTTATGGTTGAGAAACAAATATACAATCAATTTGGTAAATGCATATACTACAAAAATACAATTAAGTTAAAAGCATAGTTTTTTTTTTTTTTTTTTTTTGGTGACCCGGGAACTGCCATCGGCCGGCAGCCTAGACGTAAACCCAGGGCGAACTGAGCCACCACTACAGACCTAGTCGCATTGGAGTCGCCGAATGCGACGCCTCTGAGATTTGAACCCCTCCTCTTCGTGAGGGGGAGAAGGCCCGAAGCCAGCTGTGCCACCGCGGGCGGTGGTAAGTTAAAAGCATAGTTGAATGCACAGATTATGAAAGTATCGCTAAATTGAGTAGAAATGGTAATATTTTTCGCCTTCGTGCAAATAAAATTGCAATATATAGACAAGAAAGGAGCAGGCAGTGTACGTACCTATTATGGCGATGGTCTTAATGCTTATGCAGTGGTATGACCCCGGTCGATTCACACACTTCCCTCGACAATTGAGATTTGGATCTTTGCACTCATCGATATCTGCTCGATATTAAATAATGGATGGGATCATAAAATAGAAAGAAGCAAAGACAACAAGCAGTTTCAATATATATGATATCCGACTAAATATTCAACAATCAAATTCGGTCTGGATTCTTCAGTATTACTAATTTGTTAGCATCCATCACCTGGTTTGAACAATATAATTATTCGAGCAATATATACGGGCTTTTCGTAGGATTAGAGCTCACATGGTTTTGGATAAAGATGAAGGCTAAGATACAAAGTAGAAGCGGACGTTCTAATCTCACCTTGGCATCCCTGGGGAAGATAAGAATTCCCACTATAGCCTTCACTGCAATAACATTGCCAATAAAGAGGAGGCCACCTTGAAGTAGCGCAGGTGCCGGAGCCGTCTTCGCGATATCTACTCCGCAGATCGGAAATATAAACCCCCCATTCGAGCACCACCGGAACGGCCAGTGGTAGTAAACTGGATGAATTAGTGTAAAACCACCAGCTTTTGTCGACCAAGAAGCCGTAGCTGCATTCGGCAACCCCTGTGGCTTTGGCTTTGCCATCGAGATTCTTGAATTCTACACGGTATCTGGCGATTCCATCAGGGATCGAAGTAATACAGCAAAAGGTATCATTAAGGCAAGATGGTGAGTTGGATTCGCAGGAAGAGTTGCATCCTAAGACCGCCTCGGTGCTGACCATGAAGGCCATGTTGTGACAACCTCCGGAAACAAAAGTATTTTCACTCTGGGAGTAAGAGAAAGTGCCGTAACTGTCCGTTAAGTCCACCGGGGGGTCGTTTTGTTGGTTCGTGGTACAATTAGGAGGGGAGTAGAATATCGGCTGCGCAACCTTAATGAGGCCTGGGGAGGATAGACTTTGTGGTAGCGAGATATTTAACACCACCACATTGAATTTCTTAAGTACTGGAGTAGAGATGTTATGGGTTCGCTGGCAATCGATCTCGTACTGGGGAGTCAAGAAGCAGCGGTCTCCGATTCCAAAAGGATAGGGAATGTCAGTGAGATCGCCACATGTGTCTGGACAGCCCGGTAAGGCCAGACTCTGAGAAGGTGATTCTGCTTTAGCTGCTAAAACAAGCATGAGAATAACAAATGCCGTCTCAGATACCGGTTTCAGCTTTGCTAGGACCATTTTCTCCCGATTCATCCTTGGCAGTCTGCTCCTACAGTTTGCTATTGCTAGGAAAAGAAGAAGATCTCTCTCTCTCTCTCTCTCTCTCTCTCTCTCTGAGAGTTGGGTCTCCCCACTACTCATTGACTCGACTCTGCTATTTAATGCAACCATTGGTGGAGTTTATATCATTTTCTCTTCATGCAATGTCGTCTTCTTTTCTATCCTTCTTTTCATAGAATTGAACTTTTCCTTTTTATATCATTCTTTTACTATTGATCATTACTCATTAGGAATTTTTTGTGCGTTCCTACTTTCCAATTTACTGTAATCAAGAGGAGCATCTTGTTGAAAAGCACCATCCACGGGACTTCAACTAAAGTGAGAACCAATCTTGAGTTGGTTTTAATAATCTCTTATTGATGTAGTTTCCAACGATGAATATCCTCCTCTTTCCTCCTCCCTCAACTAAACAACCTAGACGGCCTAGAATTGAATCCTAAATGTTTTCCCATTTGGAAATATTTTATGAAATTTTAATTTACACTACCATTTTCATATGATTATTTTCAAATGTTATATTAATATTAGAATTTTAACATGGAATGTTAGCCAATGAACCCAAACTAAATTGACCTCATAATATATTAGGGCGTATATAAATTGTTTTTTCCCCACTTTCAAAGCCTGAATTTTCAACAAATATTCTTTAAAAAAAAAAAGGAAAGAAAAGATGACACATTTTTGCCATAAAAAAATATTAGCTGGTGTAATTACAAGGGAAAAAAAAAAAATCAGGGCACTTTTGTTATTGCCTTACATAAATGGGGTTTGCAAAACTTTATATAATAGTTCTTAAAAAAATTCAAAGAAATAGCAATTGGAAAATATATTGTGCAATTCATTCGATCACCTCAAAACTGTCTATATCTTTGTAAAAGAATAACAATGAAGATACAGTTAATTACTATGGGTAAAACACGTACAAGATTGAGCCACATGGCATGTTCGCGTAATGGTCACATTAGCAACCATCAAATATTAGCAAAACGCTAGTTTTTATTTTATTTTATTTTATTTCTAATTCTTATGCATATTTTGAAAATAACTGTTTCAAAACGATTAATTATGTAAATATAAATTTAATGTAGATTATCTTGTGCTTTTGAAAGATTCTCAACAAAATAGCAGTCCCTATTATAACATAATATCTTATAGTTGACTTAGCAGATATTTCTCCAAATATTTACATTTGAAAATTGCACGGGAACAAGCATGTAATAAAGTAATAAGGGCATGTTGTGTTAAATTGAATTATCAAACATAATTCCCATCACCTTTATAGTTTATGATGACAAGTCCATTCAATTTATAGTTGGTAAGGATAAAATTTGAATTAAGAATTACAATGAGCTTTTTAATGAACTTTTGAAGGGTTCACAACATAATATGTCTCTTCTAGAAGTCTTGAAGAAATTCCCAGAGTGAAGTACTCTTCACAAATACATGACATTAAAGTATCCATAAAAAATAATCCATCATCAACAAAAAATTAATAGCACATAATTTATTAATAAATGAAAATTACCATATCAACAAAATAAAAATAATTTCTTCTTGATGTTCCCAAAAAAAAAAAAAAAAATGATCGCTCATATATTTCAACATCAAGAAAAATGAGATAAATAAATATTATATTGGTGTATAATCAACTTAGCAACTTGTAGGAATGCTAATTAAGACTTTAAGTTAATTTTCAAAACAGGTGTTGCTTCGCCAAGAATATCCAATGAGTATGTCTCACTGTTATCAATGTTTTTGTCAGTATTCTTATTTTGAAAATAAATTAAGGGAATCCTAGATATTCATAATACTAAGGATTTTTTCCATAATACAAATTGAATTATGCAGCTCAACTATTCTCTTTGTGATGCATTTTCCTGGATGATCAACTCTTGCCAAAACAAAAGGATGGACATCAAATGGTTACTAAAGATATAGGGAGGATTTCTGTGAAAATACAAAATCGCAATATACGAAATCACAAGTTGATAGACATTATCTCTAGCTCTCTATAAATGGAGAGGAGCAAATAAAGGAGAGAAGAAACCGTTTTGAAGGTTCTACACAAGTAGCTTGCTTGACTTTTCTACACCAAGTCTATGGCACAAGAAGGGAATTTACTTTCTCTTTCAATTGGATCCTCAGTGGCTGTACACTGCTAAAAGAAGTATAGACATTTGTTAATACATTAATAAAAATAACAAACTGCAAAAGAACTTTTGTCAATGTAATAGTGAAGAGCATATAGTGACACGACTATCACCAAAGAAAAATCCCTCAGAACATGCTGAAGCATCTATTCGATGGCAAAGTGATGGAAGAGACGGTAGACCCAATAACCGAAATAATATAAGTTAAGGTGACATATGGATGCACTGACTCAATAACTGAAGTCATAAATCGACAGGAATGCATTCTGAATTTGAAGTGAAACACAGATAAATGCACTTCAGCCAAGAGGATCCTTCGAAATGCATTGGCAATAGAAGGATATATGCCAACCATATCAAACTCCATGTCTTCATGGCTGATTCTGGTGACTTGGACTCTAAAGTTGTTGCAGAAATCATCAAAACTTCCTTACTTTATACGGTCAACTTTGGTTGCTCAGTTTTCTCCAACAAGTTCATTGACTCCGTTGACTAATAGCGCTGTGATTTCGCAACAACTATTGTGCAGTTCGTGAAAAACGTTGGGTTGCTCGGGAGATTAAAGGCAAATGCACTAGGAGATGCCCCCCCCCAAAAAAAAAAAAAAAAAAAAAAAAAAAACGATTCCACCGCGAAGATCTCGCCAAAAATGTGGTTGCTCTGTGGGAAAAGTGAAAGTTGTTCTTCTGTGGCTGCTGCTTTAGCATTGCTTTAGCTGAAGATGAAGTGTGAATGGAATTCTTTCCTCTTTATGTCCGCCTATTAATTCAATCTTTTCAGAACTGATTGATTTTGTAATTTCTTTTGAATTTTCTGAATTTTTTCTTCTTTTTTTCCTTTTATTTTATTTTATTTTCTTTCTTTTTATTTTTTAACTTTTTATTTTCTTTTTGTCCCGATGTGTGGCCTATATGGATAATGACCAGTGACCCGCCACAGACTAGGACCAGTGAGGCGTGAAAGAGGGGTAATTGGTGAGGGAGTGCTGGTTGCCAGCTATTGATGGAGACTAGTTGGGGGCCAAGAGAAAAAAAAAATGATATATTTCTAGTCAAAATTAATCAAAATGACTAAGTTGACAAATCGTCAAAAAATTTAGAAATTAATTAGCATATCATTTTAACCAAAAAAAAATAGTTAATCTTCAAAAAGTCTAGAAATAAGTTCATATAATTGATTGACCGACTATAGTAGGAAATTGTCTCGTAACTATGCTTATTGCAAAAAAGCACAGAAATACCATATAAGGAATTTGTGAATGCTTAATGTGGTATCGCTTATTCCATGTTAGTTCAGCACATATATCATTTCAACATGGTTGCTCCAAATTGAACTCTACATTCATTAGCTGATTCTTATCAAAAGGTGTTGGGTGAGATTAATTTTTCCATAAATTTGCTCAGCAGCAAATATACATGTATAGAACTATCTATTTGACTAGACTTTATATGCCAAGTGCATTTATGTAATATTCTCACTGGAAGTTAAAAGCATTGTCTGAATTTAAAAACCCAAAACTGAAAACCAAAGTTTGTGATTTTCATTCAGTCTGTCCCAAAACTTCTAGAGATCTTTCTTTTTTTTTTTCTTCCTTCAAAACCTGAAAACAAAAAAGTGTTTTATATGTCGACTGTTTATTGAAAAGCATTGTAAAATTATGCACACTGACCTTTGCATGTTTTTTAAAATGTCAAGGACCAAAAAAACATGAATTAATCTTACCAAAAAAAAACATGAATTAAAAATGAAAAACAACAATTCATTTCAGTCATTTTAAATCCGCGTACTTCCTTTCAAAACGACCTTGCTGGGGCAATGCACTTTCAATCTATCATTTCGACACTTACCATCTCCACCTCAAACCCGATCTAGATAAAACGAAGCTCACCAGCTGAAGACAAAAGCCCGGAACTGGAAGACAATTCATCGACAACACAACGGAAGTTACAAGAAATTTAAAGGGGAAGATGACGGGCAAGTTCAGGAATTGGGGATCGAAATTGGTGGTGAGCAAGGTTCCTCACTCTCTGACCAAAAAAAAAAAGGTTCCTCACTCTCCTCTGATTACAGGAAAAAAAGATGCATACCTCAATACAATCGTAACCATTTACTAGGAAAAAATCCTACGTGATAGCATTGATTATGCATAAGTTAGTGGATGTAACCATAGAATTATCCAAAAAGCACAAATACTAAAAATTTAGAGAATCAAAATCGTACTCAACGCTTAAAAATGTAGAACTATGAAATGAATTTTGTTAACAAGTACTTTCAAGCCAACTATTATATAGGATAGAAAGATAAATAACTGAGTTGAAAATGGGGACAAAGTCGGTGGTGATGATCACGGTTGCAATGGCGACGGAGCAATGAAGGTGATCATGGAGGAGTAGAGGTCGGACCATGCGGTGATAGGTGGTGCCACGGTGATAAAGTCGCAGCTCAACAACCCAAAAATGTAACTAGCAACCAATGAAATTTAACATTGAAATTTGCTGCTTGAGTTATTGTTTAGTACACAAGTAATTTTGAAAATTCGTTTTGGGCAAATTGTAAGTCGGAGCCGAGTCTTGTAAAATCCTACAACTTTACAATATTCCGAACTTAAAATCTTCCATAACTTCGAAAATTCATTTTGGACATATTATTAGCCGAAACCAAATCTTATGAAATCCTACGTCTTTATAATACTCTAAACTAATAATCCCCTGTGACTTTCCAACTTAAAACTCCTAAATTGAATCTCCAGTTCAGAATTTCCAAGACTCCGAAATTAGAACTCGATTTCGAAAATTTATCATAGGAGATGGACGGAGGGCGTGAACATTCACGAAGTAGAGACTTGGCGAGCCCTCCGTGGTGTGCAGCACAAAAGCACTCTTTCCCCTTTTCCCTTTCTTGTCCTTTTCTCTTTTTTTTTTTTTTTTTTTTAGTTCTTCCTTTTCTTTGATTTCCCGTCCCCCTTTCACGGGTGCCCTCGTTTTTATCTGAGATGGGACGTCCCCTTTCTCCTTTTGTTGACTAGTTAAACTTTCTTTTTTTTTTTTTTTAATTTTACCGACACTTTGACCCGGTCAATATCATAATATCTACTGCAACTGTGAAAAAATAAATCCTATCTTCTCTGTCCTATTTGAGATAATTTTACTTATTTATCAAGACATAGAACTGAACGACACCACACGCACGTATGCGCACTGCACTGTGCTTGCGGGCATTCCCGCCGAGTTCCTTTCTCGTTCATCTGCTCGGCGAAGGTTGGGATCGTGTGCTCAATTGCTTCGATGCCTTTTCCTTTCCCAGATGAAAAGGAATCCACTGTCATCAGTCATTTCGGAAACTCCAAAGTCACCGTTCATTCATGTATCCTAGGAGCTGATCTTCGAGAGTCCCATGTTTCTCAGGGGCGACCCTCGCTGCATTGCTTCGGTCACCGCTTTCTCTCGTCCCGGCCGTGCTTTTCGTCTCGTTGCTCTCGTTCAGAGCGTGGGTGAGGAAACACCAAAATGGCCGGGCTTTTTCTTTCTTCTCTGATAAGCCCAAACGAATTGAAGCTTCAGCCTCACGCGTCAGTTTAGCTAATGGGCTATTGGACCCAATTAGAATTAAACGGCCAAATGGGCTTCGGGACCGAAGGCCGGACTGGGTTTTTTTTTTTTTTTTTTTTAAATTCTTTCCATTTATTTATTTATTATTGCTACTATTCTTTTTATATTTTGTATATTTTGTTTATTTTTACCATTTTTATATTTTTGCAAAAAAGACACTTGGAAGATATGCAAAATGCAGGTGTCAACAAGTCTTTCTTTTGCCAAAAACAAAAAAAAAAAATTGAATACGAGGATGTGAACTGTGATCGTGTAGTAGTATCCCAAAACTGACGATGAGTGATTAGGTTATACTTTTGATGTTTGAGACTTTATCTATATTCAAAGTATTTTAACTAAAAGCCAAAATTATTCAATGATAAAAAATTTAAGAAACCCAATGCAAAGCAACATTCTCGTGATTTTTGTTTGATAAAGAATTTTGGATGACATGACGATATTTTTTGTCATATTGTTAATTTGGATATTCATTTTCAAAATTCCCATAGTGAAGGGTCCATAGCATAATATGTCTCTTCTAGAAGTCTCGAAGAAATTCCCATAGTGAAGTACTCTTCACAAATACATGACATTAAGGTATCCATAAAAAATAATCCATCATCGACAAAAAATTAATAGCACATATTTTATTAATAAATGAATATTACCATATCAACAAAATAAAAATAATTTCTTCCTGGTGTTTCCAAAAAAAAAAAAAAAAAGTTATTCGAGAAAAATATGCACTCATATATTTCAACATCAAGAAAAATGAGATGGATAAATATTATATTGGCTTATACTCAACTTAGCAACTTGTAGGAATGCTAATTAAAACTTTAAGTTGTTAATTTTCAAAACAAGTGTTGCTTCACCAAGAAATATCCAATGAGTATGTGTCACTATTATCAATGTGTTTGCCAGTATTCTTATTCTGAAAATAAATTAAGGGAATCCTAGATATACATAATACTAAGGATTTTCCATAATACAAATTGAATTCTGCATATTTCAACAAAATGCTCAACTATTCTCTGTGTGATGCATTTCTTGGATGATCAACTCTTGCCGAAACAAAAGGATGGACATCAAATGGTTACTAAAAATATAGGGAGGATTTCTGTAAAATAAAAAATCGAAATATACGGAATCACAATATGATAGACATTATCTCTAGCTCTCTATCAATGGAGAGGAGCAAATAGAGGAGAGAAAAGAAACCGTTTTGAAGGTTCAACACAAGTAGCTTGCTTGACTTTTCTACACCAAGTCTATGGCACAAGAAGGGAATTTACTTTCTCTTTCAATTGGACCATCAATGGCTGTGCACAACTAAAAGAAGTATAGACATTTGTTAATACGTTAATAAAAATAACAAATTGCAAAAGAACTTTTGTCAATGTAATTGTGAATGACATAAAGCAACACGACTATCACCTAAGAAAAATCCCTCATAATGTGCCAAATCGTCTATTCGACAGCAAAGTGATGGGAGAGAAGGTAGACCCAATAACTGAAATAATATAAGTTATGATGACGTATGGATGCACGGGCCCAGTAAGTGAAGTAACAAATCAATAGGAATACGTTCTGAATTTGAAGCAAAACACAGATAAATGCACCTCACCAAGAGGATCCTTCAAAATGCATTGGCAATAGAAGGATCAATGCCATGTAAGATTTTCTTAATGTGAACTACATTAATTGATATTGTAATTTACTGTTTTACGAATTGATCTAAAATGAGATGGAAGATTTCTTATTAGTCTAATATGGGGCTGGCTAGTGTGGACCGAGTTGAGCCTGACTCATAATGAGAGGACCTGGTTGGAAACTCTATCAATAGTACTCGAGTTTCTCCTCTAACCATAATTTTCACTAGTATCCTCACATAAGAAGCGTTTACCTAGCGCTAAAGGGTGAGGGGGCCGTCTCATTGAGCTAGTGATATAGAGGGCAATAAAGAAAAAGGACTTATGCGTGGATTATCGTTTTTCCACTTCCACATAAAAAATAATGGTTTCCAAAACAGATGCATTCATCTTTCTACTCGATCATCAATGCTCTTGTTCTGGTTATGGAGATCTTGGGATTACACGTTTTGCATCCAACATGTGGTATTAGAGCAACCGTAACCTAGAACTTGAATGCACAGAATTTTTGCCATAATTTTGAGATTTTCGTGATTTTTTGTTCAATAAAAATCAAATTAAATAGTAAATTTAGAATGTGCTCAGTGAGACAAGCAAATATGTGGGCAGCACATCGCCGGAGGAGGCCCCACGTGCCCCCATGCGCCACCGGGGCGTCAAACACACGCCCCACGCACGGTCATGCGCTCCCACGCACGAGGGCTGACATCATGATAACGTCAGTGACTTGGGATTGGCCCGACCCGATACGCGACCGACCTAACCCGTTGACCCGCCCGAACCGGTCAATCAGTCGACTTGGACGGCTAGACCGGACAGTCAAGCTGGGAACCGATTGAACCGCCACTAGTCGGACCGGCTTTGATCAGCCTTTACGCCCACGCATGAGCTCCACGTGCCGCACACTCAGGCGGCGCGTGCGGCCACGTGGAGCCTCCGGTGGGCACGTGGTTAGTGGCTGCAAGTTCGTATGAGCATTTTCTATCTTGTGATATATTTATTTTACATGTTTGATCATTTTATTGATATGAAAATACATATGAAACCCTAAATACGTGTATTTTTAGTATATTTTCACGTATATTTTCTTGTATTTTTCTGTGATTTTGAAAATACAGTTGTTGGATTACTAGTATGTTATCACATAAACATTATAAAAGTGTGATTTGTTAATAATATACAATATAGTTTAATTTTTATTAATGAATAAAGCGGTGTAATTAGTATGATATGTGATTTTAATGATTTACTGCCCTTATTACTAAAGTTAAAATCACATGTATATGGAAAAGTAAAGTTTATATCCCTAATATAAGAGAGTTTCAAGGATTTAATTGAGTTGTGATCGCCAAAGTGTCACACTTGATTGGGTTTGAGAAATTTCAATCTCGTATAATGATTGTAATGTCTCCTGGTCTAATGCGTAATCATACTCCCAAATGAGGTGATTGTGTATTAGTTCATGGAGGGATACATGATGGTGTGGTAGAAGAGTAACTAATCCTAGTGGTTCATATGCCCAAAGGTGATGAATTCACGAAAGTTAGAATATATTTTCATAACCGCTATCGTGTGGGGAGTGTACAACTACATGTCACGTATTCTATTTAAAGGTGATTATATTATTTTATATGTAACTTTCTGAATGTGTATTTGTACGTCAAGTTACACAGTGCTCACATAATGTTATTTATATACATTGCTTATTTTTCAGTCACCTCTTATATAATTAATAACTCCACTATTATTGAGGTTTTTACCGGTTCGAATTTTAAGTAGTGAACATATGATTCTATTGCTTGGGAAACGAGTAATAGAATTTGCTTATTATCCATGAAGCGTTCCATTCAAGAACACTTGACAAGTGGTTTACCAACTGACTACACTGCTTAAAGATGATGGAAGCCTTAGTGGCTTGAAATTATGTTGTGTCTAATACTGAAATTAGGATACATCTGCAAGGACTTTTGAACATAATGATATATACGTCTCGTATACGGTTGAAAAGATTGTTTCCAAAAGTTTTGTATTTAAGGAATAATCTCACACATGTCTAAAGAAATAGTAGAAAAAGTTAACAATGTTGATATTTTGTGTACTCTTAATGATTATCAAAAGACTTCTATAGATTATTATGGAAGTAAAATGACTGAGATAAAGAATAAAACAATTAGAATTAGTCTTAGATGTTGTTAGGTCTAACAATGGCGGTGAGTATTTTGGCGAGTATTACAATGCGGAATAACTTAAAGGCTCATTTGTCAAATATTTGGTAAATTTTGGAGTTGTAATTTAATTACTATAACTGAAAATCCTGACAAAATGATTTGGCCAAAATGCATAATTGCACCATAATCAACATGGTGATAAGTATGATGAGTAAGACTAATTTATCCGACATTCTATGGGTTGATATTTTGAAAGTAACTCTTTTCATAGACAAAAATGTGTTTCTTACCAAAGTTGTTCCCTAAACTTCTTTTGAGTTATGGACTAGACGTAAAATTTAACTTAAATCATATTAAAATATAGATGTATAATGCAGAAGTGAGGTTTATATAGTTCAATATTAAGTGCATTGGAATTCAGATCCACTTGGAATTATTTTGTATTTCACCCAAGTTGTTCAAAGGGGTATCGATTTTATGGCATTAATGAATGTACAAGAATTATGCAATCACACATAGTAAAGTTTCTAGAGTTCGACGTAGTTGGAGATGATAGATGCTCTTAGACTGTTAAGGATAATAGTATGACGGAGATCATTGTATCTTTATATTTGCCTATACAGACAATTGAATCTCCAATTCAATAGACTAAACTTATTGAGGTTCAAGTTACTATTTTTAATATAGGTTATGATGAAATTTCTCAAACCTCTCGAGTGTAAAATGAAATTGTTGAAGCTTTACTCAAGAGATCTGTTAGGGAAGACAATCAATTATACCATCAAACTACATTGTCTATCTGTGAGAGCATGACTGCAATATCCACTACATGGTTGATTTAACAACTTATATAAACATTGTTTCTTATCCTTAATCAAATATGTGATTAGATGCCATAAAAGACAATATGCAATCTATGAAATATTATAATTTGGAAACTTACTGATTTGCCTAAAAATCACAAGCTCATTAGGTGCAAATAGGTGTACAAAATTTAAAGAATTTTATAGAAAGATTGTGGAGTTTAAAGCTAAACTAGTAGCCAAACTTTTCACTTTGAAAGAGGGCTGGATAATTAATAATTAAAAAATAAATAATTCTTTCTAGTATTTTTTAAAGATTCTTTCAGAGTGAATCCATATAGTGCAGTGGGACAAGTCAATTTTCTGTAGGTATGTATCCCACAGTGGGCGAACACTCCCGTTCAAGCCCTTCAGGGACAGCCTTTTAGCAGAAAACCACTCAGTCCTTTAGTTCAGAGCCTAGAGACACTCAGAGATGCCAAGATGGAAACATTTCTAACATACTCGAGCTGCATTTCTTGGAGGATCCTACCAGGCGAGAGAAGAAGAGAGGAGTTTAGAAAGCCATGAGAAGTTTTTCACAAAAACACTCACTTCATTCAAGGGACTCGCCCAACACAATACAGACTCCTTGCCTTATATAGGCAAATGGGAGACACAAACAAACAAAGACCAACTAATGAGTCTGGGAACAGAACAAAGGCTCCGGAACGAAATTTCCGGGAGGGAATTATTCGCACACTATGAGCACTGCATCGTGAACGATGAACCTGCTACACGGTACTTTCCCTAGCCTAGTGAACAAGTAACCTTGCTACGGTGACTTTGTACGGACAACGGCATTTTCAGCGGTCTCATCCGTCACGGGCATTGTAGCTGTTGTGGGAGTCATCGAGCTGTAATTTGATGCAAAGAGGTGTTCTTCGTACTTTTGTTCAAGAGCTTCAAGATCTGCGGGTGAGAGAATTTGTCTTGACGAGGATGCTTCATGTGCCCAATGTGAGGCTTCTTCTTGTGCCCAATCGGTGTTGTCGTCAAGATCAGGGATGCTTGGCTGAGGCCAGTTGACTGGATCCTTGTAGAAGGATACATTCATGTTTTGAGATAAGGACGAGGATCCTGGAGCATAGGGGTCGGGACAGAGGACCTCCCCATCTAGCATAGGGGTCTTGAGTGGATTGGACAATGTCATCTCGCATCTGTCATTTCATGCTCCCGGGATGACGCAGCTTATGTCCGAAATCATCGAGTGCTTCCTTGGCTTCTGGTGTGAGTTCATAATGATCCCAAGTGGCGGGGGCATTATAATTCCATATTTCTTGAGGGACAGTTTTGTTTTCTTGGCAAAGAATTCTTTGAAGCTCTCGGTACTGATGTTCAGAATATCGACGAGCACGGGATACGATCTATGAATTCGGGCTTCTCTCTTTGTTCGAGATATAGTTTATAGGATGTGGTTCCTATTTCCGTGGTTCATTAATAATGCTACCATTGTTTTAAAAAGTGCCATGGACGTTTTAAAAACAAAATGGTATGGACTTCGGGTTTGGTGTCGCGGTTCTTAGTTTTTTCTCTAAAAGATGTTTCCAGTGAGTTGGAGGATAAAACCAGTTGAGAAAGTCTAAAAGATTTTTGTCACTTTCTCTTTCAACATTACCTTTTCCTAGCATGAAAATCCTTGTGAGGTTGGCAATGAATCTTCGGTTGGAATCTCCATAGCTATTAGGTACTTGTTGGTTAAGTACCATAATAACTTTTGAGTTGATCGGGAAAATCATCTTCCTTCCAGGTAAGAGGATGTATGAATGGATAATCTGCATTCAACCCAAAATGATAGAGAATGGAACCTCCGTTGAATCGGAATAGTTCAAGTATGGCATTGCCACATGAGACTATCGATGTTTTCACCGAGACGGTCGTGTTGGATTTCTTCAATGATTTCGGGGATATTTCCAGTGGCGAGATCTTTGATCTTCTTGATCTTGTATTTCTGTCCATAATTGAGCATATGGAAGGCAGGTCTCTTGATGTACATGTTGATTTCTGCGGGTGCTTTTGGCCTTGACAAGAAGTCAGCAAGTACATTCTTCCTTCCAGGAATGTGTTTGGTCTCGAAAGAGTATTTTGAAAATCATTCAGC
The DNA here is from genome assembly GCA_014182555.1 of Eucalyptus erythrocorys. Lineage (NCBI taxonomy): Eukaryota > Viridiplantae > Streptophyta > Magnoliopsida > Myrtales > Myrtaceae > Eucalyptus > Eucalyptus erythrocorys. The sequence goes on from CM024597.1 coordinate 37,195,968, forward strand.
CCATCGAAGCAACTGGGAATTCGGGATTTGCTTCTGCTTGAATTTGGTCATTTGTGGAAAAGATGCCATATCTAGTTCTACTAAAAATGGTGACCAATGAGATGGAACTCAAATTTTTGATCCCGTTTTTGACTGCTAAGATCTCTTTGAAAGTGGAATGGTAATGCATTTCAGCTTGAGAGAATTTTCCACTTTTATAAGCACAGAGGTGCCTCTTACCATCAATTTCTTCGAACAAAACTGCTGCCCAGTATTCATCACTGGCGTCAGTCTGAAGGATTCTTTTTCCTGTTGATGGTATTTGTAGAGGTGGGAGATTTTGCATAATCTCCTTAAGCTTAGCAACTACTTTGGTTTGGGTCTTTCCCCAAGATGGGGGATTCTTCTTCAGCATTGACTGGAGTGGGATCAGCAGTTTTGCGATGTTTGGAACAAAATCCCTGAGATAATTAATTATCCCAAGAAATTGCTGAACTTCCTTTTTGGAAAGGTTTTTTCAGAAACTTCAATAATTCATGTGCAATGTGTGGCCCTGGGTAGTACGTACCTTTATTGAGGTGCATACCAAGAAATTCAATTTATGTCTGGGCAATATTCATTTTCCTTTGAGAAAGCATAATGCCATGCTTCGACAATTTCCGCAAATTGTTCAAGGAGTTGGCAGTCATGCGGCTGCTCATCGGGCGGTAGAGCGAGAATATCATCAATATAGACTGCAGCACTTGACAGGATTGGCTGGAAAATTCGGCACATGGCCTTTTGGAAGAGGGATGGGGCAACTTTCAATCCAAAAGGAAGGACTTTCCACTGGAAGTGCTGGTTTGGGATACAGAACCCTGTTTTGGGTCTGTCATCAAGATGAATGCCCAATTGCCAAAATCCGGCTTTGAGGTCAAACTTGGAATAGATATGGGCTTTGGTTAGGCCAGCAAAGAGAGAATCTCTTGAAGGTAAAGGGAACTTATCATCTTGGAGAAAAAGGTTGAGAGGTTGATAGTTGATCACCAATCTCATTTTTCCCCTGGTTTGCTCAGCACGCTTATTGACATAAAAGACTTCACAAGCCCATTGAGAATTGGAAAGTTCAATAAGTCCTTGCTGGAGGAGTTCTAAGCATTCCCTTTGTGCCAAAGTTAAATGTTCCGGATTCATGCCTGAGTGACTCGCCTTGGTTGGATTTGGATGAGAACATTTTTGAGTGAACTCAGCATGAGATTCCGAGCATGATTGAAGCAACTTTTGCATGATTGGATCTAATAGACTCATGTGAATGGAAAAGAGTCTTTGAATATTGACGAACTCGAGAATTGGTCTTTATACTTAAGACCTTTTCCGGGGATGATTCGAAGTTGAGCGATTTGAGTCATAATATCCCACCCAATTATCGATCTTTATTGGGGAGGCGGATCCAAAGATTTTGGTTGTGATAGAACACTGGGGAAAGAATTGGACAATTATAGGAGTGGTTCGACATTTGTGGAGAAAGTATCTCCAGACGCAGAATTGAAGTATCGGACATGAGAAGTCCAATATTCTTCAGGCAGAATTTTGGTGTCTAAGATGGAACAACTTGCTCCTGTGTCAATAAGAGCAATGACATTGATTGGTTTTGCAAACTTGGAAGTGAAGATTTTTACGGGAAAATGGGGACACCGGGTTTGGCTTGAAAATATGTCGGGAGGTTGTTTTGAGGATGCAAGAGATATATGAAAAATCTCTTGATTCGTCGTGTCGACTCGGTTTCACTTTGGAAGTTTGATAGGAAGGGATAATACAAAGAGTATGTTCGATGGCTCTTCATCGGCGGAGAATAAGGATTCGATATCATCATTTTCAAGAGAAATTCCAGTTTCATTCTCAATATGATGAATTAAACCATTCGACCCTTTTCGCCGGGGACAATTTTTGGCAAAATGTCCTTTCGGTTCTGAGATGAAACATCTATTTGATTTCTTGTGGCTGCGCGATCCTTCCTTTTCGGAGATATCGCCATTTCTTCTTTCTCCAGTAGTGCTTAGAGCCATATTTGTGTTTTTTGATAGTGAATTTCTTGAAGTGTTTTTTCTTCCGGCAATACTTTCCGCAATCGCCGTCGCAATCATTTTTTGAACACTTGATTTTCAGCTTTTGGCGGGAACAGGCTGCTTCAAGGCTTTTGTCTTCTATAATGTAAGAGCGGACCATTTGTCTTTTCAAACAAAGCTCTTCAAGACACGAGATGAATTTCTTGCTGTATTTCTCCCAAAGGAATGTCTTGTACCCTTTTTGCTTTCCAAAAAAGGATCTTTCAACCATCCGGGTCAATTCTTTGGGAATAGAAGTCGGGAAGACATGCTTCAAATTTGAATCGGCTCAAGGCGATAAAAGAGTTTAAGCATCTCCCGTAGTGTTTATCAAGATGCTTCTTCTGGAGAGAACAGCATTTTCTTTCAAAGAATTCTCTTCTTTTTAGTTCGACAAGGTCAGTGGGTTTCCCTATAAAGAAATGATATAAGATGGTGATGGCATGGCCAAAATCTGGTGACATCAGGAAATGAATCTGGTCCTGTTCGGATACTGATTTCCACCAGTTTTTGAGGCTCCCAGTAAACCTGGTGACGAAGTTGTAGAGACATCATTCATATCATGATTGGTAAGGGATTGAGTATTCAACCAAGTATGAAATTCTTCAAATCTTTCTAGCCATTTGTGATAAGGGATATCATCAATGGTGAAGAACTGTTTCGATGTCATGGACACATGTTGTCCGGTACTATGTTGGACAACTTCTGGATCAGAATAATTAGATTCCATTTCAATATCTGGAGCTGGTGGATCAGCCATATATATGGATGAAGTGATTGGTGCTTCAGGAGGGGAATGAATAGCAGGAATTGAAAAGGATGAGGAGGATGCAAGAGATACCGAATCTGATTCGGAATCAAAGATGTCAGGAAAAGTTTGTTCTCATTGGAAAGAGAGTTTGGTCTTTTTGGATAGCGAGAATCAACGGGATTAGATTGTTCTGAGTACCCAAATCATTTAGAAATGATTCTAGAGGGTTTGAAAGCATCATCGATCCGGCCTTTCTCGATGACCACGAAGAGGTTGGCCTAGTTGGCCCAGAGAGAGAGGTTGGCCTGGTTGGCCCTTCCGATCTTTCTTTTTCTTTTCCTTTCTCCTTTTGTTTTCGAGTGAGTTCTTTAAGACAATCTTTCATGCTTGCCATATCTGGTTCATTCCTATAAGGATCTTCTAGAATGGCAGCAAATATAGACATCTGAGGCGAGGGAGGCACATAACCGGTTCTCACAGTAGGTGCTAGCGGATCGAAAGGCCGAAACCTTCATTCTTCAAGGATTTGAATCTGCCTTTTGAGCTTCTCTATTTCAGGCTGCGGGCTTTCAAAAGAATGATACCCGAGGCGTTGTCCTGATTCCAAGGCCTCAAGTCTTTTGTGGAATTCGAAAAGCAATTTTTGGTAGACTCATCGTGTCTTTGAAGATCTTGTTGGACATTCCCGATCTTGTAATCAATGACTTTGAAAGCATTGTTTTGTGCCATTAAAGTCTCGATTGCCAATTTAGGACAACTTCGGCGTAGTAGTCTTTTTGGTCTTCCATGCTCATCTACCTCGTTAGGGGTAGCTATTTTGGGAGTATGGCGAAACATTTTTTGTGGATCAGTATACTCTTCTGGAGCAGGGAATGTGAGTCTGGACTGTTCACGGACAAGAGGAGGGAAGTCCGTATCTTGGAACATGGCAATGGAAGAGACAGTTTGCTTTTCTAATGGAACTTCAAATGGGTAAGAGTTTTTCTTAACCCATTTCAGAATTGGCTTATAGAACGGGGAGAGAGCTGGTTTCTTTTGGGGTGGAGAAGGTGGAGGTGATGGTGGTGGAGAGTTTGTTGGTGCAACAGTATATTTTGGTGGTGGAGAAGATGCGTAGGAAACTACGTGCGGTATTTGTCACACTCACCAAGAGTATCAACAGATGGATCTCCATTTAAGTACTGTTGAAACAGGGGATCCCTCTTTTTCTTTCGTCGAGGTGGAAGTTTTTCGAATGGATCAACCTCATTAGAAGATTTCGTGCAAGAAGAGCACTGGCAAAAAGGATCCCAAAAACAATGACCATATGGGTCTTTATAGTAATGGACTGACTGTCCATCACTTTGAAAATGTCGGACATGCTTTTTGGGTGCGGTTCGGAAATAGCTTCGGGGAACACATGGTTCGATCATAAAAGAGTTTGGAAGATAGATGGACTACCTTCTTCTTTTTCTTTGCCGAACTTGATGGAAACTTGATTCCATCTTTCTTTCGGATAAATTCAGAATCCGAGGACTGGATGGGCTTCTTGTTCAGTGCGGCTTTTCATAGTTTGTGATCCATGTATCTCGGGAGAAGAGTGGCTAACTTCTCCTTCGGGATCTGTCTGGGAACATGAATACAAGAAGCTTGATCATTTTGCATGGAGATGAACAAAGCATCTTCATTTCCATTGTTGAAGTTTAGATCAAGAGCATGGTTCTGCACTCGATAAACCATCTAGTAGTGGAGCGTTGCAGCAACGAGTCGGCGGTTTGAGGAGCTCCGTGAGTTGAACTGTACTTTCATAAAAGCAAGTAAGCGTGGATCGAAAGAGCAATATTAAAGTTTGGATATAAAGTGACAAACACTGTGCCAGCATTCAAAGTGGTTTGAATTGTGCCAATACAAACATGTTGGTACTCTAGAAAACGAGTATCCAATAATGCTATCCTAGCAACAACGGGTAAGCCTTTGCGACCATGAAAGGTAAGAGCAAGACGAACAGCACCATAATGAATGTGAGTGTAACCCTGCTGGGTCCACTTTGTATGGGAAACTCGGAGGAATTTGAAGAGTAACAAAGTACTCCTTTTCAAGAGCTTGAGGAATAGGATGCTGGTCAAACTTGGAAGGCGAACGTACTCTTTTACTTGCTTTGGGGTTTGATGGATGAGTTGACGAATGGAGCGGATGGGTGAAAAGGATGAACTGGGTTTAGCAAAAGCGGAATATGGGTTCATGAGAGGGAGTTGAGTTTTAGAGATCCTGGTTTCATCACTAAGAGAGACTTCATAAAGATAATCTATCTTAGAAGCATTAGAGACACGGAAGTCGGGAGGGGTGGATGATGAAGGAGCAAGAGAAACAGGAGCTTCGAGAATTTCTGGTTCGGTAGACATAGTGGGAGAAGGATCTTCTCTGCACTGGATTCACCTACCAAGCGCATGGAACGAATACTGTTATAAACAAATGGACGAACACTCCCATTCAAGCTAACAAAATCTATATAGTGCAACCGGAGGATTTTGCAACAGATGATTTAAATAAACTTATGTGTAGACTGAAAAGTCTTATTCATGGTCTTAAGCAAGTTTCTTGATAATATTATTAAAGTTTTATAGTGTTGTCATTTCGTTCAATTGAGAACAAAATAATTCAGTAAATATATAATGCAAGGTCAGTGAGAGGAAATTTATTTTTCTCATACTTTATATACGTGATGTTTTGTTTATAAGTAGTGACCTTGAGGTATCTTTTATCCTTTGCACTGAGGTCCGTAAGGATTGTTCTCACCATATATATTGGATTTATCTCAAAGGACATTTGCTGAAAATATTCAATATACATCAGTACAAGTCAGGAATTGCTCCCGTCATTAAGGATGATGGACCGAATCTATTATATTGTCCTTATTTAGATATTGAGAAAATCTAGTTAAGGGTGAACCTTGTGTCAGTGTACTTAATAGTATAATGTATGCTCAAATTTGCATTAGATTAAATATTGCCTTTGCGACGGGATTTCTAGACAGATATCAGTCAAATCCAAAATACGATCACTAGATTGCTGCCAAGAAAGTTTTGAGATACTTAATTGGACAAAAGTTTATATGCTGATTTACAGACATATTTAATTCTTGCAGCTAGTAAGGTATATAGATGTAAACTTTGCTAGCTGTTAGGATGACATGATATCAATAACAGAATACATATTTATGTTAACAGGAAATACAGTAAATAAAATCTATGTCATCTTCTACTATGTAAGCATAGTTAGTAACATTCTTTTAAATTGTTACTTAGGCTATTAGACTCCGGAACCTCATTAAGGAGTTGACCATTTTTAACTTTATAGATTTACCCATACGATTGTATTGAGATAATAAATTTGTAGTATTATTTATTAACAACAGGGGTTTCAACCGAACATCCACAAAAGTGAGATTTACTTTTTAGGGGTCTTCCTTGAATCTCGTGACGCCTTCATCACACTGTTTGGATTTCAGGAAGGATCCCTGCTGTTCCGATATCTTAGAATTCCAGTCATCTCCTCTAGGCTTCGCAAAGCTGACTGTATCACATTAGTTAACATCATCACTTCAAGAGTGCAAACTAGGACACAATGATTCCTCTCTTTTGTAGGCCGGTTGCAACTCCTTAGGTCAGTGCTCCACTCCATTCAAGTTTATTAGGCAAATGTGTTCATTCTACCGAGATCAGTGTTGAATGACATTGAGCGAATTTTGAGACAATTCCTTTGGAAGGGTCCTAACCTCGGAAAGGGCGGTGCTAAGGTTGCTTGGTCTGATGTTTGCCTTCCTAAGTCTGAAGGTGGCTTGGGAATCTGCAGACTTCAGGAAAGTAACACAGCTGCCATGTTAAAGCACATCTGGTTGTTATTCACAGACAGGGAATCCATTTGGTGCAGGTGGATCCACTCAGTCTTTTCTGAACAATGTAAACGTTTGGTTCACCTAAAAACCTACCATTTGCTCCTGATCTTGGAAGAAAATCTAGACCTCCTTGGCGACTTCCACAAATCCTTTTCTTGGCATGTGGGGAATGGCTGCTCCATCTCTTTCTAGTTTGACAACTAGCATCCTAAAGGGCTGCTTAACTTATTGTTTACCAATGCAGATATTTATCGCTCTCGACTTCCTAAAGGAGCATTTGTTGTGGATTTTTTGAATTTTCCGGATCCCACTTCAAGCGTGTTGGAAGTGATCAACTCCTGGGATGACCCCCTTCCTGAACTCAATGATGAACCTAATCAATTCCGCTAATTGGGCAGCCCTTCTAGCAACTTTACTACTACTTCAGCTTGGGATAACATACGCCCAAGAAGCCTTCTGATTCAGTGGGCTCCTTTCATCTGGAACTCCTTCTTAGTTCCTCGATTTCAATTTTTGCTCTGGCTGATTACGAAGAATAGATTGCCAACCCAGGTTCTTCTCACCTATGATCGTATCTTAGCTACAAATTGCAGCCTCTACTCTTATAGGCTCGACTCGGTCTACCACTTATTTTTTGGGTGTCATACACCTTTTGCCTTAGCGATTTTCTGGGCTGCTAGATTCAATTTCACTTGGTGAAACGATTCTTGGTTGGATAATTTGTTCTGGGCGATCAAATACTTATTCGATGCTTCTTTCCACTCTTCTCTTGCTCGATTCGGATTTGCTCTATGTGCAATATCATTTGGAAGGAGCGAAATAACATCCTTTTCCGGGGTGGACCTCCCTCCCTCTCAGCCATGAAAAGGCGTCTTGAAAGAGTCATTAAGGACAAAGAATTGTCCTTCCATCATGTCCCTCCCACCTCTACAAATAAAACACTGCTGCAAAGTTGGTCGCTTAATCCCTCCATCTTGGCGGATTAGCATACCCCAATGGCGGCCCGTTTTCTAGAGTAAGGGGTTCTTTAACTATCTCTTGCTTGGAGGTTCTTCATAACTACAAGCTGTTGATGCGAAAGCTCGGACTGGTGTTCTTCGCTCCTTTCTTTAGCGTTGGCAGCATCTTTTCTACTCGTATTTGAGTGGGTTTTCGGTTTCTTTTGTTTTTTGTAGCCTCTCTGTTCTTTGTTTCGGGGTAGGCTAGCTGGTGCTCCTTGGCCACTGTTTAGGCCTTCTTTTCACTTGTTGTTACTTGTTTCTACTTTCTTTTACCTAGGCCCCCTTCCACTCACTTTGACTTTCGTCTCTGTGAGTACAAGTTTTTGGGACCGAGCTCTTGCTATATAGCTATTTATAGCTTTCTGGTTTAAAATCTATATATTCTTACCTTTTACCCCCCTCCCAAAAAAAAAAAAAAAAAAAAAACAGAGGTTTCAAGGAGTCTAAATTTTTGTAGTAAAATTTTTGACCATAAAGAAACGGTACAGAAATGTGACGCATGGTTGCAGATCCACAAACTAAAGGACTTTGCTCTTCTGTTCTTGAATGACATGTCATTGATATGAGCTTAAGAACATCATGGGATGTTGTTGTTTAGTGGGAGCTATTTTCACTTTATTCTAATAAAGTTTACTTATGTGTTTGTTACACTTAGTAACAATTTGATATATATCAACTTTTGCATTCAATAAGATATTTTTGAAAGTGTTATTATTATATTGAATACATATTAATAAAAGTCTCAAGGTATTGTATAAACCTTGAGTGAAGGCTAGGGGCATCCGGTTATTAGCCTTGTGCATATATCTTGTTATACATAAAGAAAGGTTAACCGTAAAGACAAGGCATATGTGAGTTCATTGGAACTATAAAAACATTCTCTAGTAGCACAAGTTTTTTGCGATGCTTAAGGAAAGAGAATGATAACTGACAAATGGAATCTTTCTATAAAAGACGTTATCCATTTGACACACTACCATATTGAATCCATATCAATAAAGTTGAAAGCACTCGTAACCATTGAAGACTTTATGTGTATACGTGTAGTTACCGCTGTGATTCGATGTTTGAAACTTTATGGGATAATTGACTATTAAGAATTATCTCTAGACTAATGTGCGCACATACTGTACAATTTCAATTAATATAGTCCAAGTGGGAGAATGTAAGAGTTTTTCTAATGTGAACTACATTAATTGATATTGTAATTTACTGTTTTATGGGGTTAGTCTAAAGTGAGATAGAAGGTTTCTTATTAGTCTAATATGGGGTTGATTAGTGTGGGCTGAGTTGAGCCTAGCCCGTAAAAAAAAGGCCTGGTTAGAAACTTTATAAATAGTGCTCAAGTCTTTCCTTTAACCATAATTCTCACTAGTATCCTCACATATGAAGCGTTTACCTAGCGCTAAAGAATGAGAGGGCCGTCTCATTAAGCTAGTGATACAGAGAGTAATAGAGGAGAAGGACTTACGCGTGAATTATCGTTTTCCCACTTCCGCATAAAAAACAATGGTTTCCAAAGTAGATGCATTCATCTTTCTACTCGATCATCAATGCTCTTATTCTGGTTATGGAGATCTTGAGGTTACATGTTTTGCATCCAACATGCCAACCATATCAAACTCCATGTCTTCATGGATGATTCTGGTGACTTGGACTCTAAAGTTGTTGCGGAAATCATCAAAATTTTCTTACTTTATGCTGTCAATTTTTGTTGCTCAACTTTTCTCTAACAAGTTTATTGACTGTGTTGACCAATAGCATTGTGATTTCGCAACAGCTATTGTGCAGCTCGTGAAAATCATTGGGTTGCTTGAGAGATTAAAGGCAAATGCACTTTTGTCAACATCAGATGGGAGATGGCCCCAAAAAAGAGATTCCACCACGAAGATGTCGCCATAAATTGGTTGCTCTGTGGGAAAGTTGAGAGCTTTTCTTCTGTGGCAACTACTTTAGCATTGCTTTAACTGAAGATGAGTGTGAATGGAATCCTTTCCTATTTATGTTCGCCTTTTAATTTAATCTTTCCAGAACTGATTGATTTTGCAATTTTTTCTTTTAATTTTTATGAATTTTTCTTCTTTTTTCCTTTTATTATCTTATTTTCTTTCCTTTTTTTTTCTTTTTCTTTTCTTTTTTGTCCTAACATGTGGCCTATCTAGGCAATGGCCAGCAAATCGCCACAAACTAGGGCTGGTGAGGCGGAAGAGGGGTAGTTGGTGAGGGAGAGCTAGCTGCCAGCTATTCTTAGAGACCAACTAAGGCCAAGAGAAAAAGGAAAATAAAAAAATAAAATAAAATTTATCTATATCAGCAATTTCTGAACGAAATTAGTCTAAATGACTAAATTGATAAATCGTCAAAAGATTTAGGACTCGATTAACATATCGTTTCAACCAAAAAAAAATAGTAAATGTTCAAAAGGTTAAAGACTAAATTAATATAATTAAACATTGACGACTGACTTGATTGGCTGTAATAGGAAATTGTCTTGTAACTATGCTTATTGCAGAAAACCACAGAAATACCATATAAGGAAATTGTGAATGCTTCACGTGGTATTACTTATTCCATGTTAGTTCAGCACATATATTCTTTCAACATTGTTACTCCAAATTGAACTCTACATTCATTAGCTGATTCTTATCAAAAGGTACCGGGTGAGATTAATTTTTCCATAAATTTGCTCAGCAGCAAATATACATGTATAGAGCTATCCATTTGACTAGACTTTATATGCTAAGTGCATTTATGTAATATTCTCACTAGAAGTTAGAAGCATTGTCTGGATTTAAAAACCCAAAACTGAAAACCAATGTTCGTGATTTTCATTCGGTCTATGCCGAAACTTCTAGAGATTTTTTTCCCCTTTTATTTTCCTTCAAAACCTTGAAAAAAAAAAACATTTTATATGTCGACTGTATATTGAAAAGCATTGTAAAATTATGCACATTGACCTTTGCATGTTTTTAAAATTGTCGGGACCAAAAAGAATAAAAGAACTAAAAATGAAAAACAAAAATTCATTTCAGACATTTTAAATCCGCATACTTCCTTTTAAAACGACCTTGTTGGGGCAATGCACTTTCAATCTGTCATTTCAACACTTACCATCTACTCCTCAAAGCCGATCGACATAAAATGAAGCTCATCAGCTGAAGGCAAAAAGCCCGGAATTGGAAGATGATTCATCGACTACAACGGAAGTTAAAGAAATTTAAAGAGGAAGATGACGGGGAAGTTCGGAATTAGGGATCGTAATTGGTGGTGAGCAAGGTTTCTCACTCTCCTCTGCTTACAGGAAAAAAAGATGCATACCTCAATACAATCGTAACCATTTATTACGAAAACATCCTACGTGATAGTATTGATCATGCATAAGTTAGTGGATGTAACCATAGAATTATCCAAAAAGCACAAATAATAAAAATTTAGAGAATTAAAATTGTACTCAACACTTAAAAATAAAAAAATAGAACTATGAAATGAATCTTGTTAATAAGTACTTTTGAGCCCACTATTATATATGAGAGAGACAATGACCGAGTTGAAAATGGGGACAAAGTTGGTGGTGATAAAGTTGGTGGTGATGATCACGGTTGCAACGGCGACGGAGCAATGAAGGTGGTGATGGAGGAGTAGAGGTTGGGCCATGCGGTGATAAGTGGTGCCACAGTGATACAGTCGCAACTCAACAACCAAAAATGTAGCTAGCAATCAATGAAATTTGGCATTAAAATTTGCTGGTTGAGTTATTGTTTAACACACAAGTAATTTCAAAAATTCGTTTTAGGCAAATTGTAAATCGGAACCGAGTCTTGTAAAATCTTATAACTTTACAATGCTTTAAACTAATAATTTCTCGTAACTTCAAAAATTCATTTTGGACAAATTGTAAATAGGAATTGAATCTCTTAAAATCTTACAGCTCTACAATACTCCAAATTAATAATCCCCCATAACTTCTCAACTTAACAACTCCCAAATTAGACCCACTAGTTTAGAATTTCCAAGGCTTCCAAATTAGAACTCGATTTCGAAAATTTATCCTATTAGATGAACGGAGGAGGGCGTGAACATTCACCAAGCAAAGACTTGGCGAGCCATCCGTTGTGGGTGGCACAAAAGCCCTCTTCCCCCTTTTCCCCTTTTTGTCCTTTCTCCTTCTTCTTCTTTTTTTTTTTTTCCCCTTCTTCCTTTTCTTTGATTTCCCTTTCTCCCTTTCATGCGTGCCCCACGTTTTTATCTGAGGTGGGACGTCCACTTTCTCCTTTTGTTTTTTTTTGGTCGGTACTTTCTCCTTTTGTTGACTACTTAAACTTTCTCTTGTTTTCTTTAATTTTACCCACACTTTGACCCGGTCAATATTATAATATCTACGGTAACTGTGAAAAAATAAATCCTATCTTCTCTGCCCTATTTGAGATAATTTTACTTATTCATCAAGAGATAGAACTGATCGACACCATACGCACATATGCGCACTTCACTGTGCTTGCGGGCATTCCCGCCGAGTTCCTTTATCGTTCTTCTGCTCGGCAAAGTTTGGAACCGTGTGCTCAATTGCGTAGATGCCTTCTCCTTTCCCAGATGAAAAGGAATCCACTGTCATCAGTCATTTCGGCAACTCCAAAGTCACGAATTGAAGCTTCAGCCTCATGGGTCAGTTTAGCTAATGGGCTATTGGATTGAACGACCAAATGGGCTTGGGGACTGGCCGGACTGGGGTTTCTTAATTTCTTTTGATTTATTTATTATTATTGCTACTATTCTTTTTATATTTTGTATTTTTGTTTATTTTTACCATTTTTATATTTTTGAAAAAAGGGCACTTGGAAGATCGACAAAATTCAGGTGTCAACAAGTCTTTCTTTTGCCAAAAAAAAAAATTGAATACAAGATTATAAACTATGATCATGTAATAGTATCTCAAAACTAACGGTGGGTGATTAGGTTATATTTTTGATGTTGGAGACTTTATCTATTTACAAACTATTTTCACTAAAAGCCAAAACTGTTCGGTGATAAAAATTTAAGAAACCCAGTGCAAAGCAACTTTGTCATGATTTTTGTTTGATAAAAAATTTTGGATGACATGACGATATTTTTTGTTGTATTGTTAATTTGGATATTCATTTTCAAAATTCCTTCGTAATTCTAGAACTTTTAATGTATTCATCCATGAATATAACTGCAACAGAAAGAGAAGCAGAAAAGGCAGCCCTCGCTCATCGTCCACCATCGCCTGCCGTCACTGCCATCAAAGAGGGTCATCTGCCCGTTGTCTGAGTCGTCGCCATCAAACGACCCTTACACGAGTCACCCTCGAGGCTGTGCCATTGAATTTGCAAAGCTAGAGGCGGAAGCATTGCGTACATTGAAGTCTGCAGAGGCAGACCTTGTCGAGGATGTGCAGCCTCCGCCGGGCCGCCACTGTCGAGTCACTCGTCGACGGGATCTAAAATTTCGTCCAGCCAGGTCAAGCCAAGGCTGCAGGACTTTGGATTTTGCCCAATCAGATTTTAGCTTACAGCGACTCAATCATATTTTCCCCACACATCATAACTTTTACGGACTTTAAAGGGTCAAATCTACTTATAAAGCGTTCAAACGCACACGGTGAGTATCACATAGGGTGCATCATTATAGTATTAAAAATCCGAAAGTTACTTTCCATCTTTGATTAGTACAATAAGAAGACAAGCACTTGGCTAAAATTTATGATATGTCCACGACAGTAAACCCCAGCGAAAAGCTGAATTAGATTAACAAGAAATTAAGAAGAGATAATATAGTCTTCAGTAATACTAGTTATACAAAGAGTATATCAATAGGGTGTATCAATTTAGTATATCATTTCTGTGCGCCTGTTAGGATAATCAACATTATTCCAAGGAAAGGGAAGAGATTACTTTCCATCAAAATTGTATCTTCATCTCGGCAAATCGTAGAGCAGTGATTGATCCTCCTCCCACGAAGTCATCTCTACATCTGCTTTCGATAGCATCAATTTGGAGACCACACCAGAAGCACGAATAGATCCATTTCTTTTGCAATCGATCTCTTCATCTTTTTGTCGAACGACCACATTGTAATGCTCTTACTCTTTTCAATTCCATCGCCACTTCGTTCATTGTAGGCCTATACCTTCCATGAGGATTTGAGCATCTTTTCACCAAGTTAGACACTGTAATGATTCTTCTTTCTTTGCCATGGTCTAATACCTCCTTATCAAGAACATCAAACATGCTGTTTTCCTCCATTGAAATGATAAAGTACATGGCTAGATGTCTACCCTCTTCCACCCTCCCTTGAGAAATTGGCCTTTCTCCGATTAGTAGGTCAACAAGGACAACCCCAAAGCTATAGACATCTCTCTTGTTTGAAAATCGACTTGTTTGGCAGTACTCCAAGTCCAAGTATCCAAAGATTCTTCTCACCATTGTGGTCAAGTGAGTTTGGTTGATGGTAATTGATTTAGAAGCTCCAAAATTTGCCGTTTTGGCTTCATATTTTTCGTCTAGAAGTATATTCAACGACTTGATATCATGGTGATAAATTGGTGTGGTGGAAGCAAAGTGCAAATACGAAAGAGCCCCGGCAACTTCATTGACAATTCTTAATCGCGTCTCCCATGAGATAGGAAATTCTTGGTTTGGATCATGGAGATATTGGTAGAGAGTTCCACTAGGGACAAATTTATAAACCAGCAAAGGGGCTTCACTCTCTAGACAAAATTTTAATGACTTAACCACATTTCTATAATTGATTTTAGAGAGAATAATGACCTTATTGACAAACTATTAAAAATGTCCTGCAGTGACAACCTTAAATTTCTTGACCGCAATGATTGTTCCATCTATCAACATTCTCTTGTAAACAGTTTCTTGACCACCATGACCCTATATTCTGCTCTTGTTAAAATGGTCCGTAGCCGTGTCTAACTCCATTAAGGTGAATAGCTTGCCTTTCTCCATGTGATTGTCTTGAATATTGGGGAGGCGTTGTTGCAATACGAGTCCACCATTACGTTTGAAGAATTTTTCTTGAGCTTTGCCTCTCGCCTTCTTTTGATGAATTTGTACAACCACCAAAAAAGAAAAAGAAATAGTATGTCTCCGACGCCGGTGCCCATAACTATGTAAGAAAAATGTCAACCGAAATTGCCTTAGGAACTTAGTAGAAAATATTCTGAGTTTTTCTTCACTCCTGGACTTACGTAACCAATTTCACCTTCATCGTCAACAAATTAGCTCCCATCAATTTGAACGAGTGCCTTCTTGATTTGAAGAGAAGAGAAAAAGAAAAAGAAAAGAAGGATTCGCTCAGCAAAATAATTCGAAAGACCCTAGAAAAATATGCATCAGTTCTGGATGAGAAGATACAATCATATTGTTATATGCATGGACTAGGAACACACAATTAAGTTAAAACCATTGTTGAATGCACAGATTATGAAAGCACAAGTAAATTTAGCAGATACAATAAAAAAATTTTGTGCAAATGAAATTGGTGTATATATAAATAATCACATTCCATGACCCGTAAAAAAAGAGCAAGTACTGAGGTACCTATTATGGCCATTATCTTGTTGTCAATGCAGTCATATGACCCTGGTAGATTCGCACACCTCCCTCGGCAGTTGAGGTCCGGTCTTTCTTTGCACTCATCGACATCCGATTGATACGAAATGATGGATGTGATCAAAGAAAGAAGCAAAAAGAACAAGCAGTTTCAATCTATATAATATTAGACTGAAGATTCAGCATGAAAAGTGGACGTTCCAACTATACTCGTGGGCTTTTTGTTGGTTTCGAGCTCGCATAACGTCCTACCTGGCTTTGAATAAAGATGAAGGCTAAGATATAAAATAAAAGTGGACGTTCCAATTTCACCTTCGCATCCCTGGGGAAGAAAATAATTCCCTCTGTAGCCTTGATTGCATGAACAATATGTTAGGCTTGGAACCCCGGGCTTCGAGTACGTACGGCAAGAGGCGGAGTTGTCATTGCCGCCCCTATGCTTTTGGTCGCTCATCAGTTCATCCTCATAGTCGGTAATTGCCCATTCAAGCGCCACCGGAACGTCTAGCGGCAAATCGTGCAAATCAGCTTTATGCCACCAAGTTCTCTCTACCAAGAAGGCGTGCCTGCATTATGCATGCCTTGGCCCCATGGCTTCGCCATCAAGAGTTTTGAATTCCACGTTATATTCACTGATTCATCAGGGATCGAAGTCATACAGCATCCGATACCACTAGAACACTGGTCGAATCCAAGAGTCCTGTTTCTGCCACAGGAGGACTCGCATCCTACAACTGCCCAAGGGGTACTGGCGCCGGCCATCAAGGCCAAGCTGTCACAACCTTCAGCGACAAAACAGTTTTTGACTCTCGGAGTACCTGAAAACGTTGTTACTAGCCCTTAAGTCCACCGGGACGTCCTTTTGCTCGTTGGTCGAACAATTAAGATGCGAGCACCCTAATAAGGCCTGGGGATTCTGAACTACCTGGCAGCGAGACGTCTAACGCTTTTACGCTCAAATTCTTAAGTACCGGACTGTTGGTTCCCTGGCAATCAAACTCGTACCTGGGATCCAAGAAGCAGCCGGGTCCGATTCCAAAGGGATACGGAATGTCTGTCAGATTGCCACATGCGTCCGGACAACCAGGCCAGGCCAAACTCTGAGGAGGCGATTCTGCTGCGCCAGATGACCCATTAGCCTCGAAGAGAAGCACGACAATAAGGAAAGCCATCTTGGATGCCGGTTTCAGCGTCGCCAGGATCATCTTCTCCCAATTCATCCTCCGCAGTCTGTTGCTGGAAAAGAAGCTGATGAATCAAATTTGACGCACGCCACTGCTATTGAATTGTCAAACACCTTTCCATGAAACCAATAAACTAATGCAAAGAGAGCAGGAAAACCCAGTAGACTATACTATGGTGAACTTGTCAGAAGCCAGATTTCCTTCTTCAACATTGGTAACTCCCACTTAAAAATGTTCAAGATTGGCGGCTCTGCATCCTGCGCGTGTCGCAGAATCGCAGAATTTGGAAATGTCTAGGTACCTAAATTATAGAACTTTTGCCTCATGCATTTTAAGTCTTTAATTGTCTTTAATATATAATTTTATGAATCAAAGTCGTCTCAATCAACCATTAATTATGTGGATTCTATCCTAAGATCCAAATAATAAACGATCCAACTAAACTTGCTTTACATTATCTATAAACCACATAATAATCTTTGATATTGGCCTACTAAACTCTACTTGGGACTTCCACGTCACCCATAATAAATCGCACCCTTAATTTTATCATTGTCCTTGCCACACCCGATCTCACCAAATAAGAATATGCAGAAGATAATTTAATTAATTATTTGTGTATTACAAGATAGCTATCTAAGGTCATGAGATATTAGATTATGAATTACAATCAATTAGTGGTTATCTCTACTGCGTAGTTGCTTCTCTCGCGTATGCGAGTTCTCTCTCTACCCTGTGGTAGCCCTTTTCCTTCCCAAAAACCCTAAACCCATGTAGATCTACAGTGTTTTTCACTATTTCTTTTGTGTTCTTATCCTTTCCTACCTTCTACAATGAAAATCTTACAAAAAATGAACGTATTACGAATCTCTACCCCTCCTAGGGTTTTGCTGGATAAAGGTTCTTGCTAGGTTTTGCCGGCAATCCACCAGAAGTCGCTCTGCCCTGTGGAGACGGGTATTCTCGCTGATCCGCCCACCCTGAGGTGGGTTTTCAGTCTCTTCTCATCGGCACTTTTTTTATGCATATAGCTTGGACTCGGTGATCTGGATCTATACTGTGTCGCTGGTGGTTCTGTGACTTTGTTGTTGGAAGCATATAGCTTGGACTTGGTGATCTGGATCTATACTGTGTCGCTGGTGGTTCTGTGATTTTGTTGTTGGAAGTTCTGTGACCTGGATCGTCCAGCTTCGATACTGTGTTGTTGATCAAAACCCTCGCATTGTTTGCTGTCTCTGGGTAGTCGGACTGTTTTAAGGGTGGGTCACCTTTCTGTCTTTGGATAGCTTTCTGTTCAACCTGCAAAAACTGAGATTCAGAAATCAGGGAATCTATGGAGGATAATAATTTGAGAGTCGCTGCTCTCTGTAGGCGACTAGGTTACCTGTGGTCAAAGGATGATATTGTCGAAGCTTCTGCCGAAATTACTCCACAGAAAAGGGTGGAATGTCGCAGAATCCTCTTTGGGAAACTATATTCCAGGCCAGTTGTTAACTTTACAGCCTTTGTGACCACGATGAAAAAAGCCTGGAGAACTGAAAATGTCACTTGTATCCAACGAGAACCTGGTTACTTTACTTTCATCTTTCAGTCAGAGGAGGACAAGCAACGTATACAGAAGAATTCACCCTGGTCCTACTCCACTAACCTGCTCGTTTTGAGACCGTGTGAACCGGAAATTCCGGAACACTGTTATGAGTTTACTAGATTAGAATTCTGGGTGCGCATTGGAGGAATACCACCGGGATGGAGGACTGGGAAAGTACTTTGTGATTTGGGGCAGAAGCTGGGCAAAGTCATAGAAGCTCAACTAGACCCTTTAGGGACAAATATGTATAAAGGAGGTAGGGTGAGAGTAGACATTGATCTGACCTTGCCACTAAAGTCGGGGGCAATCCTGGATATTGGAAGCAAATGGCTCTGGGTTGAATTTAAGTTTGAGCGACTTCCTCATTTCTGCCACTCATGTGGCCGAATTGGACATCATGCTGCTGAGTGCCCTGAAATTCCCTATGCCACTTCTCCATGGGCTTTGAATAACATTGGTCCTTATGGACCCTGGCTGAAAGCTGAGACAAGTGATCACAGTCCTTATTGGAAGACTTTTTATGGTAGCGTTGATACAGAGCTAGTGGTTGAAGAAACAGTACCTGTGCCTTCCAATCAACCTAGTGGGATGGAGCTTATCGTAAGGGATCCCCAACCACATATGCAGATATTGGCTTGCAGTAAGAAAAGAGCTGAAGGTAGTTCTCACCAGGAGGAAAGACAGGCTGAAGATCCCCCTGCAGTTGACATCCGAGATGATAGGCAGGATGAAGCTCCTCCTGCAGTTGATGCCCGAGATCGTGGCAAACAAGTGGCCAGCCCTGAATTGCAAAAACCAGTTTTATCTCAATTTGGCAAGTGTAGTAAGAAACCTATGAAAGTGCAAAAATCGAAGAAACAAAAATACTCCTTTGATGCTTCTGAACTTATGCTAGATGAGGCAGACTTCCTGGACACTCCAGTGCAACTTATCAAAGATGGCAAAGACTGGGCTTTGGTGGCTAGCCCTAATAAGCCACCAAAAATGCCATGAAAATAGTGAGCTGGAATTGTCAGGGCTGGGCAACCCCCTGACAATCCAGGAACTACGAGCCCTTGTGGCTCTTGAAAGGCCCTGTTTACTTTTTCTAATGGAAACCAAAAATAAAGAAGCGTTGGTGAAGAATGTTTGCAGAAATTTAAAGTTCCAGCATCTTTTTCTAGTTAATCCTATAGGAATTGATGGGGGATTGGCCATCATGTGGCAAGAAGAAATCAAGTTGAGTGTACAAGCCAGCTCTCAGCAGTTTATTAACGTGTCTTGTTCTGATCCCGATAGTGGAATTCATATGCAAATTACCTTAATTCATGCCTCAACAGATCTTGGTGAAAGGCTGGACCTATGGCAGCAATTGGGGACTTTGAAACCTCATCCTTCAATGCCCTGGATGTGTATTGGCGACTTCAATGAGGTTCTGTATGTTTGGGAGAAACAAGGGAAAAAAGAAGCAGATGTTAGACGAATGTCAGCCTTTAGAGATATGCTCAATGATCTAGCCCTCATGGATGTGGACAGTCATGGCTGTACCTATACGTGGTCCAATAATAGGGAAGGAGAGGAATTGGTCAAAAAGAGACTTGATCGTTTGATTTGTACCTTAGAATGGAGAGTCAGCTTCCCTGAAGCTATTGTACAGGCTTTACCAGCTATTGGGTTGGACCACAGCCCCCTCGTCCTTAGCCTTTATCCAGGCAGGCGCCAGAGAAAGAGACGTTTTAAACTAGAAGCCTACTGGACAGAGCATACAGAATATCAGGAGATGCTTCAGCAATTCTGGTCTAAATACTCAAACCAAATAACTACCTTCCCCAGGAAATTATGGGAAACCTCCCAAATGCTGACCAAATGGAGTAAGGAGGCGTTCGCCAACGCATCTGTGCAGATTAAGCAACTCAGTCAATCCCTCATTGACATAACTAATCAAAATCCTCAGACCACCAGCAAGGATCAAGTCAAGAAAATCAAGCATAACATTGAAATTTTGAGAAGGCAGGAAGAACAATATTGGAGCATGCGCTCACGTATCAAGTGGCTGCAATGAGGAGATAAGAATACTGGTTTCTTTCATGCAACAACCATCCAGAGAAGACAGAAAAATCGCATTACAATATTGCAACTTGAAGACCAAACTTGGTGTCGGGACCCAGTGACTCTGAAGACTCATATCCAAGACTTCTATAAACAATTATACTCAACTGAGGGTCCACGAAACTATGCACCAATCCTCAACCAATGCCCCTCAACTATAACTGATAATATAAATGAGGATCTTGTGGCCATACCTTTGGAAGAGGAGGTCCGCACTGCTGTCTTCCAACTGGGTGTTTTAAAAGCACCAGGACCAGATGGCTTCAGTGGATTATTCTATCACCAATCTTGGGAAATTCTTAAACATGACTTGCTGCTGCTTGTCCATCAGTTTTTCCATACTAGCACTCTTGACCCTCGCCTCAACCAAACCCACATTTCATTGATTCCTAAGGTGAAAACCCCTTAAAATATCAGCCAATACAGACCCATCAACCTTTGTAATTTCAGCTACAAAATCATTTCCAAAATTCTTGCTAATAGACTGAAAAAATGGCTACCTTCGATCATTGAGCCTGAACAGAGTGCTTTCGTTCAAGGAAGACAAATCCAGGATAATATACTGATTGTCCAGGAAGTTCTTCATAGGCTGCGCACAACAAAGGCCAAAACGAAACATCAAGCAATTTTAAAATTTGATATGTAGAAGGCCTATGATCGTGTTGAATGGGACTTTGTGAGGGACAGCATGTTACATATGGGCTTCTGTGCAAAGTGGGTGTCAATGATCATGCAATGCATCTCTACAGTTTCCTATAGTGTGATTTTCAATGGGGAACCTACCTCTTTCTTTCAACCATCACGCGGCCTCAAACAAGGTGACCCATTATCACCCTACATCTTCATCTTGATGTCAAATGTTTTAACCTGGTTGATGAACAAAGCATTAGCAGATGGAACTATAAAAGGCATTCAATTAACTCAAAATTGCCCTAGGCTATCACATCTTTTAGTTAAACACGGCAAATGAGATGGATGATGCAATACCTACTGAATGGGGACAATTTTTATTTGGATGGTACTTTAGTAGAACTCTAAGCTACAAGGGTGGAAGGAGAAACTTCTTACCAAGGCCGGCAAGGAGATTTTGATCAAAAGTGTTGTGCAATCAATTCCAACCTATGCTATGTCCATCTTCAAGCTTCCTGTCTCCATCTGTAAAGCCATAGAAAAAAGAATAGCATCGTTTTGGTGGCAAAAAGGAGATGCAAAAAAAGGGATGCATTGGAAACGATGGGAAATCCTTAAAACCAGAAAAGATACTGGAGGGATGGGCTTCAAAGATTTGCTTACTTTCAACAGAGCTATGCTTGGGAAACAACTCTGGCGACTAGCAAATTCCCCCACAGCACTCTGGAGTCGTGTACTCAAAGGATTATATTTTCCTCATGGTGATGTGTGGACAGCTTCTAAGGGCCGCAAACCATCTTGGGGGTGGCAGGGTCTCATGATAGGCCGAGAAACAATAGCAAATAGCATAAAATGGTCAGTGGGAAATGGAGAATCTATACGCATTCGAGAAGATAAGTGGTTAAATCAGGGGATTATAGGAGGGCAGGTAGCACCAACAGAACCTATTTGGGTGTCTGAGATAATCAATCCAAATACACGAGAGTGGAAGCAGCAGATGATACAACAATTTTACGAGGCAAATATTGCGAATGAAATACTATCTATTCCTCTGAGTCAGCAATCTCAACCAGACCATCTCATATGGACAGGTAACAAATCGGGCCAATATTCTGTCAAGAGTGGTTATAATATAGCTATCCAGCATGCACAAAATTCAAATACACAGCAACCTTCTAGCTCATATACACCACCACGCACCTTATGGCATAAGATCTGGAGCCTCGACACCCAACCCAAAATTCGCACCTTCCTTTGGAGTCTTTGCCAAAATGCCCTCCCTACCCGCGAAAATCTCTATAAAAGAAACATTATTCAAGATCCCCTCTGCCCTTTCTGCCACAATAGTGTTGAAACCACCGAACACTTGTTCTTTCTTTGTAGATGGACAAGCATAGTATGGCAAGATATGAAATTCTCAAAAATCCGGCCCACTAAGTACCTTCATCGTGCTGACCAGTGGATCGCTGAAGCTTTCTCTGGCTCTACCCATCTTCCTCCTCGAGAACTCACGGCTTTAGTCCTATGGAACATCTGGAAGGGCCGAAATCACTGGATCTTCAGAGGAAAACACCCTAAACCAGCAGATATGCTAAGTAAAGCACAGAAACAGAACGATTTCTTCAGTAGCGAGAGAAAGGAAAAGTCGCGTGAAGCAGAAAGAAAGAACCTTACCAGTTCACCGGAGCCCCCGACTTAGCCAAATTGAAAATCAACTATGCTGACGCCGCATGGAGTAACGGTGAATTTCTTGGTTCGGTGGCTGGGATTGTGCGAGATTCAACAGGAAAGGTTATTGAGGGCTTCAGCTTTGCAGTTAGGGTTTCTTCCCCCCACGAAGCCGAAGCTGAAGCAATCTCCTTCGGGATAATTTATACCCAAGACCTAGAAGCTTCCCACGTGCAACGCCCAAGGTTTAAAGACTTGAACTGGATCATTGAGAGCGACTGTTTGCCGGTAGTTCAGATGGTTTTGGGCCAGGCCGACGTCTCTTGGAATTTAAAAATTCAGGTGCAGAAATGTAAGAGTTTGCTGCCCCAATATCCCAACATCTCTCTACAGTATTGCCCACGAGAATCCAACGCTGCCGCTGATTGGGCCGCAAAGCACCACCGACGAAATTAGCTCCTTTAGATTGGTGGTTTAATCCCCCGCGTCCTTTATGGTTTATTTTGTGTTCTGACCTTTCGGGAAACTTTGCATGTAAATACTCCCGTTAATATATATTATCAAGTCCTTCTTCGACCAAAAAAAAAAAAAAATTACAATCAATTACGATGAATAACAAATATGCACAATCAATGGAGATAGTGCACAATCTTAAGAGATATGGAAAATTGAAAGAAATATGGAAGATTTCCTAATTATCTCTACCACCGCCGGACCTTAATCTACATGTCTCCCTTATGCAGTCCCGATCCCGCTGTAGTTTTTCCACCATATTCTTGCTAAATATGGTGGCAGATTTACATCATATTATTCCATCAAACGTACATCAGGCATGATCATAGCCTATTTACATGTAATTTGAGATGGGGCTTACGCCAACACGCGGATTTAGAGATTATAATGTGGATGAAATCATGGAAATGTCCCAATAACTTCATGTACCCCTTAATAATTGCACCGAGAATGCCAAAACTCTGGTATTATTGAAAACCCCAGTGAAAGCCACAGCAGACTCGCAAGAACTCTAAGAAGAGACAATGTAGTCTTCAATGATACTAGACATACAAAGATTATATCAAAAGGAAGCGTGAATCTAGTGTATTGTTTCTGCGCACTTATTAGTATAATCAACATTATTCTGCAACTCGAGTCTAAAGGTAAATAAGGGGATCACAACATCTCATATCACAAAAAATTGGAGAGAGACAACCTAACGCATCTTCATCTTGGCATTAGGAGTGACTGATCCTCCTCCATTGAAGTCGGCCCTACTTCTGCTTCCAGTCGAGATATTCTAATGCGATTGATATCTTCATCATTTTGTTGGACGACTATGGGATTTCATACTAATCGCACTTGCTCTAATTCCATCGCCACTTCCTTCATTGTAGGCCTGTATCTTCCATTAAGGCTTAAGCATCTTTTCGCCAATTCAAACACCACAATAATTTCTTCTTTCTCGCCATGGTCTAACAACTCCTCATTGAGAACATTGAACAAGTAGTTCTCCTCTATCGAAATGATGAAGTATAAGGCTAGATTTTGCCCTCTTCTGCCCTCAATTGAATAATTGTCTTTTCTCCGGTTAGTAGCTCAACAAGGACAACTCCGAAGCCATAGACATTGCTCTTGTCTGTAAATTGACTTGTGTGGTAGTACTCCAAGCCCAAGTATCCAAAGGTTCCTCGCACCATTGTGGTCAAGTTGTTTGATTGATGGTAATTGACCCAAAAGCTCCAAAATCAGCCACTTTTGGTTGATATTTTTATCCAAAAGTATATTCGATGACTTAATATCATGATGACAGATTGGTATGGCTATAGTAGAGTGCAAATCCGAAAGAGCCCCAACAACTTTTTTTGCAATTCTCAACTACATCTCCTGCAAGACAGGAAATTCTCTTTCTAGATCATGAAGATATTGGTAGAGACGTTTCAATAGAAGTCCCATATGTGCTTTTTCAAAGTGTTTGGTTCTCTAGACCGAGTTTCTTCATCAATCTTCTACATAGTTATCCCCTTTCATGCCTCCTTTAAACCATTGTTGCGGGAAAGTATTTTGTATTTTTGTCCCCCCACTGTAACCATTCAGTGCAAGATCTCATCCCCCAATACATCTCCTCTTGCCTCTGCAATTCTTCCATTTGTGCCACTGTTTTCTGAATTTCTGCTTTGCTGGTGTTTGCCCCCAAGCTGTTATTTATCGCCGTTAATTTCCTTTTTAGCACTTTATTTTGGTGTGCTACATTGGAAAACCTTCCTTGACTCCATAATGCAAGTTCATTTGACACTCCTTGGACTTTTTTTGAAAAACTCATGGGTTGGAGTTATTCCTCCTGCCATGTCCTTTTGATAATCTCCCCACATTCTTGTTCTTCAAGCCAGTAAGTATCAAATTTAAATTCTTTCTTCCTTTTGTTCTGAAAAAGGATGCAAATAGAGTATGAGTGGGCTATGATCTGAGCCCACGGCAGGTAATGTCACAACCTCTACATTTGGAAAGGCTACCCTCCTTTCTATTGTACATATCACCCTATCTAACTTCTTTACCAGAGCATCATCTTCCCTATTGTTTGTCCACGTGAAGGCACATCATTTACTTTCCATATCTTTGAAAGAACAATCATTCATGAATTCACGAAAAGCCACTATTCTATAGTGGTCAACCTCTATTTTGCCTACCTTCTCCCAATTGTATAATATCTCATTAAAATCACCCATACATATCCACAAGAGTTGATTAGTTACCTGGATGCCACGTATTTATTGACAAAGCGCTTCCACTGTTGTTGGTGTCGATAACTTCTAAATTCTGGCTTACTCTATGTCATTCCCACAGCTATAGTGATTGTTTCCTTGGTAAAATGTTTGTTTCGGATTGCTCAAGGATGTTTTCGAGGGCTCTAATGAGTAACTGGCTCGTCGTCTGGTCGTTAATGGAAAGTAGCTCTTGTCCATAGTTATGAGGAATACTATACACTCATAATCTAAAATAGTTTTTTTTTTTTTTTTTTGGTCTTGACAAGTCTTGGCCATGTACATTGCGAACATGTGAGGTCTGGTTGTCGTGCCTCAGGGAGTGAAACCTCCGTGTCAAGACTCTGTCGCACGTAATTTCGTGTTTTCGATAAAAAGTCCTATAAAATTGCAAATGCTATCATTTTATACTGATTTTCGCTGTGGACGGATCTGTTTCATCACAAAAAGACATAAGAATATCGTGAATCTCAAAGAATATGTTATAAGCTAATCACTTATGAATTTCACGTTGGAATACGATGAATGACTTAATTTACAGCGGCATAAGGGGGGCATAGAAGTTCACGGGTCTCTCCACAGTTCTTGGTTAAATATGATGTCTATATTATGCTTAGTTAAACATTTCTCGGTCACATGAGATCAAAAGAAACTAAAAGCTCTAAGCAATGCTTCAAGCTTACTTAAGCATCAGATCTCTAAGATATACAGTCGCCTAACACAAATTAAAGCTTGAACCAACATGTCTCTTCTTACCCAAAAAAAGAAAAAAAAGACATGATATCTCCGGTCAACATATGCTTTTCATAGATGGTCATTGGGATTTAAACCCAATTGTGCAGTGTTTCATCCCAAGCCTCTCAAACGTTCCTTTTTGTGATCTGCAGGGTACGACATCCTTCCAGGCTAACGCTATACTATGCCGAAGTTATCGTGGGTGTTGCAAAGTACATCAGCTCCGACCGTGCAAAATACGATGATGACTTCTTCTATAAAAATGTGAACTATCTGTAAACACAAGTGCGTGGAAAGAGAAAGATATTTTAAGATTTAAAATTTCCTTGGTAAGGTTGTTTATATAAATTGGAAGAGACCCAAGTAATCGAAATACGATGGCTATAAGCATGCCTATTAATTTACATGTTTATCCATTGATAATACAATGGAATCGATAATCTTGAAGACAAATACACACTAACTGAATTTTGATTCCTCTTTTGTTGGAGCGTCCTCACCGCCACTCGCATTAATGCTCAAATTTGGGGGACATTGTTGAAAATCATCAAGTATAAACTGCAAAGGGAAAAATTGTCCAAAAAGTCCAAAACTTATTATGAGATGGCTAATTTAATCATAAACCTTTCAATTATATCAATTTAGTCATAAACCTATTGTATTGCGATCAATTTAATCATAATTTTTCAATCATGCGAATTTAATTTTGAGTCATTTGATGATTTGTTGATTTAGTCCTAAATTTTTTTAAAATTTGTCAATGTAATCCTTCAGCTAATTTTGGTTGGAAATCGTTGATGTGGTAGTCCAATCAACTCCAACCATCCTACGTGGTATGCCAGTGCTAATGTGAATAACTTTTGTAATTTTTTAAAAAATTTCCTATTTTTTTCTTTTCTTTTGTTTTTCTTCCCCTATTTCCCTTCAACAGTGGCTGACCTCGAGCGAGGGCATCGTGCACCTTGTCGACGGCCAGCAACTAGAAAAGGGAAATATGGGGAAAAAGAAGGGAAAAAAAAGGAAACAAAGAGAATAAAGTTGAGAAAGATTTTTTAAAAATTATAAAAATCATCCACGTTAGCGCTAACGGTGCCACATAAGATGGCCAATGATGTAGACCCCACATGAGCGATTTCCGGACAAAATTAACTAGAAAGACTACATTGGCAAATTGTTAGTTTAAAACTAAATTAGCACAATTGAAAGTTTAAAATCTGAATTCCCACCCTACAATAGATTTAGGACTTTTTACAATTGTCCCCATTGCAAATGCCTGGTCGTCAGGCTATTTTTAAAGCAGAAAAGAGAAATCAAGAAATAGGATCATCAATGGACATTTAAACGTAAAATCAAGTTTATCGGCTAAAGGCACGAACCTGGAAATCGAAGACGAGGAAATGAGAGCAATGGGAGTTAGAAAATCTTAAAAGGGTAAGATGAGGAGGAAGTTTAGGAATTAGAAATTGAGCATGGTGGTGAGAACAGTTTCTCACTCTCCCTTGATTATGGGCAAAAAGGATGTATAACTTAGTACAATGTAAGCATTTAGTAGGAAAAGTGTTACATGTAGGGTAGATAATGCGTCAGTTAGTGGATGTAACCATAAATTATCCAAATCGTCAGAATACTAAACCTTGGAAATTTGATAGTTTAACGAGTGTAAGATCGAAAGACAAAATAATAATAATAATAATAATAATAATAATAATAATAATAATAATAATAATAATAATAATAATAATAATAATAATCATTAAGCCATCTATCACCATTCGTATCAAAGTCCAAGGGTACTTGCCTCGGGCTTTAGGCTTTGCCCATGCAGATCTTGGCTCAAAGTGATACAGTAAAATTGTAACAAACACCATAATTTTATTCAAATGCACCCCGATAAGTACAACTTACATATTGTAAAACTGGAAAGATTGATAATCCAAGTCTCGTTGCACCTCAGGTACGTGCAACGAAAAACCAGCAGCCGGCTAAAACTTATGAGACATTCACAGTGGTACAACCCAGTGAAATGCTGCTGCATAATAACAAGAAATGAAGAAGCGTATATGAAAGGGTGCGTGAATCATTTTTGTGCTGCACTTTTTAGTATAATCGACGACACTATTCCACAACCCACGCATGGGGGCAAATAGAGAGACTGCCAGGTTTCATATCAATAGAAAATTGGACAAAAACAATTAGATGCATCTTCATCTCGGCAAATCATATAACCACGAAGTCAGCCCTACATCGGCTTCTGATCGCATCGTTGCGCAGACTGTACCACAGATAGATCCAGTCCTAATGCGATCCATCTCTTCCTCACTTTGCCGAACCATCACAGGATTTCGTAGTGATCGTACACGGTCCAATTCCATGGCCACTTCCTTCATTGTAGGCCTGTACCTTCCATTAGGGTTTACGCACCTTTTTGCCAAGTTAGACACCGCAATAATTTCTTCTTTATCGCCATGGTCTAACACCTCCTTATCAAGAACATCGAACAAACGGTTCTTCTCCATTGAAATGACAAAGTACGTGGATAGATTTCTGCCCTCTTCCGCCCTTGATTGAGAAATTGCCTTTTCTCCTGTTAGTAGCTCGATAAGGACAACCCCAAAACTATAGACATCGCTCTTGTCCGTAAATTGACTAGTTTGGTAGTACTCCGGGTCCAAGTATCCAAAGGTTCCTTGCACCATCGTGGTTAAGTGCGTGTGGTCAATGGCAATTGATTTGGAAGTTCCAAAATCTGCCACTTTGGCTTGAAATTTTTCGTCCAAGAGTATATTTGACGACTTAATATCGCGATGATAAATTGGTATGGTTACAGCAAAGTGCAAATACGAAAGAGCCGCAGCAACTTCACTAGCAATTCTTAACCGTGTTTCCCACGAGATGCGAAATTCCCTTTCCGGATTATGAAGATATTGGTAGAGAGTTCCACTGGGGACAAATTCATAGACAAGAAGAGGGACTTCACTCTCCAGACAGAATCCTAACAGCTTGACCACATTTCTATGATTGATTTTGGAGAGAATAACAACCTCATTGACAAATTGTTCAGCTTGTCGAGCGTCAACAACTTTGGATTTCTTAACTGCAACAATCGTTCCATCTAACAACATTCCCTTGTAAACAGTCCCTTGACCACCCCGACCCAATATGCGATTCTCGTTAAAATGGTCCGTAGCTGTATTAACTCCGGTAAGGTGAACAACTTACCTTTCTCCACACGATTGTCTTCGATGGAAGATAGGTGTTTTTGCACTAGAAGTCCGCCATTAAGTTTGAAGAATTTTAACTTGGTATTTGCCTCACACCTTCTTTTCAAGAATTTGAACAACCTCCAAAAAAGCAAAAGTAATAATATGGCTCCAACACCTGTGCCCACACCTGCGTAGAAAAAGGTCAACCACAATCGTTTTGCGAAGCTAGTAGATAATATTCAAAGAGTTTTTCTTCACTCTTGGATTTAAGTTAAAAGCATGGTTGAATGCACAGATTATGAAAGTACAATTTAAATTGAGCAGAAATGGTAATATTCGTCATTCATGCCAATGAAATTGGTGTATGCACAGACAGTCACACTCCGTGACCGTGGGAAAAAAGGAGCGGACAGTGACGTACCTATAATGATGATGACCTTATTGTCTACGCAGTCATATGACCCCGATCGGTTCACACACTTCCCTCGGCAGTTGAGGTTTGGATATTCTTTGCACTCGTTGATATCTAATCAATATTAAATGATGAATGGGATCAAAGAAAGAAGCAAAACGAACAAGCAATTTCTATATCAGACGAAACATTCAGCAGTCGAATCCTCCCTTGAATTCTCCTGTATTTCTAATTCGTGAGCATCCATCAACAATTTAATTATCCCAGCTATATTCACGGCTTTATTTTGTAGGTTTCGAGCTCGCATATCGTCCTAGCAAGCTTGGAATATCGAATAAGGTCAAGATACAAAATAAAGGTGGACGTTCTATTCTCACCTTGGCATCCCTGGGAAAGAAAATAATTCCCTCTGTAGCCTTGATGGCAAGAACAATATATTAGACTACGCACCCCAGGCGCCGAGGATGCACGGCAGGTGGCGGAACTGTCATTGCCTCGCCCATTTTTTTGTTTGGTCAGCAGGGTATACTCATAGGAGGTGATCGCCCATTCGAGTATCACTGGAACGTCCGGCGGTAAACTGTTCAAATCAGTTTGATGCCACCATGTTTTCGCGACCAAGAAGGCATACCTGCATTCTACATCCTCTGGCGCTGTGGTTTCGCCATTAAGAGTCTTGAACTCCACGTTGTATTTGCTGATAACATCAGGGATAGAAGTCATACAGCAACCGATACCACTAGAGCACTGGTCGAATCCAAGAGTCCCATTTCCGCCGCAGGAAGACTTGCATCCTACTACCGCTCTTGGGGTGTCCGTGCTGGCCATCATGGCCAGACTCTCACAACCTCCGGCAACAAAATAGTTATGAATCTGGGAGTACCTGAAAATGCCGTTACTAGCGCTTAAATCCACCGGGGCGTCGTTTTGCTGGTTGGCCGAACAATTAAGATGGGAGAACAATATGGGCTGGCTGACCTTAATGAGGCCTGGAGAGTCTGAACTACCCGGTAGCGAGATATCTAAAACCACCACACTCAAATTCTTAAGTACCGGAGTAGAGATGCCATAGGCTCGTTGGCAATCGATCTCGAACTGGGGACCCAAGAAACAGCCAGGCCCAATTCCGAAAGGATACGGAATGCCAGAGAGATTGCCACATGTGTCCGGACATCCTGGCCAAGCCAGACTTTGAGGAGATGATTCCGCTACAACTGCAAAATCAAGCAAAAGAATCACGAGTGCCATCTGAGACGCCGTTTTCAGCATCGCCAGGAGCATCTTCTCCTGATTCATCTTCCTAAATCTGCTCCTACAGTTTGATATTCCTAGAAAAGAAGGGCCTGATGAATCAGATTTGATGCACGCCACCGCTATTTAACTGTCGAAAACCTCTCCATGAAATAAACAAACTCTGCCTTATGGTGGACTAGTCAGAAGCCAATTGAGGCTTGAGTTCAAGATTCGCATTTGCACGGGTTGCTAAATTAAGGAAATATCCAGGTACTCTCTCTCTCTCTCTCTCTCTCTCTCTCTCTCTCTCGGACTAGTCAGAACCCAATTAAGGTTTCAGTTCAAGGTTCGCATTTGCACGTGTTGCTAAATTAAGGAAATATCCAGGTACCTCTCTCTCTCTCTCTCTCTCTCTCTCTCTCTCTCTCTCTCTCTCTCTCTCTTCTCTCTCTCTCTCTCTCTCTCTCTCCCCCACCCGCCTCCGCCTACCCGACGAAACAAGTTGACTTGAATCTGCTACTTGATCTTTGTCCGTCAATGCAATTATTGATGGAGTTTGCATGAATATCTGTCTACTATTCGTACGATTATTCCTTGCTAAGTATGGCAACAAATCGATGTCATATTTTTCCAACTAAGACAAATCGATACCATTAGTAGGAATGACGGTCATGAATATCCATCTATTATTCGTATGATTATTCCTTATTAAGTATGGCGACAAATCGATGTCGTATTTTTCCAATTAAGACAAATTGATGTCGTTAGTTGGAATGACGGTGGCCTTTCGACTACAATTATCTCACACCAAGATAACGCAACAGGCTGCGAAACTGAAGGCTGCCATTGACTAAGAAAGGGGAAAAAAAAGTTGAATGATCAGTCCATTACTAAACAAGAAAAGGAGAAAATATACTGATATATCTAATATGTCCATTTGTAGATTACTTATTTAGAGTTATTTAGAATTAGACCAAATCAAAAAAAAAAAAAATTGTTAATTGTCCATTTGTAGATGACTTATTTTTTACTGAATTGAGATAAGCAAATTTGTACTCTGCTGTGTGAAAATCATGTTAGAAATCATTTTTACTGCAACACTAGGAAAAAAAATACAATGATAGTCTAATGGTGCCGTAAATACTGTAAACTAACGATGCATTTTGAGCCTTTAGCACCATTTTAAAATCAACATGCTACCAGAGATTTGATTAATTAATAATTCAACTTCATTAGTAGAAGATTGCATGCATTTTACAGAAGAGAAAAATGAACAAATTTGTTTAATTCAATAACTTAATATTGATATAAAATCTATTTCATATGACACAACTTAAAATCCACCTAGCAAATTTGAAAAGCAAATTTTAACTCTCATACAAAAAATTAATAGAATCCAGGGCCGTGAGATTTAACAAAAAAATCCCACTCAAAATCCTATATTTCCCAAGGAAACTGCACCGGTACAGTCATCTAACCTTTTTGCTATTTGAAAAGTCAATTTGAGATAGGTCTTCACCCAATACGCGGATTTTGGAGATTCTAATACGGACAAAATCATGGGAATTTCCCATCAACTTCATGCCCCCAAGATATTTGCCGCCAAGATGTGTCTAGAAAGTCATCCTCCCGAGAATGCCAAAACTCTTTGTATTGTTGTGTTTGTCCTGATTGCTGAACCCAGTCAACCATCTAGAAGGAGACGGCGGTTTGGAATATGTTCTAGAAACCAAAACCTTAGTACTTTTTTTATTTCTCAAGTCACAGCCTCCCCCCTCATTTCTTACACACTCTCTCTCTACTCTCTAGACCCGTCAAATGGGTGGATCGGGTCAAGTCTGGATCGGATCAAAAATGGGTCGACTCATATTTGATCAATTTAACCCATTTTGACCTATATTCATGTAATGTAAATCAAGTGACCCATATCCGACCCTGCCCTTATTGCTAAAACCTATTAATATTCTAGGAAAACCCACTTCTACTTTATGCTAATTGAATTAAAATTTCAAATTAGATTAAAAATAGTAAATAAAATAAATAAAAAAGTTTTAAAAACTATAAATTGAAATATTTATAAAAAAATTAGACTATGCACATGCTTCTCTTATTTGAAGTGAACATACCATTGAGTAACTAAAAGCTATAACATGAAAAAATTTTAATAAACCTAAAAAAAGCTCATTTTTATGATTTTTTATAAAAAAAAAAAAAAAAAAAAGGTATTGTTAAAACATTTTTATGCAACACAAATTTAATGGAAAATTTTTATAATTCTTTTTAAAATAATTTTAAAAAATCGAATTTTTAAAATTTAAATATAATTTTTAATTATTTTTATTTTAAAAAATATATTTTAATTTTTAATAATTATTTTTTTTTTAATTTTTAATCTTTTCTCTTTTTCTTTTCTCTTTTCTTTTTTTTTTTCTTCTTTTCGGCCAGCCCCGCCGCGAGCTCGCCGGCCATAAGCGAGATCGAGCTCGCCGGCGTGGGCGAGGCCAAGCCTCGCCAAATGCCGGCGAGGCCAAGGCTCCCGGCATTGGGCGAGGCTTGATCTCACCGATCTAGCGAGGCCGAGGCCCCACCTAATGCCGATGCCGAAGAGCTCCGGATCTCTCGACTCGAGCTCGTCGGCATCGTGGGGCTCAATCTTGCTAATCTAGTGAGGCCGAGGCCCCATCGATGCCGGCGAGCTCGAGTCTCGCCAAATCCGGCAAAGCTCGAGCCTCACCGGTTGTCAACGACCTATCGACGAGCTTGAGCCTCACCTTGCCCGTCACCGACTAGCGGCCAACTATCGCCCTACCGGCCGCCGGCTAAGGAAGGAAGAAAAAGAAAGAAAAAAGAAAAGAAAAAAAAAATTGAAATATAAAAAATAATTATAATTTTGATTTTTTATTAAAAAATACTTTTATAAAGTTAAAAAATGTCATGGATTTAAACTTTAAAGTGAGTTTCCTAATAACCCATTTAGACCCATTTATTTTTGTGTTTTATTTTTTCAAACCCATTTCGATTTATATTTAACTTTCACTTGACCCATTTCGACCCATTTAACTAAAAATGGATCATAATATAGGTTTATGATCCATTTTGCCAGCTAAACCACTCTCTAGTATTGAATAGAGAATATAATATGGCATTCTTAAATAAATAAATAAATAAGTATGAAGTAATAACATCATTCTTTTAAAATACTTCATTGTAATAAAAGAACCAATAGGGTCGGTTAAAGAATATACATAGTCGATTTTAGGTTTAAAAAATTGGAATCAATCCTAACATGTTCCAAGTTTCAAATTTAGAATTACCCACCCTAAAATTAATCCCTAAGTCACTTCATATTGATCACTAAATATTACTTGTTCTTCACGAGATCACTGAATTTCATATTGCCCCAATTCAACTTTTGCTATCCCTCTATAGAATTTCAACTAATTTTATGATTTTAAAATATTTCATGGATGTGATTAAATTACTCCACTACCTCGAGCATTAATGTGCAGAAAAATTGTCAAAAAAACCAAAAAGAAGAAGAAGAAGAAGAAGAAGAAGAAGAAGAAGAAGAAACGACCCCGAACTCTTGCTTTAGAATTTGTAAGATTGGACTTCCAACATTAAGTCGAGCTCCGCTTTATTCAATAAGATATATTTGATGCAATGGTTAGCAAAAGGTAACTTCTTCAATTGAATATATTGATTTTCTTCAATGTCACGTGCGTTTTATATATGAAATTGTCATAAATTCTTTAAAAAGAGTCTCACATGTAGGACCCCGCAATAGTAAAATTATTATGTATAATTGGGCGCACGATAGAGTGATAAAGAAATGGTAGCCCAGCGGAAGCTTGGCTACGCTTTTCATTTCTCAATTTTACATCTTTGTATTTCATTAAATTTGTCATTCTTTTTACTCGGTTTTCCATCTTTTTTTCCTCTTTTTCTCTATTTTTATTCTATTCTATCCACGAATTATCTTTATGCCAACACTTCTTCTTCTTTCTTTTGTATCCTCTCTGTTACAGAATTGAACTTTTTTTCCGATTTAGTTTTTTTCTTCCTATCGATCATCACGAATACTTTTGCGTACCTACCTTCCAATTTGCCTTAATTTGTTCTTTAATTGCCCATTTTAAAAATATATTCAATCACTGCAAAATACAATTGAATCATGGATTTTTTTTCTACATAAAATCATTTTTGAATTTTAAATTTTAATCTACAATTTTTGCAGGCTTTACCTAATTATTTTCAGATGTCATGTTAAAATTCGAAAGTTTTACATGGAGTATTAGCCGATGAACCCAAATTACATTGACCTCATAATACATAGGAGAATATATATGTATATTTCCCTACTTTGAAAGCCTAAATTTTCAGTAGAAACTCTCTTCTTAAAAATACATGAGATGACACATTGTTGCCACAAAGAAGATTTAGTGGATGTAATTATAAGTGAAATATTCAAATTTGACTGGCATTTTTTTTTCATCGTCTCATACACATGTAGAATTCAATATCTATATCTTTGATATCATCTGAGATTTTGTGAGACTATTACTAATTATTATAAAAGTTTAAGCTGTAAAATGAAGATATGGTTTATTTTTAAAATATTCAAACACGAGGGATTTCAAGATAAACCCCATTGGCTTCAAGATGTAATACAATAATCGCTCTTTTAAATTTGCCTGCTTCTTATTTGGCTCAACTCTGACTGTTAGCATGGCGATTCCATTTTGATGATTGCTTTCATGTGTTAACGTCTATTTCTGGTCGGACGCCTTCACCGGTACTGGACCCGATGAATGAGGATGCAAACTACCACTGTGGACCCGACATATGATGATGCGAATACCAAGTGGACAACCACGGCGACGATGCAAATTGTATATCATGTGCCGATGGATGATGATGCAGAGTACCGTGCGGAACCAACGGATAATGATGATGGTTAAAACTACCCTGGGGACCATGTTGTAGAAGAATCTGTTGCACCGTTTAAGTTGCCGCTGTCTTCATTTCCACGAAGACCAAATGTCATTCGAATTGATGAGAATCTCACCAGCAAGATGCTATAGAAGAATACTTCAGACCATGAAATAAGCAGAATCGTCCTGTAATGCAACTGAAGTGTTCCCAAATCCTTACATTGCACAAATACACGAAATATCTTGTCTGTAGAAGACTAGATTGCCTAACTAATCATCTGAATGGATAATAGTAAGTTAATACTTTT
Source organism: Eucalyptus erythrocorys (assembly GCA_014182555.1). Taxonomy (NCBI): domain Eukaryota; kingdom Viridiplantae; phylum Streptophyta; class Magnoliopsida; order Myrtales; family Myrtaceae; genus Eucalyptus; species Eucalyptus erythrocorys. The sequence goes on from CM024597.1 coordinate 37,231,979, forward strand.
TGGTAGATGATAGTTTGCGTGCATGCTAAACATATGTAAAATAACAGGTGATTGAGACCGTGTATCTTTATCGTTCTAAACTGTGCATAAGCAGTTAGAACTCGGATGAAGTTGTCTGAGTTTCGGACCTTACTGGCATAGAGAAATCATGCCAAGCTCGAATTGATCGAGTCCTTACGTGGTCAATTGGATGATGATTTTGCTCAAGAGTGGATGGATTGACATGTTGTGCTCTTATTCGCTCCAACTCCATTGCCACCTCTTTCATGGTAGGTCGATTCCTTCCATTCGAGTTCAAGCATCTCTTTGCCAAATTTGCAACTCCCAGAATCTCTTCTTCTTGACTTTGCTTTATCAGTCCAGCATCAACGATGTCAAGAAGGCGGTTTTCCTCCATTGACTCGATAAAATACACCGCTAAACTTCTGCCATCTTCCGCCTGTTAAGAAAAAGCACCGCCTATCTCTCTCTCTCCCTGGATTTCTCTCAAGTTCTCTAGATCTCTCTCTCCCTCTCGTTACTTCTCCAGATTTTTCTATTCAGAAAATTCTTCAGCCTTAGCCGCAATTGTTGACCCAACAATTGCAATAAAATAATAGGAAGAGGTGGGGAAAGTCGGTGGATGTGCCCCTATAAATAGAGGCCCTTGCCTCTTGTGTGCGTGTGCGTGTGAAGGAGTGGAAGTGTGTACGTGAGTGTGTGAGGGGTGCGTGAGAGAAGTGGTGTGGAGTGCCGTGAGGTGTGTGGGTGTGTGAGTAGGGGTCTTGAGAGTTTGTGTAGTGTGTGCTATGTATGCATGTGAGTTGGGGAGAAATTTCTAGAGTCGTCCGAGTATTGTACATGGTGTGAGAAAATATTATAATTGTTAAATTCATATTTTGTAAGTTATATTTGTACCACGTTTCCGCAAAGTTCAACAAGTGGTATCGAGCCAGGTTGTCGAGGTCATGTGAAGACAAAGTGGTCGGGGACCATTGTAAGTGAGCAAAGTCATCGAGGATCATTGAGCCAAGGAGCGAGTACGTCGGAGTTCGCGTGCACAATCCGAGATTGTGAAGTTGGTTGGTCAGGACCAGGCTTGCTTGGTATAGTGCGGGGCATTATACTTAAGTCACGATGGCGGATTTCTCGAGTTCGGGGAACGGCATGGAGAAGCTCAACAACTTTAATTATAATAATTGGAGTACCCGCATGCGGTATTATTTGCTTGGACAAGATTTATGGGATATCGTTGGCGGCAACAACACCACACCACCCACCAATGATGGTGATTTAAGAAAGTGGAACGTCAAGTCAAGTAAGGCTCTTTACGTTCTTGCCGTGACTGTTGAGGATGAATTATTGCAGCACATAAAGAGTGTGAAGACCCCGAAGGAGGCTTGGGATAACTTAGCGACGCTGTTTGCGAGGACAAACGATGCCAAGTTACAATGCCTGGAGAACGAGCTCCTCTCAATCTCGCAACAAAGTATGACGGTAAGTCAATACTTTTCTAAAGTTAAATCTATTTGCGAAGAAATTTCAAAATTAGATCCTGAGAATGCCATCTCTGAGACAAGAATGAGAAGAATAATAATTCACGGATTAAGGCCGGAATATAACGGTATTGTTACGGCTAACCGTGGATGGGCAAATGAGCCAACTCTAACTGAGTTGGAAAATATATTGGCCAATCAAGAGGCCTTAGATAAACAAATCTCTAAAGTCTCAATTAAGGAGAATGAAAGTGCCATCTTCAGTAATAAAAGAGGGTTCAAGGGCCAGAATAGAAATAGAGCAGGTGCAATAGATGGCAAACCATGGAAAAATCATGGAGATTGGCGAAGGCAACCGAAAGAGAAGGGTTATCAGCCAGGGGGAGCTCGTCAAGATTGCGACAATAACGATGACGATGAAGATAAGAGCAACAAAAGGCGTAGCAGATGGTGTTACGTTTGTGGCAAGGTAGGACACATTGCCAGATTTTGTTGGTATAGGCGGGAAGAAGGAAATGTTGTCACTTCCTGCAAGAAGGAGATTGAAAGTGAAGAAGAATGGGACTTTCAAGCGCCTGTTGCAATGAAGGAACGAGAAGAGCTTGCAACAGCTTGTATAGTTGAGTTGGATAATTCGATAAGTTCTATCATAACCTCGAATAAGAGTAAGCCAAGGGAGAACTCGAAGAAGCAACTAACAATGCCAAGAAGCACTCATGAAAAGAAACTGCAAGAGATGCAGGAAATGATAAAGAAACTAAAAGATGAGAAGGCAAAGATGGAGAATATGTTGAAAAAGAGGGATGAGATCATAAGGCAGAAGGATCGAGAGCTCAAGGCAAAAGAAAGGGAGCTAGAGAAGCTTCGATTTGAGTTCAAGAAGCCGCAAAAGCTTCAGGACCTCAAGCCCACTATGACGTTCCGAATTAATCATATCGGAAGAGATAACGAACAAATGAATGAGAAAAAGAAAGTTTTCTTTGAGAAAAGGAGGCCATCTACATCCTACATCTCGTGGTGTAAGGATCGGTGGAGTAAGTTCAAGGGGAAGAAATTTTTTTGAGGAAAAGGATCAAGAGGTCTACATTAAAGTGCTTCGGATGGGATTGAATCGGTTAAAGCACGAAATGAAAGTCACAAATGAGAGGGTTGATCGGATGAGCTACAATCTCAAAATTCTTAGAGGAGATATGTCGGATACGAAGACCGAGTTGAGTGAGAAGAAGGAAAAGGAGGCTAAAGGGCAAAATGAATTGGCATTGCAAAAATTCAAGGATCACAAACCTCAATGGAAAGTCGCAACAGGAGAAGCAACTGAAGAGGGAGCCATAGAGCCATCCGCATATGAGGAAGCTTCGCAATATGCTGAATGGAGGAAGACAGTTAACAAGTTCAAAAGCAATATCGGCGTGGCTACTACATCTAAATTGAGAGAGAGCAGTCGGTGAGGGGGAGTGTTAAGAAAAAGCACTGCCTATCTCTCTCTCTCCCTGGATTTCTCTCAAGTTCTCTAGATCTCTCTCTCCCTCTCGTTACTTCTCCAGATTTTTCTATTCAGAAAATTCTTCAGCCTTAGCCGCAATTGTTGACCCAACAATTGCAATAAAATAATAGGAAGAGGTGGGGAAAGTCGGTGGATGTGCCCCTATAAATAGAGGCCCTTGCCTCTTGTGTGCGTGTGCGTGTGAAGGAGTGGAAGTGTGTACGTGAGTGTGTGAGGGGTGCGTGAGAGAAGTGGTGTGGAGTGCCGAGGTGTGTGGGTGTGTGAGTAGGGGTCTTGAGAGTTTGTGTAGTGTGTGCTATGTATGCATGTGAGTTGGGGAGAAATTTCTAGAGTCGTCCGAGTATTGTACGTGGTGTGAGAAAATATTGTAATTGTTAAATTCATATTTTGTAAGTTATATTTGTACCACGTTTCCGCAAAGTTCAACACCGCCCTCATTGCAGAGATCGGCTTTTGCCCCGTTAATAGCTCGACTAGGACTACCCCAAAACTATAGACATCACTCTTGTCTGTGAATTGGCATGTTTGAAAATACTCGGGGTCTAAGTACCCAATTGTTCCTTTGACCATTGTGGTCAAGTGAGTTTGATCAATGGCAATCGATCTCGAAGTTCCGAAATCTGCTACTTTGGCCCGGTACTGGTCGTCCAAGAGGATATTTGAAGACTTCACATCTCGATGGTAAATGGGTATGGCCGCAGTGAAGTGCAAATAGGAAAGAGCTCCGGCAACCTCGGTGGCAATCCTCATTCTCATTTCCATGACATTGAAATTCTTCGATTGGATTATGCAAATGCTGATAAAGATTTCCATTTGAAATAAATTCATACACCAAAAGTGGAACCTCCGTCTCCAAACAACACCCCAACAATTTGACGATGTTACGATGATTAATTTGTGAGAGAATCATAACCTCATTGACAAATTGTTCAACTTGTCCTTCATCGACAATTCTTGACCTTTTGACTGCAACAATCCTTCCATCCATTAACATTCCCTTGTAGACAGTTCCTTGACCACCTTGACCAAGTATCCTGTTCTCATTAAAATGATCCGTAGCTTTCTCTAACTCTTTCGAAGTGAACAATTTGCTTTTTCCATATGACTGCCCTCATCATAAGATAGCTGTTGTTGTAACAAAAAACCGCCATTTCGTTTGAAGAACCTCTCTTTAAGCTTGATTTCATGCCGCCTCTTTATGAATTTGTACAACCACCACATTAATCCCAGAAAGAATACGGCTCCAAGACCACTGCCGACACCTTCATGACAAAAGTCGAGAACAATTGCTTTAGGGGAATCTCTTATTTCTTCGAGGTAACTAAGATCAACTTACACATTTTTCCCGTTAAATTTGAACATTAGAAGATAAGTCACTACACTTCTGCTCGATTCAATAGCATTTAGCCTCTCGAATGAAAAGAAAATAAAACAGTTGTGACTTGAATTAAGGAGAAATATGTAGGAGCAGAAGTATAGTGAATTATCAGAACTTGTAAACCTAGATTGACAAATGATCTAGAGCGTAACATTTACCTATTATGGCCCCGTTATTGTTGTTGTTTACACAGTCATATGAACCAGGTCGGTTCACGCACTTCCCCGGGCAGTAAGTGGCATTTGGGATTAAGCACTCATTTATATCTGCCAACAATCAAAAAGGTTACAAACAACATTTTTAGAGCACTGTCAAAATGCTATAGACAACCCTTTTCTTGTAGTATGTGCATAAGTAATTTATCCCTTAATGGACCAAGCACATATGTAGCAGTTAGACTACATGAATGCCGTGTGAGATGAATTAGGATGAAATGGACAGAGCTTAGACAAAAGAAGAAAGCATACAACATAGAGCAGAGCTAGACAGAACAGTTCAATGAATTTCTTCCTGGTTCTCTCTCTGTATTCTAATCCAGTTCCTCGTCCAATTACAGTTTTCCAAAAGCACGATGTAGAGTGAAAAGATCTGATATATAATGACGCTAATACAACTTACTAGTTCGGGTAAGCAAATCAATCCAACATATAAATGAAAAGAAATATCAGCTCTGTCTCACCTTTGCATCCATCCGTTATATAGGGATTACCGGCAAAGCCAGACCTACAACGACATTGCATGTAAGGTCTGGGGTTATCAGAACCGTAGTAAAAGTTGTCGTAGTGGCCGCACCAGTAGCTGGGCTTAAGAAGATTGTTTTGGTAATCACCATCTGAAATCGGCATTTGGACGAACCTTTCATTGGAGATACCCCACTCAAGAGCCACGGGCAAATGCGACGGTAAGGCTTGTGTATCGGTCATGTTGCTAGGAAATTCGTACCTTGACCGATCCACTAAGAAAGCGTACCTGCATTTGTGTGGACGGTTCATTGGGATTAATTTTGACTCAGTTTTCCCATAAGGTCTTCATATAAACCACCAACATGAGATAGGTGACTTCAACCCCCGATGACAATAATATTTCCCGATTGGGTAGTCCTAATGTACTAGTCTTACTTAGAATACAAATTTTGATTTAATGACAGCTAAATATAACAAACATTTTCTTTTTGAGTAGAAATTCCAACCTAGCCAAGTTAATTCCGGATCAACTGAATTTGACTAACCTCACGCTGGAGACACTAAGACCCCAAATCGAAGTCCAAGCAGGGTGGCTCAACATTCAGATCATTTTCTCACTTAAAGGTGTGAAAATCAGACTGGCATTGTATGCTTAAATCAGAGATTCAAAACTTTCAATTCGGTAAAGCTTTAACATTACCTGCACGATCCATCGTTGCCCGTCGGTGAACCATCCTCTGTCCTGAAATCCACCGAATACGCCTGTAGCCCGAAGGGGATCGTGTTCATGCAGCAACCAATCCCATTCGAGCAGTCGTCCTGGTTGGCAGTCCCGTTGCACATCGATCTACAGCCAACGACTGCTGATATCATGCTGGGGTTGACCATAGACGCCAGGTTGTTGCACCCTCCAGATACGAACACGTTCTTTGTCTGCGAATACATGAAGGAACTCCCCATCAAGTTCAACGGCGTCGGTGTGTTGCCGCTCACTGCTCTGCCCGTGCAGTTTGTCTGGTAGAAGACTGGCTGAGAGACCTCAATGAATCCGCCGGGGCCTCCGGAGTTGTCCGGCACCGGTAGGGAAATGTTGAGCACTGTTACATTCATGAGGTTCTTCAGCGTGGCAACAGGGATGCTGTTGCTACCACGGTGGCACTCGATTTCATAGAGTTCATCCAGGAAGCAGCCGGACCCGATCCCGAACGGGTATGGTACCGTCAAGTTGCCACATGTGGCGGTACAGTTGGGCAGGGCCACCGGGGGTGGCGGGTCTACTATTTCATCGGAGGCTGCTGCAGCGGCAATCAACGGCAGCAGAAAGAGAAGGCAATAAAGAGCGACCAGCTTGAACGCCATTCGCAGTATCATCGTGATCATCATCATTTCGTTTCGATTCGTTGGTTTGTATGATTTGCTTCAAATGGGTAGAAGCTGAGAATAAATAGAGGATCGGTCAGCGCTTCCAATGTTGACGGTGCCGATAACTTGTAGATGTTAGCTTACTCTATGCATGACGACATTTGTAATGATTCCTTCCCCGGTACGAGTTTCGGTTCGGATTGTTTAATGATGTTTTCCAGTGCACTACTGACTACCTGGTCAATGCGGGCGCCGAGCTGGTTCGCCGTCTGGTCATTAATCAAATAGCAATTTATATCCACAGTTGGGATTCGGGATAGAGATTATCTGCATAAAAATTTCTAGGCGGTCCTAAGTCTGACTTTTCCGTGAGCCCAAGCCAATGTCGGGGTACTTGACGGAGTCGCTTTCCTTCCGACCATGACGACCTGATCTCCAACAACTTCCATTCCTGACGCGTGCTGCGTTGAATTCCCTCTCCCATCTCAGCAACTTGACCTTTTCCAAGCCAGGACATGCGATTCCATGAGAAGCTTTGATCAGGCATCGTGGACTGGGCATGAAACCTTTTTCATCTGTCCTCCTTTTTCCTGAACAAATACGCAAGGTGAATACTAGACACACTCCTAAGCTAAAAATGTTTATGCTTCTTGACAGGTCTCGGCCATCCACACAGTTCGTGGATGTCGGTTTTTCAGTCATGCCTCAGGCCAAGGCGCCCTCTGTCAGTGGCCGTCCTGCGTAAGTTCATAATTTTCCAATACAAAGCGTCATAAATTGCAAAACTCTCCTATTTTAGACATGTCTCATTATGGACATGATAATTTTCGTCCACAAAAAACATAGAATGTCGTAGATCACAAAGGATTTACCATCTAATCGCTTATTACGCTTTACGCCAGAGTGTGTCCCTTCGGTACCATAGAAGTCTACATGTCTCCCTCACTTCATGGCAAAAAGACGATGAAAAATCACCAGCCATTATCCCTGCAAATGGAGGAGATATCTGGTGGCTTAAGTCGGCGAAGTCAGGTTTACTGTTCAGTTCTCTGAAGTACAGAGCAACCCCAAGAAAGCTCATCCAGTCTAGCCTTTATAACACACAAGCACTTCAATAAGAATTTCCTTTGTGTCTTTGGTTGTTAAAATATGTCTCGAATTTGAGCATGTCGAATAAATATAGCCCAAGTTATACTGAGTTATTTTGGAGAACGCCTTTTGACGTTGTTTGTTCGTGCATTAATTACTATGCACATACCTCGTTCAAGAATGAAGAATGTGGCCAGAAGGAAGCGTGCAGCCGGGAAAGCCCAAAATCGCTGCTTTCATTTAATGCATATAGAAGCTATGTCTTTTGTTTTATTCGGCTGAAGTGCGAAGGGAGAATAGTGCTCAAGTTGGACCTCTTCAAGAAAGCTTGGGAGTTGGCGGGCATGAAGAAAAGTGCAAAGATGGCATCATTGCATGGGTCAAAGAAAGAGGAAAGAAAGGTTCATACGTCCAGTTTCTTCTCTTCTTTAATGCATGCACATGCATGCACGTCATGGATTATGGTGGGCTTGTTTTATCTTTTCTTTCATATTAAGAATGACTCCCTCATGCCAAGTCAAAAAGGAGGAAGCCGCGTGAAGCCTATCTTAACAGATGCAATATTGAGATGGATTCTCTATAAAGGCAGAGGAGCGAAGGAGAAGAAAGGCGCCAAGTTTCGGGGCCGAGAGAGAACTCTAAGACTGTAGAAGAGTGCAAAGAGTTCTCTTTTGTGAGGGATTTTCTCGTTGTAAATTATACCTGAGTGTTTTAGTCAATTAAATTCTTATTAGTAGAATTTGTTTAATTCCTTAAGTAATGTTTCACTAGGAATTATAGTGGGCTAAACACTGTGTAAATTATTTGAGTGTAATTTAGGGCTGAGAAATACTGAAAGTGTGTTTGAGTGCTTGAGTGATTGTAATCTCCGGTATATCGTTTGTTTTTATAGTGGAATTCTGCATTGCTCTCCCCGTGAACGTGGGTTCTGATATTCGGATCAAACCACATAAATCTGGTATCCGATTTCCTTTCCTTCACTTCGAATATTTTATCCGATTCGTTTGTCCATATTCCGCAACATTGGTGGTCCTTTGCCATAAAAAGCCCACACACACTTGCATATTAACACCAAAAACTAGCGGCGGTATCAAGGCTCAAATATTGCAAAATCAAGGACCAACTCACAGACATATTTACTAAAGCGCTACTGTAAGTCGAGTTTGAAACGCTTCGAAGCATGCCAAAGTATTGCGAAAACTAATCATGGATGAGCATTGAAAACTAGTCGATTCTTAATACAATACTCACTCTTTGGTGGTGGTAGGTAAATTTCGGACAAACAGCCGTGGAGACTAAAACCCAAAAAGTGCAGCATTTCATCCCAAACTCTCGAGCATTCCTTCGTATCATCTGCAAGGCTCAACATCCTTTCATGCGTACACTGGCTATAGTATGCAAAGTTCTCGGTGGTGTTAAATAGTACATCAACTCTGACAGAGCAAAATAGGGAATTTCTCGCCCCTAATCAACAAGAATATGTCGCAAGATACTATTTTGCTATTAAGCAATGGCCAAATGAAAATTGACCAAAAAAAGAGTGACATGCACATCTTTCTTGAGGGAGACACTGCAAAAATTGCCCATATCTGTCAACGACTTTTTGTTCCCCTTTTATTTTTTCTGGTTAAGCAGTCTATGACTTGATTCCATAATGAATAGATGTCACACCCTAAAACCATCAAGAATGGGGATGACATGACTGTCTTTCCGTTGGAATGACGCAGTCTCAAATTATCAAAGTCCAACTTCCAAAAATGCCCCCATTGATATCATTCGTACTACTCAACACTAGCTAAAGAACTTGAAAAAGATTGAAAAATAGAGAGGTGAGCAACAGTGAGTAGTGTATTTCTTCTAAGCGATTTGAACATTTATTATGCACATTTACAAACACGATGTCACCATTTATCAATCTCTAAGATAGAGTACCATATACGCAAATTATCAAAAATAAATAATATCAACAAACCTTCTTTTCCGTATAAATCAATAAAAACATCAATTCACAATAATAAATCAACCAATGGTCTATTCCATCAACAAATCTTATTTAACCATACACCGATGGTCCATTCTATAAATAAATCTCCAATCACATGTCAATGATCTACTCAATTGATCAAACTCGTATCACATATCAATTGTCCACTTTATTAACCAAACTCATGCTTAAATATCTAGTTATGGTCACGCATAACACTATGTGACAAGCAACTATGATTCTCCCTTTGATTAGGTCTCCACCTATTATTAGCCAATGCACAGCCCACAAGAATATTCTAGACTAATATACATCCACAACAACATCCTCCACAATCCACAAAATCAAATCCATATATCATTTCATATGTCACTCAAGCCTTTCGCAACTCAACTTATCCGCCAAAATGTTTTTCATAAAACATTCTCAACTATGTTCCTCATACAAAATATATTTTTCCACCAACCAGTTTTTACGCTATTCACAAACACCAAAACATAGCAAATGTCCAATTCAAATTTTATGCAACAACCATACTTATTCATATATCATAACATATAAAATCCTTTTCATTTTGAATACATGAGTTTATAAATTCTTAAAATAGATAGCACCACTCATTTGGAAAAATCAGAAATCTGCTGATAGTAATTACCCAAGTCGACACACTCAAATTCCCATCATTTAATCGAAAAACTATATCAAAATTCAAGTAGATCACTATTCCAACGAACAAATCAACTAATCTATACTTATTCGTCGATGAAATGACACCTTTGCACTAACAAAAGACAACTCACTCATAGTGGAAACCTATTGTTGTCCCCTATGCGCAACTCGCATGCTAAACATGTTTGGGCCATAATTTCCTCCAGATACATCCATTTCAAGCAAGCATGCAGTCATTAGAAAGCCGTTTTAACATATTACAACAACCTCAACTCAGCCACCCAAAACCTCACCGAAAACAGCTGAAATTCAAGCCCGAAGTTTACCGTTCAGAATTGCATGCAATGAACTTTGAAATTTTTTTCCAAGCAAATCATAAGCTCGAACTGAGATCTGTAAAATCCTACAGCTTCACAACACTTGAAACTATCATTTTTCTATATATTCGCTACCCAACGACTCAAAAATAGGACTACACCACATGAATCTCTAAAATTTCTGAATTTCAAGTCATAAGTCCGAAACTACTCCAATTGAACAAGCGAGAGGTGCTAGCACTTACTAGGCATTGCGATACGAAGTCGAGTAGGCTTGGCGAGGTTCTTGTGGCACAAAATCCTCTTCTTTCTTCCTCTTCCTTCTTCTCCTTCTTCCTCCTCTTCTTTCTTTCCTTCTCCCGAAGGCTCTCGGTCTCTTTAAGAACCAAAATCCCCTTCTCTTCCCTTTTCTTCGACTTTTCAACCTTTCTTTTTCTTTCCTTTTAAAAAATATATATATATTGGTCCCACAAATGCCAATATCACAATAGAAATGAACGGAGTAACTCTGTTCTGTTTTCCAGAAAACCGAATATTCTTTCGCCCAATAACACTGACAGGAAGGCAGAGGATCAGATGGCGATGCATCCGTCTCCCTGTTGACAATTGTTCCTCTAATTTCATGTGCTTGGGGGGCAATGTCTATTGACTCTCTGGTCCATGTCCTCTTTAATTTTTTATCTGTTAGTGATCAACTCTTACATTTATTCAGCAGCCGTAATCCACCAGATTATCTACTTTCTATATTCTCAGAAAAGGTAATTCTCAAGCAAGAAAAATTCAATAATGTAGAAAAGAAGAAAAAGGAGACCTAAAGCGCATAATGCCATTATCATAACATAGAAAACAAGCTCTATTTACCTTCAGAAGGATCCAACATCCAAAATCCTCTCATCCTACCATTTGACAGCCGCAAAAAAGCATCAAAAAGCCAACGCTGGTCATTCCACAATTTCATGTGGAACATAAAGCTAAATCTATAATTCCAGGTCGATGGATTATTGGTTCGACGATACCAGGGTACGCAGCTACACATAGTACTGAAATCTTTGCCTTACTCATGAGTTTAGCGCTTAGACCTTTAGAAACATGAGCTGCATGCTTAAAAATATGTTGGGGAAATTTAGCCTCATAGTGGACTGTTCTGTTCCGCGATTGACCGATTCAAGTTTAGGTACATACCTGGGCTAGTTTGCTTGCTCTATAGGACGTCAAGCTGCTGAAATTACGCTCTTCCTTGGCACCCATTTTCCAGGACTTGGGTTCCACGGCTCCCCAGTGATGTCCCTAGGTTTTTTTGAACCTTAGTATTATTTCAACAAACATTCTGGATTTTATTTATAGGTAATTCTTTTCGAAGTTCCAAAACGATCTTTTTATCTCAGACAACAGTTACCGTGGAATTGACGTTAATGATGCTAGCAGAAGAAGGATGAGCAGTAAGGTGCCGATGTGATTAACTTAAATATACTTCTTGAGTCCACCTCCAAAGATTGCCTCGGCTCTGCTATCGAAAGTAAACAGTCCAAGAAGAACATGCATTCTGTAAGTGTTTTATCTGGATCTAAGCTCAATGCACTGATAAAAAGGAACTGACTGAGAGCGCATACATAGATGGGCAAAAGTAGAAGAGAACATGATTCAACACATCAACAGGAAATTAGGCCTCCCAGGAGAAGAATCCCGGCATTCTTGATGAGAATATGAAGGGGCTTTCCACTTTGATCCCACTCCGCTGTGAATTGCCTGACTGAGCTAAGGGACAGCAAGTCCAGTTCCATCACCTGCATTTGGATCATTTCTCGTATTATTACTAGAGTCAGAGACAATCAACGATTAATTGTCTGGAAAGAGTATCCAATCCAGTACAAATGTCCTTTAAACCATCTGAGACCAGTCAAGAAGACGACTATTGGACGTGTAACTATACTACCGCCTTAGCGAAGGTCCATCACAAATTGCTTCCTTAAAGATCGACTTAAAACGTCTTTTGCCAGTGCAGAGAACTTCATTAACTGAAAGCTTCGCTCAGTTTGATTTAATTCCACCATCAGGACTAAAGATGAAGCCTGCGCTAAACTTGGGTAATGAAAGCCAACGTTGGTGATGAGGTGGTCGAATGCAGATCAGGGATGCTTACGTGCATAGCTGTCAAGACTCACAGTTTTGCTATTTTACCTCGACATGCAGCGTCTTGATATCGCCTGCGTCTCTTTCCACCTTTCAGCAATCTTCTTTGCCCTATCAACTCTCTGGCAAGCCATTATCACACGTGCAGCGGCAAAAGCAAGTTCTCTGTAGAAAAGATCCGTCAAACCTTTCCAAGCAATTAGATATCCTCCTCAACAGTCCTTTCCATTACCTCGTTCATTCAAGTTGAGATTTCATTTTAAAGATACATACAAGCTTCTGTTTCTTACTTTAGTTGATCCCCTTTTCGTCCTCTGATTTAAATATCGTTGGTTTGCTTCAGAATCATACGGCCCTTCATTTTGAAACCGCACAACAATAGGCAGAATTCTGAGTTAGAGAGAGAGAGAGAGAGACCTGGCTGTGTGATAACCAATGCCACTGGTAGAACCCGTGACGATCACACACAGAACATCCAACTGATTTGGAATGAGGAGCTGCAGAACGAAGTTGCTATGACATGACGATCCTCTGCAACGTAATTTCCTTTGCAGTCTCCCATATAGCCTTCATCATCATCATCTCTCTCTCTCACTCACTCCCCCCCCTCCTCTTCTCTCTCTCTCTCTCTCTCTCTCTCTCTCTCTCTAGTCAGTCATTGCATACTTTATCTCGATCACATCGATTGCACTGATCTGTACAATTGTAGTCACATGAGAACCTCGATCACATCGATTGCACTGATCTTTCTAATTATTTGATACAGGAAGTCATCATCCAGAGTCTCCATACCAATTCCACTATAGGCTCAACTTTATTCTGCGGAAAATATTGTGCTTCTTAAAAATGTTTCCGACTAAGCCATTTTTCAAGAAAATGGCAATATTCTTTAGCATTCGCCTAAAACTTGAAAATGAACTAGAAAATACTTTCCGCCATTTGATTTGAAAAATTCGATTTGATTTCGCTTTGTGTACTTCATCTTTGTTTTTTTAAAATTTGAATTTTTTATTTTTATTTTCTTTCTTATTTTTTCTCCTTTTATTTTTTCCTTTCCTTCTTCTTCTTCAGTTGATTGCTGGCCATGGCAATGGCCAGTGACCAACCTAAGGCAAGCTCAAGCTAACCACTCGCCAACCTGGCAAGGCCCAAGCTCTCCACTCACTTGGCTTGCCGACCTGGCAAACGGCAAGCTCGAGACCTCGAGCCTTGCTAGATTGGCAAGCCAACTCGCCGCTCGCCAAAGGCTTGGCTTGCCAATCCAGTGAGCAATGAGATCACTTGTGTCTAGTCGCCGGCAACTAGCCAAGATAAAAGGAAAATAATAATAATTAAAATTTGAAATTTATGAAAAAATTTAAAAAAAAGGGGAAATTCCAAAAAAAAATGGCATGAAGTGTCTTCATTTTCTCAAATAAAGATTTGAAGTGGACATTATTTCAAATAAAGGTACTTGGCCTTGATTATTTCAAATAAGGACTTGACGTACTCATGGTTGTTTCAAATAAGGACCTTAACCTCACCAGTCGCCAATTGCCAACCGCCTTAATTTTCCGACCGATCAAGGGCATTTTTGTCCAAATTTTCTTTTCTTTTTTCTTTTCCAACATCAGCCAGTGGCTACTAGGAAGGGCTGACAAGGGCCTACAAGCACTCACCGGTAGCGGGCTAGGGCCTGCAAGCCCTCACCAACCGCAAGTGAGGCCGACCCTCACCAAACCCTTACCAACGACCAGTGAGGTCGCCGAGCCCTCATCAACCACAAGCGAGGCCACCCTCATGTAATTTGGTAAAGGTTGGCCACCTTGGGGCTAGCAAGGGCTCACCTCATGGATGGCCGCGAGGGGCGACCCCCCTAGGTAGGGGTCGCCTCGTCCAGGTGAGATCGTCCCTCAACTGTTGCCAACGTCGATGGCCCTCACTGAATCGAGCCAAGGCAACCCTCGCCTAGCCCTCTATGAGCATCGTCGATGGCCAACTGGCCACTAGCGAAGACGAAGAAGAAAGAAATAGAAAAAAGGAAAGGAAAGAAAAAAAGGGAAATGGTAAATGATAGAAATATCCTCGACCACTAGACAATCAAACTCTTATTTGAACAGATATAATTACTTTAGGCGCTTATTTGAAACAAGATTTACTTCAAATCCTTATTTGATAAAGTGACAGCACTTCATGTCCTTTACTTTAAGCCTCTATTTAAGAAAATGAGGACATTCTAGGCCCTTTTTTGGAATTTTCCCAAAAAAAAAAAAAAAAAAAGAAAAGATGAAAAGGCTAACAAGAGTGTGAGATAAGAAAGAGTGAGTAAGGAAAATATTTTCCCCAACTTGAAATGTGAAAATATTTTTTCCTATATTAAAAGACTTTTTTCCGTTGATGGAAAACATTTTCCTTTACTAATTTATTTTCCATGAAACGAACACTAGAAAATTTGAACAATATTTTTTAGGAACTTGTTTTGCACGAAACATTTTCCACGAAACGAACATAGCAACGTAGACATTTAGTAGGAAAAATATTAGGGGAAAAAGTACCAAAAAAGTCCTTAAACTATTGCATTGGTATCAATTCAGTCATAAACTTTTCAATTGGACCAATTTAGTCCTAAACCTTTTAATATTGGTACCAATTCAGTCCATTTGGCCAATTTTGGCTGACCTGGCATTAACGTGGACGTCTACCGGTGGCCAGACGATGACATGGCAATTTTTGTGATTTTTTCAAAATTTTTATTTTTTTAATTAATTTTTTTTTTCCTTTTTTTTTCTTTTTCCTTTCTTTTTCCTTTCTTTTTCCTTTTCTTTTCCAACGGTGGCCGGCAAGCCTCCGGTGAGGCTCACCGGCCAATGCGAGGGCCACAAAGCCCTCGCCCGCCGCTAGTGAAGGTTGAGCGAGAGTCGCGGCCCTTGGTCGGCCTCTCCCGACGGCCTCACCTGCAGTTGGCGAGGCCATGGCGGCCATGGCTAGGGCGAAGGTGAGGGCCGCAAAGCCCTCACTAGCCACCGGCAAGGGTCGCAGCCCTACTCGGCCTCACCTAGGGCCGCGGGCGAGGCGACTTAACCTAGATTTGGGCAAGGCCAGCCTCGCCTTAGCCTTGCCGCGGGCAAAGGCAGCCGGCGATGTGATCTAAACGGAGGTCAACCGAAGCGGGAGAAGTCGAGGCCAAAGAGGGTCAAATCCACATGAAAAATAAGCCACATGGAAAATAAAAATTCATTTTAAATGCCACGTCATCAATTTTTGTTAAAAAGCTAGACAGTGTTAACTTTAGGACTCAATTAAACCAATTTAACGAGTTTTAGGACTTAATTGCACTTTTTATAAATTTTAGGACTTACTTGCATTTTTGTTACAAGTTTTAAGACTTCTATTGCACTTATCCCTAAATTCATACACCAAAAGTGGAACCTCAGTCTCCAAACAACACCCTTTTTGACAATGTCGTGATGATTAATTTGTGAGAGAATCATAACCTCATTGATGAATTGTTCGACGTGTCCCTCGTCTACAATTCTTGATCTTTTGACTGCAACTATCCTCCTGTCAGTTAGCATTCCCTTGTAGACCGTGCCTTGGCCACCTTGACTGAGTATCCTATTCTCATTAAAATGATCAGTAGCTTTCTCCAACTCTTTCGAAGTGACCAGTTTGCTTCTCTCCATGTGATTGTCTTCGTCATAAGATAGTCGCTGTTGTAAAAAAAAGACCGCCGTTTCATTTGAAGAACTTCTCTTTGAGCTTAATTTCATGCCTCCTCTTCGTGAACTTGTAGAAGCACCACAATAATCCCACAAAGAGTACGGCTCCAAAACCAGTGCCAACACCTTCATGACAAAAGTCGAGAAAGATTGCTTTACGGAAATCTCTAATTTGTTCAAGGTAACTAAGATCAACTAACAGGCTTTTCCTGTTAAATTTGAGCAGTAAAAATATCGATTCAATTACATTTAGCATCTCGAATGAGAAGAATATGAAACAGCTGCGTGTGAATTAAGGAGAAATATAGGAACAGAAGCATAGTGACTTATCAAAAAAATTTAGACCTATATTGACAAATGATCTAGCTAGTAACATTTACCTATCATGGCGGCCTTATCATTACTGTTGTTGTCTACGCAGAGATGTGAACCAGGCACGTTCATTGACTTTTCCGGGCAAGCAGTGTCATTTAAGCGCTCGTCTATATCTGCCAACAATCAAAAAGGTCACAGACAACATTCTTAAAACACTGTCGGAAAGGATAAACAACCCTTCCTATAGTAATATGTTCATAAGTAGTTTACTCCTTAATGGACCAGACACACCTGTTGTTGTTAGACTACGTTAAGCTGATGAAGCTTTGACAAGAAAAAGAAGGGTGGACAACATCCAGAAGAACTGGCCTGTATTCCAACCCATCTTACTAGCTTGGGTATGCAAATTAACCAAACACATGCGTAACAAGAAATGTTGGGTCGTCTCACCTTTGCACCCATCAATTATATAGGGATTACCAGAACAGCCGGACATGCAATGGCATTGCATGTAAGGCCTGGGGTTATTGGAATCGTATAAAAAGCTGTCGTAGTGGCTGCACCAGTAACTGGACCTAACAACATCGTGTTGGTACACACCTTTCGAAATCAGCATTTGGACAAATGTTTCGTTGGAGATACCCCATTCAAGAGCCACAGGCACATGCGACGGTAAGGCTCGTGTATCGGTCATGTTGCTGGAGAAATTGTACCATGATTGATCCACTAAGAAAGCGTACCTGCATTTGTGTGGACGGTTCGTGGGATTAATTTTGACTCCATGGTTCCAAAATGCCTTCGTATATAGAACCAACAGGAGCTAGGTAGGTGACTTCAACCTCCAGAGGTGATAATATTTCCTGATCAGGTAACCCTATTGCACTGAACTTTCTAAGAATTCAAAATTTGATTTCATGACAGCTAATTGCGAACATATTTTTTTTACAAGAAATTCAACCTTGGCCGAGTTAATTCCGGATCAATTGACTATTTGACTAACCTCACGCAGGAGACATCAAGCAGGGTGGCTCAACAGAGATCATTTCATCTCAAACTTGTGTGAGAATCAAACTGGCAGTGTATGCATAAATTAGGGATTCAAGACTTTCGATTCGGGAAAGCGTTGACATTGCCTGAACGATCCGTCAGTGACCGTTGATGAACCAACGTCTGTCTTGAAATCCACGCCATACGCCTGGAGCCCGATGGGGATCGTGTTCATGCAGAAACAGATCCCATTCACGCAGTCTTCATGGCTGCCGGTCCCATTGCCGGGACACGTCGACCGACAACCGCTGACTTCATGCTGAGTTTGACCATGATTGCCAGGTTGTCACACCCTCCGGACACGGAAATGTTCTCTGTCTGCGAGTACATGTAGGAACTCCCCGTCGAGTTCAACGGTGTCATGATGTCGCCATTCACTGCTCTGCCCGTGCAGTTTGGCAGGTTCGGCTCAGAGTAGGAGACCGGCTGATAGACCTCAATGAATCCACCAGGGCCTCCAGTGTCCTCCGGCACTGGTACGGAAACGTCAAGCTCTCTTACATTAGGTTTTTCAGCATGGCGGCAGGGGTGTTGGCGCCGCCACGGTGACACTTGATCTCATAGTGTTCATTCAGGAAGCAGCCAGACCCAATCCCGGATGGGTATGGAACCGTCACATTGCCGCATGTGGCGGTGCAGTTGGGCAGGGCCACCAGGGGAGGTGAGTCCAGGATTTCATCAGTGGCTGCTGCCACAGTGATCGGCAGCAGCAGAAAGAGAAGGCAATAAACAGCGACAAGTTTAAACCCCCCTCGCAGTTTATCATCTTTCGTTTTCATTTGATTTGTTGGCGGGCGTGCTTTGCTTCAAATGTACTTTCAGTTTGAAGCTGAGAGAAGAATTAGAGGATTGGTCTTTATATTCATGAACACAGGATGCACGCATGAGAGCGCTTCCATTGTGGACGGGTCGATAACAGAGTAGGAATTTTCTGCGAAATAATTTCCAGGCGGTCCAAAGTATTACTTCTTACCATGACGACCTGAGCTCCAACAACTCTCATTCCTAACGCGTGTTCCGTTGAATTCCCTCTCCCATCTCAGCACCTTGACGTTTTCCAGGCCAGGACATACGATTTCCTGAGAAGCTTTGATGAGGCATCGTAGAACCGGCATGAACTCCTTTTCATCTTTGTCCTTTTTTTTCTGATCAAATACCCAAGATGACTACCAGATACACACGTAAGCTTTGACTGTTTTTCCCTCTTGACAGGTCTTGGCCATCTGCCTAGTTCGTAGATGTAGGTTTTTCAGTCATGGCTCAAGCCACTACGCCCTGTGTCAGAGCCGTCCTGCGTAATTTCACTACCTTCCAATGCAAAGCGTCATGTAAATTGCAAACACTGTTAATTTAGACTCGTTTCATTAAGGACATGTCAAGTTTCGTCCCCAAAAAACATAGAATGTCGTAAATCACAAAGGATTTATCATCTAATTGCTTTTGACGCTTTTCGTTGGAATGTGACGAGGGCAATGGGCATCATGTCCCTGCGGTACCATAGAAGTCTACATGTCTAGCTCACTTCATGGTAAAAAGATGATGAAAAATCACCAGCCATTGTCCCTGGAGATGGCAGAGATATCTGGTGGCTTAAGTCGGCGAAGTCGAGCTACAAATATGCTTTACTGTTCGGTTCTCTGAAGTACAGACCAACCCCAATAAAGCTCATCCGCTCTAGCCTTTGTAACACAAAAGTAAATTCAATAAGAATTTCCTTTGTGTCTTTGGTGTTCCTTTGCCATAAAAAGCCCACTCATACTCCCATATTAACACCAAAAACTAGCGGCATTATCAAAGCTCAAATATTGCAAAACCGAGGACCAAGTCGCAGACATATATACTGAAGTGCTACCACAAGTCGAGTTTGAAATGCTTTGAAGCATGCCCAGAGCATCACAAAAATTAATCACGGATGAGCATTGAAAAATGGACCATCCCTAAGCTTTCTAGAATAGTCTACAGTACTCAATCTTTAGTAGTGGTAGATAAATTATGTGGGCAAAGTTACATGGGCAGCAGATAATGCAAGAAGAGGAAGAAAACACTGGACAGTGACTAAGAGAAGCGCTAAGCACCACCACCACGTCTCTAAGGTTAATAGTCGCCCGACAGATCATAGTTATACTGCAATTCTCTGTACTACGTTTCATTCCTCAACCATATCGAACGTCTGATCTTATTTTCACACCTAAAGGTTGAACCAACATGTCTATGCCCAACATAAGGGAAGGGACGAAAGATCATTAAACTGATAACGGTCAAGAGAAGCTTCTGTTTGCAACAATTTCAGACAGATAACCATTGGGACTGAAACCCAAAATGCCTAGTGTTTCATCCCAAACTCTCAAGCACTCCTTCGGATCATCTGCAAGGCTTGACATCCTTCCAGGCTTACACTGGCTATAGTATGCAAAGTTCTCCATGGTGTTGCGAAGTACATCAGCTCCGACAGAGCAAAATATGACATTTCTCGCCCCTAACCAACAAGAATATGTAGCAAGATATTATTTTGCTAATAAGCAGTGACCAAATGAAAATTAACCAAAAAAAGAGTGAAATGCACTTCTTTCTTGGGGATGACACACCGCAGAGAAACTGCCCGTGTCTGTCATTAACTTTTTGTTCCCCCTCCCTTTTTTCTGGTTAAGCAATCTATGACTTGATTCCGTAATGAATAGAAATGAACGGAGTAACTCGGTTCTGTTTTCCCAGAAAACTGAATTTTCTTTCATCCAACAAACATCGACAGGAAGGCAGAGGATAAGATGGTTATCCATCCGTCCGTGTTCTTTCCTCTATTTTCATGTGTTTTGTCGGCGATGTCTACTGAATCTCTGGTTCATGTCCTCTTTAATGTTTCGGCTTTTAATAACCAACTCTTAGAATCATATCAGTAGCCATAATTTACTAGATTATCTACTTTATATATTCTCAGAAAAGGTCATTCTAAATTCAATCACGTACAAAAGAAGAAAAAGGAGACCTAAAGCGCATAATGCTTTAATCATAAGCATAGGAAACAAGTTCTATTTACCTTCAGAAGGATCCAACATCCAAAACCCCCTCATCCTGCCGTCTGACAGCTGCAAAAAGGCATCGAAAAGCCAACACTGGTCATTTCATAATTTCATATGGAACAAAAAGCTAAAACTAACCGGGTCAACGGATTACCAAGTTTGATTCGACGATACCAGGGTGCACAGCTACGCATAGTACTGAAGTCTTTCCCATACTTATGAGTTTCGTGCTTAGAGCCTTTAGAAACATAAGCTGCATGTTTAAAAATATGTTGTGGGGGGTTAATTTAGCCTGATAGTGGACTGTTTGGTTCTGCGATTGACCGATTCAAGCTTACGTATATACCTGGGCTAGTTTGCTTGATCCATAGGACATCATGTTGCTGAACTTACCCTCTTCCTCGGCACCCATTTTCCAGGACTTGGGCTCGACAGCTCCCCAGTGATGTCCCTAGGTTTTCTCTAAGCTTAGTATTAGTTCAGCAAACCATCTGGATTTTATTCATAGGTAATTCTTTTCAAAGTTTAAAAATGATCTTTTATCTCAGACAACAGTTACCACGGAATTGACGTTAACAATGCGAGCGGAGTTGGCTTTGAGCATTGAAGGGAGCAGAAGAAGGGTGAGCAGTGAGGTGCCAATGTGGTTAACTTGAATATGCTTCTCGATCCCATCCTCCGTAAATTGCCTCGACTCTGCCATCAAAAGTTAAAAATTCAAGAAGAATATGCATTCCCTAAGTGTTTTATCTTGCTTTAAGTTTTACGCACCGTAATAAGAACCGACTGAGCACATACGTAGATGACCAAAAGTAGAAGAGAACACAATGCGACACAGCAGCAGGAAATTATACCTCCCAGGAGAAGAATCCCGGCATTGTTAATGAGAATATGAAGAGGCCTTCCACTTTGATCCCACTCCGCTGCGAATTGCCTGACTGAGCTAGGGGACAATAAGTCCAGTTCCATCACCTGCATTTGGATCATTTCTTGTATTAGGACTAGAGTCAGAGACAATCAACGATTTAAATGTCTGGAAGAGTATCCTAAGTCCAGTCCAAATGTCCTTTTAAACCATCTGGGATCAGTCAAGAAGACAACTACCAGACGTGAACTATACCACCGCCACAGTGAAGGTCCATGACAAAATGCTCCCCTAAAAATTGACTTAAACGTCTTTCGCCAGTATAGAAAACTTCATTAACTGAAAGCTTTGTTCAATTTGATCTCACTTAATCATCAGGACCCAAGATGAAGCCTGTGCTGAACTTGGGCAATGAAAACCAACTTTGGTGATGAGGTGGTTGAATGCTGATCATGGATGCTTACGTGCATAGCTGTCACAGTACTGCTATTTTACCTCGACATGCAGAGTCTTGCTATCGTCTGTGTCTTCTTTCCAACTTTCAGCAATCTTCTTTGCCGCATCAACTCTCCGGCAAGCCATTATCACACGTGCACCGGCAAAAGCAAGTTCTCTGCAGAAAAGATCTGTCAAACCTTTCCGGGCAATTAGATATCCTCCTTAACAGTCCTTTCCATTACCTCGTTCATTCAAGTTGAGATTTCACTTTAAAAAAACATATATGCTACTGTTTCTTACTTTAGTTGACCCCCCTTTCCTCCTCTGATTCAAATATCATTGGTTTACTTCAGAATCATAACGGCCCTTCATCTTGAAATCGCACAACAGTAGGGAGAGCTCTAGTTTGAGAGAGAGAGAGAGAGAGAGAGAGAGAGTGAGACCTGGCTGTGTAATAACCGATGCCACTGGTAGAACCCGTGACGATCACATACAGACCATCCAACTGATTTGGAATGAGAAGAGCTGCAGAACGGAGTTGGTATGACATGACGATTCTCTGCAACGTAATTTCCTTAGCAGTCTCCCACATAGCCTTCATCATCATCATCATCTCCCTCCCTCTCTCTCTCTCTCTCTCTCTCTCTCTCTCTCTCTGTGTAGTCAGTCATTGCATACTTTATCTCGATCACATCGATTACACTGATCTGTACAATTATTTGATACCTTTTCATGTGACGTAGAGTTGACCTGCGTTGCACTTAATCTCACCAACTTGTTAATTAACTCGTCGTTCAGACAGAGAGTCCAAATCCATTCCAATTTAATATGCAGGCTTTCTGACACAATTCCTCCTTAAACAAGTCATTGAAATGGCAAAGGAAAGAGGCAACAGTTATAGTTGACGAGTTGCAATTGGTGGAAGAACTATTCCCAGAAACCTAACTGGTGAGGAGAGGGAATCTAATGTTGCGATTGAGGAAGAACTCATCCCGAAAAACTAGCTTATCAGGAGAGGTAACCTAATATCTCCTCCATTGCTCCAGGTGAGACTGCCCGAGGTGAGACTTTGCCCACATATCGTCCCCCTCTTCACCACCAACGAATTATACATAGAACCGAAAGAATCCTCACCCCAGAGAAATTCTGGTGTATTATTAACTCACAAATCTCTTTTAATACGGCTAAGGGTTCTCTTATTTTCAGAGGGACTAGAACACTAAACTAGGAAATATCAAATTGGGAAACCTTAAACTAGGAAACATATTTTGAAACCCGCCCCCCCACTAAGAAAAAAAGAAAAAGAAAAAACTAGGAAGCATAAGATTAGGAAATATTAAGCTAGGAAACATCAGATTTGTAATTAAAATAGGAAACAACCCTCCAGCCTTTGACTCGACCGAATGAGTCCATTCTCCTTATAGGACCCCTCGAATCATCTTGAGGCCGAAATCTCATTTGATTCCGCAAATATTAAATGGGCCTGGTTAATGGAGTTGTTTGTCTTGAATGGAACTTCCAAGCTCTGATTATTTTCCAAGAACCCATGCTCACGCATGACCTGTGACCTTAGATACAGTGCTTCAGTTGTCGGCGAGTAACATGATTTTATGTCCTGTCTGCATGACTTTGAACATCACAACACATGCACTACGCTATTGAGAGCAGCCAAGATAAGAAAGATTTAATACTCGGAACAGAGTCCCAGTCACAAGTCATACAATGTTTAAGTAAATATCATCAGCCAACTGATGCACACTTGTCTTGAATACGGATGCAAATTCCGCTGTTTAAATGCAGCACACAAAAGCGGGGCAGTGGATCTCCTACGAAGGGAGTAATTTAGTTCGCATTTCCTGAAAATGTCCGGAGTCCATCTTACAAGTTACAGGCACAAATAGCATATAGCAGCAGATAAATTACGGGAATGTCGATGTCATTCTCTTCAATCATCCGTGGTGTTAAACTTTACAGTTATAAAGCAAACTTGAGATAGACTTACCACGTCACTACATCTCTCGAAGCAATATATTACTACAACTCTTTTTTCTCATAGATACCCACTACAACACGGTCAAACACTACAAGAAGCCACGTCTGTTTCTTACACCAAACGACTCGGCTTCAAGTAGTCCCGCGACCCCCATCATCTGCCTATCCCAAAGCTCAGATTGGTCAACTCTGTCGACCAAACATGCTCATCAACTACAGTGATGCGCTCAGAGAGCCTGCCTTGGGACAGAATTTGCAGGGTTGATGCCTTGTTTGCCCAGTTGTTTTACTTCATGAGGGGAAAGAATCTTGATGTACCACACATTGTTGACGAACTCCCTGGAGAAAGGCATTACTTACACCATTAGCAAATGAAAGGCTCAGGAACTAAATTATTACCGAAGCACTAGTTTACAATTTCTGGTGAAACAATTCCTGGAATGCTCGCAGTACAATCCCACACAAACTGTCAATGCAAATTGCAAACCCAATCGCCCAGGCTGATAGTCACCTCAGAGGTTGAACTACTAAACTTCCAAAAGAGATGCTCACTCAATAATAAGAAATAAAAAACCCATACTGAAGGTACTAGCTCCTAGCATATTTCACCAAGCAAATAATCTGTATGTTATATCAAGATTCACTCCGCTGGACATCCATCAAAAGTAATAAGAAAACATGACATCCATGAGAAGTAAAATACAAAAGATTAAGACAAGCCTTTTAAAGCACATATTTTGCCACAAAATTCAACAAAAAGCCATAATCAATTGCCAGCAATGAAGAATCTTAAAGTGCACGTTACCATCACCCTATACCTATGATGGAAAAAAGAGAAGCAACACTTACTGCCAAGGGTCGTCACCCAGGAGAAGGATATCATTCTCCCGGTCTACAAATACAAGCTGCCAGCCTGATCTCTGAGGGTCCTCCAATTGGCCTTCAAGGCCAAACATGCGAGCGAGTTCACTGCGCAGCTCATCGTAGCTGCTGAATTTTGAAATATCCAGTGACCGCCCAAAGGTCCCCGATTTATGAACCTGTCAATTTATATCCTCAGCACAAAAGGTTAACACCTATTTCTCGGAAACGAAGTACTAGGGACGATGAAATTATCAAGTAGGAGCAGAGGAGTGATTAAAAACCTAAGTCACAAATCAAACAAGAAGCATCTTCATGGTTTTCATATACAATTAACAATGTGGAACATAAGGAGAAAAGAGTAACTTCAGGGTGAACTTGAACTCCAAAAGAAGATCTGGGGTTATTCAGGAGACGCTCAAAACAAGCCAAGATGGAGACGACTTCCAGTAAAACCATAATATAGAATCAATATATATATACACACATCAGAAGTGGACTCATAACCATATTACCACTGGTACATAATTTATGTGGCCTTTTCACACAGAAGGGTTAGCAAACTGTCATCTTAGAAAGGTAAATCCGGAAACACTTGATTGCCTATTGACTATACAATATGTCATCCTCAGCCCATCGCCAGGGAAAGGGATCACAACTCATAAACCATTTACATTCTCTGAGATTCCCAGCGTGCTAAATGCTATCATCCCAAGGCCATTACAATCTAGGGTGAAAAAAGCATGCATAAATCACAAGATCTACATCATTCGGGGGGATCTCATGCCAATCACACTGAAGCCTCTGATTTGCATGCATGCTAGTCAAAATTCAACTAAACCATGCTCCATTCGGATTGATCCCTCCCTTACTCTTAACAAAAAGAAAAATCCCTCCCTATACAGAAAAAGTCAGATGCTACAGGAAACTTGCATGACTACAAAAGGAAACATATCATAATTAAAACTGGTTGTAAGTAGTTTGATGATCATTGAATAGTCGAACCAAAACATAATATAAATTGAAACACGTGTAGCATTCCTTTCAGATTGTGAAGCACAATACTCAAGGAAAACACTTGGGCAGTCTTGATTCTGAGATCTTGAAAAAGGAATTTGATCATGAAAAACCAGTGATCAGACAAGAATTCTGAATAGTTCCTCTGTGATCAAACAAAACAAATAGGCATCAAAGGAAATAAGAATCAAATTCACCTTCACAAAGGTTCTGGTCGGTGGGTTTACTTGGTCCACATTTTCTGAAGACTGCAAGAAACCCGATTCATCCACGCAACTTGACGTCGCCATGTCTGAATTATGTGGAAATTCTGTGCCAGCAACACTAGCAAAATTTGAAGTACCAAATGGCACAGACAAGGAATCATGTTCACTGCCAATATTCCTCAGGTGCTGCATCCCATTTTGCATCATAAGAGATGTGGAATCAATGTTAACACCAAATAAAAGACTACTTTGCGGGTCAGTGGCACCCGGATATGCAGAATATTCTCTTCCAGGAAATGGAGGTAAGTAGTTCGCAAATTCAGAGACATTGGTGTTTGTTGTAGCCAGCTGTTCCACCTGAGGCAGAATGCAGTGAGCAGCTTCAGAAAGAAGATGTGGTTCTACTGAATTTTGCTTCTTCAACAATGACGATGATATCATGGAGTCAGAACCATTCACACTGAGTAACTGCGATGCCCCATCACGGGAAATCGAACCTAAAATGCTCTGCATAGGGGAAACGTCAGATGCAACTATAGGATTCTCCATTCCATCAGAAAAGATATTCTGCTGGGACTGTGAAATGGCCGGCAGAGATGATGACTGGGATTGACCAATAGATCCATACTGTGGAAGAGTAGTCATGATGCTCGGCATCTGTTGCTGAAGAGACGCGTGGTTGAACTGTTGGGACTGTTGAGGTTGCTGTTGATGCTGCTGCTGTTGTTGTTGACGCTGATCATTATAAGAGGGATGCTGCAAAACCTGACCTTGAGCCGTGGCCTGATTTTCCTGGAAGCCCTGAAGAAGGGTATTTTGAGATTGAGACTGCTGCAACATCTGCCTCTGGATGATAGAAGCTTGCCCCATAGGAACATTTTGAGATTGCTGAAGAGGCAGAAGAGACTGAGATGCACATTTTGAAGGGTCCACTGTCCTCATATCCTGCAGTGCTGCGCTTGCCATTGCCTGATACACATCAGTTTGTAAAGCAGCCATTGAAGTGTCATATCTTGGCTGGAGCCATGGAGTCATCCCAAATCCCTGGAAGTTTAACGACTGAACTCCCTGATCTCCAACACCTTGAAGCCACATCAGTGAAGAACTGATACTCATATCACCATCCCTAAGAGCTGAAATCAGTTAAATAAATGGACTTATTAGGAGTAATGTTTGAATTCTTCTTCTAACATAGGTAAGACTTACTTCTTTCTTTTTTTTTCTTTTTTTTTTTTTAATGAAAAGTATATCTAATTTTGGTAATGGTAACTTCAAGTATACCATGAAATGAAGGAAGTCCAGATGGCCATGGTCTCTTCAGTCTGAGGGGGAATGGAGAAGGATACATCGGGAATGTTGTTAGTGGCTCAATTTCCCACAAGGATACTCTTGGCTGCCTCTCACCTGCAGTTGACTCATCCCATCCAACCTGTTACAGTACTTAAGTTTACTCATGCTATTTATATTTGGTTGGAAAATCGCATAGTTTCACCAAGAAACTGGAAAAGATATGCCTCTTGGCTAGACTAAAGGTAGCAAGAACCACTAAGACCAACCTTTACTGAACGCCAATGTGAGTTTTGCCAGCGAACAGGATCCAGATCACTAATGCCTGTTATCGTCCCCATGTATCTGGAAGAAGAAAATCCAGTAAGATAAGTTCCACATATCATATTTATGGAATGTTTTGTTCACACAAGAAAATGGAAATAAGAACTGTGAAGAGACATTAATTGCCATTAGCACTACATTTTAAAAACATAAGCAGTATTAAAATAGAAGACTAATGCATACACCCTCTCTTAAAAGACTAGGTTAATGTCATTCAGGGCCAGGATATTGACAAATCAAGCTGCATCAGTATGAGCTGCAGAATTTTTGGCTTAGCAATGAAAAGGAAATAGACAAATGATGATTTGCGGCAAACTAAGTTCGTGTGTGGTTAGATACAGATAAGTTGGTGCACTACTGTAGAAGCAGTAGTCGCAAAGCAAATAAAGCAGCAAATCAACAGGTAAGCTCCCATGCTAATTAGTGATTCTTTTGGAGAAGAGCAGAGCATTTCAAATCAGAAGATACAGATAGAAGTTCATAGCCGACTTGTGTGAGAGATTCAAATGCCAAGCCATTATAAAATCATTAATTTCCAGGAAGTTTTGGGACCCACCTACGAACACTTGACTCTTCTGTTTCAAAAAGCATTCTGAATCGCATGCCAACAGATACCCTTGTGTGATAGACTGCTTTCACATATTTTGCCAGAGGTATGACAAACTCAGATGGACTGGCCCTGCATACAAGCAACAAGCGGATGAATCTCACAGTTATTTTAACCAGACCTGCTTCAAGTCATTCTACCTTGGATTGTAAAAGATTGTAAAGCGGCTGTTCGTGGCAGCAGCATGAGCTGCTGCTGCAAGAAGGCCAATATGCATGCTGTCACTTGATAGAACTGAAGAAGGCATAACAGTCTGTGGACGATTTGCCCGTCGAATACCAAGAAGCAATTGATTCTTCTCATTCCTGAAAAACACCAGGAATGTGTAAAATCTTAAAACATAAATGGGACTGAATGCTTTTAGAGAGAATCATGTATACAGAGACTCTGTAAAAGAAAGAAGAAGAATATGACAAGACTTGGGCTTATGCTGCAACAGAGGGTATCAGTAAATTAAATGTAGAGAGCACTTTTCAAGAAGTATTTATGTCACGCACTATCAATCAGGATATTAAAAATCTTCATGAATGTCAATAATCTTCTGTGGGAAAAATCCACCAATTAATTCCAAGTTACAGTTCCATAATATGCAAGTAAGAGAACTCAAGTTAAACCTTCCGACCACCACAAATGCAAACTCTAGCACAATAATTTGGGAAGCAATAAATATGACTAGAAATGAAACATCCTACCAGATAAAAAGAACAGAATCTCCAGCAACAAGTCTTTTCGCACTAACAAATACACTCCAGCCTGTTGTGAGAAGATGCCTCTTGGGCTGACCTGCATGTGCATATAACAGGTTGCTTAAATTTTTGCACCATCAATTTCAAAAACCTCAGCTCCTATCTTTCACAAAGAGAAATGAATGGCCAGCTTAAGATGCCTCACCACTAATTTCTCGATATTGTCAGAAAAATAACACTTCCACGGTAGAAGCAATTGCCTCTATGAAACTATAAAAAAATCAGATAAAGGATTGCCACTTATGAATAGACTCCAAATCTAAGAGGGCAAATTGTGTCCCAACCCAGAGGGGTGCCACTAAGAGTAAAAATTCAGAATGTCTTCACACTCTTCCCACAAACAAACAATCTCATTCAGACACCCATTTCCATAAGCATGCTTCTTGTAATGAAGACAATGCAGAAAATAAAATAAAAAAATTGCCTACTGGAAGATATAGTCTTGAGTTAAAGCCGATTTTCAGTCCTAAACGGTAGCCCATGGACTTCCAGTCAGGCAAAAAGAAAAAAAAAAATCAAGAAGTTGCAAAGGTTGCTACAGAACCTTACGCATGGATTCAGTTAAGAAAGTGCATTGCAACTAAGCTCCTCCAATTTGGGCAAATAAAGAAGAAGCACCTCCAAGAGCAAATGCATACACGTACATCACCCAATAACTGAAAATTAATACAAGAGATTGACCAGGATACACAAAACTGTGACACAATTCCTTTCTCAATTCACCCTCAGATGGATTAGTAGATGGACTGCTAGCATGGACTAGTGAATAGGCTGATGGCTCATTATGGAAGCCAACTGACGTAGTTAATTGAGTTAGCAGGCTCGGCAATGAAATGACTCTCTTAATGTCAATCTAATAGATTATAAACTTCCAGAAATCAACAGATATCCTTCCAAATTGGCCAGGTAAAAAGCGTTATAGTGCCAAAATGTCCAATGCACATAAAAATGGTACCACCCTTTGTAAAAATATTTTTTTAACGGTGATTTTTAAAGCAGGTGCAAAATCCTCTTTCTTTGACTATGCTATTAATAAACATACAAGTCTACAAAAGAGAAATTGCAGGGGTCTGTAGTTTATTGGAACTTAGTTGGCGAGCAAAGTTCCTTCATGATGAATACAGCCGACTATTGTCATGGGTTGTGAGTTTTGCAAAGAATTGCGAGCCCCCCAAGATTATAGAGAACATTGGAACACTTGAAGTGGAGACAAACGAACTGCATTTATTTCAAACTGGCAGATATGCAGCTGAGTCATATCATGAAAATTCGTAGAAAAAAAAGATCTGATGATGAACCAAAGTAATCAATACCCTCAACCCCTGGAAAGATCTAAACAAATTTAGAGCACATGCTTGTTGTCTTCGTTATCTGAGGAGAAGCTATAAACAAATAATGAAGCATGAAAACTTAGAAGATTTAAGTTAAGCGTGCAACTTAAGCTTGCAACTTCTTCTCCAGGTTTTAGGGTGCAAGTCCGCCTCTAAATCTTATAGAAATTGACGAAGTTCTGTGATAACGCCAGTTGGGGTTATTATTAGGTTTCTTCATTATACCATGGCATGTCTATTGAAAGAGGTATTGATCATGCATTTGAAACAAAGAAAACATACCTCGAAAAATATGTCTGAATTTCCATTCATTGTCATGAAGATCCCTGGCTATTAACTCTTGAGCAGGAGGCTGCTGTGAGTAATCCTGAACAAACAACAAAGAGACCAGCAGATGAAAAATATGTTTCGGCAGCTTCCCGGAATCTAAAGAACAAATTTAGAACGTGAACTCGAGTCTGACGTACAAGAGGCGGGAAGACTTTTTCTGCTGCCCGACGAGGTACAGAGAATCCTCCATGAGTACTGGTATCACTTGCAGTCAATGTTTTGCAGAAGTAGTTTGTTGGCTGTTTACTGGGAGTTCCAAGTTCGGCAGGCAGTAGATATAGATCCTTTTGCTCTTGCTGAGAGTAATCCACGCAAGTCTTATATAAAATCAAGCAACAATTATATAAGAAAAGCCAATTTCTAAATTTAACAATGCAGGTACCGGACTTAGAGGCTGCAGGGTCATTTGAGCATACACTTCATCCGTCTCCACATCCGCCTGTTATTTACAAGAAATAATACTCAAAATTGCAACTCAAGATAAGGTCCCTAAGCAGAAAGCATTGGTAGATGGAACACTTACGTGCATGGTAACATTATGAAGCTGACAGATGAGCTGTGGGGATAAGTTAGGATAATTAGGGATATGAGCATCTACTTCCTTATTAGTAGAAGCAGCCACCTGCAGAGGCATGATTGCAGGGAAACTGATCAAATATATTAATTAATGCAGACTCGGAATATAACAACAGTACAGCAGTAGGCAACAATTTCACCAATCTGATGAACTAGAAAGCAGAACACAGCAAGGAAAAAGTGATTATTGTGAAGAATTTAACCGAGATCAAACTAAAGAATCATTAAATGGTTCCTCTAAAAGTTTTATCTTCTCATGTTATGCATGCAATTTGTATTCGCACAGAACATAAACAACGACACGTTTGAGCACCAGTGACTGCAATGAGCATGCCCCAGTAAAATTAGAGCAATTAAACATCTGAGAATTCCAGAGAATAATACGAAAGCAAGACGTTAGTATTGCTGCTCGAAGTCACAAGACAAGAACCGATGATTTCGGTTAAAACAAAGAGATTGGAAGTTGCAAAGTGGTGCAGACCTGCTCACTATGTCCTTGAGGAAAGTAGACAACTCTGCTTCCAACAGGAGGCAACGACACAAGAGGACCAGCACATGCATGCCATAGCTCAGAGTTCAAACATTTCTTCTCCCCTGCATTTGAGGCTAGCAAGGGACAATTCACTTGACATTAGTAAAGCCCCGATATTATTCTATATAAACATACACAGAAACATTGGCAAACATCAACCACTACAAGTGGTGCAACACGCAACAGATCCGTAGATATTTCTATGGCACCCATCACCTCATGTCTTATGTCCAATGCCTAACCCAACGCAAGCATACGACGAGCCTCATGCCCGTCGTTTTGTCATCTCATAACGGTTCAGTGGTGATGTAAATTAAAGACACACGATATATTAGTGACTTAAAGAATGGTTCGTTGCTGTCTTCGATCTTTCTGGGACCACAGCAGTACAAGTTTCCCGCTTGCACAAGCAAAAGAACACACTCGAGTAGCTCATGATCAGCAAGACAGAACAAGACAGAAGAAGCTCAAGCATCCACATATGTAGCTCAGAAAACGCATGAGCAGCCGCATCCAATTCCAGATGCTCGAAAACATGCGCAAGATATGCATGCCCAACACCTCCAATTCTCAGGGTTAAAAAGTCACTCTATCCACAACAGCAAAATCGACAATTGGCCCTCACCCGAAAACCCGCAAAACAGCAGCATTTCCGCGCTGAAAAACAGATTACCTTCCGGCGACTGATGGTTGAAGCCCGACGACGAGAGTCTCATTCTTCAGCACAAGCTCCACTTTCTTCCCGTCTTCAACCCCCCAAAACCCCACTGGGAAACCGCGCTCCTCCCCTCGCACGGACCGCGCCTCCTACGCGAACGCATCCATTGCCCGAGCCCGAAACCGATCCCTCGCGCCCCCAACCCCCACCCCCACCCTCCCCAACAGAAAAGAAGAGGAAACGAACCCCGGGGGAAAGAAAAGCCTCAACCGAAATCGATGCCGATACAGTAGACGAAATCCCTAACCATCGTAGCAGGCTCCCGCTAGATCTTCTCCCCCTCCCCCTCGACCCCCCCGCGAGCGGCGTCGGCCCCACCGAGCAGGCGGCGAGCGCATTCAGGCGGCGGGCCCCGCGGACAGAGCCGGGCGCATGGCGGGGCTCGGCTCGCGAAAACCCTAATCTACGCAGATCTCGAAGCTGAGCTCACATTAAGCTCGGCCGCGATGTGGGGTGGAGAGAGAGAGCAGGAAGGAGCAGCCGCGTGGGCCAGAGCGAGAGAGAGCTAGAGAGAGAAAGAGAAGAAGAAGAAGGAGGAGAAGGAGAAGAGGAGGAGGAGAGAGAAAGGACGGAAGGAGCGAGGAGGGACGATGTAGTAGTGGGGAGGCGAAGAAGCAGCTGGGAAGTGACAGTTTTGTGTGAAGCGGATGTTTTGGGGATTTTCAGAGAGAGATAGAAAAGGCTGGTGGGAGTAGTCTAGTAGTAGTAGTAGTAGCCTCTCTCTCTCTCTCTCTCTCTCTCTCTCTCTCTCCTCTCTCCCTGTAGCTTCGCCCCTGTTGCTGTAGCTCAGTAAATTGCCAAGATTAGAGTCTTCTCCAGTCCTCTCCCGTCTCTCTCTCTCTCCTCTCTCTCTCTCTCTCTCTCTCCTCTCTCTTTTAATAATCAATTACACTTCCTGGCAAAAAAACAATGACAAAAACAATAAAGGAATAGAATTATTTATTTGTCGATATTTGTATGGGACTGACCCGATGAATTATCCCTTTTCTTCAGGTAGACCTAGCTCGCCGCGTCAGCTCGGTACCGTGCCGCCTTTGATTTCGTACCTCTCCACCTTACTCTTTTCGAGAAATTAGTATAATATCTCGTATCGAAATCTTTTATGAATCGTGAATTTTCAAGTTTAGACTTAAATGGCGAACGAAAGCTAGGGTGAGCGACAGAGAGATGGAACAAGAGGGACCCGCGGTTGCGGAGCATAAGCAACTGGAGCGAATTGGAGTATCGCAATAAGTTCGATACGACTCGAGCATCTTTAATTCTGTACCTTACCTTATTCGATTCATGAAATTAGCGGCTATTTCGTATCGTAAATTATTTTCGAAAAAATGGGGTGGGGGGGGAATTTATATTACTTTCTTTCTATTTTTTTTTTTATAAATGTTAGGGGAATGTGTCGTGGACGGGAGTTGAATTGAATGAGTGACTGGAGGAAAGCGAGAGAGTGAGAGAAGGAAAGGACAGGAGGGGGGCCCACGGGGTATTCAGACACCACGTTGAAGCGGGGGGGTTGTGTTATTACCAATTCGTCCCTCGAATATCTCTCGCGTCCGCTTTATTGGGCAGCCTTCTCTCTCTGTGCGGAACGCATTGATTGTTGGGAGCCCATTGATTGCCCCCCAAAGCCGTAAAACCCCGGATTTTCCGAAGAAAAGGGAGCAAAAGCGGAGATTGGCGTAGGATTTTCTCCCCCTTTTCTCAGTGTGAGAGAAAAGTGACCGCCATGTAATTGTCACTTTTACTTCCATTTGACTATTAATTTTTGTTTTATTATGTAAGGTAACACCACAAACTAACGACACCAGTCATGACATAAATAATTCGGAATATTTTCACGTTGCTAAAACACTAAACTTACTCAATATAACACAAGTTCTTCCAAAACTTATATTAGGGTGATAAAATATTATGATGGAATTGAAATAGAATATATACATATCGCATAACTGGCAGTTTAGGTTTTTTCGTCCCACAAAAAAAAAATTAAGGGTATTTATATAATCAATAAATAAGTTTAGAGTTTTTAGTGACATAAAAAAAATCGATGTATGATATGTTATAGTTGACATTTGCGATATTTGCCCTAATTTTATTTATGTTCTTAAATTTTTATTTTAATGTGTCGCTTATATGAGAGAATCATCCCATGATGGAAATTCAAATATTAATTGATGAAATATATAGTTAAAGGAATTATTACAGCGATTCGATATTATTGAAGGGTCGAAATTATCAACAGAATGCAAGTCAATTGTCATAATTCGATTTGCGATACCTTTCGAATTTAAATGTTACCATGAGGAGAACTAACTTTAAGAGATTTCTTAAATAAACGAAATCCAAGTAGATAGATATTGCCAAGCTGCGAATTTGGAGCGTTTGTCTTTACGGTTGACACCTCCCTTTTTCAATTCTCTCTCTCTCTCTATCTGTCCCCGGTTTAAGGTTGACCGCGCGTTGAATCGCTATTGCGGAATGTCGCGTCGATATTTTCCTCCCTTTTACTTTTCCCTGGAGCCACTATTCATCTAACAGTGCATCGTCCTGTAGCTCCTCCCCCTTTTTTGCCAGGCTTTAGGAGTGCGGATGCGAACGGGCCCCCACCGACATCATTCCTTTGATGAAAGAAAGATGGTAATAATCAACCGGACCATTGACCACCCCTCCCCCTCTCCCTTCCCTCCCCCTCTCCCTTCCTTCCTCCTTTTTTGACTCCCATCTTCTGCTGCTGTCGTTTTCTCTTCTTCTCTTTTCCTTCCTTTCCTTCCTTCCCCCCTTCTCTCCTCCCCCTTGCAAAGGCGGACCTTAATGGTACAGCCGGCATCTGATCAGGCTGCTCCCACGCCGCGTGACGCCCCTTTGTACGGCGACAGTCGAGTCCCAATGATGATGATGAACTATGGATACGCATTCCCCTTTTTGGCCAATTGGCTTGGAAACCCGATTTGGTTCTTTTTTCGGGTCCTCAACCCGACTTGGATTGCGATCCGATGATAGCTTGGAGGGCACGGGGATGAAGATTCGATCGTCCGGGACGAAATAAGAAAAGGTGCGGAGCCACCATATGTTCGAAAAGCTTTTTCTTGGATCGTGGGACGATGACCGTATGCCTAGTTGGATATCAAGACCAAGGGAGACGCCTCTAGCTGCAATAGTGCCGCTCGAACATTTAGATATCCAAGTTGGTCCGGATTTCATGTCAAAGAAATTTGAATGTTCAACTCACCCGTGGTTTACATTCAAACATGCGTGGAATCGAAAATAAAAATGCGATTTGACATATTTGGCTAGTAAGCCAAACTTAAATTAAAGAATACTGACAAGAGAAACTTATCATGAGCAACTTTCTTAATTGATTCATGAGACTTATTAAGGGGTAATCAAATTAGGAAACACTCGTGAGTGGATATAATTGAATCACTATAAAATCCCCTCTTTATCAATTATAGTGGAACCATTTTGTCGATCTTTTTATATTAGCAAGCACATCGTTGAGTCATATAAGTCAGCTATATCCAGCTTCCTTTTCTGCAATTCTTTCTCACCCAAATTGTTTTTAGTTTTGTTTGCATTTCCAAGGCAACTTAGTTATCTGGTCTTCTTATCATAATTCATTGCACCAATGGAGCTAGTACCAGTCGTTTACAACCTCCTACGTAGCTCCCATTATATAAATAAGCTCCTTTTCTGCCTCGGGACCATCCCCGTTTTCTCTCCTTTCTTTATTCGATGCCTTATAATACACAGACCGACGATCGTAGTCAACAGTTAGCAACACGGAAATGCATAGACATCCGATCTAATTCGGTGCACAGAAACACGTCTGTGAATCAGAATACCGTCTTTCACCTACGTAAAGACAAGAGGCCGTCGGAAAATACAATGTCGATGTAGGATTACGGTTTGAAGAAACTCAGAAGACCAATTTCGAAGTTTCAATGTTCAGCTTTCAAACCTTATTAATCCGGATTTCGAACATTTTTGCTGCTTTTTCTCGAGCTACTTAAGCAAGGAAATATAAAGGATTTGAGGCCTCATTACGTGGAAACTTTTTTTTTTTGGGGGGGGCCACGTTTTCGGACGAGTCAAGTGATGTTTTCACCTCGATGATTGCCTGCTTTTCTTCTAATTTTTACGTCGTTTGATAAGTCAAAAGATCATCTCCTGTCACTTTGCAATGGAAGGTGTCGAGGATCTCTTTTCATAGCTCGGGTGTCTTGACCCGCCCGTAAAGTTTAGTGGTGACTTGTCTGCTAATTCATGGATTTCCCTTTCGAGCGATGCACGTCCTTACAAGTTCCCCCCTTGCGTATTTCACTTGCACTAGGATACCGCCGTCGAGAAGAAGACAACGAGAAAGGTTCTTGGGAATAGATTATTCGAGATATGGGTTCTTCAAAGCCCACAAGTTTCAAGCAATTATCGCGAATTTCGTGTTTATAGAAACCAGCTGCACAACGTAAGGACAGATTCTCGTGCTACAAAACTTTTTTTTTTTTTATAGGGCCATTGATTTGTCAAAATATTTCGCATCACTTGTATATGGGATTTCAAACGTCTCTCTCCAATTAATGGTTTGAGATTTTGTTGGTTTGATAATTAAACTGAGTACAAGCGTCGAACCCCAAATGGAATCCATTTCACTTGTGTGGCTTCTCATTTATTTGTTCTCGATCTATTCTTACTTTCTTTAATAAGTAGTTAGTTTCATAAAAGCATATTCAAAAGTGTTAAAATCTAAGTTATTAATATGCTATATTATTTCTTCGGCTCATCGTACTTCTTTTCAAGCACAACAGAACTACTCTCTTAAAGTAATATATTTAGTATGGGTGAGCATGATTCCAAAATAAAATCAAGAATTGGACTGAGGGGAAATGGATTGATTCCAAATTTCAAGTTTCAAGAATCAAGGAATCAATTCTAATGGGTTAGTTCTAGGTTCTTGGACTTGGAGTTTGGAACAAGATTTTGTGTTATTCTTGTGATATGTTTTCATGTGTTCTCGTCGTATTTCATAAAGTACAATGATGAATGTGTAATTTCGAATAATTAGTTTGAGTTTTTATTTCTGATAATATATGATTAAAACTTTTATTTTGTTAAAATTTCATATACCTTATGTCTTTAAGTATAAGTCATGGTCAGTGAATTATAGCACTGAATTATGATGATTAAAAGTGACGATTTACTTAATCGTTCAATTAAGAATATTTATAGAATCTAAGTAGATTTCAGAATCTACAATCGATCTCGAAATCTGCTATAAGATAGATTTTAGATTTCAGAGTATGTATAATAAGTTTTAAATTTCAAAAATTGAAAAACTGATCTCAATATGTAGGTTTTAAGTGAAACTTGAACTGATCCTAACGCCGCTCACGCGTAACTTTTTTTTTTTTTGTCGAAATAGAGGTGATATTTATTACTGGTCCTTAACAGGGGCGGCATAAGACGGTTCATCTAAGCATAATAAGGAAAGTAAAGGCATAGGAGGTGAGTTAACCCAATAGGAAACAGGAAAATACTTCATCTGTCCGGAAACGAGAATCCTTAAAATCGAGGGGACTTCCACGAGAAGCGTGAGAAAAAGAATGCAAGACGCGGTCGAAGTAGTGGACTGGGCTGGGCTCGACCGGCTTCGAAACCCAGCTCGATTGACTCGCGTCCGTCGAGGGCAGGAAGCAAGATTTGACCCAACAAATTTCAGCATGATTGGATTAGATTCAGGGCGTGAAAAGATTGGACCGGAGATCCCGGGGGTTCCTCTGGAATTCTCAGCCTGGCACTCGTCAAATCATCGTCGTCGTCGTCGTCATCATCATCATGATCCTACCCCCGACAGCGTCGGACTCATCCCGCCCCATCCGCTATTAAAGCATTCACCACTCATTACTGGCCGGCCGGTTCCGCCCAGATCCCCGCTCTTCTTCACTTAGCCAGTCGAGTCGAGCGGACGGCCTTTTTCTTCCACCCTTTTCCGGGGCCGTCATGGGCGCGGTCAAAGTGGCGATCGCCGACGGGGTCCTGACCTTCATGTGGGTCTTCTGCGCGTCGACGCTGGGGGCCGCCACGACGGTGCTGGCGGCGGCGCTCGGGCTCGGGGACGACGTCCTCCCGTGGGCGTCGCTGTTGATCACCACCGCCCTCGTCTTCGTCCTGGTGCTGGTGTTCGACCTGGTCGGGGGCGCGCTGGGCGGCGCGAGCTTCAACCCGACCGCCACCGCGTCGTTCTATGCAGCCGGCGTCGGCTCCGACGACCTTCTCTCCATGGCTCTGCGGTTTCCTGCTCAGGTAAAGTACGCTGCATTGTGCTCGAATTTCCGCTTCATCCAGTGACAATTTTTTGGATCTGTTGGAGATAGTTTGTTTTGCTTTCGTGGGTTTATGATTAATGGCGCAGTTGGGTCAAATTCTGCCCGTTTGTGGAGGGTTTTGTCATGAAAAAGTTGAGATTTTGGTGTCAAGTTCACTTTTTTTTGGGGGATCTGAAAGGGGTACTTAATGAGAAACGACACTATTCGAATCGCTACTGCGAGAACCTCCACCCACCACCCTTTTTTCTTTTTTCCTATCTTGCTTTTTTGTTTTCAATTTTGCGTTTGTTTTGGTGCGTGCGTGTGTTGATGATGAATGTTGCTTGGATAGGCAGCTGGTGCTGTTGGTGGAGCTCTTGCGATCATGGAGGTGATGCCTTCACAATACAAGCACATGTTGGAAGGGCCATCTTTGAAGGTGGACTTACATACAGGAGCTCTTGCAGAGGGCGTTTTGACCTTTGTGATCACCTTCCTCGTCCTCCTCATCGTGCTCAGAGGGCCTCAGAGCTCCTTTCTGAAGACCTGGTTGCTGGCCACGGTGACGGTCGCCTTGGTAGTCTCGGGTTCTTCCTACACTGGGCCATCCATGAATCCAGCGAACGTGAGTATATTATCTTTGCCAATCCCGAGCTTCCATCTGCTTGCATAGTGTGCGCTCATTGCCTATCGATCTTACATCTACATATAAACAATATGAAAATCTCGTCATCGGTACACCTTTACAGCTCAAATAAGATGATTTATTATAGTGTTGGACTGAGTCAGCTAATTCTAGGGCCTGTTTCTGGTCATCTTATTGTTGGCGTGATGGAGCTTTTTCTTGTTTTTCCTGAATTGTCCCTTGTGAGTATAGGTCTTGCCTGCATCAGATGATTGCTCTTTCTACCAACTTCATAATCATCTCTTTCCAGTGTTTGGTTATCTCATCGATAATTCTCTTGGTGACGGTCTTTAAAACCCCTTTGTTGCCATTATATAAATTCATTGATGTTGCAGAGTGGATTGCTTATGACAAGTCTTCAATAATTTGATGTCGCTATCCCGTGCTCCATCTCTCCTCTCTATCTGTTGGTCCCAAATGCTATTGACAGCATTGAATCAGCTCCAGCCCTACTCTTTAAACTAGCAACAAGTTGTATATCCTCATTCTGTAGACTGAACCTCAAGCTAAACTATCTCAATCGTGAAAGTACATATGACCTAATAATGCAAATTGGTGTAGGAAAAATTGTAGCTGTAACTAGTGGATATAATAATAAGGTGTGAATTTGGTAAAGTTTTGAATATTTAATAATGAGTTTGCTTTACAGTAATTTT
Organism: Eucalyptus erythrocorys; assembly: GCA_014182555.1. NCBI lineage: Eukaryota > Viridiplantae > Streptophyta > Magnoliopsida > Myrtales > Myrtaceae > Eucalyptus > Eucalyptus erythrocorys. The sequence goes on from CM024597.1 coordinate 37,272,114, forward strand.
TCCTCACATATTATGTGGATCCGATCTTTGCAATTACATCCTGACAGTTTGCTTTACAGTTGCTCTCTTCGATGCATGACTTACTTTTTATACCAATATGCACTATCATTAGAGCGAATAGTCTAATTCTTGAGCGAATATGCACTATCATATGCAAGGTTTGGAAGCATTCATATAACAAATAGTCTAATTCTTGAAAGTTTGCTTCTCAGGTTGCACAAATGAGATGTACATCTATTGTTCTTGTATATATTAGATGTATAGTTTGGTCTCTATTGCTCTTCCTTATCTTCTCAATGATCAAAGGAACTCTTTTTCTGCTACGTGAGCTCCAATTTTAGTCTGTCGGATGAGGTCCTGTGACAGCTTCCCGACTTTGACAAGATATTTCTTTCTCCATTGAGTATATGAAGGATCCGTTCCATAGTCATAGGAGAGATTTTTCACTAGGTGGTAGGGATATTTGTTTCCATTATGATGCTTTTCATTGCTTTAGCGGATGTGCTGTGTGTGAAAAGATGCAGCTGTACCAAATGGAGCCCAATTTTCTCTCTTCTGGACCTCTCTGCCAGACAAGTGGGTGGAGAGAGCTTGTTCAAGGATATTTTCCGTGTCTAGTTGCAAGCAAGCATCACTATAGAACCTTTTTTATGATAGGTTTTTGTTCCTGGTATTCCAGTGAAAAAGTTATCGCCGTGGTTTGCAATGACACATATGCCATTTTCTTCCAATCTCTGCCCCCTCTTTGTCAGTCGCATTTCTTGTTTTTTTCAGTTAGCTCCTCGTTGTTCGATTCAGCCAGGTCGTGTGGGGGTGCTGAGTTCAATTCAGTGATTGTTTACTGCCAGAATGGTTTAGCGATGGTCTTTCTACGGCTTCAGAGGACAAGTTTTTCTCCTGTTTAGGGCTGATTGATTGTTTTCTGCCAGAATAGTTTAGCCATGGTATTTCTATGGCTTTAGAGATGAGTTTTTCTCCCGTTTAGAACTGATTTATTTCAATACGCAAATTTTAAGGTTCTCAACTATTATTTCAGTTCCGAAAGTATAAGCATGTGGCTCTCATCTGAGATTTTCCGGCTCCCCTTGCTACCTGGTGAACACCCTCCCGACTTCCCATTGAGTGCATCTGACTTGGACAATCCATGTTGACTGACCGATTAATCACCCATCTCCTTCTCCCTCTCCCTCGTTTCTTTATCTGTGTGTATGTGTGTTCTTGGTCGACTGTCTTTTTCGATATCGGCCTTCTCTTGGCATGACAAGTTTTCAAGAGAACATGCATTGACTTGTATTATGGTGTCTTTGCAGGCTTTTGGGTGGGCATATGTGAACAATTGGCATAACACGTGGGAACAATTCTACGTCTATTGGATCAGCCCTTTCGTCGGTGCAATATTAGCAGCTTGGGTCTTCCGGGTCCTCTTCCCCCCACCACCTGCCAAAAAGAAGCAGAAGAAAGCCTAAGAAAGCACCCCTCTTCCTTCCTTATGGGTATCAGACAGCCGTTGTCCTTGAACTTTCTGGCCCCTTTTTCCGTTTTTCTGTCTTTTAATTTACAGCGGTAGGCCTACTTCCATTGATCGATGTAGATTTGAATAGCTACAATGCGTGTAATAAAAGAAAATGGACAGTTTGGTGTATTTCCATCCAAGCTACTCTTGCTTCGGGCGTAACTGTTATATGGAGTGAAGTTGGCATCGGCGAGAACTTGACGAGAGTGTTCTTCGCCGATGGCAATGTCGAGCTGGAAATTCCGGGTGTTAATGTTTCTTCTGTTTTAGTATAGTCAGGGCTTGTAGGTGCATATTAAGTATGTTGATAAAACCAGGCTACTGATGTGATAATCCTTTCCCTCATCTCTTGCGGCCGTGGAGGAGCCGTCGTCACCGACTCCAGATCTGGAAGTTTGCAGCCTAGATCTGGAGGCAAAACTCAACATCTAGACCAGCGCCGACTCGTCCAACTCGAGTCCTCTCCATTGTCCCTCGTGACCATGGACCGGCCGTCATTGCTAGCTCCGGTTCTGGAAGCTTGCAAATCTGGTATTTTAGATTTGGAAGTTCGCAAATCTAGAACTCCAGATCTGGACCGTCACCGATGCGTCCGAGTCAGGCCACCCTTTCGTCTAGGCTTGCCAAATCGGTGGACGAGTCAGCTCACTGTGCAGGACAGCCACGAGTGACGTTGGAAGGGGTGGCTAGAGGCCAGGCTTGGACGCAAAGGACGCGGTGCTGGTGGTTCCTCCGGTGGTGATGGCAATGGGAGGACTTTGAACAAAAGATGAGGAATGGATATGACGACCATCACGTTCTCATCTTTTTTAAATTTACGCCACATCAGTTATTGATGTGGCGCTGTGGACACATGTCATCTTACAAGTGGATATAAGCAGGAAAAATACACATCACGTCAGTTACTGATAGGCCATTCATCTACCATGGTATCTTTCTTAAAAGATGAGCTCTATTTTTACACGCGAGAGTCGCGATTTCCTTACGTTTAAGGTGAGCAATATTAGGAGACATCATAGGTTGTCTTATCAGCAATTGAACCTGTAAAAATAAGAGGTCGGTTGACCGGTTCAAATGCACATGGAGTATAAAATATCGATCAATCGAAATTAATTGTGAACTCAGTCCACAAGTCCTACGTAAACGACCTGCCCGCATTGACTAAATCTGTCCATCTACACGTTCCTAATTATCGTACATATAGATCGATCTAAAGTCTACTTCAATTATACTTTACTCCACAACGTACTTTGCACATTCTACACTCCGGCGGAATACAATACAGACTCTACGTAAAAATAAAAATAAAAATCTCACAAACAATCCCATTTTCTCAAAAAAAACGAAAAAAAAAAATAAAAAAAAAATTAATTGCCATACTTTCCCCCATATCACCGCTCTGAGATCAACCCGTTGCAGTTACAGACGCGTCGCGCTTGCTCGTTCTGCCTAATCCCCTCTCCCTCTCTCTCTCTCTCTCTCTTTCTCTCTCTAGATTCAGAAGGACAGCAGAGAGAGAGAGATCCCGCGAGCTCTTCTTCAAGAATCGCGCGCTCGCCGGCGCTCCAATCCGGCCTCCCCCTCCGTCAATCCGAATCCGCATTGCCGCCGGTCGGCACCGTCCCGCCGATCGCCTTCCTCCGCTCGCCGGCGTCCGGGAACCGCCGCGGAGGAGGATTTCGCGGCCGCGGGGGGGATCCGCTCGTCGGCGCCGGTCGCGGTGCGGTGGCCTACAGGAAGCGCGCTTATAGCGGTCGGAGTGCAGAGGAGGTAAGAGCTGGAGCCGATACAGGAAGCGCAGTCCCTGAAGGCTCCTGCCACCGCCGCCGCCGGGGGGAACGGCCAGATCCGGTACAGATCGCCTTCCTCCGCCGAGCTCTTCGACCCCGCCGTCGTCGTCAACCCTAGCTCGCCGCCGTCGGACCAGCAGCTCCACCACCAGCACGAGCTCGACAAGATGATGAAGCGGCCGGCGGGGCGTTTCCACGAGGACAAGATCCAGAAGTACCGGGGCGTCATATTGGTGATCTCGGTGCCGCTTCTGCTCATTGGGTTCGTGCTTTTTCTGATGCCGTCCGGATCTCCTTCCGGGGCGATTGAGGATTTCGCGCTCTCGAACCGCAGGGGGTCTCCGGGCTCCAAGTCCAGGACTTATGCGGTTATTTTTGACGCGGGTAGCTCCGGGAGTCGCGTGCACGTGTTTTGTTTCGATAAGTACTTGGATCTCGTTCCCATGGGGAAGGAACTCGAGCTCTTTGTTCAGGTTTTTTTTCCTTCATTGCTCGTGTGATTGTGGTTAATGCTGGTTGAATTGGATGTTTACGTCTGACATTTGTTTGATCTGTGTGTATAGACTAAGCCGGGTTTAAGTGCGTTTGCGAAAAATCCCAGACAGGCTGCGGAGTCATTGCTTTCGCTTCTTGATAAAGCAGAAAGTGTTGTTCCTAAAGAGCTCCGGGGCGACACTCCGGTTAAAGTTGGGGTAAGCTAATGATACAAACGCTGGAATGGAGTGCTTGTCCCGGCATTTGAATTTGTTTACTCATCTCCTGCATTTGGCTCTGATGTTTCACTAGGCAACTGCTGGCTTGAGGGCATTGGAAGGCGATGCATCTGATAGGATTCTAGATGCGGTAATGCTTTCTTTTATTGCACCATTAAATGAATTTTCTTGCGTTTGAATTGGAAAACTAACTTTTGTGTTGCAATATTGCTGTATTTTGTACTTGTGGACATCCCTTTAGGTTCGGGAGCTTTTGAAAGATAGAAGCAGCCTTAAATCTGACCCACAGTGGGTTAGTGTTTTGGATGGAACACAAGAAGGTGCTTATCAGTGGGTATGCTTGCTTACCTTTTTTTTCCATGCATGTGTAAAGTTGGATTTTAATTTGGGAACTGATGCTATAATTGGTTCTCGAGTGCCAGATGTGTTATGTAGTTTAAAGAACTGTAGCAATGATGCGGTTTAATGTTAAATGCATCACCCTCCGTTGGCTTGGGAAGCAATTAAAAGAAATGGTGCTCATTGCCTTTGGTTGTTCTATCAGCAACTTGTGTTAAATGCACTGCAATACAAGTATTGCCTTTTCACTACACGACTTTCCTAGTCACCTTCCCTACTTAACATGCCGTTTTAAAGTTTCCTTGGCCTTCCGAAGCTTGTGGAAAGCATTTGGACTTAGCTACTAGCAATGACTTACTATGGAAATGATGATCTTTGTCTGTTGAATGTTGTACTACTAAATTTATCACCATACATTTGAGAAATTGTGTTTAATTACGGTACATTAATGTAGGTTATGTTGCCTTTTTGCAAGATTGGATGGACATTTGTAATTGAGCAGCAGTTAAATGTAGGCTGTGTACTTTAATTGAAGTAGGAACCTAATTTTTTTTTTTTTTTAATGATTTTATGATTTTCCACCGTTTTATTGACTTATGAGACAGTACCTTAAATTATCGAACAAGAAAGGTGAAATATAAGGAGGAGAGAAGAAAGAGAATGAGATGCTTGGACATGAATCCACAATGTAGGTGTCTATGGTTCATCAGCAATGAGATGGAAGTTCTGAGGCCTAAATTTAAAATATGATTGCATTCCTTAACCACCAGAGCAATTGCTTACAGTCAAATGGTAACGTTGCGCTTTGCTAGGATTGAGTAAGTCAATAACTTACTTGACGTTTCTCAGGTGACAATAAACTATCTGTTAGGATACTTGGGAAAGGAATATTCAAATACAGTTGGAGTAGTTGATCTTGGAGGGGGCTCAGTTCAGATGGCATATGCTATATCGGAAGAGGATGCTGCGAAGGCGCCCAGGGGCTCAATTGGAGAGGATAGTTATGTCAATGAAATGTTTCTCAAAGGAAGAAGATACTACCTCTATGTTCATAGGTCTCTTTCTCAGGCTGAAGTATTGTTCTTTTGATTTTTCTTTTGAGATAATATTAGGCGAATCTACTGTTAGTCCTAATGCGTCTCTACTGTTAGTCCTAATGCGTCTTCTTCTTTATGATATTCACCAGTGATTATATCCTTATCATTTTGTGTATGGTGCCTTATTTCCTTTTCAGTTACTTGCACTATGGTCTACTAGCAGCTCGAGCGGAGATTTTGAAGGCTTCTGGTGATTCAGGCAACCCTTGCATCTTGGAAGGTTATGAGGGTATATATACTACTCACCTTTTTAAGTCCTTTAGACGTAGGTCCATTTCTTTGCATACAATGGGTTCTCTTACTATTATAAACATATTTTGTCAAGATTTGTGAGCTTCACTGGTCCTATGCATGGTTTGGGGGGTGAGTGGTGGTGGCAGTTTAGACTCCTAGTAATGTGGCTTTAGCAATAGCATGACCACACAAGCACTTCGAATTTCAAAGCATTTTGCCAAGCCTAAAATGTGGAAGCAAGAGCAGATTTTGCTTTCTATAGTTGATCCTTCTCAATAACCCATTTCCTTAAAACTTACATTGGATAGCAAATGGTGCATTAATGATTGACCATCTGCCTTGACTATTTAGGGTCTTACAAATATGGTGGTGCAACCTACCAAGCATCAGCTTCTTCATCAGGTTCAAGCATGAATGAGTGCAAAAGGATTGCTTCGAAAGCTCTCAAAGTTAATGAAACGTGTACACACATGAAATGCACATTCGGTGGTGTTTGGAATGGTGGAGGAGGGGATGGACAGAAGAATCTATTCGTTGCTTCGTTTTTCTATGACAGGGCTGCTGAGGTAGTTATATCTTAAAATTTTTTAGGTTGAAGACTTCTCGAGATATATATGTAGCATAATTTATGCAGAGTCTCTTATTAATGTAGGCTGGCTTTGTGGACCCCAACAAACCTGTTGCCAAGGTCAGTGCTGCGGAGTTTGAGGAGGCAGCTAAACGTGCTTGCCAAACTAAACTGGAAGATGCAAAATCTGTATATCCTAATGTAGAAGACGCTAATCTGCCATATTTGTGCATGGATCTCGTGTACCAATATACATTGCTTGTAGATGGATTTGGTAAGTATGCTTTCCAGTGGGTTTCTCGTGTGTTGATTCCTGGCTTTTGCTCTATTTCTAAAGGGTGCTGACAAGTCTTTTGCTTTATAAATGGGGGTGATAGAGAAACTTCGATACTTGTATGGTATTTGAATTCGTCCAGCACTCATTTCTCATTATTCCATTTTACAGCTATTGATCCCTGGCAAAAAATTACTCTGGTGAAGAAGGTCAAGTATCGCAATGCCTTTGTTGAAGCAGCATGGCCATTAGGCAGTGCGATAGAGGCTGTATCAGCGTCAAGATAACTGCAGATTGTCTCATATTAGCTTGGCATTCTAAGAGGCACTTGGTTCTGTGATTGTCAGAGGAGGCTGAAGGAGACGTAGTTGATTGTTAAAAGTTGACATCAGGTCATATTACTGAATTCGAATTTTGCGGTCAATATATTCGGAATAATGAGGGAAGAGCATTGATTTATTATTGCCATGTAATTATCTCAGTTCCAATATTCTTTTGACGCGTGCCTGTTGAGATGATTTTGACCCTGTCATATTCTTTTACTTTGATGTGAACATTGGTGATTGTAATACAAGTGCTCTGTGGTTTTAAGCTTCCCTTTCTTTGGCATTTTGTCGGTTCTGGTTGGTGTATAAAAAATAAATGAGACACGAGGGGCCGTGGACGTCAGACCTATAAATCACAGTTTCACATGGAATCCATTGCTGCTAATTGAAGAAATTGAAAGAGTCTAATAACTGCGTTAACTTGATGCGATTTTGTTAGCTTTATTGATCTTGTTGCAGTCAAGGATGAAAAAGCATGCATCGAGCTTTCCTCGATCCTCGACTGTAAAACTGGAGATCCCTGTTTCTTTCCATCAACCATTTACGATAACAAATAAGACCAATCTAGCAAGTGGGTTGATTGGGTTTAGGTTGGATCGAAAATGATTAATCCAAAATAATTTATTTTATTCATAATATTTAGTGATCTATAATCAATTCGAAGAAGCTGAGAGCGCAAAGTAACTGAGCACGAGATCGAGTGAAGGTGAGTTATAAAGATGGATTTAGTCTAAATAAGAAAACTCATTTAACACTCTTATTATTTTAGGTAGTATCATTGTAAATCAATTTATGATCAATATACTAAATATAACTAATCCAAGAAATAATTGGGTTCATTAGATATGACTTAAGAAATGGGTTTATAACCCGTTTTAACAAATCTAATGACGCCCAATTTCCTCGACCGACTAAGCGCAGGTGCCAATGTGCTCTTTCTTGATTGAACACAAGTTTTATCGAAGAAGAAAAATGTTACAAGGCCGTGGCCGTGCGGCAAAAAATTGTCTCAAACCACCTCGCCGACTGCCGGAGGCCCGCCACTAGCATTGCCGTCATGGAAGCTGCTCGCTTCGTTCGGTGCGAGGCCCATTCCGACGCCCGTAAGCGTTCGCTCGAGCCATTCACCCACTTAACCCCATCAGGCCCGTTCGACAGTCGCTCAGCTATCGTCCGTTGAGGGAGCACTCAGGTCTTCCGCTCGGTACTTTTCTCAAACACTTGCCATGCATGCCACCCACCCACCTTTGCTTCGCGTCAGAATGAGGAGACTCGGGTCGCTAGGCGCCTTCGCTCTGCTCCGCCGCCACTGCAGTTCCGCTCCAACCGGCCCGTCGAAGCGCGCGCTCCTCTCGCCCGCGCTCGACTCCGCGTCGTCCGCTCTCGGCGATCCCAACCGCGCGCGTCCCCCGGTCTCTGCAGCCGAGGTTTCGTCTCCTTCTCGCGCGCCTCCGGATCCGCGTCCGGTGGCTCCCGGACGTTCTGCCGCTCGCGACGATCTCGACCGCAGGTGCCGCGACGGAGAAGGAGACGAGGAGGACGACGGGGCCTCGGATTGCGAGGCTGATTTACGGGAGCGGAAGGTGGTGAGCGCGGCTCTCGCTCGCGATGCGAAATCCATCGTGGACGTGTTACGCGAGACGGCGTCCTGTCGCGTGGAAACGAAGTCTAGGCTCGATAAGTGCGGAGTTACCGCGTCGTCGGAACTGGTGGCGGAGGTTCTTTCGCAGGTCCGAAATGACTGGGAATCGGCGTTCACCTTCTTCCTGTGGGCTGGGAATCAACGGGATTACTCCCACTCGGTTCGGGAATGTCACTCCATGATCTCTATTTTGGCGAAGATGAAGAAGTTCGACACTGCCTGGGCGTTGATCGATGAAATGAGAGGAGGCAAGGATCGTCCATGCCTCCTTACCCCTCAGACTCTGCTGATCATGATCAGACGATACTGTGCTGTGCACAACGTCGGTAAGGCCATCAATACCTTCTACGCGCATAGAAGATATAATTTCGATGTCGGGATTGAGGAGTTCCAGGGTCTGCTCTCTGCGCTATGTCGGTATAAGAACGTGCGAGATGCGGAGCACTTGCTATTCTGTAACAAGAGTGTGTTCCCTCTCAATACAAAGAGCTTGAATATAATCCTCAATGGCTGGTGTAACGTGATCGTCAGTCCTCGGCAGGGGGAGAGAATTTGGAAAGAGATGAGCAAGAGAGGCATAGCGCATGATGTTGTCTCATATGCTTGTCTCATATCTTGCTATTCGAAATCCAGGAACCTCAACATGGTGCTTAAGCTCTTTGACCGGATGAAGGAATTGGAGATTGCTCCGGATAGGAAAGTTTACAATGCGGTCATTCATGCTCTTGCAAAGGGTAGGCTTGTGAAGGAAGCTGTGAATCTCATTAGAACGATGGATGATAAAGGTATCGCACCCAATGCTGTTACTTACAATTCATTGATCATGCCCCTTTGTAAGGCCTGGAATGTCGATGGAGCTAAAAAGGTCTTTGATGAGATGTTGCAGCAGGGGCTTCACCCCACCATTCGAACTTATAATGCCTTTTTACGTATACTTAGGACAGGGGAAGAAGTTTTTGAACTCTTAACAAAAATGAAGGAGATGGGATGCCATCCAACTTATGATACATACATCATGTTGATCAGAAAGTTTTGTCGATGGCGCCAACTTGATAATGTTTTTGCACTGTGGAATGCAATGACTGAGAATGGATTGAGTCCTGATCGCAGCTCTTATATTGTGTTGATTCATGGACTGTTTCTGAATGGAAAGTTGGAGGAAGCATACAGATATTATTTGGAGATGAAGAACAAGCAATTTTTGCCCGAACCTAAAATTGATGAGATGCTTCAAGCATGGGCATCTGGGAAACAAGTAACAGCGATTAGTACAGTGGAGAACCAGCCACATTTTAATCATTTGGATCAAGCTTCGTCTGGAAAACTCAATCGCGAATCAGATTTCCTTCGTCAACCTGAGTCGAGAAGAGTTGTGAGAGAGCGGGGATATTCTTTTTGGGAGCACTAGGATAGGGTATTTTTGGTCACGCTGTCAATGCATCGTATACAGACATTCCTAAAGGTAGTCTACAAACTTCATCTTTTAGACACTTGGGAAGATATGGAGAATCCTATGAGGCATACTACTTGTCATTAAAGGTTTATGCAGTTAATTGTACACCCCTCGTGTTTGAATTTTGCATGATTATGCCCTTGATGAAGTCATACCATAAGTGAAGGCCAAAAGCAAGTTAGTCCTTCTGGCGCTTATGCTGTAATTGGAAGTATTCATGTATGTATTTCTCCTTGAATCCCATATTCTTTTGGCAATTACCCTACAACAAGTACTGGATATAAGAAATTCCAAATGTTAGATGTGTTGTGGCCCCTTGTGTTTACATTAAATGCCCACATGACACGGCGAGGCATCTTCCTCCATAGTCACTGTTATTGGAACTTTAAATGCTACGCATGGGACTTGCTTTTTCCTTTGCAAAATTTGGTCTGCAACATACATGTCAGGATACCATGGAAGTTCATGCTTGATTCACCACAACATTTGTTAGGGAAAACTTGTTTGGAGCTAGCGTGGGTTATGCTCTTCAGAATGATTTAAGGTGCAGTAAATCTGAAACTATGTCTGCATATTTTTCCCTCAATGTGATCTCTGGTCAATCGTGTAATGTGTACCCCCTTCGCAAAATAGCAAATTAACATGGGAATAATTTCCTAGCCTCTGGTGATTGTCATCAAGTTAGGGAGGGTTACTGTGAATGTGATGACTATATTTCTGAGCACAAAAATGTTGGATCTGTAAGGCGTGGATGTTGCCTTATAGGTGATGGTAGCACTAAAGGGAAATCATTTAATCCTATGAAAAATAGGATCTGGTGGTGTGTTTGGCAAATATATATTCTTTATTTGCTGCATTCCATCTACTTATGTTGGTCGTGCTGAAAACATTTGAACATGAAATGACCGAGCACAGGCAAAGGTAAACCAAATGTTGGCAGAACTGTAAAACTGAGATGGGCAGAGTGATCCCTAGCAAAATATGGGTCTCAGTAGGATTTGAGTGAATCTCATGTTTACTTTTGCTTCTGAAATGACTTAACTCCAGTTTCAAGTTTTTGAAGAGAAACTGAATAAACAAGACTGAGCTTATAAGGCCTAGCTGAATAATTATCTTGTACTTTTTATAGTTACATATAATAGGCTTCAAATGAATATAAGAGTATATTGATGCTGAAACCACCAAATAGAAGAGGCCTTTTGGTTCGCCTTTCTTTCAGTGAACAGTGTTTGGTTCGGGGTGAAAAAGTAATGGCTAATGGGAGTTCAGAAATGAATAGGGTTTCTTTCATGTTTTTCACAAACCTGAGCCCGACGGACCTTCTGTCACCCTGAATGGTGCGTGTGTGGCTCACAATAAATGTGCATGTAACCTGGAATGTGGAGGATGGTAGAAGCACTTTTAATAGTTCCACCCTATGTTTTAGCATTTTGGTGAGCATTAAACTCAGATGAATTCACTGTATCACACTTAAGCACATGATGTTGAACATTGGATGATGCTTGTCAAGTGTCATGGGCACTGGTTAAAACTCATGTGCAGGTGTACCTCTTTCGGATTTCTAGTGAGAGTTTTCTCTAATGGAGTCCTGATTGTTATTGCAGTTTAATGGTTTAATTGCCCTCTCGCTGCATGATTAGAATTCCTTTTCCTATAGACAATGGCATTGAGAATTTTTCAGCTTCTTGTTAAGCAAGTGCACCATCTGAGCAATGTTCCTCTTCAGGCACAGTGGAGAACCAGAACAATTCCAAGATCTAGAAGTGGGACCTGTTCTCGTGGTTTATAAACTGCCCATTGACGAAAGGTAACTGTGATTGATCCGATATGCTCTTATGCCTGTCGTCTTCAAATACTTTTCCTCCTAAATTTTATGGATGCTAGACCATTTTTTGTAATGAGGAAAAATACCATCTGGGTGAGAGTGATGTGTGGTTTCTTTTCCAGAGCGTGATAAGTGGACCATTAAAATAGCCAGTTATTTTAGGGAGATCGGCTTGGAGCCTGTCATTCCTTTTAAAGAAGAAGTCATTGATATCTTATCAATTGGAAGATGTTTTCTGAGCGTCAGAGTATTTAAAATGGCTAAATCTCCATTTAACATATGAACAACTTGTGGGATCTCAGGTCTGAGAACTAATGCGGTAACATCCATAAGTTTTTTTAAAATAATTAGACGTGACTGTTCTGTCCTGCTTGGAATGAATTGCAGTAAGGCTCTACTTTTCTTTTGTCAACATATAAGTACACACATGTGCAGGTGTGGTGCATGCATGTGCATGTGTGGTGCATTATATCTGGTTTTGTCTTGCTTAGCACGGTCAATGGAAATTAGTGAATAGAAAAGTTTTCTTGGTCAATGGTAAAATGCTTGAATTTGGCATTTAAAAAGTTTTCCGATTTCAAAAGTAAGAGTTAATTTTCAAACCATAGTCTTGCATCCGAGGACATGTGATTGTAGACTTATTGCTGAAGACTGTTCATCACCACTTTGCACCAATTAGTGTGCCATCATTGCCCTACCCCCACCACTTGCTGGGATAAGTAAAACCACTGTTTGTCTTCGAAAGATTGCAATCTGTTTTCGCTTCCAGGCATCACTTTTGGTATCGAATCTGCTTCTCACCTCTACTCTTTGCCATCCCCACCAATTGGATATTTTACCACTAATTGCTGGCGGTTTGAGCTATTGATTAGTCCACCGCCATCAGTTCCATTTTCAACATCAGGATCAAACTTATTTTGTTCCTTGTTTGTGCTGAATAATGGACTTCTTTTTGAGGGAAAAAAATGTGTTGTAGCTAAACTTCTTAACAGATAAAAATGGGTTCACCTAAATACATGATAAAGCTGGAGAAGATCTTTTGTTTGTTTGCTGCTATAGATCACTCTAATTTCTGAACATGAATCTTGTGCGAAGAGCGAATTGTTCCTTCATCAGCCCTCAGGAAGAAGTCAATTTTGAGGCAGAATTGTGATGATTTTACTGTCCTTAGAAAGAGTTAACCCAAGACTTTAATTCTTTAGCCCAAGACTTTAATTCTCTTAGTCTTTTAGGTGACAAGTTTCTATCTGGTCATACATGCCGATGGTTGTTTCGTGAGAATATGTTGCTATCAGAGGCTGGAAGAGATGAGGATGATTCATTAGGAGCCCTTGAGACTACATCAAGGTTAGGTCAAAATCACAATTCTTGTGCATCTCAAGTGCGAAAGCAGGTGCATCACCATTTGACATTGGATAACTACTAGCCACTAAATTAGGTGAACCACACGTGGAAAACTACTGGATGTCATAATCGAGACTTTTTTGGCTGTCTGAATTCAAAAACTTACATTCCTGGGCAACTATTAGATGCTTTGACCGGTCCAACTACGTGGTGATAAGCCCAAGTCCTGCCACCGGTTCTGTAACTATCAAGACAGCATGCGAGTCCAGTTCAGGAGTTCAATCCCATCATGCCCTGATTGTGCATGTATTGGCTCCAAGTATAGAGTCGCAGAAAGATTCTGAGATGTTCATTTTAGGGTGACTAGAGGTTTCAGTTTTTTTCGTCCTTTTGTTTCATAATTTCATCCTTTTAAGCAAGAAAAGTGGGTTAATAGTGTGGTGACAAAGTGGTTCCTCTTGGGGCGACTTTTCAATCTAGAGTGGTATTAAAGTAATGCATCTTTTGTTCTGATTTTCCATTTCGTTTTGTCCTTAGTCCATCTTCAATCTAGTAAAGTTTATAAAAATTAAAGAAGAGAAAAAAGTCTAAGTCTTCCACAACTAAGTGGAGAGCCCTCTTTTGACCAATTGGCATCACTTTTAATCAAATATCTCAATTGTATTGTTAAAAGTCTTTCATGTTCCTTTCCATTGTACAGTTGGTTGTTTGAGTTTGTTTTTCTTCTTGGCTCTTCTCTCCTCCTTTGATTATGCCTTGGAAAGCTGGACCACAGACGAAAATAGGCGCTGGACCTTATGCTCACAACAATAATATAATCAAACTTTGGATATCCATCACGTGTTCTACTCTTGAAACCCAACCTCAACAAGCTACCTGGTGCATGGGGAAAAGGGGGCGAAGGTGGCGTGAAAAACCCGTGGTATATCCAAGGTACTTTGCATCATTCATGACATTATCCTAATCTTATTTAATCGCATTCCCTATATATATTTGCCGAGTAGAATACGTCAAGAAAGAGGGCAACAAGTAGTGCAACGCAAAGCCTCTTGAACCTAACCAAAAAGAGAATCTCGGATAGGATAATCATCAATGAAGTCCAAGAAGTTATGGATAATCATCAGCTTTTCTTGTTCCTTTTTTATACTTTCCTTTCTCTCCGTGTGCTGAGAGGTAGTTGTCGTTCTTTTCAGCAGATGCTTCATCACCCACTTGAACACGCCTTCATTTGTCCGTTCTCCTCCCATCTTTCTTTGTCGGAACCGGCGAGCCTCACCGCCAGTTAACCTCCTTAACCTCCTCCTTTGGCATGATTAATCTGGTTGCTAGTCTCCCCCATGCCATGGAAATTCAAGGATGGCGTTCGTTAATAAATTGGAAGCCTGTTGAGAAGAATATGCCCGCTTTGGAAAAAAGTTATATACCATGCCCTGAAATGCTGCTCCGGACCAATTCTTTATTCATTTTTTCTTGTGTCCTGCTAACTTAGTTGTTAAGTCAGAATATTCCTCGAGGTGATTGACATGGTATACCTGGTCCGTATAACCCGTCATCTCGGGCCGCATTTTCCTCTTTTTACCTTTTCCTTTTCGCCTAGAACAAACGGGTAGCCTTTATTCTATCTCATTTTTTTTTTTTTTTTGGGGCCAATGGGAGCTTTAGGCGTACGTACAGCTGTAAATAGATCCATTTCGACAATATAAATAGTATGGTTTTGACATGTTTTAAATATTTCGGTGATATGCAATGCAATTGTAGATTACCCAATCGCATTGTCCAGGGAATACACGTTTTAGGTGACAATTACAGTAATGCTTACCAATACCCTTATCTTTTTAGCTTTCTTTTCAAGGTTTGGAATCAAAATTATTTGGTAGCAGATGGGATGTAGGCTGTTGCAGCTCATGTTTCAAATTTAGGGCACCAAGTCATTTAGGACACCAAGTTAAGTACTGTCTTGTTTCCGTCCAATCGAATATTTGATCAGGTTGATTTCTTAGGAACCAACCCTGTTGACCCTGGAACTATACGGTTGCTTGGAGCAACCGGTTTCAGGGTCAACTTAGGTACCAATCGTATATATAATAGAACCAGCCGAGCAAGATATAGATTGAGAGTTAAACCGGTTAAACTATGGTTTCCAATTTTTGGAACAGGAAACTGAACAGGTTCCCCTGTGAAGTGGCCTTGAACTCGTTTTCTGGATTGAACTAGCCCAGTCGCTCTTCCCTAATAAATATTTGAGTTTTTGGGGGTTTTCCCCTATACTCTGTAGACTTTGAATCGGGATGATATTTCGTATGGAGGGAATTTGTATGTATACTTTTCCAGGACTTTTAAACATAAACTACGGATAAAGCAGAGCGGACCTAACATCACAATGATCAATATTTTAATCCTGAAGGAGGAATGGTATCGTAGATCGAGACGCCCTCCATGATTGTCATCAATATTGTAATCTATACCCTAAGTGGCCGATTAGGGTATAGCTTTGAGAACCGAGACAGTTAAACTCTGGTTTGCAGTTTTTGGAACAGGAAACCAGACACAGGTTCCCACGTGAGCTGGCCCTGAACCATCTGAGTAAGGTCAATTTCCGGATTGAATTAGTCTGATCGCTCTTTCCTCATAAATATTTGTTTTTTTTTTTTTTTTTTTTTTTGGGGGGGGTGGGTGTTTCCCTGTACTCTGTGGACTTTGAATCGGGATGATATTTCGTTTGGAGGGAATTTATATGTGGTTCTGGGTCGTTGCTTCGTGGACTTTTCCAAGGACTTTTAGCCATAAACTACGGATTAAGCAGAACGGGCCTAACATCACGAATATTGATATTTTAATCCCGAAAGGAGGAACAGTATCGTAGCTCGAGACGCCACCATGATCGTCAGCGATTGGTTGGTGCATGGACGCGCATGCGCTTTGGAAAATATCATAAAGACACGAGAGAATAGGAAACCTTTTGTTTTAGTACCTTTTTCTTTTTTTTTTCTCGAGTTTGGCTAAGTTGTGAAGGAAGTGTGGCGAAGAACGACAAAAGTCCGCACATCAAGACTTTTTCTCGGAATGCATGGAGCGTGTTGAGGGGTGGAGATTCTTTATTTCACATCTAATTATTTGACTAACTCCACATTCGCCACGAAGCAAGAAAACGCACGTACTTTCCCACACCACGTAGCATGAGGACCCAGTTCATTGATTGACCATCCCTTTGTAAGGGTCATTGTCCCTTGCTATTTATGGAGAATCTCTCCTCGACCCTCCATCTCTCAAATGGAGAAAAGCCAATGAGGAGAAGGGAGGGGATGAACAGAGACGTGGCCATATGCTTGGCCATATGCTTGGACCAGGATGCTTAATCCCACATGTGGTTGTTCAATTGATGACAAGTTCCTAAGTTTTACCCAGCTGTTACATGGAGTTTAGAACGATGATTCAACTTTCTTTTATTCGACTCATGGTTTGTCGAAAATATTCCACGGAAGGATGCTTCGCAGATTAGTTCTTGTTTCTTTCTAGGGAAATTTTCACTTGGTATGTTAGAGATTTTCAGATGTTGTACTCATATGCAAAGCAAGAGTCCCGTGCATTACAGATAATGTGCTTGAAAGTGAAAAACCTAGAACTTCTCCTAATCTTTTACTAAATGAATGTGGGGCTTGGCTATACACTTCTCGGCACGCCAGTCCTGGGATGTAACTTGGCTAAGGAAAGAAAAGGGTATACTTTCACTTCAAGAGGAAAGCGATTGCTAACTTTTGCCATGCTTTTATGTGGCGCACGACCATAGCTGGCCAATCTACACAAAGAAATGGATAAGGTCCAACTATAATCGTACGCGGGTAATGCAGTCATATTGACAAGAAGAGTCAAGTTTACCACCATACATCCCCCCTTGCCAGAAGAATTGCCATTACTAATGTCCTTATCTGTGTCCCTTTATCTGTGTCTCCTAATTTTTCTCTTGTCGAATCGCAATTCAAGTACATAATTATTTTTTTCATATATCGTGTGTTGTACTATGGGGATTTCACGTGATTATTATAAAAACATTAAGACGTTACAATAAATGAATATGAAGTCTTAATTGAGATAAGATTGATCAGATATATGACACGACGGATCTATTCATCACAAGATTTTGTACCACGTATTGATTATATAAATTATAGAACCGTAAATAAATAAAAATCGAAAAAGAGAGGCACATGTAGACGGCACGATGAGGGGGACTGCCACAAGGCTCTCTGGGCTCAATGCCGACAAAATAGGAGGCGCACGTGTCAAGTGTTTATCTCCTTGAGGTGATTCATAAGACTGGGACCTCATCCTAAGTTCGAAGCCGCCATCTTTCCCACGAAACGAATTAAAAAAAAATATTATGTGAGAGAGAGAGAGAGAGAGAGAGAGAGAGAGACAAAAGTAAGAAAAAGGAAACTTAACCAAACACACAACTCAAACACCCCCGAAGAGAATAATTACTTGGCACCACAGCATGCAACTGAATTTCTCCATCCTCGTACCCCACCTTTGCTTTGGTCTCTCTCTCTCTCTCTCTCTCTCTCTCTCTCTCTCACATGACGACAAATTACTCAACCATAAAATGGGCTTCAATCTCCCCTATCCCAAAATTTCAATCCTCTCTCCAGCCTTCTTCTCGAGAGAGCCACTTGGCGAAGATCCTCTCTCTCTCTCGCCCCCCCAACCCAAAAAAAAAAAAAAAAAAAAAATTTCTTTCCCAAATTCACCCAAACAACCCTCCTGTCTAGGGTTCGTCTTGATTGTGAGCCTCTTTCCTTTTTGTTTCTAGCGTTGGTTAAGAAGAAAGGATTGAACCCTAACATGATCATGAAGAACCCACAATCATCCTTGCCACCAGGATTTAGGTTCCACCCAACCGATGAAGAACTCATCCTCCATTACCTCAGAAGGAAGGTCACATCCTCACCTCTCCCTGTTTCCATCATTGCAGAGGTCGATATCTACAAGCTTAACCCCTGGGAATTACCAGGTATCTAATAATACCCTAATCACTTCTTTCTATCCCCACCCCCTTCCATGCATCAATATGTCAAGAGACTAATTTTTTTTTCTGATCTTCTTCGGATCAGGTAAAGCAGCCTTTGGCGAGAAAGAATGGTACTTCTTCAGCCCTAGGGATAGGAAGTACCCGAATGGAGCGAGGCCCAACAGAGCAGCTGCTTCAGGGTATTGGAAGGCCACCGGCACGGACAAAGTGATCGTGGCTTCATCTTCTTCGGCATCCGCACATCAGCACCACGAGAAACTCGGCGTGAAGAAGGCGCTGGTCTTCTACAAGGGGAAGCCTCCCAAGGGAGTCAAGACGAATTGGATCATGCACGAGTACCGCCTCGCCGAGTCGCCCGCCTACAACAGTCGCCCCAATACTAACCCCTTGAAGCTCAAAGATTCTTCCATGAGGGTGAGCCTTCTCTCGCAAGTGCACTTAAGTTGATAATCCATATAAAACAGATTAGTTTATTATAATTTAAATAGTGAGACTCATATTAATTCCACATGAGAAGCAGAGAAATATATTTTTCATTATTAACCTAATTCTATCGTGCTTTCTTCTGTTCTCACGAGTCTATCCAATACATTTTGCTGGACACATAAAGTTTAGAAAAAGTTGTGCTATTTGTCGAGGAGCTTAACTCCGAAGTCGATCTCAAATTATTAATTCCGACTCGAAAGTTGCGCTGCTAGAGGACAAACCTCTCGTCGTACACGTGAAGTCGACCTCAGTTTATCAATGCTTTAGCCTAATCTGAAAGTGATTTTCTTTCCTTCCTCCTTTTGGGAAGACGATGTCCTTTGTACTGCAAAAGAAGGCTTTACAGTGATCTAATAGCTGTCCGTTTGTGAAAAAAGTATCAATTTACAAGAAACCAGAAATATTAGGCGTGCAAGAAAACAACAAAAGGCGAACGGCCCGAGAAAGCCCGTTGGTTTCCAGTTTCTGGGCTGTTGACATTTCTCTCTCTCTCTCTCTCTCTCTCTCTTTGCTTTTCACACTCTCCTTTTAGGCGAGAATCTGGCATCCTAACTTTTCAATTATTTGGTTCCAGTTGGACGATTGGGTTCTGTGTCGGATTTACAAGAAGACCAACTTGTCCCCTACCGCCGCAGCCTCGGTGGCCACACCTGATCAAGATCAGGAAGAAGAAGGGGAAGAAGGCCTCAGCAACATTCACCAAAACGAAATGCTTAAACCCTTCGCGGACATCCCCACCAATCACGTTCAAAACAACGGCGGCCTCATGTCTCAGAAGTCCTCTTCGTTCTCCAATTTAATGGAGGCCCTGGACTACTCCGTGCTCGGTAGCTTTCTATCTGACAACACCCCACAAGGGGTCGGCATGCCCGGATTCGACCAATCGGCTCCATTGATTCCGAATAACATTAACCATGTGGACATCACTGACCCGCGCGTGTTCGGCAGTGGGACTTATAATAACGGGAGCAGCAATTGCTTCCCCCAGAAGCTGCCCCAGCTCAGCCCCTCGTCATCGGCTCCATTCATGGAGGAGAACAGGCTCAAGCGTCACCGCTCGGATGCCGACAATGCGGCGTATCAGGCAAAGAAGCTCCTCAGCCACTGCAGCTTCACCAACACTGCGAGTCAGGCGGCCGACTTTCCGCAGTATAACTTGATCAATAGCTACCCATTCTTGAACCAGCAGTTGCTACTAGGGCCCAATAACTACGGCCATTTTCATGGTTAAAACGGATGGCGAAAAAGGCGAGATTAAAAAGGGAAGAGACGATTGTTTGTGGGTTGCGCCGGACACGCGTGATATAAGTGAAGTAGGGTTTTTAGGGAAATAATATTGGCTGTGCATGCATGATTTTTCTCCCCCTTTGACAACGAGGGGAATTAGAAGTGTAACCTTAGACTGTAAGGATCCAGCAGAAAAATGCGAATGGATTGAAACGGGAGGTCTATGCTGATGAAGACTTAATCGGGTTTACGTACGTGGGATGTGAAATGAGTAAAGATTTTTCGAGAAAATTATGCTTGAGTTAAAGCTAAGGCTAAAGTCGACAAAGTAGGTGCATCCACATGATTGAGCTCGCAGGAGTCTAGGACTAGGAGGTACCTAAATGTCATGATTATCAAATCTAAGAACATTAATCATTAAGAGGTCAATCTGACTTTTCAAATGAAGTACAAAACTGATCGAATCCGGACCCACGGAAGAAATTCAACAGTGCAGCCACTTGGACATCTCCATAAAACAATGTGCTACCACTGCCCATTCACATGAATCTTATCGGTCTATCGCAGAAGAACTTTCTCTTTTTCTTTCTGAAAAAAAAAAAAAAAAAAATATATATATATATATATATATATATATATATATATATATCAATCGAAGCAATTACACTATAACCGGAGAAGGAAAAAAAAAAAAAAACTAAACCTATTATATTAATATTAATTTAGTTATAAATCTTTCGGTTCATCCGGTCAATTTTGAGCTAAAATCATTTACGCGAATCTCAGCTATCTTACGTGACATGATTGGTACTGACCTAAACATTTTTAAAAATATTTTTAAAATTTTTGATTTTTTCTTTTATAATTTTTTTATTCTTTTCTTTTCTTTACTTTTTTTTTTTCTAAGGGCTAGCAATAGTCGTTGCCCAATCCCTGTTGGCCAAGCAAGGATCAGCATCCCTTTATGGCACTAGGCAAGGGTAGGCTGATAGCCCTTACTAGCCTTCCACCAAAAAGAAAAAAAGTTAACAAAAAAGAAAAGAAAAGAACAAAAAAATTATAATTATTTATTAATTATTATAATTAAATCAAAAATTTCTATGTCAATATCGGTCTTGCCACATAGGATTGATAATATTAGGTTTGAATGGACTGAATTGGAATAAATTCAAAATGTTTATGATTAAATTAATTCAATTGAAAAAATTTAAGAATAAATTAATACCAATAAAATTGATTGAGGATTTTGTTGGTATTTCCTCCGGTATTGTAAGGTAAAACATTGTCATAGGAATGCTAACTTGGACGTGGAAATACATATCCGGTGGGATTCTGTGCAAGAAAAGATTAGAGCATGTACAAGCAATGCTTATATAGTTCATAGCAATATATTCCTTGATAGTGGAAATAAGGAAGGACAAGAAAATGATATATATATATATATATATATATATATATATATATATATATATATATATATATATATATAATGATTATTGGGCTCTGTATATCTATGCCTGTTAGGTATAAACCATGCGGCCCAGTGAACCATGAGGGATTTTTAAGTTATCAAATAAGTTGCACTTATCATCCGAAAAGAACAAGTATATTTGATTATCAACTAAAATAGTGTCCATCATAAGCAATAATCGTGGAAGCGTAGCTACTTTTCGATTGATATAGTTAGGTTGCAGTTTTATTACATCTCCCTTTCAACAATGAAACTTATCCCTCATTGTCTAACCGCCCAACCTGAAGCCCTGTTGTTTTGAGGTCACATCCAGTGTTCTTAATAGTATTACTTCGAAAATAAAAATAAAAAATAAAGAAAACAAAAACAAGAATTTGATAACAATTGCATCTTCATCTTTACCATCGCCAGTCTAGTCCTCTCGCCAACAGTCCACAAAAATAAGCATATGGGCTTCAGATGAGGAAGCTCCAATGCTGTAAAAAAGGGGCCAACTATTCTTCCCTTGTCGTTCGCCCTATTAATTTAATTGGACTAAATTTGGAGAGTTCTAGTATGAATTTTTCAGTTATGTACAAATTAGATGGACCTGCGTCTAAGTTTCTTGATGGATTCTTGCTTGCTTTATCCTATAACTGGAAGCATGTATAGAAGTTGAAGATTGAGTCAATGAAGATCCATTGATTATAGAATTACTGTAGCTTGGGAACAGTTACAAATCATTCCTCGAGTAACGCCCAAGTCAAGATATTAGAGATTTTTGCAAAGGAAAATTGGGACGAAAAACGGAATTACCGATTTAAAGATGCTTGAAGAATCAAGAAACATATGCATTCACAAGCAATCAAGACATAAAAAATCACGAATAGTACAATTTTGATTCTTCAAAAGTGAAGATGTGAAGATCATTCATAATAGATTGATTGTGATTAGATTTTACCCTTTGAATTACCTTTGAGTATAAAATTTTTCCGTTCGTATTTTCTAACCTTTTTACTTTGTCTATATACTCTAATCATCTCCGTTAGCAGTTTATGTTCAACTTCAGTCGTCGAGTAGGCAAGGCTTCTATTGGTCTAATTTAATTAAATTTCATGTAATTTCCTTTTTATTTCCTACTGAACGCATTATTTAATGAGTTTTTTTTTTTTTAGTCAGTCCCACTCTATCTTATTCTATACTCACTCTCGGACTTTTTGCCCTGCGCTCTTACGGGCGTGGGGGTCGAAACCCACTCGTGAAACTTACGTGTCCCCATCCCATCCCATCCCTCCTGAGAAGGTGGAGATTCGAACCCCTCATCTCCCCTTTCCATGTTGGAAGGGAGGCCACTGGAGCGAATTCCAGTGGTTATTTAATGAGTTGAGTTTTGCAAAATCCTTGAGACTTCAAGGCATATCGGAATCCCATTGCTTTTAATACGAAGTCAAACTTAACAATTTAATCAGCTATTGATCATCCTCGATTGAGCTTTAATTAGTAATTGAAACCATCGTGCCCCAGTGTTTACCCTTCTAACATGGAAATGAGAGGTGAGGGGTTTAAATCCCCACATTCTCAGGGAGGGATGAAGTGGGGATGTGTAAATTTCATAAGTGGGTTTAGACTCCCACGCTCTGCAAGAGGCAGGGCAAAAGTTGAGAGTGAATGTAGAATAGGAACAAAGTAGGACTGATAAAAAAAAAAAAACCATCGAATTTCCCCTCTAACACAATCTTATGGAAATCTACATAACGCCTCTCTTATTTTATGCTCATTAAATTTGCCATCTCTGTGTCAAAATATCTTCCAGAATATTTATGTGGTGTCTGGCTCCACAGCGCGGACAGCTCAAAGCATCTTCCCATTGCCCTTCATCTTTCTACTTAGGAGCATCATCTAATCCGTATGATAAAAAGATGAACTTGAAAGAAAGGAGGAGGATGCATTCGTGGATATTGTGTAGCAGAAGACCAGATGTTTCATTAAGGACTTATCCTAACACCTAATTGATTTTGTCCTAGACATTGGTTTTTATCTTCGAAATGACCCCAAATGCACACCCAATAGCTACTTGCATTATGTCAACATGAGACTTATTCAATTATCGGATTCGACGATCCGATAAGATTCATTTTATTCGTACATGTCCTACTCCTTTGAAGTTTATTTATGAGACGACAATGTACATAACACATCAATACACGCAGAGACAAAGCAACATCAAAGTGTCTCTAGTGTTATGTGGAAAAAATGTAGGGCTTAATTGGATAATATTTTTCTAAGACATTTGTTAGAATACCCACGTTAAAAATGTATCGTTTTTTATACACTAAACTAACGATGTCTTTAGCGATATGTATAACTAATTACATTATATTATGATTAATTCTTATATGGATATGCCTAATATTGAGCAACCCCAAAAGTTTTTCAATATAAATTCCGGCTATTAACTACGGCAATCAACCCAGTAAGGAGAAGGAAGACTTTTACCTTTGAATCTTATCGGCTTCTATTGATTTTCACTCTGCGAATTTCTGGCATACTGACAAAGGACCTAGACCTTTATGGGGTTGGCAGAGTCTTCTATTAGGCAGAAATTCTATATTAAAGAAGCTATAATGGTCGGTGGGTAACGGCCAAATGATACGAGCCAGAGAGGACAAATGGTTATCAAGGGGAATTCTAGGCGGGCTAGCAACCCGAGAGGAACCTGAAACAGTAGCCGGATTCATTATCCCTGAAAGGAACGCATGGAATGTCGATCTTCTTAACCACACGTTTGATGACCAAACTGTTGAGGAGATACTAACTATTCAGCTTTGGCCAGTATCAACCGCAGATAAACTACTATGGATAGGGATGCAAGATGGATTTTATACTGTGAAAAGCCTGGTGCTTTGGGGGCTCCAAATTGAAAAGTCACTTGCTTTACTTCCTCCCACGTAATCTCAGCTGTTAATTGTGCGTTCATTTCTACCGTTACAACTCGTGGACATTGTGTTAAAATAGGTCCATAATCACAATGTCCGACTGAAGTATAAAGATTCTGAAAGAAATTAAGAGTCATGTGCTTCAATTGATCTGGATCTCAGATCCATCCCTAGTTTGCATCTTTCAAGATGCTAATTCTGTTTCTTTTCTGCCTTTGTATAGTGGTGGCATGGAAGAATTTTGTGTTCTTGTTCCCCCATCTCATCCAGTCAATCCTTAAGCTCATCGCCCAGTAATGTTCTTTTCTGCAAGGTTGTTACAGAATTGTGGTCATCTTTATTGCTCAACGAATCTACGATCTCTCAAAAGCTTCACGCTATAGCTAAAGCGCTTGCCAAGTGGAGAAATTCCTTCTTGAAAAGTCAGAATTCTGTAAAAAGAAAAAAAGGAAGGAAAAATAGGAAAAAAGAAAGAAACAAAAAGGAAAGAATTACTCAAAGAAAAAGTCATAAACATATTGCACTTTTTTCAATTCAGTTATAAATTTTTTTACATTTCATCAACTGAGTCTATTCTGCCAATTTTGGTAGGAAATTGCTAACGTGAATGTCGTGATGCTAACATTGAAATTTTTTTAAAATTTAATTTTTTTCTTTTTCCTTCTTTTTTTATATTTATTATGCTCGGCAAGGGTAGCCATCATCAATCATTGGGTAAGGGCTGTATTATGAGTAATTCTTATATGGAATATGCCTAATCTTGAGCAATGCCAAAAGTTTTTAAGGATAAATTCTGCCCATCAGATCAAAATTAGCCTTTCAATAGGAAAATGCTTGTCCAAACCCGATTCGACAAACTAGCTGCTATGGAGAAATTCCTTCTCGAAAAATCATGCAGAATTCTGTAAAATAGGAAAAATAAGAAAAAAGAAAGAAAGAAAAAAGACAAAATTACTAAAAAAAGTCATAAACTTATTGCACTTTTACCAATTCAGTCATAAACCTTTAATTATAATAATTTAGTCATAAATATTTACACACTTTGCTAATTGAGTCTATCTAGCCAATTTTTGCTGAAAATTACCGATATAGATGTCAACCATTCTATATGACATTACTAATGCTAACATAGAAATTTTCAAATTTTTAATTTTTTTTTCTTTTTTCCTTCATTTCTTATATTTATTATGGTCGATGAGGATCGCTGAACCCTCATCAGTCGTTGGGCGAGAGCCATATTGTGAGTAATTCTTATATGGAATATGCCTAATATTGAGCAATGCCAAAAGTTTTTAAGGATAAATTCCGCCCATTGAATCAAAATTAGCCTTTCGATAGGAAAACACTTGTTTAGACCTGATTTTGTAGATCGGCTAGAGCTGTAGAGGAGTTCCTTCTTGAAAAATCATGTAGAATTATGTAAAAAAGGAAAAATAGGAAAATAGAAAGAAAGAAAAGGGAGCATTATAAAAAAAGCCTATACTTATTACACTTTGGCTAATTCAATTATAAACATTTTAATTGTAATAATTGAGTCATAAACCTTTTCACGTTTTACCAATTGAATCTATTTGATCAATTTTGATAGGAAATTACCGACGCGGATATCGACCATCCGATGCGGCATGATTGATGCTAATATGATTTTTTTAATCTTTTTTCCTTCTTTTCTTATATTTATTGTAAATCGGCAAGGGTCATTTGAACCCTCATTGGAAATTGGGTGGGGGTCGTATTATGAGTAATTCTTATATGGAGTATGCCTATTATTGAGCAATGCCAAAAGTTTTTAAGGATAAATTCCCCCCCCCTCCCCCGCCCCCAATCGAATCAAAATTAGCCTTTCGAAAGGAAAATGATTGGTCGGACCCGATTTAATAGATTAGCCCCAGCTGTGGAGAAACTCCTTCTTGAAAAGTTATGTAGAATTCTAAAAAAAAAAAAAAAAAAAAGGAAAAAAGAAAGAAAGAAAAATGGAAGAATTACTAAAAAGTCCTAAACTTATATACTTTTGCTAATTTAATCCTAAATTTTTAAATTATTGCCAATTGAGTATATTCGGTTAATTTTTGCAAGAAATTACCAACGTAAATGCCAACTGTTCTATATCACCCATAAAATGCTAATGAGGAAATTTTTCAAAACTTTTTAATTTTTTTTAATTTTTCCTTCTTTCCTTATATTTATTGTGGCTAAGAAAAGAAGGAAAAAAAAATTTAAAAATTGAAAAAATTATGTACATCAATATTAATAGTGCAAAGTAGGATGACTATAGTCCATGTCAGCGACTTTTTACCAAAATTAATCGGATATACTCAATTGGTAAAATGTAAAAAATTTAAAATTTAATTGATATAATTGAAAGGTTTATAATTAAATTGATAAAAATATAAAATATTTAAATCTTTTTTGGTAACTAGTAGAGAGAAAAAGAATGAGCACGAAGAAAATGAGTTTTGATTTCACTCCCGCTCATATGGTCTGGCCTCACTACAGATAAACGATCAACTGCTTTTTAAATATCGAAAGCCTCTCTACCTGGAGCGACTGTGAGAGAAGGAGAGGTCGCCGCCGCCGCCGCCGCCGCCGACGAAAATGGAGTTCCCATTTGGTCATCACACCCACCGAGACCACCAGAGAGACAGCAGCGGCAGCGGCGATGACGACGAGCCACCCGGATCCACCCTCCCACCCAACGTCTATGGCCAGCCTTCTCCTCGTGCCCACCCTTCTGCGGCGGCGGCGGCGGCGGCAGCGACGACTTCACCCTGGCCCTGCCTCCACCGTCCGATGTGTGCCACACTTCACACTCACCTCCCCCGTCTCCGCCTCAGGACGGTTTCGCCTCCAGTTACCCCTCCCCCTACTTGCCACCGCCTCAGAAATTTTCTCAAGGATCAAGTGAGTACTCCAAATGCCCGCCCCCGCCCCCGCCCCCGCCGCTACCGCCAACTGTCGAGCCGGTAGCTCACGAGGTCGATGAGCCGGGAGAGACCCACCATTCTCCTCGCCTCCGTCTGCCTTCTTTCCTCCGTCGTTGCACCTGGCAACAGTCTGACTCTGGCCCCGCTGATGCTGCTTCCGGCAGTGGAGCTTTAGGCTCTTATTTCGCCAACAAGCCCGCTTACAAAGTGTATTGCAAGACAGAACCCAAGTATTCTCTCTTACTATATGGGACTCAAAAGTCATTCTTGCACCCTCTGACCCCAGTGATCATTATCAAGTATGTTGTTTTGCTTTGCTTTGCTAGTCACCCTCGAATCTTGATCTTAGGTTCTGTTGAAATTTTTCAAGTTGATGGCTTTTTAATGGGTTTTCGTTTGATCTGCCTAATTTGAGCATTTCTGAGCTTGTTTGACAGTTTTGTTCGTTGTGTGAGCGATGGTTTTTTATTCTTTAATTCTTATAATGATGTGGAGTGGCTTGTGTAATTTGATTTGTTCAGAAATGGTACAAGGATGAAATGTTCAGCACCAGAGTTAAGGATGAAGAGGGTTCTCCCTGCTTTTCTCTGGTTAACATGGCCACTGGTGAGGCCATCAAGCACTCTGTTGGAGCCTCTCACCCGGTAAGTTCGTATATCTAGATTTTCACCTCTGCAATTCTGGGATATCTTTGTGAGCTGCAATTAGGATAGGCAGAATGATCTATTTGCATAATCTGGGCTGTAGAGCAGAATGAAAGCTTGTGAGACTAGTCATAAGCCAAGTATCACTTGTGTGCGAGTTATATTTTGGTGACATGATACTTTAGATCATAAGAACGTGGTCAATCTCATTGGTCAACAGCGCTGTCAAATTTGTTCTCCTTGCACGAGCAAAAGAAGATTGCATTCTTGCAATCGTTATCAGCTCCAATAGCCAGGAATCATGACTATGGGTGTTGCCTTTTATCGACTTGCATGATGAACTTTGGAAACTCTGGCGTTGGTTTGCTCAAATTACTGGTCATTCCCTTAAGCTGCTGCGTAACTTCTGAATTATCATATTTCTGAACTTGCCTAGATTCTGTAACTTCACGAACTGAAGTGTGTCATTTTCTAATTTCTTTAGTTTTTGAATGACAAACAAATTGAGGTTAATGTCAAAAGGGCTCATAGTAAGCCATATCTGAACAGTTGTTCATCTTTGGTTCGATTGTTGTTGCCATAATCCTCTGCTTTTGTTTCATTTTTGATTGGTAACTGTTAGACTGGTTGAGGTTCCAAAAGAACTCTTCTCGTGGCCTAATTCCATTTTTTCTTCTGGCTACCATTTTAGTACCTTTTTAACTGCCTTAAAAAGGTCGACCACACTCTAAAATATCTTTCATCTTTTGTGAAAAAGCTTGTTTGCACTGAGCCTTCACTTTCGTTTCCTCAACTTGACCTTCATCTCGACTTGTGTATTTTTTGAACCAATCGTTGGGTTTGGTTCAACTCCTAGAGGTTCCCATGATTTGTTCATACTGCATGCTTCCTCTCCAGAAAATGGACGGAGCGTTGATATACATTTCGGATTAGGATATATACACCTTGTAATCATACATTATTGAGGGAGAGACCCACTTTAAAGTCCAAGTAAGTAGGAACAGCTTAATTTAAGCCTCAGCTCTCTGAAATTATTGTTGGTATCAGAGCTGCAGATATTCGTCGGATCTCAGATTTGCACTTTCAGTAGTCTGCAGGTGCAGCTGGTACCCTATAATCCAGAGCAGCTTGATGAATCTGTTCTGTGGACAGAGAGCAAGGACCTTGGCTATGGTTACAGAGCCGTAAGGATGGTTAACAACGTTCGCCTGAATCTGGATGCTTTTCACGGTGACAAGAAATCCGGAGGCGTCCATGATGGCACAACCATCGTGCTCTGGCAGTGGAATAGAGGAGATAACCAGAGATGGAAGATCACCCCGTATTGTCAGTTTCTTAGACGCAGAGCAGAGGAATGACCAACCTTCTTGCGACTTGCCACTTGTTTCTTCGTCTTTCATTTCTGAACTATTCCATTTGACGGTTGATGCAGAACAAAACATGGGGGCAGAGTTCCTGAATTTGGATGTTGCGTCTTACTTGCAGGATATGCGGTTTGGTGGATTGTTATGCTTCCGTGCGAGTTCGTGAGTGATCTCGAATACTGCTTGTATCGCCATGTGTGATTAAGACTTGATTACTCCTGTGTATTACTCTGGCTTTGGATGTTGTAGTGTCATCATTCTGTTGCTCGTGATGGGATCGGTATTTCGCCGACATCATACGGTCATACCGACCATCAGACTGAAAAAATCAGTATCAACCTCCATTTTGCCTTTAATCTTTCTCATCGGCACCCTTGATCTTCCTTTGGCGAATAGCCTCCTGGATCGTTAGCCTAAAAACAATACAATTGGCTGTGTTATGACTCCATTAATGGTGTCACTTACAATATCTTTGGTTAGCCATTCCTTCGTTATCTAACCTCAGGTTAATTTTATGAGACCGTCCTCTAAAAATAAACAAGATATTTCATCCAATTTCGTTACATCAAATGAATATCTCTAAGTATCTTTTGTCGTAGTTTTAATGGTTTCTTTAACTCGGGCTTGCTTCAAGGCTTGACAAACATATGGTTTGTTGAGCATCATTTTGGCCACAATTGTTTTAATGGCCTCATCTTGGTCGATTTCATTGTAAAAATCATCTTCACCTTCAACCAAAGCCACATTGTTTCATATTCTTTAAATGGCTTTTCATCCTTTTATTTTTGGAGATTCTCGTATTTAGCTGCGCTTGTTGTTAATGAAAACAAATCAGTGAACTTTTGGCCCTCAAGTCGATCTCTCAAGGAAAATGTCAAGCCGTTTAACGTCAGGTCGGGAATTTCCTTTTTTTTTATTTAGAGAAACAATCATCGATTCCGTAATTTCTTGAATTGAGCGTTGTATTGGTCTACCGTCTCATTATTACATTGTCTAATGCTGGCTAAATTTGATTTCGTCACCTTAGGGACCGTTCTGTAAAATTGGCCATGAAATCGACCTTGCATCTCATTCCAACTATGAACAGATTTAGCCAGTAAGCTGGACTAATCGTACTCACCAATGAACACGCCGTAGAAAAGTATTTTGTAATCCTTCAATTATTAGACATTATCAACCCAATCCGGGTATGGTTTCTAATACATCCGCCTAGCGACTCCTCCATCAAGGTAGATGTGCCGCATCACCACTCCGACAGATTGTTGTGCTCTTAGGTATTCTTTACTTACCCACTTGCATTGGTTTCGAGTATAGATACCCTTTTGTTGAAGTTCATGCACTCATCTATATGAGGATCCTGCGCCTGTAAGAGCTAACCATTCTACCCCTTGGCAGGGAGGGCAGCCTTGCCAAATAATCTATTAGCAATTGAGGTTGATATGACACATACCGGACATTTGGTGGAATCACGAAGCCAATATATATGTTGCGTTTGGTAACCATTCTATTCATATAACTAATTTCTAGTAAAAAAATGATTCTTTTTTATTATATTTCCTAAACAAGTTTCTGAACATTTGAAAGCATTTGATAACAGTCCAAATTTCTAATTCTGAAATATAAATGCATTTAGTAGAACCCTTAAAATTTATAGTCCAAGCCATTTTCTTTTAATTTTATTACTTTTTATCTTTTTTTCCTTTTCTCTTCTTCTCCTACCTCTAGTTGTCAACCATGGCCAACAAGAACAACCAACCAAATGAGGGTCGGCGACCTCCTCGGAATGTCGCCAACCCCCGGCGAGGCTCGGCATCACTAGGCCATCGCTAAGTTGGCATTGCCCAGCCAAGGCAAGGCCAACCTAACGATGGCTCAGTGAGGTCTAACCTTGCCTAAATTTAGTGAGGCTAAGCTTGCTTAGCCATCGGCGAGGTCGAGTTTGCGCTTGCTTGGCGAGGCTGGCAAAGTTAAGCCTCGCAATGGTCGAGCAAATTTCTGGCAAACTCATTGAACCTCATTTAGTTGGTTGTTGGCAATGGTGAGCCACCGACGACAATGATTGGCGAGCGATGGTGGCCAATGATCAACTAGGAGAAAGAGGAAAAAAAGAAGGAAAAGAGAAAAGAAGAAAAAAAGAAGGAAAAAAAATGTGTTGGTTTGATTTTAAAGTTGTTCTCGAGGATAAAATAATAATTTTCTTTGCTATTTGATTATATTCCAAATTTATTTTTGAGAACAAAATATTTACTAAATAAATTTTTGTTCTTTTTTTATCTTTCAAAATAAAAGAATAAAATCGGCTACCATTTAATTGGTCGACAGGCAAACCATCAATGGATTCGCTATTCCACCAAGTGGTGGAATAACATTATGGCCTAGCATTATCCTTATTAAATGCTAGGCCTTACGGGCCTTTGATTTTCAATATTCGGCAAAGGTACAATTTGACCTTGCGTGCCTCGGTTTTAATTGTCCTGGCATAGAGCCCATCTTTAGCTCATGGTCCACTCATACCTCCCCAAGTTGCAATCCGAGTCCCTTTTGAATCGCAAAGAGAAATTGACAGTAGAGCACGTGGACCATCCCTCATCAAAAGATCGCTCATCTAAAACTTACACGTCGATTATAAATATCGTACGTTTCATTCATGAATCGAAAGATTATCACTTTTCATGATGTCTTTATATAGGAGGTCAAAAAAAAAACCTCGCGTTCTTGATGCTAAAATCCGCTCATCGAATTAAAATTAGCCTTTCGGATCAAATAAACTACGGCCGTCGATCTCTTGGGATTCGTACACATCGATGCATTCACACGATATGATGAAAGAAATTCCCTACTCGAGAAGTGCTTAGCTCTTGCAAATCCCAAAAAGAAAAAGGTCAAAAAAACAGGGGAAAAGAAAAGAAAAAGGAAAATAATCTGCACAAAGAAAGAGGACTCGACTTCAGATCAAACGATCAACTGCTGTTCAGAAAACTCGCAACTTTGGAGCCACCGTACGAGAGAGATCGAACGATCGACGCCGGCCCCGACGGAAATGGAGTACCCGTTCGGTCATCCCTCCCACCGACACCACCGGCGAGACGACGACGACTGCGGCGGCGACGACGACGGCGGATCCCCACGAAACCGGCCCTTCCCGCCGCCCGGATCCGCCCTCCCGCCCGACGTCTACGGCCAGCCTCCCCCTCCCCGCCCGCCATTCTACGGCGGCGGCCGCGACGACGACTTCGGCCCGCCCCCGCCTCCGCGGTCCGACGTGTACCACTCCTCGCACTCGGCTCCCCCGCCCGATTACCCTCCGCCCGGGGACGATTTCGCCTCCGGTTACCCTCCACCGCCTCAGATGTTTTCTCAAGGATCGGCCGAGTACTCCGACTACCCGCCGCCGCCGCCGCCGTCGGCGACCGTCGAGCACGTGGCTCACGAGGACGATGAGCCGAGCGAGACCCACCACCATTCTTACCGCCCCCATCTGCCTTCTTTCCTCCATCATCACACCCATCAACAGTCTGAATATGATCCCACCGATGCCGCTGATGCTTCCGGTAGCGGAGCTCTCGGCTCTTATTTCGCCAACAAGCCTACTTACAAAGTTTACTGCAAGGCCGAGCCCAATTATTCTCTCACTATTAGGGACTCAAAAGTCATTCTTGCGCCCTCCGACTCCAGCGATCCTTATCAAGTATGTTGTTTTGCTTTGCCCTTGGCCTGTCACCTTCGAATCTTGGTCTTTGGTTCCGTTGGATACTTTCAAGTTGATGGCTTTTTTATGTGGGTTTGGTTTGATCTACCTAATTTAAGCGTTTATGAGCTTGTCTGAGTGTTGTTTAACACCTTTGTTCGTTATGTGAGTGATGGTTTTTTATTCTTTAATTCTTTTAATGATGTGGAGTGGCTTGTATGATTTGATTGCTTCAGAAATGGTACAAGGATGAGAAGTTCAGCACCAGAGTTAAGGATGAAGACGGGTTTCCCTGCTTTTCTCTGGTTAACAAGGCCACTGGTGAGGCCATCAAGCACTCTGTCGGAGCCTCTCACCCGGTAAGTTTGTCTCTCTAGATATTCAAATCTGAAACCTCTGCAATTATAGGATATCTGCGCGAGCTGCAATTAGAATAGGAAAAATGATCTACTGGGCTGTAGAGTAGAAGAAAAGCTTGTGAGACTAGTCATAAGCCAACTATCATTTGCGTGTGAGTTATATCTCGGTGACCATGATACTTTAGCTCATCCAAACGTGGTCAATCTCATTTGTCAACAGAGCTCTCGAGTTTGTTCTCCCTGTGCAAGCAAAAGAAGATTGCGGTCTTACGATTATTATTGGCTCCAATAGCTGGGAATCATGACTATGTGTGTTGCCTTGTATCAACTTGCATGATGAACTTTGGAAATTTAGACGTTAATTTTGATCAAATTACTAGTCATTCGCTTTAGCTGCTGCGTGATTTCTAAATTATAGTTTTTCTGAACTTGTCTAGATTCTGTGAGTAACTTCACCAACTGAAGTGTGTCATTGTCTAAGTTTCCCTAGAATTTGAATGTCATTGAAACTGAGGTTAGTCTCAAAATGGCTCATTGTATGCTAAACAGTTGTTTATCTTCTGTTCAATTGTTATCGCAATGATCCTCTGCTTTGGTTCAATTCTCAGTGACTAATTGTTAGACTGGTTGTGGTTCTGAAAGAATTCTTCTTGTGGCATAATTCCATTTTTTCTTCTGGCTATCATATTAGAACCTTTTTTACTGCCTGATCATTGTCTTGCGTTTTTGCCTTTATGAGTGCTAACTTGGACACTACTGAAAAGGTCGACAGCACTCTAAAGTCTGCAATATCTTTCATCTTTTGTGTAAAAGCTTGTTTGCACTGAGCATTCACTTTCGTTGCCTCAACCTGGGCTTCATCTCAACTTGTGTATTTTTCAGCCAATTGCGGTTTGGTTCAACTATTAGAGGTTCCCAAGATTTGTTTATACTGCATGCTTCCTCACCAGAAGACGGACAAAGGGTTGATATATATTTGGATTAGGATATATGCACATTGTAACTAGACCTTAGTGAGGGGCAGACCCACTTTGAAGTCTAAGAAACAGCTTAATTTAAGCCTTAGTTAGCTCTCTAAATATTATTGGTATCAGAGCTGCAGATTTTTGTCAGATCTAAGATCTGCAATTTTGGTAATCTGCAGGTGCAGCTGGTATCCTATAATCCAGAGCAGCTTGATGCATCTGTTCTGTGGACAGCAGGCAAGGTCCTAGATGATGGTTACAGAACCGTAAGGATGGTTAACAATGTTCGCCTGAATCTGGATGCTTTTCATGGTGACGCAAAATCCGGAGGCGTCCATGATGGCACAACTATTGTGCTCTGGCAGTGGAACAAAGGAGATAATCAGAAATGGAAGATCACCCCATATTGTAAGTTTCTTAGACGCAGAGGAGAGGAATAACCTTCTTGCGACTTGCCACTTGTTTCTTTGTCTTTCATTTCTGAACTATACCCTTTGATGGCTAATGCAGAATACATGGGGGAAGAGTACCTGAATTTGGAGGTTGCGGCTTATTTGCAGGATATGTGGTTTCGTGGATTGTTGTGCTTCCATGTGAGTTTGTGTTGTGATCTCGGATATTGGTTGTATCTCCATGTGTGATTAAGACTCAACTACTTTTGTGTATTACTTTCACTTTGGATGTTATAGTGTTACCATTCTGTGTTATTTCTCCGCAGAATATAATATATATATATATATATATATATATAATATAATATATATATGCTTTGTGAATTAGTAATCCCCTGCATTAAGCTGTTTTAGATGTTGCTCATGAAGATAGATGTACTAAGTGATGTAGTCCTACGAGTGCGAGAAGAGCATATGCTCTCATGCTTCCATGTGTTGCTGCACCGCAAAGCGGCATGCCGAAGCAACAAATATGACTGGAGCGGCGGTTGAAATTGACAGCTGCTGCCAGTTTCTGTGAAATTGATCATGTTGAGCGTTTTCTCAGCTGACTCGTGGAATCATATGTAGCTTCTTCTCAACAGAAGCACATTCGGCCTTGAGGAATCGGCTTTCTGCAAAAAAAGAGAAAGCTTGTCAATTCAAGTAAGCTTATTTTCATCCTTCTAAGCATGTCACTTCTTTGGGGATTAAAATTACCTTCTGCAGCTCCTCATCTGCTGTTGCAAAGCGGGACGCAAAAAGTTCTCACACCCTTCAATTTGCACATACTGCTGCATAGAAGACAATAATGGATAGATCGAAGAACGAGCATAAGCGTATGAAAAAAAGTGCACTAACGAATCAGAGTACGTATACAAACGAAAGGGATAGGGAAAACCTCTCCGGAGTTACTTTTAGCCATTTCTTGATGCGGGACGTGCCATAAATGTGGTCAATTACGGCATCGATTACGCATCTAATTCCGCACCAATGGTACCTTTCGAGTGACCTGAGTTCTGGTACAGTGGAAAGAGCAGAGGATGCGAAAACATACAGATGTGATGATCGTCATCGTGCCCGCACATATAGAGCAAGAGACACTGTTGATCTCGCCCCAATTGCACTAGCTGACCTTAGAATCATTGCTACGGGCGAGATCCACCTAAAGAACACACATGTTCATCCTTCCGTTCTTATTCTTCTTCGCTGAGTCACTTTTGAGCAGAAGCCGAGGCATCTTTGCTTTCGCCGGCAACGTCAATGTACTCCACACAGTCCTTGTCATCTTCCGTTTCGTAGTTGGAGTCATCTCCTCCTCCTCCTTCGTCTTTGGGGTCAGTTGCTCCATCGACAGTGTACAGACATTGGAGGTTCGGCGGTCGAAGGAACTCCCTGTAACTTTCATCAGTCGCTTCATCTCTTGGGCTTACAATGTCCTTGCCAAATCGCATTTGAGCACATTGTCGTCTTCTTTTTCTCCTCCTTCTTCTTCATCTTCAAGGTCTGCTGCTCCATCGACAACATTGGAAGTCTGGCAGTTGGAGAACTCCCTATAACTTTCCTCAATGGCTCCATCTTTTGGGTCTGCAATGTCTTTTCCGAGTCGCACTTGAGCAGAAGCCGAGGCATCCACGTCATCGTTTTCTTCTATTCCTCCTCTTTCTTCATCTTCGGTCTATGCTTCTCCCCGACAGCATGCTGACGTTGGAGGAGGTCTAGCCGTGAGGAACTCCCTCTGACTCTTGTCAATGACTTCATCTATTAGGCCTGCTATGTCTTCGCCGAATCGCGCTTCAGCAAAAGCCAAGGCATCTTTGATGGATTCTTTGTACAGGGAATTCAAAGCATGGAGAGCAAAAGCATGTGGGAGAGATTAACTTTACAGCAGCGCCAATTTTTTCTGTGATTTTATCAGTTTGACATAGACCATTACTAGTCTGAATCCTCTGGCCAAAAACGAAACATTTATGACGCGTTGGGTAATGTTTCTGTTCAAAGCAACAATTTTTAAATAGAAATAGTTTTTTTATTTTGTTTCTGTTCCAAAAAATAATTTTTTAGTATAAGAATGCACTTGGTAACTACAAAAAATTTATACTCAAGAAATAGAAATGCATTTGGTAAACTTGGATAATTTTTTTGTTTCTTTTAATTTTTCAATATTTTTATTATATTTTTCCTTCTTTTTTTCTTTCTTCCTCTGACCTCATGCCGCCTGGATGAGGTCGAGTCTCGCTAGTGACCTCGCCTGGCCAAAAAGCCTTGCCAGTGGCTGGGCGAGGTTAGCCTCATCAGATTTGGGCGAGCTCAAGCTGGCCCAGCCAAGGCGAGGCCGAGTCTCGCCGAGGGTCGACCACACTTCGGTGAGGTCGCCGGCCAAAAGGAAAAGGAAGGAAAGAAAAAAGAAAAAAGAAGAAGAAAAAGGAGAATAAAAAAGAAGTGTTTCTCAAAATTGTTTCCGGAAACAAGAAACAATTTTTTTTTTTTTTTTATTTCCATTCCAAATCTATTCCCATAAACAAAATAATAGATTTTTTGTTCCCAGAAACAAAAGTGCAAACAAAAGGAAAGTCTTATTCCACTCGCTTTCTCTCTTCCTGTATTGGATTTTCAGCTTTCAAGTGCTACGGCCTTTTTTTTTTTATTCTTTTTCCATCTCTGAAGTGAGTGAAGTCAAGCTAGCGTCAGCAAATCGAACATAAGCAATACACATAAATCCCCATCCTTTAGAAAGATGATAGCGATTCCCTTCCAGTGTTTTAATTAAGAGTTCAAAGAGACTAATTAATGCTAAAAACTGATTAATTGCGGACACACAAAAATGCAAACAAACGCATTTCTATTCTTTTTTTGTTCCTCAGAATAAAATAACATAAATTTTTGTTCTGGGGAACAAAAACAAAAATAAACAAAGGGCGCGTTTAGTAACGATTATGTTCCCGAAAATAGATTCGATCGAAATGATTTTTTTTTTATTCTCGTTCTCGGGAATAAATTCTAAGCATTTTAAATCGTTTGGTAATTGTCCAAAAATTTTTATTACGTAATAGAATTGCGATTGATACTTGTGCTCATAGATTTTGTTCCAAATCAATTTCTTTTAATTTTCAAATAATTTTTATACTTTTTTTTTTTTTTTTTTTTTTTTTTTTTTCTTTTTCCTCCTATTCTTCTTCTTCTTCGGGCCGGTCACCGGACCGATGACCGCCGACGAGGACTGGTGACTTCACTAGAGCATCACGGGTCGAGCCTCGCCAATGGCCAGGCCGACCTCGCTTGGGTTGGGCGAGGCCCGCCTAGCCACCGGCAAGGTTGGGCAAGGCTCGCCGGGGCTAGGCAAGGCTCGCCTGGCTACCGGCAGGGCTAGGCATCATGAGGCTTGTCCAACCCCGGCGAGGCTAGGCCTCACTGGTGACTAGGCGGGCCTTGCCAGGGCTAGGCAAGACCCGCCTGGCCACCGATGGGACTGAGCAAGCCTCGCCGGAGTCTCGCTAGTGATCGGCGACGAGGCAGACGGGGTGGTCAATGAAGAAGAAGAAGAGAAAATAGAAAAAGAAGAGTTGTTTTGATTCTTAGATTTGTTCCCAAAACAAGAATCAACTTCTTCTTTTTTTTTGTTTTTTTCTATTTCAAATCTACTTCCGGGAACAAAAAAGTAAAAATTTGTTTCCGGGAACAAAATTTTTTCCAAACGCGATTTTATTTCCAAACTACTTCTGGAAATAAAGAATCAGAATCAGGTCATGTTTGGATGGTTACCAAACATGGCCAAACAGGCCCTTAGCTACTATAATCCTAGACCTGAGTATGTCGAACTGCTTCATTTGAACTTTGGGTCATAAAATTTGAAAATATTTCTGCCTTGGTGGGAAAGACAAATATTTATCTCGAACCTAAGGAGGCTATCAGAGGGAAGATTGCCACAAAATAAGCATATGGGCTTCAGATAAGTAGCTCTGATGTTGTGAACAAGGGGCCTAATGAAAAGGTCCAAACTATTCTTTGTCAATTTTTAGCCCTTTAAATTTAATTGGCCTAAACATCAAGAGTTCTAGTACTAATTGCCGAGTTATATACTACTTCGGGTGGACCCGCATCTAAGTTTGTTGCTGGATTTTGGCCTGCCGTATCATAAAAGTGATCGAGAATTTTGCATTATATCAGCAATTGAAAAGGACAAATGGTGGAATATGTATGTAGAGCACTACAATACCGTCGGTCCATTCGATTTCAAGTTTCTCTACTCTCTGCGTTTGGCCGGCGGTTCGAAAGTCGACGTACGGTGTGATCTCTCAATGTCAACTGAACTCTGCGAAGCATGCATCGGGAAAAATCATCATGATGTTCTTGGACTTTTGCCTCCCCTGGTAATTATTGTCCCAAAGTAAAACCTATCTTTTGCTCATTGTCCACTAATTCCTTCCCAAGTTGCATGTGAAACCAGATAAAAAGTCATCTGAGCCTCTTCGTATCCATCCAAGAGACGTTGACGGACAGCACGTGGACACTGGACGACCACCAATCATCATCGGGATCGCTCCCGTGAATCGAAATATGCTCGGAGCTCTTGGGCATCTTACACTTCATGTTGACTATGACAAGAACGTGCCTCGTATCTGATTGAAAAGATTTCTTTTGCTTTTAATAATGGCTCGTTGCTTTACATGGGGAAAAGATTGACTTGTCCTCTACGCCAGATCCAAGAGTTGGGCCCGAATGTAATGAGATTAATGGGACTCAACCAGGCTATGACAACGCACTTCATTTTTTAAAATGAATTGCTTGACAAGTTCATCGATGGTCAATTTTTAATGGGTAAAGTTTAAGCACATGACAATCGATTAACTCGAAACATGTATATTAGTTGAAGATTAAGTAAAGAGGGATCCATTGGTCAAGAGTAATAGTAGCTAAGGATCCGGGGATAGTTAAAAATTGACCCTAGAGTATGTACAAGTCAAGACAGCTAGAGATTCTTAGAAAAATAGTGGAATTCATAATGAAACCGCTCATTTAAAAATACGGGAAGAATCAAGAAAAATGCATAAATAGAAGCACAACGCTTCAATTTCGACTATGAAAACATGAAAATGTGAATATCATTCATAAAAGATCGATCTAGATTGATTTTGCTCGAGTGTGAAGTTGAATTATGGTAGACATTAGATTTCTTGGTTTAAATACTTGTCTTTGACTATAAAAGCTTTCCATTTATGTGTCTTTTACTTTCTCTACATACTCCAATCATCTTCATTAGCAATATAGGTTTGGTTTTGGTCATGAATAAAGTGTAACCTCCAAGAATGTAAGCCAATTTTTGAATCGCTAAAATTTCATGCATTATTGTTTTCAATTTATTATTCATGCATTATTTAGCAATTTGAGTTTTGGCAAAGCCCTTGAGTCTTTCATGCATATTAGATTCCTTTTACTTTTGATAGAAATAAAATTTATCAATATCAATCAGTCATCAATCACGTTCAATCGCACTTTGATCATTTCTAGAAAGGAAAAAATTTCACGAATAAAAATAAACTTATTACACTTATATAAATTTAATCTAGTCAATTTAGTCTTAAACTTCTTGACAATTTACTAATTGAATTATTCTAATCAATTTTGATCGGAAATCATTAATATTGATGTTAATTTTTTTACTTAACATGCCCACTCTAATATAAATAATTTTTGTAATTTTTTAAAACTGCTGGTGAGGCCCTTGTACCAACTCCCTTATTTTTATGCTAATGGAATCTGACATGACAACCGTACGGAGGACAGATGGGGATGCATCACCCATTTCTATGTGAAGCTATTGATATTTCATGCCGCGTTTGGCTCCCCAACATGGAGGGCACAAACGGTAATGTCGAGATGGGACCTCAACTCATAAACCTCGTACCAAAAAAGTGTCAGAAGTATCACGTGAAAAAAAATAAAGAATTTAATTTCAGAATTTTTTATAAGGCATTTGTTAAACAATAAGATTAAAAATGTGTCATCTCTAATACGTGAAAATAATAAGACACTTAGTTACATTTATAATTAACTACTTAAATTATATATAATTATTTGATTAGTTCAACAGATGTTGGCTATATCGAGTAATATCAAAAGTTTCGAACTAAGTTCTACTCATCAAGTCAAATTAGCATTTCGATAAAACTAAATTGGTGAAATTAAAAATTTTAAAATTGAATTGACATAAATGTAATCAATCTAAGACTCAGTTGGTAATTTCATTAAGATTTAGTTACTAATTCTTACCTAGTTGAAATCTTGATTATCTCGCGATCACAACCTTACAACAACCCAGCTAACAACTCCCTTATTATATGTATGCTCATTGAATTTGACATGACAAGT
This sequence comes from Eucalyptus erythrocorys, assembly GCA_014182555.1. Taxonomy (NCBI): domain Eukaryota; kingdom Viridiplantae; phylum Streptophyta; class Magnoliopsida; order Myrtales; family Myrtaceae; genus Eucalyptus; species Eucalyptus erythrocorys. The sequence continues at coordinate 37,313,101 of CM024597.1, forward strand.
GTGCAGAAGAAAGATGGGGAATGCAACACCAATTTCTATGCCATTCTATGCCAGACTATCAATATTTTATGTCATGTTTGGCTACCCAACATGGACGGCTCAAAGCCTCTTCCCATTGGCCATTTGTCACCTGAGGACCGAGAAGATCGAGGTCACTGGCTATAAACCTCGTACCAAGTGGCCCGGATTGGGGGAGGTGGCCAACTAGGGTTTGATATAATCTTTCGTCAATAATAAAAAGAAAATTCCAGTTGGCAAAACATTTATAAAAGAAAGGAGAAGTTTCCCGAGAGGTTTCATCAAACACTTCGCTCTTATGTGAAGATAAGAATGACTGTTGCTTTGTGAATTATATCATCTTTGCGACAAATACGTGTACTTCCTTATGTACATAGAAAGAAAAATTATGTATTATATATAATAACTTCTTATCCAAAGAAGATCCCATTTGATCGCCGGACTCGATGATCTAACAAATTTCATTCCAATCGTACACATCTTACCCCTTCGAAGTATAGTTATGAGACAACGACGTTCATAATTAAATTTGTACAATTAAAAAATTTATGACTGAATTGACCGCTGTATAATAAATTTGCGATTTTTTGGACAATTCTCCCTATTAAAGCACACATAGATAAGGAATATTGAAGTATTGCACATATTACATGAAAAGAAATAAATAATTTAATTTTAAAATATTTTCTAAGGCATTTGTTAGATAACCAGATTAAAGATGTGTCGTTTCTAATACACGGAAATGATAATACATTTAGTTACATTCATATTTAACTACATAAATTATACATAATTCTTTTGATTAGTTCAACCAGTATTGACTAAGTTAAGCAACACCAGAAGTTTTAATGCTCAGTTCCTTTTACCGAGTCAAAATCACCCTTTCGGTTGGAAAAAATATTCATCGGGACCTAATTTCAATATATCAAATAAATTACAATCGTTGATCACGAGGGATTCGGCTGAGGCGATAGATCATAAGATACGAAGGGACAAATTCCCCCTCGTAAAAGTCAAACCGTCCGGCCTCACTTTATATTGAACGATCAACTGCCGTTCGGACATCATAAAGCTCGCCACCTTGAGCGACCGTGCGAGAGATCGAGTGATCGACACCGACCCCGAAGCGGTCGACAATGGAGTTCCCATATGGTCATCACACTCACGGACACCATCACAAACGCGACGGCGACGACGACAACGAGGAGTCCCGAAGAAACCTGCCCTACCCGCCACCGGGAGCCACCCTCCCGCCCTACGTCTACGGCCAGCCTCCCCCTCCTCCTCCGCCGTCCAGCGTGTACCACACCTCGCACATGCCTCCCCCGTCCGCTTACCCCTCCCCCTACCCTCCGCCGCCTCAGACATATCCTCAAGGATCAACCGAGTATTCTGCTTACCCGTACCCGCCGCACGTGGCTCACGGCGGTGGAGCTCTTGCCTCTTATTTCGCCTACAAGCTCACTTACAACGTTTTCTGCAAGGCCAACCCCAATTATTCTCTCGCTATCAGGGACTCAAAACTCATTCTTGCACCCTCCAACTCCAATGATCCTTATCAAGTATGTCGTTTTGCTTTGCTTTCGCCTGTCACCCCCGAACCTTGATCTTTGGTTCTGTAGAATATATTCAACTTGATAGCCTTTTTTTTACGGGGGTTTGGTCTGATCTGCCTCATTTGAGCGTTTCTGAGCTTGTTTGAGTGTTGTTTGACTTCTTTTTTTCCGTCGTGTGAGTGATGGTTTTTATTCTTTAATTCTTTTGGTGATGTGGAGTGGCTTGTATGATTTGGTTTGATCAGAAATGGTACAAGGATGAGAAGTTCAGCACCAGAGTCAAGGATGAAGAGGGTTCTCCCTGCTTTTCTCTGGTCAACAAGGCCACTGGTGAGGCCATCAAGCACTCTGTTGGAGCCTCTCACCCGGTGAGTTTGTCTCTCTAGATATTCAAATCTGAAACCTCTGCAATTATAGGATACCTGTTTCAGCTGCAAATTAGGATAGGAAGAATGATCTATTTGCATAATCTGGGCTGTAGAGCAGAAGAAAAGCTCATGAGACTAGTCACAAGCCAAATATCACTTTCGTGCGAGCCGTCTTTCGGTGACCATGATACTTTAGCTCATCATCAATCTCACTGGTCAACAGAGCTGTCAAGTTTGTTCTCCTTGTTCGACCAAAAGAAGATTGCAGTCTTCCAATTATTATCGGCTCTGATAGCCAGGAATCATGACTATGAATGTTGTCTTGTATCAACTCGCATGAAAACGTTGGAAAAATTACTAGTCATTTGCTATAGCTGCGCTGTAACTTCTGAAATATAATATTTCTATACTTGTCTAGATTCTGTGAGTAACTTCACGAGCAGAAGTGTCATTCTAGGGTGTTATTCTCTAAGTTTCCCTTAGTTTTTGAATGACATAGAAACTAAGGTTAGTCTCAAAATGGCTCATTGTAAGCTACATCTGAACATTTGTTTGTCTTCCGTTCAGTTATTGTCACCACGATCCTCTGATTTGGTTTCATTTTTGGCAACTGATTCAGACTGGTTGTGGTTCCTAAAAAATTCTTCTTGTGGCATAACTTGTTTTTCATTCTGGCTACCATTTTAGCACCTTTTTCACTGCCTGAACATTTTCTTGCGTTTTTGCCTTTATGAATGCCAATGTGGACGCTACTGAAAAGGTCGACCGCCCTCTAAAGTCATCAATGTCTCTCAGCTTCTGTGAAAAAGCCTGTTTGCATTGAGCCTTCACTTTCGTTGCCTCAACTTGAGCTTCATCTCGACATGTGTATTTTTGAGCCAGTTGTTGGGTTTGGTTCAACTCCTGGAGGTTCTCATGATTTGTACATGATGCATGCTTCCTCACCAGAAAATGGACAAATGGTTGATATATATATTTTGGATTAGGATATATGCACCTGGTGATCATACAGTAGTGAGGGACAGACCCACTTTGAAATCCAAGGAACAGCTTAATTTAAGCCTTAGCTCTCTGAAAATATTGTTGGTATCAGAGCTGCAGATATTTGTCAGATCTAAGATTTGCACTTTTGGTAATCTGCAGGTGCAGCTGGTACCCTATAATCCAGAGCAGCTTGATGCATCTGTTCTGTGGACGGAAAGCAAGGACCTCGGCGATGGTTACAGAGCCGTAAGGATGGTTAACAATGTTCACCTGAATTTGGATGCTTTTCATGGTGACCAACTATCCGGTGGCGTTCATGATGGCACAACTATTGTGCTCTGGCAGTGGAACAACGGAGATAATCAGAGCTGGAAGATCACCACGCATTGTAAGTTTCTTAGACGCAGAGGAGAGAAATAACCTTTTTCACGACTTGCCACTTGTTTCGTTGTCTTTCATTTCTAAACTATACCCTTTGATGGTTGATGCAGAATACGTGGGGGAAGAGTACCTGAATTTGGAGGTTGTCTTATTTGCAGGATATGCGTTTGGTGGATTGCTTTGCTTCCATGCGAGTTTGTGTTGTGATCTCGAATATTGCTTCCATCTTCATGCGTCATTAAGACTCGACTGCTATTGTGTGTTACTTTTACTTTGGATTTTACTTTGGATTTTATCACGTTATCATTCTGTGTGTTATATTACACTGCAGACTATTTATGTATGCCTGATAAATTGGTAATTCTCTGCATTAAGCTGTTTCAGATGTCGCTCTTGGAGATAGATATGCTATGTCATGTATGTGTTACGAGCACGAGAAGAGCATGTTCTTATGTTGCCATGCACTGCTACACCGCAAAGTGACTAATATGACAAGAGCAGCTGTTAATTTTACAGCCGCTGTCCTTTTTTTCTTAGAATCAATCATGTCCATCGTTTTTCTCAGCTGACTTGATCGTCTCACGTGTTTACACATCCGATCGCCCACGAGCGAATACTATGTCATGTATGTGTTACGAGCACGAGAAGAGCATGTTCTTATGTTGCCATGCGCCGCTACACCGCAAAGTGACAAATATGACGAGCAGCTGTTAATTTTACAGCCGCTGTCCTTTTTTTCTTAGAATCAATCATGTCCATCGTTTTTCTCGGCTGACTTGATCGTCTCACGTGTTTACACACATCCGATCGCCCACCAGAGTCTCGAGTTCCTTTGGACTTGATTTCGTTTCAGAAGTGGGTTGAGATCAGTTAACAATTAGGCTAGATGTTCGATGTCTCGCAGAGCTTCTTTCTTCTATCTTCATCAGTAGTTCCGAGGACAGATCTTCAGCCATAATTAGAGGCTGTGTGTCCGTTTGGTAGGCGAGGAAGTACATTGTTCCGTTGCTAAGGCAGAGCGAGGCTTTCCTTGGACGTCTCCATCGGGCCGAACTGTGCAAGTCCGACTTCAAGGCCCTAAAAGAAATTTCTGGGTCCGAATCCTAAACCAAGACAGAGCACGAAATAAGTACGCAGACTCTCTCTCTCTCTCTCTCTCTCTCTCTCTCTCTCTCTCTCTCTCTCTCTCTCGATCACTTGACAGTTCTTGATCTATTTTCAGTATAAATCAAAGTCGAAGTTACGTTTTCAATGACAAGGAATGATAGGACTATTACTTGAATTCGAATGCACCAAAGTGAATCACGAACTCCCCGAAATCATGCTCGAACGCGTCCAGCACATCGGATCCTATGAAATTCGGCTTGTCATGACATATTCTTGTTGACATTTTTACACAAGACACTGGCGCTGATAGACCAAAGGGGGCTGGTGATGCAAGAGCATCCGATTCTATAAGACAATCCATAAGTTCCAACTTGCTTTCATCGACTAATCCAACAGAATCAATGTTCACTCAAGCAAAGGCAGAATTTGATCATGACTTTCTTCGCTGGGTCGAGAATGAAGTTATCAACATAATGGCTATCAACCAAGTTATCGATTGAGGAGTTGTCGATTCTTCTTTGCCAATCAAGTATTAAGTTACCTATTCACCAGATTAGTTGTCATTTTGAAAGACATATCGATAGGAGGTTGTTTAGAACAATTTTGCTTGGGTATACGAGAATTTCTCTATCAAATTTCTATCCGATTATTTATTCAAATTCCTTAACGGTTAATTAAACAGTTCTTTATCTTTGGCCAGCAGAGCAATGTTTACGCATTAGTGGTGAGCTGCTATTAATTTGATTCTTTATATTTGACTGGTGATGTGTGCTTTTAAGTTTTGGTGGTGAACCTTCCGTATCCATTCCACCTCAATATACCCATCCATACACTTATCCCAGCTAGGGCTTTGCTAGCATAACAGTTGTTAGGTTATCGTAAAAATTACTACTTGTTGTAAATCACAAATTTTTGAAGAGATGGATTCCACAACAATTTATAATTATTTATTATTTGATTTTTGTGATTCAAAACAGATTGTTATTTTCACAATAAAATTAAAGATTGTCACCTAATCATTTCTCTCCTAGCAAACCCCATTTTTAGAATCGCTCGTCTCGTGCACCAGTCAGCTCATCATGGCCTCGCCTCTACCATCTGCTTCTCGAATTATTCTCAATGATCAAGTAAATGTTTTGTTTCATAAAATCTAATTCATATACCTCACATTTCAGCTAAAAAAAAGAACAACATTTGCCTCGCTCTCTCCATCAATTGCAAAATTCTCGATCTATACCATGGGCGGCGGTTAAGTTTAATACACGCATCAAACTCTTATCAGTTTTGTGTTAAAAACTGTGTAAAACGATACCGTGTCTAATGCTGGGAGACCGTGGTGCCCTTGATTGGCACACCGATCCCGAGGGCCAATCTTAAATTAACATTCAGATTCCTTTCTCTTTTCTATCTCTTCGTGATCAACGCCAGAGATTCTCACGACATCGCGGTTGATCCTCGAGCCCCAATCATTGTCACTATTGTATCAGTATCACTAACTTCACATGCAAAAACACAGTTCATGCGCTGACATGAACGTATTCGCACTCTTCCCAGGCTCAAAAGAAAGATTAAGAAAAAACGATGCTTGCTGCTATCCACCGGAGCCTGAAGCACCAGCGCAGCAGAGGCTTGCACTAGACTCAAGGAGGGCCGACGGTATCTCAGAGCTCAGATGCCGGGACTCGAGTTGAAAAATCGCAATGGCCGCTTTGACAAATGTTTGGTTCCTCCATGTGCAGCATTTAATGCTGCTTCGTCCCCGGCTTTAAGCAATCTTGCTGTACTCCACAGGAGCTAGGAATATGCCCTGCTCTCAACTTCAACTCGACAAGCTAGCAACTTTTTTTCTTTTTCTTTTTTTTTTCTCTTTTGGTTGGGAATATAATTCACGGTTATCTTCCATTTTACGAAGTTGAACTATATAAAGTTATAAAGAATGGTGCTGCAAACCGGCGTGACTGATGCTAGCATGTTCTTCTAGATGCTGTTTAGGCTTGAATCTAGCCAACATCAATTGTCTGTATAGGGTTTTATTGGTAATTTTCCTTATGCATTCTTAAAAGCAGCCTTGAGAATTAAGCTTTGTTCTCATGTGAGAGATGAAAATCAAGAATAGGAGCAAAACAAAATTTTCACTCCACTTCTCGAGTATTAGCTTTTTAGAGACTTGAGCCACCCCATTTACACCATTCAAACTCTAATCTGCGGGTATTTCATATGCAATTTCTCAAAGTGAGAACCGCCTTTTCACTCGAGATCCAATTACGCAAGGAGATGCTAATTACACCGGGGACCGCAAATCATGTTTCCAGCTCTCTTGCTCTAATCCGATCAACCAAGAACTATTCTGATGTGTGCACATGATGTCCGGAAAATTACTAAACAAGAAAAAGAGAAAAAGTAGATGTGAAGGAAGGGGGAACAGTTAGATCTAGAATTTGGCTTTGGTGGTGGAGGTGGTGAAAAGCGAACTAGCTAGCATCATAACCACTCGATAACACCCTTTATTTTAGGACATGAACCCACTAATTAATCTCTTTCCCGAGGTTGTCTTTAGCGAAGCACGCCGTCCGCTCTCTCCCTTCTTTTGTCGAAATGGGAAAAGGGGTTCGTGGCCCTTTCAAGTACATGCACATCTTTCACATTGCAGATGAGGTCCATTTCCACTTTGTCAGTCCGTTAGTTGGTATCAGTTAGGGCAGTTAGGTGTGCACGGAAAGAGAGGAAGGTTAGAATGAAAAAAGAGAGGGAGGAAAAAGCGGCCCCTCAAGGACCCTAACGTTTTACCAAATCGAAAACGAAAAGTCAAGGGTGTTGACTTTTCAAATGAGAACCCAACTTTTTAGATTAGTGGCAATCGAAGGAGATTAGAGAGGGGGCCAAAGGGGGGAAAATTAAAAAGCTTATCTTTTGGAGATGACAAGTGATCACTTGAATGATAGGCTACTTTGTCCAAATTTAATCTTATCTTATGCGTATCAATAGCAGCCAACTGTCCTGTCCTCTACTACTGAAAAAAAAAAAAAAAAAACTGTCCCTTCCTCTAAAATGGCCCTTAAAAGCCGAGAGCCTTAATATAATTTGCTACTATATACAGAAGGATCTTGTCAACAAAATGTCTCTAGGAAACTTTCTACACATTTATTTAATGAAGAAATGTTCAATTTTCAAAGCATCAATCGTCCATATTATGAGAGTATTCGATGTATTTAAAATTATATTGTCACCTTATACAATTGTCCATCAAATCGTTCTTGGGGCACCCTTCAATTAAAAAATCCTATAAAAAAAGTCCCTTGCAACAGTCATTGGCCTTAATATAATTTTTTTCCATTTACAAAAGGGTTTTGTTAACCGAGTGTCCCTAAAACACTTTCTAGGCATATATTTCAAAAAGAAATGTTCGATTTTGAAAGCATCAATAGGGTATTCGATGTATTTCAAACAATGATATCGCCTTATATAGCTCTTCATCAAGTCTTCTTATCGCACCCCTTAATCAAATTCTTATAAAACGGGGTAGATTAAATTAAAGCACCAGCACCCACTTGAACCCTAAGTCAACACTTTACTAAATTATTAAGGGGATTAAGGTTTAAGATTCCTCCATTTGATTAATTTGACTTCAAAAGGAAAAGAACGAGGAGGAGGGGTTGTGCGAGATCTCCACATGATAGCGATGCTCCAACTTGCATTATCTATAACGTGGCTTTAGAGAGAGGGTCGTGTGGTGTGGGTGACTCGAGAGGGACGTCGAGTGACGTCATCATCTGCCCATCCGACGGTTCTGGACGGTCGGACTGACGCCGCCGTGGGCATCAAGCTTGAGTGGCTTTATTTTGGACTCTTTTATTTTTATTCATTTTGTTTTACTTAATAGAACGGAAGTCCCTAATGTACTTAAATGAAAGGAAAATTAATGTCTCTCGTGATCGTCCAATTTAAATACCTTTTTCCTCAGTCGCTCACGGCTATTTTGTGGAATTGTCGATATGAGTGTATTCAGAAAGCTTATGAAAGATAGATTTATGGAAGAATTCCCAACGAAAAATAATTGTAATGATAAGAATACCTTCTTAATATTTGGATATCACCATTACATTTGAATGCAATGAAATTCATCTGTTACATGAAAGACATGGATTCTCAATTCTTAAAGGTATTTATGCCACTTGAAATATATGGTAACCTTTCGCATTAGAATTAGGTGAATTCTACGACCATATGATCATCAAATACCCAATAAGCTAAAACTCTCTCTCTCTCTCTCTCTCTCTCTCTCTCTCTCTCTCAATTGTACCTGATTCGACTGCTATAGTGCTACCGGGCCTACTAATTATTGTCATTGAATTCAAACCCTCACAAACCATCACTAAGTTGGCCTCTCGCTCTCTTAGTAAACCTTGGAATCTTGACCGAACCTATATCTAAGATTGACTTAAGGTCATGATGACTTTTTAGGGAGGGGGAGGAGGGGGAAAGAGAGATGGTTAGAGATCGAGGATGTTCCCATGTCGTACCAAGTGACAATAGAAACAATTGCTAAGGATAGCCATGTGCATAGCAGCATGGTGGAATGAGGCAGCATCCAACAACATCAAGTACATAGAAAAAAAGAAGAGAGGGAAATTGGGGTATGGGGGAGGGGGAGGAGGGGGAAAGAGAGATGGTTAGAGATCGAGGATGTTCCCATGTCATACCAAGTGACAATAGAAACAATTGCTAAGGATAGCCATGTGCACAGCAGCATGGTGGAATGAGGCAGCATCCAACAACATCAAGTACTTAGAAAAAAAGAAGATAGAGGGAAGGTGGGGTGTGGGACGCGCATGACCCACTAACTAAAATTGATCAGAAGAAGTTTTATCTAATCAAAGGGGAGGGGAGGGGAGGGGAGGGGAGGGGTTTAGAGAGATGGCCGGAGATCAAGGAAGTTCCCGCATCATTCCAAGTGACAATAGAAACAATTGCTAAGGATGGCCATGTGCATAGCAGCATAGTGGAATGAGGCAGCATCCAACAACATCGAGTACACAGGAAAAAAGAAGAGAGAGGACAAGTGGGGCGTGGGACGTGCATGACCCACTAACTAAAATTGATCGGAAGAAGTTTTATCTAATCGAGAAATTGATGAAAAATATAAATATCCTCCCCCTCCTAATTTATGAGTTCTATGCATCATAGGGTTATGTTGGGTTACACCCAAGCACATGACCCAACGAAAACCTATATAAAAATACTATTTCGCATGAAAAATTAGTTAGTGTCCATACATAATCAGGTGATTATACATAGAAAGAAAGTGAGTAATTAATTTATGAAAGTAGGTGACCAAGCGATGCACATTATTTCCTTAACGACAGAGATAGGTAACCTATAAAAAGATCGATAAATCCCAGCCCGGGATCTCGCTCGCATCTAGAGCCGGATACTTTCAAAATCGATGGAGGCGTCCGTGGGAATGCGGTCCAGGACCGAGGATCCGCCCGACAAAAACAAAAAAGAACAGACGAGGCGCGCGGGGCCCCCACCACACCAGGGCGGGTGCAGCGATCGGGTGCGTGCGGGCGCAGGCGCTCCCCGAAATCCGCGGCCGCCCAATGGGGAACCGACGCGTTGGAGGATCTGGCGCGCGTCATCGATCGTCACGGGCGGGGAGTGGACGGTGGCGGTGGAGGGATGGGGAGGCGCGTTCCGCTGCTTCGCTTCGCAGTGTCGTTTTGGGACGAAAGTCCTCGATTGGGGACAAAGGCTTGCCCCCCTCACGGGCGGGCCCCACGCGGCTGTTCTCTTTTTTTTTTTTTTTTTTTTTCTTATATGATTCCCACATGTAATCCAATCAAAATCACATCCGCCCGGTGTTCAATTACTTTATTCAAAAATTGCCAAAAATTAATGTCGTTTCAATTTTATTTTAATTTAATTATTCTCGCATCATCGCTCGCTCCATAAAATCCACCCCCCCTCGCGGGATTCCCTCCGAATCCTCCGCCGCCGTTCTTACTCCAACCATTCTTTAATTTTTCCTTCTCGGCTTGGGTAAATAGGGCGAAATTGAGATTTCGAAAGAACAGCATCGAGATCGATGTGTAGCGTTGGATCCAACCAAGGAGAAAAAAAAAAAAAAAATCCCAAGCGAGTCTCTTGAAAAGATGTCTTTCTGAAAAGTTAGGTCCAGACAAAACGCATCGACGCTAGGGAAATCCAATGATTTTATCCCAAAAAACCCGTTGTAATTCTCCACGTATGCTTTAATCTTGTCATATAATTTGATGGGTTTGTCATAAGAGTACAAATTCAAAGATTTTCACGGGAGGAGAACGACATGGATGTCGTCAATTTACAATTATTTTTCGTGATAAACGTGGTACGAGCATATAGATTTGAGAATTCTTTTCGGGGGGCGGTATCAACCCATCTTTGTCATTAAAGAAGAAAAAAAAAAAAGAGAGTTTTAACGAAGGCGGTGAGGTAAGCTACACCCTCCCGATAGGGAGAAATTCCAAAAAAAATCGAGAGTAGGGAAGCAGGATCGGAGCAAAATCCCACGAGACGGGGCAGGGATAAAGTAACGTCCAGCTCCCCACTATCGTCATCGCCACACACGTGGATCGGATTCGGACCGGGCCCCACCCCCCAATTATTATCTTTATCTACGCGGTATTAAAACTGATAATAATCGCCAGTCCAGTCCCCCCCATTAATCAACGGATGGACTTTGGGGGAGATTTTTCTTCTTCTTTTTTTTATTTATTATTATTATTGCTAATTATTGCTTCGGAGAAGAAGATGGAGTTGGATTATTAATAGATTTAGAGTAATATAAGTTTAATATTGTTTGCGTTCACTTGGCATTTCGCAAATGTGCAGCCGGCTTCGTGGCTCCGACGCTGGCATTTTTCTCCGTTGTCGGTGTCGGAATGTTTTACTTTTTTGCTTTGGTTATAAATTATTCTTTATTTATCTAATCCTCGGACTGTGTCAGCGGCTCCGCGTATGTTTCGGGTCGGGGCAACCATCAGCATGTGCGTCTCGCTAGGCCACCAACAGATTGACATTCTCTCTCTTTATTTTGTCCCCCCACTTCCGCTTTTTTCTTTTTCCCTAGTTTTTCGCGTGAACTAATTGGCAACTTGAAAATTGGGAGAAAAGCAATGTACACGCCCCATATGTCCAATTACTAGTAGTTGCTTACATAGTGTTCGGTGTTATTGACCCAATTGATTGCTCAAATTGGATGTCAAGACTACAAATTCTTGCTCGGCCCCGTCCGTGAGTGAAAATGTTATAAGTTCGAGAAAGATATGATATATTTATATGCCCAATTTTTTCGGTTGCAATCTTGTTTTGTCCTTTTGGAACGAGAAAGTGTTTGTCCTATTATGTGGAATAATTTTGAGAGAGAATCATAGCTATCTTTCATAGTTCAAAAGCAAGAATCCTATGTGTACTTTCACACTGTTTAGATTGAATAGCTCCACCGATCTATTAGACCCTATTAATGTGTGGATCTTAATAATTCGAGCGGAAAAGTTCTATTTTAGGTTTGGCCTCCTGGAGGTAGCATCTATTGAAATTTATCTCGTGACATATGTTATGAAATAGGCAAAGATTCCCACATGGAAAAAAGCAGCCGTATAATGGAATTTTGCCTAACTAAAATCACCAAAGTAGCTTATCACTTTGGTTAGTCCCCAGCAGCCCCATTCATCTATGATTGCATTATGTCTTATTCATAGTACACTTATACCTATCAAGGCAACGAAGCAAAACTCGAATTTGCAAATTTGCAATCCCAGATTCTTATCGAATGTTTTTTAGGAAGTCTATGCTTGTGCTATTTGGGTGAAGAACAACTATACACTCCGAAACGACGGGCCAAATCATAGCCTAAAAGGCGTAACATGTATGTCTCATTCATTCTCGATTTGAATTAATTCTTCCTCATTGCGCAATAACTTATATTGATCACTTAAAAGCCCAAATTCCATCCTCTTTTTTTTTTTCTTTTTTTTTTCCCAATGTCATATGTGCGTCAAGTTTGAGAGAGGGAAGGAGAACAAGGAACCACCTATATTCTGTTCCAAGTATTGGTTTGGCCCGTTAGTTTAATGCATGACTTAGCTTAGCAATATTGTATAGTTAGTGCGAATGCGGGAAAACCCAAACCAGAACGGATTTTTCCGGAGAAGGCAAACCACGATTTATGGGACGATGACGTTTTGGTCTCTCCAGAAAAGCTGATTTTGATTCGGTCTGCAATCGCTTTGTGTTCAAGGGAGATGAGTAGAAACTGCTCCTGACCTCACACCACTGCCTAATTAGGTCCTTTATGCGCGTTTGTTATTTGATGAAGTCAATAATTCCAACTTGAACAAGAATAATCAAATAGAAATGTTACAAAGAAATTGGGCAAATATTTTAGGGCAGCCTCCCTAGCGCCTTCCAAGTAGGCTCTCTCCCTAGATTCTCTTGCTCTTTTATGCCAGAATTTCTTTTTGAGATTTCACATCAATCGATGACGTCGTTACGTCTTATTAATTCAATTTTTACGTCGATAAAAGATTTTGTCTGCACAATAATTCATCTATAAAATAATTTATTCGGTACATTATGATTTGATAGATTTATAGACACTCATTAATTTCTCGATTTTGGTTACCGTCCTCAACAAAATGAAATTATTGGCACATGAAATTAACTGGCCACTCCCCCACAAATTTAGCAAAAAGAAGATTTTTGTTTTTATTTTTTATTTTTTTGGAGTTTATTACTCAAGCAAGTCAAAGAAAACGGCCGGTATGAAAAAGGTAATGCGGAAAAGGAAAAAACCATATGATACAACGAACCCGCTTTAGGAGAACAGAAGTTGAGCATGTTGGACATAATTTATGCGGTTTTTATATTCTCGCAAGTGAGATTAGAATAGAATTTCTCGTTGCTTAGTCAATTAAAATGATCTTAACTAACGATTTTTCATGTGGGTGTTAGGATAGATTTGCTGGATTTAAGAGCAAAATTAAAGCCTAAAACCCTTTTTTTATAAAACAAATTTCTAACTGTACTCTTAATGTGAAGAGACGCGGGAAACATGGGTCCGCCCCAGCGTGTTAGGGACAAGTGGGGAAAAAAAAAAAATTTTTTTCCAATTAATTATCTTTATTTAATTCGTCAACAAAAGGACAGATTGCAATTAAATATACAAAAACAAAAGAAATTAAAAAAGGAGAAGAAAAAGGAATGAATTGTTCAATGCGAGGGAGGCTTCTTCACCAAGTGCCTTACCCCCTACGGATCTTGTGGACTCGTGAGCTGTGGAAGAAGACGAGGAAGGGGAAGGAAAAGCTCTATATAAGCCCACCACTTTCTCCCCTTTTCTCCTTTCTAAAACAGCTTCTTCTTCAAAATCTCTCCAATCCAGTCTTTTCTGATCAGCAGCGCCTTTTCCCTGCATCAGTTTCCTCTCTTTCGCTTCCGTTTCTCGGAAAGTTGGCGGCCATGGAAGAAGAAGGCATGGTGGTGAACCATGGGAGGGAGCATCAGGAGCTGATAGACTTGCCTCCGGGCTTCAGATTCCACCCCACGGACGAGGAGATCATAAGCCACTACCTCACTCCCAAGGTCCTGGACAGCGCCTTCTCCGCCAGTGCAGTCTCGGAAGTAGATCTCAACAAGTGCGAACCTTGGGACTTGCCAAGTTAGCACCAGACCCTTCTCAGCTCCTCTTTCAATGACCCTCTTGCTTTCTCTTTTATTCATTCTGGGTTTTGGTTTTGGCTTTCTTTTCGTTTTCCTTTTAATTTTCCAGAGAAAGCCAAGATGGGCGAGAAAGAGTGGTACTTCTTTTGCCAGAAGGATAGGAAGTATCCGACAGGGACCAGGACCAATAGAGCTACGGATTCTGGGTATTGGAAGGCCACAGGCAAAGATAAGGAGATCTACAGAGGGAGAGGCAGGCTCGTGGGAATGAAGAAAACCCTTGTTTTCTACATGGGTCGAGCCCCCAAGGGAGAGAAGACCAATTGGGTCATGCATGAGTACAGATTGGAGGGCAAATTGGCTTACTACAATCTCTCCAGGGCCGCCAAGGTACGAGATAACTGTACATACGCATGATTGCTCTACATACTCTCTCCTTCCTTCTATAGCTTTCTTGTGATTCTTTTTTCTTTTCATGGAAAGGGAAAGAAAAGAGGGGATTTCATTTTCATGTGGCTTTAGAGATTGAATCCTCCTGCTTTTTCCTTCTCTAGTTTTACTATGATTTCCTCCTTTTTCTCATGTGGGTTGCTTTTGCTTTTGGTGTGAGTAAATCTTGGCAAAAAAGGGGGAGGGCTTTTTGATGATGATGATGTCCATATTATTGCAGGATGAATGGGTGGTGAGTAGGGTTTTCCACAAGAGCACGGGCGTCAAGAAAGCTCCATCTCCGGGCCTGCTCACAAGAATCAATTCTTATGTCGATGACTTTCTGGATATGTCTTCCCCCCCGCCGCCTCTCATGGACGCGCCTTCTTCAAGCAGACCGAGCTCGAGCTTCACCGATGGGGAAAATGAACTGAAGGGCGTGATCAATTCAGGCCCAAGAGCGCTGGATGGGAACGGCAGTTACTTTTATTTTCCGGCAAATTCGACTGATGACCAGCACCAAGGACTACTCCAGGAGCAACGAGATCGCATGAATTATTGTCATGTCATGAACCCAAGTATGGATGCCGTCATTGCCCTCCACAATCATCGAATCATCCTCCTCTCTTTCCCTCTCCCGGGTCTACGAATCCTGAGGTGTACTTGCACCAAGGACGAAGCGACGTGGGATCAAGCTTTGGTGGCACGGGTTTCAGCTGTGGGAGCACCGATCCTGCTCTTCTAAGAGCAATAAGGGCAAATTTTGGGGCATCGAACCCCCAGCAAAACAATCAGTGCAAGGTGGAGCAGTTTTCATCCAATCATTCTATGGTTAGTCTATCTCAAGACACCGGGCTCAGCACGGATGTTAACAATGAGATATCTTCTGTACCGATTTCCAAGCAAGAGGTGGGCAGCAGCGACGCATTTGAAGACCTCGAGGGTTTGTCATCAGTAGGCCCGATTCAAGATTTGGATTTTTGGGACTACTGATAAAGCAAAACATAGACAGCATCTTATAGAGATGATTATTTTAGAAAAGTGATCCCTCTTGAGTATATCTAGTTCTTCAGGTTCTTGGATCTTTTTATTTCTGTACATAAAATATTCCCGATGTCCAGCACCTCTTAGATTCTTCTTTTATCGATGGATCAAAGGGAACGTATTAAGTGATTATAATTTATGAACCTCTTATGTAAATTATTGTTTTTCTTATTATGTTTTTGCAGTTATGTATTTAGTCATTCGTTCCGCTTTCTTCTGCTGTCTCTCCTTCTTTCGACGTTCTGTTAATTAACACCTACGCGTGTTATTCTACGGAGCATTAAAAGGCTGATTTTACCATGAAATTTACCAAAGAGGGAACCCCTCCGGTCAAAGAGTGCAAACTTTGGGGTCAAGTTCAACGGAGAAAAGAAACAAACTATTTCGTTGAAAAGGTCCTTCTAACCGGGGGAAAAGGAAGATAAAGCTCGATAAAGTCATCAGAATTTAAGAAGAAGATGGGGTGATCTTTTCAACAGAGAGCACTATGATGGCATATCGATCCAGGTCCATTGAATGTGAAATGTGGATTAAAGGACAAGCCTGGGGAATCAACAAATGGGAGCTAAAAGCTTCATCAACACAGCTGAGGAAGAGAATCTCCTCAAGTTCACCGCACACCCATCTTCTGATCTAATTCATGTGTACACAGCTTGATAACCCATTTAATAAAAAGAGAATTGAATTCAGAAGGGAATGACATCATGTGCAAATCCTTAATGCTTGGACAGGTGGATAATACACTCCAAACAGCAACCTTCTCTCTAGAGCAAGAGATTCCCACCCCCACCCCAAAAAAAAAAAAAAAAAAAAAAAAAAAGGAATTGAAAAAGATCCCTGGATCACATGAATCATTCCCAGCAGATGCCTCTCTCTCTCTCTCTCTCTCTCTCTGTGATCTAACTTAACGTTTTTAATTGAGACATCAAGTAAAACAAGAACAAGTGTTTCCTGCCCTTTCTAATCTTTCGTCAAAAAGGAAGGTACTGAAAAGACAATGAAAAAGGGTATGTTCTTTGGATAACATGGGAAGGTGTCAGCTACAAGGATTGCTCTCTTTCTGCGGCCTTTTCCCTCCCTCTCTCTCTCTCTCTCTCTCGATGAATCAATAATTGACAGTTTCCTTCCTTTTTTGTTTTTTATCCTGAAATGTTAAACGTTCACCCCAAGTCTGGTTCCTGCAAGAGTTACCGAATATATACGAAAATGAAAGATGTGAAAATCATCTGCGAACGTATAGGCGTGGTGGGCCATTAACACAAGTTCGATCCCTGGAGTAAACCACTTCTTAATTTGCCTGACATTAATTTCAGCAGAACAAAAGCAATGACGGCAACAAGATGAACCCTTCTCTGAGAGAGGGGGAGAGAGAGAGAGCTTCCGTTCTGGCCCATCTAATGTGTCAGCTTACTTTCTATGCAAAGCAAAGGAGGGAGAGTTGGTTTGAGACTTGCGGGGGAATTAACCGCCCATTTCAGGCCGTTCATTCGTTTTCATTCCCTTTACGGACATGGAAACTGGAATTGTCGCGTTAAAGCATTTTTGGTCCCAAGCAAATGAAGGGGAAGCAAACAAAAACAAGAACAGCGTACACAACACGAGCGGTGAAGCCATGTTCGTGTCTCTCTCTCTCTCTCTCTCTCTCTCTCTCTCCTCCCTTCCCCACCCCCTTTTCTTCCTTGTGAATTACAGTAAAAGGCCCGATTTGCTGCATGAAAAAATGGAGGGCGCCACCAACCGGTCACGACGCCAGGCCACACACTCTCCCTGCGCTTCACAGTTACTACATCTCTCTCTCTCTCTCTCTCTGACTTACCTCATTTGCATGTCATCTCTGGTCTTTTGTTTTTCCCTTGTTGGGAAAAATCCGAGCCAAACTTATATTTGGGTTTCGATTTTCTATAGTTAGTTCATTGAGAATCAAAACATTCATGTTTAGGTTATTTGACAAGTATTTTTGAAAGCACTTGTTGGTGAACACTCTTTGTAGTATGCCCGTGGTTAGTGGACAAAAGGCATAATTATCTTCGTCGCTTACATGAATATGATTGCCCAAAATTAGGGTTTTTATCCATCACTTTGTAGAGACTAAGAAAATTAAAAGCCACGAGCACATGCAAGGGATAATGTGTTTGCTAATACGAATGGATTTATTAAGTGCCAGTAGGAGATTAACATTCATTGTAATTACAGAAAAATCCAAATGGGCATGGAGAAAAACACATATTTAGATAATGATTGGCCCTAAAATTGGAAGAAGCAAATTGCAATCTCAATCTTGTTTTTTATTCGTACATCGTTGAATATCAGACTACCTTATTTTCGTTCTCTTTTTTTATTTTATTCAGGTCATGCTTTTAATCTTGCCTAATGACTCCACTAACACGCTTAATTCAATCATCGTTGACTTCGTTTTCTACGACTTCCCTATGAAACGCAACTTCTTTTAATTTGCTAAAAAATAAACTTCTTTTAATTTAAACGTTCTCCAAATTAAGCATGATTATAATAAATAAAAAAGTTACATTTTTTTCCAACGCTGGTCACGCATCAAAAGAAAAAGATCCGCACCTTCTAATTTAAGCTTTTTTTTTTTTTTTTTTTTTTGTTGGGTTAGGTCATGTAATTTTATTATATGTTCTTGAGGGTAAACAAGAATCGTTTTATAAATATATATATATAAGTAGATATTCACACCTGAGAGAGGTAAAGACAATTGAGAAGGTTCGATAGATCATCCATTCAGCTTCCTTTTATGCCTTTTTATTTTATTGTGTAGCAATCGAAAAAATCGTTTGAAAAATCCCGGATGGCAACTACAATAATTCTTTATATGAAATAGAGATTAGAGACCCTCCTAATCACGTCCTTTCATCCGTACGCTAAATCTCCATCAAGATATCAGTGAAAACGAATTCCCGTGCGTATAATACAAGGAAATGGTGTGACCCAGGAGAGAGAGAATATATGATTATGTATGCACATACGTATGCATGTAAGCTTCGTCAATTTCTTCGTCTTTGGACGTATCCGTCGTGGAATTAATCGATACATAGCCAGTCTAGCAAGAGTCTTGCACAGTGAATTGTAGAGGAAATTTCACGCCCGTTGGCTTTTGTAGCGATATTCTTGACTTGTCCTTTTTGTTCGGATAACCTAATCTTGTTCTTTTCCTAATTTTATTTTGTCCGCCATTTCATTCGGAAGAGGACCTGTGGAACGAAGGGGCTAAATGTCTTCTTGTTCATGAAGCCATTGAAAAGCATTGATCCATCAACTTCTGGAATGGTTCTCATTCTAGATTCTTTTTCCAGCATTTTCCCACGAATGCACAGGTAAAGTCTAGGTATCCGCATGGACATGGCATGTGCAGTGCAATGTCACATTGTCGTTGCGCAAACTAGAAGATATTGGGTCTTCTAGCGAAGATCCGGATTGCAAATCACGCGTCAATACTCCGGTGTCAATGAAAGACACGAGTAATGTCGAGGTGAGGATGGCGACACATGGGAATTGAAGAGTAATGAGGAACTTTATGATGTTCTGGATATGTGACGTGTGAGTTTATCAACGTTAATAAGTATGTCTGTTGTAAGTCACATGCCAATATCGCTCCGTAAAATATTAGAATAAGTATCAGCCCC
Organism: Eucalyptus erythrocorys; assembly: GCA_014182555.1. NCBI lineage: Eukaryota > Viridiplantae > Streptophyta > Magnoliopsida > Myrtales > Myrtaceae > Eucalyptus > Eucalyptus erythrocorys. The sequence continues at coordinate 37,332,331 of CM024597.1, forward strand.
CTACTTTCGGTCATCATGTCAATCTTAAATTTGCTTTTGTCAGTGATCTAATGCCATTTGAGAGATGGAATGTACCAACATAAGAAACACGGTACTCGACGCGCTCCGTCCAATCTTCAATCAATTTATTTATTTTTTATTTCATTACTGTACGAGAGTTAATGCCGACATAATGCTTGTCGGTATGGATTGGGGGGTTCATGTACCACGTTTAAAGAATGATATTCACTAGGCTAATCACATATGAAAGGAAGAATAATGTGAATCCATGAATCTAGAACGTGATGGGAAATTTCAAGGAAATTTCTCAAAAGATAGTACCAAATCCACTACCATCGTCAGTCCCTGTCCAAGATATACCGTTTCTTGTCACAGCTGGAACGACAGATCTAAAACAACATAAACAGTAAACGCCATTGATGTGGATTTGGCATTGATGTCGAGAAGCCTTTATGGCTCGGAAGATTTCTTTGCGGCGTGCGCGTGGTTGTAATTTTGTTGGTTGTGCAATCCTGTGTATGTATGCATGCATGCACATTGGCAATCCTGTTCCGGGTAATTTTCACATTGGATATGTATATAGTATCTCTTCCTCGATGGCCTTGACTATAGGCAAAAAGGAAGATGCTCGATCCTTTTTGGGTCCTTTCAAATATCGAATTTCGTAGTTTCGGACGGCGCACGTCTCTTGGAATTCGCTGGTTTTTCCAATACAGAGACTCTATATCTGTAAGCAGTGGGCACCATATCGAAAATCAAAAGATTTCCTTAAAAAATATGCTCAAGAAGTGTTCCATTGAAATTCGTTAATAAACCCTTACGGTAATGTAAGAGAGCATGCATATCTATGCGAAATTAAACTGCGTAAGTATGCAACTGGGCCAAGATTAATTAGCTTACTTAAATAGTTGCCGTTTTCGTTCATTTAAATTTCTCGATGAAATTTTTTTGGAATGCCTTACCAAATCAAGCTTTTAAAAGTCTTCCGTAGAAAAAGCTATCCGAGAAATGTTCCTCTGGTAGGTCTGTGCAACCTAACTTGTTTGTATATCTACGGACTTATGTTGTTTCTATAAGCAGTTCATTTAAGTGGGACCAGTAAAGTCGAGGAGAATTGGCGAAATTTCGTTTCATCTGCAGCATTGATTCTTCATTCTCGGTTCTAGAAATGGAAATAAACAAAGTCTACTTTCTGCGGAGGGGAGGGATCAAAACTCATTTTTTTTTTGGAAAAGTAGACCAAAAATCCGTTTCTTTAAGATAAATTGACGAATCACAAAAATCAAGTAAATGCCAGTAAATAAGTCAACTGAGACCCGGTAGTGCAGAGCAATAAATTCATCGAACAAAAGTTGGCATGTCGCGCTAATTTAGGTTGGCAATTTCTAAAATGTTCTATTAATACGAAGGGTCACTAACCAGGGCAAAAAAAAGTTGATAATTGAATAGAAAAAGCTGGCACACTAAAAAAAGATAATTAATAATTAATGTTCGTAAGTAAACAAAATCAAAATTGCCAACCCAGTATTTAGTTGATAATTTAATCTGATAAAAATTGATCAATCGCTCTAATTTAGATTGGAAATTTCTAATAAGAATTGGTACGTTCGAAACTTTAGTAGTTATAAAAATAAAAGTTTTTTTTTTTTGTAACCCAGGAAACCCCGCACTCTGACCAACGCGGACGGCCCGACAGGCCCGGGATACAGAGAGAATAAACCCTGGAGGAGCGACTGCAGAACCCATCACCACAGTACTCCAGGTAAGAATCCCTAACGACGCCTCTGGGATTCGAACTCCTCCCCTTGCGTTAGGAGGAGAGAGCCCGAGCCAGCTGCGCCGCTGAAGGCGGTGGTAATAAAAGTTGGTAGGTAACAAAACAAAAAATTGGTAAATCTGAAAAATTATCGCATTATGTCATTTGGTATCCATTCTCACTGAACCCTAGTATTACACTCCCTTTAAATGCACGCATCTTATAATCGTTTAACTACTGTCCTTACTTGCAAATCAACATCAGGTCTTTCAAGAAATAGTTCTTAGAACAGATTATTAGGGGCGAACTTTATTCTTCTTTTTTATAATCCCAGGCCTAAACCTGTTAATAACTTCGGTCACGGTCAGCTACGGTCATCTCGATTCTTTTTTTAAATTAGCATACTCGATAATTACATTTACCTTCAATCTAGAACGCTGGATTATTATTATGTTTAGGTCTTTGTTTGGGCGGTGACCATACACACGAGCACATGGGCAGCGACAGGGATGTGTGGAGAGGGTCTTACGCGTCCTGCAACGTTGCTGGAATCGACGAGGCAGGTCTATCCTCCCCACGATCAATGCATGACGCAGCATTTGACTTAACAATGTCCGATCAGGGTTGGAAGTCTTTTCCATCTCTATCTGGTTGTCTTGCCTGATTTGGTTGGATTGACCCGCGTAGAAAACGGAAAAAAAGCAGGAGTGGAAAGTGAGGAAAGTTACGGTTGCAGCTTGGGAAGTTCCTAATGAATTCTTCCCCATGCTGATCCGCTCAAAACGCGGATGCAGTACGGTCGAGTCAAGATCGAAACTTCGGGCGAAAGAACCCTAGAAAGCAACCAGCGAGAGCGAGAGGAGAGAGAAAGACTACGGAAACGTTGATATCATTACCCAGACGAATGACCCATTTAGGAGAAGAGCTTAGGGCACGACTCTCTATCACTCGATGAGGAGTCTCTGAAACTGAATGTGATGCTTTTGACCTAGAAAAGAGTAATCTCACAATGGAAATTTATCCGCAAATTTAGTTTTTCAAAATCCTAATGCAGCTTATAGCTTATTCACTTCTAATTGCAGCAAAATCAGTAATGATTATCTAAAAAGTTCTAAACATATCGTATGGCGGCCAATTTTTTTCCAAACTTTTTAATTATACCAATTTAGTCCTAAACATTTCAACGATTTACCAATTTACTTATAAATCTTTCAATTGTGTAAAATTAGTCCTAATGAATTCTTCCCCTATTGATCCATTACCGACATGCATGCAGTGCAGTTGAGTTGAGTCAAGATCGAAACTTCGAGCGAAAGAACCCCAGAAAGTGACAAGCGAGAGCAAGGGAGAGAGACTACATACATTCATTATCATTAACCAGACTAGGGAAAAGTGTTAAAAAAGTTATAAACCTTTTATATTTGTACCAATTTAGTCCTAAACTTGAGCGGCCTCAAGTTGGAATCTCGCTGGCCGTCACCTCGGCGGTCGTCGAGGTCTAGTGATTGGCTAGAGGAAAGGGGAGAATAGGGAAAGAAGAAAAAAATTCAGAAAATAGTAAAATATTATTAAAAATTATCAATGTCAGTGCCAATCTTACCACATTAGTGCGCCAATGCTCAGTCATTAAAATTCTAAAAATTAGCTAGAAATGACTGGATTGGTACAAAATAAAAATGTTTAGGACTAAATTAACACCGAAAAAATATTTAGGATTAAATTGACACAAATACTATAAATTTAGGACTTTTTAATATTTTTCCCACCAAACCAAGTATCCCTTAAGGAGCAAATCTTGGGGCAATATTCTCTATCACTCGATAAGGATTCTTTGAAACTATAATGATGGGTTTGACCTAGAAAAGAAGTCGCTCTCGATGCCGTCGATGGTGTCCATCACTTAAGTGACAGATCGTGCCCACCGTAATGCGTGCTCTTTGAAATTTATACAGCTTCATGCGGAAATATACGGGAAATATCGTTCTGGGAGTTTCCAAAGCAGGTCGCGATCAGGAAAAACTGTTCCAGGGAGTGCTATATTCCAATGCCGAAAATTGTCGGCCAAACGAATTTTTCCAACAATTTCATATCTTCAAAGATAAAATAAATGATCGCGTTACTCTCTCTCCCTCTCCCTCCCCCTCCCCCAACTTGATCCGTCAGCCGTGGTTAGAAGGTGGAAGAAGGGAAAAAGAAGAAACAGGATTGAAAAGTAGGAGAACACATCTAATTCATTAAATAGTTAGTACATTATCATGTTCTTCTCTAAAAAGGGTACAATGTAAATTTATCCACAAATTTAGTGTATCAAAAGCCTATTGCAGCCTATAGCTTATTCACACTTTTGATTGTAGCAAAATCAATAATAATTGTCTGAAAAGTTTTAAATATATTGTATGGCAATGAATTTAGTCCTAAATTTTTCAGTTGTGCTAATTTAGTCTTAAACCTTTTGATGATTTACCAATTTAGTTGTAAACATTTTAATTATGTCAATTTAGTCATAAACATATCAAATAATTATCGATTAGTCAGACACATTTTAATGATTTGCCAATTTACCAACAAGCCTAGACTTGGGCAAAGGCTGCCTAGACCTGGCCAACGCAGCCCTTGCCCAAGCCTCAGGAGTCAAGCCCTCACATGTGGCTGGTTGTTGGCCATGGCTGAGTACCAGTCACGAGCAAAAAGAAAAGAAAAGAAAGGATGAAAGGAAGAAAAGAATGAAAATATTTAGAAAATTTATAAAAAAACACAAAAATTGTCAACGTCACCCCATGTCACCCCATATAAGCAAGCTGGCATTCATATCTTTGAATTCCTATCAAAATTAGTTGAAATAATTACATTAAAAAATTTCCAAAATATTTAGGACTAAACTTGCATGATTGAAAGATTAAAGATTAAATTAGTGAATTATCAAAAGATTTTGGACTAAATTGGCCGCCATACATTAGGTTTAAAACTTTTTGGACAATTATCCTAGCAAAATCAAAATAAGCCATCAATGCTAAGTAGCTCTATATTTTTATGCACTTATATTTTCTATCATCAGATTTGGTGAATAGAATATAGGAGCTTAATATGATAAAGAAAAATGTAGAGAATCCATTACAGTGATGTTATAGTCAGGAATTCATATGATCAAACCTTTCGAATATTATACGTGATGGCCAACTAGCTTATGACTGAATTTCAACGGAAGCAATATCGAGGATGGATTTTATTGGTGTGACATGGATACGACACGCGTACATCCCCAGAACTCTGGAGGCTTGATTGAAACTCTTTGTCTAGTGTGCACGTTAAGATGAATAACGTGGACAGGAGTTCCAGGAAGTCACTCAATATCGTCCTGGCAAATCGTGGTCCATATATGCGAAAAAAACATCAGAACTTGTTCCGGTTCCTTCCTGGCACTTCTCTTTGTAATTTATCCTGGTCATGATATAGAAATGGGAAAAAAAAGGAATACAATGTCGTCGACGCGTCGCCTTTTTAATCATGCTTTTCTCTGGAGGTCTAGAGTCGCTCGGCGGGTCGATGAAGTTGGCTACATTTATTAGGCGAAGTTTGGAGGAAAACCCTAGGCATTTGCGATGGTTATGGCATCAAACTTGCACTTTTAACGTAAAGGTAGTGAGATTATGGTCTTATGATATTAGTCTCAAAGTGTGTATGAACAATGAGAAGAAAAACTATAAATAAAGAATTCAATAGATGGGACATGCCCAATCACCCAATAAGATTTTTTCCTATCGCTTTAAATTGACTTGTAATCTCGCGTGTCATGTTAAACATGCTTAGCACCAAATGCCAAACTAGAGAGGGCACTGTGGATGGAATTGCGATTTTCTAAAATCTTTTTTTTTTTTTTTTTTTTTTTTTGTAGGGGAGGACTTTGCTAATAAGTTAAAATCTTCGGTTAAAGAGGGATTTTTCCCTTGATTGGGCAAACGAGGGAACGTGTGCGGCTGGCCCAATGAAAGATTGCAACTTTGGAGAAAGCAACGATTTTGGGTCAATTTGTAAAATTTCCTCTTTTTGGAGGGGGCGCAAAGAAAAAGTAGAAGTCGTCCAATGTCGTCATGATGGACTTCGGTTGGTCCGTCGTTGTTCTGCCGGAAAGGGATTGATGGCCTACATGTTATAGCTTTCCATTTATGCAACCTCCCCTCCTTTTTCTTCTTTCCCTATTTATCTCTCTTTGCCTCGACGTATCCTCAGGGCTCTAATTGACTAGTGGTGTGATCGTTAGAGGACTTTGTTAAAAAGTGCCCGAGATATCTTCATCGAGTATATCGCGAATTTTCGAAGAAAAAAATGCAATTCTATATACCATGAGTACGATTGGTATCCCAAATTACAATACTTTTCTAGTCCAATAGAGATATTCTCAATAATAGTCTATTTACTAAACCACTGTTTCCTGCGTGCATATATCCGGAAAAAAAAAATTCTAATCAAATTTATGGAACCAAATCTAATCTAATTTTCTCTTTTGTTTGTGTTATATACCAACATGTATCGAGTTTTTACCACAGGACACAATAGTGTCTTCCGTGTTAGAAAAGGGAGATGCCATGTGGGTGTAATTTCATAAGTCATCTGTTTAGTCACATCTCCTCCTTTGTTTATAAGTAAATAAGTACAGAGAGGTGATTGGCCGCGGTAATTCCTCGAAGGCATTATAGCAAAGGTCTCACACTTTCACCGAAATGTTTGGATTAAACGATAACTACCCCACACCACTCATGACTTGGAATAATTGAGGTCGGTGAATCCATAAGCGGAATCCTATCTAGATGCTAACAATCGGGAACTATCCCCACATGAGGTATACATCAGCTAGGTTACGCAGCAAGAGCCATTTGAAAGGTCCACCGATGACGTGAATCGAGCTCATTGCCGTCTAGAAGACAAGCGACTCTTTATCGATAGGGCCAACCATCTTGGAGGCCCATTCGATTTCACAAAACAAATCGGACATGGCGGTGTTGAACTAATGGACGGAAACCGTTGGCTACAAGCTGAGCCCAAATATTAGCAATGGACTTACAAAATCCACAGCCCCCTCCAACAATTAGCTGAGTCAAACGGGCTCTGCGAACAAAATTTCTCATGATGAATAGTAGCGTGTTTTTCAGGGCATCAAAAGCCCGTAAAAAATCCACACTTTTTCATTCCTCTAAAGATTTGCACGCCACATGGAAAAAGAAAAACTAGAAACTACGGCGTTTAAGCAGTCAACGTACATAAATATGAACCACGACGCTCAGGATCCTTTTCTTGTTATATAACATAGCCACTAGAGCACACCCACGAACTATTATTACTCCTGATCGTAGGCCCGGCGGCCCATAAGCCCGTCACGCCACAACAGATTGAAACTACTTTTGGGCAAGTCCAGACAGTGGCATGTACCGTAAGGCACGATTGGATTTGGCCCAATTCAAGCCTGCTTAAATTTGCATGATTCTAATATGTCTTTTATTGATGGGCGAGTCTAAGCAACATGTTAGACTCAGTCCAATGACCTATTTGAGTTCATCCACCGATGACCTCTCGCATTTATGAAGTCAAATTAAAAGGTTGATTTTTTTCCAAGTTTGCAAAGGGAGTAAAGCACTCATGGAATCAAAATGTTGAGGATATCGAATTACATCATTAGGGGAAACTTGACGGTTTCAATGGTCAATGCCTATTTGAGGATGATCAATGGTCAATTGATATACTAAATATTACTTCAAATGAAAAGTAGATGAAATCCTAAATGCCTCAAAATCTCAAGAAGTTTTGAAAATGTAACTATGGAGTCACCATATATGATGAAATAAAAGCTAAATTGATGTGGATGGAGAGCGAGTAGCGGTCAAATGGAACGAGAAAAAGAGAAGGTAAAAGTCAAATTACAATAATAACGTTCTTTATTTGCATTTCTCTGAATTTATTTTTGGTCGGATCGCATTTCTCGTTCCCTCTCTTTCCGCCTCCCTCGCGAGCCGCGGTCTCATCTCTCGCATTAACGCTCGAGCTCGGGCTCTCGTTTTGCCTCCATTTTCTTTGTGAGTTCGCCTCCTTCGATTTCGCGGTGCTGATCCTGCTCTCGTTCTTAGGTCTCGGTCGCGAGACCGTTCGTTTCCTTCTTACTCGTGCAAATTCGCTTCCTCGTGCCCGTGATCCTCTGTTGATTGCTGTTGTGTTGTCTGGATTTTTTTTTTTTTTTTTTTGGGCCATTCAGCTTCCCTCTCGTGCTTGCCTTGAGAGTGTAGGGTGTGGTGCCGAACCAGGTGGGCCGGTTCCGGTTCCACAGTCCCTGAAGATGTTATTTCTTCAGTATCTATATATGATCAGGGGTGTCAAAAACCCGACCCGAATGCCAACCAAATACGAAACAAGTTGAGTACATATTTGAGATCTTAAAATTGTTCGAATAATTATTATGAAACAAAAAAAAAATAAACAAACATATTTTGGATCGAATTAGGGTCAAAATATTGTTCGACCCCGAATACAAGCAAAACAAAACTCTCACCCAAATCCCAAATCCAAACAATATTTAGGGCCCATTTGGTTCGACTTTTAGAGAACGCATTTGTAAAAATGCAAATACCTTTGAGTGATGGGAGTTTTACAAAATGTAAAATTATTTAGTAAAATTTGCATTGAGATACAATTTTGACTAAAATACTGTTTGATAAAATTTATATTTGTAAATTACTTTTATTAAATTAAAAAACAAACAAATATTTGTATTTTTTTTAAAGTTCGGCAATCGTCGACCTTCGTGTGGTGATTTTCCTCACAGATGAATAGTAACTTCGAAATGAACAATAATTAGAATTTGCATTCCGAAAATGCAAGTTCCCAAAAAGATCTCCAAACCTACTTTGAATTGAGGGTCCTTATTAGAGTCATTTGAAGATGCAATTTCATCTTGTCGTCCAAAAAATTGAATCAAACGTTTTTGTATTTGGCCAGACTTTAGAGTCCAAAGCCCATTCCTAAGACTGAACCAAACAGGCCTCACACTTCGGTCTTCACCCAAACCCAAACACTCTTCACTTCTCCCGTCATCGGCGCCGCCGCAGCCGCCGTCGCCGCCGCTGTCGACGACTACACCGTCTCGTCGATTCCGCCGCCGCCCTCTTCTTGCTCCTCGCTTTCTAGGGTTCCTCTCGTCGGTGAAGGACCGGAGCAGGAGCTGCTGCCTCTCTCGGTCCGCTGTTGCCGCCGCTCGTCTCCTTCCGGTGAGGTACGTTCGCATTCGTAAATGGGTTCTTGATTCCGCGGTCTTCTTGCCCGGGATCTTTGCTGATCCGTAGCACGTTCCGTGGTCTTTCTTGGTTTAGCTTTTTTGGGTGTTTCGATTGGTTGATGGGTGAACTGGTAGGCTCTTGAATCGCCTGGGTAAGCGCGGTTCGCGTCGTAGTCTGGGTTATCCGCTGAGATTGCTCTGGTTTTTGGTGTTTCGGAGGTATTGAGATTGGAATTCGTGTAGTTCTTTCGGTTTGCTTGCGAGTTGTTTGGAGAAATGCCAGCGTGGGGTTTCTCATGGAAATAGCAGATTAGGTAGTTTGAGGGGGTTAGACTTAGTGATGAGCTTGCGAACTAAGTTCCGGATATATTACTCAATGAAATTATAGTTATATGCTCCATTTTGCTCCGTCAAAATGTTTTTCATTGTCACCGGTGGCTAAGGCAAAAGTAAGGGGCCAAGTGGGTGCTTCCTTGACCATAACAGAACTGCTATAGGGCATGAAGGCGGTGCAAACTTATATAAAAAAAGAGCTCAGTAACAAGATGAATCGTCTATGGCGTTGGTGTAAGCATTTACATCTACGAGTAACTTTCCTATACCAAAAGTGTAGGACTTATAACCAACTTTCAGTAATTACAAAAAACGGGCGTCTCCTCCTGTACAAAAGCTCTCTTGTTCCGCTCTTTCCAAATCAACTGAAAGACAGCAAGAGTTAACGATCTTAAGAAGCTTCATTCTGTCACTACACAGTTTGATCAGCTACGAGCCATAAGCTTCCAGGATGCTATTACTAGGGTGAAACCTAGAAGAAAACTTAATCAGTCTGCCAGTTCAATTCCTGTAGATAACTCGAATGGTAATGTAGAATTCAAAGAGTCTAACGAAGTTCCAGGTGAGATTCTAAGAGTCCAGCAAGAAGGAAAACCCAGAAACCTGACCCGAATTTTCGATGAGGGTCTAATGTGTTTCGGGTTGGTTCAGGTCGGGTAACATCAAAACCCGACCCGACCCGACCCGACCCATTGACACCCCTATATGTGATCTCGGAGTGGCGACGATAGGATTCTGCATAGTTGTAGAAGTTCCTGTTGCACACCAATCTGCTCTTTGTCGTCTTCAAATTGGTAATGTTGCTTTGTAAAATCGACAGTGTGGCTTTAGGCTCTGTGAATGTGCTGCTCCGTGAACTATTGAGGAGTTGCCCAGTGTTTGATCAAAGTTCTTAGAAGGAACCGGTTGATGAAGTTCCATCCCATCAATGAGTTAACCTGGCTGTTGCACTGATATCTTGAAAATCTACTATGCAGCCATTAACTAAAATATGTCCATGGTCAACTAATTAGCGGTCTTGACCCTGGGGAATAATCCACTTGATGTCCATTTTGACGCTTTCAATATAGTTAATGGTTTACCCCATTTACTGAGAATAGGTTCAGGTTTGGCCTCAAAAGCGTCGTTCTGTTTATAGGAAAAATTAGCTGGTAGTCCCCTTGTTAGGTGTTTGGATCAAAAAGTCCACTGTTAGGATACGATAAGCACATACTTTATGCATTTTTCTCGAGAGACTTTACGCATTTTTCTCGAGAGACTTCTGCAAATTCCCTGGGCATTAGTTATGTTTTGGATTGGCACATTTTTGTTCGAAATAAATTTAACTGATCAATTTTATTGGTGTTGCTGTCAGCATACCATGTGGCATCTTATGAAATGTTCAAAATGTACCTCATTATAGGTTGTAAGTAAAAATTTAGCTTATGTAGCTGAGAAAGTGATTCTAGCTAGTTAATGGTCAGCATACAATGATTTGACAATTGCCTTATGCAGTTATAATAAATCAGTTTTCTGCTACTTCTTGTACTAGGGAAGCAAAACATGGATGGCATTCCTTCTTCTCAGGCATCCTTCAATGTTTTTTCTTATCCCCACGGTCTTCGACATGGGCAAGGATTACCATCAAATTCATTGCCAGTCGACTCACCTGTTACGCTTTTGATTCGTCACCTTCCTGAAGCCATTCCCCAAGAGACGCTCTCTAGACTTCTCTCACATTACGGTGCTTCTACTGTTCGTCCCTGCACTTCAGAGAGGTAACTGCTCCCGATATGTTAACGTTAAAAGTAGCCTCGCTCAGTTGAGTAATATATTAAGTACACATGCCTGAGGTCGGGGGTTCAATACCTTTGGTGCTGGCTTTTTATTACTAAAGGCTGGTCAAAGATTCGGTCAAACCGCTGACTGTTTCTTCGGGTTTACTGGTTGAACTGAGTCAACATCAGGCTTGACCGATTCTTGACCTCTGCAGTTCTTAAGTAAAAACAGGACCGGACCGTGCAGTCCTGGTCCAGGTTTAAAGTAGTAGTTTCATTAGTGCTTCAGGGTTGTTATAGTCCTTTGACAACATTTAAGTTTTGTTCTTTTTTTGACCAGATTGAAGAATTGTGCATTTGTGGATTTCAAAAGTGAAGCTCTTGCTTATCAAGCACAGTGCCAGTTAAATGGGTAACTACATTTTCTTCCATGTTTTACTTCTATGTTCTGATGCAGAACATATCGCCTGTCATAGTAGTTTGTATGAACTGTTGAAATGGATATATTGCTTTTCAATGGCTAGGCTAAGGTTTCTTGGTAGAGTTTTGAAAGTGGAAAGAGCCAGTAATGAAACCAAAGATAACAAGATTCAAGGGAAAGGCGCCCCATCTGCAAATGATATAATTCCACCTTCCACTGTGACAAAGGAGGCTGGACTGCCTGGGGATCGTAATGAAAATCCAAATTGTGGTTTTGCTACTGCTAATGAGCCCATTGCTCCAAAACTTGGTGTAGACTACCCCTTCCCTCCTCATCTCGAGTAAGTTTCATCCAGCCTTCTTCGGTTAGCCTTTACTTAAGCTCTTTTTTTGGGTGTGAGCGCCTATATGGTAGATTGATTAAAAATATGTCCCTCAACTGATTGTAGTTTGCATGTGACCCAATGATTAGATACCTGATATTAAAATGTCAAGAGAACGGAGAACTGAAAGATTTGACATATTTGACCTATTGCAACAATATTATCTTCTAATTTGTATGGGATATTGGATAGAAGCTGTAAATTGTAGTCTCTCAATTTTTAGGATATAATTATCATAGGTATCTTACGATCATAGTGCGTAACCATATTAAGGAAGAGAAGGCATGGATTTTGGCGTATATGAAAAGACTTCAGGTTTCATGGATAAACTGTATCTCATCTAATGATCTCTCTCTCTCTCTCTCTCTCTCTCTCTCTCTCTCTCTCTCTCTCTGTGATGTGCACACTCATGTGTGGTGTAAGACCTCATCTGCATGCCACCTATCTTTTGTATACACCATGATTCGCGGCGGCAAACTGACCATTTTGTTCTATTCTTTAAATTGAGCATATCCATAATTAGAAGTTACGACCTTTCAATGGAACACAAATTATAGTGTGGTGTAGCTTCCTTGGGAAAGTTGTAAAATCTCTTGGGTAGCTATGAGTCAGCCAGATGTCATGGTTATCGTTGTGGTGAAGCTTCCTTCCTTGGTGATTGCTGTTTACGTGGATATAAATTCATCAATTGGAAGCTGTTAGTTGGAGCTCTTTTTTAAAGTTCTACCCACAACCATAGACACAAAGACATCATAAAGATTTACTTAGCAGCTCTTTGTGTTTGTAGTGCCTACCAAAGAATTATTTCTGATGGGTCTTTGATAAGCTATAGTTCCATGTTTTATTTTCCCCCTTCCTCTTTCACTCAAGTGAATGTGCAAATGGAGGCAATTTCCATTACACATTTTCTTAGTCCCTGTCACGTTTTCATTGATGGAGGATGACAAATGGAAGGACCTCATCCAGCTTTTCATTAGTTTAGCATCTTTTTTTTTTTTTTTTTTTTTTTTTTTGGTTGCTGCCTGCACATCATGTACCCTTTGGCTACATGATTTTTGTCAATAATCCGTACCCTTACAAGTCAAATTGGATGCACCGTTTCCATGCTATTATTATGATTGCTTGATTTTGTTACTTTAGTGATAAATGAAACATTCACTATCTTATGTCAGGGTGATAACATTCGATGAGTTGGACCGTCTTTTCTTATAGTTAGGAGCTTTCTATGTTGAGTTCTAGAATTCATTTCTGTAGTGATTATTGTTTTTTCTTTGACACGGTTCTGCCATATTTGACAATTGATTGGATTTTGGTGGTTTATTTCTAGCCAATGACTTGCTTCCATCACAGGTATGCCTACCCCCCACCCGATGGAAATATCCTCACCAATATTGTGAATGCTCTTATTGCCGTTCCTCGATTTTATACGCAGGTAGGTGGGTGTTGTGTATCTTTATAGATATGTGACAATGATGTGTGCATGGGAGATGTTGAATAAGTTCTGCCATTCCATTTTTAGGTGTTGCACTTAATGAACAAAATGAACATTCCAGCACCATTTCGTATGGCATTACCCACTCCACCCTTACCACCATCAGCAGCTGTACCACCTCCACCTCCTCCCCCTCCTATAACTGCAAAGCCCTTGGTGGCAGACCTATCCAGTGAAGAGTCCGAATTTGAGTCCTCGGAAGAGGTAATTTCTTCCTTCCCAATAGTTTAATTCTTTGAGACACATCAAGCTATCTGTATCTGTACTTGTGTAACTGATAAGTATCCGAGCAGAATATTTAAGGCACTGAATTTCTTTTATTACTTCAGCTTTTTGTTCTATTATTGCAGTTGTTGAATAAAGTTGTAGCTTTTTGGTGCCAATGTGTGATGTTGTGTTCCTTTTCAACTGCATCAGAGCATGCTTTTGAAAAGAGAGAGATTTTTTTCCCAGTTTTCAGTTTCAAATTATAAAGAACATATCTCTGTATTTTAGGAGGTCGATGACAAAGCCCATTCTGTTGGATTTTCAAGAGTAAAATCTAGCAAGAAGCGTGCCAGAAAAGAAGCTATTGTAGGTCCTGCAATAGATAAAGATGTGGCTCATGAGTCCGTGGGTTTGAAACCTGCCACCTTGGTCCCAAAAGAAATTCCATTGATTAAGAAGAAGAACACTGTCTTGCAGGTAGTATTTAGAAGCAATCAATTACCAGTTGAACTTCGTTTTGATCTGTTTCTAAGCTTTTCATTTTGAATCATCTTAGATTAAAATTACTCCAAAACCAAAAGTTTTAGCGGTTGATGAACACAAAGATGACAGCACAGCAAACGATATAGAAGAGCCAGATCAAGAGAAATTGGAGAAGAAACAATTTGCAACTCTAGAAGAACTGGAGAGGGGAAGGTTGCCTCCTGAAGAAATACTCTCTCTTCCAATGTTTAAGGTATATTGCATGCTAAATTGCAAGCCTATAAGTCAACTGACTCTCTGAGATGAACAGATGACAATATGCTAAAGTCATGCTCAATTAAAAATTATTAGTACTGGCCACCGTTTGTCAATTTGGACTTTTTATTGCCATTAAGCATAAAAAGTGAAATTCTCTTCTCTAATGTCGCAGAACTATACTCCTGGAAATCCTGCACCAATCTTGTACATAAAGAATTTGGCCAAAGATGTTATTGTGGATGACTTTTACTTTATATTTGGTAAGTATTGTGAGGGTGGATGCTCTCGATATTTATGTTTTGGTCAGGATTGATTGGTGAGAAGAGTAATTTCTAAGTTATCACTTGAAGTATTTTGTTTTTTCATATGAGAGGAGTCGAAGTCGAGTCTTAAATCATGGATTTCGTAGTCAATTACCCTTTGTTCTTGGATGAGCCTGTGTTACTCATAAGTGAATGGTTTTGTGAAGAATGTCTCTGGTTCTTATTTCTTGCTTGAAATTTGATGAAGGTTCTTTGTTTGGAAGTGCGGATGATGCTAAATCCACTCTGAATGTAAAGCTAATGCAGGTAAATAACGGATTAATGCCTTTTCCTTTAACACATTCTATTCTGTTGTGTTTTTAATTAAATAGAGTGTATGGATTGACGGTACATTAATTGTTGAAGTGCATTGTCATGGTTGGAGCCTCTCTAGGGTCTGATATTAAAGGTCAAGTTCTTTCTTCTTAGAAACCAAGCAGTTATCCAGTATACCTTTTAATTATTTTGGCCAGTGACCATTCAAACTCGGAGTACTTCATTATTCCCTGCTTGAAGTAATCAATGTAGTGCCAGCTTGCTTGGTCTTGCTGGAATAACCAACTAAAGAAAATTGGGAAATATCATTCTATCCCTGATGGTTCTGTTTACTAATGGTTTAAGACATGAATCAAGCTGCATCGAACCTCTGTGAAGGGTGTTGCAATAGACTAGCATTTTTATAGAATTTATATGGCTCATGATTACTATCATTATTGAACTTACCAAATTTTAGGAAGGAAGAATGAGGGGCCAAGCTTTTGTGACCTTTCCATCTATCGAAGTTGCACAACGTGCTTTGGTATGTATTATTGTGGATTTTAAATTTTGAGCTCCTCCAGCTGATTTTGCTACAATTTTCAAAATTCTGAAGCAATCCTGGTTTCTTCATTGCAGAATGTAGTGAATGGATATGTATTCAAAGGCAAGCCGATGATTATCCAGTTTGGCCGAAACCCTTCTGCATCTAAAACTAATTAGATGGCTCGCTGTCATGTGAAGCAAGTTTGTGTAGCGTTTGCCTTACAAAATGGAACTCTCCAATGTCTTCATCTGACCTCTAAGCAACTATGATGGTGACCGAAGACTTTGGCTGATCACTTACGAGCTGGATTTGTTGGGTGGGCAAGGATCCAATATGACCCCAGGAAGAAGGATTTCGACACACATATGACCATATGCTATTGTTCAGTGCCTAGTCCCTTCAGCACGTGCAGAACTTGAAACTGCAAATGAGCTCGCTGAGCAGATGGGTGGAAGGCTGTCCTGGTGAGGTCGGAATAAAAGTTCTTCAGGGGTTTCGGGCATGAGCAAACTTGTTCTCACCTGCATTGGATCCGCCATACCATCCACTGCTGGACTTTCTGCTGCATATAAAGAACCGGCTTGCAGATGCATCGATTGTCAAATGAGATATGCGTAGCAGGACCTACATAACTGGTAATCAGTATGCCAGGAGAAAAAATTGTAGTCCCTAATGTTGTTCGATAGGAATGGGTAGGGGGAGCTGTATGGCTTGCGACCTCAATTTTGTATGGACATCACTTGTAGTAGTGCTCGGCAATTCCTTGATTACCCAATTAGTAGTTGACGTTCTTGTTTCGGTTTTTTGCTTTTCTGTGGTGAACTCTGATCTCTTTATAATGTTCATCTCTCCCTCGTGCAAACTGCAAAATAATAAAGATGATCTAAAAAAGAGATTGGAATGAAGATGTTAAATAGAACTATTTTCACGAGTTCCACTCCCACTGAAACCTCCTCAAAATTTTCTAATTTCTGATTTCTTTTGATCTTTATTGTGTTGTCCCATAACATTAGTCACAATGTCCAAATTTTGTTTGATTATGCTTATTGCATAGGAAAGTAGGTTTTCACCAAAGTACACAGCATTGATTAAAAAGTTAAGCTAAAAATAAATTTAAAGCATTCAAGCACGCGGGAAATGCGTGCTTTGAGCGGATATTCTTAAAAATCATCTGCTTTTTTTATTGCCATATTGAAATTAAAGAGAGCATGATACCCTCGATCAAACTCAAATTCTACCCCCTCTATCTGTCTCTCTTCAACAATTGAGAGAGAGAGAAAATTTAAAAGAAAATTTGAAATGGAAGGACAAAAGTGGAAATGAAAGGTGCAGTCATGAGTATTTAAAACCTCGGATATAATAAATTGACTTGTGTGGAGATGATTTTCATTATTATTCCACGTCAAAAATTCGAAACCCAAAAAAAAAAAAAACCTAAGGTGAAGAAAAGGATAAAGCAGGAAAGTCCGGAAGCGGGGCCCCCACCAAGCAGCGAGGTGGCTCCACCGCTGCCCTCTATCCAAAACGATATCCACTCCCCTCCTCTTTTCCCCCCCTTTCTCCCCCCGTCGCACCCGGACGACGCCACGTGTCTGATAGCACGGAGCTCACGTGCCCCGCCCCTCCGCCATAAAATTCCCCTGGCCCTCGTACGACGATCCACGCGTCACACGCTAAAAAAGCGAACTTTATCCCGTTCAATCCTCGTCGACGCGTTGAAAAAAAAAAAAAATCCTCGTCGACGCCTCCCCGAATCCGGGGCCGTCCGATTCCGTCCCGGTCGCAGAAGATCCCACGGCTGATATCAAATCGAGAGCGTCGACCGCTCTCCAGAATTATCCAGTACCGCCGGCCTCACAGAGCCTTTACCGTAGGTCTCCATCTGCGCAGGATAAAGAAAGGAAGAGCGTCGTCTTCCGTCTTTCCTACGTTTTCGATACTGGAAAAAGGGAGAGCAAAGCTTGTTGTTGAAGCAGCGGGAAGCGTCCCCGTCTCTCCGTGACGAGCGAAGAGGTGACAGAAGAAAGGGTTCTTGAGCTCCTGGCGATTGTCGTCGTCGTTGGATGTGAAGAGGCGCGTCATGGCCGTGGTTACCGGCAGAACGAGCTTGCTGTGTTCGAACCGTCGGGTCCGGGGGGAAGGAGATGGCGCGCCCGGGTTTTGCGGGAGCGGCGAGGGCGAGAGGTTCGCGAGGTTCCAGGTGCGGCCGGGTCCTCCGTCGTCGAGATCGACGAAGCATCTGGTGCTCGGATCGCCGTCGATCTCGTGGTCGAGGAGTGGTCTTCACGGCAGGAGGATCGGCGCGGGCCGAATCGAAGCGGTGCCCAAGAGAAGGGCTGCTCTAGGGTTCCGCGTCAATTCGCAGCAGGTGCGAGCGGGACTCAAAGTTCGCCCCTTTTTCCTTATTCAGTACGCAGTTTTGATATCTGGGTTTATTTCTCTGCAATCTTTTTGGTTTGAAAAAAAGTATCTTTTTTGGTAATCAGCCGGGAAATTGGATTCTTGATTCGTGGGTTGACGGTGAACTTAATTTTCCGCAGGGTGTTCTTCGAATTGGGAAAGCTCACAGGTGGTGGGAGAAAGGGGTGCAGCCGAACATGAAGGAAGTGAAAGGCGCGCAAGATCTCGTGGAGTCGTTGCTGAATGCAGGGGACAAGCTGGTCATCGTCGATTTCTTCTCGCCGGGTTGCGGCGGGTGCAAGGCCTTGCATCCCAAGATATGCCAGTTTGCCGAGACGAACCCGGACGTCCAGTTCCTCCAGGTGAACTACGAGGAGCACAAGTCCATGTGCTACAGCCTCGGTGTCCACGTCCTGCCCTTCTTCCGATTCTACCGAGGGGCTCACGGCCGGCTCTGCAGCTTCAGCTGCACCAACGCCACGGTTAGTTTCTGATCCCTTTCGATTGGTGAAAGGATTGAATTTGTCAGGCATGTCGTAGCTTCAGAGCGAACATGTGCTGTTTTTTTAGTGTCACGGCAAACGGGTTTAAGTGATTTGCGATTCGCTGTGCGCATGGTCATTCGGGGCATAGTGGTTCTGATGTTTGAATTGATTCTCTTCACTCTGTTTTCCAGAAATAGGACTTTGGCTGTTTAGCATCGTGTGACTTGGTAGTTCTCGTTAAAGCTGATGAATAATTGGAGTCTAGATTGGTTGATCTTGGACAAATCTTTTCAAAATATTTGGGACTGTCTCGTTGAAACCGCTAGTTTCGTTGATGGGTGCTCCTGAAGTGGGCTTTTTAGTAGATTGTCGTGGAAACAATAGCCCCAAATGCGTTTCTCGGGTTGTCATGATTCGATCTTTCGGTTCACCTGTGGTTTGGTTTGCTGTTTTCGGTACTCATTTCATTTCTCAATTCACAGATCAAGAAGTTCAAAGATGCATTGGCCAAGCACACCCCAGCGCGGTGTAGCCTCGGGCCAACTAAAGGTCTGGAAGAGAAGGAGCTTCTTGCGCTCGCGGCCAACAGAGAGCTGTCCTTCAACTACACACCAAAACCAGTTCAACCTGTGCCGTCGCCCGCGGAAGAAGTTACCGTAGAGCCAACACCGTCCCTCCCAGGCTTTCCTCTTCCTCTTCCATTGGGCGCTCCCAAGTCTGCTCAAGACAAGGATGAGAAATCTCTGGTCACGTCCGGGAGATGATGAGTTCTGCTTTATCAAGCGACCAGATTCTCCCGATCCGCAACTCCCAATGTACAGCCCCCCTCACGCCATCCGTAGTGTATCTAAGCTAGTGTGTTTTAGCGTTCCGAGGATTTGCGGGGTGTCTGGATCTGGTTTTTGCAATCCTCGCCCCTGCTGTTGTTCCAGTGAGAGCTTTGATGAGTTTCTTTTCCTCCTGTATAGAAGATCTTAAGTGATTACTGTGTTCTCATCCGGTAGCGATTGACGACGCTCCATTATATGGCAGTAATTTGGTTGGCATCTGAATGTTCAATCATTTTTTTTGAAGTGGTACTAACTTAACAGCCACATTTCATTGGTGAAAATAAATAATTTAAAAAAATATTATCTTAAAAATAATTACTTGTATAGCTTAAAATGACTAGATAATTAAAAAAATTTATATTATCGATAATAATTTATATTGAAATATTTTAGTTAATAATAAAAATGTTTTTTATTCATTTAATTTCATGAGTGATGTAAATGATTATTCGTAGGAAATTCTTTTTGTACTCATTTAAGGGAAACCCAAATTGTGATACTGCTCCTACCTTTGTGATTTCCAAGTTATCTTTGTTTATTTTCAAATAGTAGCAATAAACAACGGTGGTTTTAATATTTTAATACCTTATCAAAACACGTCAACGGTACATGGTGCCACCGATTTCAGACATCATAAACCCGTTTCTTAGCTGGGAAGAAATTCATCCGAGGGGTGGGACCATTGAAAAGGAGAAGAGATGGTAGAAACGGAGAAATTTGAGCAATGACTTGCGTTTGTCCTTGCCAGACAAGAGAGCTCTTGTCGACGCTGGCCCAATCCAAATCCTGATAGAGCACGATTGGAGGGATGGACGAGACTGTGTGCTTGTGCGTGAAAGGCTCATCAAAATGCAATTCAACGTCTGGCCTCTCTTTGCATTACACGAGAACATGCCGTGGGCCCAGGAAAGACGCATGCGAAGCATCGTCCCAACAAAGGAAACCACAGTTCGCGCTGCTTTGAAAGCGACTCTCCTACCGGATCTCTGCTCCCGATTGCCTGTCCCCATTGCGTGCTCGGAACGGATTGGCTGTAAAGTTACATCAAGAACAGATGAACACGTAGATGGATTCGTTTAATGGGGGTTACGCGGAGACCTTTTGACCTGCTGTAGATGTCATGTCATCTGAGCAAATGATGCAAGTTTTGCTATTAATCATGGCAAGGGAATTTGCAGATTATTGTCTCCTAGTGCACCATTGGGAAGGAGCGATAAGATTTAGGAGCGATAAGGTCTCGTGTCTAATCTCTGCTCCACGCGACTGTTTGGAGCCGGATCTCGAAGAAACTAATCCCCCTGTGAATTCCCTGATTTTGACATGAATGACGCGTCTCTGAGCGGATCGAAGAGGTGGACCGTTCTGGCATGCGAAAATCATTTTAGGGATATCACACGATTGGCATTACCACTCTGTTGATGCCTAGTTTTTTTACTAGAAGACGACCTTTAACTTGGTTTTCGCTGCTGGAACTTGATAGAAAGAGAACTTGAAAGGGCTCGAGCAAGAGATACGAATGACCTCACATCAAGATGTTACCAGCCCTCTGGTTTGCTTTTTCGTCCAAGAAAGAAACTTGGTTTCTTTTGTGAAGTGCCGATAGCCCAGTGGGCTAAAATTGGACCAGTGGATCCTCCTTTGGCACTGATCAAAGGCCACAAGACTGCCTTTTGCAAGGCCCATTTTTCAGTAGGTCTTTTGGCCCATCATTACTCGTAGAATCGGTTGATGCTAAAATAAGGATATGGACCCTCGGTTTCCATGCTGGATTTCTCGATTTCTAATTGATTCGGAGGGACCAGAAGATGCATGAATTGATTCGGGGCATCTTAATTAGCGTCTTTCCGCTGCATGGAGGAGAAAGTACCTTCGAGCCCAAATTTTACAGGCACTTTTGCGTTTGAAAAGAGTGCCCGATCTCAACGCTTGACAAATCGAATCGACTTTCACGGGCTCTTTTAAAATGTGATCTTTTTTCTTTCTTTTGAGAAATTAGTGGATTACGACCAAATCATCCGAGCAACTGTAACCGAATTGCTTCTCTTTTTTCAGCCTTCTGTTCACATGTGGAGGCATGCTTTTCATACGAGACATCACACTTGATTTACTTATCACTAATGCCTTCATGCAACACGAGTGGAGGATCGAATCTTTCGATGGCATTTTCTTTCACCTTATCGTTATCTGGATTGTCGTACACGACCTAAAAAAGAACGGAATTTCATCATTAAAAAAAAAAATGCTTGCATTTGAATGACAGAGACAAGTTTCTCGCGCCGATCGAGCGCATCGACTCTGCTCAAGAACGTCCCGACCCGTCACGGGGAATCGGTCGACGATGTCGTTCATCACAGACGAAAACAAGGAACAAATTGAGAAAAAAGGTTGTCTTGTCGGGTGGAGGAGGAGGAGGAGGGAGGGGGGGCATTATCGAGAAGGCGTCCCGGCGACACATCCCCATCAAAAGAATTATAATACGATTCCAACGAACGGGTTTTGGCAGCATTAGCGGGGGGTGAGGTTCAATAATTAAAGAGCGCATCATCGTCGCCACGGGGGGCAGATATTCCAGAAACGATAGAGACACGCATTCCCATATGAAATTAAAGAAATAATTTGAACCTTTTGAGGTCACATTATCATTGCCGCAATCACCCTTTTGGGTATGCCTACGGATGCCACAACGGGCTGATTGCTACGATAATTTGGCAATCATGATTCATGTGTCATAAATAATTCGATCTCTGATTGAGGGAGGGAGGGCGCGTTCCGGGCCGTCCCCATCGTTGGCTCTGCTTTTGGCACCCTGTTCCTTCCTTTGTCTCATTTTCCACGCAGAAAAAGCAAGAAAGGGGGGGAGGAGAGGAGGAGGAAAGACCGGGGAAAGGCGAGTTTTTTTGGACGAGAACTTGTCAATGGCGGCCGAATCAGACGACCCTTTCTAGGGTTCTCCGTTTCTCTGCTGCTTCTTCTCTCCTCCTGGTTTTCAGGGCGGTTGCTGGGTCTTGTCGCGTTCGAATTCAGAGGTACGCTTCTGCGGATTTTCTTGTTTTCCTTCTTCCAGTATGAGCTTCTCTGGCTTCTTCTTCTTCTTTTTTCTTTTATTTTTTTTCGGTAGACTAGCTTGTTGGTTCTTCAGCTGGGCATGGCTTTCGTGGGCTTTTTGTGATTTTGTCGATTTTTCACGGATTTGTGCTGTTTGAAGTGGATTCTGGTGTGTGCCTGTCCTTTCTTGAAAAATGTTGGCTGTTGGTTTTGCTGCTGATGTTTTTTGGCTTCGTTGATGAGATGTCCTGACACTTTGGGGTACTTCTTGTCGGTGCTTCAGTTGGCCGGTCAGTTTGTCTGAAAGTCTGAGCTTTTAGCAATTTTTGCAAGTTCTTGTTCCATGTTGTGAACGGGGAAGCTCATATGAATGTGGTGGTGTCTTACTTTCGGAAGATTACAATCATCTGAGTTGAGGAAGGTTGAATAGGGGCAGGAAAGAATCCCATGGCATTCGGTTTTGATATTCGCCTTCTGGGACTTTTGTCTTTGTATCTTTTGTTTGAAGATTATCCTTTAATGCTAATTCATCTAAACTCACCTTATCCTATGTTTTTCTAAATTATAGGTGGTTCGGTTCTTTTGTAATTTTCAGTTAGTAGTCGGACCCAAGTTTTGAAGGAAAATGCAGTGTGTAATCAGTTTGAACAGGAGTTGTAAATTTTGGTGTTGTGAAAATATGTTTCTTGAGACAAGTCGTTCTGGAATCTAATGTAAGTTTATCTCAAGCTTAATGAACAGCCGTATACTCATTTCTGATATGTGAAAATGTTCACTTGAACTTAAGAGTCTGAATGTCTTTGTGGGGGTGAATGGTCAAAGTGGTTGTTTGTCAACTATGGTTACGTAGAAATGAGTCTCAGAAATGGCTAAAGATATTACTACTCTTGAATCTCATGAGGGAACATTTCATCTTATTACCGAGGGATTTCTACAGTGGCACCCCGCTAGTATACTTTTATTTTTATGGATATCCAAGTTTCCAAGATTTTTCACATTTCCCTAAAAGCTTTGCTCTTGTAGAGCTATGTGATCTATCCAATTCTATCTAAAATATAGCAGAACTACTATTCATTTGAGCAATAATCTCCTAAGAGTCGTATGATTTAGCTATTTAACAATTCTAATGGGGGTAGTTGGTATATGGGGAAACATTCTAATTTGAAGCAATGACAAGAATAAGGCTTTTACCTTCAAAGTGAGAATGGCTACTTGCATCAGTGTGGACCATTGTGCTCCTCTTGGTACCAAGCTCTTCATGACGTCTAACTAATCAAGGTTGTTCTTCCAATTTCCAAATATCTACCCATGTCTCTTAACGAGGCAATCAAATTAAGGAACATGTTCACTATGAGCTGACTAGCTGGCATAACGGACTTGTAATCAAAGCACTGTCTCTTCTTGGCTCTTGTGCAGCATCTGCAACGAAAGAGCTGCATCTTCTGACTGAGCGTCAAACTTTTACGTTTAATAGTAGAATAGCGAGGTTTAGCCATCCTTTTCCTTACCTCATGTTCGATATCATGAAAACTGTCTCCTGGAAGTGTGTTTTCACTTTATATACTTTTGTATTGCATTAAGTTCTGAGAGAGGAGCTCTTCTGTGCTACCCTAATTCAATTCCTATGAGATTCTCATCTTTTCTACGATACCTGGTGCAGCTCAAGAGTGGAGGACATAGATTTAAGCAAGTGAGAAGCATGGTCAACCAGCTTAAGTGTACAGCCTGAATTTCTTTGGAGGATTCTTTGTTGAATCTTGCTTCATCTGCTACAAGCCACATCTTAAACGCTACATTGATACTTTGCAATGAGAGTTGGCTATGCTTCTGCTTAACCGTGGCACCATTTAGTCCCACTTAGCATCTGAAAAATTTGCATCCTGACTTCCTTTCTTCATTCGCGGAGATTGACTTGATAGCTGCCTATCCTTTTAGGTGGTGCAAAGTATAACCAAGACGGGTGCGCTTTGTTGTGTGGCCGCTGGGCCACATGGATCAAAACCAGGCACAGAATTGGGGGTTGGTGATAACTCCACGGATAGAGGTCAACCATATTGGCGGACAAATTCTAGCTTCTCACCTCCTCCATCAAGGATATGGGATTGTAGATTGCAATCAGATGTGCTACCTCTAGGTTATGGAACTAACAGGTTATCATTTTCCTCGAACTGCAAGAGACGCAGAAGCAGGTTGGGTAGTGATAGGATTACGAGCCATCACCATTCGGTGTCTGATGGTGCACTTTCTTATAATGATAGCCCTCCAAATAGTGCTCAGGCATCTAGGCGGTGGACCTCACCAATACAAAAATTTAAAGTGGGCGAGATGGCTGGTCCTTCAGTTGGAGGTAATCTTTTCTATTCTCTTTAGTGGTTATTCTAATTTCTTACAAGTGGTTTTTTGGATGCTAATTATGAGGATCATTAAACATCTGTTTTCGCTTAGGTTAGAATGTATAGATTTTGAATACCCTTTCAATTTCATGAGACAGTTTTCTTATTATTATTCATCTTGCTCGTACACATCTGTAAAAAGGGGCCCTCTTTTCCTTTGCTGCATATAATTTTCCTAAGTGTATGTTGTAAATTGTTTTCAACAAGATGGCAGAAAACTTTCTTTTAGGGATTGACAGATCCATTCTTTGGCATTAAATTCTAATTTAGTGCACTTAGTTTATGTATAAGATTATTGTATGAATCTTGACCACATGCGCCATAGGACGTCTCAAGAATGCACAGTGCATATGTGCTGGTGATGTGGAATTGCTTAAATTTTATTTGATGAAATGGGACTTAAGGGTACGAAGCATGTCTTTCTTATGTTACCTTTTAGAGGCACTTTTTTCTTTTGGCCAAGTGATGAACAGGTCCGTGATTGAAGCTATATTTTGAGCTCCTTATGGTTGAGGAGAACCCAAAATGACAATACAGACATTGTTAATCGAAGCACATGATATATGTATGTTAAATGCGTGTATCCCTAGGAATATGAATCAGTATATGAGATTTGCATGAAAAGTTGACTTTGGAATCATTTGTGTTCTGTGCATTCTTCTTATCAATTCTAATGTGCGTGCATTTTCCATAGAGCCATGTCATTCTCTTTATCATTATGATCATCATCATTAGCATGTGCATTGGCCAAGACAGTCTTAACTCGTGTGTTGGTTTGAAGAACTGTGCCAACTTTTTCTTCTCTTGGATTAGGCGGAAAGGTGTTATTTCTTGTTACTTCCTTCTGTTCCTTCTGATTGGGTTTGGTGTTCTTAATGATCATGGTTGTATTTTCCTTGACCAGGATCAAGGTCTGAAGCATCTCCATATCCTCCATGCACTGAGGTGACTGATACTTTGACCTTCTGAAAGGTGTTACCTTCATTGTGAATTAGTACTGAATCCTATGTGCATTTCTGTTCAGAGGTATCTTCCTGTGAAAGCAGCTGTAGCATCCCCCAGTTTTGGCTCCCCATCATCATTCTCAGAGTTTGACACCTGGGAGTCAACACGACAGCAACCGTACTTTCTTCCTGGTCGTCACTCTAGACGCTCTCACGTGTCAAAAGCCGTTTACCCAATGTTGTTTCACAATCCAGTGTCCGACTTCGAGACCTTTGATGATGCCAAGGCCAGCAGCCTCGGTAGGTCGACTCCTGGTGAGGATCGTATCTCGCCATCTTACTGGCACGAAGACGGTCCGTATAGAGAGGACAAATTTTATAGAGCTCTTGCTGAGCTCCGAAAGTTAGAGGCTTCTCCGGATCTCAACACAAGCTCAAGAAGAGATGGATTTAGGTGGAGTAATGCCAGTAGTTACGACCTAGGGTTTGATGGAGAAAGGTGCATAATTACAGATAACACGGACAGGGAGGAAACTGCATCACCTCATGGCCATGGAGTGGATCAGAAATGTGGAATTTGTGGAAAATTGTTACAGCAGAAGTCACCATGGAGTTCCCATCGGATTTTACGTGGCAATGACATGCCGATTGCTGGGGTACTACCCTGCAGCCATGTGTTCCATGCAGATTGCTTGGAGCACATGACCCCCAAAACCCAGATTCATGACCCTCCATGTCCTTTGTGCCTGAAGTATCTTGGACCTACCTCGGAATCTCCATTTGTGAAAGAGTCATTGCAGATGGCATTAAGATCTTTAAGGAGAAGTCGAGGGGTTGTCATAGATGAGGACCTGCTTGATCAAAATGACAAAGCCTCAGCACATACTAAGGATAAATTAAAGAGAAAGTGGCCTTGGGTTGTTCAGCGTTGGAATATTGGTGGTTCTTCATTGGGGAATCGGCTTAAAAGGCATCTACTGTTTAAGGGAAGCAGCAGTAAAGATCTTTGCCACAAAAGAGTCTCCGACAAGGCCAGTTCATCCTCTAGCAAGCTGCCAGTCGTGGACCATGTATCTTCCAGTAGTCCTGTTTCCTCTAGTTAAGGTGATGTAGCATCTACCTTCATACTGGATCAAGATTCTAATTCTCCATAGATTCTTCTTATATTCTGATCCTGCTTGACTTGCTTCGACTTCCAGGTAGGCATTCTTGTATACTAGCCTCGGGTTGGATGCATTGTTGTCACACATTTTCCTGGACCTCTTTTGGGGTCAGCATTATCTCAAATGAGATGAGTTGAAGAGCTATAATTGTCCATGGAAAGGATTGAATCGGTCCATTTGAATGAACTGTGGAGTTAGATTCGGTCAGGGACATATTTTGGCATACATTCACCCGAAGGGTTTTTGTGCTTGACATGAATGAAGTCGCTTTAGTGAATCTGAGACATCATATTCTGCTACTTGATAAAAGGAAAGGAGTTGGTGTTTTGGAATATTGGCTGTAGAGATTTTCATGAAATTATTGATGTCTTGCAAAAATTTCCACCCTGGCTGAATTTCTACTATCCTCTAATCCACTTTGTGCTGCATTAATTCAGTCTCCGTCCTCACACAAGGCTATCATTTTGAGAAACCAAGGCGGATAGGCTTTCAATTTCACATATACTTAAAGGTGGAACTAGGAATACCGCATGTAACAGCTCATGCAGGTCACATGGTTGCAACTGAGCAGTTCTCACATGATTTTGTGCATAGGTGGGGTGCTAAGCAGTTGTTGCACTTGTAATGGTTAATGCTAGAGGTTCGTGGGAGCCTAAGCATTTAGCTATTGCTCTTGCATTTTGTTGACACATTCATACAATTCACGGTGAATGGTACCCTCATCTGGACTGAAATTGGGTAACCTGTTCTTTGTCAAATGGAGTTGCAGTTTTCAATTCTCAATGGTTGATGAGCAAAGGAGAGGGAAGCTTTTGCTGTTCAATCCTACTTCGTGCCATGAGAATCTCCATGTACAGGGTTGGGTACCAGTTTTTCAGGTTATAGCGCCCCTCGAGTGATTGTAACATTAGAGGAATCGCTTCTTAATCAGAGATTTTCCCTCTTTTCCAGCTTTCTAAATCCAACGTCAGCATGTAGATCCTAATTTATTGATGCGGCACTTTTATCATACTTATCCAATTCACTACGGTCTTTTTGGATCAAAAGTCAGATAACATGAAAACAGAACCCCATACAACAACATGAAATTAGGCAACTGCTCAGCCACAAGATTGTTTTATTACAAATTAATCAGTAGACAAGGAAAGCCATACTGATCTGAACGATCATAACAATAAATGTTTCCAACGACGAGAAACACCTCGCCACATAACTCCAGTATCCCAGTAAGCCAGATTCACCTTCTCATCACTCTGTGGATGACTTTTGGCTAAGTATTTTCCGTTCTTGCGCTGCGCCTTCAGGGGGCCCTCAGCAGCTCAAGCAGCTGCTTCTGCATCATACCCAACTTCCTCCAGCCTCGGCCTTATGGCGGGAAATATGCCTCTCCTCAACACTAGCAGCCTGGGGACCAAATAGCAACCACCAAATTGGACCGACATGCCAAGCTCCAGCAATCAGCAACCACCTATTTCAAGACAAATCAACGAGTCAACCAGCTCAAATGCGCAAGTACTCGAATCATTCAAGCACCTAGAAACCAAGGTTTCCACTTAACACAACACTCACATCATACCCATGTTCACATAGCCCTTAAGAGTTAACCTACCACAATACATCACCATAATGTTTCCAAGCCAGCGTTCCTGCACAAGTTCAACGCCAAGCTAGTGTTCCTGCACAAGTACAATGATATATATCGCAGCCCCTCCAAAGACACTAGCTCCAAACACAATCACATCTGCTGCTTCAGCCGCCAAACTCAGATTCATTTCATCCGCATTCAGCAAGAAAATTTCCGGGAAAAAATTAGCTTTACGAGCCTCGTAAAAAGTTAGTTCTGAGAAAAAGGACCGAGTGAAGAGTTCACGTTCATGCCCAACCAGCGACATTTTCACAAACACCTGAAGTGCTCGCCCTAAAGTCTCGACCTTTACGCGCGGAATCCCTCTCGAAACTCACCAGCAGAAATAACACGACATTTGCAGTTGACTGGCGTACCATACATACGTATGCAAAATGTAAATGTAATGAAGAAACGAAATCGTGTAGATTGATGATGTGGGAGAGCCCGCGCAGGCCATCACTGCCCCATCCTACGTATCGGGGAGAGGCTCCGACCGCGGGCTGTCTTCATCGCAGGACGGGACGGACCGAAACGACGGAGAGCCGCCAGCAGCCCAAAGCGGCGGTGGCCGCGGCGGAGGGAGGGTGGCTCAGCCGCCGTTCGAGAGTCCTCGCTCCCCTGCTCGGATAAGATCAAGTAGTGCGTTCTCTCGCTAGGGCTCGTGCGCTTTTTATAGCACTCCTTCACATGTAATTAAACAGAAAAAAAAAAAAAAAAAAAAAAAAAAAAAAAAAAAAAAAGATAATTGCAAATGCAAATTAAAATTGAATTCTGTAAATTGAGCGAAATAACTAGTGAGCGTGTAAGTTTTATAATATAGTCAGGGTGCATCTTATAACCATTTTATTCTCGAAAATAATTTTTATTTAAGAATGATTTTTTTTTGTTCTTGAGAACAATTTCTCAACATTTGAAAACACTTAATAAATTTTCCAAAATTTTTCATGTGGGAATAGAAATACTTTAATAAAACCCTTAAAATTTCTCGTCAAAATCATTTTATTTTAACCTTTTAATAATCTTATTAAATTTTTCTCTTTTTTCTTTCCTTTTTTCTCTTTTTATCAAAGCTAGTGAGCCACATTGAAGCTCATCAGCCCAAGGCTCGCCGTGAGTTGGGCGAGGCTTGGCCTTGCCTTGGCTAGATGAGGTCAACTTCACCCAAATCTGGTGAGGCCGAGCACGCCCAACCGACTTAGAGGTGGCCCAACGAGATCAATGTCACCCAAATTCAACAGGGTCGAGCTCGTTGAGCCACAACAATGCCTAGGCCAATGAGCCTTGTCGTGGCTCAATATCACTAGGAGCAATGACATTTCAACAAGGTCACCAACTCTTATCTAGCTGACAACCAACCAAAAGGAGGAAAGAGAAGAGAGAAGAAAAAAGCAAAAGAAGAAAAAGAAGAACAGGCTTGATTCTAGGAATTAAGAAGATTTTTTTTTTTTTTTACTTTTTGATTCTGTTCAAAGCCTATTTCCAAATTTTTTGTTCTTTTTTTGTTCTTGGAAATAAAATAATAAAATCAGGCACTGTTTGAAATGTTACCAAATATGGCCTAAATCTCTCTATATTATCAATCAAATCCAAGACATTTTTTAACTTTCAAACTTTTACAAAAGAAAAAATAAAATAAAATAAAGGATAAATTTCCAAATAAGGGCACTTTGTACCTTTATTTTCTCATACGAGAGCCTAAAATAACTATATTAGTCTCAAAGAATGGCCTAAAGTAATTATAGTTGTTTTAAATGAGAGCCTTGCCTTACTAGCCAACAAAAAATTTCAACTGATTAGGAATATTTTTGTACAAATACAATTTAAATTTACATTAATTAGATTTAATAATAAAAAAAAAAAAAAAAAAAAAAAAAAAAAAAGAGGAAGAAGAAGCACAAGCATTCCTCTTACCCACACCATCGCCCCATTGCCAGTGGGGTAGCGGCAATGGCCGACAACCCTTGTCAACCAAAGGTGGGAGCCAGCAAGCCCTCGCTAGAGATGGAAGGGTCGTCACCCTCTCCCAGATCTAGGCGAGGGCCGCCCTTGCCCAACGCATGGGGGGCGTTGGGCGAAGGTCGCCAAGCTTGGGCAAGGGCCACCAACCCTCACCTAAGGGCCAGCAACCTCGTCGACCATCATTACTGCCCCATCGGCGGTAATAGGGCAGTAGCCACAAGCAGGAGAGAGCCTCCTTCCCATGCGTGTTCGTCTTTTTTTTTTTTTTTTTAAAAAAAAGATAGTTTTGATTTTTTAAAATTATTTCCAAAAAAAAAGAAAGGAAAAAAATAAAGACAAAATTATCTTTCACTAAACAATAAGTTCAAGCCCTTTCTTTAAAATTAATATGATTACTTCAGATCCTTATTTGAAATAAGATTCACTTTAGATCTTATTTGAGAAAATAATAGCACTTCAGTTTATACCTTTATTTAAAATAACATTTACTTCAACCACTTATTTGAAAAATGAGGGCACTTCAAACCCTTATTTAGAATTTTTCCAATTAAAGTGGGATATAACCTATATCTAACAAAATGTTTAATTAATAGATATTTAATCAAGAAATATGAACAAAATAGTACAAAGATAGTGAAGAATAGGGAAAATGAAATTAAAAAAAAAAAGGATAGACGAACAGCTAAGGGAAAAAAATGAGTTTTGCATCTTAGAGAGTAAAGGCTAAATAACAAAGATGGCGACCTTCTAATGAAATAGATGTAGAAGAATGCAAAAGAAAGAAAATCAATTTGTTGTAAAATTTACGGGGACTTACTTACAACTAAATATTAAGAGTCTACTCCGATCCAATTAGGTTGAGATTGCATTCAAACATCACATCAAAGTCAGTAAGAAAGAAATTGGTTATATATTATCCTTGAATAATTGGTTCGAGAAGCGGCTAACCCCTCAATTAGTTAAGCGTATAGTCTTTCACATGAGTATCATTTTTTATTAGTCCATCCTTACGTGTTGGAATAGACCACATCTTTTGATTAGGACTTCGCATCTCTTACTATATTCCTCATTTTTTTTTCCTTTGGCTATTTGGGTCGTACTTTGACAACTAATTCGTCTGCATTGCTTTTATTCCTTTTCTTGGGCAGCCTTCGTAAGCATATACATATACATACACATGTCTATAGCTATCCAAACAGACCGTGGTCGGAGACAACCTTAGAGTCTTGGCCTTCTCTTCCTCATTTGCTTTAGTTCCTCTTCGCTGGTCAGGTTGTCGAGAGAGAGAGATTGCTAATATGGAAGATTCCGGGGTGGTTAGTCACTGGTGTTACTTCTGCTCTCAGATGGTAAACCCATTGACGGAAGCTGAGATCAAATGCCCTCAATGTGAGAGCAAGTTCTTGCAAGAAATGCGCACCCCGAGAATCAGTAGCCACAATACCATGCCAAATCCAGGGGACAGAGTTCCAATTTGGTCTCCCATACTTTTGGGCTTGGTAGGTGCAGCTGCTGATGAAGACTCTTCTCCCAATTCGATCACCTCGGCGGCGGCACACATCGGTTCGGATGCAGATCAAGCTGGGGAAGATACCGCAGAAGGGTTCATCGAGCTCTCGTTTCGGAGGAGCTCACGTGGTGATCTTTCTTCCGAGAGCGGGTTGACGGACTCAGAAGATGACTGGGAGAGGAGCAGTGAAGGGATTCTGCTCGAGGACCTACTGTACAGCGGCTTGGTCTTCCAAGATCAGAGTCGCGCCGCACATGAAGAGGGTCGCAGCTCCATGGGCGACTATTTCCTAAGAACCGACTTGGATGCACTTCAGCAGCATTTACTGGGGGTGGACCGACATTCTCGCTTCTATGAAAGCATGCAGGCGCGAAAGGCAGTTGATGCCATGCCAGCAGTAACCATCAAAGAGACGACGCAATGCTCGATCTGTTTGGAGGAATTCGAGATGGAAGAAGAAGCGAAGGAGACGGGATGTAGGCATAGATTCCATGAATGGTGCATCTTTTCCTGGTTGGAGCTGCACGGTTCTTGCCCCCTTTGCAGATGCAGATTGTCTCCCTACCGTGCAAAAATCGAGAAACTTGGGACTATGGATGGAAGAGGTGATGCTCGAGGAGGAGAGCAGCGAACACGGAATGCCTCGAGGCGTATGCCTCTTATAGGATGGTCATGACAAATTTGTCCTGTCACCGTACTCACCTAGTTCGGAAAGGCCGAGCAAAAATACCATAAGATGCACATTGTAATGTCCGCTACCACATGTATATATGCTTTTCCTGTATCGACGCCCGTTTGTCCAGAAGCATAACAAAAGAAGAACCAGAAAGTGTAAGATTTTGTATTACGGTGTAAATATAAATGTCAGGAATCAGCAAGTACTCCTACCATAGTTCTGACATTCGGCCGGTGAGCACTAGAGTTGGTGAAACGATGGATATACGAGGAGGTACGGATATATGGAGTACCAAAACTTAGTATGGAGGGACACTTAAGTGTCAAAGTTTGGAAATTAATATATAAGTGCCAAAATCGGAACAAAATGAATCACTTAAGTGCCCGTCCAGTCAAAATCCAACTAAAATGTCAACGTAATGATTTTCCGACGAAGCAAGTGCAAAATGATGTCGTTTTGCATGCTAACATGGCTAGATAATACAAAAACGACACCGTTTTGGTGCTGACGTGATAAAAAATTAATATAATTTAATTTAATATTAAATTTATTTAAAACATTTTTAAAAAAGGGGCCATTCTGCCGGGGTCACCAGCCCCTAGCCAAGGCCCAGTGACCCCAGCCAACCCTTCTTCCTCTGTCGCCGACCCTTCCGACGGCGGCAAGGCGACGGCGGCAACGAGGGCTCAGCCCTCAACCACCGCCCTATGTATTTATTTATTTATTTATTTATTTATTTATTTTTAGTTCTTTTAATATTTTTATTTTATTTTTAAATGTTTTAAAGTTTTGAATTTAATTTAATTAATTTTTATATTAATTTTTTTACCATGTCAACACAAAAACGACGTCGTTTTGCACTTCCTTTGTCGGAAAATTACCACGTTGGCATTTTGGCCGAATTAGCAGTTAAGTGATCAATTTTGCTCCAATGTTAACACTTAAGTGTTACTTTCCAAACTTTTAGCACTTAAGTGTCTCTTCATGCTAAGTTTTGGCGCTTAAAATGTACTTTGTCCAATATATGAGTAAGACAAGACAAGCTGACATCTTCCTAAAGGAACTACACATTCATCTAAAGAACTCTTCACATTTGAGATCCTTATAGATGCATACTTTAATTATAGGAAAATGCCATCAAAAATCCTAAACTTTACCTAATATAATAAATTTATCCTAAACTTTTTTTTATGACACAAAAAATCTCAAACTTCGCTAATAATGACACATTTATCCTAATTTTTTTCTGTGACACAAAAACCCCAAATTTATACTCGTATGATATATTTATCCCGACTATACGACATTTTCATCTTTTACTTTTTAAATTTGTTTTCTTATGCCTTTCTTTTTCTTTTTTTTCCCCTTATTTCTTCTCTCTTCCCTCCACCATGACCGACGGAGGGAAGCCGGACTCAGTCAAGGCTGCCCTCGACGACGTTGGGTGAGGGCGAGCCCTCGCTTGGACTAGGGAGGGTGACCCTCACTTGGGTCGGGAGAGGACAGCCCTCACCTGGGCTAGATTTCACAAGGAATGCCCTTGACGGCATTCGCAAGGGTCACCCTCGCTTGTGTCGGGTGAGGGTTGCTCTCACCGGATCTAGTGAGGGCCACCCTCACCCCATGCCAACTTCCCTCTACCGGTAGAGAAAAGAGAAAAGAAGAAAAAAGCAAAAATAATAATAATTAATTAATTAAAACTAAAAGACGAAAATGCCCTTTAGCCATAGAGCTGGGGTAAATATGTCACAAACAATAAAGTTTGAGGTATTTTGTGTCAAAAAAAAAATCAAGATAAATTTGTCACATTTTGTAAAGTTAAGGATTTTTAGTGGCTTTTTCCCTTTATTATATATAGATGATTATATAATAAATGATTTAGCAATTCATCTGCTTCGTCCAATACTTGAAATCTCCGAGGCTCTCTAACACGAGACTGCATACGAAGCAGTGGCCCGATATAAACAGAACAGCTCAGTTAAAAACCGTTATCACCATGACTAGACTTAAGACTCCAACTGAAAGGTTAAGCAGCAACAATCTCCTTTCCCAGTTGCCCTTGAGTTCCGCAGAAACAAATATGATTGGCTCATAGAGGATGAAGCATTTGAAAGTAGAGTTGGGCAGTTCAATTTTTGTGTCATCGATTCATCCTTCAATCCCAATGCTCTAACTGACGAGCCGTGCAATGAAAGGAGATATAAGCATTAACCTTAGGCGAGTATAACCGGTGGTTTTATTCATGCATCAAGCCAAGTGAGTCAGTGATGACAAAATAGCAAGAGATCCAATTCGCTTCCAGCATATGGAATGAGGTGCAAAGGACATCATACCGAAAGTGATCAAAATTAAAAAGATGAAGCTTTGACATGCAAGTTAACATTTGAGTTGATCAATAAATACAGAGTTGCTGGAACAAATTCCCTAAAGCTTATCGAACCTGCACAGGCAAACTCACTCTCTTCCTTTATCCCAAGCACCCATGCACCCATGCACCTATGCACCCATGCACAGTCAAGCTTAGAGAGAGAGAGAGCTGGGGTAATATTTACAGGGTAGATGAAGTTCTTGACTTGTGCATTTTATCATCTTGAGAGGCTGAAGGAGGCAATGGAGAGGACACAGCTGCATGATAAGATGAAGATGCAAGTTGGGCTAGAGCGGGCACTGCACCACCTGCATGTTCCCCAAAAGACAATTCACTTTAAGATGCTTGCACACTTGTTATGGTAACATAACCAAAAAATACACCCAGTTACTCAACTTTATTTTCTCCTCTTGGTAATATTTGATTTGAAATTCTCTTGGAAGTTAAATAAATTATAGAAATCAATAGTGACTATTCTCTTAAATTGGATCGAATATGACATCAGACACTCAACTTCCTCATTTCAAGGTTCAAGAACTGTTTAGATATGAAGATCATGGGAATCACAGTGATTGCTTAATGTGCCACCTTGGACACTGAGCACAGACGAAAAGACAGATTCATTCCATGCTTACTAAGGTAATTGGATAACAATAGAGGTTTTATATAAGATAGATCATGGAGGCCCTAAACACATAATTTTTGTAAAAAAGGTCATTTCAATT
The DNA here is from genome assembly GCA_014182555.1 of Eucalyptus erythrocorys. Lineage (NCBI taxonomy): Eukaryota > Viridiplantae > Streptophyta > Magnoliopsida > Myrtales > Myrtaceae > Eucalyptus > Eucalyptus erythrocorys. The sequence continues at coordinate 37,367,907 of CM024597.1, forward strand.
TGCTAGCCATAGTCATCAGACTCCTGTTCACCAAATCATAATTACAAAACCTGACTTTCCTTTATGGAATTGGGGGGAAAATACGAAAGCATACCATTTTTCATCCATAAAAAAGTAATGCTTACAAACAGATAATGAATTCAGGAAAAGGAGAAAATAAAGAACAGAAGAAACCTGCCAATCCTGCACAGGCTGAGGAGAACACTATCACTGGAGGTGCCTGCATTGCAAAAATTTCAATCACCAGACTGCACTGAGCAATCCAATGCTCAAAAGTGTTCTACAGATGGAGTCACTAGCAGGAAGAAGCATATCAAAAAGTACGTGACTGAGCAATCACTCATTGAACAGCAGAATCTGAAGTACTATGGTCTAATTATGAAAAGTCAATAATGAAGAAAATATAGCACGATATACAGTCCCAGAAAAGGTGAAATTTAGTATCAGTTGAACATAAAGGATATAGCTAAGAAACTAATAGAGAAGCAAGAAGCATAAGAAACTTACACCAACAGAAATTATGCTCTCAAGTGTTCTACAGATGGAGTCACTAGCAGGAACAAGCATATCAAAAGGCACATATCCGTGCAATCACTCATTGAACAGCAGAATTTGAAGTACTATGGTCTAAAATGAAAAGTCAATAATGGAGAAAATACAGCACAATGTAGAGTCCCAGAAAAGGCAAAATGTTGTATCAGCCGAACATAAGGAAGGTGCTATCGCTAAGAAACTAATAGAGAAACAAGAAGCATGACGAACTTACACCAATAAGGAAATGCAACCACATTGGCCCTTTTACCCATCTCCGGACAAGCGGCATCACTACAATGGCAAACGCATATACAAATAAACGGTTAGGAAACAAAAGATAAGACAGGACGCTTGCCTTACCATACATTCAATATCACTAGTCAACATTCAACATTGCAAGTCAACCGCACAATTTACCATCTCCTTATTAGGAAAATAACTTGAAGCAAAGCAGATATGATATAGGCAATTCATAGAAGCTTTCATCTCTTAAACACAGACCTCATCAACTGTGAGATGTTATGAAGTTGCAATAAAGCGCATCCACTGGAACATCAGATTCAGGAATCGAGGTTGTTACAAAAGGGAAAGGCTGGGGAGGCAATGAGGAAGGTCCTCTTTTTATGTATTCCATAAAGTAAATTATGCAGCTTCACTTTCTGGAAATATCAGAAGAAAACCAAACAGGTTGGAGGACTTCTCCCAAAGTCACAAAGAGGCAACTTTTTCCAAACTTGTCTAAACATAACAATTCTCTAATTACAAATAATTGGTGAGAACTCAAAATTACCATAGAAGAAGACTGCCGTAAAGATGTCCTTCCCCAGTACAGGAGAAGGATCGAGTAGGCAAAATCGCTGGGTCTAAGTGACTACGATTGGCACGTGGGTATCAGCTACCAGCTGACAACAAACAGAAGCTAAAGAAACCGTGTCTCTAAGCGAAACTGACAATACTGATAAAATCTACGACACACGACTCCCCTGAATTCACGGAAAAGCCATGGTCCCCCTAAGTACATTAGCATGTGAATTCACATCACGAATCGGATCACATCAATTGCTTGCGGAATCAATCGAATCCACCTCACGGACAAACGGGATAAGGAAGCAAGGGAAACAGAGAGAACAGGGCATTCACATCACGTACCATGGTTGAATCCATAGAAAGCGCTGGCCGTACCGCCCACAGCCGAACCGATCTGAGAAACGAGCAACGTCAAAACAATCAAAAAAAAAAAAATCCACGCGGGGAACGGAATCGCACAAGACGCGATCGCACGCGGAAGACGACGCGACCTAGGACAACCGCCTCGAGATCACGAACCAACAGAACTCGGGCGATCGCGAGCGATGCAGGGTGAAGGAAGCGGAATCGAGAGGGTTTACCATGGAGAAGCTGTCTCTGATGAGGGGCGACACGTTCCAATCGCTAGCCTCCTGCGATTATCGAGCGCGCATCCGGCGAGCGACCATTAGAGCTTCGAAACCATAGAGAGAGAGAGAGAGAGAGAGTAGAGAGAGAGAGATATACCATGTCCCTGGAGAGAGGACCTGCGCAGTGGTGACATCGGAAGCCGCCTCGAGGTCGAGGGTTCGGATCCGCCATTGCTGCCCCACCTTCGTAAACCCTCTCTAAGCCCCCCACGCGCAGCGTGCGACGAGCAGGCTATCTCGCGGCGTCTTTACCGATTTTCTTTTCTTTTCTTTTTTCTTTTGCCTCCTCTTTTTTTATTTCTATTTCGGTGGAGCTGTTTATCTCTCTCTCTCTCTCTCTCTCTCTCTCTCTTTTCATCGCCAAGGAGAAGGGTCCCAAATGATGATCATTTGGATCACGTCAACTAGAACAACATGGACAGAATAATTTTGATGCACATTAAAGAGAATTTATATATTAGAGTGATGCTACGGGAATTTTATCGGGAATCGAATATGATTCAACTTTTGAAATACTTAATTGGAATATACCACATCATATCGGTCATATATCATCTATTCATGATCGTAACTTGCATTACTTTCATTTTAAAAGTTACGAACTCATGGGCGAGAAAGTGGATTCGACGACTTTTTAAGCTTGAGAGTCTACAATCCATCTTAGCATTTCATGGATTAAGTTCAAGAGAACAAAATAGAAATGATCAGATCGTGGGATGTCAATATCGACATAATGTTTGGAATTGAGCCAAGAATGTGTATGCTTCTTGATTTTGTCTATTTGTGGATGTTTTGTCCCAAAATAGAGATAAAAATTCATGAACTCGTGTTTTAAGCTTTTGAAGTGTCTATTAATGTTATCAACCTTAGACAACACCAAATGAGGCAAAATCCTGCATCGAACTCCTTTTCTCTCCCAATTCAAATTTCCTTATTTTCAGCGTATTCAATCAAATCATTTACTTATTTTCAATGAATTCAATCAAATCATTTCATTAGTCAAACAGCATATTTGGTTTGCTCATGATGTAAAACACTATATCAATAGATTATGATATCGTCACGCAACCCATTAGTCATTCGTATGGAGGGCGACTCCACTACAAAATTTATACCACAATTTAAAAGATTCGACGGTGTTATTAGAATTTATTTCGATGGGCACATTCAGCCGAATCACCTATCATTTTCTATAATCCCACAACCTCTTGAGCAGATCAACCTGAACTACGAAATCGAATCAACCCCGTTCCGTTTTCATCGCCACGCGTTCAATTAACGTTGTGACGCATCTCCACTCGTCTTCATGACCTCAGATCGTCGGTCGGTCCACCTCTTGCGGATTTCAGGATCCTTTTGAAGACATGATCCTCGTTCCTGTGGGTGGGCTCAAGTATGCCGATAAATTTGTACCTGGTCATACACATATACAAACACGAAGAAAGGGAACTTTTGGATCAGCTTCACGGCACGAACTGAAAAGTCAAGGGCATATGTTCCTTAAACCGGAAAGAATGGATATAGAGGCCGATAAGAAAGGCGAGATGCAGTAGGACCATACAGCACAGGCGCAGCGGACTTGATATTCCTGGATTAGATCTCGGGTAACAAAACAAATGAATTGGGGGGGAATATATGCATGATGGGGACGCTTGCTCCAGGATGAATCCCGTACTTTAAGATCGGATTGATTCGAGAATGTAAAAGAGAAAAGGCACGGTTGGAAGGGATTGCTTTGTGAAAAACATTCTTCGTTCTAGGCACAAAAGCAAACCCAGGCACTTTTTCGTTCTTTATAAGCGTAGTGCTTAGAGACCATTGTCAATTTCTATAATTTAACATGGCATCTGAGATAAGAAATGAAAATCATGCGACTAGGGGAATCGTTAGGCACCAGAGGTTTTGGGAAATGGAAGTCTTTTAACATTAGATTACTCTCTGACTAGAGGAAAATCGATTAAATTACCAAATGCAGCTTGACATTGAAAAAGGGAAAATAGTTGCACTTCCTCTGAGATGTATTTATCTAGAATAATACACAGAGCTAAGCATGTTAACTTTGAGAGTAATAACCTGACGTCGCAACTCTAAAAGTCGATTATTCTTTTGAAGCTGACATGTGGAGCTCTGTAAATTCTTGTTTGTCTTGGTGGAATCGATCACAAAAAAGAATAATCATACTGAACAGTTCTGAGGCATGAAATATGGATAGTTCGACATGCTGGTGCTCTCACCGCTTGACCGCAACAGATTCAAGAATGCAAGCAAGTGCCAAACCTAATTTCTGAGAGACTCACAAGCGCACCTATATATTCCTGCAAGTTGAATTCAAAAGGCAAAGTTGCTCAAGAGAACGGGTGAGAGATGGTAATCGGGGATCCCTGTATGTCACTTTGGGCTTATCAATATTAATCTCCTTTTGCAGTGATACTCTGCTAATGAGGAAATACAATGATAATATAGTAATCATAGGTTTTGAAGAGCATCAGATTGATTAGCTAAAAGGAGCATATACGTGAGCATCCATTCTTTGTAGCTTTTGGAAGAAACGAATAATCATATTCTTAACTTGAGAATATGGCTCATGCATTTCAGTTTGAGTTAAGATTCTTACATTCGATTTCAATGGAATCTGTCCGCTTTTATCTTCCTTCCCCTCCTCCAGCTTTTGATCCACCGGGACTAGCTTTCCTGTAGCCATTATGCTCACTTCCTTTTTTGGCTAATGCATTGGCACGTCACAAGACGGATAAGCACCAATAAGCATTTTGCGATGCCATTGCTTATGATAGTCTCTAAAATGATTCTGAGAGCCGATGATGATGTCTTGCTTTTCAGAACCAGGCCGTACCTGCAGAATAAGTTTAACAATGATAAAATATCCACAAAAGCAAATCTAAGTACAAAGAACATTTCCTGTGTAAAGAATTTAAAAAAAAAAAAAAAGGGAAACCTACAGGATAAGAAGCTCAAAGAGCTTCTACAGGTGGTGATAATTATTCGATGGATGCTCCCTCCTTTACTCTGCGCAAGATGAAAATGCCTTCATCCATGGGAGAGAGACCAAAATGAGGCCTTCACGACAACATCAAGTAAAAGCAAACACTTTCCAAGTACCTCTCACCAATCAGATATGCAAGCAGAAGAAAGTAATAGCACTAGCCATTCTTCCAAAAGAAAGAAGAAAATAACACTATCATGCACATATATCAACTTCATATGATTTTCTTGAAAATCAGTTCAGCATATTCATGCAAGCATCAAAACTAGAACAATTCCAGTGTGAAGCTATCTTCTGCAGAAGCAAAAGTTATCAGCGGACCTTTTTTATCAGCAAGAAAAAACTAGAGCGGAAAGAGGCAAAAAGAAAACATCCACGAGTAATAGACTACAATTTGGTGAAGCATAATCATGAACTCTTGGCAATAAACAGTTCAGTTTGCAACATGCTATTAAATGTCCTTTGAATGGTGCCAATAATAAATCGCAACAAATAAAAATCAATGAGTGCTGAAATTGACTTTAGAGGGCATGAGCATTTGCTCTGTTTTCTTGTGAAGACCAAATGACGTTTGAGTAATTTACTCCATCAACATGCCAACAAACTATTTAGGCATTCTTACTTAGTCAGTTTGGTAACGGCCTCCACTTCATCAAGTCTTCGAGATAGCATAAGATATCCTCCTACCAAATTGATTGATCTCTGCTGCAGAACTAAAGTAAGTTCATCATTACAAGGAATACATCCAAAATTTTGGAGCTCTGCTCTGATCTGCAGTTCAGTGTTTGTTCTGACATCACCAAAATGCACTAAATGGTTCTGTTTATCGACCATGTCTTCCCCGACAGATAAATTATAGATCAGTGCCGTAAGGGTAATTAGATAGTGAATAGCAGCTTGTGTCTTTCTGGACCCATGTATGAATTTATTCTGCATTAGCTGTGGATTTTACAGCATCATAGATATTATTCTTTCCAAATATTATATCAGTAGGCATGGTTGCATAACATGGCCAGACAACCACTGCTCTCACACTGATGCACATTAAGCAAATTAATATATAGTGGACTTGACTACTTTGCACTGGTTTTGATGAAGTACATTTCTGCTATAGCATTCATCATTCTCTATTGCAAATTTTACTCACTCTATATCACACAGGTATACATATTTATTCCACATTAGATGTTGATCATGTAGAAGCATACATATTCTTTCCAATTATCCTATAGGTACTAAGGTAGGTACAACTAATTAGTCTAAACATGCAATGGCTCCCCCAGATTTGCACATTAAACAAATTAATCTTTCAGACACGACTACAGTTACACTGATACCAATGAACTGTCCTTCAGCTATAGCATCCATCACCCTCGTTTGCAGATTCAAAACTTTATATCATAAGGGTATAGTTGCACTATAATACTCATCACCATAAACCACAGTTGTCATTACAATACACACTATAACAAGCCAGTATACCTCTCAGATTGACACAATGCAACAGCACTACCAATTACAAATTTAAACTGCTTTGACCTAAAGGCTATGTACATACTGTTCAGTCATAGATGGGTGTCAAACTGTCGGTGCCCACAGAAACTACCTGGATGGAGAGTACAATAATTAGCATTAGTATGTACAATGTACTTAACCGCAGATTTCAATTCTAGCATTATTTCTCTCTCTTTGACTTGCAAACATATCAGTGTGAGTAGTTGCACACAAAAGTTGTCTTTAACTGCATCCAGCAACAAACTCTTTTTATGTTTGTGAATCTTCCAAGAAGCATCTTGCATATAGAAAATAAGAAAACAATTTGAAAGAAGGAAACTGCAAACTGGGGCAAGCAATTAGAAATTTGAAGCAGGATGAGTCAAGGACAAGGTAGGTGGTCCACTCAAGGCACTATTGTCCTGTCATTTACTAATAAAAGTGTGCAAGCAAGTACAGTTCCCCTTTTGTTTTCTCACTGGGTTCCTGGAGCTTAGGATGCATAGATTCGCTGGGGCTAGACCAGCTGTCTTATGCCAACTAAAGAACTAAAAGAAATCTGGAACGACTTTTTGATTATTCCCTAACAGCTGAATCAGTACTAAACTTCTGATGGAGAGAAAGTGGAATTTATTCCTTGCCTTCTAAAACTCCAAGGGGGAGGAGCCCCTTTGCCTTTTGTAGGCGTATCTTATACAAAGGCCTCTAATGACCAGTCAATAGAATCTTCTCCTACATACTCCAAATGTAGCTAATAAAGACATTCTTTGGTGTCTACATCTACAACCCTTAATATGGATTGCCAGGCAGAAATGAAGCAATTCATTTTCCTTCATTTTTACGATTAGTTAGGGCAATGTCTTGGAAAAACAAAATTCCCACTACTCTTAAGTTCAGGCAGAGGCTTGGGATCCTGAAAATCCACTCTTAGAACAAAAACTTTTTATGACTATGAAGTTGTCAAGACAACAAAACCAGTGGACTCTTTCAATCCAAGTCAGAGAATGCCTCCATGGGAATATGATTCCAACCTTTGTCAAGCAGACGAATAAGAAAGAAACGCATCAATGCACGGAAGCACAATGAACATATTTGCATATATTTGCATATATGTATATTAGTTTATGCCTCTTTCCAAACAGGTAAAGATTATCTGAGATAGGAAATTGAAGATGGATTTTAGAGCTTGTTAGCGAACCAGAACAAACAATTCTTTCTTTTTCCAAGTCCCTGTAGAAATTGGATTGGGTCCACTACTTTTGCTGCGACAAATATTCTATGCCTTAATGACCACAATACCCTTACAAACTCTCAAAAAGGGAAATCAGGAAGCCCTATAAATCCATGCACAAGCATGCCTTTCATTCAAGAGAGACCTACGGGACAATATAAGAAAGAGCACTAGAAAGAAAGTCTTCTTAATGCAGTGAACCAGACCTAGAGCTCTTCAGCAACAACGTAACTGCACTGACTTCCAGAAATCAAGACCGGCATATTTGGACAGAGAAAAGGTAATCATATATAACTGACCTCAAGCCAGGTTTGGTTTTGGACAGCTCTTATGATTAAGCTTCATCCTAGTTACATTCTCTTCGTTGTAGATAATGCACAGTCATAGTCTCTATGGAGCAAAGAACTTCCATCCTTCTTCAAGGATGTCCATCCTTTCAGAAAGGCATCTGCTTCTGCAAGCTGCAAATGGCCCTGGAGATTCAGGACTCATACTCTCAACCGATGCTAAGCCTAGGCTAAAATGGACCACAGACCTCCATAAAAGGTTTGTAGAAGCAGTCAATCAGCTTGGAGGAGCAGATAGTGAGTATGGAAGATGAGATCACTTTAAAGTTTTTCACAAAATACATTGCCAAGGTATGCTTATTTCGTCGTGTTATTTACAGAGGCTACTCCAAAATCAATTTTGAAAGCTATGGGAATTCCAGGACTTACCTTGTACCATTTAAAGAGTCACCTACAGGTAAACTTTTCACATAGTCCCACAGAGCTTATAATATTCAACACGAGATTTGGAGAGAAACAGATCAGGTTATGGCAACAGGCAGTACAAATCGCTATTTTGTCTCTGATTTGACAGCCGTGAGCATTAACTTGTATAATAAATCCTAGCATCGTACTTCTGTGGCAGAAATACAGGCTTAGCAAGAATCTGCATGGACAAGCAACTAACGGGACAAACAGAGCTGGTAAAACAAAAATCTGTTCTCTTAAATTGTTTCTTTTTTATTCCCTAATTCAGTGAGCACTGAGCAATAAACAAATTAACAAACCGATTTTCTTATTGTTATGTAAACAGTGGCAGAAGTAAAAGTGTCAGAAGCGAATGGACCTCATATGAGCAATTCAAGTATTGGAATACAAGTTAACAAGTAAGAACATAAAAGAATTTCTATTTTCACTTGTCTACATAAGTTGGCATGTGCAATATTTCCTAAGCAATTCATACTCTGAAAGTGAACTTCTTGAATGCAGAAACTTGCATATAAGCGAAGCATTTCAGGTCCAAATTGAAGTGCAGAGAAGGCTTCATGAGCAAATGGAGGTACAGTATTTGTTCAAAATTCATGTAGAGACAAAATGAATGGACCATTTCCCAACAACATCAAAAACGACTCAACAGAGATGCTGTGCATGTGAATATTTCAGGAAAAACATTCAAATGATGCTAAAGAAGGAACTCTCATGTGCTTAAGTGTCAGAGTAAGACCAATATGCATGCTAAGCAGAAACATTCCAAAAATTAGTAATCCGTGACATACCTACCATTGCCTAGAAAAGAGAAACACATTTGTTCAGCTAAAACAAAATGATTTATAAATAGATTTCATCTGCGAAACTTATCTGTGAAAAGGGAATTTACAATCATATTCATTTACAAAACTGCTTCATTCAGATATATTAACAATATGAAGTTCGACGTCGAAAGCATGAAAATGAAGACCGCTTATTGAGATTTTTCTTAACAATTGAGGCCGGAGACAGCTTATTCTGAACATAATATCCACCACCCCCAACCTTTTCGACTAACCATAAGCTTTCGATTAGAGGTTGAGTACTTGATATTTCTAGCTCGTTACTTCTGTATCGTTCAAAAATTGAAGAATCTGAAGCACATCGCAAAAGACTGAGAATCTGTGCGCCAAACTTAAGCAGGTTCAGAGACACATGCAGCTGCATATAGAAGCACAGGGAAAATATCTACAGGCTGTGCTGGAGAAAGCTCAAGAGACTCTCGGAAGACACGACTCAGGCTCCGTCGGACTCGAAGCGGCCAAAAATCAACTCTCCGAGCTGGTCTCTAAAGTGTCCGCCGATAGCCTAAGCTCCACATTCCCCGACATGGTCGACATCCATCTTCACCAAATGCAAATGAACCAGAACGCCGATGGTTCGCTCGACAGTTGCCTGACGTTCGAAAGACCTCAAAATGACAGGGAGGCGGACGTCGACGGATCACGATCAAGGGATCATCATCCTAACTCGTTCCTGCTCCCGTCGGACATCGCAGACGATCGCAGGAGGGGTCAGACCGTTCCCGAAGACGTGGAAGAGAGAGTGAAGAGGGCGATTTGTGATTTATCCACGACCTGCGGTTACCGGAGCTTCTCCGAGGGAACGAACGGACGAGTCGACGAGAAAATCGAGTTCGCGAGCCCCAGACGAACCAGCGACGGCGAGACGGGCTCGATCGATGCGGGACGCGAGGGATTGTCGCTCGATTGCGGAAGCTTTCCCCTCCGATCGAAGCTGGACCTGAACGTTCGCGATGAAGACCGAGACGCTTCGAGCCGCAGGCAGATTGACCTGAACGGTTACGCCTAAAGCTAAAAGGCGGCGCTCGCGCCGAGCTCACGAAGGAGGAGACGACGGGAGTTCGCGTCGGCGAGTTCCGCCGGATCAACCGCCGGAGTTTGGCACCGGGGGACGTCGGTCGACTTCTCGTAGCCCATTCTGTAGCGGGAAAGTGAGAATAAACGCGAATTGAACCAGATGCTTTTAGAGAATTTTTTTTTCCCTTTTTTTCTTTTCACTTAATATTTTTAATGAGGTTTTGATGAGCGGGAAGATGGTCATGTGTTGCGTAAGCGGACGAAAAAAATATGGTGTCGCTCGACACAAAAGAAAATTAATTAAGGAAAAAAATACAAAAAAAATACAAAACTTATCCGAAATTTCTCGAACGATATATTCAAAATTGAAGTGTATAATTTCATTCGAAATCGAAGTGTATACTGTGTGAAATATGACATATATAAGGGAAGAATGATTTTGAATGAAATTTTTACTAGTAATCAAAATATTTTTATTGATTGATTATCTCAATAATTATTTTAATGAAAATATTTTTCAACTTATTTTTTATTTGCAGAAAAATGCATCCCATGTTACTAAAAATCATAATGTCAAGTTATGAAAGTGAAAAGTGATAATTCACTCCGTTTGTTTTCTAAAAAGTAAATAATTTAATAATATTTTTTAAAATAATAATTTTTAAAAAATATTATTTAAATTATTTATTTTTCTCACAAAATTAATGTGATCAGTTTCAAAATGCCTTACGACTCCGCAATGCTTAAAACCCTATTCTACAATACAAATGACTGCTTTTGACAAGACCCACTATAGACCGACCAAAAAAAGACAAGACCCACCAAACAAAAAAGGTTAGAGAATATTTCCTGTCCAATTTTCTTTATTTGTAGATTCTCGTGGCTTGCGGAATATATTTCAATTGGATCATGTAAATTTTTCCATTAGATTCCTTTCGACAGGTTTTTTTTTTTTTTGTCAGAACCTTTCGACAGTTGAGATGCATGGAATTGACACCGCACCTTTTTTTTTTTTTTTTTATCTATCTGTTTTTTGCTTTCGCTTTGATAGATTACTTCTCAATTTAATGAGGAGGGAATTGAGAAATATAAGAATTTTCTTCTTCAATTTAAGATGTATTTGGTAATCATTATATTTTCGAAAATAATTTCTATTTATAAATAAATTTTTTATTATGTTCCCTTAATAAGTTTTTTTATATTTGAATGCATTTAGGGGCACGTGATAACCATTCTATTTCTATTCCAAAACTAATTTTTATTTTAGACTTATTTCTGGAATAGAATTCTGTTTGATAAAATTATTTCATTTTTCTATTTAGGAATAGATTTTTATTCCATAAATAAGTTTGGAACAAAAATCATATATAAAATGTTTTTACTTTTCTATTTCTTGAACATAAATGAGAAATAAAAAAAAATTCTCAATATTTATCCTCTCTATTAGTCAATTACTCATCCGTCGTTAACGATCGCCATTCATCACTCTCAACCATGGACCACCGTCGCCAGCTGTCACTGGTCACCTATTGCCTACCATCACCGGCGGTCACCACCCACCATTCACCATCTGTTGTTGCCACTCCCAACTATTGGCCCATTACAATCCACCGATCGTCAAAAAGGGATAAATTATGTGTTGTTATCAAACGAATTTCTATATTGAAAAATAAATTTTATATCATTATCAAATACGTATTTTTACTTTATAAACTCATCTATAAATATAAATAAAAAAATATATCTCTCTTCAAAAATCAATTTCTAGCTAGAATAGTTATTATTTACACCCTTAGTAATTGTTAAAAAATTTTATTTTCATAATAAAAATGTGTTTGATACAACCTTTAAATTTGTTTTATGTCTTCAAATTTATTTTATTATATTTTTTCATTTTTCTTTTCCTTTTCTTCCTATTATATTTTTTCATTTTTCTTTTTCTTTTCTTCCTTTCTTTTTCTTTCCTTTTCTCATAAAGGAAGAAAGAGAAAAGGAAAGGAAAGGAAAGGAAGCAAGGAAAAAAAAAAAAAAAATGATTCCTCTTGATTTTAGAGTTGTTTTCGATAATACAAATATAACTTTATTTATTTATTTATTTATTTATTATATTCAAAATCTATTTCCGATAACAAATTTATTTTTGAATAAAAAGTTATTAAATGGATTTCTGTTCTTTTTTTTTTAGGAAAAAAATAATATAATCGATTATTATTTGGCATGTTACCAAATAAGCCCTTAATTAATTAAAAAAATTAATTTCCATGCAAAAATTTGAAGCACGATATGATTTTGTGCATAAACTCAACTTATACGCCAAACCTCAAGTCAAATTTATCCACTATGTAAGTAGTTTTATTCGGTTTTTTATTTTTTTATTTTTTTATTTTTTATGTAGGGTGAATTCTTGTTGTTTGATACACTACTTAATTTCGATTATCAGTTGTCATGCATAATGGACTCTTTGCATGATCATAAGGGCTCGTTATTTTATATAAAATTATTAACAAATTCACATTTTTTTGGTATTATTTTATCAATATCAAGTCACTGCAAATTTTATTTTGAGATAAGAGGAATGAAAATTCTTTGATAGGTCTTGAAAATAAGAGATAATGATATAAATGATCCAATAACTCTAGTCCAGTACGCAATATGGTCTATAGATCTTTAATTTGTTTAATGTAGTCCCTGAACTTTAATTTAATATGCAGTGTAATCCATGAACTTTCAATTTGTTTAAAGTGGTTGTTGGATATTTTAAATTATTTGATATGATTCTTGGATTTTTCATTCGTGTTCATGAGCTTTTGGAGTATGTTCAATATAGTTATCTATCTAAATGAAAAACATTTAATGTTATCATTTAATTAATTCAAGTTCAAAAACAACATTAAATATCTTCGTATCATTCAGGGCTAGAGTAAACACATGCGAAAAATCCAAAGACCACATCGAATGATTCAAAAATTAATGGATCATGTCAAATAAATTAAAAGTTCAAGGTATACATTGCATATTAGATCGAAGTTTATGGACCGATTGTGTAATGTTTCTCAAAAGGGAAAAAATCACAAAAAATCCCAAACTCTGCCTAGAGTGATATATTTGCCAAAAACTTTTTTTTTTTTTTTTTTTATGATGAAAAACCCAAAACTTTTTAAATTGTAACACATTTACCTTATAAATGGCATTTTTGTCTTATTATTTTATGTTTTTTCCTTTTTATTTTTTTCTTCTTTTTCCCTTCGTTGGCTCTACCATGGCTGGCGGAGTGGTTGACACAAGGAAGTCAGCGTCCGGCAAGGGCTGCCCTCATCGGCGGCGAGCGGCCCTAGCCAGCCTAGGCGATGTCGGCGAGGGCTTCGCTGGCTTTCTTTTGTCGGCTAGCCGATGGAGGGAAGAGATAAGAAAAAAAAAAGAAAAAAATTTTAAAAAGTAAAAATACCAAGATGCCTTATAATTTTGGGGTAAATGTGTCATACGACTAAAGTTTGGGATTTTTTGTGTTATAAAAAAAAGTTTGGGGTAAATGTGTCATAGTTGAAAAATTTAGGATTTTTCACATAATTTTTTTTTTTGATAAAGTTGTCACTTTAGATAAAGTTTGGAATTTTTCGTGATTAAAAAAAAAATAATAGTTCCTGTTATATTACTGGGAAGGCCAACAAGTTCTGGCTTTTTACAACTCGCCCCAAGGAAGGCGGGAGCCACCTCGAAGCCCAGCCCGTTGACTCGGTGGGTTCAAAGCCCGAACGCCAGAACCAGTCTCTCTCTCTCTCTCTCCCCCTCTTTCTCTGCATTGCAGTTTCAGAGCGAACAGAAGACGACCTAAGCACAGACATAAAATCCACTGAAACCCATCGCCCTCACCCGAGCGACTCCCCGCGCCTCGCACGACGAACCTCGCCGTCGCCGTCGATCGGGCACCGCCGCGCCGCCGTAAGACGACCTAAGCTCGCAGATCACCATGGGAGCGAGCCGGAAGCTTCAGGGGGAGATCGACAGAGTGCTGAAGAAGGTCCAGGAGGGCGTCGACGTCTTCGACAGCATCTGGAACAAGGTGACCTGGATCCCCACCCCCCCGCGCGCCGACCTCCTCTTAGCTTGCTGATCGATCGCCATGTCTCATCTTCTTCTCCGTCGCTTTCAGGTTTACGACACGGACAATGCGAACCAGAAGGAGAAGTTCGAGGCGGAATTGAAGAAGGAGATTAAGAAGCTGCAGAGGTACAGGGACCAGATCAAGACGTGGATACAGTCCAGCGAAATCAAGGACAAGAAGGTGGTGTCTGCGTTTCACTCTCTCGGCGTAGTTTTGTGGTTCGGAGTCGCGGGAGTTTTTCTCGTCCGCCGATCGTTTTGTTTCGTCTGCTGTTATGTTCTTTGTATAATCAGTTCTTCGACTGCTCTGGGCGTTCCATGGAGGCGACGCTTTTCTGGTTATTGCTTCGTTTAATCGTCTGCAGTTCAGTGTTGTTAGGATGCTGGCGATGTGAATGTAGGGTTGGCAATTGCGAACATGATTAAATTAAATGACCCGCTTAATGAGATAGTCCCCATGGGCATGAGCATCAGAAGGTTCAATGGATAGAAACACTTCATAAGACATCACAAACACGCTTGACTAAAATTATTCGTTAAAAAAAGAAAAGAAAAAGGAATGGTCGATAATCTATTCCTAAGCCACAATGCACTAGCTGATGATTTAAATTTATCAGTTTATTTGTGAATTTGGGCCGAGTAAAATGGGTTATCATTTTATTTTATTTTATTTCAGTCCATATTTTCGGAGAACCGATGTCCCAGGCTGCATCATAATTGGTTGTGCTTGTTTTAGCTTGAACAATCAGTAGATATCAAAATGAGAAGTTAAAGGTTTGCTCAAGTTGGAGCTGAAAAGAACTTTCGGTTCTAAGTAATTAAATTGGTCCAATTGCTTAATCTGACGAGGTTCAACACTTCCAAATCGTTAAATGTAGTTAAAGGTGTGTGCAAGTTTTGTCTGGTTTGGGTTACATGTCTGTGTTTTGCTTTGGTTTTGTTGAAACTTTCAGACCACAATTAATAGTTGTAATGAAGTTAGTGCTACTACCCATAAGTGAACTCAAAAGTTAAAGTGACATGAGTTAACATGTTTCGACTCCCTTTGTGTTGGATTATGTACTTTTTACTTGAGATATTTTAGCAAGGGAAAAAGTTGGTGGTCTGATCACAATGGCGTGACATGCATGGTGACATATCATCAATTAGCATCGATGATATTGAAGTTTTAATTTCATTCTTTAACATTTATGGTTAGTCTTGCTGCATTGACAGGAGGATAAGTTCCATATCGTGTGGGCAGAATCTATGCTCAGTGCATGTGAAATCAATTTTATTTCATTGCACTGGTAATTTAGATTTTGCCAGTCCACTGTCTATGAAATCGAGACTATGACTTCATTATCAACCTTTGATAGGAACCTATTTTGAAGTTTCACTTATCCTTGGATTATGACAGGTGGTTTTTCCCCCTTTTTTGGCTAAGCCATAGCAGAATGGGCAAATAATACGTAGTTCTAGAGTCTGCCATGCCATGGTGGCAGGATGAACTCTTTCCACTTAATAAGTCGATGATTGTATTGAACCCCACAAATTAAGCTCTCATGAATTGATGTTTTACTTGATTTTTCCAACTGTATGCAAAAATATGTTACCTGAAAGACCAAAAAATTGGCATGATTTATGCTCTTTTAGTACGCACTACTTTTGGAAAATAGGGTTATATTGTTGCTTTAACATTGTGACAGTCTAAAGATCAAAAAACGTGTCCATTGATTCTAAGCTAACATTTCCTGGATGATGACTGCCAAACTACTAGGTACTTTAATAAGTCCTTTTATATCTGTTATTTAGGTGGTGCACGCTCATGCATTATAAGATATCATGATTGAATTGTTGCTCCATGTTTTCCTGTTAGCTCTTCCGTTTATCTGCTGTTAAGAAGAAGTCATTCGCATCTATATTTGGAGAAAACGTCCTTTACCATTCTACTCAAGTTGTATTTTCCCTTCTATTGGTGGGAAAAGGAAAAGAAAGAAATTCGATGTTGTCACACACCCAGTCATCAAATAATGCGTTGTGACGACCTATAAGACCATGCCATCTGAAAGTTAATTGCAGCTTGTGTTCCGAATTAGAAGTGGCGGGGGTTAGTTTCTTTGCTGGCACCCTGACATTGATTAGCATGCGCCATATCAGTCCACAGTGTGTGCAAAAACTGACGTTATTTCCACTTCTGTAAGGGACATTTCAGGGGATGCTAAGGCATTGGTAAGAGAAAAGGGATAATAGCTGGTCCAGCAGTAGATATTTAGGACTGCTAAATTGGCCTATGTATGTATAATATTTGTAATGAACTCTATGTCCATTTCCGGATCAAGCACGTGAAAATAATGTTGTGTAAAAGGTAGCTTCTCTGTTGTTTCATTGAAATGGATTGTGGAGACAAAATAACCCTTGTTTTCTCTCTCTCTTTTCCTTTTCCTTTTGTCTTTTTACTTATGATAACTCATCTTGACAAGGGGATTCTTGGTTTATGTGTGTAAATGCATGTTTTTCTCTGTGTGGCATGTATAAATGTGTTTTCGTTGTTATGTTGTAGGTAATGATGTGTATATTCTTGCAGTTTGCAATGCTTCGTGTATTTGATTCTCCCTGAACTCTGTTTTCTGGTAGAGCACTTTGAACATTGTTAGTCACACATGTCATTAGGGCTCTCTCTCTCTCTCTCTCTCTCTCTCTCTCTCATTTTCTGCATATGATATTGAGTTCATCCTGCATTGTTTGTTGATATTTGCTTCGTGTTTGTATCATCTTTTGATTGTTTGTTTCTGGACCTGGAGATGGCAATTAATATGTCTTCTTTTGCTTATATGTTGACATAGGTTAGTGCCTCTTATGAGCAGGCTCTGGTGGATGCACGCAAGCTTATTGAGCGTGAAATGGAGAGATTTAAGATCTGCGAAAAGGAGACTAAAACAAAAGCATTCTCTAAGGAAGGGCTGGGTCAACAACCAAAAACTGTAAGACATGCAACCTCACTGGCCTTGTTCTTTTGACTGGTTATGTCAGTAGGCGGAAAGTAGGATTTAGATGAATTCAAGTTGAACGCTGTGGTCACTGGAGTGATTTATCTGAGAGCACCTTTTCTTGTTTCAGTTTGTGTGTACTTATCATTGCTTTCAGTTTCCCATGCTGTCATTCTAAGATTTGGCTTTTCCCAATTCTGCATGGTTAAGGTAAGCTGCTGTTCAGTGCCTTGTTTGACGTATGTATTACGTTTGCATCTTTTGGTGACATCATACATATTTCCCATGCAGCCTTTCATGAAATCAGCTCTATCAGTCAAGTAGTGGCATATTTTTGTGACTACCTTTCCTGTTTATGGTTTATGTATAAACCCATATTGCGTTGTCTCATTCAGGATCCAAGAGAGAAGGCTAAATCAGAAACTAGAGACTGGTTGAACACAGTGGTATGGAAATGGATCTTTTGCTCATCTGTTTTATCTTTCACAGAGTGCCTATTGTCAAAACATTTGTTTGACTGATATGACTGTGGAATGTGTAGGTTGGGGAATTGGAAACCCAGATTGATATCTTTGAAGCTGAGATTGAGGGGCTATCTGTTAAGAAAGGAAAAACAAAGCCTCCCAGATTGGTACCTATTGTGAAAAGGCGCTTCAATTGACATGGAAGTTTTCTCATCCAATGGTCTTTCTAATGACATTGGTTTACTTTTGCAGACACATTTAGAGACATCTATTACTCGGCACAAGGCTCATATATTAAAGTTGGAACTGATTTTGAGACTTTTGGATAATGATGAATTGAGTCCTGACCAGGTCAATGATGTTAAGGAGTTCTTGGATGATTATGTTGAACGTAATCAGGTTGGTGTCTATATAAATCGAAATTGCCATTCATTTTTTATCCTCTTGCATGTGGGTTGTAGAATTTACGCACAGAATGCAATCAAAGTATCTGGCCTCCTGGTATTGGTTCTCTGGGTTGTTCTTTTGTACCGCATGTCTCTCTAGATCATTTTATTTGTATGCTGATCTTAGTTCATACTATGATATCTGCAGGAGGATTTTGAGGAATTCTGTGATGTTGAGGAACTCTATAGCACATTACCATTAGATAAGGTTGAATCTCTTGAAGAATTGGTAACCATTGGTCCTCCTGGTCTCATCAAGGTAAATCTTTTAAAATGAAACATGCCTTGCTTTTTTTATTCATTGCATGCAGAGAACAATCTCCATTATGAGTGATCTTTTTTCCCCATTCTCTTGTGGGTTGCCTGGGGAAATTGGCATAGAAGTACAGATAGGTGGCATGAAACCTGCCTTTCTTTTGGTATTTCCGAAGGTAGCTTTGTCCTATGTCGTGTAGACAATAGGGTTTTGTCATTATGAGAACTTCAGAAGAAAAGTAAACTCTTTTTAGTTATTGATCAACAGTTTCAACTGCCTTATTTGGGAAATAGAGATGGTGGAGTGCTTTAGAACTTGTACCTTGAGCTTCATTTCTGAAGTCTTCTTTTCCAATTTGCGGAATTGATCAAGCTTATCTTGAGAGCTCCAGTTTCTGAGGAAGCATCAATACCCTTTTTGTGATGATTGCTCTGAAGTACCCTATTTTCTTGGTGTCCACGTGCCTGCAATATATTTTGGTTTGTTAGCTTATGGTTTAGTTGTGACAACGATACCATTTGGTTTCTGTTGAGACATTTGAAAAACGGTTAAGCTGAATTTTCTGCTCTCTTTTGCCTGATACTTAAATCCCTCTTTGAGTTTCTGGCCACTGCCCTTACTACACGATTATTTTCATATCCATTGGCAGGCGACACCTCTAGGCTTAAAGACTTCTCTGACTGCAACAGCATCTCAACCAACAGTAGGGGTAGGTTGTTTTATGTCGTTACATATACTTCATTGCAAGAATAGTCATAGAAACATTCGGTAAATATTTATAAAGAGAATTTCCTTACCAGACCACTACCACGGCCAGTCACCAACAAGTTACACCAGCCCAGGAACAAGTTGAGGAGTCGAGCTCTCATGATGGCAGTTCTGATGTTCCCACAAAAATGCCACCTGCCAAAATTAATGTAGTGGTCTCTCCATCAGCAGCACCTGCCGGTCAGGCCATACCTCTTGCATCCAACATTCCTTCTCAAAGCGTGGCGGGAGCATCAACTATGACGGCAGGTGTACCTTCCGTTCGAGGTACTTCCGAAATTGCAGGTGCTCCTAGTTCAACTGCAGGCCTTGCTAGTCCAGTTAAAGAAGAGGAAAATGGGAGCCATCCTGCCCGTAGATCATCTCCGGCTTTAGCTGATGCTGGACTTGTTAGAGGAATAGGAAAGGGTCCTCTATCCAGCCAAACATTATCCAATCTTCCTCTATCAAGTAATTCTGTATCTAGCAATGCAGCCCTTGGTGCAGTTCCTTCTGCTTCTGACATAGCAAAGAGGAATATTTTAGGAGCTGATGATAGACTCGGTAGCAGCGGCTTGGTGCAGCCTCCAGTATCGCCGTTTGGTAACAGACAGGTTTTGCCACAAAGCATGAAGGCTAACGACGGAAGTGCTTTGGTTGATCCTGCTAGTGGTGTTGACAACACAGCAATAGCCAGCCGAGTATTTTCGCCTCCTGTAGTGTCCAATATGCCGTGGAGGCCCGGAAGTTCCTTTCCTCAGAATGAAGCGGTACATCACTACTGTTTGAACACAGTCTCTTTTGTTTTAATGGGATCCGCATTGAGCCTCCAATTTAACGTGAAGCGATCCCAGTGTTATGCGATAGCCACTATATTTCTGTAAAGGCCACTTAGTTGTTGGTCCTTCAGGAACCTTAGTGCAAAGTTGATGTCGTTTTAGGGATGGGTAGTTTTACAAATGTGTATGAGTGCTAATTGCTTTCTATCCTGTGCTTTCTAGGAGTTTATTTTGTTTTATTTTCTATTTAAAGGCAGCCATGTTCTTGTGGATTTTCAAGTTACTTCCCCCTGTAATAAGCTTAGCTTTTTCTTTTGTCAGTATCTTGTTTAGGTGTTTCTACATCCAGGTCATACTTGTAGTATTTCCAGAATCATAATGTTTGCTTTGTTCTGCATATTATGCTTTACTATTGTGTTGTTTAGAGCAGTATCATGTTCCCTTATTGGATATACTTTATGCGTGTCCTCTCCCAGGTGCAGTTGCGAGGAAGAACTGAAATAGCACCTGACCAGAGGGAGAAATTTTTGCAACGGCTCCAACAAGTGCAACAGCAGGGACACAGCAACATTCTGGGCATGCCTCCACTGGCAGGAGGAAACCATAAGCAGTTCTCTCCACAGCAGCAAAACCCACTCTTGCCACAGGTTCTCTATTATTGTGTGTGTGAATTTTTAGTGGTTGTGGTTTTTTTTTTTTTTGCCGGGGGGGGGGTGTGGTGGTGGTTGTGTTGAGTATGCTGATATGTTGCAATAGGTGGACATGCTACTCTTAAAGAAGCAATGCCAGAGCATATGGTGTGGGAGTGGAAGGGACGGGGGCCAGTTACATACAATTCTATCTTATATATTTTGCTGAACTCCTTGGGATGGCATTAGGATTTCTTGCAAATTTGGATGAAAAGAAAATAAGTTGATAATGTGTCATACACTGGATGGACCATGACTGCTGTTTAGGTGGCATGTCTGTGGTCAACACAAAAATTTAGGATGTCAGATGTTACTTTCAATTTAAGGAATTTGACATGGCGCACCAAAACTTAGGATCTCAAATGGTAATTGAAATTTTGGCAAGTGGATCTCATTGGTATGGTCATATTTCTTTATCACTGTTCTGTGCATGACATGGCTCTCAGTTCAGTGCACAGATGTGGAAAGATCGGCATTTTTGGCGATACATAACATCATTTTGGCCCAAAAGATTTGGTATTATGACTTCCTAAGATGTGCTGCTCGATTGTCTTATCCTTGCCAGCTGTAATGTTATCACAGCATGTGCTGTCTAAACCTCCTTCCCCGATAGCTTCTATCTGCTGCGTTCTATGATTTCTCTGCTATGCCCCTTCTTTCCTTTATACTATGCTCATGCGTTTATATTGTCGCATTGTCACTTTCTATGATAAAATCTCTGTGCTGGGGGGGAAGATAAAGTGTTCCTCCTCACTTTTCATTTATGAAGGTACTCTTTAGAAGAGCCCAATTTAGATATAAAGAGTTGAACTCAAATAGTAGGCCTGGTAGCTTGATCCATTCCTTAATTTTGGTTGAGTCAGTTAAAAAAAAAAAAAAAAATCCTTAGAATTTTGATGAGCATCTCATACTTCCCTGGGATGAACTTCAAGCTGATTGTTTCGGTTGAGATTCTGGTGAAAGTTTGCTTTAGTGCGTCATGCCTTTAAGCTTGAAAAGATTCCTGATGTAATGTGAACACCAATGGACCAAAAGTTTTTGCATTTGCTGGATTATTGAAGAATGTGCATCTAGTCATGTGCAATGAATTTGAGACCTTCCTTACACAATCAGACTAACCTGATTTGAGATTTAAGAATGCTTTTATATGCGAGGGTGATGGTTTTCGCGCTTTGTAGCTGGAACCATTTCTATGAAGTTATTTGCTTGCTTGTGTGATTCAATTCCTAGTGAACTGTCACATGGTTTATATAGCATCTGATTTCAGCTTCGATTTTTTATGATAGTTTTATCTTGTTTCATGTAGTTATATATTTAACTGAGACACTTCATTTTTGTAGTTCAATGCTCAATCTGCATCAGTTGCTCCTCAAGGTGGTCTTGGATTAGGATTACAGACACCAGCTGTTAATGGTGCAGTGGCTGCCACTATTCAACAACCAAGTCCCATCCAACAGTCTAGTCCACAAGGTATGACATCCACTAATCCAACAGATCGTTTTAAATTTAGGAGTTACATCCCGCATTGGTGATTTTATGGTTGTGATGTGTTTGTTGAAATTGGGAGGAGGCATCTCATGGAGGTTTGGCTTTGCATTATTTTATTTCTGCTAGGGGTGTTTTGTGAATATAACTGAGCAACTATTTTCTTTACACAGGAGGAAGCAAGTTAATCCTTTCATTCTGTTGCTTTTGTGCTTCTGTTGATTACTGCATGGCTAGAATGTGGTTCTTTTGATGTTCCTAAATTTGTGATGTTCTTATAAAGAGCACATTTTTGAACAAGGATTGAGTTTTATCTTTTAGCAATTAATTGGTGGATTGGTTTTTTTTTTTTTTTTTTTTTTTTTTTTTTTTTTGGGGGGGGGGGTGTGTATTATGGTAGATGAGACAATGGATGGTGCAGATTTCTCTGTATGGATTTTACAGTCATTCATAGCCTTGACTCTATCTTGACCGCATGTTGGACTGAACTGTTTATCTGCAGGAACTAGCCTTGCTAAACTGGAGGAGCAGCAGCAACAGCAGAATATGCCCGATGATTCAACTGCTGAGCCTGCTTCTGTTACTGGAATTGGCAAGAGCGCGAATGATGATGATTTGAAATCTCCACGCCCATTAGATGCTTCTGTACGTGCAATTATTATTCTATTAGTTAAACTTTTAATAGTCTTTCACTATTTCTTTTGTTCTGTTTATATACTGTAAGGTGCAATTAATTAATTAATTTTTTACACATATAATCATTAGATTTGCAAGATAACCCAGGTAGTTTAGATTATTGTCTTCGTTTCAATATGAGTGAACCATTTCCTATGTACCATGCAACTGTATAGTGCTCTATCAGATTACCTGGTCAGGGTTTATACGGGTGACAGTGGCTTCACTTAGTGATAAGCTCTTTCCAGTTTATCATTATTCTTTTTTGAGGATAGTTTTACTTATATTCACCAAATCCTAGAAGTAATGGCTTGTGGGCTGCCAGTGAGAGAATCATCCGGTGCCATAATTATTCTTCTTAGGAATTACAAGACAAGATCACACGGAATTTTTGGTGAAAAAAAAAATTCTCCTAAAAAAGAAAATATAGACTGTTTGATGGGAATGTTGGTGGTTTATTCAAGTGGTTGCTAAAAAGCGCAGGCCTATTCATGAAGCTCCCACGTGGCATGGGTCCGGGTTAGGGTTCATATAATATCAGAGAAATTTCAGTTGAAGTGCATAACTAATTTAAGGATTTGGCGTACCACCGCTAGGTCTGCTTTTATGTGGATTGGGTTCAAATTTACATCATGAATTTGGATGTGATTCATTAGTTTATATATGGTGGGGGTAGAGTGGGGTTCCTTCTGACATAATTTGCTAGTTTTCATGCTTTTGATGCACCCATCCTCACTTAGTTTGATGATTGATCTATTTTGAAAGTATATAAATCTAAATGGAGCTCTACAAGGGCGGTTGAAAAAAGATCGAATTGAGATAATTGATGACCAGAGAGAAAAATTTAGATGATCGAACTGCAGCGAGCCTTGTGAGGTTGGTTGCATGATCTTGTTCTGATATGATTTAACTAGTTTGGGATTCAAGACGGAGCAAAAGCAATTGATTTCTACAAGACCGTGATTATAAAAAGAGATGTTTTAAATTGTTACTGTTTACCTTTATACAGGCTGGAGCAGCTGCTTCTTTCACTGAGCCTTCTCAAGTGCCTAGGGATACTGACCTATCTCCTGGACAACCTCTGCTGTCCGCTCAACCTTCTGCAAGCCTTGGTGTCATTGGGCGGAAGAGTGTTTCTGATCTTGGTGCTATAGGAGATTATCTCACTGGATCAGCTGTTAGTACTAATAGTGGAGGAATGCAGGATCAGTTATACAATCTCCAAATGCTTGATGCTGCATATCACAGACTTCCTCAACCCAAGGACTCTGAACGGCTGAGGAGCTACGTTCCGGTATGATCCCTGCTAATTTTTTTACATTTGCACAGCATCTAGCGCTGCAGCATCTTAGACAGGTTTGCCATTGGTTTCATCTTATTTCAAATGTTTCCTTCTTTCAGAGACACCCTGCTATCACGCCTCCTAGCTTTCCTCAAGTACAGGCACCACTTGTGAATAACCCTCTCTTTTGGGAAAGATTAGCTCCTGATACGCTCTTCTTTGCGTTTTACTATCAGCAGGTGATTCTCCTCTATATAATTTTAAGGGATCATTTCCTTTTACTATGATATAGTCACTCCCAGGGCATGACATCGTACAAATAATTATATGCAGAACACCTATCAACAGTATTTAGCTGCAAAAGAGTTGAAAAAGCAATCTTGGAGATATCACAAGAAATACAATACATGGTTTCAGCGGCATGAGGAGCCACAGATTGCAACTGATGAATTTGAGCAAGGAACTTATGTCTATTTTGATTTCCATGTTTCAAATGATGACCTAAAACATGGATGGTACGTTCGATCAACTTCCCCTTCATAATCTGTGCTCTATCTCCTTTTTTTTTTTTTTTTTTTTTTTTGGGGTCAAAAGCTCTATCTCACTTCAAAGTTGCTATTTTGACGCATCAGAATTTTATTCAATGCATAGAACTCTGAATTATGAGGGGAATACTTGCCTGACTTATATCCTGAACCATTATGATTTTTTCTTATTCAAAATGGTGGTTCATTGGAGGACAGGTTGAGAAACACACACTCCAGCAGCATAAACTCTAGTTTGAGGAAGGTGCAGATGAGTTTTTGATAGGATAACACAAGAACAATTAGAATGAAACTATATACTCATATTACATAGCTGAAGAAAAACTGCCGCTGGCTCCATCACATGGCCTCTCAAGAAAGTTATTGCAGAAGGAAATCCTCCAATTTAAAAGAATGTTCTCTTCCAAGAAATTTCCCATGCTTCCTTCCTCTTTAGACTGTAGTACCCAGTGTATTTCTTCTCACTACTAATTTGGCTTGATCCCTCTACAAAGCACAAACTGAAAATGAGGAGTATGTTCAACAATTTCTCCACTCAAATTAACATTTGTTGAAATCAATTCTTTTATTATGTCATACATCATTTAAGGGTGATCTTTATGATAGTTCTTCTTGTTGTTGATTTAGTTTGTGTTTCATCAAAAGCTCCTTGATCTTTTGTTCTATTGATGGCTGAGATTCTGAAAATATGTTATTTTATGGTCTTGCGGAAGATTCCTTGCTTTTAAAAATAGAAAAAAAAAAAAAAAATTCGGCTGATTTAATGCATTGGTATATTGCATGTTTAAATCGTTAATTAGTTAATGCATTGACATTTGTTTCCTGTAAGTTAGGACAAGGTCTTTTGTGGTTTCTTTGTCTTGGAAAAGGTACATCTGTCTTTTATTGTGACCTTGCGTAATTTGATTGGGCCTCAGGTGTCAAAGGATCAAGACCGAGTTCAGATTTGAGTATAACTACCTTGAAGATGATTTGATGCCGTAAACAGATGTGTATAAGATGTTGCCCTACCGATAATGCAATCCGTAGTTATGGTTTATATGCATTTCTTGGTAAATATGCATTTCTTCTCTTCCCATCTCAATGTGACAGTTCTCTTGTATAATGCACCCCTTAGTTTTTTATACTCTTATGAATTCCTCTTTCTTTTGATATCCCAGTTTTTGGAGGATGTGTCTCATTTGCTAGAACAGTCTTATCAGTGGAAGCGCTTTGCATTTCTATCAGCTTGTCCTCATGGATTTGAGCCTTTGATCTGTTTTTTGTTCCCAAGTTACTGACGCATGGTCAGTCAAAATGTTAGCCTAGTCGTGCACATTTATGTCGGGTCCATCCCTGTCTAACCAGGGACACACAGTTCATTCTCATTGAAGACCATATCACTATTGATGCAGCGGTGTGGGATGTAGGGACAATCGCATTTTTCGATGTGTAGAATGGGGATAACTATGTGGTACATACGATGTTTACAGAAATCGTAGTTAGCATCATTAGTTTGTATACAGACGGTCGTACTTGTAGCTCTGGTTTATTATGCCTGTGTATCTTTAAAAAAATTGTGACTTACGAAAGGATCTGCCATGGTGGAATGTCATGGATTTCTCAGCCCTATGATGCTGTCGAGCACACCACCCCTTGGCCAGGCTGCACCCAATTGAGCGGAAGCAAACGCGATCGCGAACACATTCCACGGGTCAGGCCACGCACAGCACGATGTAACATGGGCATGGACAATCTGAGCCTTACGCCTTTGTTCACTTCACAGCACTTTTGCACTCAAATAAGGCATGATGCTCCACTTGTATTGGCCAGCACACCCATTCACGCTCATGACCGGTTCATGAACACTGGATTAATCATGACTCGACCTGGCCAGTTTTTTTTCTTTTATTTTATTTATTGTCCATGTCCTGGCCAGTTTGCGATAGATGATTCAAAGTACCCAGGTTTATAGACAACACATCAGGAATGAACATAGGTATAGGAAATGCCTGGACATTAATACTAACCCTTGTTCGAGCCGTTATCACACTGATGGAAACGTGCATGCACTGGTCTTGACACGGCCCAGGCCCATATATACAAAGTAATCAAATACATGAACCCATCCAGACATTCACCAGTGCACCACAGTGACAAGCGGTTCCGAGATATCCTGCAAGAATATCTTGACCTTATTCTAGGTGAAGTGCTCTGTCTGAAGCCATCCCTGTGGTCGGAACACATGCTGGGTCGCGAACTTACTCTTTGGCAGATGGCCCTGACTCACAACCACGGCATGGCTTGTGCGCTGGGCCAGGTCACCGGCACCGATAATTCGCCAGTTTTTTTTGGTTTCTTGTTGTGACATCCGAGAAGAAGTTACTAAACTCTCAGCCTGAAGGACTAGGGAGAGAAGGCAATGGTCGACCAAAAGTACCATTATTCTGAACGAAACAAACGATAAGATTTTTTGCCATTGACCAAAAAGGTGCCGTTGTTCCTTAGAACTGAAGATTTCGATTCTTTTGATGAGTCACAGCCACGGCATGCCTTGTGTGCTTCTCAAAAGTGACTATTGGCATTGCCGACCATTTCTCTCTCTCTCTCTCTCTCTAATTTCTTTTTGGCTGTCATGTTTGCAGCTTCACTTTTTCCAATCCCACCGGAAAAACTTCTAGCAAAGACACGACATATGAACCTCACAAAAATTGTTACGCGGGGCAACGTTGTGCGCCATATGCGTTTAATTTCTTCATCCCTTCGTGTCCCTTATCGCCACGAATACCCCCACATGGGAATGCAGATCATTTGCTCGGGGATATCGAGTTTAAAAACACTATTAAACTTACTCGGTCACTTCCTATGATTCGTAAAACCGTTGCATGCCTACATACGAGATAGCGCATACTCAATGATAGGATCTCCCTAAGACTTATTACTTTTTCAACTAAGAACCTAACTTTGACCTCTAAATGAGAAAGTTCCTAGAGATCAAGTCATCATAGGGCGAGCCCACCAATCTAGTCAATTTTCACCATGTAGAAGCCAAACCTAATCTCTATAGCGGTAGGAGCCATTTGTGGGGATAGATTCGGACATGTGCGTTAAAATAATTCTATTAATTCAAGTTCACCATACTTCGCCATTTATTGAAAAAAAAAAAATTGCTAAAGATGTGACTCCAGGCAGTGGCAGTTGAACAGACCAAATTATCTAAATAATTTTTAATTAGATAATTATGTGGAGTAATTAAATTTTGTTTGTCAGCCCAAAACCTCCCAAGGCCAGGATGGCCAGAGAAGTTCAATGCGACCGCACCACCTTCTTTTGAATGCTCGGTTTTCTTTAATAGTATTTCGAGGGATGTTAACGAAATGACTGTTTATCGACCTTGGAAATGCTCCTCGCTTGTCAAGATTTGAATTTGAAAAACCCCAGAATTTTTTTCTCCTGAATTTAGGGTTTTGCATCTCAGAAACCCCCCCACCCGCTGCTTCCCCTGACAGCTGGTGCCTAAAAATTAATTTTTTCTAGGAACCAGTACACAAGTACAATTAGATGTAAGTTTGATTAATGAGTATGTTTAATGGACAAGATTGCACCCCGTGCGCGTTTACCTCATTTTAGACATGTTAAGGTAATCAGCCAGCTGCTACCTTTGTTGGCCGGCCGTCTTCTTAATGGCGATAGAAAAAACATGTATTATTCGTTTGTAATTTTGCTACATGCTAATCATTCATCTCCTCTATCCTGACATTGACTTAAATCTTCCTCGTAGAAAATTGGTGACGACCAACTAATTAGAGCATTGGAAAAAACGGGGAGTTAAATTA